>OY728158.1:504513349-505953416 GCA_963277665.1 Viscum album | reverse complement strand
GGGTGTCCAGGGGGGTTGGTATGTCTAGGTGGTGGTGGTGGGGTTGCAGGGGAGGGGGGTGTGGGCTGTTTGGGAGGGTGGGCGGGGCTATCCCGGGGGGGGGGGGGTACGGGCTGTCCAGGGGGGGTGGGTGGGTTGGCCACAGGGGGTGGTTGTGCTCTCGTGAACCCCCCATCCGAACATCATCGACCCCCGTGGACAACCCACCTTTTATCCCAAACTCCATAGATTTATACATTATTTTATTATATTATGTCTCAAATTATCTAAAATATGTGTTTGATGTTCTTCACGTGACCTATCATAATTCCTTCTCATAATCTATAGTGATCATGGGAAGATCCCATGCATGATTCATGATCACTCAAATTATTCTGCAGATCATACATAATGGAAGCCTTAGAGGATGTGAGATGATTATATCTATGAAATCTACTCAGGTACCTGGTGAGGAAGTGCATATTAATTCAAAAAGGTAAATCGCATATGAGGATACCCTACTAATATGGTTATGGGATGAGGCATGCTCTAATGTGATAACACATTAAGTTCTTGTTGGTTTTACATTTTTTCAATAACACATTAGTATGTTTTTTTCACATGTGTAGTTGATACCATGATTATTTTCTTCCTTTATCGTTTACTTAAATGTATTTTCTATTAAAGTTAAATCCTATTGAATTGTTTATGACAAAATTACTTATATGAATTCTTTTTATAGAATGGAAAGAAGTTGGATGTATGAAACCGATCGTATCTCAAGCGATTTTCAAAACAATTTGGAGAGCTTTATAGATTTTGCATTTCACAATGATTCAGATAGTGGTCGCATACACTGCCCATGTTCCAATTGTGTTGGTAGACCTTGGTTGAGTCGTGAAGAAGTCAGCTACCACATAACCAAAAATGGTTTTCAAGAAAACTACTTTGTGTGGTATCACAATGGGGAGAAAATGAAATCTCAAATTGGTGATGATCGAAATGAAAGGACTGGAATGAAGAATTTGTTAGATGATCGGTTTCTGTTTATTCGTCATCATGAAAAATAAAGGATTTCGACTCAAGAAGAGGTCGATATGAGGACAACTGATGCATCTAGTGAAAATGATGATATTGATAGGGTGAAAAAATTGAATGATGCTGCCACGACTCCAGTATATCGACAATGCGATAAAATGAAAAAGCTGGAATTTTTAATCCGATTGTTTCATGGAAAAACTATGTATGGGATTTCTAATACAGCAATCGATTACATTCTTGGCCTCTTGAAGGATTTACTTCCATATGATGCAGATATTCCCTCAAACCACTATATGGCATGGAAGTTAGTTGAAGAACTTAGATTTTCCAGAAACAAAATTCATGCTTGCCCGAAAGATTGCAGTTTATTCTGGGAAGAAACCACTGAACGAAATGAATGTATAAAATGTGGCACATCCCGCTGGAAGTCAAAATCTGATGGAACACCATCCCGCGTTCCACAGAAAGTAATGTGGCACTTTCCATTGATCCCCAGACTCCAGAATCTTTTTATGCCTGATGACATATCAATAAAAATGAGATGGCATGATACCGAGAGAAAGAAGACTAATGATGAGTTGGTTCATCCTGCAGATGGATTTGCATGGCAGATATTTGATGCTCGACATCCTGATTTTGCAGATGACGTGCGTAATGTGAGGCTGGGTCTTTCATGCGATGGTTTTAATCCGTTTGGGCAGATGCTTACTTTGCACAACACATGGCCAGTTTTTATACACATTTATAATCTCCCCCCATGGTTGTGTATGAAAAAATCTTTCACTTTCATGAGTATACTCATATCTGGTCCTTCTGATCCTGGCATTGATATTGATGTATACATGCAACCTTTAATAAAACAGTTGAAACTTCTTTGGGATGTGGGTGTGCGCACATACGATGCATGTTCGAAAGACATATTTCAGATGCGTGCTGCGCTTATGTGGACGATCAATGATTTTCCGTCTTATGCAATGATGTCTGGATGGAGCACGAAGGGAAAAATGTCATGTCCAGTTTGTATGAAGAATACACGATCCAGAAGACTGAAACATCGTTGTAGTTTCAGTTTTATGGGACATCGACGATTTTTGCCAAAGGATCATCCATATAGAATGAATCGTCGAAGATTTGATAATACTATAGAGACCAATGATCCACCTCAGCGTATGTCTGGAACTGATGTGCTTAATGAATTGAAAGATTTCAGTTTTTCGTTCGGGAAGGGTCAAATGAAATCTGGAAAGAGAAAGAATGTTTCCATAGAAACCTGTTACAATTGGAGGAAGAGGAGTATCTTTTTTGATTTTCCTTATTGGTCAACCAATTTGCTACGTCATTGCTTAGACGTAATGCATATTGAAAAGAATATATGTGAAATGTTGCTTTCAGTTCTTCTAAATGTCAAGGGGAAGACAAAAGATGATTTACGATCTCGACGTGACTTGGTGGATTGGGGAATCCGACCAAAATTGCATCCTGTGCGTATCAGTGAAAATAAATGGCAACTTCCATGTGCTTCTTATGTGATGACACCTACTGAAAAAAACAATTTTTGGAAGTATTAGAGACTATTAGAGTTCCTGATGGCTATTCAAGCAACATATCTAAACGGGTCAACAGAAGAGAGTTGAAGCTAAAATCTTTGAAGACTCATGATTATCACGTTCTACTGCATGAGTTGCTTCCAATAGCAATCCGTCATCTTTTGTCCAATAATGTAAGGGTGGGTGTTTTTCGGTTGTGCCATTTGTTTAGAGATCTTTGTGCTAAGAAGTTGTCCAAGTCTTTCTTGCAAAAAATGTTGACAGATGCCCCATTAATGTTGTGTGAGTTGGAGAAAATATTTCCCCCATCATTTTTCACATGCATGCTGCATCTGACTGTCCATATTCCAACTGAAATACTTCTCAGAGGACCTGTTTCTTTTCGTTGGATGTATCCAACTGAAAGAAATCTGTTCACATTAAAGTCTTATGTTCGAAACAAGAATCATCCCGAAGGTTCTATCGTGAACGGTTACTTAGCTCAAGAATGTATGGATTTATGTTCAATGTATTTGTCTGATCTTACTACAAGAATGAACAGACCAATGAGAAATGAAGAAGAACAATATAAGCAAATTGAACCCAGTTTTCCATCACTTCCTCAAACAGGAGGAATTCCTGTATCATATACATTGAAGACATTAAGCCTTGAAGAGCGGGAGATGGCACATCGCACAGTTTTGTTCAACTGTGATTTGTTCGATGACTATATCAGGTAACAAAATTGAATATGTATATCTTACATATATATCTGTTAAACTATTCATATTTTTTTATCTACAGGGAATATAAAACAATGATAAATAGGAAGCATCGTTCTTTATCTTTGAGAAGGAGAGAGACTTTTCATAGCAAAGAGTTTTCTGCTTGGTTAAAATTGAAGGTAAAAATATTACTGTTTAAATTAATTATTTCAATATTTACTTAAGTTTAACTGTCATTTATATTGCAGGTATTGAGTTTGTCTGCTGAATCTGTCTCTGAGGAAATAAGAGCTTTGGCTTTTGGTCCTAATACCGTGGTTCGTGACTGTAAATCAATTGTTATCAATGGGTACAGATTTATTGTCACTGAACGAGCCAAAAACATGAGAACACAACATGATGGTATTATGGTTACTGCCACAACAGATTGTTATGCCAGTGCATCAGATAGTAGACCGCGACTTGAAAATGTGGGTTATTATGGAGTCATTGAGAAAATAATAATATTGGATTATTACTCTCATGGACGAGTCACAATGATGAAATGCCATTGGTTTGATTCGATGACGAGACATGGCACATTTATTGATGATTGTGGATTTTGAGTAATTAATATGACCCACACTCTTGCAACTGAAGAACCATATGTGTTGGCATCAATGGCTAAACAAGTTTTTTATGTCAAAGATCAACTTCAACCTGAATTTGGTGTCATAGTTTAAGTAATTCGAAGACATATTTTTGATGATGCTGATGATGGAATTGACACTGTCCCTATTGCCATTGGAACCAATCCATTTATTTCTTTTGATGACTCCAATAGCTCAATTGTCATAGTTGATTGTGAACCTGAAGTTGTGGTTGTAAATATATAGAATCATTCATCCATGTTCTCAATTCTTTTGGTTTACCTCGAGTTGGGTTGTTAAGGTTGGTAATATTCATATTTATTTAGTATTGATCACAAATATGTTTTAGCTGACTTGACCGTTATGTGAATTTTCAATGTTTATTGGTTGCTGTTTTATTTGAATTACATTTTCTAATTTGGAATTGAACTGTATTCAAACCAAATCAAACAATATTTCTAACTTGGTGAACATTACAACTTGTATGTTTTATTAAATTCATTCAAGCTCTTCTAAAACAATTGATAGCTAAATTACCAATAAATCCCCTCATTCCCTCATATATTTAGTTTTTTGGTTTACACATTAATTTTCTTTTTCTAATTAATTACATATTTGTTTTCAAATGCCGGAAATGCAGCCAATTGAAGAGAGACGGAGAAAAAAAATGGCGGAGAACAATCGTCGGATGGAGGAGATGGGCATTCCACCATTAGTGCCTACAGTGAGTACTTTATTTCAAATATATATATATATATATATATATATATATATATATTTACAGAATATATAATGTCATGTGATTAATTTTTTTTGTAAACTTTTTTGTAGGATCCACCATTACGTCAACAGTTATTCGACGAGGAGCCTAGTACTGGTCCTAGTACTCAGGCCGGTGGTACGAGGAGGGTTCGTACCAGAGGTGGACGTAGAGCTGCGCGTGCCCGACTAGACCATGCCCCTCCCACTGACATTTCAGCCTTCCCATATTCTGATCCCGGTGTGTCGTTAGGGACACACGGGGTATTTAGGACTCCCATGTTTTCGCTACCTTCTGCATCTTCTGCCCCATCATTTTCACATCCCATGATGATTCCCACTCCCCAATCAGCATCAGGTCATACAGCTGTTCCATCTTCTTTTCCTTCTACTTCTATCTCTCCGAGCTTTTATATTCCATCGTCTTCGACTCCTATTCCACCAGAGGGTGTTCCATCAGGTTCTGTGGATCCGGCGCCACTCATTGATCAGACTAGCGCAGGTATATTTATAAAACCCTAACAAATTTTTATAGCAATATTTATTTTCATTATAACATGTTTTGATAAAATATTTGTTTTTCTTTCATGACAGATACATCTACTGACAGGAGGCGGGGGTGGGGCCGTACACGCATGCGTTCGGTGTGGAACCGTCGCACATAGGTTATGGTGGAATATAATGAAGACAATCAGATGGTTGAGAAAACAGGGCAGCAATGTCGGATTTTTCTGGCGACGCTTGCCAAATACTCCGACATCATTCCCGTCAGCCCGCTGTCGTGGAGACATTTGCCACATGAGGTCAAAGATAGAGCTTGGGCATAGATATGGGTAAAAAAATCTGCTGTATTTAATGCCACGAATTATTTTTGTATTTATATGAATTAATATTTTGATTTCAGCTTCGATTTAATTTTCCTGATGGTGAGGGTGCACGACTGGAACGTCTAAAGGATTTAGGCGAGCTTTGGAGAGCCTACAAGCATGAGCTGTATATTGGCTGGCGTGCTAGAGTTGGCACTGAGTTAGAGGCGGTACCAGTCGTGGATTATTGTCCTATAGAGCAGTATCGTCAGATGATTACTCATTGGACGAGTACCCAGTTTAAGGTATGAATTACATTTGAGGTATTTAAATAATAACTTTCAAGTTTTGCATTAATATTATCCTTTGAATTATCGAATTTTATTTAGGAATAATCTGGAAAAAATAAAAAAAACATTGATGCAAAAAAATACCTCCATACACTAGGACGCACGACGATGTCGGATCATGAGAGGCAGCAGGTATGACAATTGTTTATAAGTTTTCTTTACGACTTACATTTTCTTTTGTTTCCTCAATTATTTAATCATTTGCTAAAGTTTTTATATAACTTTTGTTTTCAATGTCATTTTAGAGGCAAGTACAAAATATTGAAGGACGTGTGCCTCTAGAAAAACTGTTTTGCTCGAGTAGACGAAAAAAGGATGGAAGTGCTGTCAACGAAGCGACTCAGCAGCAGATTGTAAGTTTTAATCTGTTGATTTTATATTTTAATATCTATTTTGTAACTTAATAATATATTTATATTTGTAACAGAATGCTTTAGAGGCCCTCGATTCCCAAGAAGCAGACAATTTTGGGCCATCTGATCACTTACATCAGGTGTTGGGAGAGGATCATTTTGGCAGAGTATGCTGCCGGCCTAGGATAGCCCTGACGAGGTATTGGCCTGCCTCAGGTATGATTTGTAGTGCCACTGAGCTGCAGCAAGTTAGGGAACAGGCAGAACAGGCTGAGAAAAGGGCCACAGAGACGGTAGAACAGTCTGCTAGGGCAAACAGTGCATTTATGAAATTTTTTGAAGTTCTACGTCCAACACTTTCAGCAGAGGCCAGCCCAGCGATTGATGAATACATGTCGTCGATACATTCTATATATGGTGCACCAGGTGGCAGTTCCAGTGGTGGTCATGCCGATGTCCAGCTTGAAGATGATGATGGCGAGGAGTCTGATGTGGAAGAGGAGGGAGATGAGGAGGGCGAGGAGGAGGGCGAAGGCGAGGAGGAAGGCGCTGTGGAGGGTGAGGACGATGAGGAGGACGATGACGAGGGTGATGATGATGATGATGATGGTGATGGTGATGCTGATGTAGGACATATTGATCCGTTACATTTTTGACTTATATTACTGAGATTTGATGTTTAATCTATTCTAGTTGTTGGTTTTATCTAGACTCGTAATATAGTATTGGAGTTGAGTTATTTTTACATATTGTCTGTTTTTATTGATGTTGTTGTCTTTTAGTGGTTGTGTGTTTGTGAACTCCCTGGACAACCCCCCCCCCCTCATTCTTGGACCCTGGACAACCCCCCCTCCCCCTTGGACCCCGAACACCCCCCAAACACCCCCCAGACAACCCCGCGGACAGCCCCCTATACAGCCCCCAACCCTCCACCCTGGACCCCGGAGAGCCCCCCGGATAGCCCCTCGGACAACCCCCCCACCCTCCCCCTTGGACCCCAGACAACCCCCCAAACACCCCCCGGACAGCCCCTGAACAACCCCGGACAACCCCCTGAACAACCCCTGAACAACCCCTGAACAACCCCTGAACAACCCCCTGAACAACCCCCGGACAGCCCCCTGAACAACCCCGGACAACCCCCTGAATAACCCCCAAACACCCCTTGAACAGACCCCGCACAGCCCCCCCACCCTCCTTCTTGGTCCCCGGACAGCCCCCCGGACACCCACCGGACAGCCCCCCCGGACAGCCCCCCGCGGACAGCCCCCCATACAGCCCCCAACCCTCCACCCTGGACCCCGGATAGCCCCCCGGACAGCCCCCCGGACAGCCCCCCATACAACCCCCCCCCCCCCCCCCACCCTCCCCCTTGGACCCCGGAAAACCCCCCAAACACCCCCCGGACAGCCCCCTGAACAACCCCGGACAACCCCCTGAACAACCCCTGAACAACCCCTGAATAACCCCTGAACAACCCCTGAACAACCCCCTGAACAACCCCCGGACAGCCCCCTGAACAACCCCGGATAACCCCCTGAACAACCCCCAAACACCCCCCGGACAGACCCCGCACAGCCCCCCCACCCTCCTCCTTGGTCCCCGGACAGCCCCCCGGACACCCACCGGACAGCCCCCCCGGACAGCCCCCCGGACAGCCCCTCCACCTTCCTTAATTTCATTAGCTCTGAAATGTTTCATAGCATGATCAACTAAAATCTAATCCATACTAAATATGATATAAAAATATTCTATATGAATTTCCATAAGATTTTAAGTGAAAAAAAAAGTGAAATACGAAAAACTGACCAAACGCATTCGAAATGTGTTGGACGCCCGTTTTGGCCGTTTATGACACCAGAACTGCGTTGTCAGTCACCGCGGGCACACGGCACGTCCGATTGACGTGTCGTCTTCTTGACCACTTCATAAATCACCAACCAGTATTTGTCGTCTGATTTCAGGCCATTCCGAAATCGTTCGGCCCGTTTGGACCACCCTCACGCGCGTTTACGAAGCGCGCGCATCACTTAAAACACGAATATTGAGCCGTACCGCGCAAACCGCACGTCCGATTGACATGTCTTCTACGCGTACACGTTATGAATAAGAATGAGAATGTTTCACGGTGGTTTCAGCTCAATCCAAGGTCGTCCGCTATGAATTTGACCGTTGGACGCCCGTTTTGGCAGTTTATGACACCAGAAATGCGTTGTCGGTCACCGCGGGCACATGGCACGTCCAATTGACGTGACGTCTGCTCGACCACTTCAGAAATCACTCACCCGTATTTTTCGTTTGATTTCAGGCCATTCTGACTTCGTTTGGCCCGTTTGGACCCCCCTCACGCGCGTTTACGAAGCGCGCGCATCACTTAAAATACGAATATTGAGCCGTACCGCGCAAACCGCACGTCCGATTGACGTTCCGTCTTCGCGTACACGTCACGAATAATAATTAGAATTTTGAACGGTGGTTTCATCTCAATATGAGGTCGTCCGCTATGAATTTGACCGTTGGACGCCCGTTTTGGCCGTTTATGACACCAGAACTGCGTTGTCGGTCACCGCGGGCACACGGCACGTCCGATTGACGTGCCGTCTGCTCGACCACTTCATAAATCACTGTCCCGTATTTGTCGTCTGATTTCAGTCCATTCCGACTTCGTTCGGCCCGTTTGGACCCCCCTCACGCGCGTTTACGAAGCGCGCGCATCACTTAAAACACGAATATTGAGCCGTACCGCGCAAACCGCACGTCCGATTGACATGCCGTCTACTCTTACACATCACGAATAATAATTAGAACGTTGCACGGTGTTTTCAGGTCAATCTGAGGTCATACACTATGAATTTGACCGTTGGACGCCCGTTTTGGCCGTTTATGACACCAGAACTGCGTTGTCGGTCACCGCGGGCACACGGCACGTCCGATTGACGTGTCGTCTGCTCGACCACTTCAGAAATCACTCACCCGTATTTGTCGTCTGATTTCAGGCCATTCTGACTTCGTTCGGCCCGTTTGGACCCCCCTCACGCGCGTTTACGAAGCGCGCGCATCACTTAAAACACGAATATTGAGTCGTACCGTGCAAACCGCACGTCTGATTGGCGTGCTGTCTGCGCTTACACGTCACGAATAATAATTATAATGTTTCAAGGTGTTTTCAGGTCAATACGAGGTCGTTCTCTGTGAATTTGACTGTTGGACGCACGTTTTGGCCGTTTAGGACACTAGAACTGCGTTGTTGATCACCGCGGGCACACGGCACGTCCGATTGACGTGCCGTCTGCTCGACCACTTCATAAATCACTCACCCGTATTTGTCGTCTGATTTCAGGCCATTCCGAAATTGTTCGGCCCGTTTGGACCACCCTCACGCGCGTTTACGAAGCGCGCGCATCACTTAAAACACGAATATTGAGCCGTACCGCGCATACCGCACATCCGATTGGCGTGCCGTCTGCGTGTACACGTCACGAATAATAATTAGAATGTTTCACGGTGTTTTTAGGACAATCCGAGGTCGTCCGCTATGAATTTAACCGTTTGACGCCCGTTTTGGCCGTTTACGACACCAGAACTGTGTTCTCGGTCACCGCGGGCACACGACACATCCGATTGACGTGTTGTCTACTCGACCACTTCATAAATCACTCACCCATATTTTTCGTCTAATTTCAGGCCATTCCGAAATCGTTCGGCCCATTTGGACCACCCTCACGCGCGTTTACGAAGCACGTGCATCACTTAAAACACGAATATTGAGCCGTACCCCACAAACCGCACGTCCGATTGACGTGCCGTCTGCGCGTACACGTCAAGAATAATAATGATAATGTTTCACGGTGGTTTCAGCTCAATCTGAGGTCGCCCTCTATGAATTTGACCGTTTGACGCCCGTTTTGGCCGTTTATGACACCAGAACTGCGTTGTCGGTCACCGCGGGCACATGGCACGTCCGATTGACGTGCCGTCTGCTCGACCACTTCATAAATCACTCACCCGTATTTTTTCGTCTGATTTCAGGCCATTCCGACTTCGTTCGGCCCATTTGGACCCCCCTCACGCGCGTTTACGAAGCCCGCGCATCACTTAAAACACGAATATTGAGTCGTACCGCGCAAACCGCACGTCCGATTGACGTGCCGTCTACGCGTACACATCACGAATAATAATTAGAATGTTTCATGGTGGTTTCAGCTCAATCTGAGTTTGTCCGCTATTAATTTGACCGCTGGACGCCCGTTTTGGCCATTTATGACACCAGAACTGCGTTGTCGGTCACCGCGGGCACACGACACGTCCGATTGACGTGCCGTCTGCTCGACCACTTCAGAAATCACTCACCCGTATTTGTCGTCTGATTTCAGGCCATTCCAACTTCGTTCGGCCTGTTTGGACCCCCCTCACGCGCGTTTACGAACCGCGCGCATCACTTAAAACAAGAATATTGAGCCGTACAGCGCAAATCGCACGTCCGATTGGCGTGCCGTCTATGCGTACACATCACGAATAATAATTAGAATGTTCCACGGTGTTTTCAGGTCAATCCGAGGTCATCCGCTATGAATTTGACCGTTCGACGTCCGTTTTGGCCGTTTATGACACCAGAACTGCGTTGTCGGTCACCGCGGGCACACGGCACGTCCGATTGATGTGCCGTCTACTCAACCACTTCATAAATCACTCACCCGTATTTGTCGTCTGATTTCAGGCCATTCCGAAATCGTTCGGCCCGTTTGGACCACCCTCACGCACGTTTACGAAGCGCGCGCATCACTTAAAACGCGAATATTGAGCCGTACCGCGCAAACCGCACGTCCGATTGGCGTTTCGTCTGCATGTACACGTCACGAATAATAATTATAATGTTGCACGGTGTTTTCAGGACAATATGAGGTCGTCCGCTATGAATTTGACAGTTTGACGCCCGTTTTGGCCGTTTATGACACCAGAAATGCGTTCTCGGTCACCGCGGGCACATGGCACGTCCGATTGACGTGTCGTCTGCTCGACCACTTCATAAATCACTCACCCGTATTTGTCGTCTGATTCCAGGCCATTCCGAAATCGTTCGGCCCGTTTGGACCACCCTCACGCGCGTTTACGAAGCGCACGCATCACTTAAAACACAAATATTGAGTCGTACCCCGCAAACCGCACGACCGATTGAGGTTCCGTCTATGCGTACACGTCACGAATAATAATGAGAATGTTTCACGGTGGTTTCAGCTCAATCCGAGGTCGTCCGCTATGAATTTGACCGTTTGACGCCCGTTTTGGCCGTTTATGACACCAGAACTGCGTTGTCGGTCACCGCGGGCACATGGCACGTCCGATTGATGTGCCGTCTGCTCGACCACTTCATAAATCACTCACCCATATTTTTCGTCTGATTTCAGGCCATTCCAACTTCTTTTGGCCCGTTTGGACTCCCCTCACGCGCGTTTACGAAGCGCGCGCATCACTTAAAATACGAATATTGAGTCGTAACGCGCAAACCGCACGTCTGATTGACGTGCCGTCTGTGCGTACACATCACGAATAATAATTAGAATGTTTCATGGTGGTTTCAGCTCAATCCGAGGTCGTCCTCTATGAATTTGACCGTTTGACGCCCGTTTTGGCCGTTTATGACACCAGAACTGCGTTGTCGGTCACCGCGGGCACACGGCACGTCCGATTCACGTGCCGTCTGCTCGACCACTTCATAAATCATTCTCCCATATTTTTCGTCTGATTTCAGGCCATTCCGACTTCGTTCGGCCCGTTTGGACCCCCCTCACGCGCGTTTACGAAGCGCGTGCATCACTTAAAATACGAATATTGAGCCGTACCGCGCAAACCGCATGTCCGATTGACGTGCCGTCTGCGCGTACACGTCAAAAATAATAATTAGAATGTTTCACGGTGGTTTCAGCTCAATCGGAGTTCGTCCGCTATGAATTTGACCGTTGGACGCCCGTTTTGGCCGTTTATGACACCAGAACTGCGTTGTCGGTCACCGCGGGCACACGGAACGTCCGATTGACGTGCCGTCTGCTAAACCACTTCAGAAATCACTCACCCGTATTTGTCGTCTGATTTCAGGCCATTCCGACTTTGTTCGGCCCGTTTGGACCCCCCTCACGCGCGTTTACGAAGCGCGCGCATCACTTAAAATACGAATATTGAGCCGTACCGCGCAAACCGCACATTCGATTGATGTGCCGTCTATGCGTAAACGTCATGAATAATAATGAGAATGTTTCACGGTGGTTTCAGCTCAATCTGAGGTCGTCCGCTATGAATTTGACCGTTGGACGCCTGTTTTGGCCGTTTATGACACCAGAACTACGTTGTCGGTCACCGCGGGCACACGGCACGTCCGATTGACATTCCTTCTGCTCGACCACTTCAGAAATCACTTTCCCGTATTTGTCGTCTGATTTCAGTCCATTCCGACTTCGTTCGGCCCATTTGGACCCCCCTCACGCGCGTTTACGAAGCGCGCGCATCACTTAAAACACGAATATTGAGCCGTACCGCGCAAACCGCACGTCCAATTGATGTGCCGTCTGCGCTTACACGTCACGAATAATAATTAGAATGTTTCACGGTGGTTTCAGGTCAATCCGAGGTCATCCGCAATGAATTTGACCGTTGGACGCCCGTTTTGGCCGTTTATGACACCAGAACTGCATTGTCGGTCACCGCGGGCACACGGAACGTCCGATTGATGTGCCGTCTGCTCGACCACTTCATAAATCACTCACCCGTATTTTTCGTCTGATTTCAGGCCATTCCGACTTCGTTCGGCCCGTTTGGACCCCCCTCACGCGCGATTACGAAGCGCGCGCATCACTTAAAACACGAATATTGAGCCGTACCGCGCAAACCGCACGTCCGATTGGCGTTCCATCTATGCGTACACGTCACGAATAATAATTAGAATGTTGCACGGTGTTTTCAGGTCAATCCAAGGTCGTCCGCTATGAATTTGACCGTTGGACGCATATTTTGGCCGTTTATGACACCAGAACTGCGTTGTCGGTCACCGCGGGCACATGGCACGTCCGATTGACGTGCCGTCTGCTCAACCACTTCAGAAATCACTCACCCGTATTTTTCGTCTGATTTCAGGCCATTCCGACTTCGTTTGGCCCGTTTGGACCCCCCTCACGCGCGTTTACGAAGCGCGCGCATCACTTAAAATACGAATATTGAGCCGTACCACGCAAACCGCACATCCGATTGACGTGCCTTCTGTGCGTACACGTCACGAATAATAATTAGAATGTTTCACGGTGGTTTCAGATCAATCTGAGGTCGTCCGCTATGAATTTGACCGTTGGACGCCCGTTTTGGCCGTTTATGACACCAGAACTGCGTTGTCGGTCACCGCGGGCGCACGGCACGTCCGATTGACATGCCGTCTGCTCGACCACTTCATAAATCATTCTCCCATATTTGTCGTCTGATTTCAGGCCATTCCGATTTCGTTCGGCCCATTTGGACCCCCCTCATGCGCGTTTACGAAGCGCGCGCATCACTTAAAACACGAATATTGAGTCGTACCGCGCAAACCGCATGTCCGATTGACGTGCCGTCTGCGCGTACACGTCACGAATAATAATTAGAATGTTGCACGGTGGTTTCATCTCAATCCGAAGACGTGGTGTGGCCAGAACCACTCAAAGTGTCCGTCTTTTGTTTCAAAAGGACGTCATTTTAAGTGAAAAGCATCAACTGACATACGGAAAACCGACCAAACGCATTCCGAATCTGTTGATAATTTATCCCAACAATCCATGGGTCATATGTGACATGTACGAGCCAACCCAGGATGAATCTGAGTTGCAGTGTGGCCAGGATAAGTCTAAGTGACTCTCTTTTGTTTAAAATGGACACCATTTTAAGTACATACGAAAAAACGACCAAACGGATTCGGTTTCCGTTGAAACTTTAGGAGAACGATACATGGGTCTTATGTGACGTGTAAGAATCATCCCTGCTTCAATCCGACATGTGGTGTGGCTGACACCACTCAAAGTGTCTGTCTTTTGTTTCAAAAGGACGTCATTTTAAGTGAAAGGCATAAACTGACATACGGAAGAACGACCAAACGCATTCGGATTCTATCGATACTTTAGCACAACGATCCATGAGTCATATGTGACGTGTACAAGTCAACCTTGTCTTAATCCGAGATGCGGTGTGTCCGACACCGCTCTAACTCTGTCTCTTTTGTTTAAAATGGACATGATTATAAATGAAAAGAACAACTGGCATACGCAAAACCGACCAAACGCATTCATAATCTTTTGATAATTTATCACAACGATCCATGGGTCATATGTGACATGTACGAGCCAACCCGGGATGAATATGAGTCATGGTGTGGTTAGGATTAGTCTAAGTGTCACTCTTTTGTTTAAAATGGACAACATTTTAAGTACATACGGAAAACCGACCAAACGCATTCGGTTTCCATTTAAACTTTAGGAGAACGATCCATGGGTCATATGTGACGTGTACGAATCAACCCCTCTTCAATTGAAGATGCGGTGTGGTCAGCACCACTCATAGTGTCCGTCTTTTGTTTCAAAAGAACGTCATTTTAAGTGAAAAACATCAATTGGCATACGGAAAACCGACCAAACGTATTCGGATTGTGTCGATACTTTAGCACAACGATCCATGGGTAAAATGTGACGTGTACGAGTCAACCCCGCCTCAATCTGAGTTGCGGTGTGGCCGGTATTACTTCAGGTGTATGTATTTTGTTTAAAATGGACATCATTTGAGGTAAAAATATATGGTATAGAAAAAACCGATCAAATTATGAATTGAATTTCAGATTCCACATATAATTGTCATCTAAATTTTAAAATGAATTCTAAATGAATTATGTATGTTTATAATTATGTTATGAATTATACTTTAATTATGGATGTGTATATTTTCAGGATGCATTATATGTGTTGGTTGGTTGGTTTTCATTATTTGTATGTGTTGGTTTGTTCTCTATATGTATGCATTATATGTGTTACAGGTACAATAATTGGATTGAAAAATGAATTGAAAACGAGGGCATAATTGGATTGAAAATTGAATTGAAAATGCCCAAAAACCAGACCTGCTGTGCAAATTGCAGGCTGATGTGCAATTTGCACAGCAAAGCCTATGCCAACGGTTTGAAAACCGTTGGCATAGGCTCTATGGAGCTGTTTTTACCAACGGTTCAAGGAACCGTTGGGATACCCTGTTGCAGGGTTGTTTTTACCAACAATTCATGGAACCGTTGGTAAAAACCTTTCCCGACGGTTTGTAAACCGTTGGGAAAGAAAAGTGTTTGTTGATTTCCCAACGGGCCAAACCGTTGGGAAAGGCCTTTCCCAACGGTTTGGCAGAACCGTTGGGATAGGTTTATTTTTTCTGACCTATCCCAACGGTTCTGTGTAAACCGTTCGGAAAAGCCTTTCCCAACGGCTTACTTCCCCACGGTTTGCAGAACCGTTGGTATAACATATACCAACGGTTCTGCAGCCTTTCCCAACGGTTCTAAACCGTTGGGAAATGCTGGATTTCCAGTAGTGCAATAACTTTGTTAATTCCTTTTTAACTACTTCTAAAAGGTTTGGGTTCAGTCGACGTTGTGCCTGCCTCACTGGTTTAGGCTCATCAGTTAATAAAATATGATGTGTACAAATTGATGGGCTAATACCAGGAATGTCCACAAGTGTCCATCCCAATGCTTGTTTATACTCCCTCAAAAGTTCAAGCAGTCACAATTCATGCTCGGGAAGGAGTGAACTAGAAATGATGATGGTCAACTTGTTTCCATTCTCAAGATATGAATATTTTAAATCTTGAGGCAGTTGTTTTAGTTCCAATTCAGGTGGGTTTTGGATTGATGGGAGTGTGTGTGAAAGTGAGAGGTCACTAATCTCATCTAACTGCTCAATGGTATCATCCTCAGATGGGGAATTATCTTTTACAAGCATAGAAGTATCATCGATGGTCATGTGATCCTCCGTGTTCAAGAAATTATCAATTAATAAACATGCATGACACTTTTCTAGACCACTACAACAATCAACACATGATTCATTTCCAAGAATTTCAATCAAAGTGGAAAATTTAGAAAGTGGATCAGGGGAAACAAATGAAGTGATTTTAGGGGAAGGGAGTACATCAATTGAATTTACCGAGAGAGAGGAATGTTCTTCTGAGGGGTGCTTCATGGCATCAAGGATGTTGAAATGGACTATGTCACCACCAAATTTCATAGATAATGTACCATTATGGATATTAATTATGGATTTGGTGGTTTTCAAGAAATGTATCCCCAATATAATTGGGGCATGTCCATTCATCCTATAATCATCCATTTTTAGCACATAAAAATCAGTAGGAAATATTAAATTTTGATCCCTCACAATAACATCCTATAACACACCAGAAGGGTGTGTCGTACTCCGATTTTCTAGCTGAACAACTATTCCTATGGGCTTTAGTTCACCGACCTGGAAAGAAGAGTATATGGAGTGAGGTATCACATTAATAGAAGCACCCAAATCAAGCATAGCATTGGAGAAAGAATACTCCCCTATGGTGCATGGAATCGAGAATGTTCCAGGATCGTTGCACTTGGTGGGAAGTGATGGTTGTATCAATGTTGAGACGTTCCTCCCCAGGCTCACCTTCTCATCACCTCTAAGTCACCTTCGGTGGGTACACATCTCCTTTAGAAAATTGGCATATCTCGTAATTTTCTTGACGGCATCAATCAATGGAATGTTAACCTGTACTTTTTTGAAAGTCTCCAAGATTTCTTTATCAAGTTCAGTTTCCTTTTGTTTCCTTGGTTGGGTGGCTCTTTTGGGAAATGGAATATGAATGCTTGGGCTTGGTAACTCATCAATAGACACACTCTTTCCTTTGGTAGGACTTCTCTCAAGGCAAGGTTCCATCTCATTTGAACCTTTTTCAATGGTTGGTATGGTGGTTCCCTTAGGAGAGGATGACTCTAATGGAGGGTTCATTTGGATTTTAAGTTGAGTTCCACTCCTAAGGGTGATGGCACTAACATTTCCCTTATCCCTAGGGTTGACAAGTGGTTGAGAGGGTAGTTTACCAGACCCATGGCTTTGGATTTCACCCACTGAGTTAGATAGTTGTCTTAATTGGGTTTTGAGGTCTTGTATGGCTGCATGAGTGGTTTGTTGGAATTGGAGATTATTGGCAGCCATTTGTTTCATCATATCTTCTAGGCTAGGTTCAGTTTTTGGAGGGGTTTGTTGGAAAGGCCTTTGGGGTGGTTGAAAATTTCTGGGTGGTGGTGGTTGATGACAACTTTGCCCTGGTTAGTTCCATGGTTGATGAGGCTGGTTTGAATACCCTCCTTACCTATAGGCTTGGTTGTCTTTCGACCCAGGGTTGGATCGATAGTAAGGTTCTTGCCTAATGGGTTGGTTATAGGGGTGTCCTGGGAATATTGCCTCACAACTCTCAGAAGTTTCTCTCAATTGGGGGCATTGGTCAGAATAGTGGGTATTAGAAGAGCATATACCACAATGTATGGGAGGAGGAGATTGTAATTTCCCTTGGGAAAGAGCAAGTTGTCATAGAAGGGTACTCACCTCTTCAAACATTGTGTCCACCTTCTTCTCGAATTCAGTACTTTGCACCTCATGGACACCTAGAATGGGTACACTGGACCGTGAATTGAATTGTTGAGTGTTCTATTCCATGGTCTCAATTAGGGTTCTTGTAGCGATTGGGGTTTTATCCACTAGTGCACCACCTGCAGCAGCATCAATCATGTTATGATCTATTGGAATTAAACCTTCATAAAAATACTATATTAAAAGTTGATCGCTTATTTGGTGGTGTGGACAACTTGAACATAATCTTTTAAAGCGTTCCCAATATTCATGAAGGGTTTATCCTTGAGATTGTCTTATCCCACATATTTATTTCCTTATTGTTGCAGTTCGAGAGGCTGGGAAATATTTTTTAAGAAAAAGTCGTTTCATGTCATCCCAATATCTAATAGGTGAATTAACATAATACAACCAATATTTAGTCGTGCCTTCTAATGAAAATGGAAATTCCCTAAGTTTTACTTGTTCTAAATCCACATTAGTAGGTTTTAATATTGAACACACAGTATGAAATTCTTTTAAATGCTTATGTGGATCTTCTCCAGGCAGTCCATGAAATCTTGGTAATAAATGAATTAAACCAGATTTTAGTTCAAAATTGGGTGCCTCGCCTTGTAATTGAATGTAAGTGGGTCAGATATCAACATCAGGTGAGGTTAGTTCTTTTAGTGTTCTATTATTTTCAGCCATGTTATATAATTTATGTTCAGTTTTAACTTTGGTTTCAGAAGAAGAAGAAGGACCAAGAAGAATTTTAAGATGTGATGTCTCCCCCTTCAAAGTGTTGTCTTGTGTGTCTCGGTTTCATTGATGTAGGATCCTCTCTGGTTCGGGTTCAAAAGTTTGTAAGTCTCCTAGCGTAGAACACATCATACATAGAACCTACATAATAAATAAATTAGAACACAAAAATAAATGCAAAGGTAAAAGATAAAACAAACAAATATTCACAAAAATTACAAAAAATTTATCAAAAACACGCACAAAAAACCAAAGCGCTCCACAGCAACGGCACCAAAATTTTACCGCGTTGTCATGACACATCAAATTGGTTATGTTTTTAAGGTTTATTTATAGTCTAGGGTAGACCGTAGGTCATATCTCAAGGAGCGTTGGTAGGTTTAGAGTGTGTATTTTTAATAAAAATGGCTAAGAGAGGGGGTGGTTTTGAAAAGAGTTTAAAAAAATGACTTAGTTGAAATACCTTAAAAGTTGAGTGACCTAGTGGATTTTGAAAAATATGAGATAAAAGGTCGATGTGATTTCACTACACACATATCAAGTTCATTTTTCATAGATATTCATCTTAGGTTTAGAGTAATTCTTTGGTTGGAGTTAATTGGAATCCCGATTAATTCCTAAGCTTTTATTTCAATGCTTTAAGGACCAAACCTTGACGTAACAATCGTATTGTCAAGATCTAGTACTTATGCATGTAATAAGAGCTTCCAAAGAAGATTGAAATCTCAATAAGGTGGGTATGAAAAGTATTCTTGTGATGTCCAATCGGAACAACACAATTCACGCACTCAAAACCTCACACCGATCGGTTAGAAATTAAGATCATAACAATCACATGCATCAAATCAAGCATTCAAATCTGAAATAAAATAAGATACATGGAATGAAATGTTTAAACACCCAAATTACTCCAAACCAGTAGCTAGTGTATGCATCGGAACTCCCTTGAAATGTGTGTAGCTCCCTCACAACGAACACCCAACTTTTAGCTCGACATCGGGAGGAGGAGGAAGCTCGGGTGGAACTCCTTCTTCATCCTTGTTTCCCCTATGAGGATAGGGGACTCCAGAACCTCCAAGGTGATTAGGATACTCCTCTAGGACCCCAAATTGGCATCACTTCACTCCTTGGTCGAACTTGCAAATGAGGTTCCCTTGGTGCCGTTTTATAGGAAAATTGGAAGGTGGTTTTAGGCACACAGATTTCATCAATCCACTGGCACCACGTGTTTCAGCCTTCAGAAAGTCTTATCTAGATTTGGAGAAAATATAAAAGTTGTATCACTACCAATTTACTGTCTCTGCCAAAATTTTGGCACCATTTTGACAACTACATCTCAAGATATTGATAAAATACAGAACACCTCATTTGACTTGGTCCAAATTCAGTAGATTTGACAGATCAGTTCTAATGGGCCCCATATAATTCGAATATGGATTTGGTTCCTTAATATGAAATGTAGAATATTAAATTTTGGACAGTTCAACAAAATTCCAGCCCATTTGGATGAACTAATTTCATGTACTATGCAAAACAGTTTACAGATGTCCATGGATCCATGCAATTTTGGCCCATTTTTCTTCCACTTCATCAAGGGCCCTCCAAATCACCTCCACCTACATTGAAACAATAAAAACAAGTAACATTGCCCATTATAATATTTATTAACATTAATTCATTGATTCAAAAATAAAGTGAAATTTATTATTATATTTGGAATATTCATTACAAAACTAGTTTAAAACTATGGTGTAAGGGTGGAATAAAATAGTGAATCGTGGTACGATCAATCATTGATACTTAAATAACATAATTATTGAATCCAAATATAAGTATATTAATCATTACTCTTAATTTGTGGTAGAATCATAATCTTGATCATGGTTCATTAGATTCTTATGAGGTATATTTCCTTAATTCATGGGGAATTCATTTGCGTAGTTTCCCATATATCTACAGTTGAATAATTATACACCAGAAAAAATTTTCTTTTCCTTGTAATAAAAATCAAGATTGTCTTTATCTCTACACTTGTATAAAACTCCAAATCATTTAATAAAGTAACATGGTGTTTCTTTCCACAATTATCACATGTGGTAAAATAATTATTTTCCTTCTTCCCTTTAACCATATTTTTCCCAGTTGTCCTCTTCTTCTCATGCTTCCCTATAAAGTCATAATACTTAGATTACTCTTTCTGTGTCTTGTTAGGACATGATACTATGTCTTTATATGATGAAAATGTTTTTGATACTATATACCTTTGAAATATTGGATTAAGAACATAAAATATGTGATCATTATTACGCTTTGGATCACATGCATTAGTGAGGTTCACATTACTTCTACTATGCACCATTTCTAAATGATTACATACACTAGATTAGATCATATCATTGTGAAACATAATGTATCATCCACAAAATAGAAAAATACTTAACATAAATTGAAACTTTTATGTGTAGATAATCTCAAAATCATAAACATAGTTTCTTTAGGATGTTCTTATATATTTATTCTTAAAGTATATAATAGGGTTTTGTTCTCTAATGTATGTTTTCCTAAATCTAGTTTCCAAGGTTTCCACTAAACTTTCTTTGATACCAACTGTAATGACCCCGACCTCGGAATCCCAGATTATATACCCTACTTTATTACATTGGAATGATTACAAATAATAAAATCCCAAATGACCAATCATTTTATTAGTTTTAGAGAAACAAATACATACATGATACCCATTTTACATTGGGAATAGAAAATAAAACATAATACATAAAAAATATATTAAACTTAATCTTTTAAAACTCATTCAAATATCTCTTCTTCATAACCTAGGGAAAGTAAAACAAAAAGGTTGATCTCAAATTCTCAAAAATCTTTAAGTATATTGTAATGTATCGTGAATCAGTAATGAATAATCTTTATCTCAAGGTTAATAACTAAACACACATTCCATTTAAATCAATAAGTTGAGAATGAAATGAATCCATAGATTTTGGCATAATGGAAATATAATGGATAATAATAACTAAATTTTGAATACAAGAAATTATTACTTATTGGACGTCATTTTTTTTAGTCCCATGATACCTTTACTGCCATGATTTATTCTCAAGATAGTTTAAAATTACTAGGAAAAACCCATCTGATTTGGCTAAATGATTTGTTTCATTAGACTACTGATGCATTGAGGGGATATCATTAATTAGGACCCACCCATGTATGTGGTTCCAAATTATTTCTCATATATTTAATAATTGATTTGATAATTTTTCTTGTCATAAAAAATATATATTTAGTAAAGAATACAAATTTATCAACATTTCTCTTGATATAAAAATAACTTTCAAAGTATATATTGTATGTACAAATGGTATACAATTTTGAAAATAATCATATCCATCCTAAAAAAATATCGATATTTAATATAAATTTAAATTTTTAATGAAAAATGATTTCAATAAAGTGATTGTTTCAAGAGAAAGTTAAAAATTAAAAAATAAAGTGAGATTTTATAATAACTTTTACCAATTAATAATGGTATATGATAGATCAAATAGCAGTCGACATCCCTCTGAAACCACTTGAAGGACCCCGAAACACCCTGAGAGGGTAGGGGTAAATCAGGGTGTCAAATTTTTCTTTTTATTGTTTTATATCTTGTTCCCACGTTGGTAGTAACTTCTTAAATTTTTCAAATAAATAAAATCAGGGAGTTAACACAACACTTTTACTTAGTTTACTGCAAAGGTCTACGTCCAAGGAGAATATGCCAATAGTGTGTCAGTTGTACCAAAATCCACTAATATTCACTAGTTTATAGATTACATGTTTTAGTCACAGACACTCTGTTCTAGGAACACTGCCTTTACAAAGGTTTAGGGGACACTCACCCCATCCCTCGAATCACTTCCGTTAACTCCCCCTAGATCACTACCTTGAGAGAAGTCAAACTCTGTTTATCAACTTGAAGGTCTCTTCAATAGGTTTGTATTGAAGTCTATGTATCTATTCATCATGATACACAACTTGCATCAAAGTCCTGAATGTATGCACTTGAAATCTATGTACCACTAAACTGGATAATCAGAAACCTATCAGAAGCATAACACCACACTTGTATGCAATACCCTAACTTAGGGGAAATATTTTGGGATTGTCACAAAATATGACTTTTGGGCAACATGTACTTTATGTGCAACCCTTATCTTTCACGTAACTACCCCAAAAGGTTAACTTGGTATTTTGATACTAAAGTAACACCTTGCGCGCAAGATTTACTCTATTCAAATCTTTCACATGAAAATCTTTCACACAGATGAGCTATTGGATTTTTGATGGAAAATTCTTGAGTCTTCCTTGGGGGTAGTCACATATTTATAGGCCCTTTATGACCCTGCATGCAAGATTCTGATGTGTCTTTTTCAGTGTGCATAAGTTTCACACTGATCGCACAAAGCCCCTTTTGACATCGCATTGGGAACGCAAACCCTTTCGCACAACATCATCTTTCGTACACTCCATGACTTTGTAATTTTTCGACATTCCAATCCTAAAACATGTCTCGTGCGCAAGATCCCAAAACACCTTCAATCTTGCATGAAAAATCAAATCTTTCATGCACAAGTCAAATCTTTCACACACAATTCAAATCTTTTTCACACCTTCATTTTTCAAAAACCCATTTATCTATTTTCCTATTTTCATCCCCAAAATTTTGGTAAACACTAGAGAATGGAACCACCTTCAATACTACTTTCAGATCAAATTGTATGACCCCTTTCCTTGTAATCTACCTAATCTTCCATGAAAGGGTTGGCAATAAGAAATGCAAACCATGATCAACCCAAATTATATTGACAACAAACACAACCCAAACTCCTTTTCCAACAAAGAAAAACCTTTGTTCTAATAGGGGCTTCCCATGCTGTCACATGGAGTAGTCATCTTTTTTCTTGGTTGTCCTTTAGTGTTAGACTTGTACTTTGGGATGTTCTAACTTCTTTTGAGTTGTATCATTTTCACTATTTTCTTTTAGTTATGGTATATTTTTTTCTTTTATCTTGTCTCTCTCTATTGTGTGTATATATATATTACATTTTATCTACTTTATATTGGATGAAATCATTCCATCTGGTTGTTCTTGATGCTTGAGTGCTAGTTGTTAACCCATGGGGATCATAAATTCCATTTGGGTATGTGAAAATTCAGGTCAAGTGCCAATTTGAGTGGGTGTCCCAGTCAGGTTCACCAAAATTTGGTATCATAAGAAGGTTTTTCCTTAAGATTACTTTTCTTGGGACATTTGGTAGACTGTAGATAGGATTTTAAGAACTTAAGAGGTATGTTTTGGTGAGTTCATGGACAGATCTTTCCATGATGGGACTCAAGTTACCATGGTATGTTAAGATGAGTGTCTTCTATGTTGTGTTCTTGATCTCAATATCAGTTTTTATTATGGTTTTCTAGTTTGAACTGATATTATCTTATTTTATAGTCATTTATTTTATTTCAGTGTGAAACAGTATGCCTTCGATACATGTTCCATGGGTTCCTCAAGAGGGTGCAGTGGATGATTCTCAAGGTAATCCTCTTATAAATCAAAATCTTGTCAAGGTTATCATGCGAGAAGTTCATTATATTGACCATAATATACTGAAAATATAGAAAATATTTTTTGAGGTATATCCATGAATTAGAGGGATAAAGGGATCAATCATGGGAGTTATTCATGAGAATCAACCATTATTCAAGGGTATAAATTAACCTCAAGAGGTAGAGGATGGGCTGGACAAGATCAATCAAATCTTAAACTTCCTAGATACACCTGAGAGTATCAAGGTAAAATATGTGGTGTTTCGACTTGAGGGTCCCAGTAAGAAATGGTGTAATTCCATGTTATAGTTGAATAAGAATTTTTAATTTTACTAGAAGGGTTTGAATACCCTCTTCTTCCATTATTTTTATCTAGATTTGCTGATGATGGAAAAGTCTCTGGAGTTCTGCTCTTTTCAAAAGAGAAATATTTTGGTGTTTGTGTACACCAATCAGTTTTCTAAGATGGTTCTTTTTTTTCTAGAGGTAGTAAAGAATGACTAGATAAAGGCTTAAATGATCTTTTAGGGTTTGCAACTAGATATCAGATTGTAGGTATTTATATTGAATCTTTCAAACTATTCATAGATGATAGACTGGGTGATGATAGAAGAGATGAACATGGCATACAAGGTTGGTTATCTCACCCCATCTCTTCCACCTAGTGGAAGATTTAGTGGTGCGTAAGGAAAAAAGAGGAAGTGAAAAGATCATCATAGGAGTGGTGGAGGTGGTTCTTAGTAATAGGCCTCCTCTATAATTTTAGTCATATCTATCTATCTGAATTTGACTTTTTATTAGTATTGAAAGGTTGGGAACACTTGAAATTATTTTCCTACACTTTCAAAGATGTAAAATAGTTGTGGTTTTTATGGTCATCTGCAACATTTCTTCTAGGCTATATCAATGTATAATTATGTTCATGGATCTTCAATTGTAAAGGCTATAGTGGTATAAATAGATGCTTCAAAGATAGTAGGTCTCTAGCCATAGGCCTCATGATTGAAGCACCTTCATGTAGTAGATGAGTATTTTAAAGAGGTAGATATGGGTCCAGCGATAATAATAGGTACCATATTTATTGCATCTTCAGTAGAAATTTATTAATTTGATTCTGGTGTTTCCTACTCATTTATATCTATCCATTTTATTGATATTATTAGACTTACAACAAAACTCATTTTCTTTATTATATAGTTATTGACACCTCTTGGTAAGAGGAAAAAGTAGGGGTTTTGATGTCCTTTTTGTTCACTATCGATAGCTAGTGCAGAGTTAGTCTGGGATTTACTTATTCTTGATCTGAATCTATTTTACATCATCATTGGGATGGATTGGATTATTTCTCATCATGCTGAGGTTGATTTTTATTATCGTTGTGTCTCATTTATTATGATTTATGGGAGATCATGGGTATTTTAAGGAGATTGATATTTGAGGTCTGATCATGCAAGACACTCCCACCAAAATCTTAGGAGTTTTTTGTTCTCTATAGAACTTGATCCTAATGACGTTTCTTTATTAGCTGACCTTCTCGTTGTTTTTTGGAACTTTCATGAAATTTTTTCAGAAAATTTCTCTATTATTCTTCCATAAAGGGAGGTAAAGTCTATGATTGACCTGGTTTCAGGTACAGAACTTATTTCAATACTTTCTTATTTCATGTCACTAATGGAGCTGAAAATTATTATGATTTAGTTGGATAATATAATAGAAAAAAATCACCATAGTGTTTTTCTTTAGGAATCCATTATATTCTTTTCCAATAAGAAATATGGTTCACTCCAAATATGTATGGACTATAGGAAGTTAAACCTAGTGATAGTTAAAAACAAGTATCTTTTTCCATGTGTGGATGATGTGTTCTTTAGTTAAAAGGGGGAAATTGGTTTTCAAAGATTGATCTTCGGTCGGGTTATCATTATCTTAGAGTTTGGGATTATGATATAATGAACAAGCCTTTTATGTGTAGGTATATACATTATGAATATCTTGTGATGTCGTTTGGTATGAATAATTCTCCTGTAGTTTTTATGGATTTGATGAATTCAATATTCCATGAGTATCTTGGAACTTTTGTGGTAGTGTTTTTGGATGACATCTTGGTTTATTCGAGATCATACCATGAGCATGAGCACCATTTGGGTTTGGTTCTAGAAATACTAAAGATTCACCATTTGTATGTAAAGTTTTAAAAATGAAATTTATTGATCTACGGAGTTAAGTTATTATGGAATTTGATTTATGATCATGGTTTACCAGTTGATCATGAGAAGGTGAAGTTTTTATTTTCATGGTAAGATCCACAGAATGTCTTTGAGATTTAGAGCTTCCATGGTTTTTTTGGATACTATCAATGGTTTATCAATTATTTCTCATAGTTGTTGTCACCTTTAATTTATATTACTAGAAAAGGGTTGAAATTAACATGGAATGTGAAGTTTCAGTCTTCTATCGACGAGCTAAAACAACTTATGACATCGGCTACTATTATGATCTTACATGAGCCCGGTAAGGGGTATGTGTTTTCTTATAATTCTTCTTGTTATATTTTGGGTTTAATTCTTATGTAGTATTATTATGTGGTGTATTACCACTCTCATCATCTTATACTGTATGAGAAGAATTACCCCAATCATTATTTAGAGCTTTATATGATTATGCATGTTCTTAAATGTTAGCATCATTATCCTTTTGGGGAGAGTTTTGTAGTATTTTTTTACCATAAGAGTGTAATATATATGTTTACATAGAAATACTTGAATATCATATAGATATAGTGGATTGAAAACCCTCAAACATTTTACTTTTTTTACATCTCATACACCCTAGGGAAGAGGAATTTCATTGCAGATTCTCTTAGAAGGAAAGTACCATCACAATTTGTTCTAGAATCAAAGGAGTGTACCATCACAGAATATTTAGTTATAATTATCTCTCATTGATTATTTTCAATAGATTCAATAGAAGGATTATGATTTCAAATATATTGAATAATCCCTATATATTGGAGAGACCATATCTGGTTAGTCTCCCTCTTTATATGGTATTCTTTGTTTTGGAGATCCATTTGTTATCCCGACATTTGTGAGGATATTAATTTTTTTTCACTATCATAGTTCTTCATGGTTTATTCATCTGGGAACTAAAAAGATGTATTATGACATGAGATAGAAATTTCAATGGTCGAGTATGAAGCGTGACATTATAGACTATGTGTCCTACTAATACACCTTCCAACAGATAAAGATAGAGCTTATAAAACCCTATGATTTTCTCCAGACTCTTCTGATGCCTTTTTGGAAATGGTATGATGTTTCCATGGAATTTGATATTTTATTACCATAGAATCCTTGAGGGAGAAATTCTATATGGGTGGTTATTGATCGGTTGTCAAAGTCATCTCAATTTATTCTGATCAAGGACACCACTAAAGTTCATGATCTTGGTAAGATATATATGTAGGATATCATGAGGTTTCATGAGATTACTTCTGTCATTATTTCAGATAGGATCCTAGGTTTACATTGAGGTTATGGAGGAGTCTCCAAGAGTCTATGGGGCCTCTGGTTAGTTTGAGTGCAACTTATTATCCATAGATAGATGTAAAAATAGAGTGTTCTATTCAGATATTGTAGGATATGCTCTATGCCTATGTCTTGGATTTTGGTGGATTATGAGATAGCCATATGGGACTGGTTGAGTTTTTTATAACAATATTTATCCATATTCAATCAGAATGGATCCTTTATAGGCTTTGTATGGTCTCTCATGTAGATCACCTCTTTTTTGGGAAGAGGAGGGAGAGGCCTCTTTGGTGGGACTGAGTTTTGTTCAAGAAATTTTAATAAGGATTCAGGATGTATGTCGATGTCTGGTTATAGATCAAAGTCAACATAAATCATGTGCAGATCAGCAGTGTCCTCCTTTGGAGTTTTTTAAGTGACTGGGTTTTCTTGAAAGTTTATCCTCAGTTGGGTCACTGTCAGCTTGGAAGATATGGAAATTTGGCTCCAATATATGTTGGACCATTTGAGATCACTAAGAATCATGGGAATTTTTATTATCAGTTGGAATTGATAGTTTATATAATAGGTATTCATGATGTTTTCCATATATCATAACTCATGAAATACCATCCCAATCCCTCTCATGTTCTGAGTTGGGAAGAGATTGAGTTGGAGCCAGAGGTTTCTATTGTAGAGAAGCTAGTGGATATTATTGAGTCTAGAATGAAATTATAACATGGGAAATTTATTCCTTTCATCAGAGTGTTATGGTGGTATATATCAGATTCTCATAAGACATGGAAGTGTGATTCATTGAAAAGGTATTAGTGGACTCACCTATTTTCTAGACATCATTCATCCACATGACTTCCAAGAGATGTAATGTCTTATGGTGGGGAGTTTGTAACATCCCATTACTACATTTAGGTATTTATCTTCTCTCATGTCATTTCCCTCTTCATTTGGGTGTGTGTTGGGACTCCCAAGGATGGAGAAAATTTTCTAGGGAAAATAGCCTAATGTTTGGGTATGTATGTTTTTTTAATCAATGGAGTTCGGGTATAAATGTTTTAAGGGATTTATTGGATTCTCCTTGAGTTTGTAGAATACCAATGTTTCTTTTTGGGATTTTGAGGTCAAACTAGGACTTTTTCTATATGTAGGAGAAATACATGTCATGTAAAGTGTTTAGAAACCCTGTATTGGTCACCAAGAAGATATTGTGAATCCAGTTCAGAGTGTGAAAATATTACACATGAAAAATGTTTATACATCATGAAAAGTATTCACATCATGTGATGGGTAATGGGAAGATTACTTGAACCGATATAGTGTGTGAATATTACATGCCATGAATATTTTACACACCATGTAATGTTAAAATCATAAATTTTAACTTGAGGCGATGGGTATTTTGGTATACTTGGGTTTTGTGGGTTATATGGTGATAAAAGGGATTAAACATCATGTAATCCTCATATGTTATGATTTTAGGGTGTCATACAAGTGATTATACTTTCATTATCTTTCAAATCTCTTCACTCTAAACCTAGAAGCTATCCCATGCAATTTTGTAAATTGCATACCCTTCCAAATAATTTTTTTTGGGTTATTTATCACTGTTACAGTAGCAGTGTATTTTTTTGGGTGAGTAATCCATATTTTTCTTCATTTCCTTTGATCATGGTAGCATTGTATCATTTTATTTATAGATATTTTATTCTAGATCCATTATGACATCTTCCTCCAGAGGCTTATCCTTACATTTTTTGTGGTGTGGAATGAAAGTTTTTTGAGGTATGGGTTGTTTCTTATTCTTTAGCGACTGTTATTCTTATATAATTTATTCTGAGAATGAGAGGATTGATTATTGGGACTTTGATATCATTTTTGTGTTCTTCCTTGTTGGTGGATCCCATTGCGAGCATGTGAAACCTGAGTGTGATGAAAGTGGTTTCATTTTTGAACTATGTTGGATGAACTATATTGATCTAATTTTATTAAAAGAATTATAAATTAAATGGAAATATTTATTGATTGATTTGTGTGTGTAGAAACTAGTTTTTGATAAAATATGGGTTTTTCCTTATTTTGAAAAAATAAAGGGTATTTTAAAATAATTTTGAAATGGAACTATGAAATAGTTTTTAAAGAATGGTTTTAATGAAATGGTTTGGAAAACATAGCACATGAGAAGACTTGGGTACTTAGGTGGGAGGTTTATCTTAGTTCCATCATCCATGTATTATTGGGGGGTTTACTCATGGGGTATTCCACTATTTCCTAGGCCTATTATTCTAGGAAATTAATATTGAAATCATTGGGGTGGTTCACTCATGGGGTGTTCCTCTGATCCTTAGGACTATGTTCTAAGGAATTGATTGTGCACTAGTCATTTATTATGGTAAGATTAGTCTACTAGCCTAACCTATAGTGATCCTTGGCATGACATTACCTATGTTTTTGGCTTGTACTATTTTAGTTTGTACTACCATGGTTGGATATGATATATAATAAATGATTTGTTTTGATTTTACTTGACTAATTTGATGTAAATTAAATGCTTTGAAAATAATAGTTTTTTAATACCTAGGTGGGATCCTACTGAGCCTGTTTAGCTCACACCCTGTTCACCCCTTCGGCAGTGCATAGACCGTTGCATGTCTTTCGATATAGGGAAAGTAAATGCATCATAGTGAGCTGGTGAGGTTTTTTTTTAGTTGTGTCTGGGTATCTGGTGGTGATATGGTAGGAGTTTTCCATGCTATCACATAGATTAGTTGTTTTCTATCTTATTTGTCCTTTAATGTTGTACTTGTACTTTGGGATGTTCTGACTGCTTTTGAGTAGTATTGTTTCAAATATTTTCTTTTTTTATGGAATATGTGGTTTTCTTTAGGTTTGGAAAAATAATTGCCTATGGTTTTTTATTCATAGATGATAGTCTCTGGCCCATGGGGATTGGGAACGCCCTTTAGATATGTAATAATTCGGGTCGAGTACCAATTTTAGAGGGTGTCTGAGTTGGGTTCTCCATAATCTAACATGTTGAGATAAAGTTAGAGATCAAAAGATAATGGGACCTAATATTATCCAAGAGATGAAATAAAAGTTTCAAACCATCCAACTTCAAATGAAATCCATTCAATGTAGATATAAAATCAATGAAAAAGATCATCAATGAGACCTAGAGTTTCATTTTGGAGATAAGGTGTTGTTTTTTATATCATTGTGGAAGAAATCAAAGAGGTTTGGGAAGAATAGAAACCGTAGTCCTAGATACATTGTCCCCTTTGAGATCCTTGATCACATTGGATCTATGGCTTATCGACTATCACTACCACTTATCCTATCTCAAGTACATGATGTGTTATATGTATCCCTTTTAAGGAAGAACATGACCGACTCCTCACATGCACTAAATCTATAGGTTGTGCCTTTGTAGAATGATCTTTCATATTATGATAATCTTGTGAAGATCTTAGATCATAAAGACAAATTTTTATGAAATAATACAACCCACCTGGTCAAATTACTATTATTGAACCACAAGTTTGAGGACGAAACATGAGAACCAAAAGAGACAATAAAATAGAAGTACCCTCATCTATTTTAGTGTATCAAATTAAATTTTGAGGGGAAAATTCTAAAGGGGGGAAGAATGTAACGACCCAAACTTTTATAAATTAAATTACCTTCTAAATGAATAAATTCCTTATTATATAATTTATTTATATAAAACACATGCACTATATTTGGTTCGATATAAAATATATCCATGCTTTTTCTATTATTTTTAAAAAAATGTTAAGCATCATAATCATTTATGATATAGACATTATATAGTAACCATTAAGATTATTATATATTAAGAGTTATAATAAATTCAAATTGACATATAAAGAAGAAGATATGGCCTCAAATTGTAGGATTGTACCCTATGAATCCCATTTATCAAAATTTACAAGGGAGATAGAATCACTGGGATTTTTTCTTGACTAAGACTAAGTTAAGATTCAACAACTAAAACTCAATAAAAACACTTATGGTAGAAGTTTAAGCTTATTGATATAACCACACAAACAATGTTCACTAAACCACCCCAATAAAGTATCACGATCACACACCTTAACCTTAGGTGTACATTGGTATAATAAGGGGTAATGTATCTATACCATAATAGTATGATTTTTTATATTTTATTTTTAATAAAATAATTATTATGTTTATCACTTTTTATAATTACTTTATACACTTGATTATATAAAGAGTTTAATAAAAACTATATTTTGATATGAAGAAACCAAAATTATATTTTTGGGAAATAATAGTTTCAATTAAAAAACTATTTTTGATAAATTAAATAATTTTTAAATAAATGTTATTTTCATTATTATTAAATAATATTTATTTATATATAAATGATAATATAGTTTAATTAAGTCCAATGTAATTTTTACAAGGGTTATAAAGTTGTTATTGTTGTAAAAAATAGTATTTTTTTATAAATGAGAATTTTTATTTAAAGGTAAAAATTGAAAAATTTAGAAAATTATTATGGTAAAATAAATACTATTTTTGAAATCAACTATCAAAAATAGTCAATGGTAAATTTTTCATAATTTTCTGAGACAGTCAAATTTTTTGGTAAAAATTAAATACGGTTAAATATATAATAAGTATTATGAAATCATAATAACCCAAAAGTGATGTAATAAATACTATAAATGGTATTAATGAGAAAAAATATATTCCCAATTTAAAATAATGTGTTTTTAAGTTATTTTATTAATTTTACTAACCTAAAATGAATCCTCCAAAACCTATATAATATTTTAGGTTTTTAAAAAATATTTTTAAACATGTATCACTTTCACATCATGAGTGGTATTATTTTAAGGATTTAGGTTCTTATCCTAATGAAATATTGAAAACAAATCCTCATTTCTAGAAACCATGGTCAAAACCATGTAAAGGTTTGTGGTTTTTATTTTTTTTATCACTTAGAGTCCAAAACCTATGTTTAGAAATTAATAAATAATTATCTTATCCTTTGCTATAAATACCCACCCAACCTCCCACTTCTTTTCATTAAGAACCCATTTATTATGAATTTAATATCTTTATCCCTCTCTAAGTCCCTTATAGTGTGTTACCAAACTCTTAATAAGTTCCTCCCAATATTTTATAAGCACTATCTCGATGAAATTGACTCTCTTCCTCTTATTTATATTCAAGTGATTTCTTTGTATTAATACATTTTATTTCCAATTATTCTTATTATAATGTGTTTTTTAACATCTATTTACTATCCTTATTATTAAAAATTAATGATATACCACCATTCACTCTCATTAATCTCTTCCATGAACCTTTATGTACACCTATTATACTACTGAAATTATTTCATTATTTTCCATGACAAACATTTTTGTTGTGAATAACCACCCCAATTTCCACTCAAGGGTATTCACCTACTTTTAAATATCCTTCATTTACTGGGAACTTCCATGTATGTAACCCTCACTCTTTAATTTTTGGATTAAATGTGATGAAATGCATCATTATGTTGTATTATCTTTGTGGCACACATATGAATGTACATAATATAAATGTGATGGGTAGGTCCAGAATTATATAGCCCTCAAATGAATTGGGTACTGTTTTTATCTCATTAGATACCATGTATTGTGTATGAGTAGTTATCCTAATAACACTATGTTATGATGTCTCAATGGTTATCCTTGACTTATGCTTATGATGTCATGTTTTATGTCATGCCATGTTCCTATGATGCCATGATGTTATCATCTTATATCATGATTTGATATTAATGTTTATGATTATGACATTTCTATATCACCATGTTCTAACTCTTGAATCCCATTTAATTCTTTAATTTATTCTGTTCTTTGATTATTCTATATGTGGTTTTTATAGATCACCCATTTCTTATGTACGTCATCAGGTTATCATGTGCAGTATTAGAGGATCATTGGATTTTAAGGGCATGTTTTGGAGTTTTTAATAATGTCATTATATCAAGTTATTGTGATATGTATCTAATTACCTAAATACATTAGGCCTAACAATATTTTTGGATTGTAATATTTGTATCTTTATATATTAAATCATGAAATAAAGTGTATAAAAATAAGGGTTGTCATATGGTTAACCCACCAACTAGACAATGGTGATTCACTGGATAGATGGTGACCCCTATAGCATTTTAGCTATGGTTGGCATCATTTCTCCCAAACCCAATCTAGTGATACCCCAATACCCAAAAAATCCAAGTATGGATAAAATTCACATGATTAGATAGAAAATAAATGGTAACACACCTAAAATATGAGATGCATTATAAAATACCCCTCTAAGGACTTCTCATCCCTGAGAAGTGTCTCTAGGGGTCTACTCTAAAGAACTTAGGCCACTACACCCAAACCTCCAAATCTCATTCCCAAGTCTTCTCTTGGATGATTCTATACTACCATAATACATAAATAAGGGGCATTGTCTTCTCTTATATCACTTTCTCACTTCGGTCCATAATTTACACTAGACATTCCTCAAACAAGTCATCTTCCTCTAGCTCAACATCCTCGCTATAAATCACATGTGTCAAGTCCATATCATATTTACAAATATGTGACACATAAAACACAACATAAAAAATATCAATCATGTGGAAGAAGACCCAACTGATAAGACACTATAATGATTTGTTCCATAATATCAAATAGACCAACAAACCATGGTGCTAGCTTCCCTTGACTCTATAGTCATTGATACCCCAACAAGGGTGACACCCTTAATAAAATTTGGCCACACACTATGAAATATGAGGTATGATGTCTTCAATTTTTTTAATATAGTCATATGCTCTGAGTGTAAATAAATGGCTTCGTAATTAAATACACATGTTTAGAAGTTTCCTACAATAGATTGGCCCAGTAACTACCTTTTGCCCCATATTAAGCTAAAAAATTGGTGAATTAAATGGTTTACCATAAAGTGCCTCAAACAGATCCATATGAATTGATGCCTGAAAGATGTTATTATGTGTAAAATTTTCCAAATCTAGATGGTCTTCCCATGCTCTAATTAAATTGAGCACACAATCTCTAATATTATCTTATATAATTTGTATCATCAATTTTGATTTTTTACAATCTATGGATAATATGTCATGCTGATTTTCAACTAAGATCCCATCACCTTCTATAGGACTTTCCAGAACCATGATATGAAGTATGAATCCCAATCTGATATGATACTCATAGGCATACCATGAAACTATAAAATCTCTAAAATATACAATCTACCAAATTCATCTATTGATTGGGTTTCTCTAATAGGAAATAAGTGTGAAACCTTATTGAACCAATCAAACATAAACCACATTTTATCTAAACCCCTAGAGGTTATGGGAAACCCTTTAGTGAAATCCATGATCACCTAATCCTATTTTTATACAGACACATGACAATTTTAAAGTAATCCACCTAGTTTTTTATTCTCCACATTTATCCTATGATAGGTTATATAGCAGACAATAAATTATTCAATATATATCTTCATATCCGGATACCAAAAGCATCGTATGATGTCATGATACATCTTAGTTGATCTTGGGTGCACTGACTATTATGAACCATGGGATTCCATAATCAATTATTCCCTTACAGAAGTAGAAACCACTACCCTAACTTGGACATGAACTTTATCGTTCCCATCCAAGGACCATCTTGGTACATGGTCTTCTCCTATTAGTCATTCTCGTATCATCTGATAGTCTGAATTGGATTCTTAACAAACCTTTACTTTATCCACTAATTAGAAATTTATTACCAAGGGATCACAGGTTACCACCCCTTTATCCTTAGATGCACCCATATGTAAATCTACTAACAAGCTCATCATCTTTCACTTCTCTTCTAATGTTCAAGTTCTCAGTTATTATGTCTTCTTACTAAGAGAATCCACAAAAAATATTTTATTTCCATGGGTTATACACCATATCAAAGTCTAATGTATATAAGTACTCAACCCAAATCGTCTACCATAGGTTTAAGTCTTGTTAGGATAAAATATGTCATATGATCTTGTGGTTTTTTTAGATTAAAAAACTCTCACCAAAGAGATAATGATTTATAAACTTCAAGGAATGAACCACAATAAAAAAAAATTAGGTCATGAGTAGGGTAGTTTTGTTCATGGGTTCATAGCTAACGAGACCCATAAGCAACTACCCAATATTTTTGCATCAAGATAACCCCAATCCAACTACTGAATCCTCATAATACAATGTATATCCAATAATTTTGGTTCAAAATATTCAAAATATGATTTTATGTAAACCTCTTTTTTAGTTCCTAACTATACTCTTTACACCGATTTATCCACTCAAACTTGACTCCCTTCTTATTCATATCACTCATAGGCACATACAAATGAGATAATTACTAAATGAAACACCTATAATATCCATCCAACCATAGAAATATTTGAATCTCAAACATATTATTAGTTCATTCCCATGTAATCACTACTTATATATTCTTCTAATCAAATGATTTTCTTACTTTAGATATCACATGCCTAAGAAAAAATACCTCTTAGATCCAGAAATAAAACTTAGAGAATTTGTATTTGAGATGACATGCTTGATGTGTTTTCAGAATAATCTCTAAATGGATATCATGTAACTCCTGGGTTTTTGAGTATATTAGGATATAATCAAAAAAACAATGAAATGTGAATAAGGGTGGGTACGAAAAATATGGGTCATTAGATTCATAAAAACTTTTGATGCATTCATCAACCCAAATGGCATGATGAAATACTTTTACAATATACACTTGCTTTTGAACATTGTATTTTTCATGTCCTAAATTTTAACCTGAAGTTGATGATATCTAGTTCACAAGTTAGTCTTATAGAACCACCAAGATCTACTCAACTAATAAAACAGATCATCTATGTTTGGTAGTGGATACCTATACATCATTGTGACCTAATTATTCTTCTGATAATCCATGCATAACTGAATACTATTTCCTACCTTCTTAGAGAATGGGACATGAGCATCCTAAGGATAAGTTCTTATCTAAATAAACCCCTTCACTCAAGCTTCACTTTTTACTCCTTTAAATTGGTCGGTATCATATGATATAGAAGAATAAATATTATTTGTTCACCTAGCATGAGTTAAATATCCAAATCTATTCCCCTATTAGGAGGAAGTCCTAAGAAATAATCTAGAAAAACATCCTAGTAATGGCCCACCATAGAAGTAAGAGTTGATGGAATAGTCACCTAATTTTCTAGAAGAGTTATGCCTACCATCTGAGTCATAATGGTATTGATCCGACTAAGGTCTAGTCACATTTTTCTTACTCCTAAATCTCATTCCCCGGTTAAAACATACTCTTTTACCTTAAGATAGGTTAATGACACTCACCTGAGTTATTTGTCTATGTGATATCAAAAACTCATCAACCACTCCATATTGAAGATAACATCAAATAATTTCATTTCTAGTACCAATAAATCCCATTGATGTCCATATCCCATAATCACTACATGACACTCTGGGAATCTATGACTGTGATCTACTCTCTTTCTAAGAGGAGTGTCATGGGATAATAATCTCTAGGAAAACTTTAATACTAACTCTAAACCAAAAATGACTTGATAAAAGATAAAATGATGAGAATATGTCATATAAAACAAGGTATTAGAATTAATATGCATAATTATAACTTTACATATCATCATTAAAGGTCCCTCTCCAGCATTATTCTTAAACATGATATGTCACATAAAATCTTACTGCATTGGGAATACATCATTTCCTTTGATATCCCTAGCTCACCTAGGCCACTAAATCTTATGAATTCTATAATTAATGTTAATATTCACATCCCATCCCATGGCTTGGCCTTCCTGTATTAGCTTGAAATTTAGTATGAGGTACCCCTAACCTAGACCTTGATGCATGCATCTACCGATATTCCCTACCTAAACCACTTGATTATATCCTTGAGTAAAATCAATGTATGTTACCCATATTACCATATTCATGTCACTCTCTTAGTAGACTAGTATAAAACTTGTGGTGATGTACCCTCTACCCATATTGAAAACACTGGGAAGGATATTCACCCATGGAAGGATCCAAAGAACCAATACTCTACTCTGGATTCCCATCACCACCCTATAACATCTTCATATCTCTCCTATTATTACTGATAGAAGAGTAACCTATAACACTACTAAGAATACCAATCATTTTCCATTGAAATATAAATAATTCTTTCTACCCTTTCCTCCTCTAGGGCCTTCTCAATTATGAGATCCTTACAAATCATGACTAAGTATGATGTTAGGTTGAAAATCATAACCCGGTTCCTAACCTAAATACATAACCTAATTTCAAATTTATTGGCCTTTTATGCCTCATTAACAACCAAAAAAAGGTGCAAAGTGTAGTTTCCCCATGAAACAAATGGCATAACGGCCACCAATAGTGCTCCTTGGTGAAGCTCTATGAATACTTGCGCTCAATATAACTTTTGTGTCTCAAGAAATAATTCCTTGAATAAAAGTTATTTGAATCCCCCCATGTCAAACCCTCATTCCTCTTTACCTGAATCATGATGCACCACCACCTCCTAGAAGGTCCCTCAAGCATATGGGTGGATAGTTTCACCCTCTAATCACCAAGAGTCTCAAATAACTTGAAGATACCCTCAATGAGCTCTATAAAATACTCTAAATCCCGAGAACTTATTTCACCTTGGAATGTCAGCGGATGAAGCAACTAAAAATCCGAATAAAATTCCACCATTGTCAGTCCAACTCTCCATTTTCTTCCATACTGAACCAGGACTAAACAAAAAACCTCAAACTAAATTAGTTCCACTACCTAAATTTCTAGAAATATTAATAGAAAGTTACCATCCACACCCTCATCTACATGTATAGTCACAATTAGAGTGTCTCCCACCTTAGTAACCTCTTGACCTAGGTCCTTCGGTGGTGAAATATGATGTTGACTAAGTGGTATGTCTAAAATTTCATAAGAAAACTCAAAATTTCCCTTAATATCTTAAACCATCAACAACAATTAAGCATTAATGGGTATATTCTAACCCTAGGAAATACACCATAATAGTCTACCCATGGTTATGGATAATACTCATCATTAACTAACCAAGGTTTAAACCTATCATGGTTGTAACGATTCATTCCCACACTCCTAGATCTAGTTCTAAAAAAACTTATTTTAAACACTATATTTGATACAAAGTTAGATAAACCTATCTTAGTTTTACAATATTACTATATGATAAGAATTGAAACTCATAAAACATATCACAGTCCCAAGAATAAAAGGTTTTGTGTCTTTTAGGATCATCAATGTAAGAAACTTATTTTATGATACTTGTGAACATTTCTCCACATTTGAATCCACACTAGATCCACTTCTAGACATCTCCTAGGTTATAAACATCTTTATAACCTGGGGAAAGAAAACATAAGAAAGGGGTGAGGTCAAACACTTAGTAAAGGAAGACCGATTAACATGTTATTAATGATTATATCATAATAATAGAAGAAAACATGATTAGGGGAGAAATATCTTATTAATAAAACATAGAATAATAATAATAATCCAATTTCATGATGTAAGGGTGTGTAATCTCAAAAGAACAACATATACCACGAAAAAAGAGTGAAGAAATGTGATATAAAAAACATGTTCCATGGATTGTCACATAATTATATAATATATAATTTTAGAATAGTAATAAAAATAGGTATTCATAACATTGTGAACACATCTAACTGCATCGACTTCATGCTCATTTATGTGAACATAGCTAATCTACATTGTGTTCATTCTAAATTTTGTGAATGTAGCTAATCTGCATCATTATCATGCTCAATCTTATGAATATAGATAATATGAATTGTGTTCATACTCAATCTTGTGAATATAGATAATTTTCATTGTTTTCATGCTCAATATTGTAAATATACCAAATTTGTATCATGTTCACACTTAATATTGTGAACGTAACTAATCCACATCATGTTCATACATAATATCTTTACCTCATGACATATAAAACCTTAACCAATGGATTAGAGGGTGATATGGGACCTCACCAGTCATCATCCATACATATGTGTTCCAAAAAAATAAGTCATCATCATATCATAAATAAACCATGGAAAGAAAATGGGTTTCATATCCCTTTAAAATAGAATCATGTAAGGAAAAATTAATAATTCCATTAATAATTGTAACATGATATACTTATGGAAAATAAATGGGTATTAAAATATATTGAGTGTCTTTCTAGTTAAATACCATGAAATCAAGATAATATAGCACATGGTATTTACAATGTATAGATAAAATCTATATGGTTAATTCAATAATTTCCCCAATTAATTTATGCATGGAATCTTGGTGAAAAACCTTCAATCAAGAGAATAAAAAATAGGGTATTCATAGAGGAAAGGAATTGGAAAAATAGTTGTGGTTATACACCAAAGATGATTAGGAAATACAAAGCAGTGATGGATTATCTATACAAAAGGAAAGAAAATTATGTAATATATCTAGATAAATAAGGTAGATGATAAAATTTTAAGAGTATCATTGATCAAGAATAAGATATATCAAACTACAATAACTCAAATAAAAACACATTTTATTAATTTAAGAAAAATCTATTTGGAAATAATAAATATCCTTGATCATTTGAAAGAATATTAAAAGAAATATTTTACAAAACTAAGATAAATATAATTTATTTTAGAAACCATGAAAATGTAGAGAGAAAATTTCTTATAAAATGATAAATGAATCAAAATGATATGTTCACACAAAGATTATAAAAGAGATTATTTTTTTAAAAATTACCCATATGGAAAATATTAAAATTATTTTATATTAAAACATTAAAAATAATTTTAAGGTTTTTGAAAATTACCTTTTTCAATTTTTTAAATAAATATAGGGATATCCAGAAAATGTGGAGTTAAAGATAAAATATGAGCAATAAAATAAATTATCGTTTGATATTTTTTTTTTAAATGTAGAAACCTATATCATTTCAAAAGATTATAAAACATTCATTTTAAATAAAGGTAAAGATAAAATAAATCTCACCAAGGATAACCAGAGGGGAATAAAATTACTATGATATTGGGGAGAAAGGCTATAAAAATTCCTTATATTTGTTATCACATTTGAGAGATCTTGATTTTAAAATGATATTGGAAAAACAAACCTTGCGGCTTGAGTATCATTCAAATAAAAACCCTTAAATGGAGAAGAACATAAAATTGAACTTTAAATACCATGAAAAAAAATATTTACTAATATAATATATCAAATATGCATTATATACACCATATATGTAAATTGGTGCATAATAAGAAATATGTCTCGAGAAATAGGAATTGAGACCAAGAAAACCCCTTTAAAGTAGCATAATATTTAAGGTAAGAATCATTTATAAATGATTTTATAAGGAATAATTGTATAACCACAAATAATTTGGAAATAAAATACAATTTATTTATTAGATACTATAAATAAAACTTGGAATGATAGAGTTTAATAAGAAAGTTTGTAACTCTATAAAAGAAAATTGAGTTAGAACAAACTCATATAGATTTTGTAATTTTTGAGTTAGAACCTCGTATAAGAAACAAATTGGAATAGAACATTGAATATCATGAAATATAATATAATCATGATAAAAAATGATAATGTGTATTGATTTTCACCATGAAAAATAAATCATGGTGTATAGCACAAAAATATCTCAAGGAATTCAAATTTGAGGCAAAGGACCCCTTACAATTTGAAAGACACTTAACTCAAAACCTTTTAAAAGAGATACAAAGTTTTAAATAGAACTAAAATTAACAATAATAAAATATAGTTCCTGATATTCATCTCAATTAGGTAGTATATACACTGTTTAAATTAAACTAGATTCGTAATACAAACCATGACTCAAATAGAGGAATTTGAGATAAAAACCCTTTACCATGTATTCTCGCTTACTCTATTATGATCTAACCTCATATATAATGAAAAAACTATCTTAATAAATTATCTAATGAAATTAATATAAACGCAAAAACCTTTTTTATTATTTTATAACCATATATTTAAAATATATTAACTGATTATAGTATATTTTCATTATTAGGTGTTAGAAGTTTTGGTTGTTCATTTCATAAAAAGAATCGTGAATATGGGATAGATTATCACTAATTGGTTTCAAGTTCATAATTACCATATAATTCAAGATATAATAATAATTTTTTTCAATGATTACTTAATTCCCATTTTCATTAGGTGAAATACATGAATACGTCTTGTGAAAATGGAAATTGTGATAAACTAATTTTCAAAGTGTTTCACAGTCGAAAGGTGATATGTTAATAAATATTTTAAATATTAATAAAAACTTTTTAAAATAATTAAAATATATTAAATATATAATTTTTACATGACAATAAAATTATATTACATTCTATAATAATTTATTACATAATCATTATAACATCATTTATATAGGTGGTTAAATCGATCCAAATTATAACGTGTTATAATGATCCAATGAGCATGGGGATGTATTTAGATAATGATAATGTGACATACACAAAAGCCTAAAAATTCATAAAAATAATATATCCTCATTAAATAATTTCTATTAAATATCAATGATATATGGTGATGTTAAATGAAATTCATCATTCATAGAGGCAGTAGTCCGTCTTCACACGATTAATGATCTCATTTCACAATGAATGCACAAAATCATGGTATATGAAAAATGATCATTTAATAAAAAAAATTAAAACATAGAAAATATATTTATTCATATAGTCCATAATTGATACCATCCGTCAGAGGTAGTGATGAAAAATGAACAACATCGCTTCATGGATGCGGCAGTCTCTACATATGTATGATCGATGTTTTGGTATTTCTTAGTGGATGGAAAGTGGTGAATAATTTTTGTTCAACTAATATAATGAAATTTTAGTATAATAATGATACTCATTTAGTTATATTAATAATTTTTCATATGAATTAAGAATGAGTAGATTAAAATAAAATATTAAATTAAAGTAATACTCACATTGGAATCTTGAGTTTTCTCTTGGAAAAATCCTTGGAAATGAAGTACTTAATAAAACTAAATGTGAACAGAAGATTATATAAGTGGTATATGGTTATAAGAGGATAAATTTGGAAGATTTTCAACTATAAACTCTAAGGATAGGTGATTCATGAAGTTTTGTAAGTTTTGCCTTTTTATAAGTGAATTGAAGTGTGGTTTTAGAAGTAACCATTACATTTTCCATAATATAATGTTAATATTCAAAGCTAAATGATGAAAAAATAAAAAAAAAAGTGATTATAAGTGTGTATGGGTCAATGTTATCTTCATCCACTCATTTTTTATACAACCTTGATTATTTTTTCCTTTTTTATTTTAACTTTTTAACTTTTACCATAATTAACTTTTACTATGATAATTATTTTTTAACCTTAGTAATTAATATTAATGAAAAAAATTAAGATTGGAACTTTTACCTAACTTGAAACTTCTGATTTAAAATATTTAAATAAATTTACCAAATAAAAATTCTAAGGTTTTGAAATGTTATTTTTAAAATAAATTTAGATAACATGGGAAAATATTTTCTTAGGAAAAGTGTGTTGTTAAGTTTAAAAATTCATATAAAAAGATTACTATAGATACAAATTTTTATGACATAAAATGGTTTATTATAAAAAAAATTATGTATCTTTAAAATCAATCTAAAACCTAATTTCACCATTCAAACACATAATTAGAATAAATGATTGAATTTTTTTTTATTAAAGTAACATTTTATTTTTGTTATAAAAATATTTTACATAAGATTTATAAGTTCAAATAATATTTTAAAAAGAATAATTATATTCATTAAATACATATTTTATTACTTTAAAAAAATCAATCTTCTAGAATGCGCTTACTTATTGATAAAATCATAAAAATTATAATTTTTTAAAAAACATTATTTTTCGACTAAAAATAATCCTTTTTAGAAAAAAACTAAAAAAATTATACTAAATAAATTTTTATGTGAGGGGTTAAAAATAAATTTTATTTTGTCAAATATAAATTTTGGAATTTTGGAATTTATTTTTTTAAAAGAAAATACATAATATAAATAAAACAGATTTTATTGAAAATAACCTTTTTCAATATTAACTCATATTATTTATTTGGTTTCCAAAGGTAATATATTTTAATGGTTTTCCATATTAGTATTTATTATAGATTTATTAATAATGTTCTTCAAATATATTATGGTTTGTTTATATTAGTTGTAGCATGTAATGAAAGTTATCAAACATAACATCGGTTTATAAGGTCTAGAATTATAGGTCTTTACATCCCCCCCCCACCTAAATAAATTACATCCTTACAATTTTAATTATTACTCTTTTAAAAATATGGTTGAGTTTATTCTTAAAATATTCATCATTTGGGGTATAACCTCTAATATGACATCTACCTTACTCTCTTAGGCTATATCAAGTTACTTATCTTTCTTCAAATAATATTAACCATTCATACAATCATATGCACAAGTATGTATATACCCTAGTAATATATTATCCATAAAATAATTTTATAGAAACCATTTGAATATATAATACATTAAACCATAGTAAATCCATGTATCCTTCCATAAATTAACACTATTTCAAACCTCAAGTGGTATAAAATCACACATCATTCGATATATACCACAATCCCAAAATTCTATGAACTTTACAAAAAATATCATGAATCAATTATTAATCTCAAGGTTACTAATACTATCTAACTTAACTTTTTTTAATATTAATCAAACATTTATTATCTCAACATAAATAATATATTAAACCAATGAGTTATTCATTCCTCAGTCATGTGTTATTCAATATTTATCCCCAAAAATATAACCTTATCATAAAATCCCTTTTCAAGATTATTAATTCCATTTAATATATGTTTACAAACCTTTAAAGAAAAAATACTAAATAATTATACTTAAATTTCTCACATAATCCTCATAACATTTAGAATATACTAGAATATCATGGATAAATAACACTCACTAATGAAAATAGTTAATTGTATTAGGAATTAATTTCTATTATGATATCAACCTCACTACCTTAGGTAAGACTAATAAACTCAGATTTTCCATCATAATAGCCATATGAAAAGACTATTTACTATTTAATTATGCCCCCTATTTAGTTATATGACATAATTTTTATCTATATAAATTCCTTTCTCAGCTTCATTTCCTTGATCTTGTTTCAATAAAATAATAAAATGGAAAAAGGATATGATAATATCCAAAATATGAATATGAAAACATCAATATGAAGATGTATTCCCTCTAACACCTTTGTATTTAACATATGATACTTTAGGTTCAACCAATTACTCTCTCTTTTAAACCCATGTTTATCTATGTTCATTTTCTATAAGGTTCTCTAACCAAATCAATGAGCATCATACTCAAATCCTTCATAATGGTCCACTAAAAAGAATGTGATTAACCAAAGAATATCCCATTAGAGTGTCAAACCAAGTGTGATGTTAGGATTATTTTTTTCCATTAGGTGACAATTGAGTTAATACCCAACACACCCTTTTAATGGCTATTACCCCTAGGTACATGTGTGTCAGAGCCTACATCCACTTGTAGTATATGAACAGGGTTGTAATTTCTTAAAGAATAATACAATCTCTACTATACAATTAATTCTAGATGTAATACTATACATAGAATAATCCATTAGAATTATCCCTTGGGTTTTTACTAAATTTCTCATATCATGTTCCTCAAAAATAAATAAACTAATATTCAAAAATAAAAAAAAATCATGCACTAATACCAATTGTAAATAGCTAGTACTACACTCCCATATCTGGTGATAAAAAAAACTTCCTTTAACACTATCTTTGTTACAAAGTGAGATAAATATATCTTTACTTTTAAACATTACCATATAATAAGCATTAAAACTCATAAAACATATCACAATCCCAAGAATATAAGGTTCAGTTTCAGATCAGCTATATAAGAAACTTATTTTATAATACTTGTGAACATTTCTCTATATTCAAATATGTTCTAGATCTACTTTTTTACATCTCCTAGGTTATACTCATCTTTATAACCTGGATAAAGAAAATTTATGAAAGGGGTGAGCTATAATGCTAAGTAATATAAGACTTATCAATATCTTATCAAGGGTTAGATCATAAGCATATGAGAAAAAATTATCAAGAGATAAATATCTAATTAAAAATAACATTAAATAATAATAATTATCCAAGGTCATGATATAAGGGAATGTAATCTCAAAATAACAACATATACCATAGAAAAATATTGTAGAAACATGATATATAAACATTTTATATGGAGAATAACATAATCGCATAACATAGAATCATGGAATAGGCATAAACATAGGTATCAATAACATTGTGAACATAGATAACTGTATCGAGTTCATACTCATTCTTGTGAATGTATCTTATCAAAATCATGTTCATGAAAAATCTGATGAATGTGGCTAATATGAATTCATTTTCACACCGAATATTTTGAATGTATCTAATTTACATCATGTTCAAGCTCAATATTATGTAGATAATTTTCACTATGTTCACTCTCAATATTGTGAACATAGTTAATTTTCATCATAATCACACTCAATCTGGTGAACATAACTAATCTTCATTATTTTAACACTTAATATTTTTACTTAATTAGGTATAAAACCTTAATCAATGCATTTTAGGGTGATATAAGACCCCATATATCATCATCCATAGATATGTGTACCAAAAAAATAAGTCATCATCATACCATAAAGAACCCGTGGAATGAAAATGGGTTTCATATCCCATTAAAATGTAATTATATAAGAAAAATATTCATAATTCCATCAATAATCATAACATGATATACCCATCAAAAATAAATTTGTATCCAAAGATATTCAACAACTTTCTAGGTAAATTTTATTCAATTGCGATAATAAAGCATATGGTATTTACACCATATAGATAAAGGATATACGATTAAGTTAATAATTTCATCAATAAATTGATGTACGGAATCTAGGTGAACACCCTTCAATCAAAGGAATCAAAAATATTGTATTCACATAGGAAAGGAATTGGAAGAATAATTATGGTTATACACTAAATATGATTAGGAAAGATAAAGGCGGTGATGGGTTATTTCTCCAAAAGAGATAAAATTACATAATCTATACACAGAAATAAGGTGTATGGGAAAATTTTAATAATATCCTTGATCAATAATAAGATATTTCAAAATACAATGACTTGTATGAAAATACTTTTTTTAGAATTTTAGAAAAATTAATTTGGAAATAATAAATATCATTGATAATTTAAAATAATTTTAAAATAAATATTTTATAAAACTATGAGAAATATAATTTCTTTTAGAAACCACTAAAATTTAGAGAAAATGTTTTGTATAAAATGAAAAAGGTGATATAATGATATGTTTATATGAAAATCTTAAAATAGATAATTTCTTCAAAAATGATCTATATAAAAAATGTTAAAATGATTTTATTTTAAAAAAAATTAAAAATAATATCAAGGTAGTTTCAAATTACCTTTTTAAATTTTAAAAATAAATAAAGTTGTATCCCTAAAATTTATTGAAGATAAAATATTATCATTAAAAATAAATTCTCATTTGATATTTTTAAAATACTTTTACTGAAATCCACATCATTTTAAAATATTATAAAACATTCATTTTAAATGAAGGTAATTAGAAGAAAAAAAAGCTTTCCAAGGATAACCATATGGGGAGAATTATTTTCATATTGGAATTAAAGACTGTAAAATTCCTCACATGGGTTATCACATTTGAGATATCTCAATTTTAAAATGAGTTTGGAAAAAATGGAACCATAAAGCTTGAGTAGCATTAAAATCAAAACTCTTAAATGAGAAAAATCTTGAAATTAAAATTAAAATATCATGATAGAAATATATTTCCTGATATAATATATCAAATAACCAGTATATAAACCATATATAATTAAATTGGTTAATAACAAGAAATATATCTCCAGAAATAGGAATTGAGACCAAGAAAACCCCTTCAAGTAACAAAATATTTGAGGTAAGAATAATTTTGAAATGAGGTTATAAGTAAGAATTATAGAACCCAAAATAAGGATAAAATAAAATAAAATGTTTTCATTAGGTATAATAAATTAAACTTGGAATAATATAGTTCAATAAGAATGTTTGTAACTAAATGAAATAAAATTGAGTTAGAAAAAACCCTTACAAATTTTGTAATTTTTCATTTAAAATCAAATATGAGAAAGAAATTAAAATAGAACATTGAATATAATGAAATATAATATAATCATGATAAAAAATAATAATGGGGATTTATTTTCATAATGAAAAATAAATTATGGTTTATAACACAAATATCTCTCAAGGAATTAAAATTTGAGACAAAGAAACCCATACATTTTTAGGTCCATTTAACTCAAAACCTATTTTAAAGATATATATTTAAATAGAACTTAAATTATCTTGAATAAATATTATTTCATTATATATATATATATATATATATTAGTTAATATATGCACCACTTAAACAAAATTACGTTCAAAATACAAAACATGTCTCAAAGAGAGGAATTTGAGATGAAAAACTCATACCTTATATTCCTGCTTATTTAAAAATTCTCTAACATAATGTATAATGAAAATAACTATCTTAATAATTCATATAATAACTTTAATATATATATATTAACCTTTTATAATTATATTATAACCATATATTACTAATATATTAACAGATTATAGTTTATTTTCATCATCAGGTGTTAGAACTTTCGGTTGTTTGTTTTGTAAAAAACTTTATGAAGATGGGATTGATTATTTCTTGTTGGTTTCAAGTTCATAATTATTAGATCAATAAAGATATAATAATAATTTTTTTTTCAATTATTACTTAATTTCCATTTTAATTGGGTGGAAAACGTGAATACAACTTATGAAAATGGAAATTTTGATGAACTAGTTTTCTATGTGTTCAATGATCAAAACGTGATATATTAATAAATATTTTAAATATTAAAAAAAAATTCAAAAAAAATTAAAAAAATATTAAATATATATTTATTACATGATATTAACATTATATTATATCCCATAATCATTTATTACATAATTATTAAAACATTGTTTACATAGGTTGTTAAATCGACTCAATTGGTAACATATTATAATGATTTGATGAGTAAGGGGGTATATATAGATAATGATAATGTCAAATATAAATAATCTTAAACATATCATAAAAATAATTTATCATCATTAAATCCATTCTAGGAATCATCAATGATGGGTAGTGATGATAAATGAAATACATCATTTGTGGAAGCGGTAGTCCATCGTACACACGATTAATGATCCCATTTCTCAATGAATGGATATAATGATGGTATATGAAAATGATCATTAAAAAATTGAATTTGTGACATATAAAAAATATTTATACATAAAATAAATCCTTGATATAATCCTTTATAGTTAGTGATGAAAAAACAACATCTCTTAGTGGAGGTAGTAGTCTGTACGTACGCATGATCGATGTTTTGGTCTATCTTAGTGGATGGAAGGTAGTAAATAATTATTTTTAAATTAATATAATTAAATTTATGTATAATAACTATACTAATTTCATTATATTAATAAGTTATTTTATGATTTAGGAATGAGTAGAGTAAAATAAAAGAGTAAGTGAAAGTAATACTCACGTTGGAAGCTTGACTTTTCTCTTGGAAAACTCCTTGAAAATGAAGGCCTTAAGAAAAATAAAGGTGAATAAAGTCTTATGTAAGTTGTATAGGGTTATAATAGGATAAATTTAGTATATTTTTATGGATAAATTCTAAGCAAAGTTAATTCTTGAAGTGGTAGAAGTGTTGCCTTTTATAAGTGAAGAGAAGGGTAGTTTTGGAAGTAACCATTATATTTTCAATAATGTAATGTTTCTCTTAAATTTTAAATAGATAAAAAATGAAAAACAAAATTGTATTTTAATTGTGTTTGGGTAACTATTATCATCATAGACTCATTTTTTAGACAACCTATATTGTGTTTTTCCTTTTCCTTTAATTTTGTACCTTTTACCCTAATTTACTTTCACATTGGAAATTAATTTTTAACCTTAGTAATTATTATTAATAAAATAATACTATTTGAACTTTTAACTAATTTAAACCTTATGATTTTAAATTTTTAAATAATTTTACAAAATAAAATTTTAATGGTTTGAAATGTTACTTTTAAAATAAATGCACATAACGTGTGAAAATAGTTTTTTAGGAAAAGTGCATTTTTACGTTTGAAATTTTATACACAGGATAAGATTACCATAAATACTGATTTTTAGGACATAAAATGGTTTATTATAAAAAAAATTAAGTGGATGTAAAATCAGGCTAAAACTTAATTTATCCATCAAAACACTTAATTAGAATAAAATACCGAAAATGGTTTTTATTAAAGTAGCATTTAAATTTAGTTCTAAGAAAATTGGACATAGGATTTATAAGATCAAAGAAAATTTTGAAATGAATGATTTTATTTCTTAAATACATATTTTATTAATTAAATTTTTTTATATATTCTTACATAATGATAAAATCATAAAAATTGTAATTTTCTCAAAATACCTTTTTTTTTACTAAAAATCAACCTTTTTAAAAAAACTAAAAAATTCATGCTAAGAAAATTTTAATTTTAGGAATTAAAAATTAATTTTATTTTATCAAATTTAAATTCTTGAATTTTTAAATTATGGTTTAAAAATAAAATACAAAATATTAAATAATGGATTTTATTGGAAAAATCAATATTAACTCATGTTAATTATTTATCTTCCAAAGGTAATATATTTAAATGATTTACTCCCATAATTTTTATTATATATTTTTTAATAATGTTCTAATATATTATGGCTTATTTACATTTTGTGTAACTTGTAATGCAGGTTAGAAAACATAACATCGGTTTTACATGGTCTTGAATTTGGGTTGTTACAATGGTACCCGCGTGTTTTTCACATTTATATACATAGAAATTTATAACATGTTCAATTTATATCAATCATAGGAAAAAAGTGTATGACATGTGAACCTATATTCCTATGTTTTATTCATGAACTCACCCATTTTTTCCAGTCATCCAATAAAAAACCCCATAAACTGCAATCGCACAATAATACCCATAAAACAATATGAAACTATAATTACACAATTGGTAAAAGCAATCTCACTTGGTAACTCAAATATCCACTATATAAGTATTTTCTATCCACTATCATAATTTACCTACCTGATTTTTTACCATCCTATCACTATTATACCAAGTCTCAAATCATAACAAAATAAAGCCTGCTCAGATACCATTTTTCATGACCTGACCTCCTCAGGCCATGAACCTGGTCATCTGACCCCATAGGTATCTTGTAATACCTTGGTTTCCTTCCTAGTAAACCATAGGTTATTACCTATTGGGGTTACCTATAATGTTAATGAATATCCTTGCAAGCTATCACAAGTTCATTCAGTGTGATTTTTCCTCACTCACACACATCCTAGGAAACTTCCTAGGAGGTCACTTATCCTAACAATACTCCAATTCAATCAGGATTAACTATAGAGTTCTTTTCAGACAGGCTCCTGAAAAAAAAAGTGCACCTTTCTAACATGGGTAGTGAAATTTATACTTTTATTTCTCTATTTTACAAGGGTGATACACTCCCCCCCCCCAAATAAAAACGCCATCATTTTAGACCCCACACCTCAAACCCACACAATTTTACTTTAATTCTAAATTGGTATTGGATTTGATACCATTTTGTAACCTACTAACATGAATCTCTCGGCCTAGGTCAAGGTTCCACATGACCTCATGTATGCTTCCCCATATACAAGAGGTTTTTGACTAGTGGTGAGGGCCTGGGAGGAAATGTGGGAATATTATTCCCTCAATATCAAATTTTCATCTATCGTAAATACATAAAAAACAAAAATAAATAACTGAATCAACAACACACACATCAATATAGAAGAAATAAAGGAAAAACATCCATATAATAACAAGATAGAATACAAAAAATAACATCTAATCAGTAGGATCCCCACATATGATGGATAAATGTACCAAAATAAAAAAAATGATAGGAAGATAAATGATTCATGACAGTAAAATGGCCTAGAGTCTATCATAGTATCACCTCTATCCACCCTGCTCTTCCTACTCAACTATCTAGCATAGGGCCATTTCCCTTTGATAGATCCATAACTTTAAATTGTGTGTGCACATCTAGATGTAGAGGTGAAACATGACTTTATGAGTGCCACCATGTATGCAAAAGGCTTCAAACTAGTGGTGGGTTCCTAGATGGAAACATGGGGTGACTATGTATTTAGTAGCATATATCCATCAATCATAAATACAATGGAAGTGACACAAATAATTGAATCAACAATATGCACATAAATATATTAGAATAAATGGAAAATAACATTCATGCAATAACAAGATTACATACAAGAGTAGCATCCAGTTAACAGGATACCCACATGTGATGGATCAATGTACCAAAATAAAAAAATACAAAAATATAAATGAGGCCTGAAATTAAAATATCTTGAAGACAATCCCAGTATCGCCTCATCCACCCTTCTCCCCCTACTCAAATACCCAACATAGGGCCATTTCCCTTTGCTAGATCCCTGACCATAAACTATGCACGTGTAATGAGATTATTGGACCTAGTGATTTTGGTCGAGGTGTTACATAGATCTAGATAAAATTGAATATATTTCACATTAATTTCATAATTTAAACATTAAATATCACAAATAATCTCACAAACCTATAAACTGAAGTTTTTGTGTCTTTGTAGATTAGCTACATGAAAATATTATTATGAACATTTCTCTATGATCACACCATACTATATCTCCTTCTAGACATATCCTAGGTTATACTCATATTCATAACCTAGGGAAATGAAAACATGATAAAGGGGTGATATCAAATAATCAGTAAGGGTAAACATAAGATATAAAAATTTATGATCATAAGTTATCATAAGATAAGCATGTGGGTATTAGAGTATATTCAAGGTCCATGAACTTAACATTACAAAATCATAAGAAAATAAAAATTTATCATAAAGGAATAAGGATCTAATAATAATAACATATATAAGTCATCATAACATGATAATGCTTAAAAACATAAGATTATGGTATAAACATGAATATAAAAAATCATTCCCTTTGTCAATGCTCACTGCTAAGATGGTCATACCCAAAGAAATAATCCCAAATCATGATTCATGGCATAAAGTATCATCATAAAAAAAATACATGAGTGATAAGAGTGTGAAACCTCAAACAATATTGAGACACGAGAGAATAACATAGGCATAATAAAATTACATATAAGTGTGGCATAAACATAAGAAAGGGAATTATATTCCAAATTTATCCATGAAGACATTAATCACAAAGTAGGCTTGGGCTAACCACCTGTGTACCATATTAGGCATGGGATAATCACCTATATACCTTATTAGGCTTGGGATAACCAACCATTTACCTTCTTAGGCTTGGGATAACCACCTTTGTACGTTCTTAGGCTTGGATTAACCACTCATGTACCTTATTAGGCTTTGGATAACCACCCATGTACCTTCTTAGGATTGGGATGACCACCCATGTACCTTCTTTGATCTAATGAGAGATAAGATTTACCAATGAATTAGAAGGATTTAACGGACCCAAACTATCACATAATAATAATCCATTTATATATATTCCACAAAAACATAAAATATTTATCATTTCAACATAGCTTGATTAACCCATGGGAAAAAATGGGTTTCATGTAAACTTCCTTAAAAACAATATGAAAATAAGACATATAGTGAATAAAGGTATATGGTACCATAATAACATATTATAAGTGTAGAATTAATAACATAAAAGTGTTTTTTCATAGATAAAAACAACCTTTTAATATTATTGGATAAATAAATTTGAAAAATAAGAATAAATATCCCATTTTTAAATACTTTAAATCCCCTTAAAAGTGATTTATTTAAAATTAAATACTTTGATTGTGATAAATCATTTTAAAAATTACCCTTTAAAACCAAAAATTGTTTTATAAAATAAGGATACTTTAGAAGACTTTATTTGATAATATATAAAAATATTGAGGACTCATTTCTTAAAAACACAAGCCTTTAAAATACCTTTTAAAATAAAAAATTTATTTTTAAAATCAAACATTTACATTTGAAAAATATAAAAAAAAATTTAGAAATAATTAATATTTAAAATAATTTTTAAATCCATTTTAAAACATTTAAAGAGATCTTTATAAATAAGAATGGTCAAAAAATAATTTTTTCACAAGGAAAACGTTAAAAATTGGTTCTCTTAACAATTTTTAAAAAACAACCCATGCTTAAAACATTAAAATATTACATAATAAATTTTTTAAGGAAAGTAAAAATAGTATAAAAAGATTTTAATAAATTATTTTATCCTAAATAAGGACATCCATAAAATCATCCAATGAATATGGAGATAGAGGAGGAAATTTCTCGACTAAAAAGAAGAGGTGGGGTCAGTTTCTCTCACAAACATCACATTAGGTAAATTATTTACCAAGAGAAATTAAATTGAGAGAGGACATGTAAAACTATAATAATAATATGAAAAGAATTAAATTTTTGTGGTTAGAGATTAATTTCATACAATTTTTCTATAGATTTAAATTCATTTATAACAATCTTGATTTGAAAATGAGATTGGAAAGAATTCCTTAAAACTTTTTTACCTTTCAAATAAAAAATCCATGAAATGTATAGCATAATATGGTTTTGTGAATACCTTTAATTGTATGATAAGTATATTAAAAATATATCCATTTTAATTATATATACCATATAATATAAAACAACTGGTGAATATGGCATGTCTCAAAGAAGGAAACATGAGATAAAAAACCCTTATGACTTTTATAACATTTGATTCAAAAAAAGTAAAATGATAAAACATTAAATGAAATTTTAAATACCATGAATAAATATATATTGATTTTATATTACTTCAAATAGGTATCATATAGACTATATAAATAGAAATACATGTATAATATAATACATGTCTCAAAGAAGTAAATTTGAGATGAAACCCTTACAATATTGGTATATCTTGAATTGAAGTCCCATGAGAGATAAAACTTGAGATGGATTTTTAAATAACTTGAATTATGTGAAATTATCATAAAAAATACGTAGGTAATTTTATACACTACATAATATAAAAAAGGTGGTGAATATGACATATGTATTAAAGAAAGAAAAGTGAGATGAGTAACCCTTAACTTAAGTCTAAACTTCCATGAAATCACTTTAACCTCATGTATAATAAACATAAATATCATAATATATAATTTTATAACATTATTTATATCTATATACCTTTTTTTATAATAGATTATTATGTATTCGTTTGTTAATTGTCACTTATTTTCATTATCAGATGTTGTAATTCTGATTGTTTCACACATGTTTCATAATGGTGACATAGAACCCCATTATTTGAAACTAAGTTCATCATTAAAAAATTATTAAATTTATTTAAACATTTTTTTCAAGTTATTTATTCATCATCATGTTCACTTTATGGAAACTATGTGCATGGTTCGTGAGAACCAAATACATGATGAACTTGTTTCAGGTAATTAACCGATATTAATGGATTACTTTATAATGATAATTAATTTTTTTGTAATATTTTAAGAACCATATTCATGAAATATATTAATATTTAATATAATTTTTTAATTCAAATATATTTTATCACCATCCATGTAAGGTGGTGATGAAAAACAGAACACGTTGTTCCCTAGAGATGGTAGTCCGCACTTACACACGGATGATATTTTCATTTTCCATTGAATGTATAGAAGGTAGAAAATGGATTATATTTTCATAATATTAATGATTTTTTAAATATAATATTTATTCATTATATAACCCCTTGTAACCATTCATATAAGTTGGTTATGAAAAAAGGAACACGCTGCTCATAGAGGTAGTAGTTCGCAGGTAATAAGAACGACATTCTCATTTTTCGAATGGTTTAGAGGGGGATATATAATAGATATTTCTTAAATACAATAAAACTTAATTATAATAATGATATTTATGTTATTATTTTATGATGGTATAAAATTCTTTTAGGTAGAATAATAATACTTAATTACATGGAAATGAAAAGGATTGATTTGGGAATTTTACCTTACTCAATGGAATAACTTCTTTGTAAATTTGATTAAGGCTTTGAGGGGTGGAATTTTAGGAGTATAGAACCTATATAACCTATATAGGAATGTTTTGGATGGATTTTGGTAGAGGATAAATTGGAAATTAAATGTTTAGAGTGTATGAAAAGTGGCGGTGGATGTTTCCTTTTATAAGTGAGGAGAGTGGCACTTTAGTAAATACATGTAACATTGTATAATTTTCATTTCACTTTCAAAGTAAAGTGGGAAAAAATTGTAAAATAATTGAGATGGTATGATTATAGGGTTTATAAATCCCTTAAAAACTCATTTGGGGCATATTATTAACATTATTTAAGTCTTTTTTCTTTTGATTTAACCTTTTACCATTTTGACTTTTATTGTGGTAACTAATTTTTACATATGTAATTAATTTTTATGAATAAAAATATAATGAATCATTTTATGTAATTTTTAATTTATGATTATAAATATGGAATACATTTTATTAGATACAATGTATAAAAATTATAAAAATTAATTCTAAAATAATAAATATAAAAAATTGAGTACAACTGCGAAAGCGGCACACGTGTAAGGATGGAAATTACATGTAAATCGCAAGCCCAGGGACTTGACCCTGTAACCTGCCCCTCACCCACCCAAGCCCTTACCACTCCACCACCAATGGTGGGGCTCTAAAATAATAAATATATAACGTATTAAAAACATTTTTAGAGAAAAATATAACTTAAGTGATAAAATGCCAAATATAGATTTTTAAATTAAAAAATATATTTTTAAATGGATAATAATACTTATTAAATACATATTTAATTATAAAAAAGTTTTCATAAATTTTCAATACATGGTTATATCCTAATGATTTCGTAAAATATAGGGTATTAGTAGAAATATTATTTTGTATTATTCACCTAAAAATTAATCTTTTCATAAAAATATAAAAAAATCATGTTAATATAATATTTAAATGTTGAATCAAAAAAAATTATTTCATTATATCATTTTTAAATTCTAAATCATAGTAATTTAACTTTCACATGGAAACATAAAATATAAAGAAAAAAAATTATATGCAAATAATTTTTTTCAAATAATAACCATTTTTATTAGTATTTCTTTATAAATTACTAATTAAATTGGTACCAAAATATTATACACATAAATAATATATTTTATCATATTATAATAATAATATAATTAGTTTCTTGAAATTAAAATGCATATAGTCTATTAAAGGTACTTTTTAGTTAAAAAATATGCCTAAAATGATTCCATTAGTTATTTAGCTACACTAATTTATTTTATCAATGCATTAGTAATGAAAATATAAGGACCTGACATTAAAAGCTTACATAATATACTTTATTTAGACTATAATTCACTTTATTTTATTCCTAATTACCTTTTAGGTTTATATTTTTAGAGAATTAGGTCATAACTCTTACATAACAAACTCAAACATTACAAAGTGGACACTTCCACTCAGTATCCATTTTTACCACAATATAAAATTTTTAAAATGAAACACATTTTATTTTCATAAAAATATTTATGAATTTTAGCTTAAATTCTTCTTTGTTATTACTCATCCTTAAACCTTGTGAAAAACATTTAAAAATATGGGATAAACACAAAATATATCAATAAGGGACATAAAAGTAAGAAATTCGTTAGCCTAGTGAAAAATATAAATATACATAAAATATTTATATTTATCATAGTATTATTTTATTGTAATAAATAAATCATATACATATGAAAAACACACTTTTTATAAAATAAAACATTTAAAAACCATAGCAAACTAATAGAAACCCATGTATGCAACTTATATCCTTATATTTATAACATGTGTTACCTCGTGTCAGAAATAACCAGAGCCTAGTTAAATCTATATGATAAATCTTCCTCATTAACTCTCTCCTTTTTTACTTTTAATACAAGTAACATTACCTATTACATTAGAGAGCTATATCAGGCTCACACTTCATATAAGCTGTATTAGGCTTACCCGTCTTATAAGTTATATTGGGCTCACCTGTCATATAAGTTGTATCAGGTTCACCAATAATCATATATAATTCTAAATCATCATATCATGAGTAAAAAATTTAATGTTTCACATTTTCATTATAAAACCCTTGAAAAACTCTTTTTAACCTATATGAAAAATACTTTTGAACATCAAAATACCCTTTCCTTTTATAAACCCATTTTCAAAACTAAAATACCTAGAATAAAGGGTATGAGGGATTTTCTATGAAGAAAACATGGAATCTTGTAAATGAATAAAAACATAAAATATTAATTATGGTGGTAGGAAAATTAATTAGCATTTTATATATTAAAATAGAACATTCTATTTTCCTTTGGTAAAGAAAGTCAAAACATTCTGTATAAAATACGTAAAGAGATCCCTTTTAAAACCCATTGAAAGAAAACCAAAAAAGATAAAAAAAAATCCATTACAATTAATTTATTTATATATAAATACATTCATAAAATAATTTTAGTAATATGGAAATTAAATAAAAGGATTTATAAAAATAAATCTTTAAAATATTTAAAATGAGGTTTTAAGGTAAAGTTTCCCTTACCTTGAATATAACTCATCGCGTACTTTATTTATCTTCTTAAATAATAAAATTATGTTAATTATTTACTTTCAAATATACTTTTTTATAATTTATTATTTATTTTAATTTATTTATTAACATTTTATATTCAATTAATTAATCAATTAAGTTCATGTCAAACATTTTGATGATATTCTGCTCATATGTCCAAAATTATATTGATGGGTTGAAGATGGGAAAATAGATCAAGATATATAATTTCAAGAATATTAATTATGTTATGATTATAATTTTTTTATATTATTTATACTTTTAAAACCAACCATGTAACATGGTTATGAAAAATAAATTATGTTACAATCATGGAGGTGGTAGGTCGTATGTATGCATGAGTAACATTGCCATTTTTCAACGAATATGAGGGGGGGAGTTAAGTATTATTTTATATTTAAAAAATTATAATTATATCATAAATATAATATTGTTCCTCTAAATACACCTATATAACTATCCAATTGAGGTGGTTATGGAAAATAAAATATATCGTCTCACGGAGCGGTAGTTCGCACGTACGCACAAGCGTTTTTTTATTTTTCATTTGGATTGTAAATAAAGAATAAATATATTTATTTTATAGTAAAATAATTGAATTTATATAATATATATCATATTATATCATAGATACCATATTATATCATTTATATGCATTATTTTTTCCTTCCATAAGAGGCGATGATGGAAAATGAATTACATCAGTTCACGAGGTGGTGGTCCATCGTACACGCGAACAATGGGTTTGTTTACCATTAGATGAAGAAATAGATGGGTTATGGTTAAGTAATAAACATAGTAACATCTAATTATATGGTATATGATTATTTTATTATATCACAATGGTTAGAATAGTTTTTAAGGTGGTAGAATAAGAAATAAAACTAAAACAGTCAGTTAAAATTTATACTTCTTCTTTGGACAACCTCCTTTGTTTTACATCTTAATCACTATAAGGTTGTTATTATTCCCAAAATAATACATCTATTAAATGGGAAGGAATTTTACTAAGGTATTTTTCTATGTATGTTTTGATGAAAATGGCTCTTGAAGTGTGAAGAGGATATGATAGGGGGTTTCCTTTTATAGGTGAGAGAGAGGACACACTTGGTATTTTTGAAAAGATTTAAATATTATTAAGTAATTTTCATTTACAATTGTACAACAATTAAATTTTTAACCAAAGGTGATAAGGGTTAAGATTCATCCATCCAATTATAATTAAGATAAAATTTTGTGGCCTTATCACTTAATTTTAACCTAGGTTAACCCGATTTACCATTTTATTGTGGTGACACATGTTTTTACCAAAGTTACTATTCATGATGTTAAAATATGAAATTGACCTCATTACTAAATTTTTACCTGATAAATCCAAATATTTAAGAAATTTTATTAAATTTAATTCATATAATTTATAGAATTTAGTTTAAAATTAAACATTCAAAATGTGATGAAAAGCGGTTTTCGAGAGAAAATGTATTCTTAAGTATAAAAACAATTATACCAAAATCAAGCATAAAAATTATTCTAAATGTCTTATTTGGATTATTAATACTATAAATGAACTAATTTTAATTTTAAAAAATTTTAAAATAAAATATAATTTTTTAAAATCTTGAAACAAAAATACATTTTTCAATAAAAATCAATATTTTTCACTATTCATTTGAAAAATCAAACATTTTAAAAAATTATAAAAAATTAACCATAACATAATTTTGACATGATTAATTCAATAATGATGTCGTTTTTTCAAGTTAAAATTCTAAAAATTATAAATTTTTATTTTCATTTTTTAATAAAACCATATAATACATGAAAATACAATTTGGTTAGAAATAAATATTTTTCATTTTGACTAAAAAATTTCCTAATATTCTTAAAATATAACTATATAAAATATAATTCATGAAAATTAATAAGGAATGAAATTTATTTACTATTAACTTTACCTGGTTTGTTATATTCTTCCTCCCTTTTGGAAATTATGTCCTCAGTTTTATTCACTACTTAAACAATTGGGGTTATTTTTATTTCATAGCATTTTTTGATTCCCATTTTTATTTTTCAATCATATGGTTTTTTAACAAAACCTTATTCTGGTAAATAAATTTATTCCACAATACTTTATCTATGTGGTCAAAAATCTATACTGTATATTCCTCATAAGAAATGTTTTCTTCCAACTGAACTATATCAAGGATCAAACCATGTGATGCATCCAACTCAAATTTTCTTAAAAATGAAACATGAAATATGCTATGTACCTTGAGATAAACTCAGAGACAAGGACAGTCAGTATGAAACTAGTCCAACTTTATCTATGATTTTATACAGTTTAATGAACAAATAACTTGGCTAACTTTTTTACCAAAACTCATAACAATTTTCCATGGAGATAATTTAAGAAAAACATAATCATATATCTAAAAAGTAAGATCATTCCTCTAATTATATGTATAAATTTTCTATCTACTTTGAACTTTCCTTGTATGTTGTTGAATCATTTTCACTTTATCAACCATTTATTCTACCAATTCTAGTCCCAAAAACTCCACTCACCTACTTCATCCCAACAAGAAGAAGTCTGACACTACTTTCCATATAATTCATCAAAAGGTTTCATTTTTCTAATGGAATGAAAACTATTATTATAAAAGAATTCAACTAATGAAATTTATTCATAACAACTTCCCTAGTAATCCATTGAACAAGCTTAAATCATATCTTCCAAAGTCTGAATTGTTCTCTCTTATCCACCAGATTGAGGATAAAAAATTATATTGAAATTTAAATTAGTACCCAATGGTTTATAAAGGACTTTACAAAAATTATAAGTAAACTTAGGATCATGGTCAGATACAATAGAGAGGGTAAATCCATGTAACCTTGATATCTTCTCAAGATTTAGTTAATAAAGCTGATCTAAATACATTGTATCTTGAATTAGAAGGAAATGTATATATTTAGTCAATCGATCAATAATAACCCAAATTTAATTATTACCTCAAGATGTATTTGGTAATCCAACCATGAAATCTATAGATATATTTTCTCATTTACACTCTGGCATTGGAAAAGGATGAAGTATTCCTTTTAGTAATTTTCATTGTCTTTAACCTATTAAAAAGTTAAATATTTCATGGTAAACTCTGTAATATATTTTTTCATTACATTCCACTAGTAATACTTCCAAAGTACTATGTGCATATTATTATTATCGAGATGAATAAAAAAGGGAGAACTATGAGCTTCAGTCAATAATTCTTTTTTCAACTATATGATAGCTGGCACACACAACCTTTTTTCAAATCTCAAAACATCTTTCTTGTTATTGTTAAATTTATGTAACTTACCTTTATTTACCAGTTGCACATTTTCTTTCAAATCAAGTTCTTCTTTCTAAGCTTTCTTAATTCTATTTGACAATGAATACTGAACTGAAACATGAAACAAAATAGAGTAAGTTCATGCATATACACTTTCTAGGACAATATTCATTAAATCATTTACCAAATGATCATTTTCCAAACATAACATGGTTGATGATACATTATATTTTTTACTCAAAGAACGGAATACTTTTTTTCTTTTCCTGAATGGTAATGAATCATGGAGTCATAATCTATTATCAGTTTTAGTCATCTTCTCTACCATATGTTTAACTCTTTCTGAGTGAATATATACTTTAAAATTTTATAATTTGTATATATTTCACTCTTTACTCCATATAAATGATGTCTCTAGATTTTTAAAACAAAAACCATAGAATGTAGTTCCAGATCATTCATTGGATAATTTAACTCATGAGGTTTAAATTAACATGAATCATAATAAACTACTTTATCATTTACATCATAACAAAACCAGGTCCCTTTAAAGAAGCATCTATGATGATGAAAAACTCATCATTTCTAGAGGGTAGGTCCAAAACTAGAGAATTTACCAATCTTATTTTAAATTACTAGAAAAAATCAACACACTCTTCATATAAATGAATTTAACTACTTTTTGACTTAACATGGACAATGGGATAGATAATTGAGTTAAGTTTTCAAAAAACTGCTAGTAGTAACTTGTTAATACAAGAAAACTATGATTCTCTATGAAATTTGGAGGTCTTGTTCATTCTTCAACCTCTTTAGTTTTAGAAGGGTCAAGCCATCATTAGAAACAATATTCCTAAGGAAAGAAATACAATTCAACAAAATTCACATTTACTAAAAAAAATTATAAATTATTTTATTTTAAGGTTTTCAAAGAAATCTATAAGGGTATTTCATGATACTCATGACATTTAGAATATACCAAAATATTATCAATAAATACAAGCACAAACATATCTAAATAGGCATGGAAAATCTATTCATAAGATCTATGAATACAGCTGGTGCATTAGATAACCCAAAGGGCATAACTATAAAATCATAATGCCCATATCTAGTATAAAATGGCATTTTTGGAATATATTCCTACTTCACCTTCAACTGATGGTATTATGACCTGAGATCAATCTTTGAAAAGTAATGTGCTCCCTAGATATGATCAAAAAAATCATTGATATGAGGTAAAGGATACTTTTTTCAACAATGATCATATTCAAGGATCTATAATCAATCAAAAACCTCATTGAACCATTTTATTTTTAACAAATAAAATAGAAGCATGCCATGATGAAGTGATCAGATGGATGAAACCTTTACCAAGAAACTCCTTCAATTACGTTTTTAATTCCAAAAGTCCAACTTCAGCTATTTTATAATGGGGTTTTGAAATTTTCTTAAGACCAAGAACTAAGTCAACAACAAACTCAAACTCCTAATCAGGAATAACACTAGGAAAATCATTAGGAAATACACCCATATATTCATTCACTACTAACACATCATTAATCTGAAAAATTTCTTTCTTTTTAACAACATGAAAAAGGTAACATTCGCTACCATGTTTAAAAAATTTCTCATCTTCTAGATATGTAATCAAATGTATGAAATCATTAAATATAACTTTATTAGCTATATAATATATCTTATGATAAAATAAATTTCAATCCATACCTAGAATAATATAAAAATATATTATATGTTGTTTAATAATATTTATAGGAAAACCCATCCCACTGATGACAATGGGAATATTTCTATAAATATTGTTTTCTTTAATACTTCCACCATGAGTTTTCAGAAGTAGAAAAAATTGTATCTTATTTTCATGAGGTGATATTATTAATTTACTTGCATATTTCGCATAAATGAATGAATGTGAAGATACAAAGTCAAATAGGGAATCTGTATAATTTTAATAAATAAGTAGTTTACATGTCACCACTTCATTAGACGGTCTAACATCAATCGCAGTAATAGAGAATAATTTTCCACACCTTTTTGCTTTCGATCTTGATGATTTTCACCATAAGTAACTAACTTCATATAGATGTTATCGTAATTCCCCAACTCATTCCAATTAAAACATCTCACTATTGGTTGACTATGTGTTACCCCATTCTTGGATTATTTATAACTCTTTAATTTATAGTCACAATCCTTATGACCAATCTTATCACACTTGTAACACTTTATAAATGTTAACAAACATTACCTCAAATGTTTTTTACTGCACTAGGACCATGTCGGGGTATTGCCTCCAAATTTCTTATTTTAATGATTCTCCATTTCTTTCCACCTTGATCAATTCTTACTCTTTTCATCTCGAGGAATATAAGTGTCAACAAACTTCATCTCAACTTTCTCAGCACAACGAAAAACTTTATTATAACTTTTAAATTATCATGAGGCCAATTATCTTCATAAACTTGGTTTCAGTCATGAGTAAAATATATTAATTTTACTATAAATTCCCCAAATATAATTCAGTGTGTACATGGATAATATTGTAAAATTTTCTTTATATGCAGCTATTTAATCCTCCTCCTTTTACCTCAATTCTAAGAATTGTTTCTCCATTTTGAGTTGAACAGATTTATTGAAATATTTCTCTAGGAAAATATTATTAAATTTATCACATTCCATAGCATCAAGATCATCTCTCTCTCAATTATTCTTAAACAATGACCACCATCGATCAAATTCACCTTCAAAATGGTGAATAACAAGAGTTGACTTTTAATGCTCTGAACATACCATGACTTTGAATATATTTTCTAGAGAATTTTTTCATCATTTGTATACCACTATATCTAAAGTTCCACTAAAATTTAGAGGGTTCTGTTTCATAAAATTATCTATAATAGACAAGTTCCTCTACTGTAAATTTAGTTATTCTCTAACATGGATGTCATTGTTATTTATATCCTATGTCAACTAATTCATCCCTATAAAAAACTACTTAGTTCTAATTCCAACCATTCTAGGATACTGATTTTGAAGTACATTATCCTCTAAATACCTTCCTAAATTATCTTCCTTGTTTCCTCTGAATAAATTCATTGTGAATATATATAAATTAGATGAATCAACATGGTGGTCTTTAAATACTATATCATTTAAACTTAACCATAAAGTATAATCTCTCAAGGGTACTCTATTAACATTATTCTAACCTTTAAAGTTATTTAAACATTCACTTTGAAAACAATTATAAGGACCCTACATTAAAACATTACATAATCTAGTGTATTTATACTATAATTCACTTTCTTTCATTCTTAAATACCTTTTAGGTTTGGAGTTTTAGAAAATTTTGTCACAAATTTTCCATAACAAATCCATACATTGTAATGTGGACACTTCTACTCATTATCTATTTTTACCTCAATATAAAACTTTTAAAATGATACACGTTTTCTTTTTATAAAAAATATTCATTACTTTTAACTTGACTTATTATTTGTTCTTACTCATCCATAAACCCTGTGAAAAAAAATAATAACATGAGATTAACATAAAAATATCAGTAAGGGGTATAAAAGTAAGAAATCTATTAGTATAGTAAAAAAATTAAAACCCATGAAATGTTTACATTTATCACATTATTCATTGAGAGTATGAAATAATTTATATCCATATGAAAACACACTTTTTTCTCAAAGAAAAATTTTAAAAATCATAATAAGAAAATAGAAACTCTTGTATAAAACTTAGAGAATTTTATTCATAACCCAGGTTAACTCATGTCAGAAATAAAAATATCCCAATTAAATCTATATAAGAAACATCTATAGTTAACTCCCTCTACCCTGCCTTTGAAGATATGGAACATTACCCATTTCATTAGAGAGTTATATTGCACTCAAACGTCATATAAGTTGTATCAGGATCACTCATTTTATAATTTATAATAGGCTCACCTATCATCATATATAATTTTCAAGTATCATATCATGAATAAATTTTTTTAATTTTTCACCTTTTCACCATAAAACTCCTGAAAAACTCTTGTGATCCCGTATGCAAAACACTTTAGGATATCGAAATACCCTTTCCTTTTAAAGCCTCATTTTCAATACTAAAATACCAAAAACAAAGGGAAGAAGACTTTTTTTAATAAAACATTGAATATGGTAAAGGAATAAAAATATAAAATAATGGTTATAGAGACATTAAAATTTATTGACATCATATATGTTAAAATAGAACATTCCTTTTTTCTTTTATAAAGGAAGTCAAAATGTTTCGTATAAAATATGTCAAAAGATATATTTTAAAAACCTTTTAAAAAAACCAAAAGTGAAAGAAAATGCAATTTATAATTTATTTATATTCATATAAACAAGTTTATAAAATAATTTTAATAATATGTACATGGAAGAAAGATATTTATAAAAATAAATATTTAAAATATCTAAAATAAGGTTTTAAGGAAAGTGTCCCTTACCTCGAATATGACATGTCACATGCATTCTTTATCTTCCTGAATAATAAAATTATGATAATTATTTACTTTATTAATAACCTTTATCAATTTTATTTTATTTTATTTTGTATTACCATGTTATACTCAATTACTCGATCAATTAAGTTCACGTCATATGTTTTGATGATATTCGACTTATCAGTACAAAATAATTTCAGTTGGTTAAATGTGGTAAAATGAATCATTATTATATAATTTACAAAATCTTGATTATGTTATAATTATAATTTTTATACATTATTTATACTTTTAAATCCAAACATGGAAGGTGGTTATAAAAAATGAATTGTGTTACAATCATGGACATGGTAGACCATATGTACGCATGGATAATGATTCTATTTTTCAACGAACATGAGGGAAGGAAGGTGAGTATTATTTTATATTTATATAATTATAATTATATAATAAATATAATATTATTTATTTAAATATACCTATATAACCATCCCTATGAGGCAATGATGGAAAATAATATGCATTATCTCGTGGGGCGGCAGTCCTCACTTACGCATGATCGATGTTGTTATTTTTCATTTGAATTGTAAATAAATAAGTAAGGTATTTATTTAAGAATAAAATAATTAAATTTATATCATATATATAATATTGTATCATTTAGATCCATCATTTGACTAGCTATAAGTGGCAGTGATGGAAAATGAATTCCATTAATTCGCTAGGCGATAGTTCGTTGTACACATGAATGATGGTTTCATTTCTCATTATATGAACAAGGATATGGATTAAGGTTAATACATAAAAAATAACATCTCATTATATGAGATATAATTATTTTATGATACCACAATAGTTATGAGAGGTTTGAAGAAGGTATAAGAAGAAATTAAACTAAAACATTTGGTTAAAAGTTATACTTCTTCTTTGAACAACCTCCTTTGATTTACACCTTAATCCATCTAAGGTTGGTATTTTTCTCAAGATAAAACCTCTAGGGAATGGGTAGGTATGTTAGAAATGAATTTGGATAGGTCTTGTCTGAACCAAATGGATCTTGAAGTATGGAGGAGAGAGGAGAGGGGGAGTCCTTTTATTGGTGAGGGAGAGGACACACTTGGTATTTTTGAAAATATTTAAATATTATTAAGTTGTTTTCATGGAAAAGTTTCCAAAAATTAAATTTCTAGACTAAGATGATAAGGGTTGTAATTAATCTATACAATAAGAATTAATCTGAAATTTTTTAGCCTTGTCACTTAGTTTTAACCTAGGTTAACTCGATTTACCCTTTTACCGTCACTACTGGAAAAATGACCTATACCCACGGTTTAAAATCGTGGGTATAGCCCCCAAAACTATGGTTATAGGTTATGAACACGGTTTTGGGAATTTTGGGAAATCAAGGAGTTAGGATAGGTCCCTATCCTATACCCACAATTTTACAAACCGTGGGTATAACATTTTTTTCCACGCTGTCAAATCCTCATATCAATTTCCATGTTGTCAAAGGCTTTACCCATAGTTCTAAAACTATGGGTATTAATTGTACAAAAATGGAACCTTTAGGTGTTGAACCCAGGACCTCCATCACCTGTCCTTTTTAGCCGATGTGTCTCACCATTAAGCTATGACACTTTTGACTATGTATATCGATATTTTGCTAAATATATTAATATATATCTGTATTAAGAAAAAAAATATGGTTGTGGGTTTTGAACCCCGAACTTTCTCTCAAAATCTTCCACGGCTAACCAACCCATCTAGGTTTCTTTCCTTTAAATAAATCTACATTTAGTTTAATATATTATTATATCTCGTTGTATCAGAAAAAAAACATTTTATGGGATTCGATCCCTGGACTGCCGGAAGTAACAAATAACGCCTCACCAACTGTCCTATGGAGCTTATTTGTCTAAATATTTTTATCCCTTTAAATATATTAATTCAAACTGTGGGTATAGGAGGGAAAACTATGGGTATATGTTTTCCCAGCAAATATTTTTTATTTCCTGTGGATTTTTTCCCCGCCAAAGCTATACCCACGTTTTTGTAAAATCGTGGGTATAGGTCTTCAAAAAAAACCTTATTCCCATGATTTTCATAAAACCATTAGTATAGGGCTTGAAAGAAACACTTATACCAAAGTTTTGGAAAACTGTGGGTATAGGTCATCAAAAAAAATCTATACCCACAGTTTCACCCAAAACAGTGGATATAGGTCTGTATACTATACCTATACCCATGGTTTTCCAAAATCGTGGGTATAGGGCACACCTATGCCCACGGTTTTAAGCAAAACCATGGGTATATGCCTATTTTCCAGTAGTGTGTGGTGAAACATTGTTTTATCAAAGTTACTATTCATAATGATAAAAAAAGAAATTGACTTCATTAGTAAATTTTTAAATTATAATTCAAAATATGAAATCCATTTTATCAAATTCAATTTATATAAGTTGTGGTATTTAATTTAAAATTAAACCTACAAAATGCGATTAAAGGCAGTTTTCCAGAGAAAATGTCACCATAAGTATAAAAAGCTTTTATTCCAAAATCAAGCATAAAATTGATTCCAAGGACCATAATTAGATTTATTATAATATAAAAGAACTAATTTTACTTTTTAAATTATTTTAAAACAATATAGAACTTTTAAAATTCTTGAAATTAAAAGACATTTTTTGATAAAAATCAATATTTTCACTATTCATTCAAAAAATCATACAATTCAGAAAATTCTCAAAAAATCACCCAAAGATAATTTTTTCATAATGAATTCAAAAAAGATATTTTTTTCAAATTAAAATTCTAAAATTTAAAAAAAATTATTTTTAATAAAACCATATAATACTTGAAAAAACCAATTTGGTTAAAAATAAAATTATTTTCCTTTTGACAAAAAAATACCTAATATTCTTAGAATATAACTCTACAAAATCAAATTCATTAATATTAATAAGTAATGAAATTGATTTTATATTAACATTACATGGGTTGTTATAAAAAATGACATTTTTTCTTTTTAAATATATTTTATAATTTGTTTGCTGCTATTTATATCCACTAATTTGATGGTGGCATTATAACGATCTCATTTTAATATTTATAATTTTCTATTAATAAAAATTATCATGGATTCATTTTATAACATGGTATTTTATTAAGGGTAAATATATATACTAAAATATTAGGTCGTTTCACCGACCTTAATCTCTCTAACACCATCCCATCAGAAATCATGAACTCCCATAACTTTTGATCAACATAAAACAAAATGTTGAAACTGTTTATTGATGCTCTCCTACAATGAAAATGGAAAAATATCACTACTAAACTGAGATCTGAAACACCTTCACTAGTGAAAAAATCTTCAGAAACACTATATCCTTAAGCATTGATACCACTTGTTTCACTACTATAAAAGAGGTTTTAATGGTGCTAGAATTGGCCTTTATCAGTTCTAAAAAACACCGACAACCGGAGCATGGTTAAAAGTCCAAATCTTTTATCAGCACTTTTTTTTAGCACTGTTAAAGTGTCCTTTTAACAACGCTTTTTTATTGTTGTTAAAGGAGGTCAAATTATATTTTATCGAACATCCATGAGCCCAAACCCTTTATTAGTGATTCCATGACACCTTTAACAGTGCTCCCCCACCTATATTGGTACTTTTCACCCCACCACCCCATTTATCAGTGCTTTGCGAATTTCCATCCTCATGCATGCCCGCCTAAATTTAAACCCTGCACCTCTCCTTCGAATATGGAACTCCTTTACCACTATACAATGTTGTTTGGTTGTTTATTTAATGATATATATATATATATATTAAAAAATTGGATACAACCACGAAAAACAGAACACAACACAACAAAGAAAATACAGATAAATCGTCGACCTAGGGATATGACCCGGTGACCACGCCCCAAACCCCTCCCCACCCTTACCACCCCAGCCAAGTGTAGGGGGGATTTATTTATTTATTTATTTTATTCATATATTTATATAATTATTTTTAAATACATTTATACAATGTGTGTGTGTGTGATATATATTTACTTATATTTATTTAAATGTATTATATTTTATATATTATATTCATTTACATATACTATAATATATATATATATATGTGTGTGTGTGTGTGTGTGTGTGTGTGTTTATTAATACACACATATATGCATATATAAACATCATAAATATATTTTCATAATGTAAAATATGGTTATATAGTATTTTAAATACATTTTTAGAATATTTATTTATTTACATATAGTATGATATACATTTTATGTAAATATGTTGATATATGTATTTATATGAGTGATTTATTATAAGTAAATATAAGAAAACATGCATATATTTAATTATAAATAAAATTACGTTGTGAAAAATGATAAAGTTTCAAAAGCCTAATATCAATATGAATGTAATCCCTGTAAATAAATTCAGTCTCCACTAAAAAAAGGAAATAAGACCCCCTTAAATAAGGCTAAAAATCCATCGAATGTTAAAAAATTGGGGGTACCCTAACTAAAAAGTCATTTTTAGAGGCATTCTAAGCCTTTTTGGCCTTGAAAATGTGACATAGATTTACCTATTTCACTAAGGTCATAAATCTCATCGCAGGCTTCGATTTGATATGTGGTGGATCCCAAACAAACACCTAGATCAAAAGTTATGGTCGTTAGAAGTTCGAGTTACATTTTCAACTTATTTTAGATCTTTTTTTAATTTTTTGGTTTTTTTAATCTTCAAATTGATATTAAATGACTATTAATTGGTAATAATAAGCAAATTATTAATTAAAAATATTTTTTAAATTATTTTATAATTCATTTTATAAGGACCCAACCTTAAAACATTACATAATCTTTAGTTAGGTCAAGAATTTTACTTTATTTCACATTAAGGATCTTTTCAATTTTAGAGATTCAGAGAATTAGGACATAGTACATACATAACATCCCACATTTATACAAATTGGATACTACTAAAATAGTATCAATTTCTTTCAAAATGTATAACTTTTAAAAATAAAACATGATTTCTTTGACAAAATCTTCAAAACATTCAAAATGACTTCCTCCTTTCGCTTACCCAGCCTTATACCCTATGAAAAAATTTAAAAACTTGGGATGACTACAAAAAATCTTAGTAAGGGACATAAATAAAGAAAAGAATTAGTCCAGTGAAAACATGAAAACTCATTAAAAACCTTTTTCTTGAAAACTCATAAGCATGCACAGAAAAATCATACAATAACCTTAGGACATAATTACCATATCACTCTTACATTCATGCTTACAAATGGAATAACCTTACGGTCAAATTCCATCACTGGAGTACCCAATACATTGGATAGTTATAATGGGGCTCACCCATTATATCTTGAGCTATAATGGGGCTCAACCCATCATATCTTGAGTTATAATGGGGGTCAAACCATCATATATTGATCTATAATGGATTCAAACCATAATAAAAAAATTTCCAAGGAATATATTGTGAATAAAACCCTTTATAACTCATTAGAAACCATGAGCAAAACATATTCAGATATCAAAATACCATTTTCTCGTAAAAATCACTTTTAAAATATAAAAATCGCACACATAATAATGAAATCATATTCTTCAAAAATAACTATTAAAACATATAAAGGAAACATTAAAGTAATAAAGTGTCATGAGAGTGGGGGAAACCTCTCATGCCATATATAAAAAAACAATATTTTTGAATTTTGTAAAAGAGACATTTAAAAGGATTTCAAAAGGAAAGACTCTTACCTTAGGTTCAACTTCCTTAAAAAGTGTTAAAACCTCATGTATAATGGTTTGAAGAGTGTTATTACTTTATTACATAACTATAATCATTTTTATAATACCATACATGATCTTATTATAACATTTTCCACCCATTTATTAATAATATTTTGTTATTTCCATTGTTTTGGGTGCGTACCTTTCATGGTTTCCAAGGTCAGTTTATTATATACATCCCTATAAAAAAGAAATAATACTCCATAATTGAGACCATATATATATTTAGGTCAGTTTAAACTATTGCAATATAATTAAAACTTTTCATGATTGCGGTAAAGGGAAACAAAAAATCATCGTCTACAAAGGCGGTGAATTGACACACCACGGACGATGATTTTGTTATTTAAGAATAAAAGGAGAATATGCGAGATTTTATGATTAATATATCATAAAAAACATTAATATATATGATACTGTAGTTTTCATGAATTATTTTATAGTAGGTGGGGATAAGGTATAAGTGAAAATGAATTTAAAAGAGAAGAAAAATGAATCTTACCTCTTGAAAATTTCTCCTTGAGAACCTCCTTATGGATCTTGGAAGTGGTCTTTTTGGGAGAGTAGGAGTGCTATAATGTGGCAAGGGATGAGGAAAAAGGAATTTTATATAATATAGTAGATCAATAAGTATCAAGGTGATGAATATTTATGAAGGATCCTCCCTTTATAATTGAGGTGAGGGGCAACTTAGGAATTACTCAAATTATTAAAATATAATAAATCTATTATAGGGTTTAAGACTTCAAAAAAGGCATAAAAACTAAATGGGATTACATGTCTGGAATCTTTCTTGGAATCTCACTAATTGCTGGACTAGATGTCTGGAATCTCTCTATTCAAGAGACCACTTTGTTACTCATGCATATAGAGAGGCAAATGTGTTGGCTGATGGGCTTGGTAACAAAGGTGTTAATGGTAATGATTTTCATTAGGTTGATCATGTGCTAGATGATCTCCTTCCTTTTTTAAGAAGGATTTTTGTAAATCTTCTACTTTTAAACTTGTGTAAGTTTTTTTTTGCTAATAAAGGGATCTTGCTTTTCTGGGCAAGGTCTCGATTTGCCTTAAAAAAATAATCATATAATAAATTATTTATTTTAAGAATTGCTTAACATAATGAATATAACTATTTAATTAAAGAATACTAATAAATATGATTCTAAAAATACCTGGGTTGTTACACATTTTCACTAAATACCTTATATATTAAGTGTAAATTCTTATTTACCTTATCTAAAACATATTTTAAAAAAATATATATTATATATATATTAATATAAATATATTAATCTATTAATATATTATTTTTAATGAAATATTTTTTTTTGAAGTATACCATTATCAGTGCTACTAAAAAAGTGCGGATAACCCCCCCTCCCCTTTATCAGTGCTTGTAAAGAAACAGTGATAAAGATCCCCTTTAACGACGCTTTTTTAGTGCTATTAAAGACCTCCATTAACGGTGCAAAAAAACATTGTTAAATACCTCATTTAACAATGTTTTTTTAGCGTTGACAAAGGAGGGTCTTTAAAAGTGCTTTTAGCTAGCGTTTTTAAAGCCCTAGCATCGGATAAACCAAGTTTTGTAGTAGTGTTTGGTCCACATCCATCATCTGGTGAAACCATCGAAAGATACTTCACCGAAACTTCACATGCGGAATCAACAACTCTGGAATGAACCCCACATATGACGCGCAAAACTTGGAAAACGAGAACAATCAAGTCACCATACTGCAACATAAAACCATCAAAAGAACGCAAGAAAGACTATTGGAAACAATGGTCGAAAAAAACTTGAAAGGAAAAGAACGACGTAAAGGCTTACGTGGTTCGGGCTTGTGCCCTAATCCATGGGGTGGATGTTGCTTTACTTTTATTCAAGGAAATAAGATGAAGATTACAATGATCACAATCTCACAATCGCACGGTGATTTTCGTTGTAAAAAACACAAGTGATCCACTCTGCCTTTTATAGTAACGCCCTTCTGGTCCTTCTAGTCGACACCATTATCTGATCTGTGCTGGCTAAAGTCCACCTTCTTCGAGATACATGGAGGAACCCCTCATTTGGTCAAAGCTTTCTGGTGTCTCGACATGTCCAGCCTATTGATTGTTCCCCTACTGAAGATATTGCAAATATGGAATCCTGCATATCTTCTGGTGAATGAATTTCCGATGAACTTACTCATGTGGCGTTGGCATGCATCTTTCGATTAAATGACATTTTGTTGGTATGGCCCCATTTTCATACGATTGTCGGAAATAAGGTCATCAGATTTTCTCCTTTTGATGATCTAACATTTCCTCATGAAAAAATGAAGTTCACATTTCAACGCCCCCCTCCTTCCATGTCCGCCCCCATCATGGTCTCATCACATAACTATATAACCGCAGAGCCATCACAGGTAGTACTAAGTTAGGAAGATAGAGTGGGGAAAGAGAAGCAGTCATCCATCTATATCTTCCACAAACATGGATGTTTGGGGTGCACGAACCCAAGACCTCATAGAGACGTCGATTGGGTTATCCTACATAGGTGGGGTGTGTAAGAATTAACAAAACTAGGATGAATATATAATAGCACGCATACCCAACGTAAGGTCAATTAATTGGCACACGACATAGTTAGAATAATCGTCACTCACTGCACAACAACATTGAAGCCACCTCTAGCCAACACCACAATCACACCACACCACCACTCACAACAAAGCATATTTCTCTCATTTCATATCTCATAATCTCTTACAAATTATTAAATCAACAACCTTTTCATATTCATTATTCAAATATTATGCCCTCAAGGCTTAGCCTAGTGGTAAAGAGTCTAGTTGGGTGTTAGAGAGATCTCAAGTTAAAATCTTTATGACATCTTACACGAGTGTATTTACGTGTTTCTTTATAGATTTGTAGATCCATTTCTCTTATCGTTTGTAATAATTGCTCATATATTATTTATTTACCAAATAGTATTTAATTTCACTTAATTCATTAACAACATTTATATTTAATTTCCTCATCAATGTCGTTGGGGGTTGTCAAGGGTTGGGATCTGATGGATCTCGTTCCAAATCGCCCCGGCGTCCGCTTCTCCGGGGGCTCTCGCGGTTTCTGATTCAACGTACGTTCCCGCTCCTGCGGCGGAGTCGCTGTTATGACGGAGGCGTTGTCTCTTGGCGGTGCAGATCTAGGTGCCGCCTTCAATGGCGTCTGCCCCAGATCCACCCGATCCAGGCATCACCTTTCACAGGTGTTCGTTCTAGGCATCTTTCTTTAAGGAGACAACCTCCTTAGGCGTTCTTTAAGATCCAGATGTCCAGGAGGCAACAACGTTTCTGGCGGAGACCTCCATAGGTGTTCTACCTTGATCTGGATCCAGTTCCGCCAATCCCTCCGGCAATCACCATAGGCGATGTTTTGTGGGGACTCTCGGCGCTTCCCTCTGTTCCGCGGTGGTGCTTTTTCCTCGGACGGTCTGCGTGCGGCGGATGCTGTCGGCGAAACCGGTCGGCGACTACGTTTTCCGGTTACCATTTGGGCATTTGTCTGTTGCAATTGGGCCTTTTCTTCTCTTCATCAGGTGGGATTCTGCAACGAAGGTTCGAGCCAGGCCTCTTGATTCTCTTTGCTTGCAATTGTCGTCCATGAGGTGTTCCACTCTATAAATGTGTGATCCATGTCTCGAAAAGGTTTCATGGGTTTAAAGCTTGATATGATGAAGGTGTATGAAAGGATTGACTGGAGTTTGATTGAGTACAACCTCTCCAAATATGGGTTTCGTCATATTTTTATTCAAAACATTATGAGATGTGTCTCATAGTCTCCTAGAGGGAACGATTCATGGCGTTAAGGCTAGGAGGAATGACCCTATGATCTTGCATTTGTTCTTTGCAAATGATTGTTTGATGCTCTTTAGAGCTTTTCACAAGAAATTTTCTCATATATCTCAACTTATTCGCAGGTAAAGATTAATTTATCTCAATCACAGTCTTCTTTTAACAAAGGGGCCCTTCAAGAATGACATGATGAACTGTGCACTATGCTTAATGTTACAGGCTGCTAAGCACAATAAATACCCGGGACTCCCAACTATTATTGGAAGACCTAAGAGAGAGGTGCTTTCATCTGTTGTTGATAGGGCTTGGAAGCAGATTAATGGTTGGAGGGGGAAGTGTCTTTCACGGGGTGTGAATAATGTTTTGATCAAATCAGTGGTGGTGACTATTCCATCTTATATTATGCCCCATTTTCAAACTACCAAACGCTCTTCTTTCCCAGCTCCACTCCATGTTTTTCGATTTTTGGTGGATTTCGAAGGACGAGAAGAGAAAGATTGTTACGGCCCAACCCTTCGGGACCTGCTTGGCCGACGACAAATTGAGGGGTCACTATCCCAAGCCCGCCTCCAATAGGTTAGGGGTTGACGACCAATGCTGAGTAGACATAACACTCATATGGGAGGTCTTAGTCTAAGGTGATTGTATGCACACAAACATCTCCAAGTTCATACAATGCTGAAATATAAAATACAACTGATACCAAATGCATGCATACATCTAAATCCCACAATCAGAGTACGACAATAATACTGGAAAACATGAATAATCAAATACAAGCACATAAAAAACTATAAAGAAATCAAGCATGCTAGAAAAAGGGGACTACAGTCAAATGTGACTCAACGTACGAACCATCGTCTCTCTAGTCCAAATTATACTCATGGCAGGCACCAAGTCTCAAGGTAAGGTCACAACCGGATTATCAATCTAAGATTCTGCTCGAAAGTCCATAACAACACCCACTGGGAGAACATACTCTGCAAGTCTGATAAAACTATTGGCGTCCCTTCAAGATGTCATGCTCGTCAGATCTCGTTATAAGATAGTACATGCTGGAAGTTCGAAGAGATCGATACACAAATGAGGATTACACACAGTGTCATGGGGTATATAACAACCTAATATGGATTAACCCGCTAAATAGGGGATCGACGCCTGGGTAAAGTTTGTCAAGCCATTTCTGAGAACCCAACTTATGGCAGAAGATGATAGAGGATCCCGCCTAGGGCCATGGGGGGGGGGGGGGCACCGAGAACTCTATCCAAGATAAATCCCTTAGAGAGGATCACAATCCTTTGTCCAGGATTTAATTCCAATCCATACCCTCATAGGGATGGATCGATGGAATGCACCCGAAGGAAATTGGTCCAAGCTGAAGAGAACAAGGGTCTTTGACCTCTCTAGGAAAAGTACACGACGTATACTAGTAGTACACAACATGTCTTGCTAGTCTCGAGTCTGCCCATGTGGTCCAACCTGTGCTTGTGTACTCCAGGTCGTGCCTGTGTACATCTGGTCGTGTCCGTGTACCCCAGGTTGTGCTTGTGTACTTCGTTGGGTGCAAGTACACGGCTCAACCCGTGTGCTCTAGTTGGGTCCGAGTATACATCTTAACTCGTGTACTTTGGTCGTGCCAATGTATTTGAGGGTACTCAGCGAGTTTCTAGGTCGAGTCACACGACGTGTGATCCTTTCTTCTCCACGAAAACCCTAGCGCCGCAATCAGGCCCCGACACGGTGTGTATCTCCAAATTACACCTCGTGTCACTCGGGATTTTCCAGAATCTCGCGATTCTTCACTCGATCTCTCAATTCCATCACCTCTGCCACCAATCACACCCAAGAAGCTCAGATCTAGGGGTTAATCAGCATTTTCGTTACCGGTGGTCAGATTCCGACATCCAATTAGTCGAGAATCCCCACCCGTAGCCACACATTCGTTGTACGCCCAAAACCCTCACCCGAACATCTCTGATCCGATCCTGAATCATCATCGTCGCTGTCATAGCTCGATCTCACCACCAAGCTCGAACCCAATCTGCGGGATCAATCTGTTGTTCCGAAAATGCGTGCACAATGATTGGTTACCTGGTATTTGTCGAACCACTGATCAAACAAAAACACCGGTGATGAGCACATGAAGAACGATGGAAGAAATGCACAAAACACAAACATGAGGAATAGATCACGATTAATGTTCGTGTCGTCCTTAATTTTTTTCCATTAGAACGTTGAATGGAGAGATAATTAATCAACAATAAAAATCCCCAAAATCCAGGTAAAACAAACTCATACCCGCAACACGATCGACCCACAAATTAATCCATTGGTTGATTGATTCGCGTTCGTCATCGGAGAAATCATCCATTGTCATCCACCAATGTCTCTCCAACGACTCCTCTCTAGATCTCCAGGTTTATGCGGCTAACCCTGAGATTTACCCATAATGGGGTATTTATAGAGGAGGAATTAGGTCATTGCATCATTATAATAAAATTAATTAATTTATTTATTATTTGCACCTCTGACAACTTTTTCACAAACGCCTGATGACAATTTTTTTATCATTCCTAGGGTAAAACCCACATTTTGGACTCAACGAATGTAGCACCCCGAGCTTCCACGATACACTTCTCATTCAATAATGCAATAGCTTGCATTGTACACAACTTCGAGTTCTAAAACACCGCGACTAATCAAAGTAGCTGTTATGAATAGTAATAACCACTTTTTAAAATTATAGAAATTTTATATTTCAAAATGGACTTCATTTTTGGATTCGGAATATTGAAATTAGCCTATGTTGAATTTTTTGTATTTTTCTGAGAACTTCTAATTTTTTATGAATAGTGAAAAATACTTAAAAACAACTTTTTTAATCAAAATAATTTATAGTGATAAATTATACTATTTAGTGGTTTTGAAGTATAATTAGAATATATTTTTACCATTTTATCCAATGGTGGTCATTAGAATTAATTTAACATTGAAATTGGATATAAACAATTGCCAATCTTTTGATATAAATTGTTTCTTAAAAACACGCTATTTGTTCTGACAGTGGGAATTAATTATAAAATTAATTAATGCAACTTATATGTTTGAAATTTTGTAAAATAGACATCATTTTTGAATTTGGAATATCAAATATAGCTTAGGGTGAAATTTTGGCATTGTTTTGAAAAACTTTAATTTTTGATGAATAATGAAACCACTAAGTGGTAGTTAAATAACTGATTTTTCGTTTAAATGAAATATTACCACTTCTGTGTTTGGATTTTCAAAAATCCGACATACATGGTTTTCATTAAGAAGTAAAATGTGGTTCAATGAGATTAAAATAATTTTTGGTGAATAGTAACTTTTAAGTTCTTAATCGCGATTAGAGGTAATTAGTGTAGTTTAAGGTAAAAATAATGTTTTAATAATATGAGATGAGCTTGACATATGTCCTACCCTCATTGGATGTGCCATGGTCGACCAAGACAATCCATGGGTCAACTTGGGGACCCCATGAAGCCACTTTAGTTGGAAAATGACATAAATACCTTTTATTTAATGTTAAAGTAAAAAATGACACAAACATGAAATGTTTTACTAAAACAATTTTTACATGGGGTTATACAAGTCATATTTTTGACTATAAATAGTCATTGGAAAGCTAAAAAGATTTCCTACATCATAGTATTTTTTTTATAATTTTTAGAGATTAAATAAATTAAATTATTTATGACATCATTATGATTCAGCGATTACCTCATTATTTAACGATTTTAATAAAATGAAAAGATAATGTAAAATCCAAGGCTTACACTTGTCCAAAGACTATTGGATAGGTAGATTTCGAACCCTTATCACCTTAACCTCGAATTATATAAGTGTGGGACCTTTAGAATCCGAAAAGCATTGTATAATAATGTAAAATTTCCTTACTTTCCAAGAGTGCCCCTCCTCTCCACTTATAAAAGGTCCCCACCTCTACCACCTCATTCACACTTTCAAGCCATTTCGCTCGGCCAACCTCTGCCCAAATACTCTCCCAACTTTCCCCCCTTACTCCTAGAAGCCTCACTTTGGGCAGAACTCTTCCCAAGGAAGCCTTTGGATCAAATCAAAAAGAGTTACCCGATTTTGAGGTAATGTCTTCTCTAATGTTGTTTTGTTTTATTTTTCTTCTCCAACCCCATAAACACTTTTTATTCATTTCTTTTGTAACAACACCAGTATCCTCAATATACTAGGATGTTGTTATAAGAAGGATTCTAGCTACACTTACACACACCTACATCTAATGGTTAAAGAACATACTATTTCTGTGGATGGCGGATTTCTGCCTCACGAGATGATGATTGTTCAACACTCATATAACACCTTCAAAGGTGGTCATTAAAATGTCACTATATTTATATATGATATATAATATGTTTATGTTTTCCTTATGCTTCTGTATTTCTCATTTATGGCATACTTTATGATTTCCATTATGGGTAAACGCGATAATTTCATTTTAGGAAGTGCGGACTACCGCCCCCTCAAAGTGATGTGAATCGTTAATGCCATATGTGTGATGTATAAAGGATGGAGTAATTGATATTATATATAATATTATACTGGAAATATATTATACCTTTATATAATTATGATCTCTTTCCATTAAATACGAAATAGAAATGAAAGTAGCGTTCATACGTACGTACGGCTTACCGTCTCCATGAACGGTGCATTTCATTTCTTACCTCTAAATGTTATGTAATATTATGAATGAATGTATATACTGGATATATATGATATATATGATATCTACATCATGAATATAATTCTGGATATAATGGATATTTCACCACATGAACAACTTGTAATTATAAGAAGTTTATTATTGACTCAAGTACCAAAGATCGACAAAACGACCGTTATTAACTTAAATAATTACATAATGTTCATAACATTGTAATAAGTGATATAAAAAGGATAATGAAATTGAAAATGGTTCTTAATAAGGTAGATATTAACTCTAATTTATTATTCAGGGGGTTAAAGAACGGTTGAGTCAAGTCGGACACGAGGTAAGAGAATTTCTTAACCCAACTTCCATTCTTTGGGTTAATCTCCTACTTTCAAATTATGTCATGATATTATTATGTCCTATTTTGTATTTTTACGTTCTTTATGTGTACCTATAGTGAATACAGATAATAGATCTGTTTTATTTTAAAAATGATCTTTTTAAGGACTTTGTCTCAATCTCCTTTCATTGAGGCATATTTGGTTTTATACACAATTTTCTTTTATACGGTGTATAAACCCCTTTGACTTTTACGTTTATTCAAAAGGAATCTTTTTTATACGAAGCGTTTTACTAAACGACAAAAAGGGAATGTTTTTCTTTCCGTACATATGCGGCGACAATGACTTCTCCGCCGCCGTGACCATTATTTGAGTTTCAGCTTCCTCTACAAGCCATCACTTTTTTTAATGAAAAATAAATACAAAGTTTTAACTTTCTTTTATTTTGGTATTGAAAATGGTTTTGAAAGCGTTTTTATTATATCAATGTGTTGTATTGAAACCTTGTGATTGAAATGTGGAAATGTTATGTTTCCTTTATGCATGTTTTATGTGATACGATTATGTTATGGTTTATGATATGTTTAAACCCATTCATATGAGGAATGCATTGGATTTAGTAAGTGACGGGTGGAGCCCGCTATAGCTCCTCGATGCATCGACAGGTCTCATGAGACAAACTAGTGTCTTGGCACGAGGCCTTGACAAAATCTTATTTGTGGTCTTGGCACGAGGCCTTGGCTACGTGGTTATGATAGTCTGACATTATGCATTCCATCATTATGAAAGTGGTTATTGATATTGCATGTGATTATTCGACCAGTAGAATATCCATGTGAAGAAGTGAATGGGATTATCCCATTTTACTTTTGCCATATTATGTTGAAATTCATGTTTAAAAGGCTTTTGTTTTAGTTATACATTGCCTTAAATGTTTATGTTTACTGATGAAAGCTTCCGCTATATTGTTATCCTTACTGAGCATCTGAGCTCACCCCTTTCAATGTTTTAATATTTTCTAGGATGTGAAGAAGTATTTTAGGAATGACCTGCAGGGATAGTCAGAAGAGGATATGAGTGTGGACTATGAAGACTTTGTTATTAGTTTTTCACTTTATGATGTAATGTAAGACTTATGAATGTATCTAGTGTTTCCAAGGCTACTAAACTAATCGGTCTTTCGAGACTTGATCTTTTGTGATCATGCCAATGTTACGAAGTAATGCACCGACTCTGGGTAGCTGGGGTCGGGGCGTTACAGTTGGTATCAGAGGCAGTTTAGTACTAACCTTGGAAGCTAGATTTAGATAAACTCTGATTAGAGCACATAGCCCAAAGATAGACTTTAAGGATTAGTATAGAAGAACTTCTTAGAATTTTGGTATTATAGAGATTTTGTGAGTTTTCCGAGCAATACATCCCTGTCTGGATACGAGCAGGTAGAGGCGGCTCTGGCACAGATGTACCTAGGGGTAAAACCCGAAAACACCGCTTTGAGCTAGACTCGAACGGGAACTGGTGCACGGCAACGAGCCTTGCTGCACTCTTGGTTACGACACTCCCGGGGGATATGCTTTGGATAATTCTCATTTTCTTTATAAACCACTATGAAGGGTTATGAGTATATACTTCCTCAAAGAAAACATTTTTATGGATTATATCCATAAATAGTTCAATTTATGTTAAGTATCTTACAAGTATGGAATTATGTATTTTGATTCATAAACTAATATAGTTTATTCCATTGTTTAGAAATGGCGCCTAGTGGAAGGAATGTAAACCGTATCAATGCACGCACTCCGTGTAGGGATTTCCCTCCTGCTCAAGATAATTATTGTGGATCTGGAGATACAACTGGTGATGATCAACCTATTAACATATTGGGACAACTCACTCAGGTTATGAATAATAACCTTACTCGTATGGAGAACCATGATCCGCAACGTGGAGGATCAATGTTAGACCGCTTCATGAGGCAACAACCGCCAACATTTAATGGGGGTAAAAATCCATTAGTAGCTGAGCAATGGATAAACTCCTTAGAGAAAATATTCCAGGCCTTGGGGAGTAGCGAAAGGGAGAAGGTTATCATGGAAGTTTATCGCCTCACTGGAGATGCCGATCAATGGTGGTCATTGATTCAAAATACAAAGGAAGATGAAGAAGTATCAAGTATGGAATGGAGAGAGTTCAGAGAGATTCTTTTAGAAAAATACTTTCCACATGACCATCGAGCAGATATGGAAAGGCAATTTCTGAGTCTGAGACAAAAGAAGGATGAGAATGTCGCAAAGTATGAGGCTAACTTTACAAGGTTAGCGAGGCATGCAGCGGATTATATACGTAACCCAAGAAGTAAGATTGATCATTTCTTTGATGGGTTAAAACCATTTCTCCGTAGAGCTTTAGTATCACAATCTTTCTCAACATACGAAGATATTGTCTCATGTGCTATCAAGACAGAAAAGGAATTCTCTAAGTCTTATGACAACAAAGTAAAGCAAGAGAAGAAGAGAACGGTGGAACAAGAGACAGATAAAGGGAAAAAGGGAAATAAGGATTTTCCATTATGTGATAATTGTGGGAAGAATCACCCTGGTACTTGCCTAAAAGGAATGAGAGTTTGTTATAAATGTGGAGAAAAATGTCACCAGGCGCGTGATTGCAAGGGAAAGAAAGAGGCTATCAATGTTGAATGCTACAATTGTAGGGAAATGGGGCATTATGCAAATGAATGTCCTAAGCGTCAGGGAAACTTACCCCAGAAAAGGCCAAGGGATCAAGGACAATCTTATATTGTTACTACAGTTGAAGAAGAATAACTAATGTATTGATGCTTTTGGACTCATGGATTATATTCTGGTTATTAGAATAATGTGATATATATATAAGGATTGTACTGCAGTACTTGTTGATTTCAGTAAGGTTTTAATATGATGAAGGTAATTATATTTTTAGTATGTGACAATAAGAGAAACTTTACTTTGTTTGGGGAATCTGATAAATTGATTTTGGAATTAAGAGACCTTTTAGAGAAAGTCTGGACAGAGGTATTTTGGATAACTATAAAGGTTGGAGTGGATTAAGTTGATCTTTGGATAGTATTTTTTAAGGTTAAAAAATTTATGAAGATTATTTTTGGAATATTATAATACTATAATTTTAGGAAAAGGACAACCTGCAGGGTGAGACATAACCCGTCGCGTCGGACAAAGCTGCAGGAATCGAACCCACAACCATAGTGCGACAGACCTTTATTTCCTACCACTAGCCTACATGAAGTCCCTGGTTATTACAAAATAATTTTACTAATCTAAATGGTATGTGTTAACATTTGGAACCTTATACAATTAGGATAAGTATAATATTTTTGAGTTCTATTATCTTTTTGAGTGAAAGATGAGTTGAAGGTTGAAACTCTAATTGTCAAGCATAAATATATATATACCTATCTCTTATTCAATGAATAAATTAAATCTTAAACTTTAGTAAAAGGATATTAAAACAAAAAAATATGTTATCCTAATACCTTATTTCTTGTTGAACTGATGATATTTTAAATCAACATAGATTGAAGGCTTTGAGGCCCTCAATTTGACAGTTGATTGTGATTGATGACCTCAATCACTCCCTATAAATATTTACATTTTTCCTCCAATTATATGTCTCTAATTGCCACCAATGTTCTCCTAATCGAGATCATAATTGGGTGGTGACTTTTTCATTTCCCTTTCCCTCTTATTAAGGCTAAATTTTATTAATATTATTTCCAATGTGGGTTTTCCATAAAGGTATTTTCTCTTTTCAACCTTTTATTTTCAAAGAAAAATAAATTTCAAATTGCGAGGACGCAATTTATTGAAGGAGGGGAGAATGTAACACCCCGAGCTTCCGCGATACGCTTCTCATTCAATAATGCAATAGCTTGCATTGTACGCAACTTCGAGTTCTAAAACACTGTGACTAATCAAAGTATCCGTTATGAATAGTAATAACCACTTTTTAAAATTATAGAAATTTTATATTTCAAAATGGACTTCATTTTTGGATTCGGAATATCGAAATTAGCCTATGTTGAATTTTTGGTATTTTTCTGAGAACTTCTAATTTTTTATGAATAGTGAAAAATACTTAAAAACAACTTTTTTAATCAAAATAATTTATAGTGATAAATTATACTATTTAGTGTTTTTGAAGTATAATTAGAATATATTTTTACCATTTTATCCAATGGTGGTCATTATAATTAATTTAACATTGAAATTGGACATAAACAATTGCCAATCTTTTGATATAAATTGTTTCTTAAAAACACGCTATTTGTTGTGACAGCGGGAATTAATTATAAAATTAATTAATTCAACTTATATGTTTGGAATTTTGTAAAATAGTCATCATTTTTGAATTCGGAATATCAAATATAGCTTAGGGTGAAATTTTGGCATTGTTCAGAAAAACTTCAATTTTTGATGAATAGTGAAACCACTAAGTGGTAGTTAAATAACTGATTTTTCATTTAAATGAAATATTACCACTTCTTTGTTTTGATTTTCAAAAATCCGACAAACATGGTTCTCATTAAGAAGTAAAATGTGGTTCAATGAGATTAAAATAATTTTTGGTGAATAGTAACTTTTAAGTTCTTAATCGCGATTAGAGGTAATTAGTGTAGTTTAAGGTAAAAATAATGTTTTAATAATATGAGATGAGCTTGACACATGTCCTACCCTCATTGGATGTACCATGGCCGACCAAGAGAATCCATGGGTCAACTTGGGGACCCCATGGAGCCACTTTAGTTGGAAAATGACATAAATACCTTTTATTTAATGTTAAAGTAAAAAATGACACAAACATGAAATGTTTTACTAAAACAATTTTTACATGGGGTTATACAAGTCATATTTTTGACTATAAATAGTCATTGGAAAGCTACAAATATTTCCTACATCATAGTATTTGTTTTATAATTTTTAGACATTAAATAAATTAAATTATTTAGGACATCATTATGATTCAGCAATGACCTCATTATTTAACGATTTTAATAAAATGAAAAGATAATGTAAAATCCAAGGCTTACACTTGTCCAAAGACTATTGTATGGGTAGATTTAGAACCCTTATCACCTTAGCCTTGAATTATATAAGTGTGGGACCTTTAGAATCCGAAAAGCATTGTATAATAATGTAAAATTTCCTTACTTTCCAAGAGTGCCCCTCCTCTCCACTTATAAAAGGCCCCCACCTCTACCACCTCATTCACACTTTCAAGCCATTTGGCTCGGCCAAACTCTGCCCAAATACTCTCCCAACTTTCCCCCCTTACTCCTAGAAGCCTCACTTTGGGCAGAACTCTTCCCAAGGAAGCCTTTGGCTCAAATCAAAAAGAGTTACCCGATTTTGAGGTAATGTCTTCTCTAATGTTGTTTTGTTTTATTTTTCTTCTCCAACCCCATAAACACTTTTTATTCATTTCTTTTGTAACAACACCAGTATCCTCAATATACTAGGATGTTGTTATAAGAAGGATTCGAGCTACACTTACACACACCTACATCTAATGGTTAAAGAACATACTGTTTCTGTGGATGGCGGATTTCTGCCTCACGAGACGATGATTGTTCAAAACTCATATAACACCTTCAAAGGTGGCCATTAAGATGTCACTATATTTATATATGATATATAATATGTTTATGTTTTCCTTATGCTTCTGTATTTCTCATTTATGGCATACTTTATGATTTCCATTATGGGTAAACGCGATAATTTCATTTTAGGAAGTGCGGACTACCACCCCCTCAAAGTGATGTGAATCGTTAATGCCATATGTGAGATGTATAAAGGATGGAGTAAATGATATTATATATAATATTATACTAGAAATATATTATACCTTTATATAATTATGATCTCTTTCCATTAAATACGAAATAGAAATGAAAGTAGCGTTCATACGTACGTACGGCTTACCGTCTCCATGAACGGTGCATTTCATTTCTTACCTCTAAATGTTATGTAATATTATGAATGAATGTATATACTGGATATATATGATATATATGATATCTACATCATGAATATAATTCTGGATATAATGGATATTTCAGCACATGAACAACTTGTAATTATAAGAAGTTTATTGTTGACTCAAGTACCAAAGATCGACAAAACGACCGTTATTAACTTAAATAATTACATAATGTTCATAACATTGTAATAAGTGATATAAAAAGGATAATGAAATTGAAAATGGTTCTTAATAAGGTAGATATTAACTCTAGTTTATTATTCAGGAGGTTAAAGAACGGTTGAGTCATGTCGGACACGAGGTAAGGGAATTTCTTAACCCAACTTCTTTGGGTTAATCTCATAATTTCAAATTATTTCATGATATTATTATGTCCTATTTTTTATTTTTACGTTCTTTATGTGTACCTATAGTGAATACACATAATAGATCTATTTTATTTTAAAAATGATCTTTTTAAGGACTTCGTCTCAATCTCCTTTCATTGAGGCATATTTGGTTTTACACACAATTTTCTTTTATACGGTGTATAAACCCCTTTGAATTTTACGTTTATTCAAAAGGAATCTTTTTTATACGAAGCGTTTTACTAAACGACAAAAAGGGAATGTTTTTCTTTCCGTACATATGCGGCGACAATGACTTCTCCGCCGCCGTGACCATTATTTGAGTTTCGGCTTCCTCTACAAGCCATCACTTTTTTTTAATGAAAAATAAATACAAAGTTTTAACTTTCTTTTATTTTGGTATTGAAAATGGTTTTGAAAGCGTTTTTATTATATCAATGTGTTGTATTGAAACCTTGTGATTGAAATGTGGAAATGTTATGTTTCCTTTATGCATGTTTTATGTGATACGATTATGTTATGGTTTATGATATGTTTAAACCCATTCATATGAGGAATGAATTGGACTTAGTAAGTGACGGGTGGAGCCTGCTATAGCTCCTCGATGCATCGGTAGGTCTCTTGAGACAAACTAGTGTCTTGGCACGAGGCCTTGACAAAATCTTATTTGTGGTCTTGGCACGAGGCCTTGGCTACGTGGTTATGATAGTCTGACATTATGCATTCCACCATTATGAAAGTGGTTATTGATATTGCATGTGATTATTCGACCAGTAGAATATCTATGTGAAGAAGTGAATGACATTATCCCATTTTACTTTTGCCATATTATGTTGAAGTTCATGTTTAAAAGGCTTTTGTTTTAGTTATACATTGCCTTAAATGTTTATGTTTATTGATGAAAGCTTCTGCTATATTGTTATCCTTACTGAGCATATGAGCTCACCCCTTTCAATGTTTTAATATTTTCCAGGATGTGAAGAAGTATTTTAGGAATGACCTGCAGGGATAGTCAGAAAAGGATATGAGTGTGGATTATGAAGACTTTGTTATTAGTTTTTCACTTTATGATGTAATGTAAGACTTATGAATGTATCTAGTGTTTCTAAGGCTACTAAACTAATCAGTCTTTTGAGACTTGATCTTTTGTGATCTTGCCAATGTTACGAAGTAATGCACCGACTCTCGGTAGCTGGGGTCGGGGCGTTACAACGAAAGTCTTAGATTTCTGATCCGATACTCTGTTTATAGAGACATTATTTTTTCCAGATTTTGAAATCGCGAGCATAAATTTAATTTTTTTTATTTTCGAGTGCTCTTGAGGGGTAAAATGGTTATTTCCCCTAGAATGTGACTTCGGATAATTTTTCTGACCACTCCATTTGTCCCAAAATAAGGCGTTTACCCTCGGATATAAGTTCGGTGGAATTCCGAGCCATTCGAGTTTTAGAGGAATATTTAATATTTATTTAATTAAAATATTAAATTATTCACGCGGGTTCAGCTAGCGATATCTTTTGAACGGAGCGTAGGATTGAGATTCCGACTCCATGGTTGAGTCCAGAATGGGGGGGGGGGGGGGTTCTTAGGCAAGGTATTAACCTGCTTCGAGTTTCAAAAATCAGGAAGTTTTAAATGGGCTATAATTAATTAATTAATTTAATTAAACACCCCTTCCTTTGGGGATTCCTATGCACAACAGGATAAGGGGGAGAGGGTTCTCCCTCGTGTGACATCCGGACCAAGAGGAGAAGGGGGAGGAGATGCCACCAGACTTCGTCTATGGCGGAGTTTGGGACCAAATCGAGGTGCAGTGGCTTCCGAGAGTGGATTTGGACCCAAAGCTTTAGTATTTACGCCACGAGGTAGACAAGTTTTTGAGTTTTATGCCCCAATCCCCATAGATTATTTTTTTCATGTTTTAGATCTATATTATGACGGTTAAGGACCCCATGGGGGTTGATCTGCGCCTAATCGAGAAAAAACAGGGGTTTTGGGTGGTTCATAGGGGATTCTCGATCGGAAATCCCGATCACATGGTGTGTTATTTAGGAACACATGTTGTGTGTTCTTCTCATGTGGGGAAGAAAGGATTTTGGAATTACATGTCATTTACTAGGGGTACATGTCATGTAGTGGCACATGGCCATGTGGTTGAGTACATGGGGAGGTTGAATGTTGGGGAGTACACACCGTGTAGTCTGGGTACACGGTATGTAGTGGGACATGGTCAGGTGGCCGAGTACATGGGCAGACACCCCATGTAAGGGGGGACATGGTCATGTGGAAGTACACGACCATACCCCATGTATGTCGTGGTTGTGTAGTAGTACACGACCAGACCCCAGGTAACCCAGGTCGTGTCGAAGTACTTGACCTGGCTAGAGGTTTTGGAGTACACGACGTGTACTCGGAGTATATGGCTTGTACTACCCCATTGATGCCCCTTGGAGGCTTATGAGCGGTTTTACACCCCAGAGTCAGAATTGGATGCAAGAGGAGTCCATTTTGAGTGTTTTTCCACATAGATCGCGATGGTGGAACCCCTAGGGTGTTTTGAGGACTTCTAAGAGGCGGTTTTTGGGCGAGTAAGTTAAGATAGATAAGTTTTCCTCCAAAAAGTGAGTTCAAATATCTCTTGAGGGTGAGACATGAGATGAGACCCTAGTGAGGGTCATGAGAATGATTGGAGGACATAACATGAGTTTATTAGAGACCTTGATTGGTGTTGGATTGAAATTGTCCCTAGGATACTGGTTAGAGTTGCGACTTGAAGCGACAAATAGGTTGGATATATGGACCAACCCAGAGTGGCTTGGAAAGGGGTTAGACTTGAGGTCATCTTCCTGATGAGGTTTTACTGTCATTGAGGCCTGCGAGGCCATGTAATTCTAGAGACTAGGTTGTGGGATATGTTTCCCAGAGAGACGGGTGCCGGCTTGAGAGTTTGGTTATGACCACAAACAGGGAGAGGGATGTCTCTGCTTATGTTCCAACCTCGAGGATCCAAGGTGGTATGCCTCTACTAGAGTACATCTATTGAGTATCCAAAGAGGGATGCCTTTATTGATGTGTGGAATTAGAGGGCAATGTGGGTACTCGATTGATAGAAAAAACCTTGACTGGGTATGCGTGGTTGGGTGGTAATGGTTTCAAGTGTTTCCTTGGGACTCAAGTTGATGTATGAGCCAATGGGGATGAGATGTTGAGTTGAGAAATGGATTACAACATAGGGATGTTGTGATATGGTTGAGTTTCCCTAATGGGAGCCTGGGTTACTAAGGTGGACTACTTTGTCTGAGAGAGATAGATAGAAGATCTACAACTATGCTTCCAGATATCTGTAATTGAGAATGTTGGATAAGACACTTCATATCAGTATCAATAGTTTTTTATGGTTTGAGTGTTGGACCAAGGTTCTGAGCATGTTGTTGATATTTTTTACTATAGTGGATGTGATGTTCCCATATGTGGTTAGATGTTGGATTGATGTTCTGAGTATGGATAATATATTATATGGATTAGGTGTCGGAATGAGGCTGTAGACACAAATAGTATACTTTGTTGTTTATGTTCCAAACTGATTCTCTAAGCAATGATGGTATACTAATTGGGATGGATGGTGGACTGATGCTCTGTATACATGGTTTTGGTGTTGAAATGATGCTCTAATAACTAATGTTTGATATATGGTTTAGGTATTGGACTAATTCTCCTAGAACTATTGTTTATGATACATGGGTTAGATGTCAGACTAATTCTCTAGGTTTTGGCAGTTCTTTTATGTGGTAACTGAGACTAATGTGTCTAGGTACCAAGTATGATATAATGACTATGTAAAGACCCGAAATTTCCATGGAATTTTTTTTATTAAATACATGAGAATTTTACGAGTTCGTGAAAACTGACGGCGCGTGATTCCGAGGCCCGGTGTGCCCGGAATCAATTTCTGAAGTTTTGTTCGGGTACGTTAAGTAAACGTACGAGTGAGATTTTATAACTTTTGAACCAGTGCTCAGAGTTGAAATTTGAGGGCACCGTTGAACTCGCAGCGCCGATATTCGCTTAAGAAGACTATCACCTCAACGACAGTGGGTCGAGATTAAAAGATAGTTTTTGGGTTTTTTGAGATTGAATTAAATAAAAATTAAGTGTGTGGCTTAATTTTTATTTGTTGGTTAAAAACCTCCTCATGGAAGTTGGAGGTGGGACCACCACACCTTAACCTCCCATGAGAGGTTATGGTGGTGGGGCCCACCCGAACTCAACCTCCCATGTGAGGATTAATATGGTGGGGACCACCCGAGGTTAAAACCTCTTGAACTCCCCATTAAGTGGGGAGAAACCTCTTGAGCTCCCCACTTAATGGTGCCACCCCTCTTTAATTTATAATGCCAACACCTCTTGAATTAATGGTGCAATTCAAATTAAATTATTAAAACATAATTTAATTTATATTGGCCATTCCTTTGTCGGGAGAAGGTTGGAAGAGCACTTGGAGAAACTTATTCTCCCAACGAAGAACGACCATCGAAGAATGAAGAATGCTTCATCCGCCAACGACGGACATCTTCTTCTTTGATCTTCAACTGGAACAAGGGAGGAAGCGTCATCCTTGAAGAATGCCGACGACGTCATCCTCGACTTCTTCATCTTCTTTCCCGACATCAACGAATCTGAGGTAGGGGATTCATGATTTGTTGTTGCACGTTCTTCGTTTTTCTTCAAGGGTTAAGAATCGAAGTCACATGCTATCACTATAACGTGGAGGGTGCGGACCGAACAAACACGGCCCGACCCCTTTGTCTTCTTTGTGGAATTTGACGCTAAATGCGACATGAAACCAGAATGAGCGACTCTCATCAACGATGATTGCTGATCGAAGGTGACATCCTGAGGAGAGCGCGACTTATTATGGAGCGAGAATCGGGCCACCGGAACTCGTCTGGTGACCCGCGGAACTCATCGTCGGCGGATGAAACCGACGAGCATCACCACGTGGCGGCGGCGGCGCAACCGCACCGCCGGAGGAGTAGCCGCGGCCGACGGGCCGCGGCGGCCGGCGCAAGCCTGACCGTGAAGGAGACCGGCGGTTTGAGCCGCCGGGTTTCCAAGGAAAGCGCGACACAACTGCGCCGCGCGATGGAACAAAGGGGGGGGGGGGTGGCCGGCGCAAGGCCGACCGCGAGGAAGATCGACGGTCCGAGCCGCCGGGTCGCCGGAGGAGGTGCGACGCAACAGCACGACGCGGGAGGCGGCTGGCCACTCGACCAGCCGGGAGGAGCGGGAACCCTCGCTGGGTCTCGCATGACGCGGACCGATGCCACGTGGCGCCAGTTTTGGGAAATCACCCGAACGACTTAGCTGTTCGGGATCCAGGGGGCATGGCTTCCCCTTGGACGCAGCTAGGGCGGACCCCACGGACCGCCAGCCGCGTGGGCCAGACCCAGCGCGGGTCGCTGGGCCGAACCCAGTGCGGGTCGGGCCGCCCCCGCGGACCGGGTGGGGCCCGCGGACCGGGTCGGACCCGCGGACCGAGTGGGACCCGCGGACTAGGTGGGACCCGCAGACCAGGTCGGACTCGCGGACCGGGTCGGTCCGACTGGGCCAGACCAGACCCAGACCCGTTTTGGCCTATTTTTATACTTTTGCCCGTAACTTGAGCTACGTGCATACGATTGATGAACTGTCTGCGGCGACAAAAACCTTGGAAGGATACGATTCTTTTGGTATACCCCACTCAAGATTTTGACACAGTTGGGGTACGACCAGGTTGGATCAAACGTAAATCCAACGGGGCCATCGGAACGAAAATGCCAATAACTTTAGACCGGGTGTCCGATTGACGAACCGTCTGCCGCGTTGAGTTTCTTATGGCAAGACGGATATTTTGGATAAATAAACTTGGGGCTTCATGGAAGTTGATGTATCAACACTTGGCTTGAGGAGAAGACCCTACCAGAATCAAGCATGCTTTGTGCGGAACCCTGTGGCTGGCTGTGCACTGACGACTGTTCCTGAATCATGTGTGGGTTCGATAGCACTGACGACTGTTCCTGGATCCTGTGTGGGCTCGACAACACTGATGACTGTTCCTGGATCCTGTGTGGGTTAGACAACTTCGACGACTGTTCCTAGATCCTGTGTGGGTTCGACAGCTCCGTTTACTATTCCTGGATCCTGTGTGGGTTCGACAGTTCTGTTTTCTATTCCTGGATCCTATGTGGGTTCGACAGAATAGATGATTCAGTGGCTACATCTGATCATCTCTATCTCTCTACATAAGTTGTATACCTGTGTGAGTTGAGTCAGTGACTTCTGTGTTTTACTCTTGATTGAGATGAGTTACTTGATAACTTCAGTATATGTAGGGGTATATACCTAAATAATGGCTATTCGTTGATTTCATACTCTTTGGTTTATCCTTGGCGGATTTTGAGAGACCTTGAGGGTCTCGGGGTCCCTACTGAGTATTGTTATACTCACCCCTACACGGGCTATGTCCACACCTCATTGTGTTGGATGCAGACGACAGAAAATGCTGACCGAGGATGAGTGTACGAGGACTGGACCGTACTCGGAGGTGGACCTCACGACGAGTCGGTACCCGGAGGAGACTGACAGGCGCAGAGTGCTGAGGAGGCTATCTGTACCTACCCTTCAGGTATGATTCATGGTGGACAATCCAGGAGCTGCTCTCCACCTTTCAACTATTTTTTTCATTTTTAGTTGTATTTGTACTTTACAGTTGGGCTTGTATTTCTGGCCCCTTTACTTTTCAACACTCACTTGTTATACAGCTTTTACTTAGTTTTTTGTTTCCAGCTCGTACTCTGTTGTGTGCGTTTTCAAGTTTTAAAAGCAATGCCTTCCCAGTTTAGGGATTTACGCCTTTGGTGCTAGTCGCCAGCCCCTGGCCTAAGGAAGGCGGGCTTGAGGTAGTCACGGCACGGGCCCCGGGGGATGGTTCGTGACAGACTGGGTTCATAATGACATGGTAGAAGATGACATAGATTAGTTTCTCGGATGATAGGACTATCATAGGATGGGTCCCCGATGTTGTCAGGTTTCGTTGTGGTTTCCATGGATATGGAGCCCACATGTTAATTGGAATGCAAGGCCTTGAAACATGCTCAAATACACCTCGATGTTGGTCGAAGAAGGTATGGTTGATCGAAGTCTTGGACCTAAGGATCGATGGTAGTTTTTTTCAGTTATGCTTCGGTTAGGCTTAGCATATTGCATGAACATGCAATTATGGAAGAAAGTTATAGGTTAACCATTGGGGATGACCTACTGAGATTTAGTTATCACCCTCTGTATGTGCACCCCGTTGTACATTCAAACCTTATATCTACTTCCAGGTTGAGCATTGATGCACGATGGATTGGTCAGAGGCCCATGATTGCATGATTGAGTGAGTTGCTCGTGTGGAGTTTAATTATCGGGCTAGAGCATCTCGAAAAGGTACTAGAGATCAGGTATGAGACATGGATCAGAGTTGGAAGTAAAGCCTGATTTATTTATTTTTCAATTGTTTATTTTTTATATGTGGTCGACCTAGTGGTCGAATTATGTTGTTTATATGACATGGCTATTCGGGACCTTATTGTATTTCATTTTGTTACAACATGTTTTAGTTTTAGTTTATTTGTTATTTCCATGTACTCTAATGTGTATGATGTTTGGGTATTTACTTATGTTTGTGCACTATGATAAGAGGGTATAGTATTCTCACAGTTCCACCTTAGACCCCCACTGCTAGTCAGCAACATCTAGCGCACAAGGAGGCGCGCTTGGGGTCTTATGGAGAACCGTCTTGGGGCACCATTTTAGTGGAATCCAATCTGAGACATTACAAAGTGGTACCATAAGTATTACTTTCCTAGTTTACTCTTTGAGACTTGGTATACTGGACATATAAGAATGTGTTGGAGCCTGTGATGAATATTGAACTAGTGCGTTGTGAACACCTATTCTGATAGGAATTCCAGGTTACCATGGGATGGTATTGATATTCTCAATATTTGATGTTATAGTTGTATATAATTTTCGACTTGGGAGACACATTTGTTGTGTAGATTTGATTGTTCATGATGGATTTCTGGCTCTTGGACCATTATCAAGAGTCTAGTGATTTATTTTGACTCTTGGCATGTAGAGGCAAGAGGCATCTCATGCATCATGTTAGGCATGTAGGATCCACATGTTATAGGAATTCTAGTGTGTAATTTTATGGATTTATTTCTGAAGGAAGGTTTTTTTGATCTATGACGAGATACTCAACGATTAGGTCACTGATGCGGTCCAAGTGCACAATAGAGGTACTGACCTTTAGTGGCTAGTATGGTATAATTATATGACCATTGGACCTTGGTGGTTGGTTTTTTCTAGAGGTTGGTTATATGGCTTAGTCCTCTAGGGAGCGATCTGATGTGAAGATGCTCAGAGAGGATGGGTGACTTGGTTATGGGCAGTTGGTTGGCATCTGATGTTTTTCATATGTGATACCCTAGAGATGGGTGTTTTGGTGTGATGATGTTGTGAGACGTTAGGAAAAGAGCATGTTTGATGCCCCGTGAGCAGTGACCTTCTGTGAGTTGGCTTATACCTAGGTGGTTGGACCAAGTGGCTTGACATGAGACAGATTGGTGGGTCTAGGAGGGAGAGCCTAGTGATGTTCTTTATGTGACTCTAGTGTAGGGATTTAGTGTCATTTTAATTTTGAGGGTGACCTGTGAGAGGGTTCTACCAAGTTATATGTTCTTTTGGGTGTGTGAGGCATATATTGATGTTTTGGGATTTTTGATAATGGTGCATGAGAGTTGAAACCTAGTATGATGTTTATGCATGTTGTATGCCTTTTGTTTAGATAAGGAGGTCTTGGGTATTAGTGCTTTATATTTGTGGTTAGTTTCAAGAGGGGAAAATGTGTTCAGGTGCCTAGCCTAGGTAATGGTTGTGCAAGAGGGTTGAGCCTGATGGTTATGAGCTAGATTATAAGCATAAAAGGTGCTCGAGGTTATGTGGTTAGGGCTTGTGTGCCATGTTTTCATGGGATGTGACTCGTTAGAGTCAAGAACATATTCTATGGTTGGGATACACAAGAGTGTGTCATGGTTAACTATTAATGGGATTTTGGAGGCACAAGTGTGTGGTGACGTGTTGTGTTGTATGGCTTATGGATTGGCCACTATGGGATAGTACACCCGCGATGATTGAGTTGAGTAGGTACCCATGAGTAGGATGAAAATCGTTGTAGGTGTGATGAGAGGATTGTGGGCATGTTGATCGAGGGACCTTGGGATAGAACTATGATGTTCCAGGAATGGATGAGGTTGTGGTGGTATTCATCAATGATATTTTAGTGTACTCGCAGTTTAGAGATGATCATGTCCAATGTATTGACATCATCCTGAGTACAGTGAGAGAGCATCGGTTATATGCCAAGCTATGTAGATGTCACTTTGGTTTGTTAGAGGGCCTTCTGGGAGGTTACGCTCATAGAGCGGTGTATGTGAAACTGTATGGTGGGAAGTTCACCATCAACCATCTGTGAGTGAGGTCCTAATGATGGTTCAGATGTCCACAAATACCATGGGTTTTATTCTGGGATATTGGAAATGAGCGATAGTTGATGTTTTGTTTTTTTAATCAGGTGGGAGTGAGACGGTCAAGTCTAGTTTCGAGGCTTTTCTATGATTGGGGCATGGGTCGTGGAGACGATGTTTGGTTTTGAGGTGAAAATAAGGATACTAATATAGTGGGGAGTATCAGATTAGTCATGGTAATGTGAACCTTGTGCGAGTATGATCAAGGATGTAGCAGGAACCATATTGAGCGGGTCGATGTGCTGCTATGGATGTGTTTCAATAGGCAACACTAATGGTGGGAAGCATCATGGATCTAAATCAATCATTATGGATTGATCACTATGTTAGGGAGTTCCATGAGCATGATGATGAGTTTTAAATGAAATTGTGGCATCTCAGGATGGACGAGTGTATTTAGGCACTGTCTTAGTGGTTTGTTGATAGTGGAAAGTGGTGGCTTGAGCTTGGATGGGTTGTACGCCATATTATTGGTCGAAGTGATTATCTCAAGAGGGGAGGGGGGGTGAATTGAGTACTCAATAAAAATTTCTTTTAAAAGTAGGTTTAAATAAAATCCTTTAGTTTAAATAAAACAACCCAGTTATTCTAAATAGTTGATTGATATAAGTTCTGAACTTTTAAAATATTTCTCAAAGATTGATAAAGTCTTAGTTAAAAAAATATAAAATATTAATTTAACTTTTCAAAAATTTACTTGACCAAAACCTTATATAAAAACTAATAAAGAATAACTATCAAAGTTGTGGTTTTGTTTTCAGTTTAAAATAGACTCAATTTAAAGCAAAAAAACAAAACAAAACACACAACAAAATAAAAAAAGAGGTTCAATATCAAGCCAATACATAATCCTCTCCACATGGAAATTACCCACTTCAAATAAGATTATATAAAATAATCTATGATCCAAAAACTGGATCAGTTGTACAACAAAAAATCTATCTATACCATGTAGGGACCTTTTCCACAAAACCCATGGGAGTAAAAAAATACAGGCCACATAGGAGTTCTTCCAAAACACCTTGAGAAAAAAGATCTAAAGAATTTTGGTGAAGATATCTAGTATCTTCTAGTTATAACATATGAGAGAGTGTGTGTATTTAAAATAGAGTAAGAACACACTTCTCATTATGTAAATAAAATAAACATATTGAACAAATAAAAGATGTAAAGAAGGTATGTTTCTTGACCTAATAAGCCTTGAATATTTGGACTCCTTGAATGTATCTTGAGTTCTAGCTCGAGTTGAGTTTTTGAAAATCATAGAAAAACAAAGTTTTGTGAACTATTTTTGATTTCTGATTGTAGGAAGTAGTATGGGTTCTCAATGTGATTCACTTCTCCTACAGTTGATCACTGGTAAGGATGCTTCATGTAAGGCACATCAATATTCATTTGATCTTGCAATGTTCATCTCTAGATCTCTGTGTGTATATCGGTTCTCATTTCATTCAGTGATCCTCTATGTTATATGCATGAGGTAGTCTACTCCTTTTATCAACAACATGTAGGAAGAATCATCAGGATCTTATTCATCCTCTTACTCTGAGCTGAAACATTATTTAATGCATCACTATAATAGATTAATAACAATCATTAAAATAATCAATTGCATTAAATTCATTTTTTATATCCATTATAAATATTTAATTCAAAATAAGTAGAATATTGGTGATGAGTCTTTTTGAATGGTGAGACGATCTTTGATAGTGACTCGGGATGGCAGTGAGTCAGGTTGGTGGCGAGTCAACTCCAATGATGACTTAGGTCTGGTGGTAGGTATTTTTGACACTTAGACAAATTTTCATTCTAGCGATGACTCATCCCCGGCGGTAGGTGTTTTAAACACTTATCCAAATTTTGGGTTCAATGGCTAGTCATCTTCTAGTGGTAGGTGATTCCCATACTTTACCAAAAATTTCATTATGACGGTGAGACATTACTGGTGGTGACTCAACCTCAACGGTGAGCCATCCTTGTTAGTGATTAATCTTCAACGGTGAATTATACTTATCCAAATTTTAGAAATCTTACTTCTAAATTAAAATGATACCATAACACATAAAACTCATTAATATCAAAAATAAACATGATTTTGTGGTCATTAAAACAAGGGTGCCAACAATCTCCCCCCTTTTGATGATAAAAAATCATGACATTTTATAAACATGTTATCAAAGGTAAATCATGAAATTTTATATAAAATGGAATCAAAAGTAAAGATCAAAGGTAAAGAAAGGACACATAGCATTAATAGTAATTAGATAGTACAACTTATCAAATAAAGATGGTATTAAACATATATGGCAATGAATATCAGTATGGTATCAAAGGAATAAGTCTACATAAATAAATTCCATAAACTCTTATACCCCTTTTAGGATGATAAAAAAGTATAAATAAAATAAGAAATGTTAGAGAAATAGAATAAGAGAAACATAGAATTTCTATTAATAAAATCAAATGAACTTTAACTAAAAAGTTATATAAAAGAGGTTACACAAAAACATACCCATCAAATATAAAAACCCTAAACATCAATGCTTATTCAGCTATGTGAAAGGATTAGGATGTGCTTTTCCCTCCCATTTTTCCGAAGCAGAAAACTCAACATCAGATCCTGAAGGAGCTCAAGGGATAACTATAGGAACACCAGTTAGAGAAGGAGTCTCTCTGATGATGATTGGTCTTAGATGTTGAATGAATTCTTTGGGAGACAAAGAAAATTGATGAAAACGGACTGGAAAGGGAACATTGGGGTCTTTGGTTACACTATCTTTGAAGAACTCTAGAGTTGAAACTAGAGGTCTCAGATGAGATGTAACAGGAATTACCTCATGATCCACAACGAAAATTCCATGAACATGAAAAAGAAATTCACGAGATTTATAAAATCCATGATGATGTTTCCACATCTATACATTTCACTAAATAAATATTTCTTCTCTTCTATAAAAATCTTTAACACTGGAGTCATTACCTTCAATTGATTTACTTATTCTTTAAAGGATTGACTGACTGGAGGTATTCTCAGATTATCTACCAAGAACTTGAAGTGTGCAACCAACTCATGCTTAGTGAATATCCTTGAAATATAATAATTGATGGAATTTATGATGGTTTCTCTATTAGATTTAATGTATTTCATGTACTCCCTAACCATCATGTGAACATGATCACTATTATGACTTATTTTTCTCAAAGTCTCCTGAGGCTGGTCAAGAAAATCACTTGAAGAAGCTCCAAGCTCTTCTCTGATAACTGATATGATCAACTCAATTTCAAGAGAGGGAGGAGGAGGAGTAGAAGTATAAGTTGATGAAGTCATATTCTCCATCCACTCAAGTAAATAATCCATAAAAGTAGAAAAGGCTATCTTTATCCCTTCTAACACAGATTTCATAGACTCTAGCTCAGTGGAAGGTCTCCTATTTTCAATATCTACATCCTGAATGTGGTGCATCATTTTTGGTTGAATATGCTAAATCACAAGATCAAACAAATACCTTGCATCATTTTCAATTAACATAGTGACATGAAATGTCTAATTATTCAAAATCACACCAAAATTGAAAGCATTTTTTCTATAAAATATTCCAAGTCACCTTTGGTGACAACAACCACTAGAAAAATAAGAAAAATAGTGGCAGGTAAGGGTGAAGGTGCAATGGTAGGTATAGATACATTAGAAGAAAATCTTTCTAACTATCCTGCAACATCAATTTGATTAACCAATTATCCCTCAAGATCCCTTAATTCTTGAATATTTGGTCCAAAATTCTTTGGTGGACTACTAGGGAACTTATCCCATCCTCCAAACATTGGGTCCATCCAACTTATAGAAGACATACTAAGAGATTTATCAACTTTAGAACTAGTAACAGTAGACAAACCTATAGTAGGTACAAGAACAGGGGACTCAACATATCTCCGTACTTAACTTGGTAGCTCAACAACAGTAGGGTTAACTCCCATATACTCAACAACTAACTGTTAAATAATAGCATGAACCTTCATTTTCTCATCCAATGACTATTCAACAATAGTATGTTCAACTTCCATTTGAACACCATCTTCAGGCACACTAAGATTACCAATAGTAGGATGACTATCCAGACTTGGGTATTTTTACCCCTCAACTGATGCTTCTTTTTCTTATCTAGATGATTTGTCCATATCACTAACAAGGATGGGTGTTTCTTCAGATCTGTATGCTAATAATCTTTGAGAATAAATAAGAGATTGAGGAATCTAAACATATTTTTCTATAACACAAACACAAGAACCAACAGAATCTATATCATGGTCACTTCCATTTCCATCACAATTTCCTTATCAATCTTCATCACCATCATCTTCTTCATCACTATTTCCATTTTCCTTAGTATATTTGGAAGAAATATTAAACTGTTCCTCACCAGATATTTCTGTCTCTTTTTCATCACTTCCTTATTTTAAGAGTTTCTCTCTGATAGGGAGTGTCCTAGGAGGGCTAGGATAACCATAGGTTATAGTAGGAGAGATTTTGGGCAGTTCCAAATAACTTCCTTCATCCACATAAAACTCTTGATCCTCATCACTAGAGGAAGTAGCTTCTTTTTCCTCAATATAATATTCAATAATTTCATCTGGATCCAAGCCAAGATCCACAAAATATTCCAGTATCAAAAGATGATCAATCAGTTTTAACTCATCATACAACCTTTTACTACCATTAACCCACTACTTCTTCTAAGGGTTCTAGCTAATTTTCATCCTGATACAAATCACCTTAGTTATGTAGAATCCTCTATAGTCTGTAACTAATTCTTTACCTTCATCAACAGACCTTTAGCTCCTATCATAGCTGAAATAAACCCAGGGTCGATTAAGGAATTGGACCTTGAAGATAGCTTGGTTATTTCTAACATGTGAAGTATTAGATATCTACACAAGTTTATCTTTTTTTCTATTTTCATAATACAAATAATATAAAAATACTGATACCTCATCATGGAAAAGTCACATTTCCTTGGGGAAATCATATGATGGATGAACTTGGAAAGAAACTTGCATTCTCTATTAAGTTCAGAGGCAACTGGTCTTCTCAAAACTCTATCTCCTATTAACTCAGCTAAAGTATCTTCATAAAAAAATTCTCAATGGACTCTAGAATAGTCCCTTGACAATATTTTACAACTCCTTCATGAGGATCCTTTAATCATTCATCCCACTATCTTTAAGAAAAAAACCTTACATCCATTTATTCTAGTTCTAACCCGATACTCATTTTATTCAAAATAAAACTCTACAAAATGGTATAACTGGTATACCAAACTAGGATAGAAAGGACTCTAGTTATTATAGAACCATTCCACCCATCCTTTCTCCTTTAGAACTTTGAGCACTAATGAATTTCTCATTAGTAACCATTATTCTTGAAATAATTTATCGGGAACAACCACTCCCTTTGAAAGATCAAAGTTTAGAGGCTCTACAACAGAATGACTAGACTCACATTTTGGTTTCTTTATGGGAGAAAAATCATCTAGAGAAGTATTAGAAGCTCTCTTTATTCTAACCATAGAGATTATCTTGATAGGTTTGTGTGAAGGCGAGGGAAGGTCAACAGTCAGGAGAGAAATGGTCGCAATAGGTCTTGAGAGAAAAGGCATGAGGGAAGAAGTGCGTTGGAATTAGAAAATTGTCTAATTTATATCATTTGGGATTTTAATGATTCAAAAAATCGAAATCAAAATAGCATATGAATTTTAAAAAATATTAAATAAATAACCTGTAAAATAAATTAGAAATAATGAATTAAAATATAAACAACAAAAAATTGACAAAGGCATGATATTTCTAATGGTAGGTAAAACCAACGGTGAGTAAAAACACAACGGTGATGAAAACCCAATAGTGAGTGATTCCAATGGTGAATAAAAACTCAAGGGTGGGTAAAACTCAATGGTGGGTAAAACTCAATGGTGAGTAAAACTCAAAGGTGGGTAAATGTCAAACATAATTAATCATACCTAATTCATGTTTGATGTTGTTCATTCTCTTAGAATTCAAATTCTTAGTAAAAATATCAGCAAGCTAATGTTATGTACCAATTTATTAAAGAGTTATATCATCCTTTTGAAAATGTTCTCTCAAAAAGTGATGTATTACATCAATATGTTTTGTTCTTGAGTGAGGTATAGGGTTCTTAGAAATATTTATAGCACTTGAATTATCACAATTTATAAGGACATGTGGGAATTGACATCCATAGTCTAGTAAAGAGCATTTCATACACAAAATATGATCACAACAACTACCTATAACAATGTATTCAACTTAAACAGTAGACAGTGCAACAAAATTTTGTTTCTTACTACACCAAGAAACTAGATACTTTCCCAAAAGATGAAATGTTCTAGAGGTTCATTTTATATCTAACTTAAAACTACCAAAATTAGTATCTGAATAACTAATTCAAATGCTTGTCCTCTTGGATAAAGCAATCCTAAATTGGTAGTATATTTAAGAAATTTGAAAATTCTTTTTTACAACAACTAAGTGTGACTATTTTTTATTTTCTTGAAAATGACCACACATACACACATTGAACATAATATCAGGTCGGTTAGCAATTAAGTAGAGAAGAATTCCAATAAAACCTCTATAACTGGTTTGATCCACTGATTTCCTAGCTTCATCAAGGTCCAATTTACAGGAGGTACTCATACGAGTATCACTACTCTTAGTGATATATAAATTAAAGTATTTTAAAATATATTTAGTATATTTACTTTGATTTTAAATAATTTCTTCTTTATTTTAAAAAATGTGAAAACTAAGAAAGAATTTAAGTTCACCCATTAAATTCATTTCAAATACATTTTTCATCATTTTTTAAAAGTTATCACATAAAGAACTTTTACAAGATCCAAAAATAATATCATCTACATAAATCTGAACAATGAAAACATCTTTTGAATTTTTTTTATAAATAAGGTAGGATCAAATATACCTTTTGAAAAACTTTTTGAAATAAGAAAAGAGTTAATCCTATCATACCAAGCTCTAGGAGATTATTTTAAACCATAAAAAGATTTTTTTAATTTAAAAACATGATACGGAAAATGGTGATTTTGAAATCTAGGGGGTTGTTCAACAAAAACATCCTCAACTATATACCCATTTAAAAATTCACTCTTGATATCCATTTGATATAATTTGAAATCTAGACGTGATGAAAAGGATAGTAGTATTATAATGTATTTAAGTCTGGCTATAGGTATAAAGGTCTCTTCATAGTCTATACCTTCTTCTTGACTATGCCCTTATGCCACTATTCTAGGCTTATTTCTTACTATTATACCTGATTCATCTACTATGTTTCTAAACACCCATTTAGTGAATATAGTCAAGGTACCTTTGGGTCTATCAAAAAGTTACAAAACCTTATTTATTTTTAAGTAATTTAAGTTCTTCTTGCATAGACATTACCCATAATTTATCATTAATAGCATCATTGATGTTCTTTGGTTCAAGTAGTGATAAGAATGTTTAATGTTCAACCTAGTTTCTTAGAGAATCTCTTGTTTGTTTACCTATATCTAATTATCTAAAAAAAACAACTAAAGATGGTATTTAAGAGTCCTAATAGCTCTAAAAAAGTAGGTATGGTTACTTCAGGGTTCTCTATAGGTTTAGGTTCAAGTTCTAGAAGTTCCTTAGAACTGTATGATTTTTCTGCTTACTTTCCAGCAAAGTCATAAGGTTTGGAATTTAATTTTGTAGTGGATAAATCACCCTCAAGGTTTTCTAAAGTAGTTTTAGGTTCATATGGATTCGTCTCATCAAATTTGACCTAAACAAACTCTTCCACAGTATTATTTCTTTTGTTAAGAACTCTATAGGATTTACTAGAATTATAACATACTAGGAAAATTCCTTCATCACTTTTAGAGGAAACTTTTTCAAGATTATCCTTAGTATTAAGAATAAATACTTTTCAACCAAAAAATCTAAAGTAATTTTCCATATGATTTATACTATTCTAAAGATCATAAGGGATCTTCTTTAAAATAGTTCTAATTAAAACTCTATTTATTATATACTAGGCTATATTCACAACCTATGCCCAAAAGTAGATAGGTAATTCATATTCATTAAGCATAGTCCTAGATATCCCTTTAAGTGCTATATTTCTTATTTCTATAATTATATTTTACTAAGTGGTCTTAGGAGTAGATACGTTATGACTATATCCATTTTGTGAGAAAAAGGATTCAAAATATTGGTTTTCAAACTCACGACCATGGTCACTTCTTAAGGTCTTAATTCTAATCCCACTTAAGTTTTCTATAGATTTAGAATACTTGGTAAAATAAGAACAAGACTCACTCTTGTGAGCTAAAAATAATATCCAAGTATACCTAGAAAATTAAACTATAAATACATAAACATAGTGTTTCCCATTTAAACTAGAAACTCTAGATGGTCCAAAAAAGTCCATGTGAACCAACTGAAGAGGTTGAGAATTTGAAACTTATTTATTTGATTTAAAATAAATATTGTGTTGTTTCTAATTTTTATAGGGGTTATAGACATTATTTTTTAGGAATTCAGGTTTGGGTAGATCTATGACTAACCATTTCTTAGTAAGCTTTCTAAGAGAGTGAATGTTACAGTGGTCTAGTTTGCAATGCCAAAGCCAAGATTCTATATAAAAGGCACTTAATCAAGATTCTTTTTGAGAAATCAAAGAATCAATATTAACAACATAAACATTCACATTTCTCAAAGTAGTAAATAGTAAATAATTTTTGAAATTAAAAATATTACATGCATTTTTTTTCAAACTTTACATGAAAACCATCATCACATAATTGTGAGATGCTAAAAAAGTTATATTTTAAACCATAAAAAATAGTACTTTAGAAATTAAAACTGAATTAGTGTTACCTATTTGGAAAAGTATGATCATCTTTCCTTTATCATTATCACTGAAGGTGACATGAACACCATTAACCTTTATGAGGCTCTTGAATCTCGAGTAGTCTCCTGTCATATGTTTGGAATAGCCACTATCCAAGTACCATAGATTTATACAGGATCTTGTCAAGCAACATTCCTACAAAACAAAGTTTAAATTGGAAATAATTTTATTATATAGATTTTCTTGGGTTCAGATATGTTAGAGATTAAATCCTTAGGAACCCAAATTTTCTTAATGGGTTTCCTATAATAAGATTTCAAATTTTTTAAATAAAAACTTTATTAGGTCCATTTAAAAAATAAATAGCATTAGATTTTACAGAATTTTACTTAGTAAAAAATGTTCTCTTAATAATTTTTCCTTGGCTAGGTTGATAACCTATACCATTAATGTACTTTGGAATATTTTTTTCCCTAGAATTTTAGTAAGTGTTTCTCCAAAATTTGTAAAAATTTCTAAATCTTTCTTAAGTTTTTCATTTTATAGTTTTAGTTCAATATTCTATTTTAACAGTTGAGTGTTATTTTATTTCTCTATAGCAAGACTAGTCTTAACATTTATAGACAAAACATGTTGTTTCTTCATAACTTTATATATTTGTCTTTGATATCATTGAATGTGTCTTCAATCATGTTGAAATACTCAAAAATTTATTCCTTAGAAACATCATCATCATTTTAATTTTCATAATGATCAAAATTAAGTAAAAATGATACAATAGGTACCTCAAAAACATTTTTCACAAAGAACATGTTGGATCTATCAGAATTGTCTTCATGAGGTGGGCCAGAGTCACTGGAGCTGTCCTCAGAGTTACTCCATGTGGATTTAATTTCTTTCTTATATTTTATATCCTTGTCCTCATATTTATTTTTATATTTCATCATAAGGCAGTCTTCCTTAACATGTACTTTTAGCTTACACTCATAGTAGGTAATCTCATTTAAGATGTCATCCCTCTTCCAATCCTTTTTATAAGTTCCTCTATTGTCATACTTTTCTTTATAACTTCGTTTCCTATAGAACATATTATTTTTGTAAAATTTATTAAATCTTCTGTCTAGATGGGATATTTCATCATCACTATCTACTAGTGATTCTTCATTACTGGTTCTTTTAGCTTGAGATTTTTATTTATCTTTCTATTTGGATGTAGTAGAATTGAAAGCTACTGATTTTCTCTTAGGTTCATCCTCTTATTCATAGTTGACTTTAAGTTATTCCTCATACATCATCAACTTTCCAATAAATTCCTTTTCAGGTAGTTTACTGATGTTTTAGGATTCCCTAATTGATACAGATGTACCTCTCCATCTCCCTGGAAGACATCTTAGTAGTCTCATGATTTGGTCCTTGTCGGATACTAGATTTCTTAAGGAACTCATTATATTTACTATCTCATTAAACCTGAGATACATATCATAAATTAGCTCATTAGGTTTCATCTTAAAAGTATCATAATTAATTGTATAAGTATTTAATCTCATCTCTTTAACATTAGTGGTTCCTTCATGTGAAATAGATAAAGTATCCCAAATTTCATTAGTAGTTTTACAAGAAGAAATTTGATCGAACTCTTCATATCCTAAGTACATTAAATGGAATTCATCGATTTGTAATTATTATTATAATAATTTTTATTAGATTCATACCATGTAACTCAACAAGTTGCAGATAATTTGTATCTATCCTCTATAGCACTCCATATTTCAAAACCCATACTTTATATATGAATTTTCATCTTGATTTTCCACTAAGATTAATTATTTCAATTAGAGAAATGCGTTATGTTAATAGAAAAACCTTATTTTTATATTATCCATTTAAAGAATTAAATTTTAAAATAAAAGAAGTTTAAGAACTTTAGAACAACTAAAATCACAGTTGAAAATATTTTTGAAAATAATTTGATACAAAATATTGGTCAGAGTGAGTATCTTAAGAGGGGGTTGAATTGATACCAAAAAAAATTCTATTAAAAACATGTTTAAATAAAATCCTCTAGTTTAAATAAAATAGCCTAATTATTCTAAATAGCTGATCGATATAAGTTCTGAACTTTTAAAATATTTCTTAAATATTGATTAAGTATCGGTTAAAACAATATAAAATATTAATTTATCTTTTGAAATAAATTTACTTGATAAAAACCATATATAAACACTAGTAAAGAATAACTATCAAAGTTTTAGTTTTATTTTTTGTTTAAAATATATTCAATTTAAGTAAAAAAAATACAACAAAATACACAGTGGAATAAAAAACAGGAAGTTCAGTCTCAGGTTGAGACCTAATCCTCTCCACTTGGAAATCACCCACTTCCAAGAAGATTATATAAAATAATATATGATCCAAAACCTAGATTAGGTGTACAAAAACAAAGCTATCTAAGCCATGTAGGGACCTCTTCCACAAAACATGTGAGAATAAACAAATACAGGCCATGCATGACCTCTTCCAAAACACCATGATAAAAATATATATATATATATATATATATATAAATAGTTTTTGAGAATATATCTAGTATCATTAGTTTACAACACATTAGATAGTGTGTGTGTTTAAAATAGAGTAAGAACACATTTTTTGTAATGTAAATAAAATAAATAGACTGAGAAAATAAAAGATGTAAAGAAGGTATGTCACTCGATCTGATAAGCTCTAAAGCTTTGTACTCCTAGAATGTAGCTTGAGTACCAGCTCAATTTGAGTTTTTGAAAATCCTAGAAAAATAGAGTGTCATGAACTCTTTTTGATTTATGACCATAGGAAGTAGTCTGGGTGCTCAATGGGGTTCACTTATTCTATATTTGATCACTGGTACAGATAATCTTTGTAAGGTACATCAATTTTATTTTGATATTGAATTTCTCAGATCTAGATCTCTCTGTGTATCTCGGTTCTCAGTTCATTCAGTGATACTCTAGGTTATATGCATGAGGTGGTCTTCTCCTTCTTTTATCATTAGCATATAGGAAGAATCATCCAAATCATCTGCATCCTCATACTCAAAGCTGAAACATTCTTTAATGAATCAATATAATAGATTATTAAGAATCATTAAAATAATAAATTGTGTTAAATTAAATTATATATATGTTAGAAATATTTAATTAAAAATACATATAATAGTGGTGATGAGTCTTTTTTAACAATGATATAATCTTTGGTGGTGACTTGGGATGGTAGTGACTTAGGATGGTGGTGAGTTAGGTTCAACAGTGACTCAGGTCTGGAAGTAGGTTTTTCTGACACTTAACCAACCTTTCATTCCGGTAGTGACTCATCCCTTATGGTAGGTGTTTCCAACACTTATCCAAATTTTAGGTTCAATGGCAAGTCATTTTCAGGTGGTAGGTGATTTCCATACTCTACCAAAATTCCATTCTGGTGGTGAGACATTACTAGCAGTGACTCAACCGCAATGGTGAGTCATCCTTAGTGGTGACTAATCTTCAACGGTGAGTCATACTTAGAAAAATTTCACAAATATTTCTTATAAAATAAAATTCAACCTTAACACATAAAACTCATTAATAATCTTCCTTATAAAGTAAAATTCTACCATAACACATAAAACTCATCAATATCATAATAAACATGATTTTGTGATAATTAAAACAAGGGTTCCAACACTTATCTTTAAAGTTATGTAGAGAAACTTGATTGATGTCTTCGAATAGAACACAAAAAGTTGAGAAAGGTTTAAAAAATGAGGTGGATCAGGATGTGTGGATGGAATACCACTGAGGATTCTTAAGGACAAGAAGTTTTATCGTTGGAAGGTTATAACGACCTGAGTTTTTCTAGATTTTTAAATTTTGAGAAGAAATTTATAAATCTTACTTTTGATCACTTATTAGGGGTAAAATGGTCATTTTACACTAGAAATTGACTTGGGATATTTTTTTGACCACTTTGTTGGACCTGTAATAGGGTGTTTACCCTAGGATGAGAGTTTGGTGGAATTACGAGTCATTCGAGTTTAGGAGGGAAAATTTAATATTTATTTAATTAAATATTAAATTATTTACATAGGTTCTCGTGATAATTTATTTTGAATGGTAGTTTCATATTGATATTTCAACTCTGAATTTGATTCCAAAACATGGGGGTGTGTTCTTAGGTGAGGTATAAACCCACTTTGGGTTTTAGAACTCAAGAAAAGTGTTAAATGGGATTTAATTAATTAATCAATTAATTTAATTAAAACACTCCCTCACTTTGATGATTCCAATGTATGATAGGAGAATGGGTATAGGGTTTTCCTTAATGTTATGGATGGAACCAAAGGATAAGGGGGATTATATTCCACCGAACTTCATCCACGATGTAGATCAGGACCAGATCGAGTCGCAGTGGCTTCTAAGAGTGGATTTGGACCCAAAGCTTCAACGTTTACACCATGAGGTTGGTTATTTTTTTTATTTTTGTTCCCCAATATTCATATATTAGTTATTTTCATGTTTTATATCCCTATTATGACTGTTAAGGACCCCATGAAGGTTGATATGTGCCTAATTGGGGGAAAAATGGTTTTAAGAGGTTTATAGGGGATTCCTGATTGGAAATCCCAATCACATGGCGTGTTGTTCAGGAATACACACTGTATTTTCTTCTCATTTGGGGAAGGGATTTTGGAAATACACACCATTTACTAGAGGTACATTCTATGTAGTGGTGTATGGCCATGTGGTTGAGTACTTGGGGAGGTTTAATTTTGGGGACTACCTACCATGTAGTCTAGATACACGAAATGTAGTGGGATATGGAAGGGTAGCTGGGTACATAGGAAGACACCCCATATAAGGGGGACATGGTTCCATGTAAGTACATGAACAGAACCCAAGTATATCGTGGTTGTGTAGTAGCACAATACCATACCACTGGTAACCTAGGTCGGGTGGGAGTAAATAGTCTGGACAAAGGTTTTGGAGTACATTCCATGTATTTGGAGTACATGCCATGTACTACCCCTTTGATGCCATTTGGAGGGTTTTGAGTGGTTTTGTGCCCCAAAGTCAGAATTAGACACAATAAGAGTCCATTTTGAGTGTTTTTTACATGGATCATGGTGGTTTAACCCTTGGGGTATTTTGAGGACTTCTAAGAGCTGTTTTTGGGGAGAGTAAGTTAAGATAGATATTTTTCCCTAGAAAGTGAGTTCAGCTATCTCCTAAGGGTGATAAATGAGAAAAGACCCTATCAAGATCCATGATAATGATTAGAGGACATAACATAATTTCATTGGGTTCCTTTATTGGCGTTGGATTGAGATTTTCCTTGGGTAGTGGGACTGAGTTGCAACTTGAGGTGACAAATAGGTTGGATATATGGAAAAAACTAAAGTGAATTGGAAAGGGGATGGAATTGAGGCCATATAATTTATGAGGTTTTACTCCCATTAAGGCTCACTAGGCCATGAGATTATAGAGACTGGGTTTTGGGATGTGTTACTCTGATAGATAGGTGTTGGCTTGAGAGTTTGGTTGTGATCATGAATGGGGAGTGGGATGTCTCTGCTTATGTTCTAACCTAGAGGATCCAAGATGGGATTCTACCACTTGAGTACTAGTACTGAGCATCCAAAGAGGGATGCCTTTTATGATGTTTGGAATCATAGGGCCATGTGGGTTTCTGATTGATAGGACAACCCTGATAAGGTATGTGTGGTTGGGGGGTAATGGTTTCAGGTATTTCCTTGGGATCTGAGTTGATGTATGATTTTATGGGGTTGCGATGTTGAGTTGAGACTTATCTTACACCATAGGGATGTTGTGATATGGTTGAGTTGTCCTGATGGGATCTTGGGTTACTAATATTGACTTCTTTTTATGAGAAAGCTGGATAGACCCATAATTGAGAATGTTGGACATGATGCTTTGTATTGGCATCGATAGTTTGTTTATGGTTTGAGTAATAGACCAAGGTTCTGAGCACGTTGTTGATATTGTTGAGTATAGTGGATGTGATGTTCCATGTATGTGATTATATGTTGTATTGATTCTATAAGCATGGATAATATACTATATGGATTAGGTGTTAGAGTGAGGCTCTATACACAAATAGTATACTTTGTTGTTTATGTTCCAGACTGATGCTATAGGAAATGATTATATACCAACTGGGATGGATGGTGGAGGGATGCTACACATCCATGATTTAGATGCCAGATTGATGCTCCATGTACTAGTTTTTGATATATAGTTTAGGTATTGGACTGATTATCTATGCACACTATTTTTTATGATACATGGTTTATATGTCTTACTGATTCTCAAGGTTTTTGTAGTTCTTTTGTGTGGTAATTGGGATAAATTTTTCTAGGTACCAAGTATGAGATAATGATTTGGGTCATGAAAACATGGTATGGGATGACTTAGATTATTTTATTGGATGATAGTACTACCATAGGATGGATTTACATAATTTCCAGGTTTTGTTGCGGCTGCCATGGATATAGATCCTTCATGTTAATTGGGATGCATGGTTATGAAGATGGTGTTGTATAAATTAGGTATGGTCAATTAAGGTCTAGGAGGTGATGGAACATGCCTCCCTAGTCTATTAGATTTCTATTTTTCGATGTTGTAGGTGTTCTGAAGGAGTCTAGAGGAGGTTTTGAGAGTTTTCTGTGGAGATTGGTGGTAAAAAAGAGTTGTTGTAGAGAATACACACCATGTATAGTTTACATGACATGAACTGGTCTTTCATAGCTTGTATAGTTGGTGAGTTCACATCATGTAAATCAGCTAAGGGGGAAGATGTGTGATGGATTACACATTGTGTAAGTGGAATTCATGATGTGTACTAAATAAAGTTTTAGGTGATGTGTTTTTTAGTGAAAGATGGAAATTTTCAAAAACTCAAGGATAACACACCATGTATTGGTTACACAACATGAATCAAGTAGAATTCCATGTTTTAAGTTCTTTCCTTAATTGAAATTTCATTCATTCGGTCTTTGATTCTCTCCCTCTCATTCCGCACAAATCCTAGGTGCCCCGAAGAGGATTTCCAACCCTCTTCTCCTAGCTTTGATATGTTCATTCTAGTTGTTATTGGTTGGGATTAACTACGGTGATGTTTTTTTGTTTGGGTATGAGTTGGTATGTGTTTTGATGAAATTTGGGTGCAGTGTAGGCTGATCTATGGTTTCATGTGTGTGGTTATGGTTTTTGGGTGTTTTTTCTTCCCCATGTGGTATATAGTGAGTCATAAAAGCTTCTTTGAGATAGGGAATCACTCATTTCTCTTTATTATGTATCATCTGGGAGGGGGTTTCTTTTGTTCATCTACGGGTTATGGTTGTTCTAGCTTAATCAAAGATAAATAATTTGGCTAACTGAAATTGAAATGGGAAAGGGGAATGATTCACATGTTTTCACAACTTTGATATGATTTTGATATGATGGATTGTATGGGTTTTATTCCCCACTGAAAATTACGGTCATTGTGGGCTTTGTTTGAATTGATTGACACGTGTTTTGGAACCCTTATTGTGAGGTTGTTTTCACATCACCCTAAAATGGAAATTTTCTAACCACTTATATTTAGCTAATGAAATGGTTTCCCCAAGATTATGGCTTATGTTATAACACCCCAAAAATAAATTAGAATGTGATAAAATCCTCTTTGTTAAATATATCAAATGTTCTTCTTTTATTGTGATGTGTGGTCATGATTTTGGGGAAATGATGGGTGTTTGTGATGCGATGTGGGGATGATGGGTGTGTTGGTTGCCCATGCTTTTAGGGCAGCGAGGTGGTTTTTTTGGCCATTCTTTTAGTGCAGCGGGGTTATGGTTTTTTTGCCTTGTTTTTGGGGCGACGATGTGGTGGTTGTTTGGTCATGCTTTTGGGGAAGCTAGGCGATGGTGTGATGGGGATGATGAGCTACTAGTGATGTGTGGTTTCTTTGTGTTAGATGTCCAGGTAGTGATGGAATAATTAATTGGTTAATAATGTTTGAAATGTATGGGGTTTGGTTTGATTAATGGGATGGAAATGGATACTAAATAAATAAATGATGGGTTGTGTGGTTAAATGTGGATGCCGATTAATAATGAAACAAATTGGTTGGATAATGGAATTGGTTGGTGGTGTGATGTGGTTCGTGGCTTGTGTGGTGTTATGCATTTAGAGGTGGTAGTGAAAGTGGTGATATTGTGAGTTGGTTAGTGTTTGATTGTGAGATCATAGGTTGGGATTGTGTGTGGCTATATGTATGTACTTCTATATTCTTGTGATTTTCTATAAACACCCCACCCACATCGATTACTAGGTTTCGACACCTGCATCATCACACAAGGGTGTTTTTCTAAACATCCCGGTGATAAGGATGGATGGTTGGATACCCAATCTTTCTTGATCTCTCTTCCAGGTGTATAGATATTCATAGCCTATGATGGTCATATTTCTATTAGTGCACTAGGTGATGGTCTAGGTGTCTTTATGAAAGATGTGATGGCCTGTGTGTTTTTGGGAGAGATGTGATGACCCGAGTGTTTTCGGGTGAGATGTGATATTGACGTGCTTTTGGGGTGGTGGCCTAGGTGTTTTCAGGAATGATGTAATGTGACCATTCTTGTGGGGAAGTGGTATGATATTCAAAAGATATGGGAGCTCGAGGATGTTCGATGTTGGTGTGAGAGTGGAAAATCAGTGAGAAAGTGATGTGGGGTACCCTCGATTGATAATATTATTATTGTGTTATTATATTTGGATTTTATTATTTTGTTAGCATGCCTTATTTAGTTTGGTATGGATAATAACTTATTTAAGTGCCTCTTGGTTCTATTTTTTTCTCATAGGTTCATTAGTATTATTCTTTCACTTGTGCATGAGAGACTTTGGTTTTCCCACTGAGTATATTTGTATGCTCACCCTAAGTATATAAACTAATTTTCAGGTTTATAGGAGGACTACATGAACCATGCTAGACATTTCTATCTCAGACATTTGGTAGCTATTATGTCAGTGTTTTAGCTTTGCTTTTGGGTATTTACTTTGGAGAATTTTATCTGCATAATTTTTATTTATATATTAATTTTTGGGATGGTTTTGGTTTCTTTTTATATTATCCCATGAAATTATTTGCGAATGATTCATCTTATCTCATGATCCTATGTTATTATAGAGGGTAATGCCTCCAATATCATGATATTTTTATACCCTCGGTACCAGTTTCCAGCCCAGGGCCTACTGGAGGTGGGACTCAGGGGTCATTATTTGTAACGACCTAGAATTTTATCAATGGAATTTACCTTCTTATAATTATGTTATAAAACAAACATATCACCTAGAGAACCCAATAATTTTTTCCCTCAAATAAATAATAAAATAAGTGGTATTTATAGAAATTAAGGAACTTATACGAATGTAATAGTAACCCAAGTATTGGGATAGTAATATGACCATTAGGAATAGTAATCTGGCCAATAGAATAGTAACCTCACCTAAGAAATTATAAATAAAATTTACGTATCTTATAAATGAGAACATGATATAATTATATCATGGTATAAGTAAATAAGTGTTTTAAAAATGATAAATTAATTATTGGTGTTATTGTAAAAATTAAATGATTATTTACAACATTATAATTAATATAATGATTTAAAATAAAATTTATTTTCATAAAATATATTCATAAATTAATATTATGTTGTATTATAATTATAATATAATTTTATAGGACGTTAATTAATTTTCCAAAGGGTTATAAAATCGATTATAATATTAAAATCAGTATTTTTTTGAATAAATGATGATTTTATTTCTCATATTTAGAAAATTAATTTCATAAAATGGATTCCATTTTTGAAATATAAATTCCAAAAAATGTTTAGGGTGAAGTTTTGTGATTTTTTCTAAAATAGTTGATTTTTTTTGGTGAATAGTGAAATATGGTGATTTATAGTATAAGAAAAATACATGAATTATTGAGTCATGGATGATGTATGGATGTTGAAAGAACCCATTTATTCAAAATTTTCTGAACCATTTACTATATTTAGTTATAGTAATAATCATTATTTATAGTCTTTAACCAAAATAATAAACATATAAATAAAATAATAAAAAAACACCCCTCCCCCTATAAATGCCACACCTCACCACCTCTTCTCCTAACACCTTAAAAGATAAGTATCTTGTCTAAATTCTACCTAATTACCCTCCCAATTATCTTCTACATATCGAAGAGATTCTAGTATCAATAAAATACCAAACCCAATTTCCTTAAGGATGTTCTCAAGGAGACGATATTCAAGAGGTAAAATCCTCATTCTTTCTATTTTAAATTTCTTTTCTTTTATTATATTCTCATCACCTCCCCTATTCATAGGGTCATGATAACTCTAGTATCACACACACACACACACATATTTATTCTGGTATGTTATTGTTTTAATGTAATATCCATCATCAAATCTATTCTCCTCTCCTTTTATTATAAAAAAAATGAAAACATCAACCATGATGTGTCGATTCACCACCTTCATGGATGATGAGTTTTTATTTTCCATTAATACCTTAAAGGATGCTCATAAAACCATTATTATGCTTAAATCAGATTTTAATATACATATTATAAGTTTCATCATGTTCTAAAACCAATATATAAACATGCTATTAAATAAAATGATACTACTTTGTGATGGTTGTAAAAACCGCCAAAATAAATTAACCATTTTATTAAAGTTTTATCTAATGAATCATCCATATAATAGAAAATTGATATATGAGACCATTTAAATTTTTTTAATATCATTAATAGAATATAATTTCACTTATGGAGTTTCTCTTCCATTTGACAAGAACTCTTATAATTATTCTCAATGGAACCAACCATAAACCATGAAAAAACTCACCTAGAACAATGAAATGGAACACTATAACTCATTGAAATGGCCATAAACGAAATTAATAAAATTATAATAAATAAAATAAATTTTTAATAGTTTATTTATTTAGTAATTAATGAATCTAATTTTATTATTCAGGATATTAAGTTCAAGTGTATAATGCATCCGGACATAAGGTAAGGGGATTCTCAAACCCAAATCCCTTCATTTGGGTTTTACCTATTTCACATCATTTTTCAGTATGAATATTCATCTATTGTTCTTTAAATATTATTTCATTATCATTCCCTTTTATTTTCTTGTATATAGATGTATCTAACTTGATTTTATGGAAAATATAATGGTTTTCCAAAATAACTCTTCTTTCTAAAGCACATCTTGATTCCTCTTGAGTTGTTTCTTCTTCACTCAAGAATGATAATTTATAAAAAAAATATGATCTTAGTTTTTCTTTTGGGAACCCAAAATTTTATTCATTAGTGTATTATTTATAAAATAATTATAAAACCCATTCCTTTTCATGGGTTATATTATGACTATGATTGTTATATATGGCATACATGTTATGTAAATGTTATGATGTAACAGGTGGGCTCAGAATTATATCTCTCTCTAATGCATTGGGTAATGTGATGTATATCATGAGATAATGTGAAATATGCATGAAAATGATGCTATATTTGTTCCTAATGATGATGTTATGGTTATGTATAAATATGTTGTTAGCTTTGTTTACAACTATGTATGGTATTTGACCACTAAGACATGTTGTTTCATTTTTATGCATTTACACATTCCATGCCTTTATCTAATATTTCCTATCATAATTATGATTATTATCCTATGATTATGTTATGATGATTATTATTATTCTCACCCATGTTATATTGATTCATGTACTTTTTATTCCTCTTACAGGGCTTTTAGCTCACCCATTTCTTTTATGTATATCCTCAAGTGTTTGCATATTCTATGGAGACCGTGATATTTTAAGGATAAAGATGAAGTATTTAAACAAATTTTTATGTTTTATTAAGTTCAAGTTTTGTATTAGCCTAATTTTCCCAAGAAACTAAACCTTTTGATCCAAGATTTTTATCACTGTTATGTTTTTTATCTTAAAAATGATGTAATAGTCATGTAAGAAAAATTAGGTTCAATATGGTTGGTATCAGAGTATAGTTTAGTTAATTTTGGAATTAGGATTTGAGAATATTAGTAAAAACCCTTAAAATAAGACTATGTATATGTAAACATCCAATAAGTTTTGTTTTATAAAAATTATAAAAAATAGATATCCCATAAGATATGCCTCTAGAATACATTTATGCAAAAGAATAAATTATCCATTCACACTTTATTGACTTACAATTTTCTAAAACCTTTTATATTTTAGAAAGTGGTGGTAACCAGGAGAAACGAGGCCAACAACCCATGTGAGGGACAATAAAATGATTTTCTAAATGATATCCCCAATTCCATGAGAGTTGGAGTTAAAAATTTTATGGTGATTCTTATCTAACTGTATCAAGATATAAAAAATAACTTGAACTGCATGGAACATCTGACTTAAACCAAGAAGGAGAAACTATCCATTGAGACTTTATATAACAATTAACACCTACATTTAGTGGATCTTATTATCCACTTTTTGTGGAATAGTGGGTTAACTAAATGGATAAGATCTTTTCTTTTCCTTACTATTTTGAGAAAGAGAAGGTAACTCTAACTTTGTATCATTTTGATGGATAATCCAATCAATGGTGGGAATTGATTAATAACATCAATACAAAGGATGAAATAGAATATATGGAGTGGTAAGTCTTTAAGAAAATATTTATTAACAAGTATTTACCTCGAAATCTTCATACAATGATGGAGAGATAATTTATAGAGTTGAAGAAAAATAGAGGTGAATCTATCATGTATTATGAATCAAAATTCACAATGCTTTCTAGATAGGACTTAGATTTTTTATCAATAATAATAGAAAAATAAATAGATTCTTTAGTGTTTTAAAACCACACCTTCGAAAGGTCTAGCTATCTGAGAATTCAAGATTTATGAAGAAGTTGTTCGATGTGCTCTCAAAGTAGAGATGGAGTTTAGAGAATGGTCCCATGGCTATGGATATAAGAAAATAAATATATAATTTCAAGTTGGAGGATCTAATGAAATAGGTGGAAATAAAGATCAATCACCCATATGTCAACATGTGGGAATAAGCATCATGGGAACTACCTCAAAGGTACATGAATATTCTTCAAGTGTGGAAGATAAGTCCACCAAGATCATGAATGTTGAAGAGACATAAAGAATCTAGCCAATGTGATGGAGGAAATAAAACAACTACCCATGGACCAATGCTTCAACTATAGGGAGTAAGGGAACTATGAAATCTAGTGTACTAAAGCTCAAGTCCTTGAGGGTAATCAACATTAGTATCCTTCAAAGAAAAAGGATAAAGGGAAATATTATTCCATCACTAACACTAAACTAGAGAAATAAATTGAAGTTATACAAGGTACAATTCCTATTCACTCAATAATGGAAAAAGTATTATTTTATTCTAGTTCTATGTATTACTTTATATATTGAATTTTTTATAGAACTACTGAATTGAATCCAGGATACCTTGAAGTAGAGATATCCATAAAATACCTAGTGGCGAAATTATTATAACTCAAGTGTTTTACTCTTCTCTTATTGGTATATGTGGGAATATCCTTCTAAAAAATATCATAATACTTCCCTTGATTGAATTCAATTCTATACTGGGCATGGATTGGATCTTTTTATATAGAGAACACATCAACCATCATGAAAAGAGAATATATTTTCATATTCCAAACCATACCATGCCCCTCTATAAGTGTAAGTAATAATATGAATCTACTTTGGAAAATCCATCAATGGTGTGGGTGTTGATTCCCTATGAATAAGAATACCTTTCTCAAATTATTGAGTTAAAGGAAGGAATCAACCTGGAAAAAATTCCCATTGTTAGGGAATAAACTGATGTATTTCCCAAAGATTTACATATACTTCCCTAAAATTGTGAGGTAAAGTTCTCAATATATCTCATACATGGATCCAATCCTATCTCAGAATGAACCTACATGATGGCCCTGATCAAACATGAAGAGTTAAAGAAAAATCTGTAAGATCATTTGGACTAAGGGTTCATATTCCCTAGTGCATCGTCTTGGGGTGAACTTATGCTATTTTTAAAGAAAAAGGATAGATCAATGATGCTGTGTATTGATTACCGTGTGCTCAATTTGATCACCATAAAGAACAAGTATCTTCTTCCAAGGATTGATGACTTGTTCGATAAACTATGAGGATCTCATTACTTATCAAAGGTAGATCTTCATTCTAGACATCATTAACTGAAATTGAAGAAGGAAGATATTTATATGACTGCTTTCCATACAAGGTATGAGAATTATGAGTTTCTAGTGATTCTCTTCATACTTATTAATGCCCCTGAAATCTTTATGCATTTTACGAATAAAGTTTTTAAAGACTAACTTGAAATTTTTTTGGTAGTTTTTATCAATGATATTCTCATCTACTCTAAGAGAAATGAGGAACATGAAGAACATATAAGGATTGTGCTGTTGAAATTAAGGAAGGATAAATTGTATGCCAAGTTCAGAAAGTGTGACTTTTGGATGAGGCATGTCACATTATTAAGGCACATGATCACAACTGAGGGAATTTCTGTAGACCCTTTAATGACAAAGGTAATTGAGGAATGAAAAATCCCACTAGTTTCAAAAAAATCCATAGTTTTCAAGGCTAATTAGGGTACTATATACTTTTTGTGATAAATTTCTCATTACTTTATAGTTCTATAAATAAGTTAACATGAAAATGGGTAAAGTATGTCTAGATGAAAGAATGTGAGTAAAGCTTCAAGGATCTCAAGAAGAGGCTAGTCACTACACCTGTACTGACACTAATAACAAGTGGAAAAAGTTTTGTGATATATAGTGATGTTTAAAAGAAAGTATTGGGTTGTGTAATCATTTATAATTATAAAGTGATAGCATATACCTCACAATGGTAAAATTTACATGAGCATGAATACCTAATGCTTGATCTATAGCTCACAGTTGTGATTTTTTCCTTAAAGATATGGAAGCACTACCTATACAGTGAGAAGTGTGACATATATAATGATCACAAGAGTCTAAAGTATCTTTATATAAAAAAGGATCTTAGAATGAATCAAAGAATATGGTTAGAGCTAATCAAGGACTATGATTTTTCTATTCATTACCATATGGGAAAGGTGAACAAAGTAGATGATTCAATTAGTAGAAAAGATCATGTAACCTTGTCCATGATATGAATTGAGAAAGAACCTATCTTCATGGATATTCAAAGGATGGATTTGAAAATCACAATGGTGGGGAATACATACTACCATTCCCAAATTATTTTCCAATCATCTATCCAAGATAAGATCACGGAGGCACAAAGAGATTCTAGAGATTTGAAATAAAGTGAAAGCAGTAATGGAAGGGAATCTATATGAATTCCAAATTGATGAGGATGGTGTCATCTAATTTGGAACTAGGATTTTTGTGCCTTTATCACCTGAGATAAAGGAGATATTGGATAATTCACATAGATCATATTTATTCATCCATCTTGGAATCACTAAGATGTATCATGATCTTTGAAAGGACTTCTGGTGGGACAACATGAAGAATGAGATTGCAGACTATATCCCAAGGTGCTTGGTATATCAGCAAGTTAAAGTAGAGAAACCTAAGTACAAAGGTATGATACAACTATTGCCTATACGCACATGAAAATGGGAGAATATCACTATGGGCTTCATCACAAGTCTCCTGAAGACATCCAAAAGAAATAATATGATATGGTTTGTGGTGGGTCAACTCATCAAGACTGCCCAATTTATTTCTATTCAAGAATATTTCTCACTTGAAAAACTTTGTAGGATATATGTGAAGGAAATGGTGAAGCTGTATCGGGTTCCACTTTAGATCATATCTGGTGATGATGCAAATTCATATCTAAATTATGGAGAATCATTCAAAATTATTTGAGTAATGAATTTAATTTCATAACATCCTATCACCCCCAAAATGATGGCCAATATAAAAGAAATATTAAGATGCTCAAGGACATATTGAGAGCCTTATCAATGGAATTCAAAGGTGGATGAGATAAAAATCTCTCATTGGTTGAGTTATATTACAATAATAGTTTCCGCTCAAGTATTTAGATGGATATATATGAATTTCTATATGGGAAGCAATGTAGAACTCCAAACCGTTGAGATGAAGTTGGAAAATAAAAGCTACTTGAACCTGACCTTGTGTAATAGATGACAGAGAATGTTCAATCCATCTAACAACATATAAAGTTTTATTATAGTTAGGAAAAGAGCTATGCTGAAAACCGTCAAAGGGATTTGGAGTTCAATGTTAGAGTAAAAGTTTTCCTTTGAATATCACCATGGAAGAGAGACATGCAGATTGAAAAGAAAGGGAAGCTTATCCCAAAGTATATTATACCCTTTGAGATCCTTGATCCCATAGGATAAGTGGCCTATCGTCTTGCACTTCCACCAAATATGGTTAAATTTCATGACATCTTCCATGTATCTCTCCTGAGGAAGTACATACCTAACCCCTCACATGTACTAAATCTAGAGGCGATACAACTAGAGAATGAACTTTCATATGAAGAACAACCAGTAAAGATCTTGGATTATAGAGAAATTTTCTATGCAATAAGACAAATCACCTTATCAAAATTTTGTGGAGGAACCATAAGTATGAAGAGGTGATATAAGAACTAGAGGAAGCAATGAAGGAGAAATACCCTCAAAAATTTTCACCTTAGTATGAAAAATGAAATTTCAAGGAAAAAATTTCACAAGGGGTAAGAATGTAATGACCTATCATTTTATAAATAGAATTATCCTTCATATAATTATGTTATAAAACACATAAATCATATAGGGAACCTAATAAAAAATTTTTCTCATAAATGAAGAATTAAATAAGTGGTATTTATAGAAATTAAGAAACCTATACTGATGAAATAGTAACCTAACTGTTGAAATAGTAATATGACCATTAGGAATAGTAATCCTGCTAATAGAATAGTAATATCACCTATTAAAGTATAAATAAAATTTTTTATCTTATAAAGGAAAACGTGATATATTTATATTATGGTATAAGTAAATAAGTGTTTTAAAAATGATAAATTAAGTGTTGGTATTTTTGAAAAACATAAATGATTATTTACAGTTTTATAAATAATATAATGATTTAAAAGAAAATTTATTTTCATAAAATAGATTAATAAATTAATGTTATGTTGTATTATAATTATAAAATAATTTTATAAGACCTTAATTAATTTTTTGAAGGGTTATAAAATTGATTATAATATTAAAATTGGTATTTTTTTAATAAATTATAATTTTATTTCTCATGTTTAGAAAATCATTTTCATAAAATGGTGTCCATTTTTGAAATCTACACATCAAAAAATTATTAGGGTGATTTTTTTCAATTTTTCTAAAATAGTTTAATTTTTTGTAAATAGTGAAATACAGTAATTTACGGTATAAGCTAAAGACATGAATTATTGAGTCATGGATAATGTATGGATGTGGTAAGCACCCATTGTTTTGAAATAAATTAAAAAATATACTTTATTTATTCATAGGAATCACCACTATTGATAGTCTTGAACCAAAATAGTAAACAAATAAATAAAATAATAAAAAACATACCTCTCCTCCCCTATAAATACCACCCTCACTACCTATTCTCATCACACATTACAATACATGTATCTTGTCTAAATTATTCTTAATTACCTTCCCAAGTCTCTTCCCCATGTCCAAGATCTTATGGTCTCAACAAAAAACTAAACCCAAGTGCCTTAAGGAGGTTCTCAAGGGGACAATATTTAAGAGGTAAAATCCTCTTTATTTCTCTTAAAATCTCTTATCTTCTCCTCACCACCTATACAAAGTGGAATTATAACTCCAGTATCATATATATACCAAGATTTTATTGTGTTAATGGAATATCCATCATCAAATATCTTCTCCTCTCCTTTTATTATAAAAATTGAAAACATTTTCTGTGATGTGTCGATTCACCGTCTTCATGGATGAAGAATTTTTGTTTTCCATTGCTGCCTTCAAGATTGGTCATAAAACCATTATTATGGTTAAATTATAATGTAATATACATATTATAATTTTTAGCATTTCCTAGATCCAATATATACACATAATATTAAAAAATGATACTAGTTTGTGATGGTTGTAAAAAATACTAAAATAAATTAAACATTTTCATTAAAAATTTTCTAATAAATAACCCTAATACTAGACAAAAATATGATATATGATACCATTTAAAATTATGTAACTCCATTTATAAAATATAATTTAAATTCTAGAGTTTTTATTCCATTTTTGAAAGAACTCTTATAGTTATACTCAAGGGAACCAACCATAAACTATGATATTAAATGCAAGTGAAAAACACATCTGGGTATAAGGTAAGGGGGTCATCAAACCCAACTCCCTTACTTTAGGTTATACCTATTTCACATCACTTTTTAGTATGAATATTCCTCTATTTTTCTTTAAATATTATTTCATTAATCTCCCTTTTTATTTTATAGGATATAAATGTATCCAACTTGATTTTATGATAAATATAATGTTTTCCAAAAGAAATATTCTATCCAAAACACATCTTGATTCCCCTTGAGTTGTTTCTTCTCCACTAAAGATTTATGATTTCTAAACCAAGTATGATCTCCATTTTTCTTTTTCTAACCCCAAAGTTTATTCATGAATGTATTATTTATGAAATCCTTATAAAACCCATTTCTTTTCATGGGCTATTTCATGAGTATGATTTTTATACGTGACATGCATGATTATATAAATGTTATGATGTGATGGGTGGGACTGGAATTATATATCCCCCCAATGAATTTGGTAATGTAATGTATCTCATGATATAATGTGAAATTTTCATGAACATGATTCCAGATTTGTTTACAATGATGATGTTATGGTTATGCACATATGTTTTGTGTGAACATGATGCTAGTTTTGTTCACAACTATGTGTGGTATTTGACAACTAAGATATGATATTTCATTTTTATGTATTTCCACATTACATTAATTTATCTAATATTTCATATCATGATTATTATTATGAACCTATGATTATGTTATGATGATGATGATTATTCCTACCCATGTTATATTGATTCATGTCCTTTTTCATCCTGTTACCAGGATTTTAACTCACCCCTTTTTTTGATGCAAATTCTCAGGTGTTTACATGTTATAAGGAGACTGTGAGACTTTAAGGATAAACATAAAGTCTTTAAATACATTTTTTTGTTTTATTTAGTTCAAGTTATGTATGATCCTAATTTTTCCAAGACACTATACCTTTGATCCCAGATTTGTATATCTATTAAGTTTTATATCTTAAAAATTATGTAATAGTATGTAAGAAAAATTAGGGTCGCTATATTATATCTCTTCCCTCATTTTAGTATATTTGGAGGGAGGGGGTCTTGAAATCAGGCCTAAGGTTTTATGATTGTTTTATTTGTTTTTTTCAATTATTATTCAGATAGGCTGAGTATATTGAATGATCATACACTTATGGTAGCAGTTTATAGGTTCACATTTGGGGGTGGTCTACTGAGACTTATTTCATACCCCATGTATGTTCACCCTGGTGTATGTGTATAAATTATGTATAATTTCAGGTTGATAATAGATTCATTATGGATAGGGTGGAGGCCCAATATTTCATGATTGAATATATTTTTTATGTGGAGTATGATGATCAGGATAGAGCATCTTGACAGGATACTAGAGAATGGGTTTGTGACATGGATTGGAGTTGGCAGTAGAGCCTAATGTTTTTACTTTTCAGTTGTTTATTTTTTTATTTGGTTGGACTAGTGGGCGATCGATGTTGTTTATATGACATGGTTTTTCGACCCCTTACCGTATTTCATTATTTACAACATGTTTCAGTTTTATTTTATTTGTTCTTTATGTGTACTCTGATGTGTATGATGTTTAGTTATTTACTTTTTGTTGAGCACTCTGATATGGGGGGTATAGTCTCCTCATAGTTTCACCTTAGACCCTCACTGCTAGTTAGTATCCTCTGGAGTACAAGGATGAATGCTTGAGGTCTTGTCGAGAACCATCTCTAGGCACCAGTTTAGTGGCATCCGGGTTGGGAAATTACACCATTTAAGAGTTATTCCACTTTTTTTAGAAAAAATGTGAGCACATGATATTAATATATTTAATATTTTTTAAATATAAATTTTGGGATCACCGGCCCTTGTAATCTCATTTCATATTATCTCTTAGATTCGAAAATATTTCTAGATATATTTCAAATCTATACATGAAAAAAACCAAGATGTTACAGTCTCCCCACATTAGAGATTTTCATCTTGAAAATTATAAAATACTAATAAAAATGTGGGGATACTGATCTCAAATCTGAGTATCCTACTCCTATTTTATCTCCTAAAGATTCATGTGCTACCACTGGACACACACCAAATTAATCACTCACCCAAAGAGGATCTTCTCCTGTTGATCCTTGGTCTCCATTGGGTACTCCACAAAGGTAGCTTCATCCTTGATGTTGAGCTCACCCCAATCGATAACATGTGATGGTTCATGATCATATATCCTTATATACGATGCATGGAATATGTCGTGTACCCAGACTAACTACAGAGATAGAGCCAAGTGGTATGCCACCTCACTTACTCTAAGCAGTATCTGGAATGATACAATGAATCTCAGAGATAGTTTTCCACCCCATCCAAATCTACACAATCCACATCAAGGTGAGACCTTTAGGGACATGTGTCCTCCCTCCTAAATATCCAAAATAATCCATCATTGGTCCATAAAATATGTATGATGTATCTTTTTAGTCTCCATCAACTCTTGGATGACCCGTACCTTCTTTGTCATAGCTCACACCAACTATGGGCCCATGAACGCATACTCTCCTAGACCAGTCCCACATAGCGATGACCTACATAGTTCCCCATAAAAAGATTCAAATAGTGCCATAATGATGGTGGAATGGAAGTTTTTGTTGTACAAAAACTCCACCAAGGGTATATGATCCTCCTAACTATGGTTAAAGTCCAACACGAAAGCTCACAGCATGTCCTTCAAGACCTGAATGGTCTACTCTATTTAGATGCTAGCATGGGGGTGAAAAGATGTGATCAAACATAATTGCACCCAAAGGATTCCAATAATATTCTCCATAATTGTGATGTGAAGTGATCATCACATTCTGAAACGATCATCGAGATAACTCCATGAATTTGGACTATCTCCTACATGTAAAGGAATCCCAAGCTCTCTACTAAACACTACTCTCATATAGATAGGAAGTGGGTCGACTTGATGAGTCGGTCTACGATAACCTATATAGAATCATGTCCCCTGAACATATGTGGTAACCTATTTATGAATTCTATAGATACACCATCCCACTCCCACACTGACACCTCAAGGGGTTGAGCTAAACCTACTAGAACCTGGTACCCAACCTTCACCTATAGACAAATGAGGCATCGAGAGACAAACTATGCTACTAAATTCTTTATGATTAGCCACCAAAACTAATACTATAGGTCTTGGTATATATTTTCCACACCTATATGTACTATCATAGGGGTGTATGTAAATCCCTCATAATCTCCTCCTGCAATGTCACTGGTACCGTTTTTTGTCCTCTAAAAATGACAACGTGCTCTCCACCTTTAGAAAACCCATTTGGAGAACACCCAAAAGATATATAAGTATACATGGTCTCACAATCGGTATCTCACTACCAATCCTCCCTAATACATTATAGAAGCATTAGGGTAATAACCATTGAATGTAGATATGAATCATCATCCTTGTGCACTAAGGACAACTTCAATGAGGCTAACTACTCTGAAGCCTTTTCCAAAAACTGAGAACAATATATCCTACTGAGAGAATATGGTTCCACATTCCCTTTCCCATTAGTGTAAAGTATCTTAAATTTATATCCCTATAGGAAATATAGTCATCATATCTATATCAAGTTAATATCATTCAGAGAGAAGATATACTTGAGACTCTTGTGGTTAGAGTAGATGGCAAACTACTCACCCATAAGGTAGTGTCGCCACATCTTCAGCATGAATACTACCACTGATAACTCAATATCATGTGTCATATAGTTATTCTCATGAGTTATCAACTACCTAGACTCATAGGAAATCACCACCTTACTCTGCATCAGAACACAAACAAGACCAATCTCTAAAGCATCTCACAACACTATATACTCAACACCCTCCTCTAGAAACCTCAAGATGGGGACACTCATCAATATCCAGCTCAAATTCTAAAAATTATATTATAACCTTTCTATCCATATGAAAGGATTCCCATTTTGGTTTAAATTAGTCAAGGGTGTCATATTCCTAGAGAAATTGGGAAAAAATCTCTTATAGTATCCTTCCAACCCAAGGAAGCTCCGAACCACCATCACGCCTTTAGATGACTCCCAAGCTAACAATACCTCAAACTTTGTTGGATCCAACACTACTCCCTCTTCTAAGATGACATATCCAATAAAGGGGACCTCTTGAATCCAAAATCGACACTTCTAGAGACTCCTATAAAACTGGTGCTCTTATAGTATGTTCAGGACCATCCTAAAGTGTCTCACATGTTCCTCCTCAAACTTTGAGTATACTAGGATATCATCAATGAATATTACCATAAAATGATCTAAGAAAGGCTGAAAGATCTAGTTCACGAGTCTCATGAACAATGTTGGGGTGTTTTTTATGCTTAATGGGATCACCAAGAACTCATAGTGACCATAACTACATCTAAATATTGTCTTCCATATATCCTCATTCCTTACTCATAGCTGGTGATAGCCTGATTTGAGGTCAATCTTTGAGAACCATTTCACCCCTCTCAAATGATCAAAGTGTCCATCAATCCTTATTAGTGGATACTTATTCTTCATGTTCACTTAGTTCAGGCATTGATAATCCACACACAACCTCAAGCTTCCATCCGCCTTATTGGTGAACAACACCGGGGATGACCTGGGGAAACATTGGGTATAACAAAGTCATTCCTCTTTAAGTCCTCCAACTTCACCCCAAAATCATGAAGCTCATCAAGAGTCATTATATATGAGGGTATAGATATTAGAGTCTTCACTAAGTGTAAGTAAATGCATAAGTTTATCACTTTATGGGGAGGTAAGTATAGAACATCCTCAGGAAAGGAGTCTCCGTACTCAGCCACCATAGCAGGAAACTGATAGGACATAACATCCAATACTCAAAGAGTCATGCAAGACAAATGGTGAGTAATAATATCTACCCTCCTATGTATGAGTCAATATTTCCCTAAATAGGTCTTCTTCTCACCTATGAAGAAAAAAATCATCTCATCAACATGGACACACCACATCCTCCATCTAAAATAGTCAATCTATGCATGAACAGTGTATAACCAGTCCATGTCTAAGATGAAATTATAATGCCTCATAACTTCCATAAAGAGATCCAATGAGAAACTATATCCTCCAAATGTCAGATCACATTGTCGGAAAAAGTGTGTGACCACTGAGTCAACTTCGGTAGGAGTCTCCAAGAATAAAGGTTAATCCAAGGGCTCAACCGAAAACTCAAGGTATCAAACTAGGGACATAGCAAGAATAGAGTGTCTTATGCCTATGTCTATCAAAACTATAGCTAAGGTAAAAAAGACACATATCATACCTTTAATAATCCCTAGATCCTATTCATTATAGGCCTTTATGGCCTACAACTACCCTCTCCCCTTGTACCAGCTCCCTGATTCTGGTAGGGACCACCTAGGGGTGGTAAAAACAAGTCAAACTGTGTACCACCTCAAACTACTCTCCCTAATACTCTTCCAAGTCCACTACCATATGGACCTCCCTGATCCTTCTACTACTTACCTAAGTGGCCCATCCACTGTATCTCGGTCCGTTGTACGATGGGTAAGACAATACAGAATGAAATGGTCCTGACCACCACAAGAGTAGAACTATCTCTCCCTAGGATGAATTAAACCACCACGAGAGCCCTAAAATTCATAACCTCTATCTTGAGATTTCCTCATGAAACATATCACATGTTTGGATCCCTAAAACTATATTCAAGTACCTATTACTGAAGTCTCAGCCCCTATGTTCCCACCACTAGAACCCACTACTAGTGTCTACTCATCCAAAAATCTCTCTATCACCAAGGCATGATCCAACACCCCAACAAAGGTAGTAATTCATAGAGGTATAACACTAGCCTGGATGCCTCTACAAATACCTCGTTCGAATGTCTATTCCTGAAAGAATGGATCCTGGACCATATCCACTGAGTATTGTGAGAGGTTTGTAAACCTTGAGAAATACTCAGCCATAGTCTTTCTACCCCAATGTATGTAAAATATACAAGATGTGCACTACTTGCATCATAGATAGAGAGTAAACCCTAAAGATGTGTTCAAACTATGTCCACAAAAAGTTTCCTAATCATATGATAGAACCACAAGGTTCCACCAACGCCATGCATAACCATGAAGAAGGCTCACCTCTAGAACCACCATCTAGTCTGCAGGTGTCTTAACGAGGCGAAATACCCACACAACCACCTCGATCCAATCCTCAACCACCTGGGGGTTCCCCCCTCCCCCAAACTCGAGGGGTATCTAACACTGAAACTCATGAAGCACACTCAGCCTACACACCTCATCTATTGGCACTACTGGTACCATCTTCTACTCAACAGGTGAAGGTATAGATGACATACCACTCAAATGCACTACCTCATGAACATGTCCCTTTATTGAAGTCCCTCACTAAGTGTATTATCCTCGCAAAAACTACTAATAAATCATAGTTGGAAATCATCATGGAGGCATCCTAAAATAGAAAAGATATTCTATAGTCAATGAGTATATATGGGGATTTTAATCAAGAAGGAAATAGAACAAAACTCATTATTATATGATTTATATACCAATGTTTCTCCTGCAACCAATGTCTACATGTACCGAGTCAAAAGGTAGGTAGTTAGAGTTATGATGTATGGATATATCATACACCACACCAACACTAGATTCTATGGAATGAAATCTAAACTCTAAATAATTAACACTATTACCATAAAACCCAAACCAACATCACAAATTGAAAAGAATCTAAACTCTAGTCCTAAGATGGAACTCCTATGGTACCACTATGTCATGACCTGACCCACCAAGGATCTCCTGGCTAATGTAAAGTCAATTTTTCACTACCTTAAGCATGCCTACAATAGGCCAGGGGTTGGAAATCAATGCTGAGTAGGAATAACACTCACATGGGAGGCCTCATCCTAAGGTACCTATATACACACACACACATCTCCAAGCCCATACAATACTGAAATGTGAAATAAAACTGATACTAAATGTATGAATACATCTAAATCCCACAATTAGAGTATAACAATAATACTAAAAATCATAAAGGTCCAAATAAAAGCCCACCAAAAACTGTAAAGAAATCCAACTTTCTAGAAAGAGGGGGCTACAGTCAAATGTGACTCATAGTATGAACTACGGCCTATCTAGACCAATATAATATCCATATACTCTTATTACACAAAGAACCCAACCGAATGGATGATCTTCTTTATAAGAAATGACACGTGTGGGTAGAGTCCATGCAGGGGTGTGTATAACAATACATATTGGGATTCCCCAAAATCACTAAGAATAAAGTTTCAATAGTAGTGAGATCATCAATGGATATTTCAATCATAATAAGAGACATATAATAAATCATATAGATATACTCATGGTAGACACTAAGTTTCAAGGAAATGTCACAATCACATTGATAGACTAAGATTATTCTCAATAGTCCATAGCAACACCACTTATGAGAACTCACTCCATGAGTCTGATATCATTGATAGAATCCATCTAAGATTTCATTCTCATCAGGTCTCACAATAATAAATTACACACTAGAAGTATGAAGAGATCAATAAATAGATGAGGATCAAAGCCAAATCCATGGTGTATACTAACAAATGAATCTATATTAACTTGATAAGTAGGGGATAAATGCATGGGTAAAGTTGGTCTCACCGATTTCAAGAACCCCACTTAGGGAAGAAGACAATAGGGGGTCCCACCTAGAGCCATAGGGGGACACTGAGAACTCTATTAGAGATAAATCCTTTATAGAGGATCAAAATTCCTTTATCCAGGATGTAATGTCAAACTATACCCTCATAGGGATGGATTGAGGGAATGACACCTAAGGAAACTAGTCCAAGATAAAGATAAAAAGGACCTCAAACCTCTCTAGGAAAATTACATAGCATGTACTAGTATTAAATGATGTGTATTTCTAGTCCTAGGTCTTCCTATGTGCTCCAGCTCATTCCCATGTACTCCAGGTCATGCCTGTGTATATATAGCTATGTCTGTGTACCCCAAGTTATGCATATGTGCTCTAATAGGGTCTAAGTAACGACTTAGCCAGTGTACTCTGGCTATGCCCATGTACCCAAGGGTTCATGGAGATTCATCAGTTTGGTTCACATGGTTTTTGATCCTTTATTCTCTATATAAACCCCTAACACCCCATTTAGGGCCCCACATGGCGTGTATTTCTGGATTACATGCCGTGTAACTCAAGATTTTCTAGAATCTCACAATTCTTCACATACTCTCATAATTCCATTGTTATCACTGCCAATCATAACAAAAAATACTAGATATAGGGGTTTACCAACCTTTCCATCATCAGTCGTCATATTCCAGAATTCTATTCACCAAGAATCGCCACCCATAGCCACACCTTCAACATACACCTAAAACCCACACACGAAAGTCTCTGATTCAGTTCTGAATCATCATTATAACTTTCATAGAATGATCCCATCACCAAGATTGAACCCAATCCCTAGTATCAATCCATTGAACCAAAGAATGGGTGCACAATGATTGAAAAATAGGTATTTTTTAAACCACCGGTAAAACAAAGCCCCAATGATGAATGCATAAAGAACAGGGGAATAAATGAACAAAAAAACATGAGGAATAGACCTCAAAAACTGTTTTTGTTTACCATGATTCATTTCAATTAGAACTAAGAACAAAGATATATAATTAATAAATAATAAAAAGTTCCAAAACCTAGGTAAAATAAACTCATTCCTACAACATGATCAACCTGAAAATTAATCCATTGGTTGATTGATTTGTGTTCATCATGGGAGAAATAAAACAGGGATAAATCCACATAAATCAAACTTCCTATCTCAGGTTTGGATCAATAACTGATGAAAAACGACCCTACATTATAATCATTGATGATATCCTTGAACTCCATTGGTGTAGATTATCCCTATGGTATCAATCTAGTCCCCCAATCCATTTTCACCCGCCAATGTCTCTCTAAAAACTCCTCTATATATCTCTAAAGTTATGTTGATAACCTTGATATTCACCAATAATAGGATATTTGTGGAGGAGGAATTAGGTTGTCGTGTCATTATAATAAAATAAATAAATAAATAAATATATTTATTATTTGTGTCTGTGACGGCTTTTTCACAGATGCCCAATGTCGACAAAGATTATGTTGCGATGAGGGTAAATCCTGCATTCTGGACCCAAAGACGGTCAAAGATTTACAATATGAGAATCTCTTTAAGAGTTATTTCACATTTTCAGGAAAACTACATGCACATGATATTAATATATTAAATATTTTTCAAATATCAATTATGGGCTCATCGGGCCTTGAAATATCACGTTTTCTCAGCGACTGGCTCTAAAAATATTACTAGGTATATTTCAAATCCCTACATGGAAAAAATCATAGACATTAAAAAGATTCATATGGTTTTATGGGAAATGATCTGTCATTTTAAAGTGGAGGGGGTTTTGGATTTTAGGCATATTGGTTTCTTTAATATTGAACTCCTTGAAAAGTAGTGTTGGAGGTTGTTGATGTCCTCTAGCTCTCTACCTACATGAGTTCGGTGTGTTATATATTTTCCATTAACTAGTTTCTTCCAAACTCTTATTGGGAGATGACAGAGTTTCCTTTGGTATAGTATTTTGGGAAAAGAGGTTCTCATTTTGGAGGGTGTTTTTTGGTGTATTTTGGATGAGAGTTCAATGAGTATATAGAAGGGACCTTGGCTTTGGGGGATAACTATCATTATATTTTATAAACTGATCCTCCTAGTATGGAAAGTGCGGTGGTGTGGGATATTATTGAAGATTATTTTTATGATCGGTGTGTTGAAAAACATTATCCACCTTTTTAATTAAATGTATAGAAGCTGGATCTTGAAAATCCTTATCATTAGATGAAAGTGTGGTGATGAGTATTTTTAGATATTTTCTCATAGTGGTTTTTACTATGTGAAATTTGGATACTGGATAGCTATGAAAAGACATGAGAAAGGTGATAACGTGCTTTGACATCTTATTTTTTCTTATAAATTGTTACCTATGGTTCGATAGTTTTGGTGGAGGTTTGTGACTAATGTACTTATTGTTAGAGATATTTTTAATAGAAGGAATGTTTCCACTAAGTATTAAAGTCCTTTTTATTATTTTTTATTAAAACTAATCTACATACTATTTTTCATGGACCTTGTGTTTTTCATATTTGGAATATTTGGGGGAAAGAAACTTTATCCAAATTGAATAAAGTTTCATACGTTTCAAGTTATTTGACCTGATGTTTTGATGATTTGGACTATATATGTTTACAATAGTTTTGTTATATTTATTGATTTATTTGGATGAAGATCAATGGATTTCTCTTTAATCACAAGAAATTTACTAAATAGGTTTGTATTAAATTATCTTTTAGTATGCTTGATATTTGGAATAGTTATGGGACTACTAATCTATGTGGTAATAAGGCAGTTCATGCAAATTCATGTTCTTTGATTCCGTATGGGATGGAAAAGATCAATGTGGATGCTACTATACTTCATGATTATTAGGTTGGTGTTGGTGTTGTGGGACACAATTACTCTAGTGATGTTATGTTATCTTTGAAATAATATTTCATAGATGATTGGTTCCCATAGGTAGCCGAATCTATTTCTATTTATGCTGGCATGCGATTCACTTAGGATTAAGGGTAGAGCAACATTATTTTGGAAACAGATTGTATCCCTTTCATATCCTTGGTTAATGTTAGTTCTATTATCTCTACATCCCTGGGGATCTATTTGGACGAGTTTTGGTGTGCATTTTTGAGATTATATCATTATTTATTATCTCTTACAAAAATAGAAGGAAATATAGTTTCTCATCACATTTCAAGATGTGGGAGTCTTTATGATATACCAATTTGTGTTGGGTGTGTTTACCTTGAGGCTATATCATTTGTATATAAGGATTTGGTATCCTAATGATTGATTTTCTTGTTTTTTTTAAAAGGTTTTTACTGGTTTTCCACCTTTCTTAAAATTGTTTAAAATGTTTATTAATGGACTTATTCTTATTTTTTTTAAAAAAATTAATGTGTTAGGATTTTAATTTTTTTGGTAAATGGGATAGATGATAATTGAATAGTTTTTTCATCAATTTAAGTTGGTTAATACTCATGAACTCACATGAACACATGAACCTTGATGGGCAGAGAAATAAACTAAGAGAAATTTTTTGTAGTAAAAATTGGAATGATTTTTGGGTGGTTTTTTATTACTTTATATATAAAAATACTAAACATAATTACAAGGTAGTTACAACAAGGAATCTATGTGACCCATTCAAACCAAATTAAATAAATTAAAGGGTAATTAATGGGGGAAGAAGTGTCAAACTACCTTGGTGAAAAATGAGAATAAATGAGAGAAATAATGGGGGGGGGGGAGTGATGGTGAAATTAATAACTGCATTGAAATTAGTAAATAATATCACCCCCTAATTTCTATCGCGTTCAATGGATATTGACAATACCAATATTTCCATGTGGCACCTAAAACATGGCATGACAACTTGACTTCGTGAGAATGACCACAAACTGCTCATCCCTCGAATCTTTCTCATCACTCAACACCAGATTCTCTTAAAATAATGCGGCATGAAGGTGAGTGAGCTTGGTGGCCAAGGTGTCAGAAGGTTTTTCCATGGAGAATGCCAAAATACTATTTGTCCACTAAAGGACCTAGTTTTTCTGACCATGCTTAGGTACAAAAGTGAGCTTTTAATGTTAAAACATGCAGCAAACACCTTCTTATCCTATTCCCTTGCCGCCCTAGATGATGATTTCCCTAGATTATCTTCAAGCATTTCCTTGCACCAACACAAGTGTTATTCTACTTCACCAATGGATGTTGTCTTGTCAGTCATAGTGAATTATAAATTGCTAAAGTCAAACTTGTGTAGTGAAAATCTAGGTGGTGTTTCAGGATTGATGGTGTTGTCGATGTTGCAGAACGAAAGTGGTGAATCATCCTGATCAGTGTTTAGTGATTCTTCCAAGTAAACTCTGCTCCCACTGATGGCATGGACATCACCTTTTCTATGTTTTGTGTTGCAGTGTCTGTAGAGAACACACTAATGCATGTGGGTAATGATCCCTAGTCTCTGATAGTTTTTCTGGTCTCTGAAGTCCCTCATACATATATTGTAGTGCACTCAACAATGAATGGATCCACACTACTTAACATACATTATTATTTATGATCACTCCAATCCAACCGATCTTAATAAAAGAAGATGATGTTGCATGTTACGTTCATTCTCTTACTGACAGGATTATACACATGATATTCCTTGAATACAGACTTGTACTCGATGAAGATCATTGGTGTACTCTGGTCATCCATCTTCTTCAAGTGAGGTTTCACATTATGGACATTCACAATGAATCAGAAGGTGTAAAGAAATTATACCATAGAATGATTTTCATTCCAAGCCTTTTATGGTTTCATCCCCCCAAGGCTTCATGTTGGTATGTGGTTGAGTATGAAAATAGAGGTGGAGATGACACATCCCTAAAAAATCCCAAGGATACCATTTTCCTTTAGCATGATTTGATTATTAGAAACCATATTCTGGTTTCATCGTTCAATGACCTCATTTGACTATGGTGAGTAGGGAGTCGTGAGCTACCATTATATGTCACACACAATACATTATTCACTGAATTCCACTAAAGTGAACTCACCACCGTGGTCAGTGCATTGGACCTTCAGTTTGTACCTTATCTCCACCTATACCCTAGCCTAAAATCACTTGATTTACATTGGATCTTGGTACTTTCTCATGAGTATATTGATCCACGTGTAGTTTCCCATGTCATCCATGATAAAAAAATTTAGTGATTCCCACTTGGTATCCTCAGTGTGATCGACCCACTAAGGTCATTGTGTATATGGTTAATAATATACTCAGTATGATGCTAGGGAGACCCTCATTGCTGTTTTTTAATGAGGTATTTATCATATACTTGATCTAATTGATCAATCCGTGAAATCGCTTGAACTATATTTAATTGAATGAGCTTTCATAGAGTTTGAAAATTTAGGTGGTCATACCTCATGTGTCTACTCCATGACACATCTTAATCCCTTGCATACAAGTATACTGATTGTGAATTGTCAAGTATAAGCTTGTACAATTGATCGGGTAAGCATTGTGCCTTATCTAGAAGGTAGTGCTATTGGCTACAAATCTTATGGATTAATCCATCGATTAGTACCTAGTAACTATTATCATTAAGTTTTCTGATGCTAGTAATGTTGGTGGTGAGACTCATGATCCAGTACACCCCCATGAGCACATGGTTCTTATTGATCTTGCTGGTGAACATGATCATCCCACACCCATTGATGTTGATGATAGAGTTATCACCAAACTTGACAGTGATGCGGATCCTGAAGTCAAGCTTAGAGAAGAATACATGAGAACTAGTCATGTGGTTTGTGGAATCAGTTTCAAGGTACCAAATGTCATCTTCATGTACCTACTTCTGATCCTATTATGTGAAGATGTTCTTCTCAACTAATTATAGAGGGTTGTATCACAATTATGGGGAATTGAGAATGGTGGATCATGGAAATGGTGAATCAGTCACCATAGTGTACATACTTTCCATAAGGAGCATGGGAATATATTATTTACTCTACATTATATGATACTAATCGTGTTTCAACCTGCTTCACCAATCTTTGGCCCAATGACCCATTTTTTCAAAATAGAGACATTTTACCCTCATTCCATCACAATGAATTCTAGATATTGAGGCATTCATTCCATTTTTATGTTTCCACTATCAATCTTTCATTGTGGTGTTTAGTGATACCAGTTTCCATACCTAGAGTCATTGGAGGTTCCCTCCCCCGAATACCACTCCTTTATCTTCCACTCCATCCATGAAAATCACTTTTCCTCTTTGAGGAGAAGCTTCCCTCCAGTATCGGTTGTCAGTGCCAGGTCAAAATGGTCATATGTCTTTTTGAGTCTCCCTATTACCTCCTTAATAGAGAGCATCAATAGGTTGATAAGAATCTCAATTGAAAGGAAAATTTGATAGAACTTGAAGGGGTTACACCCAAATACTTCTCAATAATCTTTCCTGGAGGCTCCGAATCATAGATGAATGTGAGTTGGTTGACCATTATGATGAGACACATGAATAATTCTTCCATTGATTTGATGTTTAATAAATAAATTATTTCATACTCCTTGTGGGGATCCTATGAATTGGCCATGTGAACTCAATCAATGTTGATGTCTGTAGTCTTGATAATGTCTTATTCCTCCTTATCACTTTCCTTAACAATGATTATGGAGATCAACCAACTCACAATATAGAGCAGTGATCAAGGTGGAGTTTATAGAGGTGATCAGTGAGAGGGAGTGTGCCATCCCTAAATTTATTTTAAAGGAAGGGTGACTAGTATAGAGTGTCTATGGTTGAAAAATTGTAATCCATAAAAACTAGTGATCTATAGTGGATTATGGTAAAACCGGAACATAATTTATATATACTCTTTGTACTAGACCTTTTCGGTAAAAAAAGTAAAATATGATGTGCTCTATGTTTTATTCCCCACATACGTGATTGTTATGGATGTTTGATCAAATTACATAAGTTTAATGAATCTGTACCAATTTGGGGAAAAGATCTTAAAGAATCAAAATAAAAATTTGACACCCTGATTCACCCCTCCCTTCTTAGGATGTCTTGGGTTACAAAAAGAACACACTAAAGAAAACACACACATTTCAAACTTAATAAAAGTTTATGTATTCATTAATTTATTTTCAACATTATCAATATTTTCATTTACCATTAACTGAGATTCCCTAGACCCTCACTCCCAGATCTAGGTATAAAAAATACATTAATCTCTAACTTTGATACTAAGTGTGACGATTCAAACCAAATTTACATATATTTCTATAATATAATCATTAAATCTCAAAAATGATTGCACAATCCCATAAATCAAAGTTTTAGTGTATTTTGATATTTTCTATATAAAAATAATATTATGAAAATTTATCTATAATCACACCATACTAGATCCCCTTTTATACATCTCCTGGGTTATACATATTTTCATAACTCATGGATTTTAAAATATAAGAATGGGGTGAGCTTAAACGCTTATTAAGGTAAAAAATATCAATAATTCATAAAGGGTTTGAGCATAAGAATATGAGAAAACATGAACATGGGAAAAGTATTTTATAAAAAAAGAACATGTATCAATAATAGTTTCCCAACATCCATAATATAAGGACATGTAATCTTAAATGATCAAACATATACCATGGGATAAGAGTGTAGAAACATGAGGTAATAAACATGATCCTTGGATTATAACATAATCATATAGCATAGAAATGTGGAATAATAATAAACATATGAAATCATAATTTTTTTAGAAAACCAATTATTTCCCATGCATCATGTTGTGAGTAAAAAAAAATGTCCACACATTAGGTTGTGAACAAAACAAAATGTCCATGCATCAGGTTGTGAACAAAAAAAATCTACACATCATATCATTATCTCACATGACATAAAACCTTAACCACTTCATTGGAGGATGATATAATACCCTACCCATAAATATCCACACATATATGTAACGTAAGATAAGAATAATTCACCATATTGTAATGTCCTGAACCTAGATGCCACCAAAAGGTGCTCTGAGACCAATTTTCCACATGGAATTAAGTGTATCTCCCCAAATTCTAGAGTCTTACAACTAGAAGTGAGGTCCTAGGTGTTATAGTGGGGAGACTATTCCCTCATTAGCATAGTATAACATAATTGAAATAATAACAATTCAATAGTGGAACCAGTAATACCATATAAAATAAGTAAACTGTAGAAGACCAATAGTATAAATAATCTAGATGTAATATCATACAAAAGATTATTCTACATGTTACATGTTCAAGAAAATATACAAATAGGTTACAAGATAGTCATATACAATAAAATTACCAAAAGTACAAAAAGGCTAAAAAGAAATCTCAGAAGCATCACAAGCCTCAGCATGGTCCCATGCTCTCCTGATCCTGAGCAGAATATCAAGTACCTATAGAAGGAAACTTTCCCTTATCGACACCTGTGATCATATAATATATTTGGGCCCAAAACATGAGCTAAATAGGGTGTGAGAATAAATCTCAGTATGCAACTACCCAAGGTCTATGTTGATCTGTCAGTGAATATATATAACATGTAGTGTGAAATAATGAAAGCAGTAAGCTAGGAAGTACTCAAAAGTAAACAACCTAAAAAAATTAGTTTCTATTTACATCTCATTTCATCATTCATTTAATTATTAAATTACATTGAATTCATAAGTCTCAGGATTCAGATCAAGACCGACATCCCCCGTATAGCTGTAAGAAAAATAGATACCTCAGAAGGCCATCTAAATAAGAACAAGTAAATACTGAATCCAAGCTTGTGCTTTGGCTTGGTAGACATGCCATAAATTATTTCAATTCAATACTCAACTTATAACCCAATCCCATCCATAACATTCCAAAGTTTGAATTCAAGTATTACTCTAGGTTCAAATCTACCAACACCCTATAAAACCGTCCTAGTGAACCACTTAGGAACCTGGTATCACTCTAGGTGTGGTATAAGTCTATGTCAACTGATCCCCTCCTTGGTGGTCCTATAGGGAATCCCAAGTATCACTCATGAAATATGGTCAATGCCTCTTGATCCCATCCAGGGACTCCCACAATGGTTTCATGATTCACTCGACATTTAATTACAACCCCTATGAACTCATCCATGACATCCATGGTTCACTCACAACATAAAAACAATAAACTCCTTGATCCCATCCATGGAATTTTAAAACGAATCCATGATTCTCCCAAATGTAAATATTATTTCATTATTCAATTCATTTAACATTTCATTAGGCATGTTATGGTCAAAACCCAAAAGCATCTAATATAACTCACCACCAAGGGTGTCTCAAGAAAAGTCCAACCTCATAAGGCTTGGCCTTTAATTTACTCACATGCTAACATTTCTCCTAACAAGCATCACATGAAAATTAAACTATTATATGGATTTATCATTATTCAACTCACATGGACCGGTCAGGAGAATAAAAAAATCAATTCAAACATGCTTAAACAAGTATAGGAATACAAGGTTCAAGGTAAAGTCAACCATACCATACCCTAACCATTTAAATTAAAATTTAACAACCTTATAATTACATTAATAACCAAATTCATTTTTAACAACCCATGAAAGGGAATTAAAGGCATGCCTCATAGGAATCCTAGGCCAAACATCCATAAAAGTTAATCCAAGGGAACATACCCATGGGGTGGCCCTTAATCCAAGCATGAAACCTATCATAAGCATTAAAAAACTTATTCCATTACCTAAACAACAATAATAAACAACAAGGTTTAATTGTACATCAATGAGACGCCCTAAAAATGGGTGTGCAACAATCCAACATATATAAACAACTCAATAATTAGCAAAAGGCATGAGACCACCTACCTTAGGCTCATGCTAAATAGATCATCTAGTATCAAGCTCTGATTCATCCTAGTTTGGTTGAAATTCAAAGAACAGATGAAGAATGGGATATTAGGGAATATGAGCCTAAATGAAAATAGTGCAATTGATATCTATAAGAATAAAGAAAGGCTAAAAAGGAATAGAGGCATTAAATTTACAGATCTAAGGAGATGAATGACACCCGGTTTAGATATCAAACAAAAAAGGGATCTTAAAATCAAGAATAGGCTCAAAGGGGAGCTCCAAATTGTGACCCACTACTATGCAACGAAGTAGGAGAAGGATTTTTAAGCTAAAAAAATTTCAATGGAAAAATAGTTATTCTACCCAAAAATATCAGGGCTGCATGGTTTATCAAAATGGTTTTTCAAACTGTGTGGAAACCATTAAAGACTCTCTATAACATTGGAGAACAACACACAATTATCTTGCATGGTTTGACTAACCATGCAATAACAATGCAGTATCTCTCTTCCTTGGTTTTCAATTTCTGCAGACCTTCCACATGACCACTCAGCTTCTACCTCATAGTATCCTAAAACCATGCAACCACTACTGCCTCCTACTGTACGGTTAGCTTAACCATGCAGGCTTCCTCACACAATTTCTTCTTAATGTGTGGTAGACCCAGAACACTCCAAGCCTTTGGGTTCCGGGCTTCCAATGATCCCTAGACACCTTTGAACCTCCCATGAACTCAACTAAATCCATATTAGGTCATATTAAAGAAATTAAACTAAGGATTGATTAAAAAATCACAATCCATACCTCAAAGAAGTATTGGGTTCGTACAAACTTCCCCCCTTAAAGAAACTCACCCCTAAATTTCCATTCCAAGGGTGGTGAAGAAGTATCTGGGAACAAATTTGGCCACTACGATCATACATCAGCCTCCCTCTTCCAGGTCTCATCCTGCACCCGATCGTGCTGCCATAACACCCATAGTGAAAGAATAGACCAACTATAGAAAACCTTCATGCTATGATCCACAATTCATATAGGATGTTCCTCAAAGGACGCATATACCTATAACTCTACCTCCAACGGCTAAAAAGCACGAGATGAGTCAGAATAGTAACATCGTAGCTGAGAAACATGGAAGATGCTGTGAATAACCTAATACCTATGAGGTAACTACAACTGATATGCAACCAGCCCAACCCTCTCAAGAATCTCAAATGGACCAACATATCTTGGTGAAATCTTACCCTGTCTTCTGATCCTATTGTGTACCAACCTCGGTGAAACACGCTGGAATAATATATCCCCAACCTCAAACTCTATAGGAAGTCTTAGGTGATTGGCATAAGATTTATGATGAGACTGCATAGTATCCATCTACTTCCAAATCAATTGTACCTATTCCGTGGTCTCCTGGACAAGTCAAGGCCCCATCATAGCTGCCTCTCCTACCTCCAGCCAACATAGGGGTGACTGACATGGCCTACCTTATAAAGCCTCATATGGGTTCATCAAAATAGTATCCTGGAATCTATTAGGATAGGTAAACTCCACTATGGTTATGTGTCTCTCCCATGAACCCCCAAAACCCAGGACGCATTCTCGAAGCATGTAATCAAGCACCTGAATCGTACACTTTGATTGACTATCTATTTAAGGGTGGTAAGCTATACTGAGAAGCACTTGTGTACCCAATGCCCTCTATATCCCTTTCTAGAACCAAGAATTAGACTAGGAATCCCTACCTAAAATGATATAATGAAGGACCTTATGAAACTGTACAACCTTATGGATGTACAACCTTCCAAGATCATCCACAATGAAGGTTTCCTTGATCGTCAGAAAATGTGAAACCTTCACAAGCCTATCAACAGAAACCCAAATGGAATCATTATATTGAGGTGACCTTGGTAAACCCATCATGAAATCCATCATGACATCATTCCATTTCTACTCAGGAATGGGTAGATACTATAAAAGCCCAGCTAGTCATTGGTGTTCCGCCTTCACCTGCTGATTGGTGGAGCACCTTATAACACAGCTAGATACATCTCTTTTAATACCAGGACACCAATCCTAATGATATAAATCCCAATACATCTTGGTGACACTAGAATACAATTCCCATACAAAGGCATGAAAGTCCCTCATCATCTCCTCACGCATGTCTTCTGAAACCCATACGTGACCATGCAATCATAGAACCTCATCCTCACCTATAGTCAATCTAGGAGTAGTGTACTCACCTGCCACACTCTTCCATAGAACCAGGCCTTCAGAGTCTGATAGCTGCCTCATCCTTACTCTATCCAGTAGGGTAGAGGAAAAAATTAAGGATGATAGAAATGTCTTCCCTTGACTATCGTGCACCTCCAAGCACATCTCAGAGAACAATTACATAACCTGCAACTCACTACTAGACTATATTTGAGTCCTCCTACTTAGTGCATCATCCACTGTATTTCTTTTACTAGGCATATAGACAATATTGAATTCAAAAGATTGAAGGTATTCTACCCACCTTCACTGACTTAGATTCAGATCATGTTGTGTAAATATGTACTTGAGGATTTTGTGTTCCATGAAAATCACAAAACACTCTCCTAATAAGTAATATCTCCAATAGAAAAATATGTGAACAAATACATTCAACTCAAGATCATGCATCAATTAATTCCTCTCATATGGATTAACTACCGAGACTCATACAAAACAACTCATTACCCTTATATAATATCTAATCCTAACCTAATACCTGATGCATTATATTACACAATGTAACTCATTCCTGGCTCTGAAAAAATCAGCATCAGTGCTAAATTCAATCTCTATTTCAACTCTTGAAAGTACATCTCATAGGAATCTAATCATAAATATTTCAAAACCTTCTTAGTGAATCCCTTAAATAGCTTTACTAAGCATGAAAAGTCCTGTATGAAATTTCTATAGTAACTATCCATCCCTAAGAAACTCCTCATCTCAAAGACGTTATTGGGATGCTTCTATGAAACTACTAATCTTACCTTATCTGGGTCCACTGATACTTCTACCTATGAGATGATGTGACCTAAAAAGTGAATCTTATCCATCCAGAAGAGACACTTTGTGAGCTTAGCATATAACTTATTCCCTCTCAGTGTACTCAAAACAATCTCAAGATGTTTGGCATGGTTGTGTAGATTGTGAGAATAAAACAATATATTATCCATGAAAACCACAAAAAATGAGTCAATATAAGGATATAATACATGGTTCATCAATTCCATGAAAACTAATAGTGATTTTGTGAGACCAAAAAACATAAAAAGATACTCATACATACCATACCTGCTCTAAAAGGCTGTGCGAGACATGTTTGATGATCTCACACGCACCTGATGATAACTGGATCTTAGATAAATCTTTGAGAAAACCCAAGATCCATGAAGCTAGTAAAAGAGATCATCTACTTACGGTATAGGATACTAGTTATTAACCATCAACTGGTTCAACTTCCAATAATACACGCAAATCCTGATTGTATCTTCTACCTTTTTTGCAAAAAGGACAAGCGAACCCTTCTGAGAAGTATTAGGTTGGATAAAACCATTAGCCTCCAAGTCCCCTAGCTACTTTATGAGAGATTTCAACTCTGTTATAACCATCTTATAAGGAGGAATAGATAATGATGAAATTCTTGGCACTATATAAATACAAAACTCTACCTATCTCACTAGAGGTAAACTTGAAATGTCTTCTAGGAACACATCCCTGAAATGATCAACTACTCAAGTGAAATGTATCTGACATGTTCCCAGGTCATATAGATAAAAACTCATAATATGAGCTATCATCCCACCCAAACCTAAATGTTTAGGTCCATATTAGATTTCTTAGACATCCCATTCACCTTTGTGTATAAATGATCTTCCCAATGGTGACGTGAAACTTACGCTACGATGATAGTAATTGATAAAGTTCTGAAAGGAAACCAACCAATACATCTTGAGAATGAAATAAAATCTTGTCATCTATAAGACATAAATGTCCCATACTAAGTGACACCTTCCAAACTCAAGGGGGAACTAATTGTAATGACACACACCTATCATTCTAATCCCTTATGGAGTGTCCTTGCACTGACACACACCTGTCATTCTAATCCCTAACGGAGTGTCTAGAATCATAACATCGTTATAAGTAAAAAAAGCCCAAGGCTCTCCACAATGGTAAAATATATGAAACTATGTGAATCCCATGTATCAAAAAGTGAAAAAAACTAAAACAGAGCCTACTATAATAGTAACTATGATATTAGAAGGTCCAAGATCTTGCTTCTTCTGGGTCTGTTTCACTGCATAATTCTGGTATGTACCATAGCCCTGAGACACTGCCTAGATACCTGAGCTATTCCACCCTTCTGTCTCTAAGAACCAGTGGTCTGGCTACCATGGACATGAACATCACCTCAACCTGAAGGGCCTGATGCATTCCAGATCCCTGACTAGAGATAAGCTGTAGACCCCGCTCTTGAATGTGGAGATAGTGCATACCCTATCTCACTAGATTATGGTGAGAAAACTTCGAAAAAATGATAAATATGTCCCATCATGCCACAAGATCAGCACTCAATTGGGTCCTATGGACACTGTGGCCTCGTATACCCCTGCCCACTCCATTGGTAGAATGTCACCCAGCTACCGGAAGAAATGTTTAGACTGCTCTCATCACTGTGAGGAAACTCCAGATGATGCTTCCTACTAGCGATCAAGATAGTACTATATCTAAGTACCAAACCACCCTGACTCTCACCTTCAGATTACCTCAGGATAAACTATGTGATTAGCACCTAATTCATTATATTAGAAATGATAGTCAACCTGAAGACAATTACCTATGATCAGATGTTATAATTGATAACATCTTCAAATAGCCTTGCTTTTGATACGTCATCACCCATTAGAATAGGTGCAAAGCACCAGATCTTAGTAAAACAGGTTGAGTAGCCTATCAATGAAAAATTTACCTACTCCAGATGCATGAACTCATGGGATTTATCTTCCCTCAGCATCTCAGGATAATAATAATCGTAGAAAACTATCTAGAAATACCCCCATACCATATCTTTATGACACTCCATCTGAGTAATAACATCCCACCATCTCTTGGCGTAATCATGTAGCATATACTTTTCAAGCTTTACCCTAATCTTATGAGGCATATCTAGATGCTCAAAGATCATAAGAATGGCCTCTATCCATGAATCTACAGCCCTAGTATTCCATTCCCTAAAAATGTGGGTGGATGCTGCTACTGGAACACTCATGTTAGCTCATCCATAGATGCGATAAGCTGTGGTTCTCCCTGAATGGTTTTCATGAACCTCATAGAGCCTTCACAGAACTATGCATCAACACCTATGTCCGGTATAAAAACTAGTGCCAAAACTGGTAAAACTAGAGGATCCACTAGTATCCCATGGCCTACCACCTATGGGGTATGATTGACACCACCCTCCTAGCGTACAACTGGAGGTATTTGTGGTGGAATGACTCTACAAATCCAAGCACATGCCTCAGTTCAAGTTTTTCTTCAAAGTCACAACTCAAAAGCACAAAATGAAATAGTACAAGTCAATAACGTCCTTTAGGAACTCACCCCTCTGCCTTCCCCATGGGTTAGGTATAGGTGTAAAATAATCGATAGACACTACAAAAATCTCACTAATAAGGTCGGGTTTGGTCAAGGTATCTATCAAAATCCATTTCATCTTCACTTGATTTCATAATCATTTCATATTTATCACATCCCATTTTAGAAGGGCAACCTAATGGTATGACAAATTCATATTCATGGGATCCCATACTCCCTGCTAATCAAAGCTTGGCATCCACACATAGTACATCATAACAAAATTAAATTTAAGGCTGCAACATGATCCACCAATTTCTGATTCAAGACGACCCATATACCTTAGGGACCAAAACATAGAATCCATCCAATTAGTACTGTAACATTTACCAATATACCTATCACAATATTAGGCATATCTATCACAACATCTATCACGAAAACATGCAATTAGTAATACTCTCTAAATGGCATGGAAATAATTCATGGCATGTGATTTCTAATAAGTGATTATATGATTCATGAGATGGCATACCCTCATATCATCGGGTTGTAAGATAATAGAACCCACAATCATATCAAAAATAATAGCACAATACAAGTGTGTCACATAAAGGTGAAATCGAATCATCTGTAATAGTTAAAAAATCCAAAAATCACAATTTAATTCGAGGTAATTTAGATTTTCCTTGTATGCGAGGTAGCTAATCCTGGGAACAACTTATTAACAAATCCCATTTCCTTCCTATCTCTGTATATTTTTTCTAAATAATAAATGAAACCAAAAAAAAAATCCTTTGATACAACTTTGTAACATCCTGAACTAGGATGCCACTAAATAGTGCTCCAAGCTCGGTTACCCACATGGAATCAATCATATCTCCCCAAACTCTAGAGGTCGCCGAATAGAAGCAAGGGACTAGGTGTGATAGGGGGAGACTATGCACTCATTAACAGAGTGTAACAGTGGAAAAAATAACAATTCAATAGAGGAAGTAGTAATAACATATAATAGAAGTAAATAGTTAAAGACCGATAGTATAAATAATATAGATTTCATATCATAAAAAATATGATGCTATAAGTTACATGTTCTAGAAAATAAAAAAACAAGTTACACTATAGTTATATAAAATATAAGTACCAAAAGTATAAAATGGACAAAAAGAAATCCAAAAAGCATTGCAAGCCTCAGCTTGGTCCCATGCTCTCCTACTCCTAAGCAGCATATTAAGTACCTGTAGGAGGGCGCTTGCCCTTATAGACACCTATGATCATATAATCTGTTTGGGTCCCAAAAAAGACCAAAATAGGGTGTGAGACTAAATACTAGTAGGCAACCACCCAAGGTTCGTGCCAATCTATCAGTGAATATATATAATAGGTAGTGTGCAATAATGAAAGTAGTAAGCTAGGAAGTACTCAAAAGTAAACAACCTACAAATATTGGTTTCCATTTCCATTTCATTTCATCATTCATTTAATAATTTAATTACATTTTATTAATAAGTCTCAGGATCTGGCTTAAGCTCGTCATCCCCTGTATAATTTTAAGCACAACAGAAGCCTCAGAAGGAAATCTAAACAAGAACAAGTGAAGACCAAATCCAAGCTTGTGATTTGTCTTAAAAGACATGTCATATATCATTTAAATTCAATACTCAACTTATAACCTAAGACCATACTTGACATTCCTATGTTAGAATTCAAGTATCAATCCAAGTTCAAATCTACCAGCACTCAACAATACCGTCCCAACGAACCTATCAGGAAACTGGTATCACTCTAGGTGTGGTATAAGTCTATGTCAAATGAGCCCATCCTTGGTGGCTCTATAGGGAATCCCCAAGTATCACTCATGACATATGGTCAATTCCTCTTGATCCCATCCATGGAATCCCTCAATGGTTCCATGATTCACTCAACATTTAAGTATAGCCCCTACGATCCTGTCCATGACATCCATGGTTCACTTATGGCATAAACATAATAAACCCCTTGATCCCATCCATGGAAGTCTAAACTGAATCCATGATTCAACCAAATCTAATTACCATTTCATCATTAAATTCATTAAACATTTCATTAGGCATGATAAGGTCAAAACTCAAAAGCATCTAATATAACTCACCACCAAGGGTATATCAAGAAAATACCAACCTAATAAGGATTTTACTTTAATTTAATCACATGGGTACATTTCTCATAATAAGAATCACATACAAATTAAACTATTACATGGATTTAACATTATTCAACTCACATGGGTCGATCATCAGAATAAACAAATCAATTCATACATTCTTAAACAAGTATATACATACAAGGGTTAAGGTCAAGTTAACCATCCCATGACCTAACCATTTCAATTACAATTTAACAACCTTATAATTCCATTAATAACCAAATTCATTTTTAATAACCCATGAAAGGGAATTGAAGGCACACATCATAGGCATCCTAGGCTAAAAATTCATAAAAGGTCATCCAAGGTAACACACCCATGGTTTGTCCCTTAATCCAGGCATGGAACCTAATACAAGAATTAAAACACCTATTCCATTACCTAAACAAAAATAGTAAACAACAAGGTTCAATTATAAATTAAGGAGACACCCAGAAAATGGGAACACAACACTTTAAAATTTATAAATAGATCAATAATTAGTGAAAGGCATGAGTCCACCTACCTTAGGATCATGCTAGATAGCTCACCCAGTATCAAGCTCCGATTCATCCCAATTTGGAAGAAATTTGAAGAATGAATGAAGAACATAATATTAGGGAATACAAGACTAAATAAAAATAGTGCAATCAATATCCAAAATAATTGAGAAATGATAAAAAGAAATAGAACCATTACCATTGTGGATACAAGGAGATGAATTACACTCAATTTAGAGATTGAATGAAAAAGGGATTTGGAAAGGAAAAATAGGCTCAAAGGGAAGCTCAAAATCATGAACCACTACTATGGAATGACGGAGGAGAAGGATTTTTAAGTTAAAAACATTTCATGTAAAAATGGTCATTTTACCCAAAAATATCATGGTCACATGATTTATCCGCATGGTTTATCAAACTGTGTGGAAACCATGCACAACTATCTATAACCCTGGGGTACAATGCATGGTTACCCTACACGGTTTGACAAACCATGTGGTAGGTCTCTGCTATGGTCTGTTATTTCTGGATACCTGCCACATGAACATGTGACTACTACCACACAGTATCCTGAAACCATGTGGCTTCTAATACCTCCTACCACATGGTTATCTTAACCATGTATAATTCCCTGCATGGTTTCTTTTAACCATGTGGTAGGCCCAAAACACATTCATCCTTTGGGTTACAGGCTTCCAACGATCCAGAGACACCTCCCAACCTCCCATGAACTCAAATACATCCATATTAGGTCATATTAAATCAATTAAACTAAGTATTTATGGAAAAATCATGATTTATAACTCATATAAGAATTGGGTTCTTTCACATATCATGAAAACCCACAGAAGGAATATGGGATTATTATATTTTCCAAATAGTATCACATAATGTGATATCAAAATTAGATCAGTTGATACGAAAAATTCAATAACCTAAAAGTTGTATTTCATAAAGGAATTTAGAATGTGATTAATGAAATATAGCTCCATAGGAGTATGATATTTTCTTTTTAAATAAGAAAATGGCAGAAAAACTATTATAAAGTGAATTTAGAAAGTATTTGTTAACATTTTTGTAATGAGGTAAAGTTATGAGCCTCTTTCAGAAGTTTCTTTCAAGAAGCAGACATAATTTTTTTTTCAAAAAGTATTTATAAAATAATATCAATAATGGATCCTTAAAAAACTACATTAATGTTTTATATAGGAAATGTGGATTAGAAATAAAATATTTGATCATGAAAAGAAAACCAATTTAGTATTTTAAAATACCGTCATTAAAAATAAAATCATTTAAAAGAGTAATAAAGATTAATTTTGAAAAGTGGAAAATATAATTATAAATATAACCATAAATAATACATATTTGGATTTAAAAATAATAATGTAGAACATTGGTGGGAAGAAATAACATGGATATGGAAGGGAGAAATCTTATTAGAGAGGATGTGAATTATTCTTAATAATGATATACTTTTATGAGAATGAAATTAATCAAGGAATAAGCTTAGAATTAAAAATTAAATTTTCTATAGAGAGAAAGATAATGTATCATATAAAAAATAAATGGTTTTAATAAAATAAAAATAAAATAAATAAGTTCAAGAATAAGCATTATAGATCTTAGAAATGATATTTGAGTTAACAAAATCCCATACAACATTGGTATATCTTGAATCAAAATCCCATGAAATATTGAACTTGAGATGGTTTTTTAAATCCCATGAATTTCATGAATGTTTCATAAAAAATACATTGGGAGGTGTATACACTATACAATGTACAATAAGTGTTGAATATAAAATATGTCTCGATAAAAGAAAACTGAGATGAGAAACCCTTACCTTAACCCTTGAATTCCATGAAAAAAATTTAACCTCCTATATAATAAACATAACTATATTATTAAATCATTTAGGAACCTTATTTATATCCATTTATCTATAAACTAATCAATTATAATAATTTTTTATACATTTATTAGTTAGTTATAGTTTATTTTCATCATCAATTGTTAATAATTATGTTCATTTCATCTAAGTTTCTTAAAGGGTACATCAATCCTAATTATTTGGTAAAAAGTAAATAATTCATAGATTATTTAAGGTATTATAATATATGTTCTTAATTATTTATAAAGTTCCAATATCATTCCATTATATTTCTAGTTACGACACGTGAAGATGAAATTGATGATGATATTATTTCAGGCAATTTACTCATATCAACACATTACTTTATAATGATCATTTATTTTTTTATAAAACTTTTAAAACCATAATAATGACATATATTAATCCTTAATATCATATATATTCATCCACTATATTTTATAACCATCCATGTAAGGTGGTGAGAAAAAATGAAACACGCTGTCCATAGAGAAGGTAGTCTACACATACACACGAGCGACAATTTTATTTCCCAATGGATGGGGTTATTAATAAAATTACCAATTTATCTTTAAATAACCTTAATTCATGTCATAAATATCATATTAATTAATTAATTAAATTCTTATTACAATACAAGTAGGGTGGTTTTGAAAAATAAATATGTTGTTCCATGGAGGCGGTAGCCTGCATATACACATGGACACCACTTTCATTTTCCCTAGAATGAAAGAAAGATAGAAAATAGTTTATATTTTCATAAATTTATTCATTTTATAAATATAATTTTTATCATTAAATACCATTTTATAAATATCCATGTAATGTGATTATGAAAAATTAAAAATATCGCTTCATGGAGGTGATAGTCTGCACGTAAACACAAACGATGTTCTCATTTTTATAAGTAATGGAGAAGGGTATATAATGGTTATAAAACCAACATAATAAAATTTAATAATAATAATAATATTTATGTAACTATATTATAATTATTCAAATATATTTGGAGGAGAAATATGGGGAATAAAAAAGGATAATAAGTGATTTGTATGCACATTGAGAATTTGAGGTTTTTCTTGGAGGACCTCTTAGAGATGAAAGATTTAGGTATTTTAACTGTATAAAAGGATACCAAATGTGGGATATGGATCTAGGGGAAGTAAAATAGACATAGTTTTAAGAGAAATTTTAATTTTTAGAGTGTATGTAAATGGGTGGCAGAAGTCTCATTTTATAAGCGAAAAGAGTGAAATATTTGTAACAATATAAAAAGATAAGTCAAAATTGAAGGAACATGAGTAATTTTTTTGAAAAATAGAGGTATTATGATTATTTTGAATAAAAAATCCATAAATTAAAATGTTTAGATAAGTATTTAGCAATTTTTGGTATTTTCTCTCAGGTTTTAATTTTTACAATAATTTACTTTTACATGATAACTCATTTTTTAACATCAGTAACTTATTTTTATGAATAAAAATAAAATTATAGTTATTAAATAATTTGTATATTATTATTCAAAATATTAAAACAATTTTATAATATTAAAATTTTTAAATTGGTGAAAATTAATTCTAAAATAATAAATGTATAGCGCATAAAAACATTTTTAGAAAAAAGTATAACTTAAGTTCTAAAATTTAAAATGTAATTTTGTAAATTAAACATAATATTTTTAGATGTATAATTTTATTTATAAAATAAATATTTTGTTAAGAAAAAGTTTTAATAAATTTTAATTTATTCTTATATCCTAATAATCTCATAAAAGTCACAGTATATATAAAAACATATCTTTCACTGTTCACCTAAAAATCAATATTTTCTAAAAAATACAAAAAATTATCCCTTAGATAATTTATATATATATAATCCAGAAATGACATCAATTTTATCAAAATAATTATATATATATAATATATTTAATTTTTAAAACAAAATATATTTTATATTGAAAAGAAATCATTTTTAGAGAAAACCGATATTTAAAAAGCATTAAGTGTTCTTAATATTATTTTATATTAATTTATAATATGAAATTAGTGTTTATATATTTGTTTTAACAATTAAAAATTTATAAAATTCCTTTAAAAGTTATTATTTTTGGTTTATTAAGATTGAAATACATAATATGTAGAAAAATATAATTCTTTTAATAATAGATTAAATGATTTAATTACTAATTATTTAAGATTTTATAATTATTAATTAAATTTCATAAATAAATTTTAATTAAATAAAACATTTATTATTAGATAAATTCATTCTATATGTATAAATTCTATGGAAATACCATTTGTATATGTTATAATATAAAATTTTTTACATTAATAATTACATGTTTATAACATAATAAGTTCTACTTAAAAATACCCTAAAGATATCCTTGTAAGACCTAAGAATAAGATAAGATCTAGTGGTAGTCAAAGTTTGAGTTTTATATAAAATGGATCTCATGGAAATCTAAAAAAGCATTAACTTTTCTTGCAAATGATTTTTCTCAAATCTTAATTGTTAGAGTTCATATTGGGCTTGGTCTAGGGAAAACCCTAGTAAAGCTAACTCCTTTAAAATCTTGTAAAACCAAGATTAATATGGAATACTTATAATACTCAAAGGAATTAATTTCATTTTCATACATAAATTTCATTATATGGTTACTTATATTTAAATAGGCTAATTCAATGACTATATTATAAAGGTCACATTATAAACTTATAGTTTTCTATTAATAAAATGTATAGTTGTTTCATCTTAGTCAGGTGTTACATGTGGATAAATTTATTCAAAATATTTTTTTAATTAAAGAAAAATATATACTAAAATCTAATGGCATTACATCCTTCCCCCAAAATAAATTGTATCCTCTTAATTTTAATTTCTCTCACCAATAAAAATAGATGATGATATTATTAATATAGTTACTAACTTGGATACGATTAGGAATCTTATATCATGGTTGAGTTTTAAGACCCATATAATGGATGTAATCATTGATAATGAGTTCACAGTTAGCCTTGAATTGATTGATTATTATAGGTTGATTTATAATATAAAATGTGACTTCCTTATTCTGGAAATTGTTATGTGATATTTTTAGAGAGAGATGATCAATTCAAAAAATCACATTAAATTACTACAAAGGAAGAATAATAATATTTTAATGATTTATATTCCAACAAACTTCAACTTGGGATACATTAACCATATTGATATCATCTTTCTATAATAACTCAGTATCAAATAATTATGGCAGGGATTTGATGTTTACAAAAAATTTCCTAGATATCACTAGTGTAAAAAGTATTTAATACAACACTTTTATAACAACGTTTATAAAAAAATGACATTATAAATGGTTTTATACATTGGTTACTAGGTAAACAACATAAAAAATTTAATATCAATATGTTTTCTACACTGGTTATCATATAAACAATGTAGAAAACCATTTCAAAATGCAATAAGTTGAACAAATTTTTTTTTACTTGTGCACTAAATTGATCACTTGATGAACCCAAATATTCTTACTCAAAAACATCATTCATATGATCTATATTTCTCTTCCTCACTATCTCCATCCTTGATCACTCCCTCACTCAAGGTATATATATTTTTACAACATCCAAGGTATATTTTCTCTTCCTAACTGTCTCCATCCTTGATCACTCCCTCATATTTTTCACAACATCCAAGGTATATTTAATTCCATAATTTTTTTCATGAATATTTTATGTTTTGGATGATATAAATCATGCTATAAATAATAATAAATAATATAACGATTATTTTATAATGGAGTGTTTAGGGATAGTTGTTTAGTTTTATTGTTATGAAAGGTTTTCATTATTTAATAGTAAAATATGATTAAATGTTTAATGTATAGTAAATTATTCACAACATGAATCTAAAAGGTTGTGTTATAGTTGTTGAGTCTCTGGAATTTTTATATTCCCTAAGAGAGATATCATTGTGCATAATTTACCTATTGAATTATGATGTACATGTTGAATATATATTTATATAATCCATCATGTTGTAAAACATGGTGTCCACATTTTCTATAACCATGAATTTTTGGAGAAAAAAGGGATTGCACATTACTATATAATGATTCTATAATAGTCAACTATTTTATTTTTTCTAAATGAATAAAAAATTAACACATAAAATTATTATGAAACAGTTTGTATAATTATTTACCTAATAGGCCACTCAATCCCTTCCAATGATCATATAAAAACTAGTTTATTATTTTAATATTTTATTGACTATCTCAATTCAAGTCCTAAAATTGAACTTAATTTTATAACATCGTCATCCTTTAGAAAAACTAAATTTACTATACTTATCAAGACCTGGTTACATTATATAGAAATATATTCTCACATAGTGGTACTCTATAAATAATTACTTCATTTTTGTTTTGATATTAATATAACAACTCCTTGTTTATCTTTAATAAATATAGTGTAGGAAATATTTTTATAAATAACAATACTCTATTATCTTTATTATTAAACTTTTTTATGTTTCCATTTATCATGAATTTTTTAATCTCATGTATTCTTACTCTCTAATATTAGAAATTATGTGTGGATTATTTTTTTACTATTTAAATTTAACAATAATAAAGGACATTGTAGAACTATTTCACTTAGTTTATGGAACTATCACTATATTGTTTTGAATTTTCTTATATTTTTTATTATATATAGAATTTGTTTCATCAACTATTATATTATAATTATAAAATATGTGCGTAGATTCACATTGTATATGTTAAACTATAAAAAGTTTATTGACATTCAAAAATCATTTAGCCTATAAGTGTAAAACTGGATATATGAATAATTATTTTAATGATCTTATCATCTCATGTCTACTTTGTGTTCAATGTATTCCCATGAATCTTCCATGTTATAAATACATCATATGAATTTTTCAGATCATATGTTACATAAATTTTAATTTGTATGGGGAAACTAGAGGGGATCCTAGTTTGGCAGGATGCAATGGTATTTTTTGAAATTATAGAGGGTTCAATAAAATCACTTTATCTTATTTCCTTGGTTCTCATATTATATTTGAGGACAATACTTATGATGTAATCTATGCAATGAAACATGAATGTGATCTTAACTGGTGAGACTTAATGGATCTACATATATTCTATACAAGTGGTCAACCTTGTCAAGAACAAGCTGTAGAATATGTATTGGAAACTTTATTCAGCTTAGAGTAGTTGTTTCTTTTAGATGGAAGAGATTATTATTATCATTTCTCATGTCTGTCATGAAGTGAACATGATAAAATATGCAATTAAAAATAAGGTGGATTATGATCATGTCTCTTTTTGGTCTTATTTATTGAGTGATATATTGATATATCTTTATTATTACAATGTAAAGGGAGATGTTTACACCTTCCTTCCTTACATTCCCTTTGTTTTTTAATCCACTTTTATTTTATTGGATGGTAAAGGGTATATTTGATCTATATTTTGGAATGTTTCTGATTGTATTGTTATTTATAAAAGTAAATTTTAAATTCAATTTAAATATACAGTAAATTATATACTTGAAATTTTTAATAGGTGACAATGAGACATAGTTGGACCTATTCAAGGAGAATTAATGATAAATGTAAGGAAGAAGTTATGATTCATTGGAATTTCCAAAAAAAATGTTCCAAAAAATGACCATTTTTTATATCCATTTTTGAAACACTTAAATATTAAAAAGTTATAAATAAAATAAATCAAAGATCATTTAATTTTTCATGGATATAATTCAAGTTATATTCCTTGTATTTGGCATGGTGAAATTGAATAGAATTCTAAATATATAAATGATAAATATTTTTAAAAAATAATTTTGATAAAATTGAAGAAATGATTCATGATATTAGAGTGGAGGAAATTTTCAAAACATCATTGTTTTGGAACCTATATTATGATGAAAAATAATTGTATCAAGGTTGTATGCAATTTATGGTTTTATCTTGTGTTAAGATTTATTAACTTGAAGGTCAAAAATAGATGGAGTGATAATATTTTTATAGAGTTTATATAGTTTTTGAACGACATAATTTCTAAAGACAATTATCATCCATATTCACATTATAATGTTGTGAAAATATCGTGCCCGATGGGTTTAGAGTACTAGAAGATACATGCCTTCTCGAATGACTATGTACTATATAAGAAGGAATATAAAAGTTTTTTAAACTGTCTTAATGTGGGACATCACAGTATATGTCAAAAAAACCAATCATAGTTTAATTTAGCAATTACCAAGACTCATGATAAGGTAATTTGGTATCTTCCTATAATTCCTCATTTAAAATGTTTATTATCAAATTCAAATGATATAAACATGTTCTGATTTCATGAAGATGAGAGAATATCTGTTGGAAAATTACATCTTCTAGCTGATTTTCCATAGTAGAAGAAAATTCATCAATGGTTTTCTAACTTTGAAAATGAAGTTAGAAATATCATACATGGACTATTTATAAATATATTGAATCTACAATGGATACTTAGTATAAAAAATCATTTATGCCCTATTTTATTGGTAATTTACAACTTATCTCTTAAATTTTATATGAATTAGAAATATATCATGTCGAGTTTACTAATTTTTATAGCATAACAACATGGAAATGATATTTATGTTTTCTTATCACCACTAATTCATAATTTTAATATTTATGGGGGGAAGGTATCGGAGTGTATGATTCTAATAAAATGGAATATTTTTAATTTCATGCAATGATTATGTTCATTATAAATGACTTCCCATTATATATAAATTTTTATAGATACAATGTTAAAGGGCATAAATCTTATACAATTAATCAAAAAGGGACTTCATATTATCAAATACAACATGGGATAAAAATAGTATACATGATTCATAAATGGTTTTTTCTTATGGATCACTCTTATAAAAGATTAAAAAATGAATTCAACGGATCATATGAATCTTATATTACTCCAAATCCTTTTCTAGGTGATCGATATTTTGATAGGGTGAAAAAAATTGATGTCAAATTTGGAAAGAAATAAAAATATATTAATGATAGAAATATATATAAGAAATAATCAATATTTTTTAAACATCTATATTAGAGATATCATGAGGTTAATATCAACATTTATTCCATCCATGTTGAGAAGAATATCAATAATAGTTTAATTGGGAAATTTTTAGATACTAAAGGAAATACTAAAGATGGGTTGAATGCAATATTGGACTTACTATCGATGAGAATGAGTTTAGAGTTAGCTTCTAATTCTAAAGGAATATGTATATAACCACCTATATCTTTTCATAAATTATCCGATAGATATAAAATTAGTTTTTTAGTGCCTCCAAGATCTCATTAGGTCGCAGGGTTATTAGTCAAATGATTTTTTTCACTAAAATATTTTAGGTTAATGGGCACAAAATATCATTAATCTGATGTTATGATGCAAAAAATAATATTAGATGCATTACATGAAATAATACACATCAATTTTAGATTGAATATCTTCAAGGTGTGTTATTTTTTCAATTCAATTTATAATAAAGTGATAAATCAAAATTCATTGAACAAACTGGAGATTCACTTTCCACCATTTTTTTGATATCATGGTACATTTAATGGATCGTTTAGTGTGAGAAATAAATATTTTTGGTCTAGTATATATATGTTGGATATATTATTTTTAAAGGTATATAAGGATATTGAATGGGTGTATAAAAAATCCATATTGACTAGAAGCATCCATTGCTAAGAAATATATTTCTAAGTAAGTGGATGGGTTTTTTACATAATACATGTCTTTAGTAGAGAATATCATTTTTCCTAGATCTTATACCAAATGAGTCAGTTTTAGGGTAAAGGGGATCTATGGGTTAAAAATAATGTCATTGACTTGTTAATAAATAAAGAAGTCACATTTATACTTCTTGAATAATATATATAATGCTAAATCATATATAAAATTGCATATTAATGTGTTAAAACAACAGTATTCAAAAAATAAAGACATGTGGATATTGAATGTTTATAAAATTTTTTTTTATTAGTTTAAAGAGACTGTGCGTGGTAAATCAGATGCATTAAAAACATTGAGATGGCTAGTGGGTGGATTAATTTTAAATATAATAACATGGTCTAGGTATGAAATTGATGGTTATACAATTTATACCAACGACCAATATAACAAAAGTGAGATTTAGAACATCAGTATATTGGTGTTCACTAAATAAATACATTTTTCTGTGCTAAGGAAAGAAACCCAATCTCTGCTTTAAATAAATTTTATAGATTTATTGAAGAAATATGATAGATTGATTAGATTAAATTTTGATTTCCTGTGTTCAACTGTAAATGGATTGTCGATAACAAAAATTTTAAACTTGATGAATTCAATATAACATTAGATCATATAAATATATTGGAATACATAGATGACCCTTTTATCATTTTAAAAGGGAAAAATATTTTAGTAATGAGAAACTTGATGATAATGGCATCCCTACTTCTATAGAAAGATTAATAGAGAATATAATACCCAATTCATATACATGGTTTGTTCCATATAGAATGATCATAAATAAGGAATATAGTAAAAAGATCCTTTAATAATATTCTAATATTATATATACTATATATTTATTTTCTATTTAACTTTTTATTTTTTAAAATATTGGATATAATATTTGTAATTTTATTTGTTCTTTAAGTCACATATTTAAAAAGTATGATATATTAATTGTTTTTTAGTTTTTTTGTATAATTTTCTAATTATTGAATTCCGTACAGTGTTAGATATACTATTTTTAATTTGTTAAAGAGTTTTATTACATTTTTTTTATTTTTTTTGTATCATTTTACAATTTTAATTCAAATATATATATAATATTTGTATTTGAATAATCTTGTAGTTGTGTACTCTTTTATTCTATCTATATCATTACATGTCTCATAAATATTTTCATCGTTTTTTTAGTATTATTGTTAACTACTTCAAATAATATGAATAAAAATGTGTTTTTTAGTTTTGTTATGGTTGTATCATTTTTTTTATTTTTTTTGATTTTACATGTAACTTATAAATTATATAAAATTTTACTAATTGTTTATTAATTTTATTTGAAGGATAATGTCACACCCAATAGTCGAGTCACCAAGATATTCAAGGGAGGATCTTATGCATACTTCTGCTAAGGAGACTCCTCATTCTCCTACACATTATCCTTCTACATCTAAAGAAAAATAGAAGGATTACACGCTTGATAAATGTTCTAGCACACATTTAACTAAATTATCAGTTTCCCATAGCCCAAACTAGAGTATAATTATTGAGTTTGATGATAATGGTAATCCTAGGAGTCCAAATATAAAATAATTTTTAAGTTTTATATCTTTGAAATCTTGAGATAAATTCAACATTTTGATTGCTGATTAGATATGTATCAACTTGATGACACTATATCAATTATTGGAGACCATTTTAGTAAGATAATTTATTATTATTATATTTTTCAAGACAAGTTTTTACTAATTTATATTATTTCTTCCTTCTCATCAGATTACATATGATATACCTGACATGAGATAAGTTAAGATGAAAATTTTATCTATTGATTCTTGGAGGTGGTGAGATTTTAAATAAATAATCACATAAAATTTCATTTTTTGTGAAAGAAAAAATGAAAATATATGTAATATATATATGGTTTCAAGATGAAAATACATGTATTTTTTTTTATTAAAAGTAGATAGAAATAAGAATTTTTGGTAAGTGAAATTATGAATTTTTAAAGTGTTTCTTTATATGTTAATTAAAAATGTTCATATTAATGATTTTTTGTCCTTAATTAATAGGTAGAGAGGAGATCTCATCAGGTTATCCAATAAAAAAACATAAACCCTATTACTTTATCTTGTGGATGGTATATATTGTTGGAAGCACAAATTATATTTAATTTTTTAAAAAAATTGAGAGTCAAGCCATCAGGATCTATAGAGACTACCCATCTTTACCACCATATAGACATGAAAAATGGAAAAGGGATTAGTTTTTAAAATATGGAATATATCTTATATATGAGGTGAATTATATAGATAAATTTTTTGTAAGAAATTATTTAAAAATATTTTTTAACTCTTTATATTTCATAATTCACTAATAAATTTTCCAGATATTCTATATAGGATTCCCTTGATGTGTAGCACACATAGGGGAGCTTTATACCTAAGGGTAGGAATGATATTTTGATTACTACATTAAGGAATCCTGAACACTTGGGTCTTGTACAAGGATACATGGTGGTCGTATCAAATTAAAAAGTGTTTGGTCATCTAGAACTTCTTCGAGGGATGATGCTTATAAAGAGAAAATATACTTTTTAGAACCTAATGTTAAGGATATGGGAGAGACGATGGAGGAAGGGATTAGATTGTCAGTATATTCTATGTTTTATGATTTGAAAATACTATTTTAGGATGCATATAACACTTTACCTTCACATGTATATCCCACTCCTCCACCTCCGCCTGAATATGTCACTCATCCACCTCATCCTCCACAACATCCCATATATTGTGATTTATATGTTGTGGATCCAATTATCATAATGTTGCATATAATATCATATATTATATTGGGGATACCATACATCATCATTATATAGAGATGGATCAACTTAGGGTAATTTTATAAGATATTATAGATTCTTCAGCAAGAGTACCATTCCCTATTGATAAGGTTTCTATAATTGGATAGTGTAATATATTTTTTACTTTGTCCATATCTACTTTTCTGAAAACTTTCCACTAAAGTATGAATAGATTATATCCTTTATTTCATATTTATATTATTTTTTTAATATATATATATATTATAGGAATATGTTAAAGGAAAAGACATGTTATATTGAAAGAAAAAATAGGTTGAGACCCCATTGACTTCACTTACAATTTCATAAATAATTTCTAGATTATCATCATATACATTTATGTTGAGAGATACTTATAAATTTAAAATGACTATTGGAAATTTTGGATGTGATTACGTGATGATAATTTTTAAGAGAGATATTAGGGAGCTTCTAACTACATATATGTTGGGTCTTATAGTTATTCCAATATTTCTTATGTAATTTGATTATATATTTATTTAAATTATATCTACTTGATCTTACTTCATACATATGTTTTTTATTATATATATTGGTACACATTGTATATAGTATAAAATAACATTAGTTTATGGATTTATGGGCATAAAATTAATTTATCATATAACTTTTACAATGCATGATGATGAATGAACAAATTATATATCTAAAATATTTTAGAATGATGTAATAAAGTGTTAGATACTACCTTATCTAAAAAGGTTTGAAAAAAATATTTTAGAAAATTTTATTTTAATTTATTAAATAGAAAATCATATTATATTTTTTATATCATTGGTCATTGTAAGTTGGGTGTTTATTGTCCACATAAAAGGAAATCTTACCAGTTATTCTCTATACATGGGGATGTGTGAGAAAACTTTAAAAAATTATAAGATAGAGCAGTTTAATTATTTTAATAATTACATATTATAAAAAAATTATAATTTATTTCATACTTATCAATTTTATATAGTACATGAGATCGATATAACTAGATAATAAATAATGTAAAAAAAAAGATAAAATATATACATGAATATGTGGATTCATTTATAAGTATTACAATTTAGAAAATACCTAAAATATTATTTTCAATTGATAAATTATTTTAAAACAAAAATTTCATCAATAATAAAGAATCATCAAATGTGGATATTGTATTTTAAGATTTATGTATGAAATAATAAAAATTGGAATAGTTATAAAGTTCTACAAGGTTGGATTTTATTATAATTTTTTTATATTTACATTATATTAAAAATAAATGTTGAATACTTTGTTTTATAATTTTTAGCTTTTTGATGATGCCAATAATTATGATGAAAAAGATTTGAATCATATTTGGGGAGTAAGGGAAGAATATTTTCATCTTTAATTTTGTTTTAATTTATGTATATTTTGAAATTAAACTTCAATTACAAAATATTTGTAATTTAAAATAAGTTTTAATATAAATATTTATTATAAAATTATTCATTGTTGTTTTTTTATTCTAGTGTTTATGCTATTTAGAGCTACTAGTATTGTTGTATATAGGTTGGGTTGGTTTATATTTATAAGAAAAAAAATTTATTTTATTTTATTTTTTTACATTGGTTCTTTAAGAACTGATATAATTGTTAGGCTTTGAATGTATTTAAAAGTTTTAAATTAATTTTCTCTATTTTAAATTAAGTTTTGATAAATTAATTTATAAATTTTTGGTCATTAAATTTTCAAATATATATATTTTTTCTTTCTAGAAATCTGGAAAATGAGTCACCGTTTAAACATGTCATTGTTGAAATGAGTCACCGTTGAAACGAGTCATCATTAGAATGAGTCACTGTTGGAACAAGTCACCGTTGAAATGATTCACCGTTGGAACGAGTCACCATTGAAATGAGTCACTATTGAAATGAGTCACCATTGGAACAAGTCACCATTGGAATGAGTCACCATTGAATGAGTCATTGTTAGATGAGTCACTGTTTTTAGCCACCATTGGGTTCATAAAATGGTTGGTCAGTAAGTCACACAACAGTACGTCAGTAAGTCACTGTTGGACTTCTAATAGTGACTAAATTTTTTATTGTTTAAGATGATTCCTTTTTTTCATATATAATCATGATTTAGTTAGTTTTTTAAAACTCGATTTTTTTTCTTAAACTCACAACGGTATGTCATTTGAGTCACTGTTGGTCATACACCGATAGATAAATTTACTCAGTTAATTTTTCTTATTCAAAATTTATTCTTCTTAAATTTTATTATTTAGATATTATAATGGTGTTTCTATTATTTCATGATTGAAATATTTTTTTTAATGCGTTAAAATGTTTTATAAGACTTTATACAAGAAATTAATATTTTATATGATGATCTGTTTCAATTCATTTTTACTACATGTTTGAAATAGATATTTTAATTAATTAAATACATTATTTTAAATTCTAAATTAATTAAAAGTTCATTACAAGTAATATTAATTGTTTCGATTAATATTTAATTTGATTTAATATCCCGATTGTTTTATTTTCATCGTGTTTTGAAAAACTTCTACAGGTAACAAAATTATTTTAGTTATTATTTGGCAAGTGTCATGCAGTGAGTGAATGTAGATACATGCTTTGTGGATTCTATTTAAATGTTCCCAAAGAACGATTCAAAGGGACTTCTATAAAAAGGACTGTGCAGATCATTTGATATATATAAAAAAAAACTATACAATGAGAACTCTGTGATACTTTAAAAATGCCTGCTTATCTCAAAAAAATTTAATGATCATCTGTGACTTCCTCCATCTACTATTATCACAATAAGGGATACATACTCTACATCCATTTATTCAAGTGAACTAGGATATTGTGCTGCATACATCAATAATAATCAGACCATCTACTAATTTTAATTTTTTTATAACATCTTAGGTAATTATAGAATAATTCCTTTTCAATTTTTTTTATGAATTATATTTTACCTTAAATGGACTCTATATTTGATAGTGTACCTGAAACATAATAATGGATTTCTTCGAAATCTTATGTTTCACACAAGATTAAGTTATACCAAAAAAAATATTATTAATATTATTATTTTAAGTTACAGTTATCACATATCCGTTAGAATGGTGGGAATGAATTATATTAACTAAATTATGAAAATAGGGTTTACACATGTTTATATAATGATTCATTGATCATAAAATTAATTATAAATGAAAATAAAAACCAATTTAATATAAAAGATGTGTTTTTCTGAAAAAAAATATTTAAATGAAAATAAGTGAGTTAATAAAATAATAAAATCATTATTGATGGACTTTATTAAGAAAATATATATTTGATATATTAAATTTATTGTTTAAAATTCATCTTATATGATTTATATAAATTATATAAGAACAAATTTAATTTTTCAGATAAAAGATGTATTTTTCAAAAAATGCACTTTTGCCGCCTTTTAATGGAGAACCCATTTTAAATATATTTTTATCACTTTTATATGTTATATTTGATAAAATAAAATTATTATTTAAGTGTGGGACATAAAAATTTACTTTGGTTGAATTTTGGTATTTTTCTAATTAAATTCACATTTTAATGAATAGTGAAAAATAATACATTTTTAATTCAAACTGCCTTTTTGTCTAACTTATTTATATTGTTAGATTATATTTTTAATTGGGTTCAAAGTATAATTCTATTTTTTTTATAATTTAATATAATTTTTGTCATTGTAAGTAATTTCACATTGAAATTAGATATGAAAACATTTCAAACTTTTGAATGCTTCACTTTAAAAACCCACTTTTTAGTTTTGTTTGGGGAATTAATTTTAAATAAAAATTTCCCAATTCTGTGAATTTTTAATAAAATGGATTCCATATTTTTAATCATAATATCCAAATTATTTCATAAGGTCAATTTAATTTTTAGGTATAAAAAATTACCATGGTAAAAAAAATATATTTATCATAGTAAAAGTAAAATTTTGACAAGGGTTAAAGTTAAAAGTAAAAAAATTAAAATACCTAACAACTAAAAAATTTAATGGTTGTTTGAGGTGTTTCTAGACCCTAACCAGCCTATAAAAAAATTAATTACAATCCAAAGTCTTGTAATTTAATTCCACCTCTATATGGTTGGATTTTAATATACGATAATCAATAAATTGATCAATTGAACTCACCTTTGCTCAAGTATAAATACCACCACTACACCTCCCATTTTTGAACCAAAAATCCTTTTAGATCCTCATATATCTTTCCAAACATCTCCTCTTCACTATCTGTAATGACTCGGACCCGACCAGCCACCCGAACAGTGCCAAACGGGTCGGGTGTTACTACCTTAGGCGCACCTCCCATGAACGCCAAAGGCTGCCAACTAGCAGCGATGGTCTGAATAGGTATAGTGGGGAGGCTATACCCTCTCGGAGGAATTAAAGTACTGGTCCAAGTAATAAATTAGAACATGCAATAGAAATAAATGACTCAACAGACTCGAACCAGACCCACAGAACAGAAACACATTCAATAACAATATACAGCGGAAGAAATATAGAACATTAGCAGCGGAAAGTAAACAGAACATCATGCCAGGAAATCAACTGCATTAATTGCTAAAAAAACCAAGCATGCATCCAAGCAAGTCATACAAATCAATATATATACAATGGCGCCAATGGCTAACCAACAGTAGCTACAACATAAGGTAAACATGCTGATGCAAGGAAAGAAAACTAAACAAATAACTCCAGTACGACACGACCTCAGGGTCCGTGCCAGTCTCCATGTCAACAACACTAAAGTCCAGCTCCTGAGGCTGACCCTCTACCTGCACGCAATTTCATAAAGTCTACATGCATCCTGAAGGGCCCGTGTAGGGTGTGGGACAAGTTTCAGTAGGATACCACCCAAAGGTGCGTGCCTAATATAAGTGTTTAGGCAAACATGCTTATACAAGAAAAATAGTAAACAATGCAATGCCCAAAAGTAAACAAAGACTTCACTGGTGCTCAGAAGGCACTAGGAAGTGTCACCTGCTTCGGCCAACGCCGGAAAGTCTGATCTACAGCCCGACACCTTGTGCCACCTGACACCATGTGTCTCAAGTACCGATGTCCCGAAGGCACGCCCAACCGTTGTAACCCAGCTCGAAAGCTCAACCTGCCCTAGGAACAACATCCTGAGGAACAACGATACCTGTCCTCAAAAGATAACCGGAGGGATAGCGATGTCTACCCTCAAATCACGGCGAGCCGCTACCCCCAACCTGACCGCCTCAAATCTATCTTCTGAAGGCTCCTCACCTTCCACGTGGCTTCCCATGGAAAGCACCCCCGGACCAAATATACCTAACAGCATCTACCGGGGGCCTCTACCCAGCGAGTGGTCATACCACCTCATCTCAGAGTCTATCTGTGTGAACACTACTCAAAAATTCCCAGTGATCGGTAATCACCTCAGTATGTCCCAAGCCACAACACCTCTGACACCTCGTGTCTCTGAAAACTTGTCGCTCAAGTAAGATGGTCTCGCCATCCAAGTAACCTGGCCCAAAGCCCAACCTGACAGTCCAACTACCTCAACCGACGTCCATAACGCCCAATCCCATGGTAGCAACCACCCATGTATCCCGAGCCAAACCCCAACCTGTGATCCCCATCACTCAACAATATATTCGGGCCATGCCCAACACAACAAGCAGTTCAACACAAGCAATATCTCACATTGTATATTCATACTTGGAATCATCACTTAAAAAAGGCAATTACTAAACAGTCAAATTGCACTAACCTGTTCTATCCCATATCAGCACCTAACTCATTCACGATTTAACAATTAAACTAAACAGTTTAACTCGAGACATTAAAGAAGCAGTATAAACATAGAAATTTAAAAAATGGTCTAATACACACGCATTTCGGCACCCCTGGCCGAATTGTCCCAAATGAGCAACGACCTCTAACCCAGTCTCGCTCAATCACAATAGGGTTAGGGAATACCCAAAGGCATTCTATAATGAAGATAATTAAATAAAAACAAATAAACAATGTCTCTCTCAACACCCGACGTTGCAACCAAATGTCACAACCCCCAAAAGTCTACGAAAACACAAAAGAAGGTATTCACCACCTACCTCGTACTCGTACGATGACACTCCTTTGATTTCATCCTCTGAATCGGACTGAATCGCGGTAGATCTACGTTTCGGTCAAATTCGGAAATTCTGTTCGGATGGAATCTATGGAGGAACAGGTGAGGGATCAAGGAAGAATAAGGGTGCGCGTGGTTAGCATTTCTGATGCGGTCCCGCTGCCACTGACGGATCGAAGAATGGAGGTCATATGAAGAATCTGGGAGGGTTTGTGTTCTTGGAGGTTTTTCGTACGAAGAGTTCATCCAAAGGGGAAGAAGAATATGTTTTTCGCAATAAGACGCAACAACGTCTCGGTCTATCAAATAAAAAAAAGTACACGACGTGTATTTCCAAAGTACACGCCGTGTATATGTGTTTTCGTACTCCAACTTAAGCAGAGTCCAACACACGGCCTGGACCGTGTACACGATCAACACACGGCCAGGGTCTCGACCGCTACACAGGGAAAGGGTACACGACATGTCAAGGAAGGATACACACCATGTAGATGGAAATTTACACCTGGTCACCACACGACATGTACCTGGCCTCGCACGGGTAAGGGATACACGACATGTCTATAAATACATGCCGTGTAGTAGGAAAGTTGTACACGGTCTTCACACAGCATGTACTCGGTGAGTACACGGCCAATCACTCGGGTAACTCAAACACGGCATGTACTTAAAGTACACGGTGTGTAGTCTGAAAATTTCCAGAAACTACCCAGATTTTCCAGACTTCTGAAAAACCAGTCAAAAGTTTAAACAGGGCCGGGTTTTGACCCGTTTCTAAAAACTCGGGTTCTTACACTATCCACATGTCAAAGTTTTTTTGGTCTCAACAAAATACCAAACCCAAAGTCTTCAAGGGAATTTCTTGGAGAGGATATTCAAGATGTAATTTTCTCAAAGTACCTCTCTTAATTTATTTTCATTTTATACTTTATCCTCACCCAATTTATATATCAGTGAATGATTACTCTGGAATCAGGTATATACTAGAGTTTTACGTTTCTAAAATAATATATCATATCCATTTCATTTCTCAATTACTCTAATTCAAATAAACAAAATTGTTATCAAAGTTATGTAGCTTAATCGCCTCTAGGAGTAATGTTTTTGGTCATTTTCCTTTACTTCCTTCATGGATGGTCTTAAAACCATTATTATAGTAAAATAATATTTTAATATGTATATTATAAACTATTTAATATTCTGGATATGTTATATTAAACATAATTTCATGATTTCCATATTGTTGTTATACGATAACTTCGTTTGGGGACGTGTGGACTACCGTCTCCTCAAAATGATGTGATTCATTCATATATCACATGGAATGTATTAAGGATTATTTTAGTAAAAATATATGATATAAATTAAATATTAATTATAATTTACCTATATTATATATTTATACATATTTATATACATTTAACTTAATTTCACTCTTTCTATATGACAGGAAAAATGAAAATAACATTCATGTATACATACATCCTACCGTCTCCATGAATGGTGTTTTTTAGTTTTTCTTAAAAGAATATTATAAACAATTATATAATGAATTTATGAGATATTTATATCATGTTTTATATTTTAGAGATGTTGGACTTATGACCACATGGACAATTTACAATATAAACTAGTTCATTTTCAACTCAAGTACTGAATATCGATAAAACATATGATATAAACTTAAATAATTATGTAATTGTTATAACATGATAACAAGTGATATAAAATAAATCCCTTATTTCTTTTTTTTGGGTATCTTGGTATTGAAAATTGGTTCTTATATGAAAATATCGTTTTTATATGGAAATGTTTTTCATATGGGATCATAAGATGTTTTCAAAAGGGTTTTGTAATGAATGTACACTACTGGAAAAATACCTTATACCAACGATTTGGAGAACCGTTGCCAAGTAAGATGTGAGGATAGGTCTATACCAAGGGTTTTGGGAAAACCATTGGTATAAGTAATATGAAAATATATACCAACGGTTCCATAAACCTTTAGTATATGTAATTAAAAAAATAATCATCCAGTTGGTTTTGATCCCAACACCTCCTGTTTGTGATTGAACAACCTAACCACTAACCTAACTTAATTTTGTAAACATAATTTCATAAATATATATATGTATTATCATAAGTATTTTAAATTTTTATTTATTTAATGTTATCTATAAGAAGATTCCATTAAAAATACATGTACCTATACCAACGGTTCTCAAAACTGTTGGTATAGACCTATACCAACAGTTTTGAGAACCGTTGGTATAGGTTATTTGATTTTGGGACCTATACCAATGGTTTTGGACAAATCTTTGGTATAGGGGGGACCTATATGGATGGTTTGGTCAAAACGTTTTTATAGGGTCTCTATAATGGACCTATACCAATGGTTTTGGACAAACCGTTGGTATGGGTCCAAATTAGTGAACCTATACCAACGGTTTGGCCAAACCATTGGTATAGGTCCCCCCTATACCAACGGTTTGTCCAAAACCATTGGTATAGGTCCATATAAGTGACCTATACCAACAGTTTTGGCCAAACCATTGGTATAGGTCCAAATTAGTGAACTATACCAATGGTTTTCCCAAAACCATTGGTATAGATCATATTTCCAATAGTGGTGTTTTTTTCATAAAATTGTAATTGAGCATTATGTGAAACGGGTGAGCCAGATATATCTTATATGAAGGTATTATCTACATTATAGCTCATGGGTGAGCCCGATATAGCATATACGAAGCTTTGAGCCCCATTATAGCTCACGGGTGTGCCCGTTATAGCTTATATGAAGGGATTAACCCCATTATACGTCACAGGTGAGCCTAATATAGCTTATATAAAGTTTAATCCCCATTATATATCTCCAATTCATTCGGTAATAATAATATTGGAAGTTAGAGATATGGTTATTCCAATTGGAAGGGGTTTTAAAGGGGTTTATGTATATGATTATCTAAGTCACCTAAAAGAGTTTTAATTGTTTGATTTTTTGGTTTTAGTGTTTTTTCTTTGGGAAAAAAATTATGAGGGTTATTCATGTGAAAATATTTTGTTTCATCCACTCAAATAACATTAAATGGGTTGCCATGTTTTAACTATAGTAAGTGTTTTCTTCATTTTTATGCCCCTTACCGAGCTTTTTGTGCTCATTCCAAGTTTTTAATGTTTTCATAGGATTTAAGGGAGAATATAGTTAGGTAAGGAATCAAAGAAAGGTTACGATGATTAAACATGAAAATAAACCATGATTCTTTTTAAAATTTTTTATGCTATGGAAGAAATGGGTACTATTGGAAGTGTCCACTTTGTATTTCTATGTACATGTCATGTATTACTTATGGTCTAATTATCTAAATCTATAAACCTAAAAAAGATCCTCAATGTAAATTATTGAATTAACTCAAGATTATAAAATGTTTAATGCTGGGGCCTTATAGTTTTTGTTTAAATTGTTTACTTCCATAATCTTCTATTTGGAAGTATTAAGTGTTTGGTTTATGATTTTTCCCTTTAAAATCAGGTTTCATCATTCTATGGTTATTCTACCATGAAAAGTAAGGTTTGGGTTATGACTTAGGAATAAAATTTAGGGAAACAAAAAAGGGTAGTATCTGGTAGTAAAGAATGGGTTGTGACTCTTGGTATTGTAAAAGAAAGAGTCTATAATAGGTTATCACACCTTTCAAAGTGAGGTTTAGTGGGTACCAGTATCCTTAAGGGGTAGAGAAGATTGATGAGTGGACTAATATATTTAGATCTGAACCAAAAAAAATTCTATATGTTCTGTGTTCTTTATTTTTCAATTACATCCATTTATTTACAACAACACTACACTCACAAGGTTTGATTTTATAAACTCTGACAATTTATGGTAACTGTGATTCAATTTTTAAAAAAAATATTCACCCCCAATAATCATTTTTCCATAATTATAATGATCCAATAATTTGTACCAAAGGATTGGTTGTTGACACTATAGGTCTTTTGTAAACATAAGTATTTTACTACTTATTTGATATCGCTGTGCTAACCCGAAACTCTAGACTTAATAGTCTAAGAATAAAAAGAAGTGATTTATTTTATAATGTCAGGTATCAATGCTAATAATGGATGGATACCACAAAACCCTCATTCTTTGATAGAAGTGACTATTGTCACAGGAAAGACATAATTGAAGCTTAACTGAAGAAACTAAGTGTTGAAAATTGGAAGATGGTTGAAAAATAATACAAGATACCAGAAGAATATCTATAGACTCTTACTGGTAATGATATGGTGAGATATGTCTTAAATTACAAGTTAATTTTTTTTGTACGGTGCTATTAGTATGAGTGTATACAACCATGTATCAGCTTGTAAGACTGCCCATGACATATGGAGGAAAGTGACCCATTGTGGAACTAAAAAGATGAAGAGAACCAAGTTGGGAATGCTTCAAGTAGAGTATCAATATTTAAATATGGGTGATGAAGAATATGTGGACCAGATGTTCCATTGATTTAGGAGAATCACAAATGGGATGATTGGTCTTAGTGAACCATTGGAAAACACTACTCAAGTGGAAAGATTACTAATAGCTATTACAAAGAGATGGAATGAAAAGAAGGTGTCCATCAATGATATTAAGAAATCCAAAGAATACACACTAGATGAACTAATTATATCCCTACTACAATATGAGTTTGAGATAAAAAAAATTGCAGATGGAGAATCTACCAAAATAAAAGGTATTTTATTTAAATATAAAATTGTTGATACCTCTGATGCCTTTGAATACGAGTGTTAGGATAATGATAAGAAGATGACCCAATTTAGTAATAAATCATTCAAGTACATGAAAATAAAAGGTGGGAATAGGAAGTTTGAGAAAAAATTCAATAAGGAAAATAGAAAATGAAATTCTAACAATAATAATGATGTTTCCAAATTAACCTATTGTGAGTGAAAGAAGAAAGGTAATATAAGAATCGACTTCCCTAAACTCATACATACCAATAAAGACAAATATAAAATATGTAAAGAGAAACAAGATCTATTTGGAGGTTTGGACTGCTCATATACTTTTGAAGTAATAATGATTCTGGATGGGAACATGAGATAAGGAACTTAGCCCCGATGGGTATTCAGCATGAGGTAAATAACTCTTTTTCTACTTGTTTAATATGTCCAAATATTAGTGATAAAAATATTTATCTAGAAATGAAACTAAAATGTTTTATGATTCATCATATTATTCTGATATGAAAATAATAAATCAAATAAAATTCTTAAAGAAATTAAAGAAATAAAAAATAATAGAGTAATATTAATTGAAAAGTGTGTTGAATTAAAATCAAGGAAAAATAATTTTTTAAAAGAATTTATTTCTTTTAAAAGGAAATTTGAAAATATAGAAATCTATAATTCTCATAATAATATGTATAGAGAAGATAAAAATTATGAACTGTTTAAACTAAAGGATAAAAATGAAAGAATTAAAGATTTTTTGGATGTTAATGATAAAGGTAAAGATAAAATATTTGACTAGATTGTTTATGATTTGATGAAATTAGAAAATGAATGTAAGAAAATTAAACAAGAAAATAAGAAACTAAGAAATAATCCATCTAGTACACATGAAATGATCTCTTTATATTTAGAAATGGTTCAAAAGGAAAATCGTCTTTAAAATATGAAGTGGTTAATACTAAAAAGGAATTTTCTACCTTTATAAATGGTTAAAAAAGTATGATAAAATGATGTCTTTAATGAGAATAAATCACAATAATACTTGTTTTGGTTACAATAGTTTTACTCCTAGTTTAAATAAGAATACTTTTGTTTAAATATCAAAAGAAACTATTTTAAGTGTAACATTTTTTAAATGAAGAATGTAAGAAAATTACGCCAATGAGTGTTCACTAATATTCACAAAATCTTTTGGGAAAACAAAAAAATATATTTCAAATGATTCACTTTTGAATCAACCCTCTAATAAATTATCTAAATCTATATGGGTTACATAATTTTCTACTACTAACCTAATTAGACCCAAGTTGACATGGGTTCCAAAACAATCATTTTATTGTTTAATTGAACGAAATATGTCTTGGAAGTCTCACAGACTCATGTTACTTAGAAATTGTCTTCTCCATGCACATGATAGGTGATATCAATAAATTTTATTCATATAATACGTGTGATGGTGGCCTTGTCACTTTTGGAGATAACTCCAAGAGGTAGATTAATGGTATGGGTAAGGTAGGTTTTTCTAAAACTATTACAATTTCAAAATAACTATATGTATATGGTTTGAAACATAATATTTTAATTATATCATAACTATTTGATGATGGTTCAAATATTTTTTTTGAAAATGACAAGTGTCCAGTTCTAAAAAATAACTTAGTTCTATTTTTTGCTAGTAGAAAAGAAAATGTTTACTCTATTAATCTTTCTGAATTAACCAAACTAAAGGTAAAGTTTCTAAATGATGTAGAAACAGATAAATTACTATGGTATATGAGGCTTGGTCATGTAAATTTTAGATTATTGAATAAAATTTCAAAGCATGAATAAGTTATGAAATTTCCAAATCTTCAAACAAGTAAGTCCTATTTGTGTGATTCCTATTTGAAAGGTAAACTATCCAAAGAAAGATTTAAATCTATTAATGATGTTAATTATTATAGATTCTTAGAATTACTACATCTTTAATTTTTTGAAAAAATTCAACATGCTTGTTTAGGTGGTAAAAGATATGTATTTGTTTTCGTAGAATATTATAGTATATTTTCATATATTTATTTCTTGTCTCATAAAAATGAAACTTTATCCAAAATCTATGATTTTTGTAAACTTATTCTGAATTTCATAAATACATAAATCATCTATATCAAAATTTATAGATGTGGTGAGTTTATAAACTTAGAATTTGATATTTTTTTTGAATCTAATGGCTATAAACATTTCTTATTTTCCCCCTAGGACACCACAAAAGAATGGTGTTGTAGAAAGAAAAAATAGGTCCATTCAAGAAATTGATAGATCCATGAATATGGAATATAATATTCCAAAATATTTTTTGGATGAAGCTATAAATAAAAATTTCCATGTGTTAATTAGAGTATCTATTAGACCCTTTTTAAATAAGACCCCTTATAAACTATTGAAATGTTATAAAACTAAAGTAGGTAATTTTAGGGTCTTTGGAGGTAAATTGTTTATCTTAAATACTAAAGATAGCTTAGATAAATTTGAATTCAAATCAGATAAATGCATTTTATTAGGATATTCAGATGGTAGTAAATCTTATAGAGTTTTCAAAAATTATTCTTTAGTTTTAGAAGAACCTGTGCATGTAAAGTTTGATGAAAGTTTATCTAAAAATAAGGATTATGTTTCTTTAATTGAAATTGATGAATTTAGAAATTTCAATTTTGGTGAAGATAATGATCATGGAAATGATAATGCATCAGTTTTGGGTGAGCATGCCTCATCTCAAACTGATACAAAGGAATGGAAAAATCATAAAAATCACCCAATTGATAAAGTAATTTGACATGTTGAATATGGTGTTAAAACCAGAAAATATGTTATGATTTATTGTTTTAATTCTGCTTTTTTACTTGATTTTGTTCCAAATAACATTGATGCTACTTTAACTTATTCAAATTGGATTAATTCCATGCATGGTGAATGAAATAAATTTTAAAGAAATAAAGTGTGGGACTTGGTTGTTTTTTCTAAAGGTAAACCTATAATAGGAACCAAATTGAATTTTCAAAATGAACTTGATGAGTTTTGAAATATTGTTAAAAATAATGCTAGACAAGTAGTTTAATGTTATTCCCAAGAATGGAACATTGACTTTGAATATTCTTTTTCTCCTGTTACAAGGATGGAAGCAATTATAATCCTACTATCCTTTTATAGTTTTCAAAATATAAAATTATTTCAAATAGATGTAAAAAGTTATTTTCTAAATGGAATTATTTTAGAGGAAGTATATGAAATAAAACCTCATAGTTTTTAAAAATACTAGTTTCCAGATCACGTTTAAAAATTTAATAAATTCATTTTTGGTCTCAAACAAGCTCTAAGAGCCTGGTATGAGAGAATTACACAATTTTTACTTAATTTTTTAAAGTTAATATTGATACAACCTTGTTTATAAAAATAGTTTCAAATGATTTAATTATTATTTTTTATTTATGTAGATGATATAATCTCCAGTTCAACAAATGATTCTTTGAGTAATGATTTTTCAAAAGTTATGATTTTTTAATTTGAAATTAGCTTGATGGGTGAATTAATGTTTTTACTTGGATTAAGTAAAGTTGATATTTTCATAAATCAAGCTAAATATGATAAATTTATTGTAAAAAGTTTTAATTTAGATTTTATTAAATCTTTGAAAACACCCTTGATAACTAATTTTAAATTAGGCTTAGATGAATCCGAAAAGCTTGTAGACATTAAACAATATAGAGGAATGATTTTTAGTCTTTTATATCTCACTACTTCTAGGATATATATCATGTTTTCAGTATTCATGTGTACTAGGATAAAATATAACTCCACATAAAGTCACTTAAAAGCTGTTAAAAGAATAATAAGATACATCAAAGGTACTATTTGTACTAGTTTGTTTTATTCAAAAAATGAACTATTTTGATTTACTGTCTTACTTTGACTATGACTTTGGAGGTTGCATACTTACAAGAAAGAGTACCAAAAGTATGCGTCACTTTCTAGGTAAAAGTTTAATTTCTTGGAGCTCAAAGAAACAATTCTTAGTAGCACTATCAGCAACTGAGGTTGAGTATGTTGGTGATGGTATCTATTATTCCTAGAGTATATGGATTAATCAAACTTATATGATTTAAATATTTGTTTTGATAAAATTCCTATTTACTATGATAATTCTAGTGATATTTTATTTTCTAAAAACCCTCTTCAACATTCTAGAAGTAAACATATAGATGTTAGATTTAATTTCTTAAGATATCATCTTAATAAATGTGATATTTTTAAGGAATTTATTCCCTAGAATAAGTTAGCATAAATATTCACAAAACCCTTAGACTCTATTAAAATTGAAAAATTGAAATTCTAATTAGGAATGTTAGATGGTTAAATTCTTTTTATCTAATTTTTTATACACTATGTTAACAATTTTTTTAAAAAACAAGGGTATTGTTTTTTTTAAATTCAGGTTACTTTTTGGTAAATTTCAAAAAGGGGGAGATTTATATTGAAAATTTAATATTTTTTCATATTTTTTAATTTACAAAAAGGGAGAGTTTGTTAGGATTTAAAAGTATGTAAAAGTTTTAAATTAATTTTCTCTATTTTAAATTATGTTTTGATAAATTAATTTATAATTTTTTTGTCCTTAAATTTTCAAATATTTTTTTTTCATTCTGGAAATATGGTAAATGAGTCACTATTGAAATGAGTCACTATTAAAATGAGTAACTATTGAAACAAGTCATCTTTGAAATGATTCACCATTGGAATGAGTCACTATTGAAATTATTAATCATTTGAAGGATTCACTATTTCAATGAGTCACAATTGGAACGAATCACCATTGAAATGAGTCACCATTGGAATGAGTCACTGTTGGAATGAGTCACCACTTGAATGAGTCATTATTGAATGAGTACCCATTAGATGATTCACCATTGCAAGCCACTATTGGATTCATACAATGTTAGTCCAGTAAGTCACCCACCAGTAGGTTAGTAAGTCACCATTGGACTTTCAATGGTGAGTAAATTTTTTACTATTTAAGATGTTTCCTTTTTATTCGTAGATAATCATGATGTAGTTATTTTTTGTAAAACCTGATTTATTTTTTCTTAAACTCACAAGGATATGTCATTTTATTCATTGTTGGATTCATTAAATGGTATGTAAATTGAGTCACCATTGGATTCATGAAATGGTATGTCATTTGAGTCACTATTGGCTTCATGCAACGATATGTCAAATGAGTCACCGTTAGTTATCCACCTGTAGATAAATTTACTTAGTTAAATTTTATTCTTCAAAATTTATTTTTCTTAAATTTTATTATATGGATGTTAGAATGATGTTTTTATTATTTCATGATTGAAATAATTTTTTTAATGCATTAAAATGTTTTTATAAACTTTATACAAGTAGATTAATATTTCATACGATGCTCTATTTCAATTCATTTTTGCTACATGTTTGAAATAGATATTTCAATCAATTAATTAAATTGTTTTTCAATTATAAATAAACTACAAGTAAATTACTAGTTATATTAATTGTTTTGATTAATATTTCATGTGATTTAATAGTACGATTGTTTTATTTTCAGTATGTTTTTAAAAAATCCTACTGGTAAAAAAATTATTTTTGTTATTATTTAACAAGTTTAATGTAGTGAGTGAATGTAGATACATGTTTTTGGGATTTTATTTAAATATTCCCAAAGAACAGTTCAAAGTGACTTCTATAAAAGGGGATTTGAAGATCATTAGATATATATAGATAAACCCATACAACAATAACTGTGTGATACTTCTAAAATACCCACTGCTCTCAAAAATGTTTTGCGATCATCTACAACTTCCTCCCTCTACTATGATCACAATAAGGAATACATCTTCTGAATATATTCATTCAAGTGACCCACAATCTTATGCTATATACATCAACAACAATCATATCATATGATACTTCTTATTGTTTTTTTAAATCATGTAATTCTGTAATCTCTTGTTTTTGAGTCTTCAATGTATGGTTTATGATTTTTCCCTTTGAAAGAATGTTTTATCATTTTTTTTGTCCAAGGAAAAATTTATTGCATAAAAATGAAAGGGAGTTACAAAAGTCTGAAAGATAAAATCTTATTACAATACTTATCATAAAAAGGGAGCAAATCACCAGGATAATCATCCAACCAGGTAATATCCTGATTGACCCCCTTGTTGGCAAGACTGTCAGCAACCATGTTCGCTTCACGAAAAGCATGAGTGGAAATGTAGTTGAGATACGTGCATCGAGAAGTAAGAGGCCAGGCAAGGTGTACCACCCCCTTCTAGATAGCTTAAACCATAATGAGGTTTAGTGGGTACCAGTCTCCTAGATGAGTATTGAAGATTGATGAGTGGACTAAGATCTTTAGATCTGAACCACTAAAAAAATTCTCTATGTTCTATGTTCTTTATTTTTCTGCTGTATCCATTTATTTACAAGAACGATGTGCCTACAAGGTTTGATTTTATAAACTCTAATAATTTCGAGTTACTGTGATTAAAATTTTAAAATGACTATTCACCCCATCTAGTGTTTTTCCATACTTAAAAAGATCCAACAATAATTTTAAATATTTCACATTGATTAAATAAACATAATGAAAAGATTATGATTTTTTAATCTCTCTAGGTAATTTATAAATTATTTTTGAAAATAATAAATGTGAAATATTGTCTTTAAAATCATTTGTCATAAATGATATAAAAATTTATTTTTTATATTACTTAAAATTAAATATCTAAATAAATGACATTAAAAACTAAAAATGTGATCTTAAAAATAATTTTCACTATTTTATAATAGAGTTTATAGAACTAGAATCCAATAAGACATCCTTAAATATGGACTGGAGAATAAGTGTGACTTAATTATCAAAATACAATTTAACAATAGTTATTTTATTGGTTCTCCCTTGTTCTTTTGGTCATAGAGGTTGTTGATGTCTATTACCCTTAATATCCCTCAGGTTAAAACATCAATTTTTAGAATACCCAAAATCCTTGCATTTGAATCACTAAAGTGTGGGTGAAGAATTAGTTGGGACCTTTATACCTTCCATTGTATTGGATGATCATTTTTTCTCCCTTCAAAAATCACGATCTTGATGAATAATACTTCCACACTTGAAACATTTTATTTCTCCTTTGTGACATTCCCTTGGATGTTTTAGACTACATTATTAACACATAGAAAGTTGAATCTTCTTTTTTCTATAGTCATTTTGACATAAAACTCTATGAAACTTCATCCTTATCTTCTTTTTCATGTTTGGGATTTTGTTAAGGTTTAGGTTATTAATCATAACTAATGATAGTTGGGTGAGTATAACCAAAATATTTTCAACACTAGATTCCATCCCATTTGGTTTCTCATTAGGACAATCACTACATTTCCCATTGTATCCCTTATTAACTCAATCTCCCATTTCTCCAGTCATTAATTAAATAAAGAAATGTTAAGGTATGAGAATAATTAAATTAATTAATTTATAAAAGGAAACTATAAACTTAAAATATCTAAATCAAAAAATGACATGCATTACCTAAATTATGAATCTTTAAATTTCATTCTTTGTTTTCTATGATCATATTCATATTTGGTTCCCTAACATAAATATATTAAAATACCACATAATGGTTTATGAAAAAACATGTGAATCACCAAAGAATATCCCATGAGAGTTTAAAATTAGGTATACAGTTAGGCATCCTTTTCATGAAGCAGGTGAAGATAAAGTTAATACTCAATGTAACACCCTTAAATTTTAATATATGAAAACATTTAAACAATTCCATGTGTTCAATAGATTTATACACACGCATAGATGAACTAAAATGAAAATATTATATATTTAGACTGTTAAAATAGATCTGTTGAATTAGTAGTAATGAATAGGAGTAACCAGTTTTTGAAATATTTATATAAATAAAATAAAGGCTACTTTTAATATAAATGAAATTCATTTGGTATAGCTAAAATGACTAATACAATAATTTTATTCTTAAAAATGTATTTTTTCTAAATATTCACTTTCCATGGGATATAAATTTATGTTTAAAGAAACTTTTGATTAATAATGATAAGATATATTTGACATGAATAATTGATTAATACCAATTTAATTATTAAATAATATGAAATATGAATGACATTGGTTAATATTATAAAAAATCTATTTTCCTATAAAAATATTTTTTCATTCTATATAAAACTAATATTTAAAATTTAACTTTCTAAAATTCAGAATTTTAATTTAACAAAATAAAAATTATTTTTGGATTCATCATAGTAATATTTTCTTAAGATGAATTTTTGGGATATTTCAATAAATATTGATTTTTTTGGGGAATAATGCGAATACCATTTTTGTTAAAACTATGACTCTTATGACATCTCTAGAATGTAAGAATAAACTAAAAATCACATAATATTTCAATTAATATGATATGTATTTATGGAATAAAATTATCCACTTTTAAAATATTCTTTGAACTTATAAATCACATGTCCAATATTTTTTGAACTAATTAAAATGTTACTATAATAAAAACTATTTTAAGTATTTTATTTGAATCAAGTATTTTAATGGTGATATTTAATTTAGTATTTCCTTTAAAGACTCATAAATTTTAATTTATAGTTTTATAAATAAATTTATTTCATTAAAATCAGTATCTAAGACAATTTTATATTATATATTTATCTAAAGCTTAAAAATGTTATTTTTTTAAAAACATTTTTACATGATTAAGTGTGTTTTTTTAAAATTAACTTTTCAAAACTTTAGAAATATTATTTGATAAAAGTGTTTTTAAATTTTAAATAAAAATGATAAAATTAGGTAAATTATGTTAATCTTATTTTTTATCATTAAAATTAATTACTGGGGTTAAAAATTAATTACGAAGGATAAACTAAATTTGGGTAAAAGTTAAAAAGTTAAAAGTTAATTCCCTAAAAAACTCAAATTTGTATAAAAAATGAGTGGTTAAGGTTAGTTTCTACCCAAGACCACTTTACCCTCATCCTTTAACCATTGTTTGGCCATTGAACCTTAAATAGTAACCTTACATTATTGAAAATGGAAGGGTTACTCCCAAAACTACCCTTCCCTTCACTTATAAATGGGTAAAACTTACACCCCTTAAAGACTAACATTCACTTAGAATTTATCCTTTAAAATCTAAAAATTTTCTCCTCCTAGAACCCTATCCCATGTTCAAATTTATTTCCAAGGAGAATTCCAAGGAAAATTCAAGTACCCAATGTGAGTATTATCAAATACTTTTCTTTTATTCAAAATTATATTCATTAAAATTTATTCTATACATAATTATATAATGATATCAGTATAATTTATATATTTTAATGTTTCTATATTAAATATATTACCATTTTATATCCATCTATTCCATCCATTAAGAAAAATGAAATCGTTGTTCGTGCGTACATGCAGACTACTGTCACCACGAGCAACAAAATTCATTTTTCATCATCACCCATAAATGATGCTTCCTAAAATGGTTTAATGAGGAAATATTATTTTTATGACATCATTAAGGTTTTGATATGATATATTATAGAATATATTTATGATAAGATCAATAAATGACTGTCATTAATTTATTCATTTAAAATGATAAAATCAAGAGGAAAATGAACACTTATTTATAATAAATGTCTTTATATTAATTATATTCTATTTATAATTATTTTAAATTTTTATATATAATACTAATAAATACTTAATGATATCATTATTCATTTTATATAATTTTATTACAACTAAAACATCTCATAATCAACCATTAATCCTAATAGATTCATGTTTGGGTTAGTTTAACCAATTAATTGAATAATACTACACATTTCTAAAATGGATCACTATTATAAATTATTTAATGGTATAATATGATATAAATATGTAAATAATATATATATATTTTTGGTAATGTTATATCAACATTCAATTCGTTAATTAAGAAAACTTCATTCATTCGTTAAGAATCACTAAAACATGTTCATCGCTAATTTCATCTTCACGGTTCGTAACCAAGATTGACATGAAATGAAATTATATCTTTTTAAAATATCTTAGAACATATATTAAAGTAACTCATATGATATAATAGTGATTTACCTTAAATAAATAATATATACCAACATGAATTCTATGAAAATAGTTCAAAGTGATAAATATTACTTACACCTAGTGTTGAAAATAGGTAAACAGTAAATAATATATATATATATATAATGACTGTATATGAGGATTATAAATGGTTATGGTTATAGTTATGAATAATTTTCTTGTGTATCTATTTAATTAACAAAATTTAATTATTCAATACATTTAGTTCAGCACATGAGCCTCAACCCAGTTGGTGAGGACTCCTTAAGTGAATCCAAGAGACTCGGGATCAAATCCAGGTGGGGGATAATTTCCAAATTACTGTAGTAGTACTGTAGTAGTACTATAGCATTAATGTAGTAGGAACTATGCAGAACTGTAGCAGGTACTGTAGTGGGAACTGTAGCAGGCATTGTTTGGCATTGTAGCAGCCGGGAATATGCCCCCGTTTGGGCCTTCGGGCCACCGATTTGGTCCCTGAGTCCTTTAAGGCCTTCGGGCCACCCTGGACTTCAGGTCAGTAAGGCCTTCGGGCCACCTCAAGGCCTTTGGGCCACCTTAAGTGCAGATACAAACTAGACAACCTACAAGGAACAAGATTTAGAAGGAGAAGGAGCAAGGAGCTTTCACCATAGCAGAAGCTAAATGGATTGTAAGAATGAGAGGGTAAGGCACCTGCCATCGGGAAAAGCCTGTGCATGCACGGGAAAGCCTAGATGAACAACCATGCAAAGGTGGAGAGCTGATTTCAAGATTAAGATGCTGAGGAGGAGCAGTTCCAAGTAGTTTGTCTGGGTTGTATGTAATGTTTGAAGCCTACGGGCAATGAATTACCTTAAGGCCTATGGGCCATGTAATACTTACACCTAAGGGCCTTGTAAGGGTTCCACCTCACCAATTTAAAGGATGATTATCAAAAATCAATAAAAATGAAGGCCTTCGGTGCATTGGAGGCAATACATTTAGTTCAAGTTTAGAATGGATCAGGATCAGAGTAAGTGTTTTCATATCAAATTCCTCTCTTTGAGTCATGTTTGAAATTATGAACCAAGTTTAAATTATTTGGTGTATATAATAACTATTTGATATATCATATCATTAATTATCATTTAATAATGGTATTTTTAGTTCATTTACACACCAAATATTTCAATGGATTTGATTAAAATGTCACTCAATTTTCAAGGGCTTACATGGTCTCAATTTTGATTCTTTGAGACATGTTAGATGTTATGCAACATGTTTCCTTTGTATGATGTTATATTGATTTAAAATCTCATTAATGTATTAAAATTTATTTCATTTTAATTCATGGGATAAATTACACCTAATTAGGTTCCTTTTTTCAAATGACTTTTGAATCAAGTGTTACCCAAATCATAGGAGTTTTTGGTAACTTAATTTTCATTCATTGAGTTATTATCGTTCCCTAGAACTTATTTCATAAAATTTGGGTATATTATAAAAATTTATTATATTATTTGGTATTATATTTTTTCCTATGAATGTAAATTTCTACCACAAAATAAACCTTTTTAAAATAATTCTTACTTCAAGGAGTATGTTGCCTATATTGATAACTAAAGTATCATTTACTTGAGTTATATTGTCTCATAATGAACTTCTTTCTTCCATGATTGGGTTATCCCACCCTAATATTTTACTTTATGGTAATTTCTCTACCCTATAGGGAAAAATATATTTTAATAATAAATAATTTTTTTACTCTTTTTTCAATGTGAGTTTTGAATAAAGGTATTTATTAAGATATTAAAAATGGTGTTTCCATTCACTTTAATATGCTTTATATTAATTTAATCATTTATCCAATATAAAACTAATGTGTTTTCAAGGATCTAATATTGAATATTCTTTTTAAAAGTAATTATTTTCAAATACTTTTGACTTCACCGTTTAAAAAAACTTTTGGAGGTAACCCGTAAAATCATCTTTTTATTCAATGTTAATTTTTTTTTCAAAGATATTTGAAGTTTTAAATTCCATTTTTATTTTCATTTTTAAAATTATTTACCCTAATAGGGTTTATTTTTCACTATTTTTAATCTAATTATATTTCACCGACCTGAACCACAGGGTCTGAGCTGGAGTGCTATGCGACCTCATGCATGCCTTCCCATACACAAGTAACTAATGACTAATAGTGAGGGTCTAAGTCTATTGGTTGAGAGATTATACCCTCAATATCTTATTATAGATAATATAATATTAAATTAAGACAATATAAATAATACAAAAATATCAGAGTAATCATGAAAAAATGAAAAGATGGAATACATTTCATAAATAAAGTGGCTATCTAATTGGTAAGCCTATCCAGAATATATATAGTTGATAAATAAATAAACAACCAGATAAAAATAATGGGTACTCCCTAGTTTGTTTGGTCTACTCCATCTTCATGCCCCACTACTCATCTATCCACCATATGGCCCTTTCCCTTTAATAGATCTATGTTCATGAAATCAATAAGTGCACTAAAATGCCCAAGTAGGGTGTTAATACATGACTCAGTAGGACACCACCAATACATCCTCAAGTTAGTGTGATCAAGTATAACTAGTGTATTATATATTAAAAATAAATTCATAATAATCATAACACCCAATCTAAAATATATTGGTTGTCCACTAACCGATCTACAAAATACCATATACCATACCTACTTTGGTACCATTCCAGAAGGACAATCAATGTGTTGGTAGTAGATGATCATAACCTCTCTATAAGGTAGTCTGCATGCAAATTAGAATCCAAAAGGCATAAAGTGGGAATGCTACTCTGAATCCAAAAGTCATAGAGTCATGGGTACTCATAATCCATAAGGCATCGAGTCTCATAATCTGATAATCAGAATCTAAAAGGCATAGAGTATCGATAATCTACTTGTAATCCATAAGGCATGAAGTATCAACCATCTACTCAGAATCCATAAGGAATTAAGTGCAGGCCATGTTACAAGGCTATCATGATTCACTATCATCATTTTCATATATCAAGGGCACTCAACCTCTAAGGGATAACCATAACATGATAGTCCTACTTTCACATATACCAAGTACAAACCTCAAAATCCAATAATGATACTCATCAGGGCATAACATGAAAACAAACATAACTTGACATCATGAAATAAATAATATCACTAAATTAACATGTGAATAAACATAAAACATAAAATCTTTCCATTATAACATATTTCATGGAAACAACATCATAATAGGTATTAAGGGCCACACACCCACACCCACATATGAACACAAGTCAAGCATGAATATCAATATTACAACATATAAACCAAACTATGAAAACAAGTGTAAATTAGAGCCCAATATAACACAACAAGGTCAAATGTGCATCACAATTCCTCCAAATTTTACATAATTTAAAAATTAATGGAAAAAATAATAGAAAAAAAAACACTGAGAATTATAGGGATGCAGAGCACCATTCTTGGATAAAAGAAATGAATGTTGATATTTTTTTGAATATCCTTAAGACATGGATATTTATAAAACTTTTTTGCGACTATTGGGAAAAAATATAACCATTGGTTTTTTAGCCATTGGGTGTTTTAAAATTTTTAAAATAGATTTAAAATGATAATTGAAAATAATAATATAGATGATTGCATTTAATAAAAATAGTTTAATAGGTAAATTTTTTAAAATTATAACATAACTTTGAGTTTTAGTAGATTTAAAGGATAGTTCCACAAATTTATTTTGAATAATGACAAATTGGATTTTAAAATAGTGTAAATAATCTAAATGTAGGTAATAATATATATATATATATATATGATATTTTTCTACTTTTCATATGCTTAGAATTATTTTTTAGAAAAAAAATTACGAAGTTCTCACAAAAAACTAGGGCAGTTTGTGCACCACTATTTAGGAGGGCATTATGGATAATCCCTCAGTTCATAGAGGTACAATTCAAGCCTATATCAAGTAGAAAGAGGTTAAGACCATGTATAGGCCCCCTAATTTTGGTTCATGTATAGTATAATCCAAATACCGAGCGAGATCTCATGTATAAGGCTCCCAATGCATGTGTGTGTTTGTGTCATAGGAGTGTGGCAGCCACATCCTAGCTTATAAAGGAGCACTATTTTGGTTCGTGTTTTGATGTGGGACAATTTGAGATGAAATCCCAACCGTTAGATTTCATCTACCCCTTTTGATTCATCCATACAATATTTTTCTCATATTCTTCACTAGATGCATACCTGTGTTCCCACACAAGTAGGTCAACCCATCAAGGCCTCCTCCATCATCTCAATCACTTTCAACTTTGGTACCATCTCGACACTGATTACTCATAATGACATGAATAGTGTTTTATATTAAACTGAAGCCTTAAATAAATTAGGATTTCTTTACCCTCCATTATTAACTTCTGAAGTAATCCTTATATATATATTGCATATCAATATCCAAATAGATGTAATTAAAAATCCTAAAACACCACTATTTGATCTCCTTTGGACAATTTTTATTTTTTTTGGTGAATTAACTTGTAATAATGATATATATTATATTTTATCATCTTTTTAAATTGAGAAAACACCTACCAAAAAACCCACCTTTGATTTCTCTTTAAACATACATGATTTTCCACTACTAATCTATGAATAATTAGAATAATTAAAATATATTATATTTATATTTATAAAACCTTCTTTTCACACCTTGAAACATATGAAATATTTCTCTAACAACTGAATATTTTGTGAATTATTATTTTTGAATTAATTTAACCTTTGTGATATTTTTCATTTCACATAACATTGAAAATAGTTTATTTTATATTAAATAAATATTGTTGTCTTGCATTATACGCAACACCAAGTTAATCATGAACTACATGCAACATAAATATTATCTTTCTCCACACAGAACACTGAGGTTAGATTGTGTTACATACAATAATGAATTTCCTCGATGGATTGCGTAACACGCATGACCAATTTTTACCATACAATAGTATATCATTAAAATGTTATTATTTAATATAAATGGATATAACATAGACATTAAATTAGAGATTATTAATATTATTAACTAATTTATGAAAATATATGGTTTATACAATATAATATGAATTTATAGTTTACCAATTAATTATAAATGAATATGATAGCTGACTGAATAAAAAATGTAATCTTTTTTATGGTCACAAATTTGTTTTACCCTAATAAATTAAATTAAATACAATTGGTGAGTGAAATTAATTTAATATATATGTTATATATTCATTCAAATATTTTTGGTATTAATTCAATATATTAGTTGACATAAGATAAGAAGAAGCCTAATTTTATTCATAAAAACCTTTTATAAAGGTAGTTTTAATTCCTTTTAATAGAGAACCCATTTCAAATCCAATTTTTGGAACTTTTCTAGATTTAATATGTAAAAATAAAATTTATATTTAGAAGATAAACATAAAAATTTAGTTAGGATATTCTTTTGGTATTTTTTATAAGGTTTCATTTTTTAATGAATTATTAAAAATACTGGATTTTAATTCAAAACTGGTGTTCATATAATTTATTTATAAGGTTAAATTATATTGTAAATTGGTTTCAAAGTTTATTAGATAATATTTTTATCAATTAATCTGATTTAGATCATTGGAATCAATTTGACATTGAAATTGAATATGAAAACTTAGCAAATTTTTGAATGTTTTAATTTTAAAAAACCACATTATTGGCCCGACTATGGGATTAATTTTAAATTAATTTATACCACTTCTGTGATTAGAATATGTAAAAATAGATTAAATATTTTGAATAAGAATAATTTATAATGTATAATAAGGTCAACTGAGTTTTTTAGGACCCATCCCTCCAAATATTCCCCTCCTGAGTTGGTAGTGAAGGAAGATAGATAATCACCCTCTGAGTCCCGCCTCCAGTAGGACCCAGGCTGGAAACCAACACCAAGGGTATAGAATCTCATGAAATGGGAGTCATTACCCATTTTATAAAAATATAAGAATAAGAGATAAGATGGTACACCCTAAAACAACTCCATGCACTATATAAAAAAAAACCCAAAATCCATCCCACATTCATATTTAATGTAAAAATGCTACAAATACAAGGAAAAGATACAAAGTAAATACCCAAAATTAAATCTAAGTAGTGATTCAAAAATTTTCCCAAAGTAAGAGCTATTAATGCCCATAACAGTCCCTTTAATCCTATTGGAAACTTGAATGTAGTTTTATAATGTAGGGTGAGCATAGAATTATACTCAGTAGGAAACCAAAGTCTCTCTTATACAATTTGGAGGATCATACTAATGCTCCCATGAGAAAATAAAAAAAACCAATAACACCTATATTGGTATCCTATCCATACCCACCCCACCAAGTTACACTAAACAAGTAACTCAAGTCAATTAAAGTAATATAGTAAGCACATAAATGATAGGGCACCCCACACTAATTTACCACTGATTAGCTACTCTCACACCCTAATGAAAAAAGTCCTGGTGCTCCCACCTCTTCTAAAAGTACCGTGTCACAACCCACCTCCACACACTAAGTCATCATAGCTAGTCCCACAAGATGGGAAAAAAAAATATCATAACATCTCACCTATACACACCTAAGCCTCATAACCACACCCCATCTGCAGAAATCTGGGCCACATACCCCATCACATCCCGAAAACACATGGGAAAGGAAAAAACATATCATCCTGAAGACACCTGGGAAACCACAACTCATATCATCCCAAAGACACCTGGTAAAACAAAACACACCCACGCATACCTGGGCCTCACAAACCACCATCCACATGAAGAATCTTGGGTTTTTACCACCTAGAGAGGTAGTAGGGATGAGTGGGTGGACATCCATCCATCCTTCCACTGGGATGTTTGGGAAAGACACCCTCCTCCATGATAATGGGGGTGTTTGGAACATAGTTCTCAACTACGGTGGGGTGCGTATAGAAAAAAAAGGAAAATATAGGTATGTATATATAGTATTAAATACTCAATCCCAACCTATAAGTTCTTAGTAAAAAAATCAACCACTCTATAATACTTCCAACTCAGATGCTACATCTAAATGCATTTATTAACACCAGCAATAGTCACTTCAGAATTTGATAAATGAAATCCATCCAAAATAATCCAAAACTCAAAAATACCCCCAACCAACTCATTTAACCAATTTTCATTCTTTATTAAGGAAAACATTTATTCATCCCATCCCTACCTAAGAAAATACCAACCAAAACATGAAGCAAGAATCACAACATAAACCATGCAGAGGAAAAAGAACCATAGTAAAGACACTCACTTTATATTTTCACTCCGTTTAACACCCATACCAACCAATTACATCATAACTATTCAAAGTCACTCCACCCTTTCCATCCTCTCAATGAGAAAAATCCCAACACACAGCCAAAACCAGAAACTCATCCCATCACAACCAAACCCGACAAGCCCACTTTATAAAAACACCACACCCATCACACCTAGTAACATAAACATAACACAACACAAAACTACAACCCCACTACTCAAATACTGCCCATCCATTCCATAATCAGTCAATCTCTCAAACTGAGATTCCATTACACCACCTATACCACCCCACCTTACAGTCGTGCTCTCTACACCAGAACCACACAACCACACAACCACACAAGAAGAAAGATAGAAAAAACCACACACAACACACAACCACATGAAACAAGGTAGGGTGTATTCATATTTAGAAAACACTCATTCTTTAATTCTACTTTGATAATTCAGGGGTTATCACAAAATAAGTTCGATTTTGGGGAATCCATTTATTTAACTAAATATACATAGTTAATAAATTTCATATATACATTCATTCAACACATGATAAAAAAACCATCACAAGTCATCCTGAGTGAACAAACAAAGACCACCAATTGACCATGATTTTGAGTAGGCATATATCCCATATATATCACAATATCAATAAACAATGAAACAGAAGCATGCATCTCTTTCCCCAACCCTTGTTTATTGGTTTAAAAATAATTCAACTATATTTATTAAATTTTGATTCAATTACCTTCACATGAGAAACATTCGTACAAACAACCTACATGATACACAAATAAGAGGGATGAAGGAATCCCTACCTCGAGAAATAGATGATCAATACATACTCCTTGAGCGAAACAAGGGGTGTGAAAGGCACTAGGGAAACAAGATCCAAGGGTGCAACACAGATGCATGGATCTTCAGGGAAGAAAGGTTCTAGGATGCCCAAGTATCAAGAGAAAAGATAAATAAAGAATTAAGCAAAGGTGAATGGCTTTCAGGGACAAGATATGAGAATGAAGGGATATGAAACCGTTTTGAACTCTCCATTAAAAGTGGATCCTAACCACACATTTCGACTAACTTAAAGCCTCTCGAGCATTATAAAATTACATATATAATTTATATCATTTTAAATGGCTTAAAAAACACTTAATCATGAGTTTAAACCCAATTTACATCAAATAAAATGTTATAGGGGTGAATCTAGAAAATCTATTAGAACACCAAAATTTTGAAAAACTATTGGAAGTGACTCATCGGTGGGTGAGTCATTGGTGGATGGCTCACCACTGGACTTGTCACTGGTGTGATCTACGATGAGGAGATACTGATTACGAGTCACCATTCAGCGAGTCAATGTTCGTTGAGTCACCATTTAGCGAGTCACAGTTCAATGAGTCATTGTTCAAAAAGTAACCATTCGGTGAGTCAAATTTCGATGAGAAACTATAACAACTCACCATCATGAGCCATCATCAGTGAGTCACCATTGTGAGTCACTGACATGAATCATAGTAAGTAATTCAACGATTCAACTCACCATCAGTGAGTCACTATTGTGAGTCACCGATGCGAATCACCATCAATGAGTCATTCTTGCGATTCACCATTGGGATGACCTATCGCCACCACCTACCATTAGTGAATCACCATCACGAGTCATCAGTTTGAGTCACCATTTTGACTCACTGGTCCTAAATCACCATTGTGACCTACCAATGGATGAACCAACATCATATGAGCTACCATTAGTGACTCACCATTGTAAAAACTAGATTTTTTGGAATACTCCTGAAATGAGTGACCGTTTCCTCCTAGAACATCTTAAACATGATATTTTTGTAAATTAATAGACTGAGGAGGTCTGATCCATTACATAAGATACCTCTAAAACTATTATCATTCTCAAGAATTCAAAACCAATCCATAAGGAAAAGAGGGGTCTGAATAACCACCTCGTGAGATACCTCTCAAGGTTCCCATTTCAATTGAAATACTGCTACCAACTAAGCACACCAAAGTTCAATGATAAACCAACCTATGTTTTTCAAAAGTTGGAGTGAAACCTCAATATCCAAGAATACATCCTCAAACACCTACTACCCCAACTGACCACAAGACACACTATTCAAGAACAAAAAACTACATTGTTCGGACATATGAATCAGGGAATTACTTCCTACAAGTCAAGATATTATCCACTCTGGGTGGCACTGACTCACTCACATGAGTTTAATCACATCTCAATTAATGCATCTCAAATAGGAATCTAGTCTCCCCTATCTAATGTCAGAAATTTATCACACATCATGTAATAAGGAAATAACTCCTCTCATAACAAACAAGATTCAAGCATTATATTACAAAGGGAAAAAAACTAGGAAAAACTCATAACTTTGGGTATTGGTCATGCATCTGTGTCTCCCTTTCCCAAGTACTCTCATCTAGGCTACCATGCCTCAACAATGCACGAACCAAGGAACTGGTCCATCTGTGCAGCACCTTCTCTCAATAATCATGGATCTCTACTAGCCACTCCACAAATGTAGAATATTCTTTTACATCCATCTCTCCCTAGTCAATTACATAAGAGTCATCGTGAAGATGCCAAAAAATATGAGAGACATGAAAGATTTTGTGGATCCTCTCCAACTTTAGTGGAAACACCAATTGGTATTCCACTTCACTAACTCATCCGAACACCTCTAAGGGTTTAATGAACCTCAGAGAAATCCCAATCCCTCTTCCAAAAATCTAGTACTCACATTTAGGGGAAAAATTCAAGAACACATTGTCCCTAACCTTGAACTCCAAGGTCCTCCTCCTGCGATCATCATTTTTTTAGTCCTGTGCAACTTTCATCCTCTCACAAACAAGATGAACCTTCTGTATTGTGCTTTGAACTACTTTGGGAGCAAAAAAAGGTCTCCCCAACCACCATCTAGCATAAAGGTGAGCAACCTAATCTTCTATACAAATCTTCAAATGGGTCGTTTATAACAGAAGAGTGATAGATATTGTTGTAAGTAAAATCTACCAAGGGAAAGTGTTGCACCCAAGATCCACCAAAGTCCAAGAAGCATGGTCGCAACATGCCCTCCAATATCTGGATAGTCTGTTCTGTTTTCTTATCCATATGAGGATGAATGGTAGTGCTAAGGTGCAAATGAGTGCCAAAAGAATAATGAAATCCCCTATAGAATCACGAGGTAAAACATGTATACTGATTCAAGAAAATGGATCTTATAACTCCATTCAGCCACACCACCTCATCCACATACCTCTTGTCCAAGGTATCCATTGAACTCAACTCCTCAATCGCTAAGAAGTGAGCTGATTTTGTCAGCTGGTCCACCACTACCCAGATTTCATCACACCCTCCCTAGTCCCTAGGTAATCCTGTGATGAAATCCATCAAGATTCCATCCCACTTCCACTTGGGGATATCTAAGGGCTACAAAAAACCACCAGGAACAAGGTGATCATCTTTCACTTACTTTCACACTACAAACCTTTCCACAAACTTTTCCACTTCTTGATTCATATTGGGCCACCGAAACTGAATCCTCAATCCACGATACATCTTATAAAATCTTGGGTGCACCACTAAAGTCAAGATATGAAATTCATGGAGAACTCCCTTGCACATCACCACTAGAAAAAATAGATTTCCATAAAACAACATCCAATTCTAACCACCCTCTGACCATCCTTATGGAGCATCACCATGGTCAACATGATCACACATCACCTCTACCTCTAAGTCTTCCAAATAAGACTCCCCAACATACTGAATTAGAGAATAATTCACCATCATATGAAACAATAATTCTCTACCACCATCATCCCTTGCATATAAGTAAAAGGATTCCAACTCCTCCATTTCCTTCCAATCATTCGTAGATTCTAAAACCACCTCCTTCTTCGAATTCCTGCTCAAATCATAAGCCATAAAATTTCCCTTTCCTAAGGTGTAATAGATTTCAAAGTTGTAGTCCTGGAGAAACTCCATCCGCCTCCACTATTGAAAGTTTAGATCTCACTGGGAAAAGATATAACTTAAGATCTTGTGATCTATGAAGACCACAAAGAACTCCCCAATGAGGTAATGTCTCCACAACTTCATCACGTACATGACCGCCACAAGTTCTAGATCATGGGTGGGATTGTTACGTTCATGGGGATTTAACTGCCTAGACCCATAAGAGATCAATTCCCACAATTTCATCATAACACATCCCAAACCCATATGGGAAGCATAAAAAACACATCAAACATCACCCCTTCCTTTGGAAACTAGATCACTGGAGAGATGACCAACTTCCCCTTTAGATAGTCGAACACTATCTGTTACTTCTCAATCCACATAAGGCCTAGTCTTTTCTGGTCATTTCTGTCAAAGGGGATGAATCCTAAGAGAAATGGGGTACAAACATATGGTAATAACCTTCTAGACCGATAAAACTACAAACATCTATAACATTATTGGGTGCTTCCCAAGAAAAAAATTCTTTAACATTCAATGGGTCCACTTCTATACCCTGATGATACACCAAATGTCCAAGGAAGTGTACCTATATTATCCAGAACATACACTTGGAAAACTTCCCATAGATATGGTGGCATCAAAGAACCTCTAAGACTATCATGAGATGCTTGGTATGCTCCTCCTTTGACTTTGAGTAGACCAGGATTTCATCGATGAATACGGCAACGAACCGGTCTAAGAACTCATGGAAAATGGAGTTCATGACCCCCATGAACATAACTGGTGCATTTATAACACCGAACAACATAACCATGAAATATAAGTGTCTTTAACTTAACCTAAAAGTAGTATTCGGGATATCACCTTCCTTCACCCTCAGCTAGTGATACCCAGACCATAGATTGATCTTAGAGAACCAACTTTATCCCCTCAGCTGGTCGAAAAATCATCTATCCTCGTGAGTGGGTAAGGATTATTGACCATAAAATGATTCATCCTATGTTAGTATATTAAAAACTCCATACCACCATACTACTTTTTTTAAACAATACTGGAGCACCCCATGGAGACACACTAGGTTGGAAAAACCCCTTATGCATTAAATCATCTATCTGAATCCTCAACTCCCACGGCTCTAAAGGTGCCATCAAGATTGGAGAAGAACTAGGATGTAAGTCTATCCTAAACTCAACAACACATCAAGGGGGTAGAGTTACAACCTCATCAGGAAAAACATCAAGGAACTCCAAAAAAACAATAGGGACTTCAGTATTCACTATTTCCACTGACAGCTTGACCAACGATGAAAGAAGAGGCTCCACATACTGACTGCCCACTTGACAGCTCCACTCACCGAAGAAGGACACACGTTGACCATATACGTCTAAAAAAATCTCCTCTGGAAGTAGTAGATAGAATCATGAAAAGACTACAACCATTCGATGAAAATGATGACATTATACAGTTGCATATGTAATAGGAAAAGATTCCCATGATACTGATGCGATCCCATCATCAGCCTAAATCCCCGACACACATCAAACTGGCTTGTTTGAACTCCAACTAGAGTACTCAACACTAATGGAATAGGAAGCTTCTCCAAGTCTAGTCCTAGTTCATGGACTAGACTAAGTGAAAAGAGGAGTGCAAGTCTCTTGAATGAAAAAAAAGTGAAAGCAAGAGTACTAAACAAACTGATCATACCTCAAACAATCTACAAAGCTAATGGAACTGATGCTTTTTCAGTATACAAATAACCATTCCCAACTCCTCTTCCCCTCTTTTGATGACCTCTTCCTCGACCATTACCTAGATGAGGTCCCCAAGGAACACCCTGAGGTCAACCTCTTCCTGCTCTATCTCCCCTCAGTAGAGCATGAGGATGTTTCCCTTGCTGCTAGAACTGCCCTACCATCAACTACTAATAAGGCATGAACTGGACCTACCCACCTCCACCATAATAAGCTATAACAACCACTGGACATTGAATATAGAGATAACCAAGGAATCCATATATAAAAAACACCAGCCCTAGGCCCACAGGATAGGCACAAGGACCAGAGGGTTGAAATAGAAACTGCTGAGGTCGCCTCCCCATCGGTCAAAAACTCAAAGGCCCTAGTGATTGAGAACTACTTATGATAACATTTTCCTTCAAATAACTAGTCTAACTCCCCTATCTTAGTATACCTCCTTGTGAGTGCATCCTCTCAACTACCTCTTCATTCTTATGGATCTCCAAGTATGTCAGCTAGGTAAAGGGAGTAACTGTGTACTAGAGACAAGGACAAAGTTCCTCTTTTAGGCATCTCAAACAAGACTCCTCATCCAGAAAGAGATCCGAAGAAAAAAAAAGAAGATCCTTTAATTTTATCCCTAGTTCCTATACCGACATACTTCCCTACTGGAGGGAGAGTAAATCCTGCCTTTTCTCAACCTTCATGGTTGAAGAAAGGAATTCTTCTTGGAACTCCTTCTCAAAATTGACCCATAGAATTTCCATCTCCTTCCTCTACCCCACATAAAGAATCCACCGCTAAGGTGAACCTCCCCAAATCTGGATCACCACTAAGGAAACCTAGTACTTATCAGATCCCGAATAAAGCTGAATGTCATCACAATCTCCTTGATCTAACTCTTTATCTCTATTTCCATAACGCTGCCCTTGTACTTCCCCAGAGTCTGTCGTTGTAAAGCATATAAAGTTTTTTTCCCACTAGTCATCATCCTACATTGGGTCAACCCTCCTTCAATCAACTAAGTTAGCCTTTTGAGCCTCCAATTTCTATAATACACATGGACAATGACCATGTTCCATAGTTGAAAGGTAAACAAGGAATTCCTATACCCGAGTATTGTGGAATTTTATTTAATATTCATTTTAACTCATTTTTTTTAAATTCCATGAAATTCCATATTCAAACAAGAACACAAGTCATTTTGATGTATGTACCTTTACTTGTCTCTCTAACCTATAAATGGTGTAACCTCACTTGGTCATTTAGTAGACTCAGAGTCCTTATATCGGATCACCGGGCGCCTTAAAATCTCATGTCCTAGCTGGTCTACCCTGGCCTATGTCACACACTAAGATCACCTGACACTGTTTCCCTACCAACCCATGAAATCCTCAATATTTCTAACTCAAAACGCCATCCTATATCTCAACCATAAAATCTGATACTATTCTGTAATAACCCCCTCCCTCCAAAGATTCCCCTCCTGAGATGGAAATAAAGGAAGAGAGAGAATGACCCCCTGAGTCCCACCTCCAGTAGGCCTTGGCGTGGTGACTAGAACCAAGGGTATAGAATCTAAAAAAATGGGAAACATCACCCTTTTTATAATAAAACAAGATCAGGAGATAATATAGCCCATCCCAAAATAACTCCAAGCACTATATAAAAGAAAAAACCAAAATCCATCCCACATGCATGTTTAAAGTAAAACTACTACAAATACAAGGAAAAGCTCCAAAGTAAATACCCAAAATTAAATCTAAGAAGTGATGAAAAAAATATCCAAAATTATGAGCTAGTAATGCCCAGAACAGTACCCATATCATCCTAGAAATGTGAAAGAAGTTTTATAACATAGGGTGAGAATACAAGTATACTCAGTAGAAAAACTAAATTCTCTCATGAACAAGTGGGAGAAGCATACTAATGCTCCCATGAGAAAATAAAAGAACCAAAAACACCTAAAAAGGTATCCTAGACATCACCACCTCACCAAGGCATGCTCACCAAGTAACAAAAGTCATGTAAAATAATATAGTAAGCACATTGATGATATAGTACCCCACATAACTTTCCCACTGATTAGCTGCTCTCACACCCTAAAGGAAAATGTAATAGGACTCCTAACTCTTACAAGAGTACCACATCACAACCTTCCTGAACACACTCAGGCTTCACATATAGTCCTGCAACTTGGGCAGATAAACCTCATCACATATCACCTACATACACATGGGCATCACAACCATGTCCCGCCTACAGACACATGGGACACATACCACATCACATCCTGAAAACACCTAGAAAAGAACAACACATATTATCCCGAAGATACCTAGGAAACCACAACTCATCTCATCATTTAGAAACATGGGAAAAAACAAATTTCCCGCACACACATAGGCCTCAAAAACCACTTCCTGCAAAAATAATATTAGGCTATCACTGCATGGAAGAGGGAATAGGGAAGAGCGAGTGACCATCCATCCATCCTCCCATTGGGATGTTTGGGAAAGACACCCTCCCCCGTGACAATGGGGGTGTTCAGCCCATAGTGCTCAACTATGGTGGGGCACATATAGAAAACACAAGGAAAATATGGTTATGTATATATAGTATTAAAACCTCAAGCCCAGCCTATAGGTTCTCAATAAAACAATCAATCACCCTAAGATACTTCCAACTTTACTACTACCTCTAAATGAATTTATTAACACTAGAAACATTCACTTAAGAAGTTGATAAATGAAATCCATTCACAATAATCCACAACTCAAACATACCCCCAACCAACTCATTCAACCAATTATCATTCTTTATTAAGCAAACCATTTATTATTTCCATTATTACTTAGGAAACTACCAACCAAAGCAGGAAATTAGCCACACAACATAAACCATGCAGAGGAAAAAGAACCATAGTAAAGAAACTCACTTCATATTTCCACTCTATTTAACACCCATACCAACCAATTCCATCATCATTCTTCGAAGTCATTCTGCCCAATCCATCCTCTCAACAAGAAAACTCCCAAAACACAACCAACACCAGAAACACATATCATCACAACCAAACCTGAAATCCATGCTGTATAATAACACCGCACCCATCACACCTAGTAACATAAGAATATAACAACCTAAACCTGTAACCCCTCCACTAAAGAATTATCCATCCATTCCACAATTAGTCAATACCTCAACCTGAGATTCCATTACACCACCCATACCACCCCACCTTATAGTCGTTCTCTCAACTGAAACACCACACAACCACACAAGGCATAAAAAAACCTCACACAACACACATACACACCAAACAACGTAGGGTGTACTCAAATTTAGAAAACACTCGTTATTTAATTCCATTTTGATAATTTAAGGGTTATCATAGAACAAGTTCAATCCTAGGTAAACCATTTATTTAATAAAATATACATTTTTAATCAATTGAATATATACAGTCGTTCAACACATTTTCAATAAAAATATATCACAAGTAATCCCAAGTGCACAAACAAAGAACACCAATTGACAATTATTTTTAATAGGAATACAACCCATATCGATCACAATATCAATAAACAATGAAACAAAATCATGCATCACTTTCCCCCAGCCCCTATTTATTTGTTTAAAGATGATTAAATTATCTTTATTAAATTTGGATTCAAATTCCTTCACATGAGAAACATTCATACACCCATGCCTCTTGATAAAAAAATAAGAGGGATGAAGGGATCCATACCTCGATAAACAGACAATCACCACATCCTCCTTGCGCCAAACAGGGGAGCACAAAGATCCAGGGAAACCTGATATGAGGGTGAAATATAGATGCACAACTCCTTAGGGAAGAAAGGTTCTGGGATGACTAGATATCAAGAGAAAAGAGAAATAAATAATGAAGGAAAGGTGTCCAGCTTTTAAGGCTAATATATGAGACTCAAGGGATATGAAACCATTTTGAACTCTCCATTAAAAGTGGATATTGACCATGTATTTGATAACTTAATGCCTCTAAAGCATTATAAAATGAAAGATATAATTTATATTCATTGAAATGGATTCAAAAACACTTAAACATGGTTTTAAACCCAATTTACGTAAAATAAAATGTTAAAGGGGCAAATCTGGAAAAAATAGAAAAACTCCAAAATTTTGACCAACTATTTGAAGTGACTAACCATTGGGTGAGTCGCCATCTTGAGTCATAGGTGGGTGAGTCACTGGTGGATAAATCACCACTGGATGATTGATTGGTGTAAGCTACCGGTGAATAGATACTGATTGTGTGTCACTATTCGGTGAGTCACCATTTTGGGAGTCGCCATTTAGTGAGCTATCATCGTGACTCACCGTCGTGACCCACCTTCAGGTAGTCACCATTGTGAGTCACCGATTTAAACCACCGTCAGTGATTCATTGACGTGAATCACCATCAATGAGTAACCATTGTGAATCACTGACACGACTCACCGCTAGTGAGTCACCGACATGACTCATCATCAGCGAGTCACCATTGTGAGTCACCGACAGGAATCACCATCAGTGAATCACCAATGCAACTCACCTTCAACGAGTCACTGATGCGACTCAACATTTTCTTGACCTATCATCGCCACCTATAGTTAGAGACTCACCATCATGAGTCATCGGTGTAAGTCACTAATCTAACTCACTGGTCCTAACTCACCATTGTTAATTACAAGTGGATGACCTTCCATTATATGAGCTACCATTAGCAACTCATTGTCGCAACTCACCGTTGAAAAAAATGGATTTTTTAGAGAACTTTTAAAATGAGTCACCTTTGTCTACCAGAACACCTAAAACACCATATTTTTAAAATTTAATGGAATTGGGAGGTCTGAAAAATTATATTTTTTGACAAAAAATATTAGTGAATGTGATTAAAATTAATTACATCGATTAAGGTTAAATTAAGCTTAATAAGGGACTAAACCAAGGCCTTAAGAACTAAAAGACCTGTACACTAGTACAAAATCCATTGGATGGATATATTTCAACCCTATCTTGAATTGGATTAGATTTGGATCATTATTGGATCTAATTTCAACATGAAAAATGTTGGTGTAATCTCTTCAAATATTTACATGAGTGCTACTCCTCGTTCCTTATAAAAGTCCACCACATCTCCCTCTACTTCACACCTCTAAAACCTATTAAGTTTGGCTAAGATCTACTAAATACATTTCTTAATATCAATCCATTCCTCCTATAAACCTCTAATTTGGAAGAAATCTATCCAAATAAACCTTTTAGCACAGACCAAAAGGAGTTACCTGATTAAGAGGTAACCTCTTCTCTCATGTCCTTTTTTTGTTTTCCTTCTCCACCCCTCCACTCTATTTATCACATTACTGTATAAAAACACCCATATCCTAAATATACTAAGATTTGTTTTATGTAAATGTCTAAACCTAAACATATACACACCTCTATATAATGGGTAATAAACATATTGTTTCTCTGTATGACAAACTATTGCCTCATGAAATGATGATTGTTTATTTTTCCATTACCACCCATCATGGTGGACATTATGATGGAAATTATGTTTATATATGATATATATTTTATTTATAATGTATTTATTCTTTTTTAATTTTTATTTAGAACATACATTTATTCTTTCCATCTTATGTAAATATGATAATATCATTTGAGGAAGTATAGACTACTGCCCCCTCAAAGTGATATGATTCATTCATACACTACATGGATTGTATTAAGGATGATTTTAGTGAATATATATGATATATATATGATATAATAAATCTAATTTAATAGTGATATATGTGTGTGTGTATGTGTGTGTGTGTTTTACTTTTTTTTCTTTCAACATGAAAATTAAAAATGGAATAGCGTTCAAGCATACGTACGACTTACCATCTCCATGAACGGTGTATTCCCTTTCATAATTATATATTCTATAGATTATTATAATAAAAATATATTGTATATAATTGATATTTATATCAGGTTTTATATTCTATAAATCATGATATAAGTATAATTACCAAAGATATAACAAATTAATACATATATGAAGAATAAAGAGAATATTACACAAAGTGAAACCTTAACAAAGGATGGTTAACAAGAGGGTAATATAAGGTCATAATCAAACCATATATTGTATTATATATAATAATATATTTCTGTAAAAATTTAAAATACATTTATATTTATTATACATGTGGTTTTAACAAGTACGATGAGAGTCAAGACACAAGGTAAGGGGATTTCATCTCACTTTTTATTTCCGTGAGATACATACTATGTTTCCAATATTTCCTTTTGTGTGGTGTATTTAATACCCATGATTTTATTCTATGTATCTTATAATTAAATTTATGGGTATTAACATATCCATTTTATGATTTTTTTCATGGGGATTATGTTTTGAAAGTTACCAAATCGGTGAAATAGTTTTGTCTCAATTTGCTTTCTTTGAGACTCATGTTTGGTTATGCACCTAAATTGTCTTTCGATGTGTATATACTTACATTTTACATTTTATATCATGAATTTACTTATTTTAATGATATTTTTAAGTTTTATATAATTTCCTTTTCTTACACGGATATTATGATCCCAAGTTACTAAGTTATAAGAGTTTATTGAGACAATATTATCACTTTTTGAGATTGTTTATGTTTATGATTCCTTTGATAAAATTTTATGATCCATATCTCAAGAACATTCATGAGTTTTATTCTCATTTTTTTATTCATGACTTATTCATATATTAGTAACATTTATTCCACTATTTAGTACATAATATAGTTAAGAAAGTGTTTTTAAGAAATCTCGACTTTACCCTCTCTTCAGTCAGAAATCTACATTCCTTTAAAACTATGTTTTCTAAAAATGGGTTCCAAGAATATTATAATAATATAAAATGAACATTAAAATATATTTTTACCTTTTTTTTCTTTTACTAATGATTTTAAAGAAATATTCTTATCACTTTACTAATGAGGCATTTGTCTTACCTTTTTACCATGAAAACATAATGTTCTTTTTACCTTGTATGGCATATAAAGATTTATCCACCATTAATAATTTGATGATTTATTTCATGTTTAAAGTTTTATTATTAAAAGAAGGTTTTTAAAAGATATTTTCAAGGAAAATGGTTTTTAAAACGTTTTCAAACTCCTTTTATAATATTCCAAGTAAAATGGTTTTCAAAATTTTTTCAATATTATTTTAATAGTTTTCAATGGAAATGGTTTCCAAAATGTTTTCAAGATTATTCTATATGTTTTCAAGGAAAATAGTTTTCAAAATATCTTCAAGATTATTTTATATGTTTTCAAGGAAAATAGTTTTCAAAATATTTTTAAGTCTTATTAATAATTTTTCAAATTATTTTCTAAGAAATGGATTTCAAAACGTTTTCAAGAATTTTTTATTAGTTTTCAAAGTGTTTTAGAAGAAAAAGTTTTTTAAAAAGTTTTGAATCGTATTTTATATGTTTTTAAGGAAAAAGGTTTTCAAAATGATTTCAAGTATTCTTTATAATTTTTCAACGGATTTTCAAAGAAAATTATTTTCAAATGGTTTTATGTATTAAAAATCTATTTTCAAAGAAAAAAGGATATTTTCCTCAAGAAAATTTTTTAAAATATATTTCAAAATTATTTTCTATCTAAGATGACATCTATTGTTGTTACTCATGCCCTTATAGGAAATTATCTAAAGGATCTATTCATATTATTTCTATGAATGGGTTATACTTAATTTCATGGTCTTTATGAAACCCATTTCTCTTTCACAAGTTGTATGTTTATGAAATCCATTTCTCCTTTATGGGTTATATGTTTATGAAATCCATTTATCTTTCAAGATTTATATGTTTATGAAATATGTTTATCTTTTACGGGTTATATGTTCATGAAAACCATTCTCTTTCATGATTTATATGTTTATGAATTTTTTTCTTTAACAGGTTATTATTTTGATGAAATGATTATGAAACCTCTCTTTTTCCACAAGTTATGATATTATTACATGTTTATAATACCCATTTCATTCCATAGGGTATGATATGATTGTTTATTATCTTTTGGAATATGTATGTATGCTTTCACTATGATATGGATGAGCCCTATATCTTCCTCTAATGCATTAGGTAAAGATTTATATCTCATAAGATGGAATAAGATGGTCTTGGGAGTAAACCTTGACTACTAATATGGACATGGAAGTGAACCATGACTACTAATATGGTATGAGGAGTTAACTCATGCTACTAAGATAGCTATGGGAGTGAACTATGACTACCAAGATGGTATGGGGAGTGAATACATACTACTAACATGGTCTTGTAAGTGATGCCTTGGATACTATAGAAATAATATTATATGCAATATGTCTTCCCAATTCCTTGTTTTATTCCCATGTTATGCTTTCATGGATTATGTTATGTATTTCCTTATGATTCATGTCTTATGAACTTCCAATCTTTATTATGATATCTAATATGTGGGGTATGATCTGAAAATTTTATGCTCATGTTCCGTACCCTTTTATTCATGCTATGATTAGGAATTTTATTTATTTACCCTTATTGAGCATATGAGCTCACCCCTTTCTTATGTTTTCTTTCTCTAGGTTATGAAGAAATGTTTTAGGTAGAATTACTAAAGGTGGATATATTTATGGAAAATGATGAAGATATTTCACCAGAATAAAATATTTTGTTTCTATTTTTCCAAATACACTAGACTATTATGGTCCTCAGGCATATATATTTTGTAATGTATCAAATATTCATCTAAAATGATGTAATATCCATACATGTTAATCCTGGGTCGCTATAGTTGATATCAAAACAAAGTTTTAGTCAAAATTTGGAAACTAGGATAAGAAAACCTCAGTGAGATCCCTAGGTATATTTCTATGTACTTGTCTATGGATATCTCTAAGTATAAGTGCAAGGATGAGTTAATGTTTTAGTTTATTTCCTGGAATTTTGATAAAGGATAGAGTGAGTGGTTTCGTGGAAATACATCCTTTTCTAGATACTACAACTGGATGTGGCTCTGGCACAAATGTAACTATGGGTAACAACTTTGACAAGATGCTCAAGGCATGACTCGAGGTAATCAGTTACACAAAAATGGGGCTTGCTGCACACCTGATTTGACACTTCCATGGGATATGCTTTAGGAATTAATAAACTCTTCACAAACCATCGTGAAGGATTTAAATATAAGTTGGATATGAATAATCTAGGATAAACCTAGGGTGTCATAGATTAAGGAAGGTTTCATGATTTATACATCATATAAGTAAATATTTTCATAACTATGTAGTTTTATGATTTGATAAGTAATGATCACACTCTATTTATGATTTTAGTTAATGGTATAAATTGGAAGGAATTGGATTAACATTGAATGTGATGGAAGATTTTCTGATGAGAAGTCAAGTGGAATGATAACTGGAGTGAAAGATGTTATGATCACGCATAATCCATTTTCACAAAACACAATTAATAATGTGTACCTTAACCAACTCTCAGAATAACCCAGAGAGAGAAAGGAGTTTTTTGAGAGTTTGGGTAATGAAGACCATGTAAGAAAGAATATTTGGGTTCCTTTGTGTCAAGAATTAAAAAAGAATCACCTACATGAATTTCTTATAGGAACAATAAGATATGTTGACTGTGGAAAAGGACACAAAGAAAGTGACTATAAGGGAGAAATGAAGAGTTTTCATAACAAAATGGATGATAATTTTGGCCTTTCTAAGATATCATTAGAAGGTTAAGTGTTTTAAGTGTGGATTAAATGGTCATTATAAAACTCAATGCGCCAAGATGAAAGATCCTAAAGGGAACCAACAAGGTGGTGTGAGTAATGGTTACATTGATGATGATGAAGAGACTACATATGAAATGTGAAAGGAAATAGATATTGTGTAATTTAATGAGGTAGCCTTGTTAATGGAATAAATATGAAGTGGAATAATCAATGTTTTTATATGTTTGAAGTAAAAAATTATGTTATTTGAATGATAAAATATAAAAGGATTGTTCTACTTATGTTTTTCACTCAGTATTTACAAGTTTATGTTAAATGTTCTAGATGGATTGGTTAATGGATTTATTTACAAGGTGATTTTTTTGACTTTGGGAATGTAACCATTAATATGTTCTTTATGTTGAGATAATGTTTTTATAAATAGGTAAATTGGACGGTAATGATTACCTTGGAACTAATTAAGGACATTTTTATAAATAGTTCATGACATCATGGATATAGTTTACAACTTCTTGGATTTATGGAATATATCCTGTAATCTATGGAATATGAAATCATGCATGTTTTCTAAAAGGATTTATGGTAATTTAGGTTGTTACCATATTCCAAGAGAATTTACCATGAGGATATTCACATATTCAGAATGTGACAAACAAGAGATAGTTTATGATATATGGGGGATCAATGTTAATCTAATTTCCTAACTTTATTTCAAAGGTTTTTGGATTTTCAACTTTTATAAGGGTTATAAGGTTAAACATTCCTGAAATGTTTAAATTGAAATTTGAAGGATGTTTTTATGCACTGAGTTTGTATTGAAAACCACAGTTAAAAGTCTATTTAGTGATTTACCTTATTTCAAGGATGTCTATCATATTTTGTAAATTATTTTAGTATGGTTTTAGAAAAGGAAATCATGTATGTATGGTGACAACCAATAAAGTCTAGAAAGTATGTGGGTCTTGAAACCATGACCTAAGGACGTTAAGGTTTTCACTCCTACCACTGGCATACGTGATGTCTTGTTTAATGTATAATTATTTTTGATGAATAATTATTTATGATAAAACAATAGTGTTACATTTATATGTTTAGAGATTAATGTATTAACCATATTGATTTTTAAGAATAGTTATAGATAAATATTTATACTTTTCATTTTTTTATAGGCTTTAATATATGCTAAATGTGTATTTTATTGCTTCAGATATCAAAGTTAATTTCTAGACATCCATTTCTTGAAGTAAAGGATGTATTAGAAATTGATAAAAGAATAACTAAAGAATTAATTTTTTTATATAAATATATCAAGTAAGTATATTTACACATATTCTTGGTCATTAAAACAATTAATCAACGTTAGGATAATGATAAAAAGAAAATGTGTTGGCCTAATACCTTATGTTTTTTGAATTGATGGTGTTTTAAATCATCACATATTTATTACTTTGAGGCACTCAAATTTCCTTTGATCATTATCTTTTTTGTGATTGAAGACCTCAATCAATCCCTATAAATAATTACTCTTTTACTTTATGTCCATTCTGTACTCCCAACCTATGCTATCCTTTGTGGAAACCTAGTTATATGTTACTTTGGGTAACCGTTATGATTCCAACATTTCTTTTCTATGGGAAGTTTTAGTATCCATTTTTATGATGTGGGTTTCTATGAATGAAACTTTAAAGTTTTAAAATATTAATAACCTAGAAGGATTTAGAGGGATAAATTAATTTTAAGGGGGGTAGCATGTAACACCCTGAGATTTTGTGAATTATTATTTTTTAAATTAATTTAACCTTTGTGAAATTTTTCATTTCACATAACACTGAAAATAGTTTATTTTATATTAAATCACTGTGTTTGGATTGAATTATACACAACAACAATTTAATCACAAACTACATTCAACCTAAATTTGGGCTTTCTCCACATAGAACATTGAGGTTATCTTGAGTTACATGCAATAATGAATTTCCTTGATGGCTTGCGTGACACACATGACTGATTTTTTCTGAATAATAGTATATCATTAAAATGTTATTATTTAATATAAAAAGATATAAACTAGACGTTAAATTATATATTATGAATAATATTAAATAGTTTATGAAAATATATAGTTTACACAATATAATATTAATTCATAGGTTACTAATTAATTATAAATGAATATGAAATCTGGTTGAATAAAAAAGGTAATATTATTATTTTTATGGTCACAAAGTTGTTTTACCCTAATAAATTAAATTAAATACAATTGGTGAGTGATATTAATGTAATATATATGTTATATATTAAATAAAATATTTCTGGTATTCATCAAATAGATTGGATATACATAAGATAAAAACAAACCTAATTTTATGCATAAAAATCAATATTTTTATAAAGGTAGTTTTAACGCCTTTTAATGGAAAAACCATTCTAAATCCAACTTATGGAACTTTTATAGATTTAATATATCAAAATAAACTTTATATTTTTAATAGAAACATAAAAATTAGGTTATGATAATTTTTTGTTATTTTTCTGTAAGGTTTCATTTTTTTAATGAATAGTTAAAAATACCGAATTTTAATTCAAAACTGATTTTTCATTAAAGTTATTTATAAAGTTGAAGTATATTTTAAATTCATTTAAAAGTTTTCATAGATAATATTTTTATATATTAATCCAGTTTAGGTCATTTTAATCAATTTCAAAATGAAATTTCATATAAAAACTTAGCAAAATGTTGAATGTTTTTACTTTAAAAACCCGTATTGTCGACCCGACTGTGGGATTAATTTTAAATTAATTTCTAACACTTATATTATTGGAATTTAGAAAAATAGATTCCATATTTTGAATTAGAATAATTTATAATTTATAATAAGGTCAACTAAGTTTTTGACAAAATAAATTAGTGAACGTGATTAAAATTAATTACACTGATTAAGGTTAAATTAAGCTTAATAAGGGACTAAACCATGGCCTTAAGGCCCAAAATGACCTATAAAATTGTCCAAAATCCATTTTATGGACATATTTTTACCATATACTCCCTTTTTTCAGATTTTTATCATTACTGGATCCACTTTCAACATGAAAAATGTGGGTGGAATTCTCTCTTAAAATATTTACAAGAGTGCCACCCCCTTCACTATAAAAGGCGTCCACCTCTCCCACTTCTTCAAACCTCTCAAACCTCTTAAGATAAGACAATATATGAAAAATAAACTTTCCAAAATCCCTTATCTACTCCTATAATCCTCCACTTGGGAATAAATCTATCCAAGGAAGCCTTTTGGCACAAACCAAAAGGAGTTATCCAATTAAGAGGTAACGTCTTCTCCCAAGTATTTTTTTTATTTTCCTTCTTCACCCCCCAATATCTTGATTAAATTATTGTATAAAAACACCAGTATCATATATATTCTAGAATATTTTTATATAAATGGTTCAACCTACACTTACATACACCTCAATATAATGGGTAATGACCATATTGTTTCTGTGTACGATGAACTATTGCCTCATGAAATGACGATTGTTCATTTTTTACATTACCAACTATCATGGTGGACATTATGATGGAAAATATATTTATATATGATATATATTATATTTATAATGTCTTTATTCTTTTTTAATTTTTATTTATAATATATCTTTATGCTTTCTATCTTGTGTAAATACGATAATTTCGTTTGAGGAATGGTGGACTACCGCCCCCTCAAAGCGATATGATTCGTTAATACACTACATGGATTGTGTTAAGGATGGTTTTAGAGAATATATATGATATATATATATATGATATAATTAAGATAATTTAACAATTATATATATATACACACATTTATGGCTTCTATTTTTTTTCTTTCAACACGACAATTAAACGAGAATAGCATTCATGCGTACGTACGACCTACAGTCTCTATGAACAATGTATTGTATTTCATACTTATATATTATATAGGTTATTATAATACAGAAATAATATATATAAATGATATTTATATCATTTTTTACTTTCTGTAAATGATGATATGATTATAAAGACCAATGATATAACAAATTAAGACACATCATGAAGAATAAAGAGAATATTACCCAAAGTGAAACCTTAACATAGGATGGTTAACAAGTGGGTAATATAAGGTTGTAATAAAGAAATATATGGTATTATATACAGTAATATGGTTATTTAAATATGTATAATAAATTTATATTTATTTTAAATGTGATTTGAATGAGTATGATGAGTGTAAAGAGACAGGGTAAGAGGATTTCATCTAACTTTTTATTTCCATGAGATACATTCTATGTTTTCCCATATTTCATTTTGTGTGGTTTATGAAATACCAATGATTTTATTCTATCTATATTATAATTAAATTTATGTGTATTCATATATCCATTTTATGATCTTTATTTCATGGGGATTAAGTTCCAAAAGTTACCAAATCGGTGAAATAGTTTTGTATCAATTTTCCTTCTTTGAGACTTATGTTTTGTTATATACCAAAATTCTATGTAGAGGTGTATATAATTAATTTTTAAATGTTACATCATGTATTTAATTATTTTCATGATATTTTATGTTTCATGTAATTTTAGATTCTTACATAGAGAGTATGATCCCAAGTAACCAAGTTATAAGAGTTTATTGAGACAATGTCATCGCTTTTCAAGATTGTTTATTATTTATGATTCCTTTAATAAAATTTTATGATCCATATCTCAAGAACATTCATGAATTTTATTCTCTTTTAGTTATTAATGATTCATTCATATATTGGTACCATTTATTCTAGTATTTGGTAAATAAGATAGTTTAGAAAGTATTTTTTAAGAAAGCCTGACTTTACCCTCTCTTTGGTCAGAAATATGTGTTCCTTTAAAACTATGTTTTCTAAAAAGGGTTTCCAAGAGTATTCTACTAATATCCTATGATAATTAAAGTAAAATTTTAACCAATTTTTTATTTTAACAATATTTTCAATTAATCTTCTTGTCTCTTTCCTAACGAGGAATTTTTATAACCTTTTTACAATGCAAACAAAATGTTCGTTTTACCTCATATGAAATGTACGGATTTATCTGTAGTCAATTATTTAAATATTTATTTTCATGTTTAAAATTTAATTTTTAAAAGAATATTTTTAAAATTTATTTTTAAGTAAAATGGTTTGCAAAAATTTTTCAGTCTCATTTTATATGTTTTCAAGGTAAATGGTTTTCAAAATGTTTTAAATCTTATTTTATAAGTTTTCAAGGAAACTAGTTTTCAAAATGTTTTTAAGATTATTTAATATGTTTTTAAGGAAAAATAGTTTTCAAAATGTTTTCAATAGTATTTTATATGTTTTCAAGGAAAATATTTTTCAAAATGTTTTCAGTTCTTATTTATAAGTTTTCAAATTATTTTCAAAGAAATGGATTTAATTTGTTTTCAAGCATTATTTATAAGTTTTCAAAGTTTTTTTGAATAAAAATGTTTTTAAAGTTTTTTGAAGATTATTTTAAAAGTTTTTAAGGAAAAAGGTTTTAAAAAATATTTCAAGTATTCTTTATAAGTTTTCAAGGTATTTTCAAAGAAAATGATTTTCAAATGGTTTCATGTATTAAAAAACCTTTTTCAAAGATGAAAGGATATTTTCCTCAAGAAACATTTTTAAAAGATATTTCAAAAAAAATTTTATGTAAGATTACACCTATTGATGTTACTCATGCCATTCTTGGAAATTATCTAAAGGTTCCATTCATATTCTTTATATGAATTGGTTATGCTTAATTCCATGGCATTTATGAAACCCGTTTCTCTTTCACTGGTCATATGTTTATGAAATCCATTTATCTTTAATGGGTTATATGTTTATGAATTTTGTTTCTATTTCACTAGTTATATTTTTATAAAATATATTTCTATTTCACAGGTTATATGTTTATAAAATTAGTTTCTCTTTCACAGGTTATTCTTTTGATGAAATGATTATAAGACCTGTCTTTTTTTCCATAGGTTATGATATGATTACATGTTTATAATACCCATTTCATTTCATAGGGTATGGTATGATTATTTATGATCTTATGGAACATGTATGCATTATTTCACTATGAGATGGGTGAGACCTATATATCCTTCTAATGCATTGGGTAAAGATTCATATCTAATGAGATAGACTAACATGGTCTTGCAAGTAAACCTTGACTACTAAGATGGCAGTGGGAGTGAACCACTAATACCAAGATAGTATGAGGATTGAACTCATGGTACTAAGATGGACATGAGAGTGAACCATGAATATGAAGATGGTATGGGAAGTGAACCCATACTACTATGATGGTCTTGGTAGTGATAAATCGACTATTATGGAAATAATATTATATGATTATGTGTCTGCCCTGATTCCATGCTTTATTCCTATGTTATTATTTCATATCTTTTGTTGTTTATTTCCTAATGATCTATTTCTTATGAACTGAAAATATTTATTATGATATCTAATATGTAGGGTATGATCTCTAAATGTTATGCTCATGTTCCATACCCTTTTTTTCATGACATGCTTACACATTTCATTTATTTACATTGACTGAGCATTTGAGCTCACCCATTTCATATGTTTCCTTTCCCTAGGTTATGGAGAAATTTTTTTGGTTTAATTAATAAAGGTGGAGATCTTTATGAGAAATGTTTAATATCATTCACTATAATAGAATATTTTATTTCCAAGTTTCTAAATATAGTAAACTATTATGGTCCTTGGGCATGTATTTTTATAATGTAATAAATATCCATCTAAAATGATGTAATATCCACGTATGTTAAGACTCAGTCACTATAATTTCTCCATGTTATACCCTATTTATTTCTTAATTTGTGCCCAGTATCCAACAAACCTATGATTCATTTTAGTTAAGGGATTGCTTAAACATTTATTTTTAAACCTATCAATTTATTTTCTAATTTATTGTTTGTAAAGGATTTATTATAAATATCTCAATTTATGGATTTTTTAGTGTTATTTGTATATTAAAAATTTATATATATATATATGTGTGTGATAAAGTATATTCTTAATTGAAAATTATATAAAATCATGTAAAAATTTTATAATTTTATCAAGTATGTTTTAGAGGAAAAAATTTCTATTTTGATTCAAAAAATTGATTTAAACCCTTCTAAAGATAAATGAAATCCATGAAAATAATAAACGTGTTAAAGAATTATTTCAAAATATATTCTTAAAAAATAATAAAACTTTGTTTTTTTATTTTTAATTTTTTTAATTTTTTATTTTATAAATAAAATCTCTATGAGAGAAGATATCATTGTATGATTATCATTTTATGTGTATAATTTATTTATAAATGATAAATGTTATGATTTTATCATTTTATCTGTTAATTGTAAATAAAAATTATTATTTCATGTAAAATATACCCCAACAAATCCATGTATTTCACTAATAATTTATATATGGGAATTATCAAAATATATAATTGAAATTTTATCTATTTAGTGTATGCAATTGTTTTAAAATTCTATTCAATTTTTCTTATGCTATTTTAAAAATAAAATGATCCTGTGAAGGAATGGGTTTCTCCTAAATGTTTTTGGAAAATTCTAATGTTATAGTATGAATGCTATCTTCTATGAAATTAATTTATGTACAATTTTTGATTTTTTTTGGTTTTTGAGTGAGAAATGAAAGACCATTAAAATGTTTTCTTAAAATGGTCACTAGAGTATTGAATGTAAAGTTATGGTATGGAGAGTAAACCCATGAACTTAATGGGATGATATCCTATATGAGATATAGGTTAGTGGCCTTATAGTTTTATTTTAGTCCTACTGACTATCATGATGAAACCATAAAAATTATTATTTTAAAAATGATAAATTTAATGAATTATTTTAAAATATAATTACTTTGGAAATTAATAGTTTTCAAAATTATATGATCTTATTTTTTTTAAATGTTTTGAAAACCTATTTCTAAGTATCCTTTATAGAAAATTAAATATTTTAAAAAAAGTAGTAGTAATGATTTTTAAAACCCCTTACTAGGAAAAATAATCCTCACCCTATTTTTTAAATTAATTTTTCACAGGTTTACTATAATTACTTTTCAATGTGTATTTATTTGAGGAGGCAGAGACTGCAAAGATTTTTTTTTATTTTATTTCATTCTATTTTGTTAAATTTTAATGTATATGTCTAATTCTCCAAAACAAAGACTAGAAATGGTCCTTACATGTAAAATATCCTGCATATTTTTCTTTTATCTTTATAAAAAAAATACACAACATTTTTATGTACTGAATGTGGAAGCATGAGTATGGGGATTTAGAGTTAGTATCATAGAGATGGTCTAGATAATTTTTTAAAATTAGAAAAAAAATAATTTAAGTATTCCTTCTTGGTAAAATTATTTTTCTTAACATTTTCAGATGGAATATAGAATAAGGCGAAAAAATATTTTGTCTCTTCAAGGTGAATTAAATGAAAATATAATTTTAAAATCACACTCGAATGATTTTCAACCCTTTCCAAAACTTTAACTCTCTTGTAAATTCCTTTATAAGATATCCCATAATCTTGATATAATTTGATTATTTCAATGATCAGGTTTTGTAAATTTTTTCATTATGAATACACATATTCCATTCTATGAATGCCAAGGAAATTATTAAGAGGTTGTTTTCAAATGTTTTACCTTATCTGAATAGTCTCAGTATTTAGTGGATTTTCTAGAAGCTACAGAAGTGGGTGATATCCGAGCAGCCTACCTATGTCAGGTTTGTTATTTCAGCTTATATGGAATACTTAAAGACTTTAAAATTTAAGTGGTTGAGTCAGTTCAGTTGTTATATAGAAATCAAGTCCACTCGGATGTATATAAGATTTACACCCCACATGCCTTTTTATCATGATCCCATCACCGTGTACATGAGTTTTACCCTAGTTAATTGATTTTTTTTAGAAAAATAATTCAAATAACTTAAAACTTCACTAAAGACCAGTTTAACTAGAAGAAACCCACATTTTGATGAAAATTGACAACAATGGAGGTTCTAGTGAAGGTATGAATCCATTTTTATGATATTTTTTAATGAATAATAATATTAATAAATCTATTTGTGCAGGAACACCAAAATTTTAATAGGAAAAGTGGTGCGTGTGTATGGAACAAATTGAGAGGGTCTAATTCAATTATGGGGGGAAGAATATAACACCCCAAATATATGATGTACTTGTATTATTATAATTATTTTTATTTTTAAATAAATCCTGTCAAATACAAAATTAAAAAATTAGGAAACAAAAGATGGAATATTTTTATTAATAAAACACTGATTACATTACATCTTTATTCAACTAAAGACCACAATTAATCTAGAAAACTCATTACAAGCCACAACAAAATAACTTGAACACCACCGAGTAATACAAGAATGATGAATGTGTAGCCTAATTCTTATAAATTTTCCATAATTAAAAAATAAATGGAAATTAGAATATAAAAAACAATGAAAACCAGAGGGATATATAGAACCAATCTTGGATAAAATAAATGGACATTGAGATGTTTTTTCTCGAATACCCTTAAGACATGGGTATTTATAAAACATTTTTTGATTGTTGGGAAAAAATATAACCATTTGTTTTTTAGTCATTGGGTGTTTTAAAAATTTTAAAATAAATTTAAAATGATAATTTCAAATAATAATATAGATGATGAAATTTAATAAAAATATTTTAATAGGGAATTTTTTTTAAATTTATAAAAAACTTTGAGTTTTAATAGATTTAAAGGATGGTTCTATAAAAGTTGTTGCAAATAAAAATAAACAAGATTTTAAAATGGTGTAAATAATCTAATTAGAGGTGATAAAAAATATATAAATATTTATATATATGATATACTTCTACTTTTTGTATGTTTAGAAAGACTTTCTACAAACAAATTTACTAAGTGCTCACCACAAACTAGGGTGTCCTGTGCACCACTACTTTGGTAAGCACTAAGGATAATCCCTTGGTTCATGGAGGCACCATGGAGTCCTAGATCAAGTAGTGAGAGGTTAGGCCCATTTATAGCCCCCCTAAATTTGGTCCATGTATAGTATATGCAGAAGCCTAGGCAGGAGACCGTGTATAAGGCTCCCAGTCTGTCTCTGTGTGTGTGTGTGTTTGTGTCATCAGAGTATTGAAGTCACATCATAGATTATAAAGGATCATTGTTTTGGTTCCTATTTCAATGTGTGATGACTTGGGATGAAATACCAAATATATAATCATATAAATACCATATGATTCATCCATCTAATCTCTTGGTTGTCTTCCTTGCTGGATGCATACCCGCGTTCTTACACCAATAGGTCATTCCATTGAGGCCTCCTCCACCATCACAATACCTTTCAACCATGGCCCCATCTCAACACCAATTCCTAAAAATGACATGAATGGTGCTTTATATTAAACCAAAACCTTGGATAAATTTTTATTTTTTCCCTCCATTATCAGATTCTAAAGGAAACCTTATATATATATATATTTTATATCAAAGTCCAAATAGATGTAATTAAAAATTAGAAAACACCACTATTCAATAATACATAATAGTCCTTTAACAACATAAAGAATGGCCTTTATTAGAGTTAGAGAAGCACTGAAAACCAAAGAAATATTAAAAGCCCTAAAATTTTATCAGTACTAAAAAAGTGCTCATAGATGGGTCTCTTATCAGTGCTAAAAAAATATTGATAAAGGACCCATTTATCAGTGATTTTATTTAGTGCTGATAAAGTGTACCTTTAACAATGTTTTTAAAAGCACTGATAAAATACACATTTATCAGAGATTTCAAAAGTGCTAATAATGGATGAATATTTCATCACTTTCAAAAGTGCTGATAAAGTAAAAAATTTATCAGCACTTTCAAAAGGCTAATAAAGGGTCATGTTGTAGTGTATTGTAATAGCACACTACACCACTAGTGAAATGTGCTATAACAACAAAATACAACACAAAAAACACAACCATATACCAAAAAAAAATCAAGTATCAATACATAATTTAAATAAAATTAAATTTACAACACAAATTATAAAAAAAACACTATATTATAGACATTTCAAACATTGGTTTATACAATTTCATAAGTCAAAATTATTACATATATTAAAAAACATAAATGTTACATTTTATTTTTATCCTGACCCTACTCATGATAATATAAAAAAACCAACCATACTCAAGAAAAATAATGTAACTATATAAGAAAACAATTCTTATGTTAGTAATAATATAAAGAAATAAATTGACAGAAAGTGTTAATTTTAAACTAAACTTTTAGTCATACAAGGAACACTATGTATCATATTGAGTTGTGGTTCATTCTTACATGTAACACCATTTCTTATTAATATTAAATAATTATATCTATGAAAATTAATTAAATAATTATAAGAAAAATCCCCATGGGTTCAGCCTAGTTATTGCGTGAGTGGCACTTCTTGAACTAAAATGTTGATTTTAAACTGATAACAGACATTTTGGGTCATACTGGGCACATAATGTATCATATCGAGGTGAGTATGATTCCAAAACATAAAAAATAACTTATGGATCATTTCTATAAAGCATCAAAACAATCCGAATGTGTTTTCTAAGTTTTGAGTAGGTTAGTTGTCCATTTCACTAAAATAGATGTCAATTTAAAAAAAGACATAATTAGATTCATACCAGTCACAACACATGTAAAATTGAGATTAATTAAATTCCTAAATGTCTCAAATGATTTATGAATTATTTTCCAAAAGTATCAAAAAAATCTGAGCAGGTCAGTTTTCTATTTTATTAAAATTAATGTCAATTTTAAATAAAAAGATACACTTGAAGTTATACCGGTCACATCGTTCATCATATTGAGGTGAATCCAATTCATAGACATCTAAAATGTCTTATGGACCATTTTAATAAAGTTTCAAAACAATATTAATGCGTTAGCTTGGTTTTGAGTACGTCACTTATCTTTTTTACTAAAATGACATTTTAAAATGGAAACACACACTTTGACTCATACTGATCACATCATGTATCGGGTTGACAGGATATTAATTCCTACATGTCACGAATTAAATATGAATCATTTTACTAAATTATCAAGAAAACTTTAGTAAATTTGATCAGTTTTCAGTGACTGACATTTTTTGTACTAAAATGTTGAGTTTAAACTGATAACAGACACTTTGAGTCTTACTGGGAACATCATGTATCAGATTGAGGTGAGACAAATTCCTAAACATTAAAAAAAACTTATGTATTTTTTTAAAGTATGAAAACAATACGAATGTGTTTTCTTAGTTTTGAGTAGGTCAATTTTTCATTTTACTAAAATTGATGTCGATTTTAAATAAAAAGATGCACTTGAAGTCATAATAGTCACAAAGTGTGTCAGATTGAGATTATTCTGATTCATACACATCTTAAATAACTTTTGGATCATTTTTCTGACGTATCAAAACAATATTAATGTGTTTGATTGGTTTTTTAGTAGGACAGTTGTCCATTTTACTAAAATTGATGTTTATTTTAAATAAAAGACACACTTGAAGTCACACCAGTCACAAAATGTGTCGGATTGAGGTGTGTCCAATTACTACACATCTAAAATGGATTATGTATTGTTTTTTTAAAGTATCAAAACAATACAAATGCGTTTGATCGGTTTTGAGTCGGCCAATCGGCCATTTTACTAAAATTGATTTCAATTTTATATAAAAAGATGTAATTGGAGTCATATCTGCCACACCATGTGCCATATTTAGGTTTAGATGATTCCTACATATCTAAAATGACTTATGGATTGTTTTAAAAAATTATAAAAACAATTCAAATGCATTTTCTCAATTTTAAGCATGCCACTTGTCTTTTTTACTAAAATGTCATTTTAAATTGGAGACACACACTTTGACTTATACCAATCACATCATCTATCATTTCGATGTGAGACCAATTAATACACATAAAAAATTACATATGAATATTTTTTCTAAATTATCAATAAAATCCAAGTGCATTTCATCAGTTTTTAGTGAGTGATAGTTTTTAAACTAAAATTTTGATTTTAAACCGATAACAGACACTTTGAGTCATATCGGGAAAATCACGTATTTGATTAAGTTGAGGCTAATTCATACACATAAAAAATTACTTATGCATCATTTACATAAAGTATAAAAGTAATCCAAATTAATTTTATCAGTTTTGAGTAGGTTAGTTGTCTATTTTATTAAAATTGATGTCAATTTTAACTAAAAAGATGAACATGAGGTCATACTGATCACACAATACTTCAGATTGATGTGCGTCCAATTTCTACATGTCTCAAATGACTTATAAATCATTTTAATAAAGTATAAAAATAATTATAGTTCATTTACTTGTTTTTTAAGTATGTCATTTTTCTTTTTTACTAAAATATTATTTTAAATTGGAAATACGCACCTTGAATAATACCGATCACATCTTGTATCAGTTTGATGTAAAAAAAATCCTACACATCAAAAAACTAATTATAAATAATAATACTAAATCATCAAAAAAATCTTAGCGTTTTTGATTTATTTTTAGTGAGTGACATTTTTTGATATAAAATGTTTATTTTAAATTGATAATGGACACTTTGAGTCATACCGAGAACATCGTGTATTATATTGAGGTGTGGGTGATTCCTACATATCAAAAATGACTTTGGGATCATTTATTTAAATTATTAAAAAAATAACATGTGTTTTATCTTTTTAGAGCAGGTCAGTTGTCCATTTTACTAAAATTGATGTCAATTTTAAATATAAAGATACACCTAAGGTCATACCAGTCACACTATGTATCATATTTAGGTGAGAATAATTCTTACAAGTCTCAAATTACATAGGGATAATTTTTCAAAATTATAAAAATAATCTGAATTCATTTTCTTGGTTTTGAGTATATGACTTGTATTTTTTATTAAAATTTCATTTTAAACTAGAAACATGCACTTCGACTCATACCGATCACACCATGTATTAGTTTTATGAGATGCCTATTACTACAAGTCAAACATGACTTATGAATCACTGTCCTAAATTATCAAGAAAATATGAGCGCATTTTATTGGTTTTTAGGGAGTGAAAATTTTCTATCAAAAATGATGATTTTAAACTGATAATGGAAAATATAAGTCATAACGGTCACATCAAGTATCATATTCAGGGAAGGATGATTCCTAAACATCAAAAATGACTTATTGATTATTTTACCAAAGTATCAAAACAATCTAAGTATTTTTTCTCAGTTTTGAGTATGTCAGTTTTCTTTTTTACTAAAATTAATGTCAATTTTAAATAAAAAGAAGAACTTGGAGTCATATCGGTCACACCATGTGTGTTATTATGGTAAGAATGATTCATACACATACCAAAGTCTCGAAAAAAACCTAACTGCAAATGTTAAAATGATTTTCATTTCCATTCGTTTTCTAACTTCCAACATTGTATATTGAATGAATGCTCTTAGTTGAAAATCCTTTCTTAATATTTAAATCTAGAAGAGGATAGGAATTTCATGTACCCAATATATCATGAGAATTCACCACAATAACCACATGATCTTCCTGTACTCTTATGGATTTCAACAAGAAAGGTTTTTATGCTATGAACATCAAGTCAATATAACTTCCCAAAATATATTTAAAAAAATTAAATAAGTATTAGATAAAAATGATAAGGAAATTAACTTACAAATAAAAGATAAAATGATGAAAAAATTTAATTAAATAAGTATTAGGGATTTACCTTTTCATGATGGTTTTATGAATTCTTAACACATTTCCTTATTGTCATTATCTCAGTTGTAGGCTCAAATTCCAATCCCTCATGAGCATGAGTAGCTTTGAATAAACCACCCCAACTCGATCAAAATAATCCCCCTATATAATAAAAAATTATTATATGAGTAATACTAAAAAGAATTAAATAAAACATAGATATGAAAAAAATACTTTAATTTTATGGACAATGATTTTACTATGAAAACATCAATATTACCTATATGATTGAGTAGTGGAGGGAACTTCAAGGAAAGTGAAAAATGACAACACTAAAAAGGTGAAATATTTTTGTGGGAGAAGAATTTTTCAATAGTTTTGGTAAATAAAGTCATGAAATATGGACCTACCACCCCAAATTGAAAAAAAGAATCCACCTCTATAAGAAAACAATAATTATGTGAGTAATACAAAAAAGAAATTAATTAAACATAATTATGAAATAATAAATTAATTTTATGGAAAATGATTTTACTGTAAAAACATCAATATTACCTTTTTGATTGAGAAAAGTTAGCGTCATTACTCTTCCTACAATGTAAATGGAGGGAACTTGAATTAAAGTGATGAATGCAACACTGTAGGGGTGAAAATGTTTTGTAGGAGAAGAAGTCTATAAAAGTTTTGGTATAGAAAGGCTTGAAAGATGGGCAGACCACCCCAACTCAATCAAAAGAATCCACCTATATAAGAAAAACATTATTATATGAGTAACAATAAATAGAAATAAATTAAACAAAAATTATCAAAAATACATTAATTCTATGGAAAGTGATTTTATTATGTAAATATTAAGATTACCTCTGTGATTGAGTAGAGACAATGTCATTTCTCTTCCTTCAAAGGCATGATAGATGGATATAAATCTTATAAAATTAACAAAATCTGTAAGGAATAATTTAAATTAAATCAATGTTCCATTACATATTTTTTTGATAAAATAGAGAAATTATATCATAAAATTACCTTTACATATTTCTAAAGGGTTTCCTTTATTGTAGATTTTTCTTCAAATGGATTGGAAACATCTTGATGTGAAAAAGACATTGCCTACATAAGTAGTAAAAAATTTAATTTATATTATGTTAATAGAGTAGAGCCATATGATATTATTATAGAAAAAATAGTATATTAAAAAATAATTCTAACATCTCATTGAATTATTTTTTATGGTTTTAGGGATTTGGTTCCTCTATCAAGAATCCAAATCCCCTCTAACGTACAAGGCTTTTTCTACATTGGGACTAACATGAATTGATTGTGATCTCCCAATGAAAGGTTCATCCTTGATTGAATTATCATTTGACCCAACACTTATTTTAGTCTCCAATAGGACAATAAACCAATTCTTGTTTGTTGGATCTAAGACATAAAATATTTTCACTTCTTGTGATGTCATTATGAATGGATCATCTTTTCCCCATTCCACACTAAAATTCACCTTTGTAAATACCATTTCATCAACATTCACTACATTGATATTGTAAACCCATTTACAATGGAAAACCTGGACTTGAAATGTCATATAATACAACTCGTATATCTATTAAATAATTCCAAAACATGAAATATTTGCATAAATTGGATTTATATCCTTTTAACCAGATATGTGCATTGCTTCAACTATTAGAGAAACACCACTTTTTTTCATCGTTAAACAGTCATAATTTTATTTTTTATAAAATGAATAACCATTGATTACAAAACCAGTGTAGGATATACAATTTTCATTCAGTCCCCTGACTAGCCATTTAAGTCATTCAATAATTGAATTCATATTTTCAGATAACTCCTTATAAATTTGATCTTGGAACCATCCTATAAATTATTGATTATGTGTATTTGATATCCATACTTAAGCCCATGAAGGATTCAAATCTCTAAGAATTTATTTGTGGGATTCAATGTATAGATCAACATATTCATTATTATGTAAAATGTAAAGGTACGCTTGCTCCCACTCTATCAAGGTAATTATAACAGTATCTCTTTATGAAATACCTTTTCCCATAAGACATTCTCTATAACATGACTTTGAGAGAATGATACTTTCAACAACTGATACAGAATTGGTACATAATACAATATCTTCTTCAACAATATATTTGTTTTGAATACAACATTCTGGTAAAATTTTATTTTTGACACACCCTTTCAAAATATTCATATACCATTAAATGGGGTACATCCATCCATAATAGATAGGACCACATAGTTGAACCTCTCTAACCAAGTGAACAATCATTTGGACTATTATATCAAATAATGATGGAATTAAGAACATTTTTAATTCACATAATATGATTGTAACCTCCTTATTCATGATGAAAAACTTCTCTAGGTGTATAATTTTATTACATATAGATTTAAAAAATAAGAAAATTTTTTTTAATGTATGTCATAAATTTTGTGGCAGAATGCAATGAAAATAAACATGCATAAAATATTACATCAAAACATGATAGTCATGCGATTTTAGACCTTGTAAATTCAAATTATTCATTGACATGACATTCTTAATATTTGATGAATACCCTTATGGAACTTTTACACCATTAAGGAAAAGTAAAAATTGAAATTTTTTAATGTTTGGATGAAGTGTAATCTACTAGAAGAAGAAAAGTCTATCTTTTACTCTTCACTTATTCCAAATCTTCCCTTATCATAATTTTAATTAAATCCAACCTTACCTTGATTCCATATTTCATTTTTTCAAGAACATTTAGTAACATTATTATAACACTATAAAATAAATTTTTTCTACATGAATGAAATAAAAAAAATTTCTAACATACAAATAATTCCAATACGGTAATTCAAATAAAATTGATCTCTTATTCCAACCTGATTTGGTAAGGTTTTTCAATTTTTTTTACCAAAAACAATGTTAATATATTTTACTTTATGGTAAAGTTGATCACTTATTATTGGAGAAGGTGTTGTACCTTGTTCGATATTTCCATCGAATACTATCGTCCAGGATCAGTATTTATGTCTTCATGGTAAAAAACTTTGATGTCATAAAAACACAGTCTTTGAGGAATGTTTCAACCAAACTGAGTATGTGTGTTTTTCACAAAGGGGACACCCAAAAATTCCTTTAATAATATATTATAATAAATTTCCATAAGCGAGGAGATCATTTATTATCCCATACAACATGGCCCTCAATGTGAATTATTCACTTCTATGAGCATCATACATTGTAACACCTGTATCCTACATCAATTTTAGATATTTTATCAGAGGAGACAAATAGAAATCAATATCATTACCTGGTTTCTTTGGTCTAGATATAAGCAACGACAACATAATGTATTTGTACTTTATGAATAACCAAGGTGGAAAGTTATAATTTACCAGCATGAAATTCCATGTACTGTGAGTACTACTATGTATACTAAAAGGATTTATTCCATTTGTATATGACACAAGATTAAAGTTTCTCAGCTCATTTCCAAATTCCGCATACTCATAATAAATTTTCTTTTACCGAGGAGAATCTGATAGATGATATAGGTTCCCATATTTAATTCTTATATCTGCATGCCATGTAAATTTTCTCTTGATTTTTTGACATCTATATACTCTTCTAAACTTTGGAATGATTGGAATGTACCATATAGATTTAAAAGGACTTGATTCATTTTTTTATCGATCTACACCACACTTAGGTAATTTTATGAGTGATTCATGATCCATGAGAAACAATATGCAATCATTTGGACAAGCATGTATTTTTTATAGATCATTCACATTGATTGTAACATTCATTTTGCTCCATATGTTTGACATGGAAGTTCATTTTCTTCTAGTAGCATATCATTCAAGAGACCAAGTAGTTCTGTAATGCTAGTGTCACTCCATATACTACTAGCTTTAAAATTATATAACTTCAATACAGCTAATAATGTTTTTTATTTAGTAAAACCACTATGTAGTGGTCTCTTAGAACAACTATTTAACTTCTCAAGCAACTTTGGATAATCACAAAGGTTATCTTTAATTTTCATTGTCATTTATTCCATGTGATCTCTATCATCATTTACACTAGTATTCATATCAAATGATCCATAAGCAACAATATTATCCCAATTAGTATTCACATTCATTTTTCCCTATGTTTAGTCCAATTTTTATAGATTTGATCTATTTCGTTATGAATCAAATGTTCTTCAAAATCTTCTGAACTAATATTTCTTTAATAACAACATTGTAAACATGGAAAAAGGATTTTAGAAGGTTCATATGCATACTCTCTTGAAAAATTGATGATAAATTTAACTCCATCTTCATTTAATTTTGTGAAACGATTATCATGCATCCATTTTTTATTCATATCCATACTATTGGGTTCATGAAATATTAATCTTGTATAATAAATTAAAAATACACATAAGATATTCATTGTCACAGGTGAAAATTATATATAATTCTAATAAGGGAAACCCAACATTTGATTATTTCAATGAATTTCAGTATGATTTGAAGAAAACAAGTAATTGAATTTAAGAAAAAAATTAATCTAATATGGAAGATGTTATCATCTGAATTCATTTAAAATGTGATAGTTATAGACAACTATCATCCTCATCAACTCATATACCAGACATTTATCATTGCATTTTATTATTTTACACACATCATACATCTCTTATGGACATGCACCTATGTTTCTTGAAATATTATAAGTAGTAGTCATCCATAAGATGAAAAATTCCCAAAGTAGTACAAGAAACATAAAAGAGTTGGATAATGATTATCAAGAGAAAAATTTCAATAATAACTGTTTGGGAGATGAATTTGTTGAGGATGATAGTTCTCTATAAAAGAGATGAGGGATAAGTCTCAAACAAAAAATTGCAATTATAACTATTATTTGACACATATCAATCCTTTATTAAATCCTCTAAACAAATGAAAATATAATATAGGAAATTAAATAGTAATAAGAAACACCAATATTATAAACAAGAATAATAAACTCTCATTTAAACCACTAGAAGATATAAAAATGCATTCATTAAACATTTTAATAAATAAACAGTTATTTCATATACAAGGATTGAAATCAAAGATTCCTAGGGGTGGAACCAATACATATAGAACTAAAATTATTAATACTTATAAATAATTTCTAATATATATAATTTTATAACCTCTATTATATTTTTTTGGAACAAGTGATGTGACAACCTAAGGAATTATTAAATTTAATATTAATGTTATATAAAATATTTGAAAATATCCTAAGACTCTTGGGATGTCATATCACCACATAGACACATCCTAAGGATTTTAGGGAGGTTATTACAATAGATATACCCATATGAAGGAAGTGAGGCCATCTAATACATATTGATCTATATCCTTGTGAAAGAATTTGGAATAAAGCAATAATACACATCAATAAGACATAAAAAATAAATGATTTATAATTATAATTATAAATAAAAAATTGTAAATTTATATATATATTTAATAAATATATAAAAATATAGATATAGTAAATATATTCTTTATTTAAATATATTTATTATAATTTTATTATTATTTAAATAAATAAATATTTTTGAAAAATAATATTTATATCATTATATATAATTATATAATTATATATATAATATATATATATAAATATAAATATAGTAAATATATTCATTATTTAAATGAATTTATTATAAATTTATTAATCATTTAAATATATATAATTATTCATGTATAATTATATAAATACTTTAAAACAAATATTTATTTATTTATAATTATAAATATATAAATGTATAAATATAGTAAATGTACATTTATAAATATTTCTTTACAAATAATTTTTTTGATGAATATTTTTTACAAATATATTTTTAACATTATTAATGAATATCTAATGTTAAGTGCATAAATGTTAAAAATGAGTGAAATTGAATAAATTTAAAATATGTTTACTTTAATAATATTGAATTTTTTTTAAGTTTTGTGTGTCTGCATTGTATATAAAAATCCATTAATTATGTATATGTAAAATCAGTATAACACACATTTAATCTATGTTAAATTGAAAAATCAAATGACATTTAATTATGTCCATTACCTATGAAATTAGTTAGTATTTTTAATTCATAATAATTTTTAATTATAAACCATTATTAACTAAATATATGAATATTTAATGTAAAACATAAATATTTTGAATTATGTAAATCATATTTATTTATATTCATTTATATCTATATATTTAATATAAAATATTTATTGACATTATTAATAATTATCTAATTAATAAAATATTTAGTATTTTTCTCAATTTACATATTTTTAATTTTATATTTGTTGAATTTTTATTTTTCATATATCTATATATTTAATACAAACTATTTATTAGTATTTATAATTTATATACATTAAAATCAATTTATTCATTTTTATCAATAATTATTTAATTAATAGAATTTGTAATAATTTTCTGAATAAAATAATTTATTATTAATTATTTATTTAATTATTTAATTATATTCAAACCATTATCAATGCTAATTTGTTTTGATAAATGGCACCCTTTATCAGCACTAAAAATAAAGCGCTGATAAAGGGTACCCTTTATCAGTGCTAAAAATAAAGCACGGATAAAGGGTTCCCTTTAGTAGTGCTAAAAATAAAGCATTGATAAAGGTAACCCTTTATCAGTACTAAAAAAAGCACTGATAAAATGTACAATTTATCAACTCTTTGTTTATAACTGATAAAGTTTCCCTTTATCAGTGTTTTTTGCTAGCGATGATAAAGACCATCACTGTTAAAGGCCTGTTTTATAGTAGTGATTCGATCTTCTTTGGTCATTTTTTAATTTTTATTGGTGAATCAACTTGCAAGAATGATATATATTATATGTTATTATCTTTTGAAATTGATAAAACACTTTCCAACAAACCCACCTTTGAATTTTCTTTCCACAAACATGGTTTTTTCACTACTAATCAATTGAATAATTATTACTATTAAAATATATTATATTTATAATTCTAAATCCACCTTTTCACACCTTGAAACATCCAAACTATTTCACTAAGTTATACCATCTTTCTTTCTTACTTTGTGTCTAGTACCCAACAAACCTAAGATTCATTTCAGGTAAGGGATTCTTTTAAATTTAATTTTAAACCCATTAATTTATGTTTTAATTTATGGGTTTTAATGGATTTATTATAAATCACAAAATTTATGGATTTTGTAAGGGTTATTCCTATTTTATAAATTTATATATTTATATATGTGTTTAAGTTAATTCTTACTTTAAAATTAGATAAAGTCATGTAAAATGTTAAAAAATGTATCAAGTCTATTTTAGAAGAAAAAATTTCTATTTTATTTTCAAAACATTGATTTATTCATTCTAAGGTAAAATTAAATCCATGCAAAAAATCAACGTGTCAAATAATTATTTCATAATCTATTTTTAGAAAATAATAAAGCATTGTTTCTTTATTTTTAATTTCTTAATTTATTCCTTTTATAAGTAAAATATTGATGAGGGAAGATATCATTTTGTGATTATTATTTCATGTATGTTTTCACCAACTAATGTATATTGAGTTATAAATTTAATCCACTAGTGGTATGATGATCATATAAATCATTTTAATGGTTTGTGGGAAATTATTCCTTATGGATATTGATCTTCATACCTTAGTATAATTTTATGTGAAATTAGAAATGGGTTATCTCTCTTTATAAATCTTTTATAATAATTTTTTAGATAGATAAAACTCATTCCACATCCTAAATAAAACCATGGTCATCTAGTGGTCTAAAGTTAATTATGAATTATTTATATAAATTAATCTAATATTCTAAGTCAAATTTCAAGGATTTAATTTATTTAAGTAGGGAAGAATGTAAAAACCCTAAATTTTAATATATGAATACCTTTAAAGAAGTCAATGAGTTTGATAGCTTGCTCCAAAGTCCATAACAAACTAAAATAAAACAATGACATATTTAGACCATCAAAATCTAATCATTCAATTTGTGGGAATGAAATTGAGTAACCAAATTATGAAATATTTATAGAAATAAAATAAGGTATATTTTTAATGTAAATTAAATTCAATTGGTATAGATAAAATGAATAATATGGTCATTTTATACTTAGAAATGTATTTTTATAAATATTGATTTTATATGTGATATGCATTACTATTTCAAGAAACATATGATTAATGATGATAAAATATATTTGATATGAATAATTGGTTAAAACTAATTTAATTATTTAATAGTAGGAAATATGAATGAGATTGGTTAATATTATAAAAAATCTACATTCCTTAAAAAAATTGTCATTATATCTCACCTTTTCATTGAAATTAAAATTTCTAAAATTTGGAATTTTAATTTTAAAAAATAAAAATTATTTTCTGATTCATTATAATAATATATTCTTAAGATGTATTTTTTGTATTTTTCTAAACAGATTGATTTTTTGGTGAATATTGAAAATACCATTTTTGTTAAAACCTTAACTCTTATGAAATATCTAAGATGTAATAATAAACTAAAACTCACAAAGAATATCAATTAAAAAATATTTATTTATTTAATAACATTACTAATTTTAAAATATTTTTTTAACTTATAAATTATATGTCTATCATTTTTAGAACTAATTAAAATGTTACTTTAATAAAAATTGTTTTCAATTTTTTATTTGAATCAAGAATTTTCAAGGTGATATTTGGTTTAGTTTTTCCATAAAATCCCCATACCTTTTATTTTTTATTTATGTCATTAAAATTAGTATCCATGATAGTTCCATATTATATATAAATGTAAATCTTAAAAAAATTATTTTTCTAAAAACTTTTTTATGAGATTAAGTGTGTTTATTTTAAAATTAGAATTTCACACATGTTAAAATTTTTCTTGATAAAATGATTTTAAAAATTTAAATTAGAAGGATCAAATTAGGAAAAATTTTCCAATATAAATTTTTTTCATTAAAATTAATTACCAAGGTTAAAAAATAATTACCAAGGTAAAAATAAATTTGGGTAAAATTTTAAAAGTTAAAATAGAAAGCCACAAAACACTCAAAGTTGTCTAAAAAAGGAGTGGTTAAAGTGATTTTTGAGACAAAATCACTTTCCCCTCAAAGTTTTTCCATTTTTTGGAAATTGATCATTAAATAGTAACCCGCCATTATTGAAAATGTAAGGGTCACTCCCCCAAACCACCCTTCCCTTAACTTATAAAATGGTAAACCTTAAACCACTCCAAGACCCACATTAACTTCATATTTTTACTTTAAAATATTATAATTATACCCTCATAGTACTATATCCCACATTCAAAATCTTTTTTTCACTATTATTTAGCATAATACCTTAATTTTCAAGGATAATTCCAAGGGAAATTCAATTACCTGATGTGAGTATTATCAACTACTTAAATTTTATTATTAATTATATTCATTCAAATTTATTCTATACATAATAATATAATTATATTAGTATCATTTATAAAATTTAATTTTTCTATATCAAGGTTATTACCATTTTCTATCCATCTATCCCATCCATTAAGAAAAACAAAATCATCATTTGTGCATACGCGCAGACTACCGCCACCATGAGAAACAAAATTCATTTATCATCAACACCCATAATTTATAGTACTAGAATTATTTAATGAGGAAATATAATTTTTATGACATAATTAAATATCTATTATGAAACATTAAATAAAATATTAATAATATGATAAAAATGATTATCATTAATTTGATCATTTGAAATGAGTGAACTAAGAGGAAAATGGCATTTTTTTCAAAGTAATGACTTTATATAAATTATATTACCTTTTTAATTATTCTAAATCATGATATATAATACTAATAAACACTAAATAATATCATTATACTTCTGGTAAAATGATATTACAACTAAACGATCTCATAATCATCCATTAAACATGGTAGCATTATGTTTGGGTCGGTTTGACCACATACTTGAACAATGCTATATGTTTATTCCATTGATGATTGTGATAACCTATTTACTAGTACAATATTATATTAATATGCAAATAATATTTTTTATCATAAGTTTATATCAATATTTAACTTATTAATTAAGAAAACACCATTCGTTCGTTAAGAATCACCAAAACATGATCATCACCAATTTCATCTTCATGGTTTGTAAAAAAATGAAATGAAATTAAATTATTTATTTATAAAATATATTAGAACATATATTTAAGTACCATAGATGATATAATAGTGAATAAATTTTTAAAATGAAAAGATACCAACATAACTGTTATGAAACTTGTTCAAACTGATAAAGATTACTTACACCCAGTGTTGAAAATAGGTAAAAACTCACTAATATATATTTATATATATATAATTATTATATATGAGAAGTATAAATGGTTATAGTTATTAATAATGTTGTTGGTTATGTATTTAATGAACTCAATTTAATTATTTAAGACATTTGATTCTAGTGAAGAATTGATCAGGACCAAGGTAAGATTTTTCATCTCAAATTCCTCACTTTTAGACATGTTTGGTACTACACACATAATTTTATTCATGTGGTGTATATACCACCTATTTTAGATATCATATAATGAATTATATTTTAATCATGAAATTTTAAGAATAATTAAATTCCATATCTTTCAATTGATCTGATTAAAATGTTACCCAATATGTAAGGGTTTTCTTGGTCTCGATTTTGATTCTTTGAGACATGTTATATGTTTTACACCATGTTTCCGTTGTATGGTGTTATATTTATATAAAATTAAATGAATGATATATAATTTATTTACTTGTAATTAATTTTATAAAATAAACCAAATTATGTTCTTTTCTTCAAATTTATTTTGACTCAAGTGTTACCCCAGTCGTAATAATTTTTGGTAACTTAATTTTCATTTATTGAGTTATGATCATTCACTAAAACTTGTTTCACAAAATTTGGATACATTCTAAAAATTGATTATATTATGTGTTATTATATATTTTTCTATTATTTTTTATCTCTATCACATAATGAACCCTTTTTAAATATTTCTTATTTCAAGGTGTATGTTTCATGTAATGGATATTGATAACTCAAGTCTCATTTCCTTGAGTTATGTTATTTCATCATTAACTTCTTTATTCCATTCTTGGGTTCTAAAACAATAACATTTGATTGTATGTTAATTTATCCTCCTCTATAATAAAAATTTATCTTTAAACAAAATAATGTTTTTTACCCTTTTTACAATGTGATTTTTGAATAAAGGTATTTTTTAAGATATTGAAAGGGGGTTTTTCCCTTCACTTTAATATGTTTTGTCTTCCATTAAAAATTTCTCCAAGATAAAACTTATGTATTTTCAAGACCCTATTATTGAATATTATTTTTAAAATTAATGGGTTTTAAATATTTTTAACTTCACCTTTTGAAAAATACTTTTGGAAGTGACCCATAACACCTTATTTTAAATAAATGTTAAAAATGTTTTCTAAAAGATCTTTTCAGTTTTCACTTACATTTAAATTTTTATTTTCAAAATTATTTAGACTAATATAGTTTATATTTCACTACTTATTGTCTAATATATATTTATATTTTATGAAAATGAACTCAGGGCACCAAATAATCCAATTCCTAACCCCTTTAAGGGTAGTATCATTCAAGAATTATTTTACAAGGATGTTTTTCACCTATGTCAAAATCTTTCTATAAATCATTTGTTACACCAAGGATATATTATTTTGAAACCACCCAAATTCTTTATTAGGATGGTTATGATCATGTTATCTCTTTTATTGACATGGGTAAAAGTATTGGCATTCCATATGTTATTATTATAATACATATGATTATTAGAAATTTTACTATGAATTGTTTAACTATACCTTCTTCCTCTGGATGGGTTATTAAAATTCTATCCCTTTATTAACATAGTAAAATTGTTGTTTTTTTATGTTTTTATTCAAATATGGATGATTATTTTCAATTCAACATATTTTTTTAACCATCCACCTCCTTCCTCCGAATGAGTTATGAACATTTTATCCATTTTATTGACATGGGTAAAAGTGTTGAAATCCTTGATGATTATTTACTACTAATGCAAGTTGATCATGTATTGAAATTATTTATTTTTCATTGTATGGATATTAATGTTTTTATTCAGCTATATTTTCCTTATTTAATGGTATGAAATGTCATGTTTCCTCTTATGGTGAATGCATTAGACTTAAACAAGTTATGGGTGGGGCCTAAAATTATATATACCATCAATGAATTGATAGGTATCATGAGACAAAAAAACTTGGGTGTTTGTGTATACCAGTTCCCATATAATTATAGTGCCATGAAACAATGCCTTGACAACATTTTTTTGATGTACAACATTAAAAATTTCATCAATATGAGATTTGTATTATTTTTATCTATGTTTTCATTTATTTTCATGGATATAGAATGAACTCAGTTTTAGTTAATTATGGAATTATTCAGAATAATGACTCCTACTATATCATGTATTCCATGCTTATGTTTTTATAACTTTAATTATAAGTTTACCTTACTATGAGTTTGAGCTCAACCCTTTCTTATGTATCCATTCCCCTGGTTATAATGAAAAGTATTACATCTAACATGCTTATAAGGATTACACATGTGGAAGAATTTGTGGGAGATATTTAAGACTTATCATGAATTAATTTGTTTAGCATATATAATGAAAAAAATTCCATTAGTTGTGAAAGGCATGAGATTTATCAATTTATGATTTTTTATAATTCTCTAAATCTAAAAAACTAATAAGATTGGGAATATATTTAATTAAATATTTTCTTTAAGTCATATAATTATGGGATAGTTATATCATATAATTTATAGTTGGTATCAAAACCAATATGTAAATTATGTGTTTATGGAACCAAATACAATAGTGTGGGTTTGGGGTGTCACACTCAACCAACATTTTTAGGGTAATTACCCCTAAGAACATATGTTACAAATCCTACATCCACTAATTTGTATCCATACAAGTATTTTATTACTTCAAAACCACAAAATATATAATTTACTAAAATTTTAGGATGTTATTATATACTTAGACTTATAATTAGGTTTTTCACTAATGTTCTCTAATATGTATATAAAAAATAACTAAACTCTACTCTGATACCAACTGAAAGTCCCTTGACCTACTCTCTTGTAACTATTTATAAAAACAAATACATTAATATCAACATTTAATACCAAGTGATATAGATCGAGCTAAAATTAAATATATTTATAGAATAAAAACATTACATATCACAAATTATTTCACACTACTAGAACCCTAACTTTTAGTGTATTCAGATATTAGCTATATAAAAATCCTATTATGAAAAGTTATCTATAATTACACCATAGTGAATCCTTTTATAGGAATCTCCTAGGTTATAATCATCTCTTTAACCCATGGAATGGAAAAAATAATAAATACGAGAGTTCAAATTCTTAGTAATGGAAAATATATCAACAAGTCATAAATGGTTAGAGCATTGCATATGGGAAAACATGAACATGGGAGAAACATATAATAAAAAAGTAACATAGAACAATAATATTTTTCCACACATTATAATATAAGGTAATGCAACATCAAATGATCCAAAATATACCATGGAATAAGAGCGAGGAAACATGAGACAATAAATCTGATCCATAGATTATAATATAAGAATGCAACATAGAAATTGGTATAATCATAAGAATATAAAATCAACACATTGTGAGAAAAACCAATAATTACCACACATCATATTATGAACAAAAATAATTCCATGCATTAGGCTGTGAAAAAAAATGTCAATGCCTTAGTTTGTGAAAAAAATAAATTTTCTACACATTAGGTCATGAACAAAACAAAAAATCCATGCATCAGTTTGAGAACAAAGTAAAATTCTCACAAATCACATCATTAACTCATGATACATAAAAAATTAGCAAATTAATTTGAGGATGATATAGTACCCCACCCATAAATATACATACACATGTATTTTATAATATATCAATCACTCATCATATCATGAAAACCAAAGGAATGAATATGGGATTCATATCATTTCCAAATTATATTACATACGGTGATATCAAATGTAGATTGGTAAATAGTAAAAATTAAATAACCTTAAAATTAGTATTTCATAAATTCATTTATAAGGAGATTCATAAAAAAATACCTCTATATGAATAAGATATTTTTGAGTAAAGAGGAAAATGGAAGTGGAACCATGAAAAATGGAATTTATAAATCATTTCTTAACATTTTCATAAATAAGTGAAATTAAAAGGCAATTTAAAAAGTTACTTTTAGTAATATAAATTATATATCCTTGAAAAAGTCATTAAGTTTTTATATAGGAAATGAGGAGTGGAAGATATAATATTCAATCATGAAGAAAACCTCTTTTTTATTTTAAAATACCTTTATTGAAACCCACATATTTTAAAAGAGAAATAAATATTCCTTTGAAAATATGTAAATTGAATTATGAATATACATAATACATATTTTTATGTTGAAATAATAAAGTAGAACATTAGTGGGAATAAATAACTTGTAAATGAAAGAGAAGAGGTTGTTAGAGAGGATGAGAATTATTCTTAATAACCTTGTACTTGTTGAGGAAGTGTTTTTTTCAACAATACATAATTTTATTATTAAAAAGGGGAGATTGTTGAGAATATTATTCTATCTCTTTATGATGATTTTGATGCTCACAAATACCCTTAATTATTTTCTAATGATTTTAATTTTAGTATTTTTCAGGAATTAAATATTTTATATATTCTTATTTCTGGAAGAGTATTCAAGTATTTATACAGTGTGGAACAAGTGTTAAAGAGTTTGGAAATCAATTCAAAGCATTCTGAAAACACTGTTCATATCATACGTTTGGGAGCGTAGTGTAAAGAAAGGAACCCACTGTTTTACTTTACAAGTTATCAGAAAAGTATGGTTAAACAACCATACATTATTGGAAAAGTATGGAAGAACAACCCTATGTTAGGAAGTAACCCTACGTTTGGGTTATTGGAAAATTATGGTTGAAGAACTGTACGTAAGTTTGAAATGTTACATTTGTTTTTCAAAAGTATGGTTCATAAAACTTAATTTTGTGAAAAAACTTATGTTTCATATAAAAGTATGGATCATGTACCTTATGTTTGGAATCTTATAAAAGTATGGATCATTTATCATACGTTTGAATGTTGAAAAGAAAAGTATGGATGATCAGTCCTATGTTTGTATTCAACCTTACGTTTGGAAGATGTTACATCAACCCTACGTTTGTATTCAAACTAACATTTGAAGGATGAGACATCAACCATACATTTGTGATCTACCTTACATTCAAAATGTGTACTGTTCAGTTTAACCCTACATTTGACATTAGATATTTAAATTATGACTTTATTAAAGCAATAATATTTATGCGGATTATCAGGAAGATTTCAAGCCAGATTAAAAGCTCGAATTTAGAGAGAGTATTTGACTAATTTAATGTAATTTATCTATGATTCAAGGGATTGAAATTAAAGGAGCTTCTCATGGAGAATTTCAAGGGGAGTTATGACCCTCTGTTATTCAAACTTTTGAATATGGAAAGTCAGAAGGTGACTTTTATGGATCTAAATTTGTAGAATAAGTGCTCGTTGTTATTATATTTATTTCAAAATATAGACATGATATATAGATATAAAAGAACTGCTGATCGAAAATTAGAATTATACATTAGAGAAAAATAGATTCATTTAAGATCTACAGATCTGCTGTTACGAAGAGTGACAATGTTCATTTCTGAAGAAGAAGAAACTCGACTGAAGATTTGCAGATCTAAATAAAATATCCTTTTTTGAATCAAATAATATTAAAATTTCAAACAATATTTCTAGATCTACTATAACTAGATCAACTCAGAACTACTTTTACCTAAATATCATTATTTCTGAAGGCAAAGATCCATCTACTGTCAATTGTGTTCTATTACAATTGTAAAGAATAACTGGGAAAGTATTTTCACTGAACAAAATACTCTTTTATATTGAGTGACCGAATTCATATACTAAACTATGTATTTGGTTTTGTGTATGAACCAGAAGGCTCTGTTTAGCCTAAATTTTGTAAAGGTGTCAACTGCCTGTACTCAGTTGTGGAGTGGTCTGTTGATAAGAGGACCAGATAGTGAAAATCACCAAGATTGTGGAGTAGAGCGTTGGTGGAGTGGACTAGGGGCCTTCTGTTCCCCAAACCACTATACATCGTGTGTCCTATGCTATTTATATTTCCACTGCTGAATCTTTGATATAATGATAAAAGGGAAAATCATGATCATTAGAAGAAATTGAAAAAAGGCACAATTCACCCCCCTCTTGTGCATATCTAGTATAACCTGGTCCAATAATTGGCATCAGATGTAGAGCTTTTGATAAGGCTATAACAAGCTAAAATTTTTAAAGGATTATACTCAGATCAAGATAGATGATATAAGAAAAGGAATGTCTATGGTTAGAGATCCATACTTCAATGGTGAGAATTGTGGATGCTGGAAATCAATAATGATAATCTATTTGAAAAACCTCAGATACAGAGTCTACGAAAAAATATTGACCCCTTATGAAATAACAGAGAAACCTGAAACATGGAGTGCAGCTGTAGGAGCTGAGTATGACATGAATTTGAAGGCTATGAATGAAATCATATGTGGTCTAGGACCATATGAGTTTAACAAAATATCTCAGTGTCCAATAGTATATGAAATGTGGCAGACAATTGTAGATGATTATGAAGGAACTGTCAATGTCAGACAGATGAGGTATGCTACAACCAAACAGAAAATCGATACTTTCAAGATGTTTGAAGGAGAAAAAAATCACCCAAATGAATGGAAGATTGACAGATATTGTCAAAAATATAACTGCATTGGGAGACCCAATAAAACAAGATGATAAAGATTTGAAAGTACTGAGAGTACTGCCAACTCAATGGAATAAAATTTCTACTGCTATTAGAAAATCATCTCCTGTAAAAGATTTTACAATAATAGAGTTAATTGGAACACTCATGATGAATGAAGATGAGATGCGGGATGAAGCAAATGAGTATAATGTTATGATCAAGAGAGAAGAAACTTCCTTAAAGGTGTCATCTCAAAGAAAAAGCAGAAAGATGATGAAAAAAGAAATAAAGGTGAAATCTGCAAGTTCTGATTCATCCAATTCAGATGTGGAACTGGCTCAGCTGGCCAGAAAATTCAGTAAGTTTTATAGAAAGAATAAGGTTTTTAGAAATTCTTTCAAAAAGGATGAAAATGATGTCAGAAGCTATGAGTGAAAGAAGATGGGTCATATCATACCTGATTGTTGACAACTAAAGGAAGACAAGAAAAATAAATTCTTCAAGAGAAATGATTATGAGAAGAAAGAGAAGAAGGAAATGAAAGTTACATGGAGTGTATATAAAGACTCCAACATCTCATCAAAGTCTAATTCAGAAAAGTAGGAATCCAATCTGAATGTTAATATGTGCTTTATGGAAAAAACTGATGAAGAAGCAGGTGAAGAAACCTGAACTACCATATGGTATATGTACAATGGATGCTCCAGGAATATGAGTGGAATCTCATAGAATTTAAGATCTTTAAAACAAAAAGATGGAGGTCTAGTCACATTTTGTGACAACACCAAAGGTAAGATTATTGGCATTGGAACAATTGGTGATCCAGAAACTGTCTCAATCAACAAAGTACTCTATGTACAAGGATTGAAACACAATCCGATAAGTATCTCTCAACTCTGTGATGATGGATATATTTTTAATTTTTCTGACAACTGCAGTTCTATTTTCAAAGATAAATTACTTAAATCTAGAGCACCCAGAATTGATAATGTATATACCCTAGATTTAAATTCCATATGTAAACAACAAGTAAACTGATTAATTGCTAAGATAAATGAATCCTAGATCTAGAATTGAAGACTTAGACATTGAAATATATAATCTTTACATAAGTTATCTAAGAAACAATTAGTTTATGATTTTCCTAGTCTCATGTTTTAAAGTGATAGATTTTGTGATGCATGTCAACTTGAAAAGCATCACAAATCATCCTTTAAACCAGTTAACAAAATTGCTACAACTAAACATCCAGAACTCATCCATATGGATTTGTTTGGACCTTCAAGGGTAGCAAGCTTGGAGGTTAAACTATATGTATATGTTTTAGTTGATGACTATTCTAGATTTACTTGTATTTTATTTCTAAAATATAAAAATGAAGCTTTTACAATATTTGAAAGTTTTTGAAAAGCTGTTCAAAATGAAAAAGGTTTTAAAATAATTTTATTAAGAAGTGATCATGGTGGAGAATTTGATAATCTGGAATTAAATTCCTTTTTCTCAAATATGGATATTAAACACACCTTCTTTGTACCAAGGACACCTCAACAAAATGGAATTTTTGAAAGGAGAAATTGTACTATTCAAGAAATTTCTAGGACAATGCTAAATGAATATAGTCTTCCAACCTATTTATGGGATGAAGCTGTAAGTAAAACCTCTTATATAATGAATAGAGTTTTAAATATACTAATTTTTAAAAAGACACCCAATGAACTCTAGAATAATAGAAAACCTAAAGTAAATTACTTTAATGTTTTTAGATACATGGTTTACACCTTAAACCCGAAGGAAAATCTTGGAAAGTTTGATCCAAAATCTGATGAAGGCATTTTCTTAGGACATTCTACTACTTCCATGGATTATATAGTTTTTAATAAAAATTCAAGTATTTTTGAAGAATAAGTTCATGTAAAATTTGATGAATCTGATCCCTTTGAGAAAAGGAAAGACCAAATTGATGAATCTGACTCTAATGATAACATGATACTTGAGAACTTGAAAAATGATTTTGAAAAAGATATAAATGAAATTCAGTCTAGTCTAGAAGAACATGACACTGAAAAAACCAATAAGTGTACGACATAGATTTTTAAGAACCCTAAAGAATCATCCTTTAGAAACTGTAATAGGAGACCTAGACACAGGAATAAAAACTAGAAGGAACATAGGAAATCTTGTTGAGTTTTCTACCTTTCTATCCCAATCAGAACCCAAAACTATAGAAGAAGCCTTAGTTGATGAAAGTTGTATTATAGAAATGCAAGAAGAACCAAATCATTTCAAAAGAAATGAAGTTTGGAAATTAGTTGAAAGACCACATAATTATCTAGTAATGAGAACAAAATGGGTCTTTAGAAATAAACAATATGATCAAGGAATAATAACTAGAAATAAAGCAAGACTAGTAGATAAAGGATATAATCAGGACGAAGGTATAGATTATGATGAGACCTTTTCACCTATAGTGATATTAGAAACCATTAGAATCCTTTTATACTATGCATTTCATATGAATTTTAAATTAATTCAGATGGATGTTAAGTCTCCCTTTTTAAATGGTTATTTATTGAAGGAAGTTTATGTTGAGCAACCTCCTAGTTTTGAAAATTCTCAAAAACCAGATTTTGTTTTTAAACTTACTAAATCTATTTATAGTTTTAAGAAATCACCTAGAGCTTGGTATAAAAGATTAAGTTATTTTCTTTTGAAAAATGATTTTATTATTGGAATGATAGATCCAACACTATTTAAGAAAACTATCAATTCTAATATTTTATTAGTTCAAATTTATGTTGATGATGTAATTTTTGGTTCAACAAATAAAACTCTTTGTCATGAGTTTTCAAATTTAATGAAAAAAGAATTTGAAATGTGTATAATGGGAGAATTAAATTTCATTTTAGGTCTTAAAATTTATCAAAAAGATTTTGGAAATGTTTTGAATGAAAGAAAATACATTACTAATTTACTAAAGTAATTTGGACTTGAAAACAACAAGACATATACAAATCCTATGTGTACAAATATATAGAACTTGATTTGGATGAAACTGGAAAATCAGTTGACAACAAGTTATATAGAGGTATGATTGGTAGTTTATTATATCTTAATACTAGTAGACCATATATAATGTACTCAGTATGTCTTTGTGTAAGATTTCAATCAGATCCTAAATAATCCCATTTAACTGCTGTTAAAATAATTTTTATATATTTAGAAGGAACTGTTTTTCAATCTCTTATCTATATAAAAAAATATTATTTTAATTTAATTTCATATTCATATGTAGACTTTGAGATTTGTAGATTAGATAGAAAAAGAACCTCAGGAACTTTTCACTTTTTAGGAAAATATTTAGTGTCATGGTCAAGTAAGAAACAACATTCAGTTGCCCTGTCAAGAGCCGAGGAAGAATATGTATTTGCTGACAGTTTCTGTGCACAAGTGTTGTGGATGAAAAATATACTTATAGATTTTGGACTAAGTTTTAATATTATGCTTATTTTATGTGATAATACTAGTGCTATAAATATTTCAAAAAATCCTATTAATCATTCTAGGACTAAGCATATTGATATCAGACATCATTTTCTAAGAGACCATGTTCTTAAAAAGGATATATTCTTAGAATTTGTAAGTAATGAAATTCAATTAGATGATATTTTTACAAAACCACTTCCACTACAAGGTTTTATTTTATTAAGGGGGATTTAAGTTTATTTAATTTTAAGTAAGTTTTTTTCAAAAATTAGTTTAGTTACTTTTTTTCTTCAAATTATTCAATTTAGTTTATTTATTTTTTTATATTTTTATTTTCCGCATGCAATTTTAATTCGTTTTAAAATTTATGTAGGAATTATTATGTATGTAATGGCACAGGAATCATAGATGTCAGAAATAGCTTCGAATTCCAAACCCGTTCAAAACCCTTTGAATCCTCGAAAACTTTTACCACTCTTCTCTCCTGAACATGAACCTTCAAAACCCTAGTAATTTCGAACCATCAGAGATTTATGATAGAAATGGACAAAACCAAAAGAACCGATGAGCTAGAGACCAACACTGTAAAGAGGAAGCGCTTGGCTGGGAGAAATATTTTACAAGGAAAATTCATAGATCTGGAATGGCTATATCAAAAGAATATGATGCTAAAGAAATCCCTAGATTTTCAGAACATAGAACATAAATTTAATGAAGATCATATAGAGTTTCTATATGAGGTATAACAATGTAATTTCTTTAATTTAGTATAGTTTAGTCTGACAATTGATGATGATTCGATTGTTTCTAAGATTGAGGATTGAGATTTTTCAATCTCTTATGTAGAAATTTCTCGAATTCTTAACTGCCCTCATGAGGGAGTTTTTCATTTTGATTTAAAGAATATTGGTGATTATTTTATTAAGTTAGAAGATATTATGTCCTTTTTGTATGGAACTACATCTATAAAGAAGATATTTTTGAAGGATTTGGAACCAGATCAGAAAATATTGATTAAGTTTATGCAAACTGGTATTGCACCTAGAATGTATGAGATGGAAAATATTCTTTACCCAGATATGTATATGATGTTTTTGCTGATGAGTGATATAAAATTGAACTTTCTGAGATACATGGTAAGGTATCTCAGTTACTGTTTCCAACCAGAGGCAAGAATGAATTTTTATCCTTTTGGAAGGTTTATCTCAAAAATTCTATTTAAAACAGGTATGGTAAGATTGGTGGATGCTCAGGTGAAATTCCACCATAGTAACATCTTCAATGCTGGTACATTTAGAAAAAATGGATTTTTCTGGAGCACTATCAAAGGAAAGATACTGCCAGTTGGAGCTAAAGATGATGAAGAAAGTGCTCAGGCCCAACCAGCAACATCAAAGGAAGGACAAGCCAAATCAAGAATTAGTGATGTATCAAGAAGACTCATGTTTTAGACTATGGAAGTTTCTGAAGAAAGAAGTCAAGAAGGACTTCAGTTAAAAAGGACTATAGGTCCTAACCCTATTGAAGAGATTGCTATAACTTCAAATGTTTTAAAATCTGGTGATATCTTAGGCTATAAGTTTGTGAGAGAATCTACAATTTAAGAGATTCTACAGGGAGAAGTTGCTCAGGATAAGGTGACTCCTCCCATAGAGAAAGAAAGTTTGGCTCAGGAAGTGACATAACCAGAAGGTCAAACAGAAAATATAACTGAGACAGTGCCTGGTGAAGGAGAAGTAGTGGACCGAACTCAAATTGATCAAGTTGAGGTTGATCAAGAAAATATTGTTTTGGAAAATCCAGTGATAGAGGAAGACCATGCAGATGACGTTCATGAGGAGAAACCTACAACACTTGATAACTATAAAGAGAATGATTCTGAGATTCATACTATGGTATTGAATGAGAATTTTTCTATGGATGAGTCGGGGAAAGTCTCGGAGAAAAAATCTATTAAGAAACTAGTAAAAGGAGTAAATGATGAAAAAGCAGATGTTGAATACTTGCCATTAGTTTTGTTGCATCAATTTGAATCTGAAAATGAGAATTAAGCACACGGTGCCATTGATTTAGAAAATAAAAATATGGAGGAACTGAACAGAAAGTTGACTGAAGCTGAAAAGAATAATGCTGCTCTATGGAGATCATTAGAAAAGGAAATTTTAAATTTTAAAAGGTTGAAAGAAAGTACTGTTTCTAAATAAGAAGTTGAATGTTTTAAGCAGTACATGTTAAATGAAGTTGAAAAGTTGAAATCTGAAATGGTTATGAAGATAGATTTAATGGAATTTAGATCTTTCATGGAGCAACAATTTGCATCTGTCAGAACTAGGGAGGCCATTACATCAGGTACATCACCTAATTTAATCAGAAGATTTCAGGATATTAAAATGGTCATGGAGAATATGAATTCCAGACTGTAGGAATTACAATGCAACTGTGCTACTTTGTTAGTACTATTAGATAATCAGAAGTTTCTAGTTTCCCAGTTGACTTCATATGAACCAAGAATTAGAACTATACTGAATCAGTTCACCAAAAATTTGACTCTTTTTATGGAGAAGGATGAAATACTTCATGAGTTTTTCAAAGTAAATATGATTAAAGATATTCATTTGTCTCAGGAATGAAGAGATCTAATTATCTAGTTGGGAGATGGATTGATGAGATGTTTGAGGGAATAATTGAAAGAGATCAAGGTAATAGTTCAGAGGTGATGAACCCCACCTTACACCCTTACCGAATCCTGATTCCTATTGATTTTCATTACTGTACTTTTAATTCTATTTTCAATATCTTTACATCTCATTTTCATGTGTTTTAATTTGTTTTCCTATACAGTCTATGATAGAAATGCCAATAATCTAGATTCACATATTTATAAACAGTTTATTATAGCATTTACTTAAGTTTTGTTCTTCATTAAAATGCGTTATATTCTTTATTCTATCATTCTTTTTTATATCAAAAAAATGGGGAGAAAATAGGATAAACACAACATTTTGTATTTACAATTTTATTTTAATATTTTTTTACAAAGTGGGAGAAATATTAAGCATTATCTTAATCCTTTAAGGGAGAGAAATTAAGTTAAATCTAATATTGTATTTATCTTTGAAAAATTCAAAACTATATGTAATTAATTTTGTATGTTGAATTTATTGGTTATTTTATCGGTTTTGTGATCATAAAAAAGGGGGATATTTTTGAGTAAGTGTTTTTTTTCAAAAATACATAATTTTATTATTAAAACAGGGGAGATTATTGAGAACAATACACTATCTCTTTATGATGATTTTGATTCTCACAAATACCCTTAATTATTTTCTAATGATTTTAATTTAAGTATATTTTAGGAATTAAATATTTTATATATTCTTTTTTTTGAAGAGTATTCAAGTATTTATACCGCATGGAACATATGTTAAAGAGTTCAGAAATTAATTTAAAGTATTCTGGAAACACCATTCATATCCTACTTTTGGGAGCATAGCATAATGAAAGGAACCCACTGTTTTACTTTACAAGTTATCAGAAAAGTATGGTTAAACAACCATATGTTATTGGAAAAGTATGGAAGAAGAACCCTACGCTAGGAAGGAACCCTATGTTTGGGTTATTAGACAAGTATGAAAGAATAACCATACATATGTTTTAAACGTTACATTTGTTTCTAAAAAGTATGGTTCATCAAACTTAATTTTCTGAAAATCCTTATGTTTCATATAAAAGTATGAATCATGTACCTTACGTTTGGAAGCTTATAAAAGTATAGATCATTTATCATACATTTGAATGTTGAAAAGAAAAGTATGGATGATCAACCCTAAATTTGTATTCAACCCTACGTTTGAAGGATACGACATCAACCCTACATTTGTATTCAACCTTATGTTTGAAGGATGTGACATCAACCTTACATTTTTGATCTACCTTATGTTCAGAATGTGTGCTATTTAGTTCATCCCTATGTTTGACTTCAAATATTTAAATTATGACTTTATTAAACCAATGGTATTTATGTGGATTATCAGGCGGATTTAATTCCAGATTAGAAGCCTGAATTTAAAGCAAGTGTTTGACTGATTCAAAGTTGTTTATCTATGATTCAAAGGATCAAAATTAAAGGATATTTTCACGGTGAATTTCAAGGGGAGTTACAACTGCTCTTTTATTCAAACTTTTTAATATCGCGAGTCATAAGGCGACTTTTATGGATCTAAATTTGTAGAATAAGTTCTCATCATTATTATATTTATTTCAAAATATATATGTGATATATAGATATATAAGAACTGCTGATCGACAATGATGAATCTACAGTAGAGAAAAATAGAGTCATTCAATATCTACAGATCTGCTATTACGAAGAGTGAAAAAGTTCATTTCTGAAGAAGAAGAAACTCGAATAAAGATTTACTAATCTACATCGAATATCCTTTTGTGAATCAACTACTGTTAATGTTTCAAATGACATTTCAAGATCTACTGCAACTGGATCGACTCAGAACTACTTTTACCTGATGATCATTATTTCTGAAGACAAATATCCATCTACTGTCAATTGCATGTTGTTGCAATTGTGAAGAACAACTGGGAAAGTATTTTCTCTGAACAAAATACTCTTTTATATTGAGTGACCAACTTCTTTTACTAAGATATGTATTCGGTTATGTTTGTGAACTAGAAGGCTCTATTTGGCCTTAAGTTTGTAAAGGTTTTAACTGCCTCTACTCAGTTGGGGAGTGGTCTATTGATAAGAGTGCCAGATTGTGAAAATCACTAAGCTCGTGGAGTAGAGCGTTGGTGGAGTGGACTAGGGGCCTTCTGTTCCCTGAACCACTATACATCGTGTTTCCTATTCTATTTATATTTCTGCTGCAGAATCATTGATATAAAGATAAAAGGAAAAATCATGATCATTTGAAAAAATTGAAAAAGGCACAATTCACTCCCCTCTTTTGTGTAACTAGTATAAGGAGAACCAAAAATACTTTTATAAGAAAGAAATTCATCAAGGAAGAATATTGGAATAAAAAATTTAATTTTCTCTAGATATAAAGATAAGTATCATATAATAAAATATTTAGTTGGAAGAAACCAATAATAGAGGAATGAAGTTCAATAAGAATCATTATAACTCAAAGAAAGGATATTCTGGTTAATAAAATCCCATAAAAAATTGGTATCTATTGAATTGAAAGAACATAAGAGATAAAACCTGATATGGATTTTTAAATCATTTTAATTGGATTAAATTATCATAAAAACATTTATATTATATTATATATGACACACAATATAAATCAAGTGGTGAATATGCCATATGTCTCAAAGAAGGAAAAGTGTGATGAGAAACCGCTACCTTAACTATCAAATTCTATGGAACAGATTTAACCACTATATAATAAAAAAACTATATTAATAACTTATTTAATAAAATTATTCATATCAATTACCCTATATACTCTTCAATTATAATCATTTATTTTACATTTATTAGTTATTTATAGATTATTTTCATCATTAGATGTTAATAATTCTGTTCATTTTATATAAGTTTCATAAAGAGGATATCAATACTAATTATTTGGTAAAAATTTAATCATTAATATATTATTCAAGGTAATATAATATAATTTCCCTAATGATTAATAAATTTACAATATCATTCCATGGGAGTTTCAATTATGATATGTGGTGATAAAATCAGTGACGAGCTTATTTTGCGTAATTTACTGATATCAACAGATTACTTTATAATGATCATTGATTTTTGTATCAGATTTTAATAAAATTATTCATTACATATATTAATACTTAATATAATATATATTCATCAAATATATTTTATAAACATCCATTTAGATTTTTGATAAAAAAACACATCGTCCATGGTGGCAGTAGTCTACACATACACAAGATCAATGATTTCATTTTACAATAGATGGTCTTATTAATAGAATTAAATATTTATCTTTACATAAATTTAATCATGTCATAAATATAGTATTTATTAATTAATTAAATTATTAGTACCATCTAAGTAGGGTGGTGATGAAAAATGAAATATGTCATTCCATGAAGGTGGTAGACCACATGTACACATGAATGACATTTTCATTTTCCATAGAATGGGATAAAGGTAGATAATGTTTTCTAATTTTAAAACCTTAAAATTTTATAAATATCATATTTATTCATCAAAATAACAAGTTATAACCATCCATGTAAGGTGATTATAAAAAAATTAAATGTGTCTCTTCATTGAGGAAATAGTTTGAATATATGCAAAACATATGTTCTAATTTTTCTAAGGGGGAAGGGTTGATAATGGTTATAACATTTAAAAAATAAAATTTTAAAAAAATAATAATTTAATTTTATTATAATTGGTTAAATATATATTTAGTATAATGATAGAGAAGAAAAAAGGTTAATAAGTGATTAGTACTCACGTTGAGAATTTGAACCTTCTCTCAGAGGACCTCTTAGAAATGAAGGATTTATGGATTTTACTAGGATAAATGAGATTAATATGTGGGAAAGGTATCTATGGGAATTAAAATGGCCAATGTTTTAATAGGAATTAAAATTTTTAGAGTTTCTGTAAAGGGGTGGTAAAAGTCTCATTTTATAAGTGAGGGGAGTGACATTTTGGTAAAAATATAAAAGGAAAAGTCACTATTCAAGGAACATGAGTCCAAAATTTGAAAATAATATAGGTATTATGAGTATCGAGTCTAGATGAAATATGTACAAACATTTGAAGATAATATTTTAGGAATTTTATGTGTTTCTTTTTAGTTTGAACTTTTTCCATAATATACTTTTACCACGGTAACTCATTATTCAAACTCGATAACAAACTTATATGAATAAAAATAAAAATAAAATTATTAGGTAACATGAATATGTTGATTCAAAATGTAAAAACAATTTTATAGTATTAAATTTATAAAGCTGATAAAAATTAATTTCATAAAAACAGTTGTAGAGAAAAATATAACTTAAGTTTTAAAATGTAAAATATGGGTTTATAAATTAAACTTAATATTTTTTTATAACATACCTAGTTTGGTTCTCCCTCACATGATAAAGTTGGGTCATTATTAAACCTTAGTCACACCTCCTGATATTCCAAATATTTACAACTAGTAGCAAGGGTCTATATAAAATAGTGGAGTATGCCCTCTAGAATAGAGTAGAAACAACAATGGAAATATGATAAATCAATAAAAAAATACAAATCAAGAATAATCAAGATGAATAAAAATAATCCAAATAATAATAAATAACCATGTCATTCCATATTATATGCCAAAATAAATGTCATGCTAAATTCATACAAGAAACCTACTAGAACCGACTTCAAAATAAAGACACCAAAAAGTCCCAGACGTAAACTCTATTATTGTTCCTTTCTCCAAGCTACCGTACCACCTAGAAAAGCAACCAATCAAACATAGGGCCCCTTGAATTTGTATAGACCCGAATCCATGAAATCTTTTTATGTATTATATGATGCTCAAATAGGGTGTGAATATAACATAGTTGGCCGAAACACATGATGTTTAAATAATCCAGTCTGAATAAATAGTGCATGAAATAGTATGATAAACAAAGTAATTAATTCATAAATTAATTCATAACATCAAATCAACCCATCAACCCTTACGATTTGGGTTGAAACCTAGGTTTATCCAAATCTACTTCAACATGATGTTGAAAGTCTATGTCCTTGCAATATAGTGAAAATAACCAGGAAGGAATGCCTTATCCAACTCACAAGATCTCCCTCAGGCATCAAGTAACTCTATATCTATCCCTAAGGTTGTATATACCCATAAATCTAGCCCTTAGGTGGTATGTACCATGCATATATCCCTTAAGAGATATGTAACTATGAATATACCCTTCAGGAGGTATATTATCACACATCTATCCCTCTGGTGGTATGTAACCATGCACATATCCCTCAAGAATCAACACAATCAAGTGTAATAAAAATTTATTATACTAATAAATCCATTTATAAAATAGAACAACAGACATAAAAAATATATTGATATAAGAAATATTGGTCAATTAATAAAAAATTACTAATTATCAACCATTTATTCCATCATTCCAAGTTACTAATTATTGCAAATAATTATAACAATTTTATTACACATATCTTGTATGCCCAATTATCTTTCTCATGTCACTAAGTTCAAACTTCATCATGTTATCATGTAAGGACATAAACACTCTAAAATAACTAATTTCACTCCAATTATAAATTTATTAATCCAACTATCATAATTAACAAGTTTTTACAATTCAATGTTAAGACAATTCATACATCAATTATTTCTAAAATAACATGGTCTCAAGGGTAGGCACACCTCTTGGTTGGCTGCAAGTTCCAGCATCAACACCAACAAACCAAACAGGGTATGAGAAAGGTATATTCATATGGATTAATAAATTTTAGTGGGATACCAATTATGATAGATCACATTTTTGATATTCCAGTGTAATCAAACTTATTTCACATACTAGAAAAATAAAAGCAAACTTTAGGGTGTCATTCTTGACCACCCACCTCAAAAATCAGACACTAGATCAATGTAAAACACCCTGATCATCTAAAAAAGAAATCACCATATATTTTCAATTCTTGAATAATGGGATACAATGATGAAATAAGAGGAAATCATCAATTCCATGAAGAACTTACCGATTTAGGATCACTGGACCAAAGAAAATATCAAAGATCCAATGAAAGGTATTGGGTAATCCTAAATATAATTATATATCCTTTAAAATTATTAAATACCAATCTAGAGTTGAATTTGAGTGTTAAAATGTATTTAAAATAGGTTTTTCTGGGCATAAATATGTTTTTTCCTATCTTCATCCTGACCCAACCCGATGGCACTGGCTGACCGGTTAGAGACATCAGCCAACAGGTGGTTCCCTACAACTAGTCTATATGGATAAAAACCCCATTAGATGGACTATGGGTATCACTAGCCATATGGTGTATCTTTTATATGTTTTTCTTCCCCTAGGAATCCCATCGACTGATTAGTGTAACTACAGTATCTACAAACTTGCAAATCACCGCTAGCCACTATTATCCTCTACAAACCCAGCTTCTATGAGCCCCAAAACACCTCTAAAACAACACTTTAATTTGAAAAAAAAGATCAATTACCAATATTAAAAATATTTTAATATAACTTGAAGTGGTTCAACCCAAAAGATAATGAGAAACATACTGAGAAAAAAATAAGAGGATCTTACAACCACCCCACCATATAACCACTCATCCCCAAGATATGCTCCCAAGAATCACTGGGGGGTAATATTGAAAAATTTGGGATAATGTACCTATATATCATACCCCCGCTCCTATGTTTTCTATTTAATATTCTAATACTTCCACTGCACTCACACTGGAGGAATGGTCATCCCTCAAAGATTAATCTCACTACAATCCACAATATAAATCAGATGCTCCTCAAAGGATGTATCAACATCAATCAAAAAATCATTGAAATATATCATGTGATAAGGGTCAAGGTGATATCTACAAAGTTGAGACATGTGAACCACATCAGGCATGGCACTGTAGTTCTATGTAAGGTAAAATCATTATGCTACTGGACTAGTCCTATCCACTATCTCAAATGGCCCAATGAACCTAGGCACCAAATTTCCCATCTTCTTAATATATTGTTTCCTCAGCCTAGGTGACACATTGAGAAAATATCAATGAAAAATATTAAACTAAAAAGGACATATATGATGTTCATCAGATAATTTCTATAATCTCTACATGATCACCAATTTTTTCTTGATCAATTGAACCAACTCAGATATCTCTCTCTTACATGAAAATAGTTTTAATAAGCGATGACTCACATAACTCTATCCAACATAAGGGATAATGATATGAGCTTACATACAAGGCCATAAAATCATCCATTTGGATTAATGGATGAAAATTTTGATTATAAGAGAATTCCAAGAGAGACATATGCTACTCATAAGAACCAAAAAATTTGAAAACACAGGCTCATGAAATATCCTCCATAATCTGAATCATCTGTTCATATTGGCCATTAGTTTGAGGATGATAGGATATTATAAGAAGAACCTATGATCTTAAAGCCCTTTGAAGGCCCTTCTAGAGCAATTATGTGAAATATGAATCTTGATAAAAAATGATACTCCTCAAAACACCATGTAACTAAACTATATCCCGTACATCGAGTCTAACTAGATCATCGATGGTGGATGTCTCCCAGATAGTAAAAGAGTGGGCTACCTTTGTTAGTTGATCCATGATAACCCATAATTCATAATTTTTTTTGAGGTGTCCTGGGTAATCCTATCATGAATTCCATGGTGATATAATCCCACTTCTATTATATAATGTAAAAAGGCTACGACAATCTAGCGGACCATTAATTCTTGGCATTCACTAGATGATAGGTGAAGAATTGCACCAAAAATGTCGTTATCTCCTTCTTCATCACTAGATATCGGTATTTCCTATAGATATCTTGATACATATTTATCAAACTAGGTTGTTCCACATATATAGAATCATGGAATTATAACATCAATTCCTCATGAAAGCTTATAGAAACCCATAAACGACTAGGGATAATAATAAAACCATCACTACAAAGAGACCAACCTGATGGTGTATCCCCACAATATATATTGTTCCTTAGTGTCAAGACCTTTGGATCATATAACTTCTCTCTCTTGATCTATTCTAGGATCATGATAATAAAAAATTTCAAAGTTAATGTTTCTCATCTATGGCACTCCTTCACATCCAGAAGCATCTCTATAAATAGTCCCATCAAATTCAACTCATCGTAAGATTCTTGCACTTCCTCTATATGTGTATTTTTACTCATGGAATCAAAAAAAAAACATTTCCCTTACTTGGTGTGTAATCCAACCAAATTTTTTAAAGATTATAGATACTCGACCTACCTTTTCTGCTGAATATTCAAGTCCCACTATGAAAAGAAATACTTGAGGCTCTTATGATCCATGTACACCGTATACCTCTCACCCAAAATATAATGTCACCATTGTATTAGGATGTGTACCACCATAGATAAATCTAGATCACGAGTAGGATAATTTATATCATGAATACTAAAGTATTTTGATCCAAAAGAAAAATATCAATCCTCCTGCATTATAACCACTTTGAGGACAACTCTGGATGCATCACAGTATATGATATACTCCTTCACCAACTTAGGTAAGTTAAGTATTAGTGATGAGGTAAACCTACTATTAAACTCTTCAAAATATATTTTTTAATAATCTAACCAAAGTAACTTTACCCCTTTTTTTTCATCCCAAACATTGGTTTCACTAGATAGGATAATTCCTAGATGAAAAGTCAGAAATAGCCTACTATAGCAAAAAATATTTGAATCTTGAAGTTGTTCTTAGGACAATTCCAAGATACCATAGCTGCAATATTCTCTAGGTCCAATAATACTCTAGAATATGAGATAACATGATATAATAGGTGAACATTTTCAATTCATAAGTGATATTTAAATAGATTAGCATAAGGTATATTCTCTCTCAGTGTACTGAAGATTATTTCAATATACTAGGAATGATCATCTCTAGAATAGTATTACACCAAGATTTTATCAATTAAAACCACTAAAAAACTGAACTAGAAATGGATGGAATATATTATTCATCAAGGGAATGAATATTATCAGTGCATTATTTATACCAAACAACATTTCCATGAACTCGTACAAGACATACCTACTCTTAAAAGTAGTCTAGGGTATTCCATATGGTCCCACCATCAACTGATGGTGCCATGAACTGAAGTCAATATTTGAAAAAATATATGAACCTCTCAGCTGATCGAAGAGATCATTGATTCATGGAAGGGGATATCTGTTCTTGATGTCAAGTGGTTCAGTATCTAATAATGCACACAAATTCCCAATGTCCCATAATCCTTCTTAGTAAAAGCATAGGTGAACCCCATGGTGTGGTACTAGGTCATATAAATCCCTTAGCATCTAGATCTTCCAAATACACATTCAACTCCCAAATATTTGATGGTTATATCTTTTAAGGAGGGATAAAAACTAGTTTATCTCCTAACACTAACTCAATATTAAACTCTATCTCCCTCTCAAATGGTATGATAATGAAGTCTTCAAGAAATATGTCTAGAAAGTGGTCCACTACTGAAGGAAAATCACTATAATTTAACTCAATATCTTATATAATAATTCTCACTAACTATGTTGTGATATAATCTAATCTACACTAATTGGTCCTACATGACTATCCTGAAGACCCCATTCACCATAGTGAATATAGATACCCCCTTCTAGAGAAAGAAAAGTGAATCTCTCATGATAGTAGTCGATAAGATCTTGGTAAAAAACTATAAAATCAATAAATTGAATCAAATAAATTCCTAAAATTTATAGCACAAAAATATCCCAAGAGAATCTATAGCCAACAGTTTGAAGAGAATACTCCTTCCATCATCTTATACCCTCTGACCACACTCCTAATAGACTTTTAATGTTCATAAAACCATCTAAAATTTACATATCCAAACCCAATACATTATAAAATTGAGTAGATATATAGGAATGTGATTATCATGTTTAAAAAAGCATAGGAAATGGTATATTATACTAGAATCATACCACTGATGATAGAAGATATCATATCCAGAATGGTAGGATTAGATTGTATAACACACAACTAACTCATCCCTCTGTCCTGAGATCTTGTATGACACCCATTGGATGCTCCCTCCTACTTGTAATTTCACTCCTATGTTAGGGTACCACATCCCCTACATTTTCCTGAGCATACAGTAGAGTCCTGACTACCTATTTTCTGAGGGGTACCCGAGTCCTTCCTAGAATCTTATTCCTGTCTTGATCCTTTGCTACCACTTGACTATTAAGGGCTTCGACAGAACTGTTACAAGTGGATCATTTTACCTCAAGATCAAAACTCAACTATGTGGTAAATATACTATGGACACTTGTGGCTATCCCTGCCATACATAAACCACTACAACTAGACATGGTCCTAATATGGCTTCTAACTTTCTTGTCCGCTCTACCCGCCATTTCCTTGGTGGCAACACATGTAGAGGAACTTATTTATACTAGAAGAAGTGCTACTCAATTACCTTTTAGAGAACTAATTACCACCAATTAGATCCTCCATTAGGTTTACTTCAATTATTAAAGTCTAATTAATCATGTCAATGAAGTTTCTCTTGTGAAATACATTCACCTATGACTTAATCTCACAACAAATCCCATCCAAAGCACTTTCCCTGGATATCTCATATTCTAGAAAGGGTGGAGAAAAATTCTATAGGTATGTAAAATGTACAACATATTCCATTACTAAAATACCCCCTATGTTAGGTGCATGAACTCCCAATAATTATCACCCCTCAACTTATCTAGATAGAAGTGACTTAGGAACTTCACCATGAAGTCTTTCTAAGTTATCTCCTTTTACTATTCAAATATCTCTAATACATCCCACTAGATCTTAACTAGTTCTCAAAACATATAAACAAAAGTTTTCAATCTTCTATCTATGGTTATCACAATATACTTGAATATTTTTTTGGATGTAATGTAATGACATGAACTTTTATAAATGAAATTACCCCTTTTAATGAATAAATTCCATATCAAGTAATGTAGTTATAGAAAACACATGGACTAATTTGGTTATTTATGATAATTATAGTTTTTTGGATTTAAAATAACATTAACCATCTTAACCATTGATAATATATTCATTGTATAGTTACCATTATGATTAATATATATATAGGGTTATGATAAATCCATTTGACATATAAAAAGGAAGCGATGACCTCAACCAGTAGGATCATACCTTATGAAGCCCATTTTTATAATTTTTTTAGGTGATAGAATCACTTGTATTTTAACTTTACCAAATCCAAGATGAAATTAAACAACTAAATCACGATTTAAACCATTTATTGAATAAGTTTAAGCTCATTGAGATTATATCCCAAACCATGTATGCCAAACCACACTAAGAAAATATCACCTTTATACACTTTACCCTTAGGGAATTCATTAGTATAATAAATAGATATATATCTATAACATAATAATATGATTTTTTATATTTTATTTTCAATAAAAAATGGTTATATTTATACATTTTTAATATTTTTTTTTAAATGATTAAAAAATAAGTTTGATAAAAATTAGATTTCGATATGATAAATAAAAAATTATATTTTTGGGAAATATATACTTTCAATCAGATACTATTTTTAATGAATTTAATAATTTTTGAAATTATTATATTTTAAAAAAAAATATTATTATTTAATTATATTTATTTAATACAAGTGATAATATAATTTTATGAAGTCAAAAATAATTTTTATTAGGGTCAGAAAATTATTATTGTAAAAAATAGCATTTTTTAAATAAATGTGGATTTTTTATTTAAAATTGTAAATTATCATACTTAGAGACCTATTTGGATAAAATAAATATTTTTTTTTAAATCACCATTCCAAAATTAGTCAATAATAATTTTTTCATAATTTTTTGAGATAGTCAAATCTTTGGGTCAAAATTGAATATGATATAAATATACAATGTGTGTTATGACATCATAATAACCTTGAAGTGTTGTAATATATTCCATAAAAGGAATCCATGACCAAATATATATTAACCCTTTAAAATAATGTGTTTTGAGGTTATTTTACTAATTTTTTAAACCCTAAATGAATCCTCTGAAACCTATATTATATTTTAATGTTTTAAAATCAATTCTATATAAACAAGATTAACTTAAACATAAAAATGGGTATTATTTTAATGAGTTAAGTTATTAGAATGATAAAATTATGAAAACCACTTCTATTTGGTAGAAACTATGGAAAAAAAACCATGGAAAGGTTTTTTTATTACATTATCATATAGAGTCCAAAACCTAATTTGGAAATTAATGAAGAACTCTCCTGTCTTTTTATACATAAACCCACCGAAAATCCCATTAATCTTCACTAAAAACCATTGGATCATGAAATTACTATTTCTTTATCTCTATAGATCCCTTCCAAGGTTCCCCAAGCTATTAAAAAGCTCTTTAAAAGCTTTTATAAGCATCCTCTCAAGGTAGGGGATCCTCTCCTTCTTCTCTTTATTCTAGAAAATTATTTATATTATGCCTTTTTATTTCCAATTGTTCACATTGGTATATATTTTCTCAAATCCCTATTATTTTCCTTATTATTTACACATAATAAGATACACTTTTCTCTCTCATTCAGCCCTTCTATAAGCCTTTATGAACACCCATTACGATGCAAGAATTATCCTACAATTTCCCATGCCAAACATTTGTGTAGTGAATACCCATCTCCATTTCCACTCAAGGGTATTCACCTAGTTGTAACTATATTTAATTTTTTGAGTATTTACATTTATATAAACAAAATTAATTAATAATGGGGTTACAATTGATGAAATACATCCTTATTTTGCATTATATATGTGGAACACTTATGTATGCACATGATATAAAAGTTACGGGTGGGACTAAAATTATATATCCCTCCAATGCACTGGGTAATGTTTTAATCTCATGATATTCTATTTATAGTGCATGAGAGGTTATCCTAAGCACACTATGTTATGTTTTCTTTGTGGTTATCCTTAACTTATTTTTATTATATCATGTTTTATATTGTTTCCACATACATATGTTTCCTTTATATTATCATGTTATATCATGCCTCATTGTTAAAGATTATGATTATCCCCACTATTATATTACCATGATATAACCCTTGGATAATTGTATTGATTTAACTTATTCTATTATTTTATTCCCTTACTGGGCTTTATATATCACCCCTTTCTCATGTACATCCCCTTGTTATCCCATGCGGTTTTAGAAGATCCAAGGAATATAATCAAATGTTTCAGAGTTTTTAAATAATGATGTTATACCCATGTTTCAAGTTAAATTTCTATATACCTAGCCTCCCAAATACAGTTGGCCTAAAAAATCATGGGCTATACCAAGTATTTTTTTTATAAATCATGAATTAAAATGTATTAAAATATGTGTTGTCATAGATTTTATCAGAGGAATGTCTAGTTTTTTTAGTGGGGATTAGGATTAGAAAACTCAAAGGAAAGACTTAGGGATAGTAATAAACATAGTAAAATATCCATAAATTTTGGTAAAGTATATAGTAAGTGGTTTCCAATTAAATAAATCCTTGTGTATATAATATAAGTGAATGTGGATCTGGCACATAGTTACCTAGGGAAACAACTTTGAAAAAGGTGCATTGAGCTAGACTTTATCATCACCTAGTGCATGTAAATGGACCTTGCTGCACACCTAGTTTAACAATCCTAGGGGATATGATTTGGTAAATCCACAATATTCTTATGAACCATTATCAAGGGAACAAAAATTAAAATAACATTTTATGTTAGGGAATAAATCATAGATAACTTATATTGAATCATATAAATCCATATGTTAAAGAATATATTTCATTCATGTGTTATCCCTTAAATTTTCATGTGTAAGAACCTGGATCTTCCTTTCAGGTATGTTATTCATTTCATGTTTTTTTGAGGAAAAATGGGAAGAAGAAAAATATTAGGAGTACATTTCATGTACTTCCTAGTACATGTCGTGTACCCTGACTCAGAGTCCAGGCCATGTTTGGCCGTGTCACAGCCACATACATGACCATGTGACGACAAGACAGGACTGCCTAAAGAGAGGCCTAGTTAAGGAAAGTACACGCCAAGTACCTTTAAAAACACACAATGTACTTTTCTTTTTAATTTTTATATCAAATCAGGGCCACATCTCATTCATAGAAACCCCCTCCTCTAACAAAATCTCATCTAGGAGCAACCGATGAGCACAATTCTTCCTAGAGCCCTCTATCATTCATTCGTTCTCCGATTCAACCATCGTTGATTGTGTTGGAATTTCCATGGTGAGTTCTTACCTCTTATAGTGCCTTGTTTCTTGATTTCTCTCCTTTAATTGAAGGTTTTAGACATTTTTGTAGATCTACGTCACTTTAGGCCGATTCAAGGGCTGACTCTAGAGTATATCAATTATAAAATTTTGGGGTAGGTGGTTTGTGACTTTCCGTAGTTAGACTTAGAATATTATGTGCAAAAAATTCCAATACCCTAGAACGAGGTATTGCGTGTTTAAGAATTTTAGCATCATTAATGCCTACTATGACTTGTGAGCTTGATTAGAGGTTGTTAGATTGTGAATAGGGTTATTTTCCATGCTATGGATGTGTTTCCCATGTTTTTTTTGATTTTGACTATTTGGTCTAGCCTTTCTGGTTAGGCTGCTTGTTTTCCATGCCTAGTGTAGTTAGTATGGAGTGATATTATTTGATGAGGTTATATGCTAGTAAGTATTTAGCTAATTAGTTAATGAAATCTATTATACAAGTAGTTCTGATGTTTTACTTTGTTTGTTGAACATTGTTGTGCACAATTTACTTAAATAGGGTTGTGGGAACCTGGTGTAGTATACCATAGAGGGAATAGATGCTAAGGGCTTCCCTGGAGTGTCTGTTTACTTTTCACATTACGAGACCATATGGGGGATGAATGTGAGTTCTACCTTAGAGTGTCTATAATTCCATGTTGCGAGACCAAAGGGGGAATTGGATGTTGGGTGCTTCCCTAGAGTGTCTATTGTTACCGATATAGGACCACAAGGGTAATTGACGGTGAGTGCTTCCTCATAGAGTCGTTTTAAAAATTGAACCAGAGGAGTTAAACTGTGAGTACTTCTTAGAGGGTTTCTTGTGTTTGATTGGTTGAAATAGAGGGGTTAGGCTGTGAGTAATTCTCAAAAGGTTACTTGTTTTGGATTAGCTGCTTACATGATATATAAAAAAGAATGCAATTGAAACTGTAGGATTTTTTACTTTTGAGTACTTCCTGGTTTACTACTTCATTTTTCTTAGTGTCCGCCATATATATTAAATGACTATTAAATACATATATTTAGGTGGTTTTATACTAGGATTTATCTCATACTCTATTTGGGTCATGATTTTGGGCCCAAACAGACTATATTGCTACATGTATAGATTAAGGAAATCACCCTTCTAGTTCAAGTACTTGAATACTGTGAAGCTGGAGAGAATGGGACCAAGATGAGGGTTGAGATGTTGCTGGAGTTTATTTGTTTTATTTGTACTTTAGTTTAGTAATATATTACAGAATTGTAGCTTGTTTGGCTGAATTCCCATACATATATATCATACATCATTTATATATATGTTCTCCAGTTGTTTATTACTTCTAGTCTTCTGTTGTTTGCTTATTGCATGTTATTATTGCTTCTTCTATTGATATTTGTTTATTTATGCAAAATTACTCTGTCAATGAGGGTATAGTTTTCCCACTATCACACCTAAGGCCCTCACTTCTAGTCGGCAGTCTCTAGCATTTAGGGAAATGCGCTTGAGGCCATGTGACCAACCGGGTACGGGGCACCTCTGGGTGGCACCCAAAACTAGGACATTCAAAGTGGTATCAAAGGAATTATTTTATTCTTGACTTAATATTTGAATCCTATAGCTAAGGATATGAAGAAATAGGTACTTGGTAATAAGTTATTCTTGGGAGTAGCTAAATCGTGTATAGGGAAAAGTGAATTTACCTCAATTATTGAAAATTTTCTTGTTTTGCAATTATTACAGTTGATTTGATTTCACCGTTGGGTGATTCACATGTTTTTTAATGTTATTGTTGTTATTATTGAGGTTATATTTCTATTTCAACCTAATGATACGAGGGTATGCCATCCCATGCATCATATAGGCACTTTCTAGAGATCACATGTCATGCATTCTTGCAATGCCCTAATTTATAGGGTATTGGATTGTGTAAGGATTCATCCGAATGAATGCCAAATTTTGGTTCTTGAGGTGTTATGGGCCCTCATGGATCGTAATTTGGTGAATCATTGATTTGTTATTCCTTGTATATGACATGTATAAGATTCCCAGATTTGATTTTTGGGGAGTATAGTTCCCCACGTATCGGAATCTAGTACTTAATTGTTTGTTTTAGAGTTTTATGGGATTCCAGAGTAGTTTCTAAGGCTTACTGTTTGGAAAAACCCAAAATACATGGTGTGTATTACTAAATAAATTCCATGTATCCTTCTGTTCGTGAAAGAACTGGTTTTCTTATGTACACACCATGTACTGTATGTATACGTCGTGTAGTCTCTAATCCTGTCACTGGATGTGTGGGCAGAGACATGGGGTTGGGAAATCCTTGGTGGAACATGTCGTGTACCGGATTTACACACTGTGTGTATAGACCATGTGTCCATCCATGTGACCAATGACATGAGTGAATTATGGTTAGTTAGTACATGTCGTTTCTGGCACAAACATGCCATGTAGAGTTATCCGTGTAACTGGCCATGTGACTAACAACACGGGTCGGTCAAATCCTTCTAGTACAAGCCGTGTCTGGTGTGAACACACTCTATAGTCTCATTCTATGAGAACCTTGTGGGTTAGTCATGTATAAGAACTCCGCTAGGGTAAAATGATTCAATTACATGCTGTGTCTTGGGAGAACACACCACATGTATAGGGTGTTACACGACCAAGGTTGGCAAGAGTACACACCTATGTGAAGGATTAAAGGAACATGCCATGTAGGGGTCATACACATCCTGTATCCCTGTTTTGAATAACTTGAATGATTTCCTTCTCTTGTTTCTTTATTGAACTTCTAAGTTTCAGTCCATGATAATCTTGAGTTGAGGTGTGTTTTTGACCTTGCAGAGTCATTCCATCAGGACATCCTCCGGTTGTACACCATATTCAGGGTAGTGACCAGACACATAACATGGTAGACCAGGGATTAACAATAGATCCTCCTTTCATACCTATCTTGGAATGAGTCATCATTCCATACATAAATGCTGCTTCATAGTTCTGAGATGGCTTCATGAGGTTTATACAGACCATTAGGGGAGTACCACCTCCTACCCCGTCTATGGAAGAATTGATGTAGGTCTTTCAGTAGCAATATACTCATACTTTCTCAGGGGATGGAGGACCTCAGGCTGTAGAGTCATAGTTATAATCCATGCTATTGATCTTAGAGCATCCAAAGACGCCACCGGATAGGAGGGTGAATCTCGCTACCTACATTCTTTGGGATTCTTCCATGAGATGGTGGGATGTGATCTCATAGGCAGGACGCCAATAGCTTATGGCTTGGGATGAGTTCCAACGTGCCTTCTATGATTAATTCTACCCAGAGACTTTTAGGGTCTATTGAGCATGAGATTTCATGAGTCTGGAACATGGTACTTTCTTAGTCATGGAGTATACTTATCACGTCACTGAGGTGTAACACTTCACACCCATCTCAGGAGGTGACGAGTTATTCCTGGCGAGGATGTTTGAGTATGGTCTTAGGCATGACATCCGATCTCAGGTGAAAATCTTCATGTTGTCTTCTATCACCTCTATAGTCAACCAGGCACTGATCACAGAAAAAAATATGAGAGATTATAGGGCTGTAAGCCAGGGAAACTCTACATATGGAGTTGGTACCCCTCTGACTGACAGCAGGAAGCACCGTAGGGAGTCTACGCTTGGAGACATGAGTAGGCATAATACTTATTCTAGTGTCTATGTGGTGTGCTACAGGTGTGGGAAGAGCAGTAATATGAGGCCACATTGCCCGAGGGACCCAGTAGAGTGCCGATATTGTGGAAAGATGTGTCATCTTTAGCATTTTTGTCAGATATTTTTACCAGTAGCGAATGACAGAGGTTCTTCTATGACTCCTCGTTCTGGAGTAGGACCACTAGTTTCTCATTAGTCTGGGAATTGTATTTTGTCTAGCCATTCAGGACAAGGTGGAAGTTGTGGCTGTCATATCCAGTCACCATGATTTTAGCGATAGGGTGGTCAAGCAGGGTCGTAGGGCTGCAGTACAGGTTATAATTTTGTAGTGGAGTAGACCCAAAAAGAGCAGGATCCCAGGCCCTCTACAGTTAGAGGTATGATTCTAGTTTCCTCAGTTTTAGATTCTTCACTTTTCAATATAAGGGATTTCCATAGTTTCATATCTGTTGCCATTGTGGAGAGCCTTGGGATCTGTATCCTTACTTCTGAGGATGTTATGATTCTAGACACTCTGTTGGGGACTAGAACGACTAGTGTATGTCAGTGCAAGGAGTGACCTCTTGAGTTTGGTGGGTTTCACTTATTCTAGGACCTCTATTTCCTAGATATGATAGGCTATGGTGTGATTCTTGGAATGGAATGGTTAGTTCCCTTCTAGGATGTTGTCGATTTCTATTATCGTAGGGTGGGTTTTAAGTCACTAGAGGGCGATTTGTTTCTACACAAGGGAGAATGGGATGTCCATGAAAGCAGAGTGGGACCCGAGCATTATGGGTTGGAGGAATTATAGCCTAAGATTAGTGTCTATATCTAGATGACCAGGGGAATTCATAGTTAGACTTTCCTCCAGTGGTCAATCGTTTCATGGATGTCTTTCCAAAGGACTTTTTCACATTTTATTCAGAAGATAGAGGTAGAATTTTCTATTAAGTTTGTTCCAAGAGCAGCACTGGTGTCTATTACTCCCTATAGGATGGCTACGCCAAAGTTACAGGAGCCCAAGAAGTAATTAGAGGAGTTACAGGCGAAGAGTTTCATCCTACCCAACAATTCTACTTGGGGTTCCGCTCTCCTGTTTGTGAAGAAGGCAGACGGTACCCTCAGACTTTGTGTGGATTATCGAAATCTGAACCAGTTGATGGTAAATAACTGATATACCATTGCAAGGATTGATGATCTCTTTGATTAGCTTCAAGGATCCCAGGTGTTATAAAAGATTGACTTGATATCTGGTTACCATCAATTGCATGATAGAATATTTGATATACCTATTAAAGCCTTTCAGAGCAGGTATGGTCAACACGAGTATATAGTTATGTCATTCGGTCTCACAAACACACCTACAGATTTCATGGCACTGATGAACTGAGTGTTCCATCCATACTTCGATTTTTTCATAGTATTCTTCATGGACGATATCTTGGTGTAATCTCACACTCGACATGACCATGACACACATCTTGAGATCATTTTGAGTACACCGAGAGAGTATCATTTATATGCTAAGATCTCAAAAACCACTTTTGGATGGACCAAATTCACTTCTTGGGTCATGTTATCTCAGAGACAGGAGTATTAGTAGACCCAAAGAAAGTGAGAGAAGTAGTTTCCTAGGAGAATTTGAAGAATGTCTTTGAGGTATAGAGTTTTCTAGGACTGGATAGATACTACAGACATTTCATACATGACTTTTCACACTTAGCAGCACCACTAATGGGCCTAACTAAGAAGGGTGTGAAGTACTTATGGTCAAATTTTTACGAGTCATACTTTTAGGAGCTGAAGGGGTGGTTTACTTCCACACCAATACTAGTATTTCTAGATCTAGGAAAGAGTTATACGATTTACTAAGATGCAACAGGTATCAGGCTGGGAGTTGTGCTTATACAGGGGGAAGGATTCTTTGCGTATAAATCTCGGTAGTTGAGGCCACATGAGAGGAATTACCCGACACACAATCTTTAGGTGGATGTAATTGTTCATGCCTCACACTATTGGAGAAATTATTTGTTGGGAGAGAATTTTGTGGTTTTCACTGACCAAAAAAGTCTCAAGTACATATTTACTCAGCACGATCTGAATTTGAGATAGTGAATGTGGGTTGAGTACCCTTAGTCCTTTGATTTTGAGCTTGCATATATGCCTAGGAAATGAAACGTAGTGGTTGATTTGTTGAGTATGAGGACTTAGATTCAAGAAGTTCAGGAGGCTAGTAGTGAGTGGAAGCTTATGGCTCTATTCTATGAGATGCATTTGGTGGTGCATGATAGATAGGGGAAGACATTTCTTTCTTCTATAGATGTGACCTCTACTCTACTTTATCGAGTACGAATGAGGAAGCTATCAGATTCTGAAGGCGAAGTCCTATGGGAGGGTGTGTCAGGAGAGGACCCTATTCCTGGATAGACCATAGGTGGGGATGAGATATTGCATTTTCATGGGCGCATGTGGGTGTCGACAGAAATACGTAAGGAGATGATGCAGGAATTTCATTCCTCAGATTGGGAAGTTCATCTTGGTGTCACCAAGATGTATCGAGATTTACACCATCAGTATTGGTGGCCAGGTATGAAGAGAGATGTTTCTTGTTTTTTCATGAGGTGTTCCACCAGTCAGCAGGTGAAGGAAGAGAATTGGCAACTAGCAGGGCTTTTGTAGCAGTTACCCATTACCGAGTGGAAGTGGAATGGTGTCGCGATGAACTTCATGATAGCTTTACCAAGGTCTCCTTGAGGTAATGATGCATTTTGGGTTATCATTGATAGATTCATGAAGTTTCTCACTTCTTGCTGATCAAGGATACATTTAGTGTAGATGATCTAGGAAGGCTATACATCTGAGAGATTTTACATCTTCATGGGGTTCCACACTCTATTGTTTCATATAGAGATGCTCGTTTTACTTCTCGGGTCTGTCAGGGATTACAAAGGGATTTGAGTACATAGGTACTTCTGAGTACGGCTTGCCATCCCCAGCCAGATAGTCAGTCTGGGCATATGATACAGGTGATGGAGAACATGATTTGAGCATGCATCCAAGATTTTGGAGGTTTTTGGGAGAAACACATTTCTCTTGTGGAGTTTGCCTATAATAATAGTTTTTAAGAAACTCTTCAGATGACACCTTATAAGAATTTTTACGGTAGGCCATTCCAATCAATCCTATGTTGGATGGAAGTAGGAGAGGAAGCTATGCTATGACCTCATCAGGTCTAGGATACCACATAGAAGATAGAGTTGATTTGGAAGAGGATGACTACTACACAGTCATGAAAGAAGTCTTATGCTGATCGAAGGAGATGACCTCTGGAGTTCAAGGTCGAAGATCAGGTTTGTATACATGTCAAACTGAGGTTTGGACAAAGGAGGATTAGGAGACAAGGTAAGCTTTCACCAAGATATGTTGGACTATTTGAGGTTTTGGAGAGAGTCGGGCTGGTTGCCTATCGGTTGCATTTACCTCAGAGGTACTGAGCTATGCATGATTTCTTCCACATTTATCATCTACAGTGTTACTTCTCAGACCCCTCTCATGTTTTTCAACCTGAGGAGGTTGAGCTGGAGGTGGATTCATCGTTCGAGGTGTATACTATATGGATTATTGATCATTGTGAAAAGGTTCTCCAAGGTCAGTCTGTTCCTCTAGTGTGAGTGCTATGGAATCATGAGCGGGTACATGACGTGAATTAGGAGAGGGAGGTTGATGTATGATCGTAGTGGCCAGAGTTGTTCGAGGATTCTTCCTCTATGCTGCCTTTCTAGGGAAATTTGGGGATGAATTTCTTTAAGGCGGAAAGTTTTTAAGAATCTGGATCTTCCTTTCATGTATGTTTTTAATTTCAAGTTGTTTTTGAGGGAAAATGGGAAGAAGGAAAATTTTAGGAGTACATGCCATGTACTTCCTTGTATACGCCATATACCCTACCTCTGAGTCCATTCCATGTCTGGTTGTCTCACAACCGCATACATGACCGTGTAACGATGTGGTAGGACCGCCTAAAGTGGGGTCTATTTAATGAAAGTACATATCGTCTATCTTTAAATAACATGCTGTGTAAGTTTATTTTTAACTGTTATATCGGACTGGGGTTGCATCCTGTTCACAAAAACCCCTTATTCTAATGAAGTCTCATTTAGGAGTTACTGAGGAGTGTGATTATCCCTAGATCCCTCAATCATTCATCTGTTATCTGATTCAGCTGCCATCAATTGTGTTGGAATCACCATGGTGAGTTGTTCCTTCTTATAGAGCACCGTTTCTTGTTTTCTCTCCTTTAGTAAGATATACTTGGTTGATTTTTTTAGATGTTTTTGTATATCTACATCATTTTATGCTGATTCAAGGGCTGACACCAGAGTATATCGATATTACAATGCTGAGGTAGGTGGTTTGTGCCTTTCTGTAGTTATTATTTGAATATTATGTGAAAAAGATCCCAATACACTAGAACGGGGTATTAACTGTTTAGGTATTTTAGCCCTGTAATGACTATTTTTCCTTTTGTGCTTGAGTAGAGGTTTTTTTATTGTGAATAGGGTTAATTTCTATGATATGGATGTGTTTACCATGTTTTTTTTGATTTTGACCATTTGGTATATCATTGCCGGTTAGGCTGCTTATTTTACATGGCTATTGTTGTTAGGATGGAGTGATATTATCAGATTCTGTTATATGATTGCATCTATTTAGCCAATTAGTTCTTGAAAGCTGTTAGACATGTAGTTCTTAAGTTTTACATTGGCTGTTGAACATCATTGTACACGATTAACTTACACAGGACTGTGGGAACCTGGTGTAGTATACTATAGGGGGAATAGATGTTGAGGGATTCCACAGAGTGTCTGTTTACTTTTTACGTTGTGAGACCATAGGTGGAATTGGATTTTGAGTTATTCCATAGAGTGTCTGTAGTTACCGATTTGAGACCCCAAAGAGAATTGATAGTCAGTGCTTCCTCAAAGAGTCTTTACTAAATCTGGAATATAGTGGTTAGACTGTGAGTACTTCCCAAGGGGTTGCTTATGTTTGATTGGTTGAACCAGAGGGGTTAGGCTATGAGTAATTCCCAGAGGGTTACTTGTTTTTATTAGATTCTTACTTGATATATGAAAATTAATGCAATTGAAACTGTAGGATTGTTTACTTTTGAGTACTTCCTTGTTTACTGCTTCATTTTTCTTAGTGTCTGCCATATATATTCACTGACTGTTAGTTACAAATCTTTGGGTGGTTGCCTATTGGGATTCACCTGACACCTTGTTTGGGTCATTCTTTTGGTCCCAAACAGATTATATTGCTGCAGGTATAGATAAGGGTAAGTTCCATTCTACTTCAGGTACTTGATTTCTGTGGAGTTGGAGAGCATGGGACCAATCCGATTCTTGCGATGCTGCTAGAGTTTATTTATTTTCTTTGTACTTTGGTTTAGTACTGTATTCTAGAATTGTGACTTGTTTGGATGCTTTTCTAGACATATGTATCATGAATAATTTATATATATGTGCTCTAGTTGTATATTACTTCAAGTATTCAACTCTTTTACTTATTACATGTTATTTTTTCTTCCTCTATTGTTATCTATTTATTTCTGCCACATTACTCTTCCAATGAGGGCATAGTTTCCCCACTATCACACCAAAGGCCCTCGTTACTAGTCAGAAGCCTCTGATGTTTGGGGAAATGTTCTTGAGGACATGTTACCAACCAAGTATGGGGCACCTCTAGGTGGCACCCAGAACTAGGACGTTACATCTTGGTTCTTGTTTATATGTCTAATAGTTTAAAAACACTCATCCCTAATTTTCCCATTATTCTATGAAATGTCTAGAAATAGGGGGAACTGAGCCAATAACCAATGTGAGGGTAAATGTTATGAATTGAAAAATGATATTCCTAACTTGATAGAAGAAGAAATCACAAAATTCATGAAAATAATTTCTCAATTGACTCAAGATTTGAGTAGAAACTTGAATTAAGATGAATTCATAAATCCTCATAATAAATAGACATTTTAAATTGAGACCTTTATTTTACAAAGGCCTCCAAATTTCAATGGATCTTCCAACTATTTACCCATGGAATAATGGATAAATTCTATTGAAGAAATCTTCTCCATCCTTCAATACTCTGAGTAAGATTTGGTCATACTTGCTATTTATCATATGTAGGGGGAAGCCAACAAATGGTGTACATTAGCCAAAAGTATAATTCCTGAGGAGGAGATCAATGTGATGGAGTGGAAGGAAATTTTGAGAATGTTTCTTGAAAAATATTTTTCTTACACTCTATAACTTAAAATAGAGAGTTACTTCCTTTCTGTCAAGAAAAATGATGATGATTTCAGCATGGTGTATAAGGAAAAAATTACAAGACTTTCACAATACACCTCCATATTTTTTATTTCCCTCGAAAGTAAAGATGACCACTTCTTTAGTGGGATAAATCCAAGTATGAAAATATCTTTATCCATTTAGTACTTTGAAATATACAAAAAAATAGATATTTCTTCAAAGTTAAAATAAAGATCAATTAATTTTAAGGGTCTCATGGGGATAAGAAGTAGAAAAAAGAGTTTAATTCTGGAAGTATAATGGAGAAATATAATGGTGGTAAGAAAGTAAAAAATAAATTTTTTTAAAACTATGGGAAGAAACATCCTGAGAATTTTCTAAAGGTGACATGAAAATGATTTAGGTGTGGGAAGGAAAGACACCTAGCTACTGATTACTGATAGAAGACACCCATCAATGTTATAAAAGAAAGGAATGATCCAATAAAGCCTCATCCTATCGTCTAATGTTTCTACTTCAAAGAATAAAAAAAATATATAAATAAGTTTCATGAGCCAAGTTTTGTTAATGATAATTAATGAAAATAACCTCCAAGGCCTAGAGATAAAGGGAAATATTATGAAATAAAAACTGATGATGTAGATCTAAAAAATAAAGTGGTGATATGTACACTAGTTATTCACTTAATAATAATGAAAACAATTTTTGGTTATGGTTCTATGAAATATTTCATATTATGAAATGTTATTATAATTATTCAAACACCACCTCAAAACATGGATGTTGAGGTTTAATGAGGATGTATAATGGGATAATTGTTTTATTCCAATAATACAACTCATACAATAACCATATATGTGGGCTAAGGTTACCAAAAAAAATTATGATACTCCATTTAGTGTAATTTGATGTAATTATGGGTATGTATTGGATTTCCTTATATGTATCCAACATAGATTTCAGAGAGAAGTAATTCACCCTCTATATCATGAATCATCATTTGGTTCTATACAATTGAAAGAAAGTGGATTAATCTCCTTTAGTATCATTATCTTGATCATGGATATTATTACCTTATGATAAATAATATCTTTCTAAAATGATTGAGACTATGGAGAATACCATACTTAAATACATGCCCATTATAAGGGAATATCCTGAGGCATTTCTCGAAGAATTGCATTGTCTTACTCCTAGATGATAGGTTGAGTTATCAATCAAGATTATACCAAGATATTTTTGGATATCATAGACTCTATATAGAATGACTATTGTTGAAATTGAGGAGATGAATAAAAAATTATATGAGAATAAGGATAAAGGGTTTATATTCCCAAGTGATTCACCATGGGGTTCACCAATCCTTTTGTTTCAATAAGAAGGATAGTTCAATGCACCTCTTTATTGATTATCATGAGCTCAAAAATATCATGATAAAGAAAAAACACCCTATACCACAGATTGATGACTTTTTCAATCAACTTTTTGGATCCCATTACTTATCTAAGGTGGATCTTCAGTCATTATATTATCAAGTAAAAGTGAAGGAAGATATCACTCATATTTCTTTTAGTATAAGGTACATGAAATATGAGTTTATAGTGATTCCATTTAGACTCACTAATGCACCAAAAATATTAATGAACTTGATGAATAGAGTCTTTAGAGATTAACTTAATTTTTTTAGTCTTATAGATGATAAAATTATCAACACCAAAATTATGGAGTAATATGAAGAGAATTTAAATACTGTATTAAAGACCTTTCAAAAGGAAAAACTATATGAAAATTATAGTAAATGTGATTTTTCATTTGTGAAAGTAACTTTCTTGGGAAATTATATCACTAATAAGGGGATATCCATGGATCCGTAAAAAATAGAGGCAAATTTAAGGAAGGCCTAGACCCACATATATTATGTAAATCCATAGTTTCCTTAGATTAGATGGGAATTATTATTTATTTGTGAGAAAATTTCATGATTTTAAATCCCAATAACAATAATTACATAGAAGAGAGTTAATTTTATCTAGATGGATGAATGAAAAAGAATGATTTAAAGGTATGAAGAATAGGTTAATCACTGCACCTATACTCATATTACCCACTATTGGGGAAGTATTTTTGATCAAAAGTGATGCGTCCAAAAAGGTATTGGGTTGTGTACTCATGAAATATGAAAATATGATAGCCTATGCACCCAAATAGTTAAATATCCATTAGAAGAACTACTCAATTCATGATTTAGAATTGGCAATAATTATATCTACATTGAAAATTTGGTGATATAATATCCATGAAAAAAAGTGTGACACATATACAGATCATAATATCCTAAAGTATATATTCACACAAAAGGATCTTAATAAACAACAATGATGATATTTAGATCAAATAAAAGATTAATATTTTTCAATCCATTACCATCCTAGGAAGGAAAAAAGTTCTAGATTCTCTAAGCAGAAAGGACCCCACAACCCTATCATCATTAAAATTAATTTTTTATTTGCATATAAAAGAGGACTGAAAACAACAAAGATGAAAGCACCCCCAACCATGTCCCTATCATAGAGGGTATCTACGGAGGCCTGAAATGATGAAGTTTGAGAGAATCCCCTTTAATGAGGTTAATCTCTTTAGCCTTAATTATAGCCACAATATGTAGAAATACATCAATTAGAGCATCGAAATCCAACGAGGCTAAGTGATCTACAATTGTGTTCCCCTCCCTCAATTATAAGGATTACAAAGGGATCCAATCTTCTTGGACATGAAAAGGATGTATTTGGGAATAATAAAAGGATATTCATCCTTAATGACTCAAATATCTACTATAACATATATTATTTAGAGGATCAAGGAGGCCCAAAAAGTTTATGAGTTGATAGAGAATAAGATAGTGAATATTCTAGAGTTAAAATTTGCTGACGATGGAGTTTCAAGGTTTAGAACATGAATATGTGTCCAATAAAAACCAGAACAGAAGATGGAACTTTTGGATGATGATCATAAATAATCCTTATTTATTCCTCCAAGAAGCACTGATATATTTATTTAAAGAAAAAATTCTAATGGGATGACATGAAGACGAATATTGCAGAGTTTGTATCTTGATTCATGGCATTACAAAAATTCTATGATGAATGAAAAAAGTATAAGGTTATGATGAAAAAAATTCTCATAATAGTATGGAAATGTGAAAACATAATCATGGATTTCATTTTAATACTCCCCAAGACCCCTAAAGGAAATAATACCATAAGGGTGGTAGTCGATCACCTTATTGATTCAGTGCATTTCATAGATATCAAGGAAGATTTATCTCCTGACCAACTCATTAAGATATACACAAGGTAAGTGGTAGGATTTCATGTAGTTACACTATCTATTGTATATGATCAAGATACATGATTTACCTCAAGGTTTTTTGGAAGCCTAATAAGAACTAGATATAGAACTGAGATTTAATACTTATTATCACCCTCAAATAGATGGTTAGTTTAAAAGGACCATTAAAAATTTATAGAATCTATTGAGATCATGTTCAATGGATTTAAAAGGATGTTGGGACCATCACATTCTCCTAACAGAGTTATCATATAGCAATAGTTTCCATTATAACATTAAAATGTCACTTTATGAGGATACTTATGGGTTGAGGTTTCAGACTTTGACATTCTAGGATAATGTAACACCCTGAGATTTTATAAGAAATATTTCTTTATGTCTTATGTTATACGCAACATCAAAGGAATCTTTCATGACACACAACACTAGCTTTTCTTGTGTTACACGCAATCACGACCTTCCTTGATAGCGTGTGTAGTATGCAATACCGAGTTCCACTAAACAACGCTATATTATTATAATATTATAAAATAGAAATTATGAATAGTATTAACTAAAATTTAAATTTTATAACATTATTATTCATCTTACACATTTTCTAGAACATGGTAAGAGAACAAAATAAAATTTTTGGGTAAAATTAGTATTCTTCAAAAAATGCAGTTTTGCCACCTTTTGATGGCGCACCCACATTAAATCTAGTTTTTGAAAATTTTATAAGCTAAATTTAACAAAATAAAATTCTTCTTTAGAATATGGATATAAAAATTTACTTTGGAAATTTTTTCATATTATTCTGATAACTTTCATATTTTAATGAATAGTAAAAACACGCTATATTTTAATTAAAAACAACTTTTTTCATCGCAATAATTTATATGGTTAAATTATAAAATTGAATGGTTTTAAAGTATAAATAGAATATATTTTTACCATTTAATATAATTTATTTCATTATCATTAATTTTACATTGAATTCATAGGTAAAAACATTTCGATCTTTGGCAATATTTTAACTTTTAAACCTGTTTTCTTAACAACAAGATTAATTTTAAATTAATCACTGCAACTTCTATGTTTTTAATTTTGAAAAATTAATTCCATATTTGGATTCAGTGGGTCTAAATTATGTTAATAGGTTACTTTTAATTTTTTTGAGATTATGAATAGTAACTACGGTAATTTTTATTTACTGCGGTTAAAGGTAAATTGGGTAATTCAAGATTAAAAGAATATTATAATAATTCAAAATTAACTTGAAACTTGTCCTAACCTTATTGGATGAGTATTGGATGACCATGGGAATACTTGGGTCGATTTTGGGACCCCAATGAGCCACTTGGTAGTGAAAATGACAATTTGGATTAATTAATTTAATGTAAAGACAAAATTGACTTTAACAAAAATCCTTTAGTAATTAATTTTTATAAGGGGTTATATAAATTATATTTTCGACTATAAATATTCATTGGAAATCTAAAAATATTTACTACATGATGAATTTTGTTTATAATTTTTAGACATCAAATAAATTAAATTATTTATGACACAATAATGATGCAGTATTTACCTCATTAATAAATGATTTAAATAAATAAGATTATAATGATTAAAATATTTTTCAAAACATGTCCAATTCTGATTGGATTATTTTATTTCGACCATGAGTCATCTTATATTCATTTTTAATGATTTTTGGACCTTTTGAAACCGAAGATAAGTTTATAATAAAATAATATTTTCACACTTTCCAAAGGTGCCCCTCTCCTCCCTTGTAAAAGGGCACCTTCTCCCTCTCCTCCTCACACCAATTTAAGCCTTAAAGGTCGGCCAAACCCTACCCATTTCACTTCCCCACTTCATTAGAAACCTACTAGAGGTACTGGTCTTCTCAAAAGACCAACTCTAGTGCCCTAAGAGAAAGTTTAAAGGAGGCACTTCGAAGAAGAGGTAATACCTTCTACCGTTTTCTTCAAGTTCCTTTCTTCTTCTACTCTCTATTCATTAGTAGTTTCATTATGAGTTAATAAAATCATTATCCCTAATATACTGATATGTTATTATAAATATGAAACAATCCTATTTCACCTCTTATCCATCCTACGGTAAACAAAATCGCCGCGCGTGCGTACGTAGGGAATGCCGTCTCTACGCCGTGGTGTAATATGTTTTCCACCACCACCTTACTTGGATGGGTATGATGGTGTAAATAAATAACTATATATGATTATTTTAAAGTTTTATTGATTCTGAAATATTATACATACACATCAATACAATTCCACGATCATGTGAGCGATGTCATCGCTCGTGCGTACGTACGGCCTACCGTCTCCAAGATGTGATGTGACTCATTCTATATTATCTTCATTGAATAATGATTATATAAATGAATTTAATGAATTAATATGATATATATTACACTAATACCATTCTTTAAATTATGTATCTATATCCTATAAATAGGAATAAGAATTTATTCGACAAAACACGCATAAGAACATAAAGCAATAAACACCCGAATAACAAGTAACAATGAAATATTACTAATAAGAAGCTAAGAATATGACCATATATGATATCATAAAAATAAGTATGATTCTGGAATAAGTCAATAACAATATTTAAATCATTATACAGGAGGTTCAGACACTTACGAAGCAAATCGAACCTAAGGTAAGGGAAAATCTCACAATCTCACTTTTATCTGAGATTGTTTATACTTCAGAATTTACTGGGGAATATTTATCATCCACATCCATGTTTCCTCAATATGTAATATTATTTCTATCCTATTAAAATTGTTTAAATCCAATTTTAACCAGTGGTGAGTTTTTTGTAAAAGATATGAAAGGAATCTTTTGTCGTTTTTAGTACGAGGTACTTTTTAACTTTTCCAGCCAAAGTACGAGAAGAATGTTTTATTTTAACTTATACGGCATGAATGGATTTTTATAACACTATTTCCATGAAGCTTCCTTTAAAAGTTTTCAAGTTTATTTTTAATCAGCTTATTTTGGTTTAAAATTATATGACATGTTAAGAAAGGAAAAATGTTTTTGAAGTAGAAAGGATATTTTCCTCAAGAATGGAGTTCAATCATTTTATCAATATTATTTTCCATATAATATAATATAGGGTTCTGTTTCTATCCCTATTTTTACATTGATTTGTTTATGTTATGATGGAAATTATTATTTTTATTATGTCCTTTTATCTTATATGAATTATCTTATGATGGCATGATGTTTAAGAATCCCATTTTATTACATGGGTTATGCTATGATGTATGATTTATAATTTTGTGGCACACATAATAATGGTATAATTATGAGATGGGTGGGACCTATATATCCCTCCAATGCATTGGGTAAAGATTTTATATCTCATGAGATAGACATGGCTGGAACTGTAAGTTAAACCGGTTTAGTGATACTGGACTGAAACGAGGAGTGAACTCGGTTCCGAAATGGACTTTGTCCACTAAGATAGTCTTGGAAATGAGTCTTTACTACCAATAAATGATTCTCTATGATTATGTGTGTATTCCAAAAAGTTTCATGTCTTATGTTATGATTATTGGGATTACATTTCACTACTATGATTTATCCCATGTTATGAAATTATGATCTCTTTTGCAGGTTAAGATTTCCAAAATGTTATGTTCTTATGAATATGTTGTGATTGATATTTCTTCTGTTTACCCTTACTGAGCATTTGATCTTACCCTTTTGTATGTTTTCTCTCCCCAGGTCTGGAAGAAGGTTATTACATAGGATATTCCAAAAGGGACTCTAGATATGATGAAATAAATGGGAGACAATGTAGATGCTTTATGAACCAGTTGTTTATGTTTCCCAGTTTCTAAAGACACTATACCTATACGGTCCTTCCATGGTATTGTTATATGTTATAATAAGTGTGCTTCAAATTTTGAAGTAATAACAATGTATGTAAAGTATGGGTCTATATAGTTGGTATCAGAGGAAAGGTATAGTCAACCTTTGGAAACTAGGACGTGGAAGCCTTAGTAAGAACCATAAGGATAAGTATAAGCATAGAAAACAATCTTAGTGTTTTAGAAATGGCCATGAACAACCTATGATAAGACCTTAAGTGTGAAATTTTATTCTTGATTATGTAGTTTTCCTAATATAATTAGTGTTTCTCACACTATTTTTTTTTGGTTTTAGTCAGTGGATGGAACCTGAGAGAACCATGTTAATGTGGAATGCGATGGGCAATGCAATGATTATCCCCCTTAGCAACCAAACATTATGGGAGCTGGAATAAAAAATCTTGTATCCATGCTCACACAAATTTCTCAAGCTATGAATCATGCAGGACTTCCAAATGAGCAATGGAAGGAGCAAAATTCGGTTGAATCCTTCATGAGGCAGTGTCCACCTTCATTCAGTGGGTCTTCTGATCCATTAGTGGCTGAACAATGGATCAGTACCACTGAAAAGATATTTTCAGTTCTTCAATGTTATGAACATGATAAATTCATCTTAGTAGTGTATAGTTTTGAAGGTGATGTTGATCAATGGTGGAATCTTATTAAGAATATGAGGAAAAAGTATGAAATTGAGTCCATGGAATGGGATGAGTTCAAGAACTTATTTTTCAATAAGTATTTCCCTCGTATTCTTCGAACAAAGATAGAGAAGGAGTTTCTTGAACTGAAGCAAAAGGATGATGAATCCATTGGTACCTACAAAGCAAATTTTACAAGACTTGCAAGGTTCGCTTCCGGAATTATTATCCAACCTGAGAGTAAGATCGATCAATTTATTAGTGGCTTAAAACCAAGTCTTCGAAGTGTGTTATCCATAAGGGACTTCAATAGATACGAAGAAATTGTTCGATGTGATCTCAAGGTTTAGATAGAGATTGATGTAACCCATCAGTCACATGGGTTTGATAAGAAGAGGAAAATGGAATTCAAAGGAAAATCTAAAGACCACACTGAAAATAAGATGAGTTTTCCCTTATTCTCAAAGTGTGGAAATAAACATGGAGGAAATTGTCTTAAGAGGACAAGAAAATGTTATAAGTATGGAAAAGAAGGTCATCGGGCAATTGAATGTCGAAATAATGGGAAGAAGATGTCTAATGATGCAAACAAAGGAAGGGATACCCAGAATGAACCTACTACACTGCAATGTTTCAAGTACAAGGAGATGGGGCATTATTCCAATCAATGCCCAAATCCAAGGGTTGATTATGATGATCGACGTCAACAAAATCTTATGGCCAAAGAAAAAGGAAAGTCACATGCAATTACTATTGGTAATGTGGAGTACGACAATGAAGTGGTGAGAGGTACACTTACCATTCACTCTAAAGTATCAAATGTTTTATTTGATTCTGGATCCACCCACTCTTTTATTTTTGAAGAATTTTCTAAGGGTATCACCGTATTACCTCAACAATTAGATGTTGAGTTAGCTGTGACAACTCCTAATGGCACAACGGTCGCATCAAAAGTTTATAATTCTTCTCCAATTGAAGTTTGTGGGAAAGTGCTTCCTGAAAATCTTGTGATCCTTCCTATAGTGGAATTTGATGTGATTCTCAGCATGGATTGGCTTTCTTTATACGGATCTCATATCAATTTCCAAAGAAGGGAAATCACATTTAATATTCTAGATCAATCTATGATCATCTATCAATGCAAGGATGAACATAACCTTCCAGTGGAAATTTCTTCCATCTTATGGGTCTTGATTCCACTAAATGAAGGTTATTTATCTCAAATGGTTGGTGAAAAACTAACAATTAAGAATATTCCTATTGTACGAGAGTTTGATGATGTCTTTCCAGAGGAATTGCCTGGTCTTCCACCAAATCGTGAAGTTGAGTTTTCAATAGAATTCATACCAGGTACTTTACCTATTTCAAAGACACCTTATAGAATGGCCACAATTGAGTTTCAAGAATTGAAGAAGCAACTCTAAGAGAATCTTGATAAGGTATTCATATGCCCTAGTACATCACCTTGGGGAGCACCTGTTCTGTTTGTTAAGAATAAAGATGGATCAATGAGACTTTGCAATGATTATCGAGAACTTAACAAGATCACTATCAAGAAAAAATATCCTCTCCCACACATTGATGACTTATTTGACCAACTACGCGGAGCTCAATACTTTTCCAAGATTGATCTTTGTTCAAGGTATCATCAATTAAGGGTCAAAAGGGAGGATATACCAAAGATGGATTTCCGTACAAGGTATGGACACTATGAATTTATAGTGCTTCCATTTGATCTTACTAATGCCCCTGCTATCTTCATGGATCTAATGAATAGAGTCTTTAGAGACTATCTTGATCAGTTTTTTGTAGTCTTTATAGATGACATTCTTGTCTATTCAAAGATCAAGGAAGAATATGAAGATCACTTGAGAATTGTATTGAAGACCCTGAGAAAGGAGAAGCTTTATGACAAATTTACCAAGTATGAATTTTGGCTTCAAAAAGTTGCATTTTTGGGTCACATAATCTCAAAAGAGGGGATAACTGTGGATCCATCAAAAACAGAGGTTATCGAAAGATGGTCGAGACCAACAATAGTAACTGAGATCCAAAGTTTTCTTGGTCTGGCTGGATATTATCGACATTTTGTGAAAGATTTTTCACGATTATCCAATCCACTCACCAGGTTGACTCGAAAAGAAGTTAAGTTCATGTGGACGGAGGAGTGTGAAGAGAATTTCAAGGAGTTGAAAAGAAGGTTATCCAATGCACCTGTGCTCACACTGCCTTGTAGTGGAGAAAGGATTGTGTTCTATAGTGATGCATCCAAGAAGGGATTGGGGTGTGTTCTCATGAAGAATGATATGGTGATAGCTTATTCCTCATGACAGTTGAAAATCCATGAGCAAATTACCCAACTCATGATTTGGAGTTAGCTGCGGTAATCTCTGCATTAAAGATTTGGAGGCATTACCTTTATGGTGAAAGGTGTGATATTTATACTAATCATAAAAGTTTGAAGTATATTTTCACACAAAAGGAGCAGAATATGCATCAAAGAAGATGGTTGGAGCTGATTAAAGATTACGACTACTCAATTCATTACCACCCTGGGAAAGCAAACAAGGTTGCAGACGCATTAAGTTGATAAGACCATGCTAGCTTATCCATGATGAGGATCACAAAGGATCCAATATTTATGGATTTACAAAGGATGGATCTTGGAATTTTAATGGAAGGGGAGAAATCTTATCTTTATCAAATGAATGTTCAACCATCTATACATGTGAAGATTAAAGAGGCACAGAAAGAAGATGTCGAGTTACAAAAGAAGGTGAGAAATGCTCCTGAATTCAACCGTGATTGTGATGAGATAATAAAGTTCAGGAATCAGGTTTGTGTTCCTCCCATCCCCGAATTAAAGAAGGAGCTGCTAGATGAGGCTCACTGTTCTTCATTTTCTATTCATCCTAGAAGCACGAAGATGTATAGGGACCTGAAAGAGTACTTCTAGTGGGATGGCATGAAAAGAGATGTTGCTAAATATGTCTCTCGTTTCTTGGTTTGTCAGCAAGTTAAAGCTGAGAGACAGAAGTCTAAGGGGATGTTACAACCATTACCCATACCGGAATGGAAATGGGAAAACATCACTATGGATTTTGTCACTGGACTTCCTAAAAAATCCAAAGGCAATAATGCTATCTGGGTCATAGTTTATCGTCTTACAAAGTCTACACACTTCATTGCTATTAGAGATGATTTCTCTCTAGATCAGCTGGCCAGGATATATGTAAAGGAAGTGGTAATATTGCATGGAGTGCCACTTTCCATTATATCTGATCAGGATCTGAGGTTTACCTCAAAGTTTTGGCGAAGTCTTCAGCATAATCTGGATACAAAGTTGAGTTTCATCCCTGTTTATCATCCTTAGAAAGACGGTCAGTCTGAGAGGACAATTAAAACTCTAGAAGACATGTTAAGAGCTTGCTCTATGGATTTACAAGGTGGATGGGATCAACACCTACCTTTGGTGGAATTTTCATATAATAATAGCTTTCACTCCAGCATTCAGATGGATCCTTATGAAGCTCTATATGGAAAGAAATGCCAATCTCTAACTTACTGGGATGAATTTGGGGAAAGAAATCTATTAGGACCTGATCTTGTAGATGAAATGGCAGAAAAGGTTAGATCTATTCAACAACACATAAGAGCAGCTCATAGTCGACAAAAAAGTTATGCCGACAACCGAAGAAAAGACCTAGAGTTTGAAGTGGGTGATAAAGTGTTCTTACAAATATCTCCCTGGAAGAGGGTCATGAGATTTGGAAAGAAGGGAAAGTTGAGCCCTAGATATATCGGTGCTTTTGAAATTCTGGATCATGTTGGGATGGTAGCTTACCGATTGGCGCTTCCACCGAATCTCTCTCAAGTTCACGATGTGTTCCATGTATCTGTCCTGAGAAAGTACATACATGATCCTTCACATGTACTCAGCTCAGAATTTGTACCGATGGAGCAAGATCTTTCTTATGAAGAACAACCAATAGAGAATATGGATCATAGCGAAAAAGTCCTACAGAACAAGACCACTCTCTTAGTGAAAGTTTTATGGAGGAACCACCAATTAGAAGAAGCTACATGGGAACTTAAGGATATGAATAGGGAGAGGTATCCTCATCTGTTTGTAATGAAGTGACGAATTTCGAGGACGAAATTCATTTTAAGGGGGGCAGAATGTAACACCCTGATATTTTATAAGAAATATTTTTTTATGTCTTATGTTATACGCAACATCAAAGGAGTCTTTCATGGCACACAACACTAGCTTTGCTTGCGTTACACGCAATCGCGACCTTCCTCGATAGCGTGTTTAGTACACAATACCATGTTCCACTAAACAATGATATATTATTATAATATTATAAACTAGCCGTTATGAATATTATTAACTAAATTTTAAATTTTATAACATTATTATTCATCTTACACATTTTCTAGAACATGGTAAGATAACAAAATAAAATTTTCGGGTAAAATTAGTATTCTTAAAAAAATGCAGTTTTGCCACCTTTTGATGGCGCACCCATATTAAATCTAGTTTTTGACAAGTTTATAAGTAAAATTTAACAAAATAAAATTCTTATTTATAATCAGTATATAAAAATTTACTTTGGATAAATTTTTCATATTATTCTGATAACTTTCATATTTTAATGATTAGTAAAAACACACTATATTTTAATTAAATTTTTTTTTTTCATCGCAATAATTTAAATGGTTAAATTATCATATTTAATGGTTTTAAAGTATAAATAGAATAAATTTTTACCATTTAATATAATGTATGTCATTAGAATTAATTTTACATTGAATTCATGGGTAAAAACATTTCGATATTTGGCAAGGTTTTAACTTTTAAACCCATTTTCTTAACAACGTGATTAATTTTAAATTAATTACTACAACTTTTGTGTTTTGAATTTTGAAAAATGGATTCCATATTTGGATTAATTGGGTCCTAATTATGATAATAGGTTACTTTTAATTTTTCTGAGATTATGAATAGTAACTACGGTAATTTTTATTTACCGCGGTTAAAGGTAAATTGTGTAATTCAAGATTAAAAGAATATTATAATAATTAAAAATTACCTTGACACTTATCCTAACATTATTGGATGAGTAGTGGCCAACCATGGGTATCCTTGGGTCGATTTTGGGACCCCAATGAGAGACTTGGTAGTGAAAATGACAATTTGGATTAATTAATTTAATGTAAAGACAAAATTGACTTTTACAAAAAATCCTTTAGTAATTAATTTTTATAATGGGTTATATAAATTATATTTTCGACTATAAATATTCATTGGAAATCTAGAAAGATTTCCTACATGATGACAATTTTTTATAATTTTTAGACATCAAATAAATTAAATTAGTTATGACACAATAATGATGCAGTAGTTACCTCATTAATAAATGATTTAAATAAATAAGATTATAATGATTAAAATATTTTTCAAAACATGTCCAATTCTAATTGGATGATTTTATTTCAACTATGAGTCATCTTATCTTCATCTTTAATGATTTTTGGACCTTTTGAAACCAAATATAAGTTTATAATAAAATAATATTTTCACACTTTCCAAAGGTGCCCCTCTCCTCCCTTATAAAAGGGCACCTCCTCCCTCTCCTCCTCACACCAATCTAATCCTTAAAGCTCAGCCAAACCCTTCTCATTTCGATTCCCCACTTCATTAGAAACCTACTAGAGGTACTGGTCTTCTCAAAAGACCAACTCTAGTGCCCTAAGAGAAAGTTTAAAGGAGGCACTTCGAAAAAGAGGTAATACCTTCTACCGTTTTCTTCAAGTTCCATTCTTCTTCTACTCCCTCTTATTTAGTTGTTTCATTATGAGGTAATAAAATAAGTATCCCTCATACACTGATATGTTATTATAAATATGAAACAACCCTATTTCACCTCTTATCCTTCCTATGGTAAACAAAATCACCGCTCGTGCGTACGTACGGAATACCGTCTCCACGCCGTGGTGTAATATGTTTTCCACCACCACCTTACTTGGATGGGTATGATGGTGTAAATAAATAACTATATGTGATTATTGTAAAGTGGTATTGATTCTGAAATATTATACATACACTTTAATACAATTCCATGATCATGGGAACGATATCATCGCTCGTGTGTACGTACTGCCTACCGTCTCCACGATGTGATGCGACTCGTTCTATATGATCTTCATTGAATAATGATTATATAAATGAACTGAATGAATGAATATGATATATATTACACTAATACCATTATTTAAATGATTTATCTATATCCTATAAAGAGGAATAAGAATTTATTCGACAAAACACGCATAAGAACATAAAGCAATAAACACCCGAATAACAAGTAACAATGAAATATTACTAATAAGAAGCTAAGAATATGACCATATATGATATAATAAAAATAATTATGATTCTGGAATAAGTCAATAACATTATTTAAATCATTATACAGGAGGTTCAGACACTTACGAAGCAAATCGGACTTAAGGTAAGGGAAAATCTCACAATCTCATTTTTATGTGAGATTGTTTATACTTCAGAATTTACTGGGGAATATTTATCATCCACATCCATGTTTCCTCAATATATAATATTATTTATATCCTATTACATTTTTTTAAATCCAATTTTTCCCATTGGTGAGTTTTTAGTAAAAGATATGAAAGGAATCTTTTGTCGTTTTTAGTACGAGGTACTTTTTGACTTTTCCAGCCAAAGTACGAGAAGAATGTTTTCTTTTAACTTATACGGAATGAATGGATTTTTAGAACACTATTTACATGAAGCTTCCTTTAAAAATTTTCAAGTTTATTTTTAATAAAATTCTTTTGGTTTAAAATTATATGACATGTTAAGAAAGGAAAAATGTTTTTGAAGTAGAAAGGATATTTTCCTCAAGAATGGAGTTCAAACATTTTATCAAAATTATTTTCCATCTAAGATAATATAGGGTTCTGTTTCTATCCCTATTTTTACATTGATTTGTTTATGTTATGATGGAAATTATTATTTTTATGATGTCCTTTTATCTTATATGGATTATGTTATGATGGCATGATGTTTAAGAATCCCATTTTTATTACATGGGTTATGCTATGATGTATGATTTATGATTTTGTGGAACACATAAGAATGGTATCATTATGGGATGGGTGGGACCTATATATCCCTCCAATGCACTAGGTAAAGATTTTATATCACAAGATATAGACATGACTGGAATGACAAGTTAAACCGGTTCAGTGATACAGGATTGAAACAAGGAGTGAACTCGGTTCCGAAATGGACTTTGTCCACTAAGATAGTCTTGGAAATGAGTCTTGACTACCAAGAAATGATTCTCTATGATTATGTGTGTATGGAAAAAAGTTTCATTTTTTATATTATGATTATTGGGATTACATTCCACTACCATGATTTATTCCATGTTATGAAATTATGATCACTTTTGAAGGGTAAGATTTCTAAAATGTTATGTTCTTATGAATATGTTGTGATTGATATTTCTTTTGTTTACCCTTACTGAGAATTTGAGCTCACCCTTTTGTATGTTTTCTCTCCCCAGGTCAGGAAGAAGGTTATTAAGTAGGATATTCCAAAAAGGGACTCTAGATATGATGAAATAAATGGGAGAAAATGTAGATGCTTTATGAATCAGTTGTTTATGTTTCCTAGTTTCTAAAGACATCATACCTATATGGTCCTTCCATGGTTTTGTTATATGTTGTAATAAGTGTGCTTCAAATTTTGAAGTAATAAACATGTATGTAAATTATGGGTCGTTATAGATAATTTTGGAGAGATGAAGATAATGGGACTTGATCCTATCCAAGAGATGAAAGATATGGTTAAAACCATTTAATGGAATGAAATCCACAAAAATTAGACCAAAAATGTATAAAAAATCATTGACTAGTCCTGGAGTTTGAGTTTAGAGATAAATTATTCCTTTTTATATCTCTATGGAATAAATTCATGAGGTTTGGGAATAAGTAAAATATTATTCCCAGATATATTGGCCCTTTTTAAATTCTGTCACATCGGAGTGGTGGACTATCAACTAGCATCCCCAACTTACCTATCTCAAGTACATGATGTATTCCATGTATCCATACTGAGTAAGAAAATACTAGAACCATCAAATGTACTAAATCTAGAGGTGTTACCATATAATAATGATATTTCATATGAGTAAAATATGGTGAAGATATTATATTATAGAGAAAAGTTTCTACAAAACAAGATAACTCACCTGGTCAAAGCATTACGGAGGAACCAAAAGTTTGGGGAAGGGACACAAGAATAGAAAGAGGAAATGAAAAAAGTACCCTCATCTGTTTTAGTTTATAAAATGAAAATTTTGAGGGTGAAATTTCTATAGTTGGGAATAATGTAATGACCCAAACTTTTATATATGAAATTTCCTTTTTGAATAAATAATTACATTATCAATTAATGTAGTTATAAAAAACATGCACTACTTTGGTTATTTATAATATTTATAGTCTATTGGATTTAAAATAATATTATGAATCATAAAAATTCAAAATATATCCATTTTATAGTGACCATTAGGATTAGTATATATATATGGTTAGGATAAATATATTTGACACAAACAAATGAAGTGATGACCTCGACCAGTAAGATCGTACCTAATGAATCCCATTTTCCAGTGATTATGAGAGATATAATATCACTGGGATTTTATTTACTAGTCCCAATATGGGATTAAATAACTAAATAACTAATGAAAATATTTTATAGAATAATTTTAAGCTCATTAAAATCACATCCCAAACTATGTATACCAAACCATCCCAAGAAAATCTCACTGTCACACACCTTACCATTAGGGGATTCAATGGTGTAATAAAGGGATATGTATATAGAGCCTAATATTATGATTTTTTATATTTTATTTAATAAAATTGTTATTATATTTATCCATTTTTAATATTATTTTTTTAAATGATTAGACAATATGTTTGATAAAAATTAGATTTTGATATGATGAAACACAAATTATATTTTTTTGAAAATATATAGTTTCAATAAAGGAACTCTTTTTAATGAATTATTTTTTTTTGAAATAAATGATATTTTATTAAAATATTATTATTAAATAATATTTATTTAATATAAATTATAATATAATTTTATGAAGTCAATTTTTTTATAATGGCCAGAAAACTGTTGTTGTTAAAAAAAATATTTTTCAATAAATATGGATTTTTGATTTAAAAGTTTATATTATCACACTTAAATATTATTTTGGATAAAATATATATTATTTTTAAAATCAATATGTTGAAATTAACGAGCATTTATTTTTTTCATAATTTTCATACAGTTGAATTTTTTGATCAAAATTAAATATGGTATAAATATATGGTGTGTATTATGACATCATAATGACCAAAAAGTGATGTAATATATTCCATAAAAGGTATAAAATACTAAATATATATTTACCCTTTAAAATAATGTGTTTTTTAATGTTATTTTCTTAATTTTATAAACCCTTAATGAATCCTCAAAAACCTATATTATATTTTAATGTTTTAAAATTAGTTATTTATAAACTTGACTAACTTCCACATCACTAAGGGTATTATTTTAATTATTTAGGTTCTAAACCATATAAAATAATTATAAAAACTCATATTTTGTAGAAACCATGGGAAAAACCCATGGTAATGTTTGTGTTTTTTATTACTTTATCATATAGAGTCCAAAACTTAAGTTTGGAAATTAATAAAGAACTGTCCTCTCTTTTACTATATAAACCCACCCAAACGCCCATTCCTATTCACTCAAAACACTTGGAGTATAAAATTTACCTTCCTTTCCCTCTCTAGATCCTTCCCAAGGTTCCACCAATCTCTTAAGAAGCTCCTCCCAATATTTTAGAATCATCCTCTCAAGGTAAGGGATTATCTCATTCTACTCTTTATTCTAGAAACTTATTTATATTATACCATTTGATTTCTAATTTTGATGTTGGTATATGTTTTATGACATACATTTTAATATCATCATGATTCCCAAGTTATTATATACCCATTTCTCTCATATTCACCCCTTTTACAAACCTTTATGAACAATCTTTATGCTAACAAAATTATCCTACGATTTTCCACACCAAACATTTGTGTAGTGAATACACGTCTCCATTTCCAATCAAGGGTATTCAACTAGTTACAACTATCTTTAATTTATTTAGTATTTCTATATATGTATCCTGAATTCCTTAATCATGGGGTTATAATGGATAAAATACAACCCTATATTGTATTATATATGTGGAATTCTAATGCATATACATGATATGAAAGTGATGTGTGGGATCATGATTATGTATCCCTCCAATTCAGTAGGTAATGTTTTAATCTCATCAGATGTCGTGTATGGTTCATGGAAGGTTATCATAAGAACACTATATTATTTTTTCCTATTGTTTATCCTTAACTTATGTATATGATGTCATTTTTTATGTTGTTTCCACATTCTTATGTTTCCTCTGTGTTATTATGTTATATCATGCCTCATTGTTCAAGACTATGATTCACACCCCTATTATGTTACCTTGATATACATCTTGGATCACATGTACTAATATACAATATGATATGTTTTTTTATTCCCTTACTGGGCTTTATAGATCACCCCCTTCTTATGTACAACCCCAAGTTATCCCATATAGTTTTAGAAGATCCAAGGAATATAAGGTCATGTTTCAAAGTTTATAAATAACGATTTTATACCCATATTTCAAGTTAATGTTCTATGTACCTAATTTCTCAAAGTGACTAGGCCTCATAATCTTATGGGTTTTACTATGTGTGATTTTATATAATAAATCATGAATTAAAGTGTATTAAAATATGGTCTATCATATAGAATCAATCGATAATTAGATTCTTAGGGTCCTCCCTCCATAATGAACATGAGTGGATGATGATGTTGGAACTCTCTCATCATACATGACATCAATGTTATGGTATAATCAGTCTCCATTTCCATGGATCATATGACCCATAGGAAACTATCATGAAGATAATTATCCATTAAGTTTCCCTGGGTCATAGGAAGTTCCAGATCAGTTATGTTAGGGGGTACCAATTACCAATCTCCTAACGTTCAAATCAATGATGATAAGGACTCATTTTCTTTACAAGGCCAAAACACCACTCAGATAACATGATACATCACAAGATCAACTAATGAGGTTAAAACAGTAAAGAAGAACCACTAATACCATGTTACCTGATAACTTGTCTTCACAATTGAATTGGCATGTTATAGAAATTTCTTTTATTCATTTTTACTAGATATATAATGGGATTAATTTTCATAGTTTATAAATAAATATATTTCACAAGTGTTAAATATGTCCCTATCATGAAAAATTCATGTCAATTAGTTTCCCTACATGCCTACCAAGATGCATGAATACTCACCTTATGTTGTATCATCTCATGAGTAAAATATTATAAAATAATAACATAACAAAAAAATTGAATGACCCAAGGTAAAATAACATCATAACTATAACAATGGACATCCTGAATAGTAATCTCATCCCTAGGTACTTGGGTTCCCCCGCATATGGGTTAGATACTCCCATTAATGAGCTCATTACCAAGATTTGAAACATCCTAGTTTCTTGTGTACCTTCCCCAAATAGTAAAGTAACCAAAAAGACCTAACATATGATACTAATTTTTAACATCCTCGACCTAGTATTCCCTCATGTGACTGAGTTGGGTTATTAATAAACCTCAGGCACTCTCCCCCATATTCCAAACTCTACTAACTAGTAATGAGGGTCTATGAAAAATAGTAGGGAGACTATACCATCTGGAAAAAATAAAAAATAATGATAAAAATAATATAAATTAATTGTGACATACAACTAAATAAGATGAAAAATTAATACCAAGAATCCAAATAATAATAAATAACTATGTAATGACATAGTGTATGCAAAACTAAATGTCACACTAAAGTCATACAATAAACCCATTAGAATAGAAACAAAAATACCTATCCCAAAACCCCGACTTTGTAGAGACCCGTATCCTGACGTACATGGACATTACATTACATTTGCGGAATACTTAGTACATAACAAAAACACACACACAAGGATCGTAATAGTTTAGTGTCTTTGAAAACTCGGAATAAAATCTTCTAATCGTGGGGAAAGATCTTCAACATCTCCCATAAAGATCTTCCTTTTTTTTACCTAAAACCTTTCTTTATATCCTGGGGAAAAGAAAACATAAAAGGGTGATCTCAAATTCTCAGTAAGGGTAAACAAAAGAAATATCAATCACATAATTTTCATAAGAACATAACTTTTTTTGGAAATCTTAACCTGCAAAAGAGAGCATAATTTCATAACATGGGATAAATAATAGTAGTGAAATGAAATCATAACTTAAAACATTACTCATTGTGGCATACACACATAATCATAGAGAATAATTTCTTGTTAGTCAAGACTCATTGCCAAGACTATCTTAGTGGACAAAGTCCCTTTCTGAATCGAGTAATCCTCGTTTCAGTCCTGTTTCACTGAACCGGTATAACCTACCATTCCAGCCATGTCTATCTCATGAGATATAAAATCTTTACCCAATGCATTGGAGGGAGATATAGGTCCCACCCATCTTATAATGAATCCTTTCTTATGTGTGCCACATAATCATAAAACATACATCATCGCATAACACATGTAACAAAAATGGGATTCTTGAAACATCATGACATCATAAATCAATTCATATAAGATAAAGGAATTCATAAACATAATTCCATCACAACATAGTCAAATCAATGTAAAAATACGGATAGAAACAGAACCCTTTATTATCTTATATGGAAAATAATTTTGATAAAACACTTGAATTGAATTCTTGAGGAAAATATCCTTTCTTCTTCAAAAACATTTTTCCTTTCATAACATGTCATACGACTTTAAAATAAAAGAAGTTGATTAAAAATAAACTTGAAAACTTGTAAAGGAAGCTTCTTGGAAATAATGTTTTAAAAATCCATTCATGCCGTATAAGTTAAAAAAAACATTCTTCGTACTTTTGTCGGAAAAGTTAAAAAGTACCTCGTACGGAAAAACGACAAAAGATTCCTTTAATATTCTTTACTAAAAACTCACCGAAGGGTAAAATTGGATTTAAACCATTGCAAGTGGATGGAAACAATATTACATATCGAGGGAACATGGATGTGGATGATAAAATACACCCCAGTAAATACTTACGAATAAACAATCTCGGATAAAAATGAGATTGTGATATTTCCCTTACCTTAGGTCCGACTTTCTTTGTAAGTGTCCGAACCTCCTGTATAATGATTTAAATCATGTTATTGACTTATTACAGAATCATATTCATTGTTATGATATCATATATGGTTCACTTATGACATTATATTACCCGTTCTTTTGTAAATTCCATGTTAAAGAAGCGTTTTGGGTAAAATCGTTTCATTTATCGTAGGTGTTTTGACTTGTTGTTCTTGACATCATTATTACTTATATCATGATTTACTTACTTCCAGAATATAAAATATGATTTATATATCATATATATTCAGTATATATATATATATATAATAGGTATATAAATAAAATGAAAAACACCGTTCATGGAGACGGTAGTCCGTACGTACGCATGAACGCTGTTTTACTCCTTATTGTCTTGAAATGGAAGTAAGTAGATGACATACATATGTATATATACATAAATCTAGTAGCTTTATAATGTCATATATTTCATTATTATTTCTTATATATACATTATAATCATTCTTAAATGGTTAACATGGAGAATGAATCTCATCGCGTCGTGGAGACGGTAGTTCGTACGTACGCACGAGCGATGATATCATTTCCATAAATATTGAACTGAATTGAAGTGGATTATACAATATATCAGAATCAATATGATGTTGTAATAACTATGTATAGTTATTCTTTACACCATTATACCCATCCATGTAAGGTGGTGGTGGAAAATATATTACACCACGGCGTGGAGACGGTATTCCGTACGTACGCACGCGCGGTGATTTCTTTTTCCGTAGGATGGATAGATAGTGAAATAGGTTTGTTTCATACTTATAATAACATATCAGTATATTAGTGATACTGATGTTATTACTTCATAATGAAACAACCTAAGAAGAAGTGGAAGAAGAAATAAAGATAAAAGAATTGGTAACGGTAATTACCTCTTCTTTGAAGCGCCTCTTTGAGACCTCCTCTTAGGGCACTAGAATTGGTCTTTGAGGAAGACCAGAACCTCTAGGATGTTTCTAGGGAAGTGGAGAAGAGATTTTGGCAGGGGTTGGCCGAGCTTGAGTGCTCAAATTGGTGTGAGGAGGAAGGGGGAGGAGGTGTCCTTTTATAAGGGAGGAGAGGGGCACCTTAGGAATATCTCAAAATATTATTTTATATTAAAGTCAAAATCGGTTTATAATGGTTCCAAAGGGTCTTATTTCGAAGCTAAAGTGGGGAAGGGTCGAAATCCTATCAACCAATAAGATTTAGACAAGTTTAGGGTATTATGTTAACCTTATCAATTAGATTTAACTCTAAGTTAAATAATTTAACTTTTACCGTGTCTTTTTGTTTTCTTTCACTATATGGTTAATAAACTTACTATAATATGCCAAACGAACCCGAAATTATTTATTATTAATATATATATCCTTATCTAAGTCATTTGGCAGAACCTTAGATTTTTAGGAATACAATAACAATTAATAATATAATATTTGATTTAAAAACTATTTTGTGTCAATTTTGACACTATTTGATATATGATTTTTGTAAAAGTCATAACAGAATTAAATGTTAGAACCAAGTTGATTAAATCAACATTAATATATCATAGTAACCTAGAAAATTAGTGGAATTCATAAAAAATTTCAAATTACATTTATTTTGGTGTTTATAACATCAATTATGTCAATATTTCATTAATAAGATAATTACTGCATCATCGTTGTGTCATAAATAAATTAAATTATTTTATGTCTAAAAATTACAAATAAAATACCATCATGTAGGAAATAATCTTAGCTTTCTAATGAATATTTACAATCGAATTTATCTTATGTATAAACCCATATTAAAAATGATTTACTTATTAAACTTTGATTTTAACTATTTTAACCCTTCTTTAAATAAATTAATAATAAATGTCCTAATCTAATCCAAGTGGGCCTAAATGATCATATTTTATTCCTAAGTTTGTTTTTGGTCGAATTAAACTTGTCCAATAGAATTAGGACATGTGTTAGGGTAATATTAATATCATATTTACCCTTAGTTACCCTATTTACTATTAACCGCGGTAAAAAAAAGGTAAAAAGTTACTATTCACCAAAAAATATTTTCATCTCATTGAACCACATTTTAGTCCTTGATATTAACCGTGTCTCTCGGATTTTCGAAATTCCATTCACAGAAGCGGTAAAATTAAGTTTTATGCAAAATTCAGTTTTTAACCTACCACTTAGTGGTTTCACTATTCATCAAAAATTGAAGTTTTTCAGAAAAATGCCAAAATTTCACCCTAAGCTATAATTGATATTCCGAATTCAAAAATGATTTCTATTTTACAAAATTCCCAACATATAAGTTTCATTAATTAATTTTATAATTAAATCCCGCTGTTAAAACAAATAGCGTGTTTTTAAGAAACAAAATCTATCAAAAGATTGACACTTGTTTATGTCTAGTTTAAATGTGAAATTACATCCAATGACCAACATTGAATTAAATTGTAAAAATATATTCTAAATATACTTTAAAATCACTCAAATTAATAATTTATCACTATTAATTATTTCGATTAAAAAAGTTGTTTTTAATTAAAATTTAGTCATTTTCACTATTCATCAAAATATGAAAGTTATCCGAAAATCACCAAAATTTCAACCTAAGATAATTTCGATATTCCGAATCCATAAATGATGTCTATTTTGAAAAATAAAATTTACAAAATTTCAAAAAGTGGTTATTACTATTCACAACGGCTAGTTTTAATAATATCTTAATAGCATATCATTGTTTAGTGAAACTCGGTATTACGTACCACACACGCTATCGAGGAAGGTTGCGATTGCGTGTAATGCAAGGCAAGTCAAGGATGCGTGTTGTGCAAGCTCCTTTTGGTGTAGCGTACAACACAAGACATTAATAAAATTAAAAAGAATATATTTTTTTTTATAAAATCTTGGGCTGTTACATTCTACCCCCCTTAAAATGAATTTCGCCCTCGAAATTCGTCGGGGTTATAAATGGTTTACTATTCGAATGTTTCTTTAATAGAAACCCACATCGTAAAAGGGAATACCAAAACTTGGCTTTAAAAACTAAAGTATGAAATGTAACGATTACCCAAATAAACTAATCACTGGGTTTCCACATAGGTGAAAATATGGATATGGAAGAGAAATCTAACCATCATGTTCTAATGGAGAGTGGTAGAGAACATGGCTATGGAAAAGCCAGTAAACACAAATCCATAAATTTGTGACGATCTAAGGTACCATATGATTCATCAGGTATAAGATCACTAGGATAACATTTTTGGTTTTCAAGATCATTTCCCTAAAGTTGAAAATTTGAATTAGAATAAATACTTACTTTATTTTGATACAATATCACTGTTGTTCGTGCCTTGAACAATTTCCACTTCATCTCTTAAATAAATGAAGTTGAATTTGTTATTCGTGAAGTGTTAGCAGATCATGTGATAGAATGACAGGTCATTCCATCTGTCTCAAACAAAAGGTAAGAAAAAGTTATTAAATATACATAAGTCATTCTATAGTGAGATTAATCATATATAGTTCCTAAAATGGACTTATACTTCATATATCATACTACTTAATATAATAAAACTAGTTTCTACTAAACAGGGACTTCCTGTAGGTCAGTGGTAGGCGATAAAGGCCAGTCGCACTTCGGTTGTGGGTTCGATTCCCACAGCCTTGTCCGAAGCGATGGGCTGTCGCCCGTCCTGCAGGTTGTCCTTTTTATAAAACTATATTACTATAACATCCCCTCAATAATATCGAAAAAACTTCTATCCTAAAACAATACTAACTTATGTCCAACATAATCCATTCCAATCTTTAGGCTTATCCATAATACTGCAATCCACTCTCATAATATAGTGACATCGATTACCAGAGATTTAATACTGTCGTTGATCCCCACATATCATAAGATATGTCTTGTTGGTCACATTCCAAACATTCAAAGGCCTTAATCTTGTACTCTCTTGAATACCCATTGAACCTTAGTGAAAACTTGAATGCAGTTAAAAGTTAACACTTTTCACATACCGAAATCCTCAAAATTCTATATACTCAAACCATGAAATCACTTAGTCCTTATATCAATCATGAGCTCATGAATACTATCAAACATTTAATTTTCTCCTTATCCCTTCATTATGCGCATATCATCTACATTCCAAAAATATCTGAATAACCTTTCATGGATACTGGTAACATTAATCATACACTTTCAAAACACAAGGAAAGACAACAGTGTAACAATCCATAGATGTCTCTTTATTCCAAAATTACACATGATAAACATGTAATCATTCCACTACATTCTCAAACCATTGACCGAGCTTCAAAAATTCTTTCATCTCACATATCATTTGTAGTCTCTTCATCATCATCCACATAAATAATACCCATATGACCATACTGATTCTCTTCATGAGTCTTTCCCTTAGGGCATTTGTTTGCATAATTCCCATACATTCCACATTTAAAACACTTAACCATTTTTGATGTCATAGCAATACCATTATCCTCATCCATGGTGTTAACCGACCCTTTTCCTTTGCACTTACTTGCTTTGTGTCCTTCTTTTGCACACCCAAAGCATCTTCCAGTTCCCTTGAAACATTCTCCTTGATGCCTCTTCCCACATGATTTACATAGGGAAAATTGAACTTTCTTTCCTCTATGATCATCATGAAACTCCATCTTTCTCTTATTAGCCGAGTCAGGAAACTTACCAAATTTTACTTTATTGATCATATTATGAGATTGCTGATTCGGCATAATAATGATGCAAACACTTCCAAATCCCATTTCATTATGAAGAATATCATTCCATTGTCCATCATATCCTCCATTATCGTGAATCATCTTGTTTCCAGCCATTTTCTAAAACCCAGAAAAGAATAGTGTGAGAGGTAAAAATCATGCTAGGGAAAACAACATAATAAAGGGGGAGTACCTTCAATATCCAACATCATAGGTTTAATTCTATGATCGTTAGCGTAATTCTATTACTATAACCTATACGTATACTTATCCCTAGGGACATCCCTAGACATACCTTAGAAATATCTCTAGGGATCTCACTAACGTTTTTGCATCCTAGTTTCCAAAGGTTGACTAAACCTTTCCTCTGATACCAACTGTAGAGACCCGTATCCTGACGTACATGGACATTACATTACATTTGCGGAATACTTAGTACATAACAAAAACACACACACAAGGATCGTAATAGTTTAGTGTCTTTGGAAACTCGGAATAAAATCTTCTAATCGTGGGGAAAGATCTTCAACATCTCCCATAAAGATCTTCCTTTTTTTTACCTAAAACCTTTCTTTATATCATGGGGAAAAGAAAACATAAAAGGGTGAGCTCAAATGCTCAGTAAGGGTAAACAAAAGAAATATCAATCACATAATTTTCATAAGAACATAACTTTTTTTGGAAATCTTAACCTGCAAAAGAGAGCATAATTTCATAACATGGGATAAATCATAGTAGTGAAATGAAATCATAACTTAAAACATTACTCATTGTGGCATACACACATAATCATAGAGAATCATTTCTTGTTAGTCAAGACTCATTGCCAAGACTATCTTAGTGGACAAAGTCCCTTTCTGAATCGAGTAATCCTCCTTTCAGTCCTGTTTCACTGAACCGGTATAACCTACCATTCCAGCCATGTCTATCTCATGAGATATAAAATCTTTACCCAATGCATTGGAGGGAGATATAGGTCCCACCCATCTTATAATGAATCCTTTCTTATGTGTGCCACATAATCATAAAACATACATCATCGCATAACACATGTAACAAAAATGGGATTCTTGAAACATCATGACATCATAAATCAATTCATATAAGATAAAGGAATTCATAAACATAATTCCATAACAACATAGTCAAATCAATGTAAAAATATGGATAGAAACAGAACCCTTTATTATCTTATATGGAAAATAATTTTGATAAAACACTTGAATTGAATTCTTGAGGAAAATATCCTTTCTTCTTCAAAAACATTTTTCCTTTCATAACATGTCATACGACTTTAAAATAAAATAAGTTGATTAAAAATAAACTTGAAAACTTGTAAAGGAAGCTTCTTGGAAATATTGTTTTAAAAATCCATTCATGCCGTATAAGTTAAAAAAAAACATTCTTCGTACTTTTGTCGGAAAAGTTAAAAAGTACCTCGTACGGAAAAACGACAAAAGATTCCTTTAATATTCTTTACTAAAAACTCACCGAAGGGTAAAATTGGATTTAAACCATTGCAAGTGGATGGAAAAAATATTACATATTGAGGGAACATGGACGTGGATGATAAAATACACCCCAGTAAATACTTACGAATAAACAATCTCGGATAAAAATGAGATTGTGATATTTCCCTTACCTTAGGTCCGACTTGCTTTGTAAGTGTCCGAACCTCCTGTATAATGATTTAAATCATGTTATTGACTTATTACAGAATCATATTCATTGTTATGATATCATATATGGTTCACTTATGACATTATATTACCCGTTCTTTTGTAAATTCCATGTTAAAGAAGCGTTTTGGGTAAAATCGTTTCATTTATCGTAGGTGTTTTGACTTGTTGTTCTTGACATCATTATTACTTATATCATGATTTACTTACTTCCAGAATATAAAATATGATTTATATATCATATATATTCAGTATATATATATATAATAGGTAGATAAATAAAATGAAAAACACCGTTCATGGAGACGGTAGTCCGTACGTACGCATGAACGCTGTTTTACTCCTTATTGTCTTGAAATGGAAGTAAGTAGATGACATACATATGTATATATACATAAATCCAGTAGCTTTATAATGTCATATATTTCATTATTATTTCTTATATATACATTATAATCATTCTTAAATGGTTAACATGGAGAATGAATCTCATCGCGTCGTGGAGACGGTAGTTCGTACGTACGCACGAGCGATGATATCATTTCCATAAATATTGAACTGAATTGAAGTGGATTATACAATATATCAGAATCAATATGATGTTGTAATAACTATGTATAGTTATTCTTTACACCATTATACCCATCCATGTAAGGTGGTGGTGGAAAATAGATTACACCACGGCGTGGAGACGGTATTCCGTACGTACGCATGCGCGGTGATTTCTTTTTCCGTAGGATGGATAGATAGTGAAATAGGGTTGTTTCATACTTATAATAACATATCAGTATATGAGTGATACTGATGTTATTACTTCATAATGAAACAACCTAAGAAGAAGTGGAAGAAGAAATAAAGATAAAAGAATTGGTAACGGTAATTACCTCTTCTTTGAAGCGCCTCTTTGAGACCTCCTCTTAGGGCACTAGAATTGGTCTTTGAGGAAGACCAGAACCTCTAGGATGTTTCTAGGGAAGTGGAGAAGAGATTTTGTCAGGGGTTGGCCGAGCTTGAGTGCTCAAATTGGTGTGAGGAGGAAGGGGGAGGAGGTGTCCTTTTATAAGGGAGGAGAGGGGCACCTTAGGAATATCTCAAAATATTATTTTATATTAAAGTCAAAATCAGTTTATAATGGTTCTAAAGGGTCTTATTTCGAAGCTAAAGTGGGGAAGGGTCGAAATCCTATCAACCAATAAGATTTAGACAAGTTTAGGGTATTATGTTAACCTTATCAATTAGATTTAACTCTAAGTTAAATAATTTAACTTTTACCGTGTCTTTTTGTTTTCTTTCACTATATGGTTAATAAACTTACTATAATATGCCAAACGAACCCCAAATTGTTTATTATTAATATATATATCCTTATCTAAGTCATTTGGCCGAACCTTATATTTTTAGGAATACAATAACAATTAATAATATAATATTTGATTTAAAAACTATTTTGTGTCAATTTTGACACTATTTGATATATGATTTTTGTGAAAGTCATAACAGAATTAAATGTTCGAACCAAGTTGATTAAATCAACATTACGATATCATAGTAACCTAGAAAATTAGTGGAATTCATAAAAAATTTCAAATTACATTTATTTTGGTGTTTATAACATCAATTATGTCAATTTTTCATTAATAAGATAATTACTGCATCATCGTTGTGTCATAAATAAATTAAATTATTTTATGTCTAAAAATTACAAATAAAATACCATCATGTAGGAAATCTTCTTAGATTTCTAATTAATATTTACAATCGAATTTATCTTATGTATAACCCCATATTAAAAATGATTTACTTATTAAACTTTGATTTTAACTATTTTAACCCTTCTTTAAATAAATTAATAATAAATGTCCTAATCTAATCCAAGTGGGCCTAAATGATCATATTTTATTCCTAAGTTTGTTTTTGGTCGAATTACACTTGTCCAATAGAATTAGGACATGTGTTAGGGTAATATTAATATCATATTTACCCTTAGTTACCCTATTTACTATTAACCGCGGTAAAAAAAGGTAAAAAGTTACTATTCACCAAAAATTATTTTCATCTCATTGAACCACATTTTAGTCCTTGATATTAACCGTGTCTCTCGGATTTTCGAAATTCCATTCACAGAAGCGGTAAAATTAAGTTTTATGCAAAATTCAGTTTTTAACCTACCACTTAGTGGTTTCACTATTCATCAAAAATTGAAGTTTTTCAGAAAAATGCCAAAATTTCACCCTAAGCTATAATTGATATTCCGAATTCAAAAATGATTTCTATTTTACAAAATTCCCAACATATAAGTTTCATTAATTAATTTTATAATTAAATCCCGCTGTTAAAACAAATAGCGTGTTTTTAAGAAACAAAATCTATCAAAAGATTGACACTTGTTTATGTCTAGTTTAAATGTGAAATTACATCCAATGACCAACATTGTATTAAATTGTAAAAATATATTCTAAATATACTTTAAAATCACTCAAATTAATAATTTATCACTATTAATTATTTCGATTAAAAAAGTTGTTTTTAATTAAAATTTAGTCATTTTCACTATTCATCAAAATATGAAAGTTATCCGAAAATCACCAAAATTTCAACCTAAGATAATTTCGATATTCCGAATCCATAAATGATGTCTATTTTGAAAAATAAAATTTACAAAATTTCAAAAAGTGGTTATTACTATTCATAACGGCTAGTTTTAATAATATCTTAATAGCATATCATTGTTTAGTGAAACTCGGTATTACGTACCACACACGCTATCGAGGAAGGTTGCGATTGCGTGTAATGCAAGGCAAGTCAAGGATGCGTGTTGTGCAAGCTCCTTTTGGTGTAGCGTACAACACAAGACATTAATAAAATTAAAAAGAATATATTTTTTTTTATAAAATCTTGGGCTGTTACATTCTACCCCCCTTAAAATGAATTTCGCCCTCGAAATTCGTCGGGGTTATAAATGGTTTACTATTCGAAAGTTTCTTTAATAGAAACCCACATCGTAAAAGGGAATACCAAAACTTGGCTTTAAAAACTAAAGTATGAAATGTAACGATTACCCAAATAAACTAATCACTGGGTTTCCACATAGGTGAAAATATGGATATGGAAGAGAAATCTAACCATCATGTTCTAATGGAGAGTGGTAGAGAACATGGCTATGGAAAAGCCAGTAAACACAAATCCATAAATTTGTGACGATCTAAGGTACCATCTGATTCATCAGGTATAAGATCACTAGGACAACATTTTTGGTTTTCAAGATCATTTCCCTAAAGTTGAAAATTTGAATTAGAATAAATACTTACTTTATTTTGATACAATATCACTGTTGTTCGTGCCTTGAACAATTTACACTTCGTCTCTTAAATAAATGAAGTTGAATTTGTTATTCGTGAAGTGTTAGCAGATCATGTGATAGAATGACAGGTCATTCCATCTGTCTCAAACAAAAGGTAAGCAAAAGTTATTAAATATACATAAGTCATTCTATAGTGAGATTAATCATATATAGTTCATAAAATGGACTTATACTTCATATATCATACTACTTAATATAATAAAACTAGTTTCTACTAAACAGGGACTTCCTGTAGGTCAGTGGTAGGCGATAAAGGCCAGTCGCACTTCGGTTGTGGGTTCGATTCCCACAGCCTTGTCCGAAGCGATGGGCTGTCGCCCGTCCTGTAGGTTGTCCTTTTTATAAAACTATATTACTATAACATCCCCTCAATAATATCGAAAAAACTTCTATCCTTAAACAATACTAACTTATGTCCAACATAATCCATTCCAATCTTTAGGCTTATCCATAATACTGCAATCCACTCTCATAATATAGTGACATCGATTACCAGAGATTTAATACTGTCGTTGATCCCCACATATCATAAGATATGTCTTGTTGGTCACATTCCAAACATTCAAAGGCCTTAATCTTGTACTCTCTTGAATACCCATTGAACCTTAGTGAAAACTTGAATGCAGTTAAAAGTTAACACTTTTCACATACCGAAATCCTCAAAATTCTATATACTCAAACCATGAAATCACTTAGTCCTTATATCAATCATGAGCTCATGAATACTATCAAACATTTAATTTTCTCCTTATCCCTTCATTATGCGCATATCATCTACATTCCAAAAATATCTGAATAACCTTTCATGGATACTGGTAACATTAATCATACACTTTCAAAACACAAGGAAAGACAACAGTGTAACAATCCATAGATGTCTCTTTATTCCAAAATTACACATGATAAACATTTAATCATTCCACTACATTCTCAAACCATTGATCGAGCTTCAAAAATTCTTTCATCTCACATATCATTTGTAGTCTCTTCATCATCATCCACATAAATACTACCCATATGACCATACTGATTCTCTTCATGAGTCTTTCCCTTAGGGCATTTGTTTTCATAATGCCCATACATTCCACATTTAAAACACTTAACCATTTTTGATGTCGTAGCAATACCATTATCCTCATCCATGGTGTTAACCGACCCTTTTCCTTTGCACTTACTTGCTTTGTGTCCTTCTTTTGCACACCCAAAGCATCTTCCAGTTCCCTTGAAACATTCTCCTTGATGCCTCTTCCCACATGATTTACATAGGGAAAATTGAACTTTCTTTCCTCTATGATCATCATGAAACTCCATATTTCTCTTATTAGCCGAGTCAGGAAACTTACCAAATTTTACTTTATTGATCATATTATGAGATTGCTGATTCGGCATAATAATGATGCAAACACTTCCAAATCCCATTTCATTATGAAGAATATCATTCTGTTGTCCATCATATCCTCCATTATCGTGAATCATCTTGTTTCCAGCCATTTTCTAAAACCCAGAAAAGAATAGTGTGAGAGGTAAAAATCATGCTAGGGAAAACAACATAATAAAGGGGGAGTACCTTCAATATCCAACATCTTAGGTTTAATTCTATGATCGTTAGCGTAATTCTATTACTATAACCTATACTTATACTTATCCCTAGGGACATCCCTAGACATACCTTAGAAATATCTCTAGGGATCTCACTAACGTTTTCGCATCCTAGTTTCCAAAGGTTGACTAAACCTTTCCTCTGATACCAACTGTAGAGACCCGTATCCTGACGTACATGGACATTACATTACATTTTCGGAATACTTAGTACATAACAAAAACACACACACAAGGATCGTAATAGTTTAGTGTCTTTGGAAACTCGGAATAAAATCTTCTAATCGTGGGGAAAGATCTTCAACATCTCCCATAAAGATCTTCCTTTTTTTTTACCTAAAACCTTTCTTTATATCCTGGGGAAAAGAAAACATAAAAGGGTGATCTCAAATGCTCAGTAAGGTTAAACAAAAGAAATATCAATCACATAATTTTCATAAGAACATAACTTTTTTTGGAAATCTTAACCTGCAAAAGAGAGCATAATTTCATAACATGGGATAAATCATAGTAGTGAAATGAAATCATAACTTAAAACATTACTCATTGTGGCATACACACATAATCATAGAGAATCATTTCTTGTTAGTCAAGACTCATTGCCAAGACTATCTTAGTGGACAAAGTCCCTTTCTGAATCGAGTAATCCTCGTTTCAGTCCTGTTTCACTGAACCGGTATAACCTACCATTCCAGCCATGTCTATCTCATGAGATATAAAATCTTTACCCAATGCATTGGAGGGAGATATAGGTCCCACCCATCTTATAATGAATCCTTTCTTATGTGTGCCACATAATCATAAAACATACATCATCGCATAACACATGTAACAAAAATGGGATTCTTGAAACATCATGACATCATAAATCAATTCATATAATATAAAGGAATTCATAAACATAATTCCATAACAACATAGTCAAATCAATGTAAAAATATGGATAGAAACAGAACCCTTTATTATCTTATATGGAAAATAATTTTGATAAAACACTTGAATTGAATTCTTGAGGAAAATATCCTTTCTTCTTCAAAAACATTTTTCCTTTCATAACATGTCATACGACTTTAAAATAAAAGAAGTTGATTAAAAATAAACTTGAAAACTTGTAAAGGAAGCTTCTTGGAAATAATGTTTTAAAAATCCATTCATGCCGTATAAGTTAAAAAAAAACATTCTTCGTACTTTTGTCGGAAAAGTTAAAAAGTACCTCGTACGGAAAAACGACAAAAGATTCCTTTAATATTCTTTACTAAAAACTCACCGAAGGGTAAAATTGGATTTAAAACATTGAAAGTGGATGGAAACAATATTACATATTGAGGGAACATGGACGTGGATGATAAAATACACCCCAGTAAATACTTACGAATAAACAATGTCGGATAAAAATGAGATTGTGATATTTCTCTTACCTTAGGTCCGACTTGCTTTGTAAGTGTCCGAACCTCCTGTATAATGATTTAAATCATGTTATTGACTTATTACAGAATCATATTCATTGTTATGATATCATATATGGTTCACTTATGACATTATATTACCCGTTCTTTTGTAAATTCCATGTTAAAGAAGCGTTTTGGGTAAAATCGTTTCATTTATCGTAGGTGTTTTGACTTGTTGTTCTTGACATCATTATTAATTATATCATGATTTACTTACTTCCAGAATATAAAATATGATTTATATATCATATATATTCAGTATATATATATATATAATAGGTAGATAAATAAAATGAAAAACACCGTTCATGGAGACGGTAGTCCGTACGTACGCATGAACGCTGTTTTACTCCTTATTGTCTTGAAATGGAAGTAAGTAGATGACATACATATGTATATATACATAAATCCAGTAGCTTTATAATGTCATATATTTCATTATTATTTCTTATATATACATTATAATCATTCTTAAATGGTTAACATGGAGAATGAATCTCATCGCGTCGTGGAGACGGTAGTTCGTACGTACGCACGAGCGATGATATCATTTCCATAAATATTGAACTGAATTGAAGTGGATTATACAATATATCAGAATCAATATGATGTTGTAATAACTATGTATAGTTATTCTTTACACCATTATACCCATCCATGTAAGGTGGTGGTGGAAAATAGATTACACCACGGCGTGGAGACGGTATTCCGTACGTACGCACGCGCGGTGATTTCTTTTTCCGTAGGATGGATAGATAGTGAAATAGGGTTGTTTCATACTTATAATAACATATCAGTATATGAGTGATACTGATGTTATTACTTCATAATGAAACAACCTAAGAAGAAGTGGAAGAAGAAATAAAGATAAAAGAATTGGTAACGGTAATTACCTTTTCTTTGAAGCGCCTCTTTGAGACCTCCTCTTAGGGCACTAGAATTGGTCTTTGAGGAAGACCAGAACCTCTAGGATGTTTCTAGGGAAGTGGAGAAGAGATTTTGTCAGGGTTTGGCCGAGCTTGAGTGCTCAAATTGGTGTGAGGAGGAAGGGGGAGGAGGTGTCCTTTTATAAGGGAGGAGAGGGGCACCTTAGGAATATCTCAAAATATTATTTTATATTAAAGTCAAAATCAGTTTATAATGGTTCCAAAGGGTCTTATTTAGAAGCTAAAGTGGGGAAGGGTCGAAATCCTATCAACCAATAAGATTTAGACAAGTTTAGGGTATTATGTTAACCTTATCAATTAGATTTAACTCTAAGTTAAATAATTTAACTTTTACCGTGTCTTTTTGTTTTCTTTCACTATATGGTTAATAAACTTACTATAATATGCCAAACGAACCCCAAATTGTTTATTATTAATATATATATCCTTATCTAAGTCATTTTTCCGAACCTTATATTTTTAGGAATACAATAACAATTAATAATATAATATTTGATTTAAAAACTATTTTGTGTCAATTTTGACACTATTTGATATATGATTTTTGTGAAAGTCATAACAGAATTAAATGTTCGAACCAAGTTGATTAAATCAACATTAAGATATCATAGTAACCTATAAAATTAGTGGAATTCATAAAAAATTTCAAATTTCATTTATTTTGGTGTTTATAACATCAATTATGTCAATATTTCATTAATAAGATAATTACTGCATCATCGTTGTGTCATAAATAAATTAACTTATTTTATGTCTAAAAATTACAAATAAACTACCATCATGTATGAAATCTTCTTAGCTTTCTAATGAATATTTACAATCGAATTTATCTTATGTATAACCCCATATTAAAAATGATTTACTTATTAAACTTTGATTTTAACTATTTTAACCCTTCTTTAAATAAATTAATAATAAATGTCCTAATCTAATCCAAGTGGGCCTAAATGATCATATTTTATTCCTAAGTTTGTTTTTGGTCGAATTACACTTGTCCAATAGAATTAGGACATGTGTTAGGGTAATATTAATATCATATTTACCCTTAGTTACCCTATTTACTATTAACCGCGGTAAAAAAAGGTAAAAAGTTACTATTCACCAAAAATTATTTTCATCTCATTGAACCACATTTTAGTCCTTGATATTAACCGTGTCTCTCGGATTTTCGAAATTCCATTCACAGAAGCGGTAAAATTAAGTTTTATGCAAAATTCAGTTTTTAACCTACCACTTAGTGGTTTCACTATTCATCAAAAATTGAAGTTTTTCAGAAAAATGCCAAAATTTCACCCTAAGCTATAATTGATATTCCGAATTCAAAAATGATTTCTATTTTACAAAATTCCCAACATATAAGTTTCATTAATTAATTTTATAATTAAATCCCGCTGTTAAAACAAATAGCGTGTTTTTAAGAAACAAAATCTATCAAAAGATTGACACTTGTTTATGTCTAGTTTAAATGTGAAATTACATCCAATGACCAACATTGTATTAAATTGTAAAAATATATTCTAAATATACTTTAAAATCACTCAAATTAATAATTTATCACTATTAATTATTTCGATTAAAAAAGTTGTTTTTAATTAAAATTTAGTCATTTTCACTATTCATCAAAATATGAAAGTTATCCGAAAATCACCAAAATTTCAACCTAAGATAATTTCGATATTCCGAATCCATAAATGATGTCTATTTTGAAAAATAAAATTTACAAAATTTCAAAAAGTGGTTATTACTATTCATAACGGCTAGTTTTAATAATATCTTAATAGCATATCATTGTTTAGTGAAACTCGGTATTACGTACCACACACGCTATCGAGGAAGGTTGCGATTGCGTGTAATGCAAGGCAAGTCAAGGATGCGTGTTGTGCAAGCTCCTTTTGGTGTAGCGTACAACACAAGACATTAATAAAATTAAAAAGAATATATATTTTTTTTATAAAATCTTGGGCTATTACATTCTACCCCCCTTAAAATGAATTTCGCCCTCGAAATTCGTCGAGGTTATAAATGGTTTACTATTCGAAAGTTTCTTTAATAGAAACCCACATCGTAAAAGGGAATACCAAAACTTGGCTTTAAAAACTAAAGTATGAAATGTAACGATTACCCAAATAAACTAATCACTGGGTTTCCACATAGGTGAAAATATGGATATGGAAGAGAAATCTAACCATCATGTTCTAATGGAGAGTGGTAGAGAACATGGCTATGGAAAATCCAGTAAACACAAATCCATAAATTTGTGACGATCTAAGGTACCATCTGATTCATCAGGTATAATATCACTAGGACAACATTTTTGGTTTTCAAGATCATTTCCCTAAAGTTGAAAATTTGAATTAGAATAAATACTTACTTTATTTTGATACAATATCACTGTTGTTCGTGCCTTGAACAATTTCCACTTAATCTCTTAAATAAATGAAGTTGAATTTGTTATTCGTGAAGTGTTAGCAGATCATGTGATAGAATGACAGGTCATTCCATCTGTCTCAAACAAAAGGTAAGCAAAAGTTATTAAATATACATAAGTCATTCTATAGTGAGATTAATCATATATAGTTCCTAAAATGGACTTATACTTCATATATCATACTACTTAATATAATAAAACTAGTTTCTACTAAACAGGGACTTCCTGTAGGTCAGTGGTAGGCGATAAAGGCCAGTCGCACTTCGGTTGTGGGTTCGATTCCCACAGCCTTGTCCGAAGCGATGGGCTGTCGCCCGTCCTGTAGGTTGTCCTTTTTATAAAACTATATTACTATAACATCCCCTCAATAATATCGAAAAAACTTCTATCCTTAAACAATACTAACTTATGTCCAACATAATCCATTCCAATCTTTAGGCTTATCCATAATACTGCAATCCACTCTCATAATATAGTGACATCGATTACCAGAGATTTAATACTGTCGTTGATCCCCACATATCATAAGATATGTCTTGTTGGTCACATTCCAAACATTCAAAGGCCTTAATCTTGTACTCTCTTGAATACCCATTGAACCTTAGTGAAAACTTGAATGCAGTTAAAAGTTAACACTTTTCACATACCGAAATCCTCAAAATTCTATATACTCAAACCATGAAATCACTTAGTCCTTATATCAATCATGAGCTCATGAATACTATCAAACATTTAATTTTCTCCTTATCCCTTCATTATGCGCATATCATCTACATTCCAAAAATATCTGAATAACCTTTCATGGATACTGGTAACATTAATCATACACTTTCAAAACACAAGGAAAGACAACAGTGTAACAATCCATAGATGTCTCTTTATTCCAAAATTACACATGATAAACATTTAATCATTCCACTACATTCTCAAACCATTGACCGAGCTTCAAAAATTCTTTCATCTCACATATCATTTGTAGTCTCTTCATCATCATCCACATAAATACTACCCATATGACCATACTGATTCTCTTCATGAGTCTTTCCCTTAGGGAATTTGTTTGCATAATGCCCATACATTCCACATTTAAAACACTTAACCATTTTTGATGTCGTAGCAATACCATTATCCTCATCCATGGTGTTAACCGACCCTTTTCCTTTGCACTTACTTGCTTTGTGTCCTTCTTTTGCACACCCAAAGCATCTTCCAGTTCCCTTGAAACATTCTCCTTGATGCCTCTTCCCACATGATTTACATAGGGAAAATTGAACTTTCTTTCCTCTATGATCATCATGAAACTCCATCTTTCTCTTATTAGCCGAGTCAGGAAACTTACCAAATTTTACTTTATTGATCATATTATGAGATTGCTGATTCGGCATAATAATGATGCAAACACTTCCAAATCCCATTTCATTATGAAGAATATCATTCCATTGTCCATCATATCCTCCATTATCGTGAATCATCTTGTTTCCAGCCATTTTCTAAAACCCAGAAAAGAATAGTGTGAGAGGTAAAAATCATGCTAGGGAAAACAACATAATAAAGGGGGAGTACCTTCAATATCCAACATCTTAGGTTTAATTCTATGATCGTTAGCGTAATTCTATTACTATAACCTATACGTATACTTATCCCTAGGGACATCCCTAGACATACCTTAGAAATATCTCTAGGGATCTCACTAACGTTTTCGCATCCTAGTTTCCAAAGGTTGACTAAACCTTTCCTCTGATACCAACTGTAGAGACCCGTATCCTGACGTACATGGACATTACATTACATTTGCGGAATACTTAGTACATAACAAAAACACACACACAAGGATCGTAATAGTTTAGTGTCTTTGGAAACTCGGAATAAAATCTTCTAATCGTGGGGAAAGATCTTCAACATCTCCCATAAAGATCTTCCTTTTTTTTACCAAAAACCTTTCTTTATATCCTGGGGAAAAGAAAACATAAAAGGGTGAGCTCAAATGCTCAGTAAGGGTAAACAAAAGAAATATCAATCACATAATTTTCATAAGAACATAACTTTTTTTGGAAATCTTAACCTGCAAAAGAGAGCATATTTCATAACATGGGATAAATCATAGTAGTGAAATGAAATCATAACTTAAAACATTACTCATTGTGGCATACACACATAATCATAGAGAATCATTTCTTGTTAGTCAAGACTCATTGCCAAGACTATCTTAGTGGACAAAGTCCCTTTCTGAATCGAGTAATCCTCGTTTCAGTCCTGTTTCACTGAACCGGTATAACCTACCATTCCAGCCATGTCTATCTCATGAGATATAAAATCTTTACCCAATGCATTGGAGGGAGATATAGGTCCCACCCATCTTATAATGAATCCTTTCTTATGTGTGCCATATAATCATAAAACATACATCATCGCATAACACATGTAACAAAAATGAGATTCTTGAAACATCATGACATCATAAATCAATTCATATAAGATAAAGGAATTCATAAACATAATTCCATAACAACATAGTCAAATCAATGTAAAAATATGGATAGAAACAGAACCCTTTATTATCTTATATGGAAAATAATTTTGATAAAACACTTGAATTGAATTCTTGAGGAAAATATCCTTTCTTCTTCAAAAACATTTTTCCTTTCATAACATGTCATATGACTTAAAAAAAAAAGAAGTTGATTAAAAATAAACTTGAAAACTTGTAAAGGAAGGTTCTTGGAAATAATGTTTTAAAAATCCATTCATGTCGTATAAGTTAAAAAAAAACATTCTTCGTACTTTTGTCGGAAAAGTTAAAAAGTACCTCGTACGGAAAAACGACAAAAGATTCCTTTAATATTCTTTACTAAAAACTCACCGAAGGGTAAAATTGGATTTAAACCATTGCAGGTGGATGGAAACAATATTACATATTGAGGGAACATGGACGTGGATGATAAAATACACCCCAGTAAATACTTACGAATAAACAATCTCGGATAAAAATGAGATTGTGATATTTCCCTTACCTTAGGTCCGACTTGCTTTGTAAGTGTCCGAAACTCCTGTATAATGATTTAAATCATGTTATTGACTTATTACAGAATCATATTCATTGTTATGATATCATATATGGTTCACTTATGACATTATATTACCCGTTCTTTTGTAAATTCCATGTTAAAGAAGCGTTTTGGGTAAAATCGTTTCATTTATCGTAGGTGTTTTGACTTGTTGTTATTGACATCATTATTACTTATATCATGATTTACTTACTTCCAGAATATAAAATATGATTTATATATCATATATATTCAGTATATATATATATAATAGGTAGATAAATAAAATGAAAAACACCGTTCATGGAGACGGTAGTCCGTACGTACGCATGAACGCTGTTTTACTCCTTATTGTCTTGAAATGGAAGTAAGTAGATGACATACATATGTATATATACATAAATCCAGTAGCTTTATAATGTCATATATTTCATTATTATTTCTTATATATACATTATAATCATTCTTAAATGATTAACATGGAGAATGAATCTCATCGCGTCGTGGAGACGGTAGTTCGTACGTACGCACGAGCGATGATATCATTTCCATAAATATTGAACTGAATTGAAGTGGATTATACAATATATCAGAATCAATATGATGTTGTAATAACTATGTATAGTTATTCTTTACACCATTATACCCATCCATGTAAGGTGGTGGTGGAAAATAGATTACACCACGGCGTGGAGACGGTATTCCGTACGTACGCACGCGCGGTGATTTCTTTTTCCGTAGGATGAATAGATAGTGAAATAGGGTTGTTTCATACTTATAATAACATATCAGTATATGAGTGATACTGATGTTATTACTTCATAATGAAACAACCTAAGAAGAAGTGGAAGAAGAAATAAAGATAAAAGAATTGGTAACGATAATTACCTCTTCTTTGAAGCGCCTCTTTGAGACCTCCTCTTAGGGCACTAGAATTGGTCTTTGAGGAAGACCAGAACCTCTAGGATGTTTCTAGGGAAGTGGAGAAGAGATTTTGTCAGGGGTTGGCCGATCTTGAGTGCTCAAATTGGTGTGAGGAGGAAGGGGGAGGAGGTGTCCTTTTATAAGGGAGGAGAGGGGCACCTTAGGAATATCTCAAAATATTATTTTATATTAAAGTCAAAATCAGTTTATAATGGTTCCAAAGGGTCTTATTTAGAAGCTAAAGTGGGGAAGGGTCGAAATCCTATCAACCAATAAGATTTAGACAAGTTTAGGGTATTATGTTAACCTTATCAATTAGATTTAACTCTAAGTTAAATAATTTAACTTTTACCGTGTCTTTTTGTTTTCTTTCACTATATGGTTAATAAACTTACTATAATATGCCAAACGAACCCCAAATTGTTTATTATTAATATATATATCCTTATATAAGTCATTTGGCCGAACCTTATATTTTTAGGAATACAATAACAATTAATAATATAATATTTGATTTAAAAACTATTTTGTGTCAATTTTGACACTATTTGATATATGATTTTTGTGAAAGTCATAACAGAATTAAATGTTAGAACCAAGTTGATTAAATCAACATTAAGATATCATAGTAACCTAGAAAATTAGTGGAATTCATAAAAAATTTCAAATTACATTTATTTTGGTGTTTATAACATCAATTATGTCAATATTTCATTAATAAGATAATTACTGCATCATCGTTGTGTTATAAATAAATTAAATTATTTTATGTCTAAAAATTACAAATAAAATACCATCATGTAGGAAATCTTCTTAGATTTCTAATGAATATTTACAATCGAATTTATCTTATGTATAACCCCATATTAAAAATGATTTACTTATTAAACTTTGATTTTAACTATTTTAACCCTTCTTTAAATAAATTAATAATAAATGTCCTAATCTAATCCAAGTGGGCCTAAATGATCATATTTTATTCCTAAGTTTGTTTTTGGTCGAATTACACTTGTCCAATAGAATTAGGACATGTGTTAGGGTAATATTAATATCATATTTACCCTTAATTACCCTATTTACTATTAACCGCGGTAAAAAAAAGGTAAAAAGTTACTATTCACCAAAAATTATTTTCATCTCATTGAACCACATTTTAGTCCTTGATATTAACCGTGTCTCTCGGATTTTCGAAATTTCATTCACAGAAGCGGTAAAATTAAGTTTTATGCAAAATTCAGTTTTTAACCTACCACTTAGTGGTTTCACTATTCATCAAAAATTGAAGTTTTTCAGAAAAATGCCAAAATTTCACCCTAAGCTATAATTGATATTCCGAATTCAAAAATGATTTCTATTTTACAAAATTCCCAACATATAAGTTTCATTAATTAATTTTATAATTAAGTCCCGCTGTTAAAACAAATAGCATGTTTTTAAGAAACAAAATCTATCAAAAGATTGACACTTGTTTATGTCTAGTTTAAATGTGAAATTACATCCAATGACCAACATTGTATTAAATTGTAAAAATATGTTCTAAATATACTTTAAAATCACTCAAATTAATAATTTATCACTATTAATTATTTGGATTAAAAATGTTGTTTTTAATTAAAATTTAGTCATTTTCACTATTCATCAAAATATGAAAGTTATCCGAAAATCACCAAAATTTCAACCTAAGATAATTTCGATATTCCAAATCCATAAATGATGTCTATTTTGAAAAATAAAATTTACAAAATTTCAAAAAGTGGTTATTACTATTCATAACGGCTAGTTTTAATAATATCTTAATAGCATATCATTGTTTAGTGAAACTCGGTATTACGTACCACACACGCTATCGAGGAAGGTTGCGATTGCGTGTAATGCAAGGCAAGTCAAGGATGCGTGTTGTGCAAGCTCCTTTTGGTGTAGCGTACAACACAAGACATTAATAAAATTAAAAAGAATATATTTTTTTTTATAAAATCTTGGGCAGTTACAGACTTGGTCCCATATCCAAGATCCAATCCCACCTAAAAAAGAATCCAATCAAGAATAGGTTCCCTTTCCCTTGTAAAAACCTGAATCTATGAAATTTTCTTGAGTACCAAATGAAACCTGAATTGGGTGTGAGTATAATTCGATTGGTTGAAACCTAAAGTGTCTAAACAATCCAATTTAAATAAATAGTGAATGAAAAAATATGATAAACAAGGGAATTAATTCAAAAATTAATGTATTATGTGAAATAAACTCATCGACACTTGAGCTTCAGGTAGGAACTTAGGTTCAAACAAACTACTTTAGAAAAATTACTAAAGTCTTTGTACTTACAACCTAATGTAAATATCCAGGAAGGAATTCCATGTCCAATCCAAAATATCACTCTAAGGCATCAAATAACCATGAATATCTCCCAGATGAAACACCCTAATATTAATTTCATGTATTAAACACCTTTTTTGTTCTTATTCCTCGTTTTTTGGATGCGGTTTTGAGTCTTTTAGAGTTTTTTGAAAAAAATGTAGGTTTTCTATAGTAGGTTTCACCATGGTAGTAGGGCTCTGGCACAGTGTATGAGGGGTTGTTCTATGGGCCATAAATCTATGGAGTAGGGGAAATTGAGGTCATGTTTGTCTATGGTGTAGGTGGTAAGATGCACCATGGATACCTAAGAACCAATTTTAAGAGCTACTTCCAATTTTGGCATAGATAGATCATAGATAATGGGTTATGATGTTTCCATTTTCTGGTGGTTTTTTCATATGGTGTGGAGAGATAAAAGTGGTATAAATGATTGAGTGAGTGAGTTTGGGTGCTTCTTCAATTATAGAAATTGATGCATCATGGATGGACAACTACGACGTGAAAAGTTTTATAGCCTATGTCTTTTTTTGTGTGGCTATAACATGTTTCTTGGGATACATCATAGGCTTATCTTGGGGAAAGTGAATTTAGGCATAAGATGCACTGTAGATTATGAAGGTCATTTGACCAGGTGTGGATATAGCATGGTCTGGGGTGGTTGCACCATGGTTTGGTCATTCTCAGTAGAACTGCACCATGGTTATGAGGGTTTGTAGCATGGTCTATGTTTTTCTAGACTTAAAGACTCAAACCCCATTTTATATATCATCTTCTCCCATTTGAATTCCATTTGAATCCTATTATTTTGGAGGATATCAATAGAGTATTTTGGACCCTCCAACCTATCTTCTTCTCAGATAAAAGTAGTGGTTTATGAGATTGATCCCTCATTAGTAACTAAACCTTCTCTCGAATGATATCCTCTATTTTTTCCTTCTCTCCTTTGAGAGTGATGGGTACTAATGATGTTTAGGGATTGGATCTTGATTCTACTGGATCTTGATTCTAGGGATTCCTCCTTGTTCTTCTATTACATATAATATCCATTGGAATTCATTTTTTGGGTGCTTGGTCAATTGATCTAATTATTAAATGTAGGTGGTTCCATAAGGATTTTCCCTACAATTGAAACCATGATTTCTTTCTTGATTTGAGGTTTATTTTTAGTTATTTTTCCTAAAAACTTGAATTTTTATGATTTGATGATTGATTTTAAAATCACGATATTTGGGAAATAAAACCAAATTTTAAAGGATTTAAAAATATGTTTTTATGTTGATTCTTGAGAAAAATGGATTAAAATGAATGATGATTTTGAAAGGCATGAATTTGATGAAAACCACTATTTTGGTTTTGAAATTGAAATTGAATGTGGAGCTTGAAATTGGGAATTTGAATTTGGGATGATGAATTGATTTGAAATGAATGATTTTCCCATGATTTAATGATTTATTGAAGAACATGTGAGCTTGGGAAGTTAATAGGTGATTTGGAAAAACATGCTAGGAATATGACTACCTAGCAGTGGATTTATGATTACAACACTAAATAAACCAAGTTTGATATGATTTCCATAGATAGGGTGTTGATTGATTCTTTCTTAATGGCTTGATCCTAGGGATGTGTGTAGACACACTAAGCTATGATGATTGACCAAAAAGTGTGTGGATACTATAACCTATAAATAACTAACTAGAAGGCATATGTACATGTTACTTTTTTTTAATTCGATTATCACTTTCCATTGGTTATAGAATTTCTTTTATTCATTCCCATGATTTATGAAAATGTTAATTTAACCATATTTTTGATTTATATACCATCTTTCTATTTTGAAATAATGTTTTTATTGAAAATGTGAAAAAGATTCTCCATGTATTATTTTTATGTAAACTAAATCATAAATAGTTTATTTGAATTAAATATTATTTTGGAATGCTTGGTGAGACGCTAATAGGTTGTTTATCACACACCCTACTTTTTCATTCAGGAATTTGTAGATTTTGTTATTCTAGGTCCAATAAAAGGTAAATCACTACTTGGAGTCATAAGATGTGCTTGAGCATGGGACTTGGAGTGATGGAGGTGACCGGTGGACCTATATTCCACTTATTTCATATAGATTCTGAGATATTCTCTTGGATATTTCATTTATTAGATGATGCATTCTTAGGGATATCTGACTATTTACGGTACTTTATCCTTGAGGAGTGTTTAGATCAATAACTTTGTATTGATTTTCCTTCCACTATTTTATCATACTTTTGGAAAAATCATTTCTTTTGACTTGTTATTGAGGGAAAGTTCTAGTCGACGTCCCGTGGAGATTAGGAATACCATTGGGGATATGTAAAGAATGTATCAAGTATTAATGTACCCAAGTATCTAGGCTAGTTAATGAAAGTGTGGTATTAGAGGGCGAGGTTGTGTATCTTTCCTTGACATTGGTATTCAGTTTGGGATGTCCTAGTAGATATAAGGTAGGATTTTGGGACTTAAGATGTAGTTACGAGTGAGTTCCTAGATAGCTCTCTTCTAAGTGAGATTTAAGTCACCATGGGAGTTTGTGAAAAGTGTATTTGAGGAATAATTGATTTAATTATAGTTTTTACTAGTTTTATCAGAGTGATTTGATATACCTACATCTTTCTATTGAGTAGATGATTTGAGTATCCATGATGATGTTTCAGTGTTTCCTATTGATGTTCTGTAAAATCATTCCTCCATAGAGACATTTTAATAGAAATCAGGAGGGATATACTGATGAACCATGGAAAATAAACCCTCCATTTGATTATAATATCATTTAGATTTTGGCACATGTTGTCCATACTCTGGGACATGTAGCTAAAACCATTTCCATTTAGGATCTAGTTTTGGAAGATCATAAGGATGAATCTAGAGATCATATTCAAGAGTTTATTCACTGGGAACCACTATCTTTACAAGGATCTAATGATCCTCAAGAGGCAGAGATTTGGATGAAAAATATTGATCTACTTTTTAAGTTCTTGGAAATTAAAAAAGCTATAAATGTGAAGTTTGATACCTTTAAGCATGAAGTTCCTAGTAGTAGGTAGTGGTATTTTATGGTTACAAAAAAGAAACATGAGTTATTAGAGTATAATTACTTCATATCCATCTCTAAAGAGTAGTTATATCCATAATACATGGTTTTAGAAATGTATATAGAGTTTCTCAAGGTAATAAGATCATGAATTAGTATGAAAACTTATTTTCTAAATTTGTTTATTTTTATCCTAAGGTGGTTTCAAATGAGAAAGTGAAGTCTTGAATATTTGAGATGGGTCTTTGACTAGATATCTGATATCAGGTTTTTATGTTGAAACTCACTTCTTATGACCATGTGTTAGAAAGAGCTTTGATGAATGAGCTTGAATTGTGTAGGGAAAAAATCCCTCAAGTTGTTCTCTTAGTGTTTTGGGGTGTGTTTGTGTTTTTTGACAAAGCCAGATGATCATGAATGAGTATGGTTGGTGTTTTTCAAAGTATATTTTTAAGGTGGTGTAGCTTCCCAGTGTTTTCCAAAATTTTGAGACTCAAAATTGGGAGTTTGGTTTTTGTAAGAGGGACGTTTTCTATAAAATTCAGTTCACAGACTATGAATCATAGTTCGCGGACTACAAAAGAGGTGTGTAGAATAGTGATGAAAAATTATCAAAGGAAGGATTACCGCATAACAATGCTATGCAGACCGTGAAGCATACTATGAAAAATGTGGAGGAAAAACAGTTTGTGGGAAGATCACAGTTTATGGGAGGATTTAAGTCCAGAGGAGGATATTTTTATACATAAAGGAGGTGGATATTTTAGGATCCACAAAGGGTTTTCATTCATATAATATATTGGTCGTTTTACAGGATCAAAGCACTATGTGGACCTCATAACAGTACATGATGAAGGTTGTACCACATCAAAACATTTGGGAAATAAGATTATAAATATTTTACGATCAATTTTCCTATATAAAGAACACTAATCAGATCATTAAGGGGATATATATTTTCATAAGAAAACATCTTCGCTCTGGGAAGAATTCGGAGAAGTCGGAAGTAGTTCATGGGGGAGGATTCTGTGAAGGAGAATAGGTTAATGAGGTAGGATTCTATGAATAGAGAAAAGTTTCATGAAGATAGTCCATGGAATGAATTTTTTAGGAAACTATAGCCTGAAAAGAAAAAGGTATACTAAGTTAAGGTGGTTTGTGGAGCATCAACAATCCATAGAAGTTGAGGTGGTCCATGAAGAAGAGGTGATCTATAGAAGAAGTAGTGTTCTGCGAAGTACCCAGGACACACGGTTCAAGAAAGTTTGCATTCAACATTTGGAAGTTCGTGAATGGACTAAAATAGTTAGTGAAAGTAATTTCCACAAACTAACAGTATGCAGAAAAGTGGATTTTATATACAGGTGAAAATAGGACTTCAATAGAGAATTTATCTACAATTGAGAATGTGTTATTTTATGAAAATAAAGGTACCTATAAGTACATAAATTGTGAGTGGATCCATTCCATGAATAGTTAGAAAAGGAAGAGGATGATAGTGATCCTTTCCACTAGTAGTCATCTAGAGAAAAAGACATAGGGAGTGAACCTTGGGAAAGAAGTGAGATGACCCTAAATATTGTAAAGAAAATGAGACCGGGAATAGAAGTGATGTACCCCAAACCTTGTAATTTTATAGTGAGATTTAGTGGATTTGGTACATCAATAAAACACTGTTTTATGATCCTTGGATGTAACCTAGTGAGGGTGAACCAAGTAAAATTGTTGTGTCTCATTCATGATTTAATTTTTTTTCATACAATGAAATGGGAAAGATAGAGAAGATTGTTTTTTAACAATAAAACAAGATCCTAAGAGTTATTTATTTTAATCTTATATATCCCGATTCACCCCCTCCAGGGTATTTAACCTAATTGGGATGACAACCTGGCTGGTAATTCAAAAAATGATGAGAGTTCATCTTACTCCCAATGAAAGTTATATTGATCCATTTAAGGGAAATAGGAAGTGTGATGAGTCTCATGGAAATATCAATAGTAAGAGTCATATATACTTTTTTCATTATCTATAAGAGGCCCATTGACTTGATTTCAATTTAGAAATGCTAAAAATTTGAGGTGGGTTTATTCTAATGCACCAAAGATTTTCAAAAAATGCGGTCTCTCAGGAAACTTGTATAATTTTTTTCATGTATTTTCAACCTTTCATAATGGAATGAGATCATAAACACTTAAAAGTAATGTGTCAAAATTACATTATTCCAAAACTAAGGGTTTCTAGCCACATTAATCCAGAATAAATATTATTCACATAGTGGAAGAGTCTCCAAAGGAAGCTAATGTGGGTCCAACAACTGTGAGAGGTACCATCACTATGACTTCAACTTTAGTGATAACTTTAATTGATACTGTTTCATCTCATTTGTTCATATTGACTCATATTTTTAACTTTATAAATATTAATTTGTATATTATGTCTTATGTGATAGATATTACTATTCCCCATAGAGTGAAGGGAGGGAAGGGTATTCAATGTCATTCTTATGTCTTATCTTTATCATAGATAAATATCGTCAAGGAATTTCTAGTTTTTAACATAAAAAATATTGATGAAATTTTTGGTTTAGATCTTTTGACTACCTATAAAGCTTGGATTGATTGTAATCTTTAATATATATCCTTTACTGCCCTGACGGTGTGTGTCGTGTTTTCTAGGGAGAATGGGAATCGAGATCGATTAGAACTGAACATCTTCTTTTTGAGTTAGGAAGGATAATATCATTGTTTGATTTTGTATTAGAGTTTTAATCTTTTAGTGTTGATCTCCCTCCAACCATCATCAAGTTTCCAAACACATTTCCATATGAATTTTTTAAATTTTCACCATTAAGGGAAGTAGAGATATTTATTGAATTAGTACTGCGTAACCATCCCATCTCTATTCCTTATTACCATTTGGAATCACCTAAATTGAAAGAGTTGAAGACTCCATTGGTTGATTTGTTGGATAAAGGATTCATACTCCCAAGTGTGTCACCTTGGGTATCACCTGTTCTTTTTGCAAAGAAAGTCAATGGGACACTTCACCTATGTAATGATTATAGAAAACTCAATTGATTCATGGTAAAGAGAATGTATATATTTCCAAGTGTGGATGATTTGTTTAAATAGTTAAAAGGGTCTAAGTGTTTCTAAAAGATTGATTTTTGATCTGGTTATCACCAGTTGAGAATTAAAGAATATAACATTAAAAATACCACCTTAATGTGTAGGTATGGTCATTATAAGTAACTTTTTATGTATTTTGGTTTAACTTATCATCCTATAGTTTTTATTGCTTTGATGAGTACATAGAATCATTCACGATTCACTTTGTGGATGACATCTTGATTTAATATAAGACCTAGGATGACCATGTTTATCATTTTAGAGTAGTTCTATAAATTTTATAGAGACCACTAACTTTATGAAAAGCTTTTGAAATGTATTTTCTAGATATAAGAAGTGAATTTCTTGGGAAAATTATCTTGGAACATGGTATTTTAGTTGATATTGAGAAGGTAAATCTTTTATGACATGGGAAAAATATTATAATGTTGTTAAGATTTATATATTCTTGGTTTTGGCAGGGTATTAATGCTAGTTCTTCAAATATTTCTCCGAGATGTATTCTAAAATTCCCACTCTGACTAGGAAAAGAGTGAAGTTATTAAGGGATGCGAAATGACATAATTATTTGGATGATTTAAAATATGTTTTTTATTTATGCACCAATGTTGGTTCTTCTAGAATCTAGGTAGGGCTATGTGATCTTTTGTGGCACATCAGGTTTAGGTTTTGGATATGTTATTATACAGGGTGATAATGTGATAACCTATGGTTCTAGATAGATTAGGCCACATGAGAACAATTATCTAACCCATGATCTTGAACTCACAATTGTGATGCATGCTCTTACAAGTTTGAAGTATTAACTTTTATGAGAAATATACACCTTCTATTCCAACCAAAAAATTTTGAGTTATATATTCTCACAAAAATATTTGAACCTTTAATAAAGAAATTGGGTGGAGTTCCTATAGTATTTTGATTTTGATATTTACAACACCCTTGGAAAGTCTAATTTCATTACTGATATAAAAGAATCATCAAAATAGTGGAACTTGATGGATATCTTTTCTTGTTTTCATTTGGGAGTCTAGGATAATGATACTGAGGATGTTTTGGAAAGAATTCAGTTTAAATCATCTCTTCTTAAGTTAATCCTTTAGGATTAGCATCTTGATGATAAATTATGTGTCATTAGGGACTCTCTTTATGGTGAGAAGACCATCTGATAGTGGTAATTCTCATAAGAGGGTATCTTATGCTTCCATAACCGGTATGTTTTTCCATCACCCATGAGAAAATATGTGATGTGAGACTAATATAGTTCTAGGTGGGTAGGGAACCCAGCTACCATGAAGATGTTCTATTATATATAGTAATGATTCTAGTAGATAAAAATGAGATGAGACATTGTTGATTTTGTTTCTTATTGTTATACCTTCCAACAGGTCATGGAAGAGCATTAGAAACATTTAAATTTTCATAAACTCCTTCCTATACCTACTTGGAAGTGGGATGTTAATTTTATGGATTTTATGGTTTGTTTATTAATACCCATTGAAAGAATAATACTATATGGGTAGTAATTTATTGGATGACCAAAATAGTACACTTTATACCCATATGTGATTAAACTAAAGTTGATAACTTGGTAGATATATATATATATATATATATATATGAGAGATATTTTTATATTTCATAGAGTTTTATCTATCATATTTTATGATAAGTATCCACAGTTCACTTATCTTCTTGGGAGAGGCCTCTAGGAGGTGTTGGAAAACCAGGTGAGTTTGAGGATGGATTATCATCCGTAGATAGATGGATAGAAAGAACACGATATATATATCATGGAAGAAATAATTCATGCCTATGTTTTTGATTTTGGTGGAGTTTAGGATAATCAATTGGGATGGGTTGAGTTATCCTATTATAATAGTCACCATTCTCCCATCAGTATGGAATTCTTGGAGGCCTTTTATGGCTGCTCATATAAGTTTTCATTATTTTGGTCGAATATTGGTGAAGCTTCCTTAGGGGGGTGTAGTTTGGTCTGAGAAATGACCTCAAATATCTAGTTGATTCTTCAAAGAAATTTGAGGTATTATAGATGATATAAATCTTATGTTGATCATCATAGACGATATTTGGAGTTTTCGGTTGGTGACCAGGTGTTTTTGAGAGTTTTAAATCAGCTGGTTTGCTAATGGATTATAAAACAAGTAAATATTACATTGATATATGTGGGACTATTTGAGTTTGTGGAGTATATTGGTAAGGTGGATCACTGTTTGGTGTTTTCACCTCAGTTGATGTCGATTTAAAACATGTCTCTCGTATCACATATTTGAAAGTGTCTCTCAAACCAATCCCATGTTTTTAGTAGGCATGACATAGATATTGAAAATTATTTATCCATGATTGAGCATCCAGTCGGGATTTTTTATTATTAGACAAAGTTTATTCATGTAAAGTATATACATTTTGTTTGGGTACTACAATAGCACCGTTGTGATTCTCATGAGACTTGGGAGCATGAGGAACTGATGAGAGAGTAATGACCTCATATCTTTGATATGGAGTCTTCTTGATTTTGGGGGTAGAAAGAGTTTGTGGTAGATAGGTTGCAACACCCCATAACTACATTAAGGTATTACTTACCTTCTTTGTTTAGATTACTGATTGTTTGGATGTGATTCTAAGTATTTTTTGTTTTTTTGGAAAAAAGGTAGGTTTTCTGTAGTAGGTTGTGATGTGGTGGTAGGGATGTGGAGTTTAGTATGAGGGGATTCACTATGGACCATTAGGTTTTATAATATGGGAAATTATAGATGAACATGGCTACAACATAGGTGGTTGGTTGTGTCATGGAGACTTGGAGACCAATTTTTAGAGATAATACCAATTTTTGTATAATTACATTAAGTAGATTGGGTTAGAGAATATACCTCTTATATAGGTCTAACCCTGTAGTGTGGAGATCCGACTATGGCATGGAGGATCTACTGAGTGAGTTTGGGTGCTTCTTTCATTTTGGGGATAGTTTTGGCATGGACGGATGGCTATGAAATTTATTTTTTAGGCCCCCTTAATTTTTGAGGGTGGCTCCAGTGTGGTGATTGGGATGCATCATAAACTTACCCTTAGAAAATCAGATATAAGAATAGGTTACACCATGGGTTCTAGTGGCTAGTTGACTAAGGGTGGCTGTAGCATGGTCTAGGGTGGTTTCTCCAAGGTCTGGCCATTCTAAGCAGAACTATGCCATGGTTATGGGGGGATATAGTATGGTCTGTATTTTTGCAAACATAAACTCCCAAAAGCATTTTTAAATCCCTTATTCTCCCATTTGAATTAAATTCATCTCCTAGTATTTTAGAGGCTCTGAAGAGAGGATTTTGTCCCCTCTAACCTATATTCTTATCATATTAATTTACTAGTTTATGTAATCAATCCCTCTATGGAAAGTGAACCATCTCTCGAAATCCATTTTTTAATTCTATCATTATTTGAGAGTGAAAATTACTCATGATGTTTATGGATTGGATCATGATTTTTATTGATCTTGATTCTTGGGATTCCTCCATGATCTTCCATAAATTTTACTCTTCATTACTTTACTGTTTTGGGTGTTTGATTGATTCAAATCATTATTAAAGGTAGGTGGATCCATAAGGATTTAATTATAATTGAAACTAGTATATCTTTCTTGATTTGAAATTTATTTTCAGTTTCTTTTCTAAAACCATAAATTATGATGATTTGATGATTAATTTCAAAGATATGGTTTTTCTAAAATAAAAAATATTTTCAAATGATTTAAAAATTTGTAGTGATTTGAGAAAGGATGGATTGAAATTTCTTTATGTTGATTATTAAGGAAAAATGACATAAAATGAATGATGATTTTAAAAGGCATGAATTTTATTAAAACAATAGTTTTGGTTTTGAAATTGAAATGGCATATAGAACTTGAAATTAGGAATTTAAACTTTGAATGATGAATTGATTTGAAGTGAATGATTCCCCCATGATATATTGATTGATTGATTGTAGTACATGTGATCCTGGGTATTTAGTAGGTGATTGGGAAAATCATGATAGAACTATGATTCCCTGGTAATGGATTGATGATTACAACACTAACTAAACCAATTTTGGTATGATTTCCTCAGATGGGATGTTGATTAATTCTTTCCCGATGGCCTGATCCAAGGGACATGTTCACACATAGTGAGCCATGATTATTGACTGAGATCTATAAGGATCCTATAGCCTGGAACTAACTAACCACTAGACTTATATATAGGTTTTTTAGTTTTAATTTTATTATTACATGCCATTGGTTATATAACTACTTTTATTCATGCCAATAATTTATGAAAATGTTTATTTAATCTTACTTTAAATATATCTTCCATGTTTCTATTTGAAAATAATGTTTTGATTAGAAATGTGAAAATGATTTTCCATGACTTGTATTTATTTAATCTAAATAATAAATGGTTTATTTTTATTAGAACTACTTATGGAAGGCTAGGTGAGACCCTTCCGGGAAATTTAGCTCACACCCTAACTTTTCCTTTGCGGGTTTGTAGATCTTTTCATTCGAGATCTAGAAAAAGGGAAAACAACACTTAAAGGCGGCGGATGTGCTTGAGCACATGACTTGGAGTGATGGTTATGATTGCTGGATCAATAGCCCTGTTGTTTCATAAGTCCATGCCCATGCCCATGCCCATGCCCATGCCCAAGCCTATGCACATGCACATGCACATGCAATATATATAAATTCTATGTTGGGTGAGATTTGAACCCCTTACCTCTTGATTATTCTCCAAAGACTTTACCACTCCAGCAGTCTCTTCATGTGGTCAATAAATCGAATTTAATATGCTTATACATATACACAAACACACACACACACACACATATATATATATATGTTAATTGGAAAAACAAGTAATACATAACAAATAGATACACACTAAATAATTATTAATCAATAATTATTAATCAATAATGATTAATCAATAATGATTAATCAATAATCAATAATCAATAATCAATAATTAATAATATATAATATATAATATGTAATATATAATATACAACAGATAATATAGAACAGATGATATATAAGACATAATATATAATACGTAATATATAATACATAATATATAATATATAATACGTAATATATAATGTATAATATATAATATATAATATATAATATATAATATATAATATATAATATATAATATATAATATATAATATATAATATATTACATATAATATATATAATATATAATATTTTATATATAATATATAATATCTATTATATAATATCTATTATCTATTATATATTATCTAATACATAATATATAATAGATAATATACAATACATAATATATAATTCATAATATATAATAGATAATATAGGATGGAGAGGTTCTCTCTCATTGATGGAGATGTTCTCTCTCTTAAATCAAGAGATTTCTTCTGCAATATTCTTCCAAGAAAATATGATATTATGGGGCATTTTGAAATGTTTGCGGCATGTGGTCGTAGTGCCTCGGTGAGGCTAAATGTGTTTTGGAATCGGGTGGGAGTGATTGTCCTCCCAATCACTCATTTGATACTGATCTAACTTCAGATGAGAAACCATGCTGGTTTCTACTTCGCAATGGTGACAAACCACACTCTTGTTAGGGGTTTTCAGGTGGCGGGCCGACTGTGCTTCGGTGACAATGATTTTTTGGTCGATGAGGCACTATTGTGGTGCATAGCGCATACGACATAGGCTGATGATGACCGGATCAGATGATGTTGGCGTTGATGCCTCAGATGGATCATCAGTGGTGGTGGATCAGGTAAAGACTAGAAATGGAGGAGTTGCAGGTCTGATTTCAGGAGTCAGTTGTGGGAAGTGTCGAGGGATCTGGGGCCCTGGCCGGTCCGCAACTCATTCGTCTGGTGATTGGAGTCTCGTCTCGATGGAAAGGATGGAAAAGCAGGTTTGGCAATCAGGCATCATCTGTAGGGATGGTGAATGGAGTGATCGCTGTGGGTATGGCAGTGATCGGTGTCATAGGGTCACAAGATGTAGGATGAAAAGGATGATGACCAGTGACCTGGGGCGGTTTTCGGTGACAGCTTCAGGATTGACAAGGGTGACAATGTTGTGCAAGGTTCCCAATACGTTGACGACGAGGGCTTTTCCGGCGTCGCGTGCATGGCTTGGATATACAGAACAGGTGCCTCGATATAGGTGCGTGGTGGATACAGGTTGGCGTGATGGAGATAGTCACGTAATGCATGTGGATCTAGACAGGCCCAGATTGACCTTTGGATTCCCAGATAGAAATATGAGGGTGACATCGATTGTTGGGTTGCGAAGACTTTGGGTTGCGTGTGTGCTGGTGATAGTGATGAGGCAGATAGCTGGTGACCATGTTGGGGTGCAAAGACTTTGGGTCATGGAGTGGATGCGCTGGATTAGATTTGTGTGGGATTTAGTGGGGAAAATGGATCTAATAATCGCAACATTGGGATGACCTTGGGTTCTTGGACGGTTTGATAACTCCAATTGGGCTTCACTTAGGCCATCTGTTGAAATGTTTGTTTTATTTTGATTTTAGGCCTTTGATTTGATTGTCTAATGGGCGGTGTTCACCTGCCATCTTGTGTTTGGTGGCGCCTACTCCACATTTACGTTTCATTGTTTGATTTTCTTTTCTGAATAATTTTTTTTGGAATGGGTACGCTCGGATCCTGGATTTCCTAGTATAATAGATAATATATAATAGATAATATATAATAGATAATATATAATATATAACATATAATACATATAAGTAATGTATAAGTAATAAATTAATTACAAAATAATTTAATATATGATAAATAAAAAAAATTAATAAAAAATTAATAAGTAATAGATAAATAAATAAATAAATATTAACGAATAAATAATAAATAATAAATAATAAATAATAAATAAAAAATAATAAATAATAAAATGCAATAATAAATAGTTAATAATTAATAAATAACAATTAACAATTAAAAATTAATTATTAATAATAACTAATAATTAATAATTTATCATTAAGAATTAAGAATTAAGAATTTATATTTAAAAATTTATAAATAATTTATAAATAATTAATGAATATTGAATCTTGAATAAATAAATAAATAAATAATAAATAAATAATAAATAAATAATAAACTAATAAAAAATTAATATTTAGTAAATTAAAAATAAATTAAAAATAATAAATAATAAATAATAAATAATAAATAATAAATAATAAATAAATGATAAATAAATAATAAATAAATAATAAATAAATTAAAACATACATATATACATAAATAAATAGATAAATAAATAATAATTAATTAATAATTAATAATTAATAATAACTAAAAATTAATAATTGATAATTATAAAATTAATAATCCTTAATTAATAATTAATATTTAAAATTTAGTATTTAATATGAAATATGAAATATTTTAATATTTAATAAATAATTAATAAATAATTAATATTTAATTAATAAATAATCAATATGTAATTAATAATTAATAATAAATAATTAATAAATGAATAATAAACTAATAATAAATTAATATTTTGCAAATTAAAAATAAATTAATAAATAATAAATAATAAATAATAAATAATAAATAATAAATAATAAATAATAAATAATAATTAATAATTAATAAATAATAAATAATAAATAAATAAATACATAAATAAATAAATAGATAAATAAATAATAAATAATAAATAATAAATAATTAATAATAACTAAAAACTAATAATTTATAATTTATAACTAATAAATAATAAATAAATAATAAATAATAAATAATTAATTAATAAATAAGGAATAACAAATAAGTAAATAAATAAATAATGAATAATAAACTCATAATAACCAATTAATAATTAATTAATAAAAAAATTAAAAAAATTAATAATTAACGTGTACATAATCATTAAATAATAAATTAATAATTAATTAAATAAATAAATAAATAATAGATAAATAAATAAAAAATATTAATTAATATTAAATAAATAAATAAATAAATAATTAAATAAATAAATAATTAAATAAATCATAAAAGGTTAAGAACCTCTGAAAACTCTAAAAACCTTGAATTAGCCATAAAATATGATTTGAGACTCCTTGTTTAGTGCCACAACTAGTCAAATCGAAGATCATGAAATGAGCTTCGATATGATATGTGGTATAAGCCTAACAGACATCTCGATCCAAAGTTATAATCATTTGAATTTTAAGAAATAGGTGTCTGTAACTAAAACCTATTTTTAGGAGGCCTTCTGAGCCTTTTTGGTGGAATAAAAAGAGGTACAATACCTGACAAGTTAGTACCATACCAAAACAGTGTAGAGCTCGTCGCAGTCTTCGATTTGATATATGGTAGTTCCCAAACGGACATTTAAATTAAAAGTTAAGGCCGTTTGAATTTCGAGTTCGATTCTTGAATTTTGAATATATTTTTTTCCTTTGATTATCACATGATTTAAATCTCACTTTGTTTTTTTTTCATTTGATAAACATTAATTTGACTTGTTGTGGAGTAGAAATGGACTCTCAGATCAAAAGTTATGGTCATTTGATGCCGAAGGCTGTTCTTCTACTTATTGAAGATTTTTTTTAGTTTAAAAATATTATGAACTAATAATTATAAATATTAATTAATTGAAACATTATAAATATAAAAAATTATCAATAATTAACTATATTTGATTGTAAATAATAAAAAATAAAAAATAATAATAAATAATTTTTTTTAAAATTTTCTTAAAACTTTTTTCTTAAAATTTTCGGCGGTTTTCAAAAAACCCTTTATATTTCATGCTAGTTTTTTAAAAAAAACACCGTTAAAAAAATTGATTTTTTAGAAGATATTTTTAAAAATATTAAAAACAAAATTAGCAGCGGTTTTTTCGTGGTAGTTTTTAAAACCGCTGCGAAAAAACCACCGCTAAAACACTATTTTCTTGTAGTGATCCATGCACTTATCTCATAGGAATCAATATAATTAAGGGTTATAAAAAGTTAATATGCCAAGAAATCCATTTATTAAACCAAACACCAAACATTCCAAACATGATGATATAAGCTATATCAAACAATTCATAAAAATTACCAATTATCATACATTTATTCTATCATTACAAGCTACCAATTATCATAAATAATTATAACAACTCCATTACATATATCAAGTATTCCCAATTATATTTCTCATGTTATTAAGTTCACACTTCATCTTGTTATCATACTAAGGACATAAAGATTCCAAAATAAACACTTTCAAGCTAAGTGTTACTTTCTCAATCTAATTATCACAATTACCAATTTATTATAATTCCATGTTGAGCCAATTAAAATATCCACAACATTCAAAATAACATAGACTCAAGGGTAGTCACACCTATGGGGTGTCTATAAGTCTTGGTCTCAATTCCGACGGACCCAATGGGGTATAAGAGAGGATTATGCATATAGATTCATCAATTTCAATCGGTTAACAATTAGGATAGATATTTCACATAATATACCAATGTAATCACACTTATTACACATACTAGATAAATCAAAATAGATTTTAGGGAGTCATTATAGACCAACCACCTCAAGAACAATGAATAATATATCAATGATCAAACAAAAAATCAATGTGAAACAAAAATATACCCTATGGATAGTGACCAAAATACCTCTTTTATGTTTTAAGAAAGGGATCTAAGGAAGAAATAAGGGGAACACATAAACTCTAAGAATAAATTAATTATTTAGGATCACCAGATTGAAGAACAGATCAATGAACTAAGGAAAGGTTATGGAGAATCCTAAAGAACCTATAAAAATGGTAAGTACTAATTTAGATGGTTAACAGTCATTTAAAATAGGTTTTGTGGGGGTAGAAATATGATTTTCCCCTCATAATGCTGGACCAACTTGACATCACTGGATAGCGAGTGGTGTCCTCTAGTGATCCAACAAGTTTGGGAGCCCCACCAATTGTTCAATGGGTATATTATAGGAGAACCATTCTAACCCAGCCCACTGGATATCCATTTAGGCTCCTATAGGTTTTATAATCCCCTGAACATCCCACCAGCTGGTCAGTGGACTGCACCAACTAGCCAGTGGTACTATAGTGTCTCTAGACATGAAAATCAACCCTATCCACTACTATACTCTTCCAAAACAGATTCTCTGACCCCTAAAACACCTCTAAAAAACACTTTAATTAGTACACAAGGCTCTATTACCAATATTAAAAATGTTTTAACATAAATCAATAAGGTTCACCCAAAAATTTAAAGAGGAGTGTACCAGGAAAAAGATAGGATCCTATATTTTTAAATGTATAATTTTAATTATAAAATAAATATTTTGTTAAGAAAAAGGTTTCAAGAATTTTAAGTTATTCTTATATATTAATTATATCATAAAACTTGTTGTATTTGTAAAAAATACATTTTAAACTATTCACCTAATAATAAATCTTTTCAAAAAAATTTAAAAAAATAAACCTAAGATAATTTTGATATGTTGAATCTAAAATTGAAATCCATTTTATCAAAATAATTTTCTAGATTTTATAAATTTCACTTTTAAATAAAAACATGGTTTAAATGTAAATGAAATTATTTTTATATAAAAGTGATATTTAAAAATAATTAAGTGTTTTTAATATTATTTTATATTAATTAATAATGTGAAATGAGTATTTATATATATATTTTCAAAATGGAACATTTATAATAATCATTTAAAAGTTATTAATTTGGTTTATTAATATAAAAATACATTATATATAGAAAAATGAAATTCTTTAAAAAATAAATTAAATGATTTTTTTTATAATTATTTAAGATTTTTTAATTATTTAATAATAATTAACTAAATTTCATAAATACATTTTAATTAAACACAACATTTATTATTTAGTTAAATTCATTCTCTAACAGTAAATTATATTGAAATACGAAATATATATATAATAATAAAAAATTTATTACATTAATAATTTTATGTTTATATCATCATAACTTCTAGATAAAAATCCCCTAAAAACTACATTTAATACATAATAATAAGATAATATTCAATGTAAGTCAAAGGTGGTGGTTTAGCTAACATTTATCATAGAGAAATATCAATGATCTTGAACTTATTTGATAAATGATTTCCCTCAAACCATAATTGTTGGAATTTGTCTAAGGATTGGTATTGAGAAGAATGTAGTAAAGACACCACATTTAAAATCTTAAGAAAATGAGTTTCATTAGGAATAATTATACTACTTGATTCCATTTATTTCTCTTTTCTACATATATTTCATAATATGGATACTTCTATTTATTCCTAGAAATTCAACAGTTACATTATAATGATCAAATTATAATACTTATATTTTTCTATTAATAAAATATATCATGGTTTTATTTTAGTTTGGTGTTTTTCATGGAGAAATATATTAAAAATATTATTTAATTAAAGGAAAATATATACTAAAATCATAGTGAATTACATTAATCATTTACCTCTGATGAAAGTTATTACTTGTTTGAGTTATAATTTCATACTAGTTTTTTAATCTTTTTAAAAAACATGAGGATATGAGAAACACAAATATATCAACATAAATAGATTTATCATAAATAAAAATCAATATATATAATAATTTAACAAAAAACATAGTAAAAAAACATTAGTGTTATCAAATAAAGTTAACACATTATCAATATCTAAAGAAAAACAAAATTAATGTCAATATAAATTATCAGAATTAATCCTAATAATATCTCATACCCTTAATACTGGAAATGAAAAAATGTCATATTTTATGATATCCTTGAATTTTATTAGCCGAGAGGGGCACACTGATGCTTGGTTCATAACATATGATTGAATTCTATCATATTATTTTATAAACATGTGATATGAAATATTACATGATTACATTCTTCCTTGTCCTCTAATGTGGTTTCTTCAGATATGAAGCAATAATATTGATCCAATTATGGAAATTCATGCATTATACATTCATTTAAAGAGTTCAAATTAATTTGTAACATATCAATGAGTATTAATGTATCAACTATCCTGATATGGAAGTTTATGTTGCTGAAACTCTAATTCCCTTAATTAAATTTATAGAGTATATAAAAGGGATACAATCCATCCTGTTGATTTTACTTGATGTATGGAATACATAAGTAGAAAATCTATTCATCATGAATCATCATTTCTATTTGATAAGAAGATGCAAACCCCAATTTGGTGATTGGGGGTACTCTCATTATGAACAATGATCTAAGGTCAATGTAATCCCCTTAGAGGCCAGATTATTTTGATTGTTGCTACATTGATCCCCGTCAAGCATACTATGTCAAAGAGTAAAATATATAAATATTAGAGATGAATTTATTCAAATTTTTATATTCATATTTTTATTCATGTTGATTTAATTGAGGAAATATTAAGAATATTATGGGTTTATTCTATTTCCAAGTTCATTCAATGAACACCTTAAACCTATAAGTGGAATGAGATCCTTGGTCTTCAATAAATAAATATGGTTTTACTACAATTTTTCAAAGAACACGCTTATTATAAGGGGGTTGGGGCTATATTTTAGCCTACAATATGTAGAGATGCTTCTATTTTTCTTAGTCATAGCGTACGACTACCATATATGATAGGGTATGACATAAGAAAAACCCATGGATTTCAAACATTCTACTAGATACAATATTTGATATCATAACCTATAATTAATCCCATATTTCACAAAAACAAAGAATCAGGTTGTATTGATGATATAAGGGATATTGTTAAATAAAACTTTGGCCTTATGATATCACCTATCATAGGTTAGGATATCAATTGTATATTATTATTCATAATTTCCCATCATCAATCATAAAATACGATATAGGATAAAATGTTAAACATTTAATATTTTACTAGAATTTTTTATAGTTTATAAAATGTTGGTAAATGATAAGTTTTTCTAATTATAAATGAGATTTTTTATGCCTAATTTAAATATGAAATGTTCATATTTATGTCTCATGTTTCTAAAAAAAATAAAGTGTATATTATTTTATTCCTTAATAATATCCAAGTTTATAATTTTTTATGAAATGTGAATATTATATATGATTTAATTTATATGATAAATTGATTCTTCTAAAAAAATTAGCCATGTATTACAAGCTAGGTATGTCAACATATAATTTAGTTTTTATCTACCGTGACCTGAGTTTGTAATTAAAGTTATAAGGTTAAATTTAGTTATCGAATATAGTTTGTATATATTTGGGTTTAGAGTAATTATGGATTGATTTTTTTACTTTGAGTAAAGTATCCCTAGGTAGAGGGTATTTTTGTTAGACTTCCCTCTAGACTGGAGGCTTATGAATTGTTCTAGAAAGGTTAGGATCAACTATCAGTAGCTCTAGGATTACCCATATGAAGGTTTTCAATATAACACAATTCTAAACATTTACATGAATAGTTCATATACCTTATACAAGGTATACATTTGGATATATATAAATATGTTTGACTTTTGTTGGGTGAGTAACACAAATGTGTGTTGTGTAAACAGTTACACATTAATATGGTGTGAACATATTAATTTAGTGGATGTGATAGGGATTTCAAAACTAAATTGTTAAAAACATTCTTACACTTGGGAATAAAACATGGTAGAATAAAGATTTCATATGATGAAATATTTATGAATTTAATATTCATGTCATTTATATTAAATTTTTGAGACATTAAAATAAAACCACTCAAATACTAATTGAAATTTCATTCAAAGTAAACACATGTCTAGACCTTGATCATCCAACCAGGAAGTTTTGCACTAAATTGGGGGTTCACGTAGATTATCATGTGTAAGTAATGGTTGATATAGATAATACCAAGGGTTAGGTAACCAAATAAAATTGCGATATTTGATTGAAACTTAGTTGGGAAGCCCTAAGGGTTAGGGTACCATAGGTATAGAGTTGATTATTAACTATATGATGGATATAGAAAGAGTTTTCTACTCAATTATATAAGAATCATAAATGTTATGATTGTAAATTTAGCCTACCTAAATAACTAAATTTATGAGGTTCATGGAAAATTTGTGTAACACCCCAAGCTTCTACGGTACACTTCTCTTTGAATAATGTGATAGCATGTGTTGTACGCAACATCGAGTTCTAACACACCACAACCAATCAAACTAGCCGTTATGAATAGTAATACCTACTTTTTGAAATTTTGAAAATTCTATCTCTCAAAATGGACTTCATTTTTGGTTTCGGAATATCAAAATTATCCTAGGGTGAAATTTTGGTACTTTTCGGATAACTTTCATATTTTGATGAATAGTGAAAATTACTAAATTTTAATTAAAAACAACTTTTTTAATGGAAATAATTAATATTGATAAATTATGAATTTGAGTGGTTTTAAAGTATATTTAGAATATATTTTTACCATTTAATTCTATGTTTTTCATTGGACATAATTTCACAATTAAACCAGACATAAACAAGTGCCAATCTTTTGATAGTTATTATCTCTTAAAAACACGCTTTTTGTTTTAACAACGGGAACTAATTTTAAATTAATTTATACCACTTCTGTGTTTCGAATTTGGAAAAATAGATTCCATATTTGGAATCAGGATGTTCAAATTGTGTAAATAGGTAACTTTTATTTTTAGGTATTTTGAATAATTACTTCGGTAAATATTTTATTTACAATGGTTAAAGGGTAAATCCAGTAAATAAGGGTTAAAAAATAATATTATAATAAAACAAATTACCCTAAAACGTGTCCTAACCTTATTGGTTGATACATGTCCGACCATGGGCATCTTTGGGTCGATTTTGGGACCCCATAGAGCCACTTGTAAGTGATAGGGACACTTTATTTTAATTAAGTTAAAATGAATACAAAAATGACACAGACATATATCTTTTAGAAAAACAATTTTTACATAGGGTTATATATGTTGGATTTTCAACTATAAAAATTAATTAGAAAGATAAAACGATTTAGTACATAGTGATATTTTATTTATAATTTTTAGGCATTAAATAATTTAATTTATTTAGGACACAAAGATGATGCAGTAATTACCATAATAGTGAATAATTAAAATAATTGTTATTATAAATACACAAATAAATATAATTCGAGACTTTAAATGAATTACACTAATTTTATAGGATACTATGACATATTAGAATTGATTTAATTTAATTTTTTCGAAGTAATCATTCTTTTATGATTTTTACAAAAATCAACTATTGAATAGTGCCAAAATTGACATAAAAGAGTTTTTAAAACCAATATTATATTATTAATTGATATTAAATTCTTAAAAATCTAAGGATCGGCCAAGAGACTTATATTAGGATATTTATATCATTAATAGACCACTTGGGGGTCTCTTGGATTTATATAGTAAGTTTATTAACCATATAGTATAAAAATACAAAGAGACATTGTAAAAGTGAAACAAATTAACTTAGAGTTAATACTTAAAGATAAAGTTAATATAGTGACCCAAACCTGTCTAAATTATATTTGTTGAGTGTTTTTCGACCCATCCCCACCTTAAAATTTAAATAATCAACTTTGGATCCATTAGAAACTGAATATGAATTTATTATAAATTAATATTTCTAGCTTTTCCAAAGGTTCCCCTCACCCCTCCTATAAAAGGCCACTCCTCCTTCTCATTAATTCACAGCTTCAAATACTTTTGGTTTGGAAAAACTCTGCCCAAATAATCTCCCAAATTTCCTCAATACAACTTAGAGGCATTAGTTTGATCATAAAGCCAACCTAAGGAGCACTTTTGATCAAATCAAAAGGAAGAACCCGAAGAAGAGGTAAAGTTTTCACCACCCTTTTTCAAATTCATTTCTTCTTAAACTTCATCTTTCTTTGTTATTCCCATTATAAAATAATTAATCCAGTATATCCTATAAACTGTAATATTATTATAAATATGGTACACCCATATTCAGTATTCTATCCATCCTTTGAATGACATGTCACCATACATGCGTACGTACGGCTTACCGTCTCCACGTCATGGTGTAATTGTTATTCAATATATTATTATTTGTATGGGTATAATAATGATTTGTAATTCATGTAAATAATAAATATTACAAGATATTTATTCTTTATATATGATATACCATCCAATTATATATTATTTTAATATCAAAATAATGATATTGTCGCTCGTACGTACGTACGGACTACCGTCTCCACGAACACGATGAGATTCATTCTACATCATATCCATTCAAGTATAATTAACATTTGATGATTTAAAAATAATGTTTAAGGACTTGATATCATTCTGGATATTAATAAGATACAAACTATCCATGAAAAACATGGCTTACATAACAAAACATATAAAAGAAAACGAGTCAGTTAACACCCGAAACAACGATAAATCTAAGATATTATTAAGAAAGCATTGTTAAAAGATCATATATGATATCATATGAATTTATATGATTCTTGTATAATATAATAACAATTATTTCACTATTATATAGGAGGTTAATCTACCCCCAACCAAGGAAAAGTACAATGTAAGGGTTATTTCACAATATCTTCATTATCCGAGGTTGGTTATACGTAATAATCTACTGGGATTTCTTTATCATCCACATCCATGTTTCTTAAAAATGTATTTCAAAACATTTTTTACTATTTACTATAATATGGGTTAAAGTAATTTATACCTTTGTTGACTTTTATAAGTGGTTTATAAAGGAATATTTCGTCGTTTTCCAGACAAGGTCCTTTTTAACCTTTTCAACAGAATTAAGGTAAGAAGGTTTTTTAACTTATACGGTGGGTGCAACTATTTTCTGCCATTATAAAATCTTCGAAGCTTCCCTTACAATATTATAAGAATATTTTCAAAGAAAATGTTTTATTTTATAAATATATTACTCTTAAATGATTTCAAAATAGAAAGAGATATTTCTCTAAAAAGAGTTTTGATTTTATCTATGTCAAAATCCTTTGATGGATTTTATGCTTATTTAAAGTTTGTTTATTATGATACAAAACTTTTATATTGTATTGAATGTTTTGTGATATGTTTGAATGTGGATGTGTTATTTTTATACCATTCATGGTTGATGTATTAAGTATTTACATTTCGTATGCTAGTTTTAATACGAATGTTTATGTTATGTTTAAACCCTTTTCATATGGGAATGCATTGGACTTAATATGTGACGGGTGGAGTACGCTATAGCTCCTCGATGCATCGGTAGGTCTCATGAGACAAACTAGTGTCTTGGCACAAGGCTTTGACAAAATCTTATTTTTAGTCATGGAATGAGGCCTTGGATATGAGGTTATGATAGTCTGACATTATGCATTCCATCATTATGAAAGTGGTTGTTGATATTGAATGTGATTATTTGATTAGTAGAATATCCATGTGAATAAGTAAATGACATTATTTCATTTTATTTTTTCCATACTATGTTGAAGTTCATGTTTAAAAGGCTTTTGTTTTAGTTATACATTTCCTTAAATATTTATTCTTATTTATGAAAGTTTCTGCTATATTGTTATCCTTACTGTGTATTTGAGCTCACACCTTTTCTATGTTTTATTTTTCCCAGGATGTGGAGAAGTAAATTATGAATGACCTACAGGGATAATATGAGCAGATAAGAGTGTGGAATATGGAGACTATATTGTTGTAGTTTTCATTTTTATGATGTAAAACTTTATGAATATATCCAGTGTTTCCAAGGATACTAAACTAATCGGTCTTTAGAGATTTGATCTTTCTTGTGATCATGCCAATATTATGTAATAATGCACCGACTCTGGGTAAGTGGGGTTGGGGCGTTACAGTTGGTATCAGAGGAAGTTTAGTACAAACCTTGGAAGCTAGATTTAGATAAACTCTGATTAGAGCACATAGATTTAAGATGGACTTTGAGGATTAGTTTAAAAGAACTTCCTAGAATTTTGGTATTGTAGAGATTTTTTGAGTTTTCTGAGCAATACATCCCTGTCTGGATACGAGCAGGTAGAGGTGGCTCTATCACAGATGTACCTAGGTGTAAAACCCGAAAACAACAATTTGAGCTAGACTCAAATGGGAACTGGTGCACGAAAATGGGCCTTGCTTCACTCTTGGTTACGACACACCCAAGGGATATGCTTAGGATAAATCTCATTTTCTTTACAAATCATTATGAAGGGTTTATGAGTATATAATTACTCAAAGGAAACATTCTTATGATTATGGATTATATCCATAAATAGTTCAATTTATATTAAGTGTTTTATAAGTATGGGATTATATATTTTGATTCATAAACTGATCTAGTTTATGCCATTGTTTAGAAATGGAACCTAGTGGAAGAAATGGAAACCGTATCAATGCATGCACTCCATGTAGAGATTTCCCTCCTGCTCAAGATAATTATAGTGGATCTATTGATGCAACTGGTGCTGATAAGCTAATCACCATACTGGGACAACTCACTCAGGTTATGAATAATAACCTTACCCGTATGGAGCACCCTGATCCACATCATGGAGGATCAATGTTAGATCGATTCATGAGGCAACAACCACCAACATTCAATGGGAGTACAAATCCCTTAATAGCTAAGCAATGGATAAATTCCCTAGAGAAAATATTTTAGGCTTTGGGGAGTAGTGAAAGGGAAAAAGTTATCATGATAGTTTACCGCCTCACTGGAGATACTGATCAATGGTGGTCATTGATTCAAAATACGAAGGAAGATGATGAAATATAAAATATGGAATGGAGGGAGTTCAAAGATCTATTTTTAGAAAAATACTTTCCTCGCGACCATCGAGCAGATATGGAAAGGCAATTTCTGAGTCTGAGACAAAAGGAGGATGAGAATGTCGCAAAGTATGAGGCTAACTTTACAAGGTTAGCAAGGTATGTTTGAGATTATATACATAACCCAAGAAGTAAGATTGATCATTTATTTGATGGGTTAAAAACATTTCTACATCGAGCATTAGTCTCACAATCCTTCTCGTCATACGAAGACATTGTCTCATGTGCTGTCAAGACTGAAAATGAATTCTCTAAGTCTTATCACTTTAAAGCAAAGAAAGAGAAGAAGAGATCTGCTGATCAATCTGGGAATGAAAATAAGTAGAATAAGGGAAAGGTTGAATATCCTTCCTGTGGTAATTGATGGAAGAAACACCCCGGTACTTGCTTAAAGGGAACGGGAGTCTGTTACAAGTGTGGTGAAAAAGGCTACGAAGCTTTTGATTTCAAGGGGAAGAAGGATGATTTTGATGTCCAATGCTACAATTGCAGGGAGATGGGACATTATGCAAATTAATGTCCTAAGCGTCAGGGGAACTTACCTAAAAAAATTCCAAGACATCAAGGCCAAGTTTATGCTATCACTACTGCTGAGGTAGAAGCTCCGAAAGATGTGGTGGCAGGTAATTTAATGGTTTCCTCAAATTTATAAAATGAATTATATGATTCTGGATCATCGCATTGTTTCATATCTTCCCAATTCGCTAAGAAAATTAGATATTTCTAGTTTGATTTAACAAGGGAGTTGTCAGTTAAAACTCCTAAGGGAAGTATCATTGCAACAAAGTTTTGTGAATCAGTCCCCATTAGAGCACATAAATGTTCTTTATCTGCTGATCTCATCATCATACCTATGATTGGGTTTGATATAATCCTTGGTATGGACTAGCTTTCGAACTATGGTGTGAATATTTATTGTAATAAGAAAGAGGTTACGATTCTTGATGATGATGATAAGGAACACCTTATCTTTAGAGAAAAATCGTCACCACCTAATCTTATCTAGATCCACCCCCAGTAGCTCAACTAAATTCAATTATTGGGGAGGAAGAGAATGAAATTACTGTGGGTGAGGAAAGGAATGTTCAAATAGAGGTTGTACCTGTTGTGAAAGAATATGTAGATGTATTTCCGGAGGATTTACCTGGACATCCTCCAGAACAAGAAGTTAAGTTTTCCATTGATTTAATTCCTAGATCAAGGCCTATATCAAAGACCCCTTATAGAATGGCCACTGTGGAATTAGTTGAACTAAAGAAATAACTAGAGGAATTCAGTAATAAGGGATTTATTCTCCCTAGTGTTTCTCCATGGGGAGCCCCTGTTCTTTTTGTTAAAAAGAAAGATGGATCTATGAGGTTATGTATCGACTACAGGGAGATCAATTCTATAACAATAAAGAACAGGTATCCCCTACCTCGAATTGATGATTTATTTGACCAACTACATGGAGCTCAATAATTTTCAAAGATTGACCTTCGATCTGGATACCATCAGTTGTGTTTGAAGAAGGAAGACATTCTGAAGACAGCATTTCGAACCAGGTATGGGCATTACGAGTTTACAGTAATGCCTTTTGGATTGACTAATGCACCCTCTGTATTCATGGATCTGGTGAATAGAGTTTTCAAGGAAAATCTCGATGAATTTGTGGTGGTATTTATTGATGATATCTTGATATACTCTAAAAGCTACTAAGATCATGAAAATCACTTGCGCATTATCCTAAAGACTCTGAGAATACATGAATTATATGGGAAGTTTAGCAAGTGTCAATTATGGCTTTAGGAGATTTCTTTTCTTGGCCATATTGTCTCTAAAGATGGAATCTATGTTGATCCCTCTAAGAAAAAGGAAATTCAATATTGGCCAGCACCTACGAGTATAACTGAGGTATGCAATTTTATTGGTTTGGCAGGTTATTATCAACGTTTCGTCTAGAATTTTTCCCGATTGGCTAACCCATTAACGAAGCTCACATGTAAAGGGGTTAAATTTTTTTTGGAAAAAAGAGTGTGAGGAATGTGTTGAAGAACTGAAGAGAAGATTAGTTAATGCTCCTATATTGACTCTAACATCGGGGAATGATGGGTTCGTTATTTATAGTGATGCATCGAAGAAAGGACTTGGTTGTGTCCTTATGCAGAATGATAGGGTTATTGCCTATGCATCACGACCGTTGAAAATTCATGAACAAAACTATCCTACTCATGATCTCGAGTTAGCAGCTGTGATCTTTGCTTTGAAGTTATGGAGGCACTACCTCTATGGTGAAAAATGTTAGATTTATACTGATCACAAGAGTTTGAAGTATATTTTCTCACAAAAAGAACTCAACATGAGGCAAAGGATATGGCTTTAATTACTCAAGGATTATGATTGTATGATACACTACCACCCGGGGAAAGCAAAAAAGGTGGAAGATGCTTTGAGAAGAAAAGACCAGGGAGTTTTGAACGTGATGAGAATTGAAAGGGATCGAATTTTCATGGATCTAGTGAAGATGGACATGAGAATAACCAGGGAAGGTGAAACATCAATGCTTTTTCAAATGGTTTCCAAACCATCTTTACTAGAAAGGATTAAGAGTTCTCAGACTGATGATGAAGAATTTCAAAAGGAGATTAAAGATGTGAATGATGGGAGATTGAGATACTTTGTGTATGAAGATGGAATTTTGAAATTCAGGAAGAGGCCTTGTATTCCCAATAAACCTGATCTAAAAAGGGAATTGATGGATGATGCTCATAGTTCCAATTTCTCTATACACCCTGGGAGCACCAAAATGTATAGAGATTTGAAGGAACATTTTTGGTGGGACAAAATGAAGAGGGAGATTGCTGATTTTGTGTTAGGATTTATGGTTTGTCAACAAGTGAAAGCTGGAAGGAAACAACCTGGTGGAGTATTGCAACCTCTTCCCTTACTTGAGTGGAAATGGGACAATATTACGATGGACTTTGTCATGGGACTACCAAAGACTCCTAGAAGGAAAGATGAAATATGGGTTATTATTGATCGTCTTACCAAGTCAGCACATTTTCTTGCTATAAGAGAAGATCTACCACTGGAACGTCTAACAAGACTATATATTAATGAAGTTGTGAGACTTCATGGAGTACCCCTATCGATTGTTTCTGGTCATGATCCCTGTTTTACTTCAAGATTCTGGAAAAGTATTCAGAAATCCCTAGATACTGAACTTCATTTGAGCACTGCCTACCACCCTCAGACAGACGGACAATCAGAACGGACTATTCAAACCTTAGAAGACATGTTGAGATCTTGCTCACTTTAATTTCAGGGTATGTGGGATCAATATTTACCTTTGGTAGAATTTTCCTATAACAATAGCTTCCATTCGAGTATTCAGATGGCACCAAATGAAGCGTTATACGGAAAGAGATGTCGCACACCAACCTGTTGGAATGACCTTGGTGAAATAAAACTTGTAGGTCCAAAACCAGTGGAGGAAACAATGGAAAAGGTGAAGGTAATCCAAAATCACATCAAAGCATCTCAAAGTCGGCAGAAGAGCTATGCCGATAATCGAAGGAAGGATTTGAAATTTCAAGTTGGTGATCATGTTTTCCTGAAGGTATCTCCATGGAAGGGAGTCATATGTTTTTCTAAGAAAGGAAAATTGAGTCCCAGGTACATCGGACCTTTCGAAATTCTAGAATGAATTGGGGCTGTAGCTTACCGATTGGCAATGCCGCCAAGTCTCTCCAAAGTTGACGATGTGTTCCACGTATCTCTATTGAGGAAATACATGCCTGACCAAATGCATGGACTCACCTATAAAGAATTATAACTAGAACCCCATCTGTCTTATTGCGAAGAGCCCGTCAGGATTCTTGATACAAGATAACATGTACTGAGAAACCGGACGACATGTCAGGTAAAAGTTTTGTGGAGAAACCATAAGATGGAAGAGGCAATGTGTGAACTCGAGGAACTTATGATGAAGAACCACCCGAGTCTTTTCATGCGATAGAATTCTAGAAATTTCGAGGATGAAATTATTTGAAGGAGGGGATAATGTAACACCCCAAGCTTCTACAGTACGCTTTTCTTTGAATAACGAGACAGCTTGTGTTGTATGCAACATCGAGTTCTAACACACCACAAGCAATCAAACTAGCCGTTATGAATAGTAATACCTACTTTTTGAAATTTTATAAATTTTATCTCTCAAAATGGACTTCATTTTTGTTTTTGGAATATTGAAATTAGACTAGGGTGAAATTTTGGTACTTTTCAGATAACTTTCATATTTTGATGAATAGTGAAAATTACTAAATTTTAATTATTATTTTTTGATCAAAATAATTAATATTGATAAATTATTAATTTGAGTGGTTTTAAAGTATATTTAGAATATGTTTTTACCATTTAATTAAATTTTTTTCATTGGACATAATTTCACAATTAAACCAGACATAAACAAGTGCCAATCTTTTGATAGTTATTATCTCTTAAAAACACGCTTTTTGTTTTCACAGCGGAAATTAATTTTAAATTAATTTCTGCCACTTCTGTGTTTTGAATTTGGAAATATATATTCCATATTTGGAATCAGGATGTTCAAATTGTGTAAATAGGTAACTTTTATTTTTAGATATTTTGAATAATTACTTCGGTAAATATTTTATTTACCATGGTTAAAGGGTAAATCCGGTAAATAAGGGTTAAAAAATAATATTATAATAATAAATATTTCCCTAAAACGCGTCCTAACCTTATTAGATGATACATTTCCGACCATGTCCATCTTTGGGTTGATTTTGGGACCCCATGGAGCCACTTGTAACTGATAGGGACACTTTATTTTAATTAAGTTAAAATGAATACAAAAATGACACAGACATATATCTTTTAGAAAAACAATTTTTACATAGGGTTATATATGTTGTATTTTCAACTATAAATATTCATTAGAAAGATAAAACGATTTCCAACATAATGATATTTTATTTATAATTTTTAGACATTAAATAATATAATTTATTTATGACACAAAGATGATGCAGTAATTACCATAATAGTGAAAAATTAAAATAATTGATATTATAAATACCCAAATAAATATTATTTGATACTTTTAATGAATTAAACTAATTTTATAGGATAATATGACATATTAGGATTTAGTTAATTGACTTTTTTCTAAGTAATCATTCTGTTATGATTTTTACAAAAATCAACTATTGAATAGTGTCAAAATTGACAAAAAAGGGTTTTTTAAACAAATATTATATTATTAATTGATATTAAATTCCTAACAATATAAGGTTCATCCAAGAGACATATATAATTATATTTGTATCATTAATGAACCACTTTGGGGTCTCTTGGATGTATATAGTAAGTTTATTAACCATATAATATAAAAATACAAAGAGACATTGTAAAAGTGAAACAAATTAACTTAGAGTTAATACTTAAAGATAAGGTTAATATAGTAACCCAAACCTATCTAAATTATATTTTTTGAGTGTGTTTAAAACCATACCCACCTTAAACTTTAAATAATAAACTTTGGAGCCATTATAAACTGAATATGAAATTATTATAAATTAATATTTCTAACATTTCCAAAGGTGCCCCTCACCCCTCTTATAAAAGGGCACTCCTCCTTCTCATTACTTCACACCTTCAAAGCCTTTTTATTCAGACAAACTCTGCCAAAATACTCTCCCAAATTCCCTTAATACAACCTAGAGGCCTTATTTTTATCCAAAAGCCAACCTACAGAGCACTTTTGATCAAATCAAAAAGAAGAACTCGAAGAAGAGGTAATGTTTTCACCACCCTTTTTCAAATTTATTTCTTCTTCAATTTCTTCTTTATTTATTATTCACATTATAAAATAATTAATCCGGTATCTCCTATATACTATAATATTATTATAAATATGGTACAACCATATTCAGTATTCTATCCATCCTTTGAATGACATGTCACCATGCGTGCATACGTACGGCTTACCGTCTCCACGTTGTTGTGTAATTGTTATTCAATATATTATTGTTTGGATGGTTATAATAATGATTTTTAATTCCTGTAAATAATAAATATAACATGATATTGATTCTGTATATATGATATACCATCCAATTATATATTATTTTAATATCAAAAGAATGATATTGTCGCTCGTGCGTACGTATGGACTACCGTATCCACGAACGTGATGAGATTCATTCTCCATCGTATCCATTCAAGTATAATTATCATTTGATGATTTAAAAATACTGTTTAAGGACTTTAAATCATTATGGATATGAATAATATACATCTTATCCATGCCAAACATGGTTTACGTAACAAAACATATAAAAGAAAATGAGTCAGTTAACACCCGAAACAACGATAAATCTAAGATATTATTAACAAAACAGTGTTAAAAGATCATATATGATATCATATGAATGTATATGATTCTTGTATAATTTAATAACAATTATTTCACTATTATACAGGAGTTTAACCTAACCCCAACCAAGTAAAAGTACAAGGTAAGGGTTATTTCACAATCTCTTCATTATCCAATGTTGTTTATACGTAATAATCTACTGGGATTTATTTATCATCCACATCCATGTTTCTTAAAAATGTATTTCAAAACATTTTTTACTATTTACTATAATATGGGTTAAATCCATTTATACCCTTGTTGACTTTTATAAGTGGTTTATAAAGGAATCTTTCGTCGTTTTCCAAACAAGGTCCTTTTTAACCTTTTCAACAAAATTAAAGTAAGAATGTTTTTTAACTTATACGGCGGGTGCGACTATTTTCTGCCATTATAAAATCATCGAAGCTTCCCTTACAAGCTTATAAGAATATTTTCAAAGAAAATATTTTATTTTATAAATATATGAATCTTAAATGATTTCAAAATAGAAAGAGATATTTCTCTAAAAAGAGTTTTGATTTCATCTATGTCAAAATCATTTGATGGATTTTACGATTATTTGAAGTTGATTTATTATGATACAAAACTTTTATATTGTATTGAATTTTTTGTGATATGTTTGACTGTGGTTGTGTTATTTTTATACCATTCATGGTTGATGGATGAAGTATTTACATTTCGTATGCTAGTTTTAATATGAATGTTTATGTTATGTTTAAACCCTTTTCATATGGGAATGCATTGGACTTAATATGTGACGGGTGGAGCCCACTATAGTTCCTTGATGCATCGATAGGATCATGAGAGAAACTAGTGTCTTGGTACAAGGCCTTGACAAAATCTTATTTGTAGTCTTGGAACGAGGCCTTGGCTATATGGTTATGATAGTTTGACATTATGCATTCCATCATTATGAAAGTGGTTATTAATATTGCATGTGATTATTCGATTAGTAGATTATCCATGTGAATAAGTAAATGACGCTATTTCATTTTATTTTTGCCATACTATGTTGAAGTTCAAGTTTAAAAGGCTTTTGTTTTAGTTATACATTGCCTAGAATGTTTATTCTTATTTATGAAAGTTTCCGCTATATTGTTATCCTTACTGGGCATTTGAGCTCACCCCTTTTCTATGTTTTATTTTTCCCAGGATGTGAAGAAGTAAATTATGAATGACCTGCAGGGATAGTATGAGGGGATAAGAGTGTGTAATATGGAGACTATGTTGTTGTAGTTTTAATTTTTATGATGTAAAACTTTATGAATATATCTAGTGTTTCCAAGGATACTAAACTAACCAGTCTTTCAAGATTTGATCTATCTTGTGATCATGCCAATATTATGTAATAATGCACCGACTCTGGGTAACTAGGGTCGGGGTGTTACAATTGGATTTATTTCTGAGTGAAATATAGATCTTGGATCACTAAATGGATATGATGTATGTGGTTATCATTTTTAGTGAGAGTGATTTGATTAAAATTTCTTGATGAAAAGATATAAAACATGATATTCACCCATATCTATGTGTTTTTTATAGATTGTGGAATACATCATGTTAATAATTTTGAGATATCTTATATGTATTACTTATAAAACAATACTAGATTGATATCTAAGGTTGATAAATGTTTTTAAAGAGAATAATTCTTAGAATCTGAACGTGGATATTATAGAGATCAATTTCAATAACTCTCACTCATAGGTATTGTATATTGGGTGTGTATCACAAAATTCAACTGATAAACATAGACTCAAAGATAGGATGGAATTAAAGAAACATGAAGTAGATCATCATATCAGTAATGGGGAAAGAGATACTAAATTGGAACCAAGCACTTAGTATCTAAATCTTCCTTGTAGATTAGTTTTGGAATCGGAGAACTATTATTATGTTCCCACAATTAAAATAAATTTGATTTATGTATCTTATTTGAAAAAAACGGGAATTTTATTCATTATTTAAAAAAGGGGCTCTCTATATATAAGAATTAAACGTTTTATGGCATTAAAATTACGGTAAATGGTTTAAAAATTCTAGATATGGATAATTGTTTCTATAACGTATAGAATAAGAAGGTCTGGGATGATTCTAATTCCACATTACTTTTTCATTTTCACCTTGAATATATAAATGATAAATGTATCAAAACAATCCAAAGAGATGGATTATTGGACTCATTCGATTATGAATTGTTTGACATATGAAAATCTTATTTATTAGACAATACAAATAAAGAAATTTTTAGTGGAAAATGTGAATGAGTTAGTAAGTCATTTTATATCATACATAGTGATGCATGTGGACCATTGAGTACATAATAAAGTGGTGGTTTTAGTTAATTTATTTATTTTACTTATGAATTTATTTGGTATGCTTATGAATTTATAATGAGACATGGGAATGACTCTTTTGGAATGTTCAAAGAGTTTTAGAACGAGGTACAAAATCAACCGGGAAAATTTATTAATATTTTTTGACCAGATTGGGGTTATGAATAATTAAGATATAAATTAACTTATCATATTAGAGATTGAGTAATTTTTCTATAAATCACTTCTCTTAAAACACCACAGTGGAATGATGTATATGAGAGGAGGAATCATACCCCATTGAACATGTTTTGATTAATGATCACTTAGTGAAACCTTCCTATTTCATTCTGAGTTAATGCTCTACATAAAACTACTTTATTAAATAATTTATTTCGATATAAATCATTAATAAAGAAACCATATGATATAATGACTAAAAAATATACCATTATGTATTTTACTTGATCTTAGGGTTGTGAAGCACTCATATGATGACTAGAAACATATAAGCTTAGCCCCAATTCAAAAAAATCTTATTTTTGGTTATCTCAAAGAAAAAAGGGATATTATTTACATATACCTACAATATATAAAGTGTTTATAGTGAAATATGGTGTTTTCCTTGATATAAAACACATGAACCAAGTAGTTATTATGAGGAAAGTTAACATAGAGAAGTTCAAGATCAACAAATAGGAAGTGTTTCTAAGATGGAAGTTGAGGTACTTGCAAAAAGAGTTATGGAAGAAGAACTAACTCAGGTTACACAAGAACCTCAAAAGGCTTATAGGATTCATCAAGATCTGTAGAGATATGAATTTCTTATGTAAAATGATGATGATTTAATTTCTATTGATAGTTCTAATTTCTAGAAATGGTTAAAAGACATGGAATCTAAAATGGACTCCATATACACTATCCAAGTATGATACTTTGTGGATACACCTAAAGGTGTGAGATAAATAGGGTGAAATTGGGGTTTCTATAAGAAAACAATCATGGATTATAGAGTGTCTATCCATAAATAATGTCTGGTAGAAAAGGGTTGCAAAAAAAATCATTGCATTGAATTTAAAAAAACCCTTTAACCTATTTCAACGATAAATCCTATTCAGATATTTCTTTTGATGAAAAATCATTTTGATTATGAGATATATCAAAATTTATTTCCTTAATTATAATTTATTTAAGGATGTTTATGTGATTCATCTCAAAGGTTTTGAAGTTACAAATGAGTCTTCAAATATATAAAAATTATAATGATCCATTTATAGATTAAAGAAATATTTTTAAAGTTGGAATATATAATTTAATGGTGAAATAAAATACTTTGGTTTCATTAATAATGTAGATTTTCTTGTTTATATAAGTGTATTAGTGGGAGTGTTTTAGTATTTATGATATTAGATGTGGAAGAAATAATTCTTATAAAAAATGATATCCTTACATTACATTCTATAAATATGTGGTTGATTAAATGATTTTCTATGAAATAAATGCGTGAACCAGTCTACATATTGGGTATGAATATCTATAGATATAGATTTAGGAGGTAGCTTAGATTGAGTCAGAACATAAATATTGGTAAAGTGATAAATATTCTTAGCATAGAGAACTAAAAATGGGGTCTTTATCAGTGTTACATGGCATGAGTCTTAAGAAGATACAGGATACATCAAAGTAATTATAAAGGACAAATATAATTAACAATGGGTCCTCCATAGGATCTATCATGTATTCCATATTTTTTACTCAACCCATTATCTATTATACTCTTAGAATAACTAGAAAATTATAATCTAATCCTTGTTAGAGCCACTGGATTTTTTATAATAACATCCTTAAGTACTTGAGAAGAATTAAGGATATGTTCTTGATATTTTGAGGATAGAATGATCTCTATATAAAGGGTTACAATTATGTTAGTTTCAAATTTAATAAATATGACATGATATCTCAATATAGTTTCATGTTTTTTTGAATGATAAGAAGAGTTCCAAATAAGACATCATAAAGGACTCGATAATAAATACAGTATAGATCTTTGAATTAGATTATATGATAGAATATAATCATATCAAGAAGTTTATTTCTTATAACAACCTATATTTTGGACAGGGTCAAAAAGTCATTGAGTTTTTGAACTTTTAATTTAGTGGATGGGATGGATTTTGATTTGAGACTTGGAATGTAAATACAAGAATTGGATTACTTAAAAGTGATGGTTTTAGATATGGTTTAAGGACTAAAAGGTTTTGTGAGAATTTGAATGAGTTTTGGGAGTGTTGGACCCCAAAAAATCAAGTTCAAGGAAGGATGGTATGGGCACACAGTTATTCTAAAACCGTGCAGCCGTCTAGGAGTAATTGTGCACCCTGTTAAAGGTGTGCATAGGTGAACTACATGGGATGTTCATGGTCTCCACAAACCATGTTCCCATCCCATAATAGTTCCACTTAACGAGTAGTTACACATGGTTTATGCACACAATTTTACATACCGTGTGAGCTAACCATGCATAGTGTGGCTTCTAGGTAGAGGAGGCTATACAATTGGTGAAAAGTGTGTTAATATAAGTAGCCAAACCATTTGATTCTTTAATGATCTGAAAAATACCATTTACCCCTCCAACCTATTTATTTTCTCCCCCCCATTTTCTTTCTCCTTCGTTTACACCAGGTACAACCACTTGTGCTCCATTTCCTCTCCTCTCCTAGTATTTGGGAGATATTCCTCTTCTATACTCCCTTTCACTCACTTCCAATCTCATTGGATAATCCTTGGTAAGATCTTCAACCATTTATCCCTTTTATTCATTTATCTCACTATCGATGATTCTATTTTTAGGTAAGATCATTTTCCCTATTTTCAGGGTGTTTGTCTAATATTCTGATTTCTCTCATTTCAGATCAAATCAAAGGATAATAATGGATTAGTAAACTATCCTAAAAAAGGTAGGTGAAATATATGAATTTCCCTTATAGTTGCGTTGTTTATATGATATAACCATTGTGCCACATGCCTGACATTCTGGGTGTCACTTCTAATTTATTAAACGTGTTAAATTAGATTTCTAGACCACATGTATTGTGTTTTAGACCCCCTTTGATATGGTTGGAGGTTGTGAAATCTACCCAAACCTCTCCTTAGTGTGAATTTTTATTATTACACATGATAAATTATCCTTATCTACCTTAATAAAATACCATTGGGGTGTGTTAATTTAAATTTTCTATATATAATGTTCTTCTTGTTCATTGAATCACCTTTTAGGTATGTTAATTTATTTCACTTTAGTGAGATTATTAAATTGAATTAAAATAATTGTTTATGAAAATATCATTCTTTCGAATAAAACTACCTTTTGAGGTGCACTGTCTTATAAATAAAAAGGTGAGTTGATTATTAATCTTCATAGTGTTTTGTATCATTGACATGGGTTCTTCCATGAGCTGGATGACAAACATGAATTTTGTATTACATTTTAAAATATTGGTATTATGAAAATCTTATTATAAGAACCTATTTCATTATTATTAACATCCCCCAAAACTGTTGGATAAGATATCCTTATTCATTCATTGCGCTATTATGGGCATGATGTCCCTTACAGTGTATGACACTCATATGATTATATAAGGATGATTAAGTTACACTTTGGGTCCTAACTCGTATGAAGTATTTATATATATGGATATATAAACTTATATATGTATTACATATAAATAAATACACACTTATATATATATACATGGTTACATGTTCAGAGATATCTCATCTTGGGACAAAATAGTTATAGTCAGACAGGTGTCCTTGAGGAATATTATCCCAACTTGTTTACATTTATAATTAAAAAACTTATTTACTTTAGATATACCTACACACCAATTTATTTTATATTCACAAGCTAGATTTCACATTATAAACTATTTTTGGTGGCTTACTTAGTATATCTTACACCCTATTTGGGCCGCTATTTCACTGGGGTACCTGAAAAGGTCTCATGTAGGATCTGGTTCCTAGATTATAATTTCTTGAAGTTATCCTTCTTCACTAGGATGGAGTATGGGATAAGAGGTCCGAGCTTGTTATCATGATTCTGTTGGATATATTTGTTACAAATTTTATTTTTTATAACCTTTTTCAGTCTTTCTATGTACTATAGATACCTACCTGTATTTCTATTAGAGTGTTTTCGTGCATGATCATTTATTCATTCATTATAAATTTATAGTTATTATTATATTCTGTTAGATTTATTTATTTTTTTATGATTATGCTATATTTTCATTTGATTTATAGGGTATAATCTCTCCACTATACTGACTTTAGACCCACCCTGCTAGTCGATAGCCTCTTGCATATTGGGATGCACGCCACTGGCTCCGGGCACTGTTTGAGTGTATCTTGGTCTAGGATGCTAAAAATGGTATCATAGGTTTCTTTTCACTATTTGTAATTATTATTTTGGGATGGTAGACAAGAGACTAGGAATGTGTCAGTACTTGGTAAATAGATTGTGTCTAGGTCTGGCCAACCCATGCACGAGGGAAAGATCAAGTTGCAGGGGAATGTGACTATTATTCATGATGCTATTATTATAATAGATTTATATTTCACCTTTTTTCATTTTCATACCTTTTATGATTATTGATTTATGGATTATAATTTTACTTATTATCCTGGAATGGTAAAAGAAGTGAGGTATTGTAACCTGTATCATTCTAGTCACATAGAGATTCACATACCTTTCATATACCATGCTATGTAGATTTCATTATAGTTTTCCTGATGCATGATGATCTGTATACCTTACTTGGTGATTATTAATAATTCTTATTTCTATACCATGTTAGGTAATTTATTATCATCCCTAGATATATATTCAATGCTTGGTGTTAATTATGATATAGAGATGATTAAATAAAATGTTTGCATTAACCTAAACTATTTTCCCCTCATATATTGATGGTGGAATCCTATCTAATCAACTTATAATTTCATTTTTGAGACATGTGTAAGAACTCAGTTCATCTTATGAGGTATGTGTTTCTCCTTTTTCTTTTCCTTTGAGTTGTTTTTTAGAAAACAAGGAAATATAGACAAATGTTAAGTCTTAGTATTACACTCTGTGTAATCCCATCTACATGCTATGTGGTCTAGACTTGTAGGATGGGGATACATAGTGTGTGATTTCATTTTCTAGGAAGATAAGAAAAATACACTACACGCCGTATACTTCCTAGTACACGTCATGTAGTCATGTCGGCAAGGTCGGTGTGAGACATATAAAGTAAGTCAGAGAATTTATGAACAATAAAATGATATATACGCCATGTACTACTAAAATTAGGCTTAAAATGGGTATTATCCTCATTTTTTCTTCTTCTGGAAAAAAGATCCACTGAGTGAAGAACATGGATCTGTGTGATTATTTCCTTCTCCCATTTTGTCATCTGAAACCCGATTCAATTGTTTTCGGTCACATTGAAACCCAATCAGTATGGGATTTCTTCTTCTAGAGAAGTTCTTGGTGTTTTTTTCTCTTAATAGAGTTATTTAAGGTTGAATTATTTACCCATTTTTTTAGATCTACACTATTTTAGTCTAATTCAAGTGCCGATATCAGTTTATATCAGTTATACGACATAAAGGTAGGTGGTATTGCGCCTTTCGTTAAATTTCGAGTATATTATATGTTCCAAAATGGAACAAGACCATTTTTTGGCTATTTTTTGGCTCTATAATTGAAACTTGTAGATGCCTAATGATGTTTAGGTATTTGGTTATATGAAATTGAAGCATGAGATTGTTGTTTGTTAGATTTAGGGACACCCATGGGTGAATTTCATGTAGTTAGCTATTCAGAAAGAATGCCTTTGAGGCTTGTGAATGTTTTCTCTTTTCGGGCTTGATTAGAATGATATATATATATATGTATGTATGTATATTATTATATGAAATTACCATGTGAGTTGTTATGATTTAAAACAACATAATAGTTTAGTTTGCATATGTTTGCTGCTATGTGAATTTCCTAGGTGAGTTGATTATCAAAAACAATGTATTAGTGTAATTTACATGTGCTAATTATAATATGCTGAAATGATGATACACCAGGCTTGCCCCTAATTATAATATGCTGAAATGCTGATACACTGGGTTTTACCCTAGATATGATAAAATGCTGATACAATAGGCTTGTACCTTATTATAATATGTTGAAATACTGATACATAGGACTTGTCCCTGATTTGAATATACTGAAATTCTTATACATCGGGCTTGGATCTGAGACATATTGAATACGAATGACTGAAGACGTGTCTTCCAAGCCAAATCACAATCTTGGATTCAGTCTGCACTTCTTTTCTTAGATAGCTTGATGAGGTATTTGTTGCCTTCACTTTATATAGTGTATTGACGAGCTCGAGATGGATCATGAGACTTATATAATTAAATGAATTTAAATTTATTAAATAACCTTAAATGAATTTAAATAAATGAAATTACATGTAGGATTACTTAATTTTTCTTATCTACTAGTTTACTGCATTTCACTAGTGTACACTACTGTTTCATATACTCACAGAAAGATAGGCACCGATATTTGGTGGTTTCCTACTGGGATTTATTTCTCACACCCTATTTGGGTCACGTTTTTGGACCCAAATAGACTATATTGCTGTAGTTGTCAATAGGGAAAAGGTTCCCTACATAGGTATATGATTGCTACTTAGGAGCATGAGAGCATGGGACCAAGCTTTGTCTTGTGATGCTACTGAGTTTATTTTATTTTTCACTATAATATGTATTGTATTAGTATCTTCTTGCAATGTATCTTGTTTTCTCTTTTTTCTTAGAACATGTGATATGCTGCATCATTTGTTTCAGTCTTCAGTTGTTTACTTTAGTTGCATGTTGTTTACTGCTTCCGCTATTGTTATCATTTACTCAACTGTGTTACACTCTTCCAATGAGAGAATAGTTTCTCCACCATCACAACTTTGGACCTCACTGCTAGACGGAGGTCTTTGACATTTGGGGAAATGTTCATGAGGCCATGTGTTCAGCCGGGTACATGGAACCAATTGAGTGGCTTCTGGATCCGAGACATTACAAAGTGGTATCAGAGGGGTTTCTTTCCTTCTTTGTCTTACAATTTGGAGACTATAAACACGGATAGAAAGGAATGGGTATTTGGTGATTAGTTATTCCTAGGATTAGCTACCCCAAATATCGGGAAAAGAGAAATTTCCATGAAATGACTTGTAATATTTTGATTTTGAGCTATTAAAGTTGATTTTATTTCACCATTGAGTGACGTACTTGATTTCAACTATTAGTATTAATGAAATTGTGGGTTCTATTTTAGTTTCAACCTGAAGATATGAGGGTATGACATCTCATGCATTATATAGGCACTTGTTAGAATCACATTCCATGCATTATACCATGCCATATAGGATTCATTAGTTATCACATGTTGTTGTGGTAGATGTTGTGATAGATATGTCTGTTGTTGTGATAGGTGTGTTGGTATGTTCTATGGTTTGGATGGAATGGATGCCAAACTTTGGTTCCTGAGGTGTATGGGACCTCTTGGACCAGAATTTGGTAGATCATGATCCAATTTTTATCTATAATTGTACTGTGATATGTTTTTCTTGGGTTTCAAACTTTGATTCGTGGTGATTATGGGCCCTCACAGATCGGAATTTGGTATCCCACTGGTTGGTTTTTCTGTAGAACATGGATTTTCTAGGAAATCTAGAGTTTCTATCCTAAAAAACCTAGTATACATGGCGTGTAGTTTATCCTAACACATCATGTGTTCTTCCTGTTCAAGGAAGAATGTTTTCCAAAATTTAATAAGAACACATAATGTATCCTATGTACATGTCATGTAGTCCTAGACTGTGTAACCTACTGTGTGAGGAGGGAACATGGGTTGTCAGTCTTTGAGTAAGACACACCATGTACTTGGAGTAAAAACTGTGTAGAATTCAACCTTGTATCCGTCCATGTGACTAACAACACAATTGGATGAAAATTTTGATGTACACGCCATGTCTAGATTGAACATGCCGTGTAGTCTTACACCAGCAGAACCATGTAGTTATGGCTGTGTAAAAGTACCTGGTAAGGAAGTAAACTCAAGTACACACCCATGTAAAGGCCTATAAGGACACTCCATTTATGGGGTAATACACTCTGTGTACTCCTATTTTGAAAAACATGAGTTTTTTCTTTAATATGTTCCATTCTAACACTTCTGAGTAACAATTTCCTTTTTGTTAAGTCGGTACAGAGGTGTGTGTGCTGAACTTTGTAGAGTCATGACACCATGATGACCACAAGTTGTATGCCAAGAGAGAGATGATGAGAATACTCTATAAATTATGGGCCATGGGCTACCGATAGATCCTCCAGTTGTGCCTGCTGCGGCACCAGCTGTTATACCTGATGCGGGGGCAGACACACAGTTTTGAGAAGGTTTTGTGAGGTCTATGCATACCTTCCATGGAGCATTGTAGGCTACCACATCTATGGAAGAGATGAAGCATATATTCCAGCAGAAACATCCGTATATTTTTTCAAGTAATATTGGACCAAAGGCTATGGAATCCTGAATGGAATTAGTGCTAACAATCTTCAATCATTTGGAGATGCCTCTTAAGAGGAGGGTCAAGCTCGGGATTTATATGCTCCAAGATTCCACCTAGAGGTGGTGGGATGTTATCATATAGATAGGGTTCTATCAGGACATGGTATGGGGAGACTTCTAGGTAGTATTCTACAACTACTTATTTCCTATGACCCTTAGGGATGATCGAGCCCGAGAGTTCAGGAATATGGAGTAGGGTACTATGTTAGTGATGGACTATACTTCCCGCTTTATAGAGCTTTTGTTATTCACACATATTTTGATGGGTGATGAGGAATTGAGAGCTAGGAAATTTGAGGATGGTCTTCAGTATGATATCTGAGCTTAGGTGAAGGTTTTTAGGTTTATTTCTATGTATTCTATTGTGAATCAGGAACTGATTACCGAGAGTAACCTATGGGAATCTAGGGGTGCGAGCTAGGGTGGTTTGGTACCGAGATATGGTACTGTCTCAACCGGAAGTAAGAATAATTGCATGGAGTTTTCTCATGGGGATATGGTCAGTCATAAACTATCTTTTGGTATCTATGTGAGGTGATACCGATGCAGAAATCTTGGGAATACTAAACCTCAATGCCCAAAAAACCCAGTTGAGTGCCGATCTTATGGAAAGATGGGCCATCTACAACACTTATGCAGGAATTTTCCACTAGTGGACAATGAGAGAGGTTCTGTATAGACTCCACATATAAGATTAGGGTCAATATATTCTCAGTAGTAACTAGAATACGTTGGGGCATGCAGGCCAAGCCGGTGGGTGTGGCCATAGTAGCCAGACCCCAGGATCTCAGCGACAGTAGGGCAGGTCAGCTCAGGGTAGCCAAGCTATGTCATAGGGCCGTGGTACAAGTCAGATATATGTAGTGAAACAAACCCAATAGAAGAAGGATCATGGACCTTCTACTGTCAGAGGTACTATTCTAGTCACCTCTATTTTATCTTCTGCACTTTTTTATACTGGTGAAACATATAGTTTTATATCCATTTCTGATGTGGATATCCTTGAGCTTTGTGTTTCTACTACTTCTAATTTTATGATGATATAAAATTTATTTGATATTAGAACAGAATTTGTTCATTAGTTTAAGGAGTTCCCCCTTGAGATTAGTGGGTGTCACTTTCTATGGAACCTTTACGTCTTAGAGATGAGAGGCTTTGATGTCATTATCTGAATGGGATGGTTGGTTTCCTTTAGAGCCTTTGTTGACTGCTATCACCTCAGGGTGAGTTTTACATCACCAGAGGGCATATATTTTCTATAAAAGGGTGAATGGGGTGTCCAGGAAAGCCAAGATGGACCTGAGCATCGTGTATTGGGAGGGATGACAGCCCATATTACGAGTTTATATCTGGATGATCAGGTAACATGTTTGGAAGATTTTCTTCTAGCAGTTGATCATTTTAGGGACATTTTCCCGGACGTCTTCTCAGTCTTAGTTCCGATTAAATAGGTGGATTTCACTTTCGAGCTAGTTCCAGGAGCTACAAAGATATCTATTCTTCCTTACAGGATGGCTACGACGGAGTTGTAAGAGATCAAGAGGTAGTTGTAAGATTTGGAAGCTAAGGGTTTTATCTGACCTGGTAAATCTTCTTGGGGTTCACCAGTCCTTTTCACAAAAAAGGAAGAAGGTACTCTCAGGATATGCATGGACTATAAAAAACTGAACCAGTTGACAGTTAAAAATAAATATCCCTTACCACAGATTGATGACCTATTTGATCAGCTTTGAGGAGCTCTGGTGTTCTTGAAGATTGACTTGAGTTTAGGATATCACTAGGTATGTGTTCAATCAGCAAACATACCTTGTACAACCTTTTGAAGAAGGTATGGTCTCTATGAGTACTTGGTTATTCCATTTGGTCTCATGAACACACCATTAGTTTTCATGGAGCTGATGAATAGAGTGTTCCATCCTTACCTAGATTCCTTTGTGGTGTTTTTCATGGATGATATCTTGGTGTATTCTCACAATCGACACGACCATTCCAAGAAACTTAAGATCATTTTGAATACAATGATAGAGCATCAATTATATGCTAAGATTGCAAAATGCCACTTCTGGATGGATCAGATTCACTTCCTGGGTCACATCATCTTAGAGACTAGAGTATCTGTGGACCCAGAGAAGGTGAGAGCAGTAGTTACCAGGGATCATCCCAAGAACATTTTTGATGTTCGAAGTTTTTTAGGGATATCTAGTTACTACATGCATTTTATACAAGACTTCTCATGCTTAGAAGCACCAATAACGGACTTGACTAAGAAATGTGTGAAGTTTGCATGGTCAGATTCTTGTGATGTTGCCTTTAGGGAGTTGAAGGGATGTTTGAATTCAGTGCCGATACTGATATATCCAGATCTGGGAAAGAGTTACACTGTGTACTATGATGCATTAGTTATTGGGATGGGAGCAGTGATTATGAAGGGAGATCGAGTAGTTGCGTACAGGTCTCGATAGTTAAGGCCACATGAGATAAATTACCCGACACATGATCTCGAGTTGGTTGAAATTGTTTATGCTTTGCGCTACTGGAGATATTACTTATCGGGGGTGAATTTTGTGGTGTAAATGGACCAAAAAAAGTCTCAAATACAAATTCATTCAGTGTAATTTGAATTTTAGACAGTGATGGTCGGTAGAATAGCTTTAGTCGTTTGATATTGAGGTTGAATATACTTTTAGAAATGGTAATTCATTGGCTGATGCATTGAGGAGGAGGACTCAAATACAGGCATTGTAGGAGGCCAGTGGTGAGTGGAAGATAATGGATTTGTTCTCTAAGATTCATTTAGAGGTTCACAACAGTCAGGGACAGACTTATCTTTCATCTTTGGATGTTACCTCTACCCTACTGGATAGATTAAGGATGAGGAAACTATCAGATTTTGAAGGCCTGATTCTATGGGAGAGTGTGGTAGGTGAGGAACCTCCTCCTAGATGGATTATAAGTGAGGATTAAGTTCTGCATTTCCATGGATATTTCTGGGTTCTAGGGGATATCCACGAGGAGATGATGCGGGAGTTTCATGCTTCAGTTTGGGTAGTGCATCATGGAGTCACCAAGATGTACTGTGACTTGCACCGTTAGTATTGGTGATTGGGTATGAAGTGAGAAGTAGCTTGTTTTGTTACATGGTGTTCCACCTCTCAATAGGTGAATGAGAAAAATTATTGGATGAATGGAATTTTATAGCAGGTACCCATTCCTGAGTGGAAATGGAATGATGTCATGATGGATTTCATGATGGGGTTACGGAGGTCTCCTAGAGGAAGCCATGCAGTGTGGGTTATAGTTGACTCGTTTACAAAGGTCGCTCACTTCTTGTCGATCAAGGAGACCTTTGGTGTTGATGAGCTCAGAAAGCTGTATATTCGAGCGGTGGTATGACTTCAGGGGGTTCCTCGTTCTATTGTTTCAGATAGGGATTCCCGCTTTACATCTCATTTATGGCAGAGTTTTCAGAGGGTGTTGGGTACATATGTTCTATTGAGCACATCATACCACCCTTAGACCGATGTCTAGTTAGAGTGTATGATACAAGTTCTAGAGGACATGTTTAATGCTTGTATCGTAGACTTTGAAGGATCTTGGGAGGATCATATACCCCTATTTGATTTTTCCTATAATAATAGCTTCTAAGATACTATTCATATGGTACCATATGAGGCTTTGTATGGTAGGCCATGTCGATCACCCTTGTGTTGGATAGAGTTAGGAGTGGCAGCTATGCTGGGACCTCATCACGTCCAGGAGACTACTGATCATGTTTACTTAATTCAGAGATAGATGGATGCTACAAAGTCTCATCAGAAATCTTATACCAATCGCCATAAATGACCCTTAGAGTTTGAGATCAGGGATTGAGTTTTCCTATGCATCGCACTGAGATTGGGACACAAGAGGATCAAAAGATAGGGTAAACTTTCACCATGATATGTTGGACAGTTTTAGATTCTAAAATGAGTCGGGTCAGTTGCCTATCAGTTGTAGTTGCCTTAGAGGTACCTAGCCATGCACAACGTCTTCCAAGTATCTCAGCTATGCCACTATCACTTAGACCCATCTCATGTTTTTCATCTCGAGGAGGATGTGCTTCATGTTGATTCATCCTTTTAAGAGAATCCAATTCATATAGATGATGGGAGCATGATGGTTGTCTGAGGCCAGTCAGTTCCTCTCATATGGGTTCTATGGTACAATGTTTGAGTATAGGATGAGACATGGGAGAGAGAGGATGACGTACATGCTCAGTGGATGGAGTTATTATCAGATATTCCTTCACCACCCTTAGAATGGAAATTCGTGGATGAATTAATTTAAGGGGGAAGTTTGTAAGAATCAGGTTCTTCTTATGAGGTATGAGTTTCTTCTTTTTATTTTCCTTTGATTTGTTTTTGAGAAGACAAGGAAAACTAAAAAAATGTTATGTTTTAGTAGTACACATTGTGTAATCCCATGTACACACCGTGTGGTTTGGCTATGTAGGATGGGGATACATGGTGTGTGCTTTCGTTGGCCCAGAAGAGAAGAAAAAGCCACTACATGCTGTGTACTTCCTAGTACACGCTGTGTAGTCATTTTGGCAAGGTCGGTGCAGGACGTGTAATGTAAGTAGGAGAATTTATAAATAGTAAAATGATATAAACTCCATATATACTAACTTAAATTCCGTGTAATACTAAAATTAGGATTAAAAAGGGTAATAGCCTCAGTTTCTATTCTTTTGGGCAGAAGAGCTGCTGAGTGAAGAACAAGGAGCTATGAGATCATTTCATTTTCCCATTTTGTCATCTAAAACCCTATTCAAGTTCCATCGGTCACGTTGGAATCCAATTAGTAAGGAATTTATCCTTCTAGATTCGTTCTTGGTGTTTTTGTATCTTTATAGAGTTATTTAAGGTTGAATGATTTACCTATTTTTTTAGATCTACACCGTTCTAGGTTGATTCAAGGGATGATGTTGGTTTATATCAGTTATACGACATTGAGGTTGGTGGTATTGTGCCTTTTGTTAAATATTGATTTGATTATATGTGCCAAAATGAAATGAGACCATTTTTTGGGTATTTTTTTCTCTATAATTGAAACTTGTATATGCCTAATGATGTTTAGGTATTTTGTTATATGAAATTAAAGCACAAGATTTCTGATTATTTGATTTTGGTACACCCCATGGGTGCGTTTCTCATGGTTAGTTGTTTGGAAAGAACACCTTTAAGGCTTTTGAATGTTTTCCCTTTTTGGGTTTGATTAGAATGATATATATATTGTTATATGAAATTCCCACATGAGTTGTTATGATTTAAAAACATGTAATAGTTTAATTTTCATGTGTTTGTTACTATGTGAATTTCCCACATGAGTTGATTATTGAAAACTTTGTATTAGTGTAATTTACATGTGATGATTGTAATACAATGAAATGCCAATACCCTGGGTTTTATCCTAAACACGTTGAAATGCTAATACACTGGGTTTTACCTTAAATATGCGGAAATTCTGATACACCGAGCTTGTTTTTTAAAGGTTGGGGCTGGAGCCTCATATTTATTATTAAATCAAAGAAAAGAACTCTTTTAACTAGGTAGACAGAAACCCATTACACAACCCTAAGGCCCAGTGGGCTTGTAGCCCGTTACATAGCCCGTAGGCCCAAATTTTTGGCCCAATTCACATTCTGTGAATAGTAACCTACCTTTTACAGTACCCGCACAGTACCGCCGCCGCTGCAGTGACCTGCCGCCACTACAGTACCCGCTGATGAATAGTTCCGCCGCTACTACAATACTTCTACAGTACTGATACAGTAACCTACGCCCAATGGGTTTTGAACCCCCATTTTTCATGTAGGATTACGGGGTGCTTACCACTAAGCCAAACCACAACTACTGGGCTTGTCCCTGATTTGAATATACTGAAATCATGATACATTAGGAATGCCCCTGATTTGAATATGATGAAATTCTTATATATCAGGCTTGGCTCTGATACATATTTAACTGGAATGACTGACGAAACGTCTGCCAATCCAAAGCACAAGTTTAGATTGAATCTTTACTTCTTTTCATAGATAACATGCTAAGGTATCTATTTCATTCACTTTATATAGGTGATTTATGGGCTCAGGCTGGATCCTGAGACTTATATAATTCAATTAATTTAAATTGATTATATAACATGAAATTAATGTAAATAAATCTAATTATGTATAATATTATTTACTTTTGAGTACCTACTAGTTTACTGCATTTCACTAGTGTACACTACTATTGCATATACTCACTAATAGATTAACACCGTTCTATGGTGGTTTCTTATTGAGATTTATTTCTCACACCCTGTTTGGGTCATGTTTTTAGGCCCAAATAGACTACATTTCTGTAGGTGTCAATTGGGTAAAGGATCCCTACACAGGTACATGATTGTTTCTTAGGAGCAAGAGATCATGGGACTAAGCCTTGGCTTACAATGATGTTGAGTTTCATTTTTATTTTACTATAATTTGTATTGTATTAGTATCTAATTTTAGTGTATCCTTTTTCTCTGTTTTCTTAGAACATGTGATATGTTTCATCATTTGGTATTATATGCCTCCTGATTAACTTTATATTTCAGTATTCCATTTTTTTACTTCAGTTGCATTCTATTTACTACTTCCTCTATTGTTACAATTTACTCCATTATGTTACACTCTTCTAATGAGGTCATAGTTTTCCCACTATAACACCATAGTCCCTCACTACTAGTTGGAAGCCTCTGGCGTTTGGGGAAATGCGGTTGAGGCCATGTGGCCAACCGGGTACGGGGTACCAGTTCAGTGGCATCCAGATCCAGAATGTTACACCATGAAGCACTGATTTCATTGGATCAAATATTAATTATTTTGATTAAATGGGTTCTAGATTGAAATTTATAAAGTGTATGGTCAATTTATAAATTGGGAAGAGGTGAACCATATAATCGAACCATATCATATAGAATCGCTATAGCTTGAATTAATTTTGGCATTATTTTCAATTAAATGGGAAACAATGGTCTAATTTATAAATTTCAAGGCCCTTTACAAATTTGAGAATGGTAACCCATATAATTAAACGGTTATATATAGATTTTTTTTTTCTAAAAACAAAGGTGAAAACCTAGTTGTAGAAAGATTAATTTCATTTGTAAATTATAATGGCAATCACCTTTATAAATTGTTAATGATCATTTTTCAAATTGAACCATGATGATTATACATAAATTCTAAACTGAAATTTTTATAGAAATAGATTCCTTTATACAAGCTTGTACACCATAATTTTTGGCATGAAGACCCATATGAATAAATTCCCAAAAGCATAACTGGACCCAAGTAGGCCAGTTGGGGCATGTTGCTTATGAGAAAACTGGACTCAATCCAAGTAAGTCAACTTTGATATGATATTCTCATATTCTAAACCCATTAAGGGTGTTTTAAAATAATCTTGAATGAAATAGTGGGACCCTCATAGGTCTCCTTTTTCTTTTATTTTCCTTGATTCTTAACCACATGGGGGTGTTCACATGCTAATGGGATGGTTGTTTAAAGTTTTTGTAGCATCTTGTATGTTGTTAAATATAAACATATGTTGACATCTTACTTAAAAAGTACCTTTAATTAATAAAATCCCTGTTATCTACTTTTGAGTTTTATTATTATGAGGCATTAGTTAATTAAAATTCCGATTACAAAAATAAAGAGGTTTTTCTTCTATATATTTGAAATTGACATTTTCTTTAACCGTTTCAGTTTTGGAAACTCTTGAATCAAATAATTTTTGTAAAAGGGAAATTATAGGATAATTTTCCTAAAATTTTGTATGATATAAGCTAAATAAGGTGATTAGTATAGTTGTTTTTAAAACTTGTAATTGTAATCCCTTATATTCTAGTTATTTAAATTTTTAATAAATGTGCATCATTTAAATTCATTAAAGTGAAACATGATATAGGTTTTTATAGAAGTAATCTTCATGTAAGGGTTAGTTCTTTATATTTCCTTTTAGCAGGAATGTAGATCTTTACTCTAGATCCCAGTTGAATTGTTTCTAGGATGTGTTGTACATATAAGTCAGGCATTAAGGCCTTGTGATCTTTTCATGTGTGACCTTATTTTAGGATCAACACCTTATGATTTATTTTGGTGATATCCCTATAGAGGTAGTTCCCTTAGAAACTTGAATAATTTCTAAATTCTCTCTTCTGATTTTTAGATGAGAGGTGTTGTTTAGGTGCCAGTTTTCCTAAGTAGGACTCTTAAATAATGAATGTACAACCCCAGGTAGGCATGTGGTTATTTGGTGAGTTGAGATTTAAGGTGTATTATCATATATGGGTAACACTAGACACTAGTTATCTACCCCTTTCATTAGTTTTATGAAATACCAAATAAAACTTCCCCATTCAAATTCTTGGTGATGATTAGGGCTTGGTAGCCGATATTGGCAGGTGATGCCGTCACACCTATGGTGATAGAATCCGAACCTCTTATATTAAAAATTCCATACCTGTTTTAGTTTAACCTCTTCAAAAATAGATGTTCCAATCATGTTATACAATGTGTAATAGATTTATGTGAATGGGTTATGGTTCTCATTCTAGATACCTTAGGAAAAGGTTGGAGACCTTGATGTCATTAATTTTGTTTTATACCCTAGTAGGTCACTATTTGGTTATTCTAGGTAACCTACGAGAGAGGTTTGATTAAGGTTTTATAATTCCTTAAAAGAAAAGAGAATAGTTTTAATCTAATTATGGAATTAATTCAAGGGTGGTTCTTGGTTTTTTATATACCAATATATTGAATCCTTTACTTCTGGAAAGAACATTGGGTGATGAATATTGAAACTGGATTGGATGGGAAGGATCATTCAGGTACCTGAACTAGTTGACTAGTAGTTTTGCATTTATACTTTATTCTCATAGATGATGTTGTGAGGTGGGTGATCTTAAAAAAATCATAGAACATGTGGGACACCCAATTTTGAAGAGAAGTTCCAATGGAACTCTTGGTGTGTTCAGTTACTGACATACCATGTAGCATGGTAAGTTTGATTTTATTGAGGGATAAATCTTAGGTTTGTGTTTTTGAGTCTTGAATCAGGTGGTACAAGATGTTCAACCATTTCATGAGTTTGGTTTGGTACATTCCAGTTATATGGGGTACCTTTTGGATAACCAAATGGTGGGTGGCCTTATGTGATCCAAGGATCAATGATTTCAAATTATGTTTCTTTTGAGCATGATGGCCAGGATATCAAGTAAATTAAAGGAAGTTTCATGATAAAGGATATCTAGAAATAAAATTGAGCACCGTGAGGATATTGACCTATGTGGTACCTAGGAACTCATGGTTAGGAGGCATGGTGTTAGGCGTTAGATAAGTCTATTATGGCTTGTTTTCAACACAAGTGTGTCTGAGAAAGATTATCATGCACCTAACAATAAAATATTGATGTACTCCTGGTTTATAGGTGACCATGAACCCTATCTTGACTTCACCTTGAGTACACTGAGGGAGAATTAGTTATATATTGAGCTTAAGAAAATCAATTTCCCTTCCTTTATTGATGGATGAACTCCTTGGAAGTGTGAGAAAGGAGTGTTTTAGAGAAATACAAATGGTGTGCATGTCACAAATGTTGGTTGGAGGATGACCCTCTTTAGAGAAGGATCGTGACAATTTGGGATTAGTCAAGGATGGTTGTTTTGGAAATCATATGTTATATGGTAAAAATAATGTTGAATGGTTCAATTAGGATATATCACTAGAATTTGGTTGTGGAATTTGGTGAATGTGCTTGATGTGATCTCAAGATTCCTCCACTTAAGGTAATTTGGATCTAGTATCTGAAATGTTTTGACCATCTAAGCTGGGTGTTTTTGAGAACTGTTAGCCAAAAGTGGTTCGACTAGAGATCTTTGTAAAGGAAATATTCAGTCATTTTGGAAGTGTTTCATGAACACCATGGGTTTAGGTGGGTGACATGGAAATGATCACATAAGATTTTCAACGGAATCCAAAGAGACCAATTTTGAACTGGATCAACTAGAATTTACCATTTATATTAGAGTGAGGTCCAGAAGTAGTTTCCTCACCATAATTATGTGTATCATTTTGATAAATGTGTTGGGAAAATCATTAGAATTATATGGACATGATTCAATAAGAAATTATGATGCTTCATGAGCTGTGAATCAGAGTTTTCCATTTAAATGTTAAGAATTAAGGTGGAGAGAACCTTAAGCTTCTTGATAAAAGAGATGACAGTTTGACCTTTTCTTAGGATTAACAGGCTTGAGAAAGCCCTATCTTGATTTTTTAGATTTTTTATGAGCATTGGATCGAGTTTAGTAATATTAAACACCATAAAATTATTTTGTATTTGGGAGGCGTTAGGTGTTTTGAGACACAACAAAACCATTTCAGTAGAAATTCTTAACATGAGTAGGTCATGTGTTATTTTTGTTATTCCCCAAGGATTATCTAGGATGAGAAGTTATGAGGTGGGGATATTTTAATGTCTCATGTTATGGACTGGGTCATGAGTGTTATACCCTAAGAACTCAAGTTTGGGGAAGTAGGTAAGGGTGTATGTTTTTTCTAAAACCATATGTCTATTTAGGAGTAACCATGTGCCTTGATCCAAGTATGTATAGGTTACACACATAGGTTGGAAATATTTTTCCCAAACTGTGTGCCTAGAAAAAACCCTTAATTCTAATTAACCAATAGCTATGCATGGTTTAGACACATGGCTTTCCAAACCATTAGATCTTACCTTGTGGGGTGTGGATTCTAAGAAGAGGAGGCTAATAGTTGGTGCATGGTTTTTCAAACTATGTGGCCAAACCATGAAACTATTTAATGATATAAAAAAGACCAATACCCCCATCCATCCAATTTCCTTTCTCCTAATCCTTTTATTTCTCGTTCATGCACACTAGGGGAATCCTTTTGATCTCTCTTTCCTCTCCTCTCACAGGATTTGGGAATCCTTCCTCACATGAACTCCATTTCACTAACCAATGGTCTCGTTGGATGCATCTTGGTAAGAGCTTCCATCGTTTATCCCCTTGAATTATTTATATTGATATCGATGATGCTATTATTAGAAAATCCATTTTATCTATTTTAGGGTGTTTGTCTAATATTATAATTTCTCTAATTTCATATTGAATAAAAGGTCGATAATAGATGATTATACCGTTCTAATCATGAGGTAGGTGGTCTATATGATTTTCTATTATAGTCACATTTTTATATGATACACCCACTGTGTCACATGCCATTGTTTCCATGTGTCACTTATAATTTATGAAATGACTTAAATTAGATTCATATACCACGTATATTATGTTTTATACCCCCTTTGATATGGTTGGAGGTTGTGATATCATTCCAAACCACCCTTAGGGTGGGTTCACATAATTACTCATGGTAAATTATTCTTATCTACCATATGACTAGAGCACCATTCATGTGTGTTAATCTAAATGCCAAGACTATAATGTTATTCCTATGCTTTGAATCAATGTTTAGGTATATTAAGTTATTTCCCTTGAGTGATATAATTGAATTGAATTAAAATAATTTTTGATAAAAATATCACGTTTTCTAATAAAACTACCTTTTAAGGTGTGATATATTATAAATCAAAAAGTGAATTGATTGTTGATGTGAATGGTGATTTATATCATTGAAATAGATGCTTCCCATGGCCATCATAGCTAAAATTAAATGTAATAAAAATATTTTGACTTATAAATAAAATGGAATATATATATATAAATTAAATTTATTATTGAATGGATGGTCTTATGCCATGTAATTAAAATGTTTAAGTGGATTATACTAAAAATGGTCCACTATGAACTGAAATATGTTAGTTTCCTCTTTACAAAATGTTGAGCTAAGGAATTATAGGGCGGGTGGGATTACTTTACATTTTTATTACGACTAGAGGGGCCTTAGTTAGAGTTATTGAGCATGACGTACAACACCCCCTAATTAAAGGATAATCTGAATTGAATCTCACATCTCCTAGATTGTTGGGAATGGAATCTCATGACCCCTTGATTAAGATTTTGAACGTGCTGATCACATCCATGAGCAGGATTATGTAAATGACTTCCCTATCCCATTTTCAGATATTGCGATTTTGAACCATTAATTTTATGAACCTGATTTATTATTATTAACTTCCCCCTGAAACTGTTGGAGATGATTTCTATATCAATTAATTAAGCTATTACGAGCATGAAATCCCTTATAGAGTATGACACTCATATGATTATATAAGGTTGCATGAGTTACACCTCAGGTCCTAACTAGTACAATGTATTTATATATATAGCTACATATTATTGTATATATAGAGTATATATATATAATTACACACACACACACACAGATATATATATATATATATGGTGACTTTTTTAGAGATATCCTAGATTTGGCCAAAGCATCTATAGTCAACCAAGTGTCCTTGAGGAACCAGATCCCATCTTGTTTACATTTATTATTATAGAAATTATTTGATTTTGATATAACTTCACAAAAATTTATTTTATATTCACATACTAGATTATGCATTAAACATCATTGGTGGTGGCCTACTCAGTATGTCTCACACCCTATTCAGGATGCCACTGTACTAGGGTACCCAAAAAGATCTCAGGTTTACAGGATCATGTTCCTAGATTGTACTTGCTTATTATTATCCTTTTTAGATATGATAGAGTACATGAGAAAAGAACTAAGCCTTTTCTCATGGTACTATTAGAGATATCTATTTATTTCTTTTCCTTTGTTAGTCTTGCTATGTACTGGAGATACCTACCTATATTTCTATCAGAGCATGTTCATGAAAAATAGTTTATTTATTAATTATTAATTTCCAGTTATTATTATATTCTAATGAATTTAATTATTTCACTACTGGAAATTAGATCTTTCCCAACGCTTCTATACCAACGGTTTGCAAAAACCGTTGGTATGGGTCCCCTTTCCCAACGGTTTGGCCAAACCATTGGGAAAGGCCACCAAATTGGCCACTTTTCCCAACAGTTTGGCCAAACCGTTGGGAAATACCCTCAAATTGGACACTTTTCCCAACGGTTTGGACAAACCGTTGGGAAAGGTGGACCTATCCCAACGGTTTGGCCAAACCGTTGGGAAAGGTCCCCCAATATGCCACTTTTCCCAACGGTTTTGCCAAACCGTTGGGAAAAGTGGGCCAAAATTCAACATCCTTCACAGAATGAAAATCACAACCAAAGACCTATACCAACGGTTTTAACAACCGTTGGTTTAGGTACTTTCATTTTTTATCGGACCTTCGTACCGAGAACATTATATAAATAAAAATTTAAAATATTTATGAGAATACATATATATATATATATTTATGTAATTATGATCACAAAAGTCATGTTAGGTTAGTGGTTGGGTCGTTCAATTATAAACAAGGGGTCCTGGGATCAAATCCCAGCGGATGTTTTATTTTTGGAATTTATATACCAACGGTTCCATTACTGTTGGTATAGATTTCATAATACCTATACCAACGGTTTTTGGAAAACCGTTGGTATAGACCTATCCCAACGGCTTACTTGGCTACGGTTCTCCAAACCGTTGATATAGGCTATACCAACGGTTTGGAGGCCTATACCAACGGTTCCAAACCGTTGGTAAAGGTTAGTTTTCCAGTAGTGTTTATGGTTCTATTATATTTTTATCTAATTTATTATGTGTAGTATTCCCATTGTACCACCTTTAGACCCTTTCTTCTAGTCGGTAGTCTCTAGCATACAGTGAGGCGCACCTGAGGCCCAGTGGCCCACCAGATCGGGACACTATTTGAGTGGATCTCGGGTCAAGACACTACATTTCTGAACTCGGTTTGGTTCCTAATATTGAGGGACAAATTGATATTTAGGGTGACAAAAATAGATCTATTTTCCAATAAAAAGGAGCCCTGGTATTACTAAAGGACCAAACATATCCTTGTAGAATTCTATCTTATATGAAATATCATTAAGGGAGGATATGTTAGAATATATTAGGTGGCAGTGGATAATGTCGATGATACTTTTATAAAACCATTACAATAGAAAAATCAGGAATTTCATGTTTAATATCTTCATATATGATATATTAAATTTTGAATACAATGGTTGTAAATTATAGTGGACTGATAATATCCACTCATAGTATGTATTTTAGTTGTCCCTAATCAATGATCATTATGGAGTATTATGGTTTTGATGATATTTAAAGATTATCTTGCATAGAATATTTTACTTGGTACAAAGAGTTGTATTTAAGATATGAAGAATAGACTCATGTGGCAGTAATTCTAGAATTATTATTTAAGCTGACCTACAAAAGTATATCTCATTGAATTTAATACCATCATCAATATACTTAGGGATTCATATAAACTATCAATACTTTTTACCTGAGTTTGGTGAGATAACTATCATGAGAACCTTCATTCTTTGATTCCTTTCTTATAAAATCCATTGAGGATTCGCTAATTAGTTGGTGGTTGGATATGTTTATGATCATTTCATCAATTGGATATCATATTAGATGCGATTTTTTCAATTGTATAATGATATATGACATTTGGGACTTTAATTGAATCAATAGAAGGAAATTAATGACCATGCATAGTTGAGTGACATGTGATGTTCTCAGCTTCTTAGATGAGGGACAAGGAATATCTTTATCTTTAAGATGAATGACATGTGATGTATTCATCAAACTATTTAGTATATTTTATAGAATCATGAATGGATGAGATTAACTATACTATATTGATGTGTTCCATGTCTAGTGGTAAATTAATGTCATGGAAGAATGGATAATATAGTTATATATATGATTTTTATAATACATATTATGATAGAAATGTTCATATGAAGAAATGAGTATGTTTGATATATATCACACAAAACCCCTTTGTATCTGAAGTATCATTAATGTTTTTCTAAAGGATTCTCTTTGATCATGTCTATGAAATTTTTATTTCATAATTTTCTCCAATTCTACAAAGTCCCACACGATCACATAGTTAGGACTTTGGATAAGGTTTAAATTCTATACAAAGTGTTTGTTCTAAAATGAATAATGTACGATAAACCATATCCAAAAGAGTTTTGGATGGATTCATAATGATTTATAATGTTTTTTATAGATTCTTTAGAGTTTTTTTTGTTTAAGTGGGAGATTGTTAGAAATAAAAAAAATGGAAATATCATATTTTATGATTTTTTGAACCCATAAATTGTGTTTTATGAACTTTTTTAAGGTGAAAATAATATGAACCTCACTAAAATGGTGTAAATTGAGATGAGGATAAAGGATTATCACACTTCATGAAGAATATACTAATGGGGTCAACATATGTCACATGAAATCTCATTTACCAAGGTATTTTTATTCCTTAAAAACATTTCCTAGTATGATGAAATGGTGGTGAAAACCTCCCTTTTAGAGTAGGCCATGTATTTTATCTATTACCGATGAAAATAGTTGTTATAATAATAAAACCCATTTATGAGGGTCTGGTGGACACTTTTTTTCCATTAAAATACCCTTTATAGTGATATATGGAATCCATGGGAATGGTTTATTTCTTAACAATTGATTTGACTACTCATGTAGAAAAAATAGACATAAAGATCAAAAGTTATGACAGTTTGACATTATACTTTTTTCATGAAATTTTGTTCAAGTCTATGATCTTTCTTAGGTCTGTATGTTCCTATATCCATAAAAACTCAAATTCACATAACTTATCACGCACACCTTTCTTTACATGCTTTAGTTTCATGTACCCAAATGTTATGCGTATAATCATATTAGTGTGTGTGTTCCCTACCTTAAGTTCCATAATATATGCCAGAATTTTCACACCCAGGCGTACTTAGGAGCCTTAAGTAGTTATCACCATACATGGGAATCCGTGCATGGGGGTTTCCTATAAAAATACCTCTTTGTACAATTTTTGACACAACCACCACAGATGGAATACCTGAGCACCAAAAAAAGCTCATCGTTAAGAAGACTTGAGTATTGAAACACTTGAGAACACAATAACACTCCTTTGAGTGATTTCTAGGTAAAAAACCTTAAGACAAGGGATATAAATTCTATTCCCAGGCCCTCCAAATTAGAGTTTATCCCTAGGCACCATAATACTGGAGTGCCTAAAAATGAGCACCGGGACACCTAGATGATGCCTCACCCAATCCTCTATACCTAAGAAACACTTCACCCATTGATATTACTATGTAGAAACTTCTACTATAAATTTATACTGGGGTACCACTTACCCCAAACTATCTAACTGAGGAATCACTTTTCCCAGGTCTTATAACTAGGTGAAATTTCATCCCGGTCCCATATATGGTCTATCTACTGAAGTGTAAGTCCTAGTCATTATTTTTACTTTTTTTGTTACCAAAACACTATTGGAATAATAATGGGACACCCATGTGTAATCCATGAACAATAACTTATTTCCACCCCCTTCATGACATAATCATCCTTAATACATGACATTAAACTTCATGAACTGGTCTTTAACTATGATCTTCAACTATGAAACTCGAACTACAAGTATTTGATTCATCTTAACTAGGATATGCAGGATACCTCTTTAAGTTCCAATCACAACAACCCAATATTAATTTTGGGCCTCCTACTAGATGTAATCCCAAACCTTTTTAGTCTTTATCTCTTGTCTAGTTACTAATAGACAATAGGTGGATATCCATATATGGGCCTCCTACTAGGTGTAAGACCCACCTTTTCTTGTATTTATTCTCATCCAGTCACCAAAAAACATGTGTTAGAAGTCTATATATGGACCTCTTACTTGTTGTAATCCTTAACCATACCTTCCACTATCTATTTACCAACTAATAGGATGAAACATTAAGGGTACCTCATGTGTAATTCCCACACCAACCATTACTAGGTACATTTCACCTAATAGTCTAGTCCACATGATATTAAATTTCTTGGAAGTAGTCATGGATACATGAACTTAAAATGCACCACATTGATCCAAGTTTCACATACTTAAAATTTATTAGGTGTCCTATTAATTGGAATTGAACTATGTGGGTTTTGATTACCTTTATAGGGATATATAGCAAAACCATTTTATGGACCCAATCCCAACTCAAAAACACATTTTCCCTTCTTTCACATGATTCCTACACCTACCTAAATGATGATAAAGTTTTTATTGACTTTCTATATGGCTCTAAACTATAGTGTGACCAAACACATGGATCAAAAGAGAGATAATATAATTCCCATTTATAGTTTCCTTTTAAATTCATGTTTCTATAAAATTATTTTCTTAAGGGTAACATATATTATTACCTAGAATTATTCATAAACTTGTATTAAATCTACAAGAGATTCCTGAAGTAGGAAATAATCCCCCTTCAAAGGGGTGAGGAGAGACCAACCTCCCATCTTATGGGCCAATGCACAACCTATATTTTCATTGGTAAAATATAGATTCCTATCCTCCTTTGGATAGTAGGTCCACAATGACTTAATACACACAAGAATGGGGGCATGTTAGAAAAAAATATCCCTAGATCATATTAGTATATATAAGAATACATATTCTTGGTTTGTAACACATTATTGAATTTTATCATATCATACGATAGACATACAATATGTGATATCATGTACATCAATTATTATATACATTTATATATGGTTCCATTGTCTATAAAACAATAATATTGATTAATTTATTTTGGAAAATACCATATAATATCCCTTTGTAATTTTATGTATGAGTTCTTGACCAAAAAAATTAATAATTGGCTTTCATTCATTAGTTCCAATATTATTTTTGAAGATTAGAATGGTATTATTAAGAACAGAAGAATCCAGGGGCTATTAGGTTGGATAAGAAGATGGTAAGATATCAACAGGAAAGTAGTGGGATATAATATCATGGTTATGGTTGATATATATAAATACTATGATAGGGTTGAATGTAATTTTATCATCATAGCTATTAGATTCTTAGGATTATCTAAGAATATTTTTGATATGTTTTTACATTTTTAATCATCTCCTTGCTTTTAATTTATATCAAGGGAAGGAAGTTTGGTTTATTAAAATTCATGTGTGTCCTCTACCAAGTAGACCCTATCTATCCTTCTCTTTTAATTTTATCTCAATATGATTTAAGAACAAATATAAAGGCTACCCTTGAAGAGGGGAATATTATTTTTGTTAGATATAAACATAGTTTATTTGGGGTTTCTTACCTATTTTTGTAGATGATATTTTGTTCTTAATATATGGATCCTTAGTGTCCTTGAAATGGTTAAAAAATCAGGGATGAATATATAAAATAGAGCAGACAAAAGATCAGAAAGATAAAGAGTCACATTTATTTTCCAAAATATATTTCAATCCATAGAGTGAAAAGGATTGAGGAAATATTGTGTAAAATCTAGAGTAATATTTACTATGGATTATATGGGAGACCTTATATCTCATATATGAACTATAATTCATCATTTTCAGAATCTTGTTAATCACATCACTCACTAGATCAACAACTAGAAGTGAAGAGTTTTATCCTTTGGTGACTGGATTACTCTTGTGAAAAATGTTATTTGATAAATTTCTATACATGCCATGTTTTTTCTTCAGGCCCCCAAAATTGGTTATTTGATATTCTGAAAAAAATTAATAAGTTTTTCTAGGATTCACTTAATTAAGGGTGGTATCATTAGGCTAGTTTGTGTAGATTTGTGAAACCCATTAAATAGGGGGGGATCCATCTGAGGTATGTTGAGCAATATTATTTTTTCTTCAATAAAATATTTCATTATAGACCATGTAGGGACAAAATATTTGGGATAAATTCATGTGGGATATATACAAGTTCAGGTATTAAACTTCCTCCCAAGGTATTGGTTCTTCTTTTGAAATTTCGTGATGCATACATGGATTTTATCTGATTGTTTACAATCATTTTAGATGGATCATGAGGTTAGGTGAGGTTATATTTTCAAAAGATAACTGGGATGGGGAGGTTATTTTATTTCCAAGTTTTTCTACTTTTTATTGTTCTCTTCAAGAGTCCAAATATTTCCCATGTTTTATTAACATTGTTCTTATAATTGACTCAAAATCTTGTTAATATGATATTTTTTTCTCTAAGGAGGAGGATTATTTTGTTTTTACTTCTTCTAGATATGATTATTTTTGGGTGTAAGACTTTCATAGTAGTCTTCATGCATGTCAGTGTATGTTGGCTTGGTCTGTGAAGGTATTCTATAAAGGTATCTATTCTAAATATAATTTCTTGGTTTGGAGCATCTTCAATCATTCTATTTCCATCAATAGAGAGGTGCAGAAGAAAGACATCCAGTTATCCTATAAATGTAGTTGTTCATTTTTTACAAAGAAACATAATCATATCTTTTTTAAGGTAATTAGTTGGATTTCATATGAGATATGTTGGGTGGGTTTTTAGGTATCATTTCCTAGGCCGATACTTTTCATGGATTTGTTGAGTAGTGGCTGAATAGAGTTAGCATGGATGTTATTTTAACAACTCAATGAATGTTTCTTGTGGTGGGTCATTGGGTTATCTGGGTGGTGAAAAATGATATCATAATTAATAATCATCATTTATCTAATCTTGGTTTGATGTTTATATCTTGGGATCTTATCTCAGATATTGGTGACCTCATTAAGTGGAATTATAGTTCACCTATCCTTTGGTCCCTTTATAAGAAGCATGGTCCTTATGGGAATTCTATATTTGGTTGGGGTCATTGGGTGTGCTAGAAAAAATCTATTTATAGAAATAAACTTCAATTATGATGGGTAATGAAATCATGGTATAATGAAAGAAATTTTCTAGTAAGGAATGTCTTGGGTTCTATTGAGGTGACATTCAATGAATTTTATGATCCTAGAAACTCTTTTATCATTGAGAAAAAGTCCCTATTAAGAGGTGTTTTCATTTTTTACATGTATAAAATCAACATTCAGGATATTGAAATAAATTATGATTTGGTTTATAGTTATTATTGGTAAGGCATCACTCATTGGTCCATAACTTATCATATTAGAACATGTAAAACCATAATGGATGAGCATGTGGAAGTCAAGCATACATTATAGGAGGGAAAATGGAAGCAGATTTCTTTTGGGTTTGTCGAGGTCTCCTGGTAATAATATTATTTTTTATTTCAATATTGTGTTTTTTCCATATGAATATATGTCCATTGTTATAGAAGATTCCTTGGGGCTCTATCACTTTATACCACATTTATTTAAAAGGCTTGGTCATTGTCTTTTTATAAAATTTTTGATGATTGTGTGTGATTTTATTTTCATTCATGAAAGATACATTCATTTTTAGAGTTCAAATAATTTTTTTACATATCAATGTGAAGTATTGTATCATTTTCCATGATACGGTAGCTTATTCTCTGACACTATTCATTAAATTAAGAGAGTTTATAAAGGTATATGATCTCTATCATCAATATTAATCTATATAGGCAAGAATTAAGCCAAAACTCTATTCATCTTGAATCATCATTTCACTATGAGAAGAATACAATATCACCCCTTTAGTGATTTGAGTTTCTCTCATTATGAATGAGTATCTAAGGATGATATAATCCCCTCAAAGGAAAAATAATTTGGCTATTTCTATAGTGATTTCTATCAAGCGTACTACATCGAAGAGAAAAACATATATCTCACAACGATAAAGCTGTTCTCATTTTTATATTCTTCATTATATACATATTGGTTCAATAGAAGTAGGATCATGAATATTATGGGTTTCTTCTACTACAAAGTTCATTGAATAAACAACCTAAATCCAATACATAATTCCTTAACTTTATACATAAGCATGAAAAAAATCCTAAGCTTAGAAAAAATATCTCATTAAGGTCATTTCATTTAAATTAATTTTAACTACCAATATATACTAATTAAAAAATTGGTATAAACATCATGATTAAAAAATTAAACTTATGTGTCTACACTAAAAACATATCATATCATTTAGTTTGTTAAGTATAATTAAAATCTTCATGTCAAATCATAGGGGGGAAATTTCTTTTTTCCTTTCTTTCCTATATCACATATTATGTTTTATAGATATTTTTCTATAGTAAACCTATATAATCCTCACCAGTCCCTAAATAAAAAAACCATCCCAACTCTCAAAAAAACTATGATACAACCTTTTCATGACCTTCCACCAGTGTAAACACTCTTAGGCCTGTAGAGAAATCAAATGTGACTCCAGAATCCCTCCTCTAATAGTATATGGGTTGGAGGCTAGCACCGAGGGTATAAAACACACATACATGATAAAATACTCTTATAAATCCAATTAATAAAAGAGATAAACCACTAAGGAACACCATATAATAATAAAACAACCCATAATACATGTAATTCCATACATAAATTAGATTTTCTAAATAAATACCAAAAAATGAAACAAACATAACAGTAACTCTATCAACACTTACTAACTCCAACGGTCACCATGAGCTAGTAAAGTCCATCCCAATCATCGAATCACTCCTACACATCTATAATATATATATATATATATATATATATATATTTGTGTGAACATAAAATTATACTCAGTAGGATCCTCCCCAAAATATCTCATACTAATGTGGAAAATGAATACTAATGCATTAGTGAATAAATGATGAAATTAAATCATTAACTAAACCAGGTCAACTATTTATTATCCTTATCAAGGTTCAATCATCCAAATACACATGAAAATAGAGTAATATAATATCTAGTATAATATATATGAAGGTACCCCATAACCACTCGCCCACTAAACTAGTCACCCTCACACCCAACAACTTACATCACATGGCTATCATCCCTTGCAAAAACCACATCACCATATATCACATAACTTCATATCCTCATTATAACCACAACCACATACCACATATCACTACCATATAAAACCTCATGGTAGAGTATTTAATAATGAATGACACCAACCTTACTCCCTCTTACTTTCATGTATACCTCCACCATGCTCACATTTTATAACTATATAACTGTAGAATGATGAAAACCTGTACTACATTTGGAGGAGAGAGTGGGGAAGGGGGTAGTCCTACATAAATAACCAATATAACCTTGATGTTGGGGGTATTCCCAATACCCAAGACCACATATTAGTGTCATTCACATTATTTGACTTGGGTGTGGTGTGTAAAAATAAAAACACTATAATGAATATATAATTGTATACATACCCAACCTAATGCCAACTACCAAATACATTACACTATAGCCACAAATATCATCAACCCTAAATAATATTGCTGCCACCTCTATACAAATCCACCACATCTCCACTCACAAAAAATCAGTTTCATTTTATTTTATATCTCATATATTATTTCATATTATTCAATCATTAACTTATTCATAGTCATTACTCATATATTATTTTTTTTAACCACAAATTAATTTCTCTTTATTTCTCCAAATATATTTTTTTATTTTATTATAAAAATATTTTGGAATTTATGTGGGAACCTACTATAAAACACAAAAAATAAAAGACATCATGCAGTCATATAAACCATTAAAAAACACCATTTAATCTTAATTTTGGAGAAATAAACTAATCTTTCTAAGATAAATCCCAAATATCATGCTCTATATTTAGGTGAATAAAGTATTCAATAAAAGAGATGGTAAATTCCATGAGAACTGAGAAATATTCAATAGAAAACATAGCAGGTTAAATATAGAATATATAATTTCAATTTGAATGTTAAACCATTCCATGGGGTCATTTTTGATGATACATGAAAGTCTTTCATATGAAACTGTAGAGCATTCCTCTACTATCAACTTAATATTTGGGTTCATTATTGCATCATATTATTCTCTATATCACTTTCTGTATTTATCAATGATGTCTTTCATTATTGGGTAAAATAATGTGATCCATTGAACACTAAGTTTGGATATCTTACACAACCCATTTGGAACCTATTCATAACCTAGTTCCTTCAACTCAACCACTTTTCGTGATGATTAGGTTTCCAATGGCTTGAATAGGAAGAATAGTACTTGTGAAATTATTATTTCTTTCTAAGGGTTAACGTAAATTCTTCTATGTTAGTTAAAACCATATTTCCTTTTTTTAATCCTGAGTGAAATAGATATTATGGTTTACGATCTTTTTTGGGTTCTAATAAATTCTAGTAATTCTATTCATCATGTTTGAAAACAGTTGGGTATGATCCTTGTAATAATATATCAATTTCATTATTTTAAATCCAACTGGAGTTTTTCCTTTTTCCACTATCATTATATTTAAAATCATTTTAGTTCTAGACAAAAATAGTTTTAACCTTAACAGAATAGGGTTTCTTCTAAATTGGTATTGGGGACCCAACATTAACCATGGAAAACTCCTCCTTATGAGTAGCCAAAATACAAGATATTGGTAGGTATTTTCATTAGGTAACTTATTGTTAATTTTCAATTAAAAAAATACAACACTACTACCACCAGTCTTAACTAGATTATCAACTGAATAAGAGGAACCTTTGGCAATCCACTGTTAAGTGTGGTGGAGACTATCTTCAGAGAAACAATAAAAACCAGGGTCTCAACATTGATAGGTGAGCACCTTAACTGCTCTATTGGATCATACAAGACCCAAGATTCACCCTTAAATAAGTAGACAATACCATCATTAACAAGAGAAGCATTCATAATAGACTTATAATCATATCTCAAATAATATTTAAGAGTCACACCTCTAAGTGAAACACTTTAAAATTCCATCTACCATGTATTCATATAACTTGTACCACATTTAATATATCATTTTATTACACATTTACATTTACATTATTTTATCAATAATTATGTTGATTTATTAAACATATTAACCATAATAATTACATTATTACAAAACAATTTACACATCATATCATTTACTATACCATATTTTAATTCATCTATTTACTTCAAATATTAACATTAATTTAACACCTCTTTGGTTTTTATAAATGTTTCATTTATTAATTATTTTATCTACATATCAATAAAATATGACATAAAAAACAATAATTGCATCATCACCTATGCATTAACAACCCTAATAATATTCCAAAACATTACCTCTACTATATTTTCAATAATAACCACACTATTTTAATTCAAACATATAAAACATCACCACAAAAAATGATATCATCACCTCTTTACCACAATGATTATAAAACACAATTACCCCCATCATATAAATAATAAAACAACATAAGCATAATAATAGAAAGAAATAATTTCATCCCACACTTCATCATGTAGCTAACCATTAAATTTTTTCATATTTTATGCCTCCTCATATCATTTACTAACTTTAAGTTGGTAATTAAATATCATAAAGATTCATTAATAACAACATTAATATAACCATACTAATACAACATTCACAAAAAATTCAAGAATACATTCATAGAATCAATAATTAGGTAATATATCATTGTATAACAATGAAATGAATACATCCACAAATAATAGGACAATAACAGTAGTAAATACAATTCCTTTAATCATCTTTCATTCTTTAATTACCAGTAATTATTCAAAAAAATATCTATTTATATATTTTATATTTTATTACTATTTCAATTTATTTAACTGTTTTAAACATACTTTGTCTTTTCAAAATCAAAATAAAATTAAAAAAACATGATCAATATAATAACCTAAGCAACATATGATCAATATCATGAAAACATGTAAAACACATGCGATTCACTTTTATATTTTAAATTTCATTAGTCCATTTAATTATCTTATTTAGGTCAACTGAAACAATTTACCAATGGAAAAAATCATTAATTAATATAGGAGATATTTTTAATCCCCTATCCCCAAATAGAACTTTGATAATAACTATGCATGAATGAAAATATTAATGATGATCAAACACCACCATGATTACAAGTGGAACCTCAATAACCTATGGACATTATCACTCCATCAAAACCGCAACCAAAATCCATAAAAATCAAACCAAATATCCATATTATGGATTTACAAGAATGAATAATGGATAAAGAACAAATTAAAGAAAAACATAATGTAGAATAATGGGGGAAAATGACCTCATATTAAGAATATATCACCAACATGAAGTGACAAGATTCATATCCTCCAATAACGTGAAATATCTTAAAAATAAAGAATATAGTCACATATGGTTTGAGAGATATAGTATAGAGAAAATTTATAGAAGGAGGAGGGGTGAATTTATTATAAAATTCAACTATTGGTGTTTTGAAATAGAAAATAAAAATTAGGCATGAGGTCTTAATAATTAATAAAAATTTGGTATGGGGGTATTACAAATTACTAGTGGTATGCACTCTTTAGTAGAGAATCACATAGGGTTGTGCCAATATGGCATGGGTCTTTCCAAATCCCTAAAAAATGAGTTTGATGAACACTCTATAGAAACATAATTTTTCAACTCAAACCTCAAACATTCCATGACATAAAGTATCCTAAAACAATTTTTTTGACCCTTAAGAATCCTAAAAAAATTTCACCTTTGAAACACCTTTTTGATCCATTCTAATACCTCTAACAACTTAAAAAACAAAGTAGAGGACCAAGGAAAATTTGGGACTCTAAATTACTTATAACCACCGTTGGGATAGATTTAAGTAAGTCTTTTTCATCTCATTTAAAGGGATAAAGATATAATTATCCATAACTTGAAAGGGACAGTACTATATTGATCATTAAATCAATCTTCATACCACTCATGATATACCCAACATAATATAATTCACCAAGAGTATATATTTTATGATTTTTATCGTGCATCAATGTAATCTCTACATGATATGCATTGACAATGACCACAAGCCCAAAGAACAATACATATACTCGTAGAAAATAATATCAAATGACACTCATGATATGTATAAATATTATGGTAGGTTTATCCTCTTAACCTCCATTCTTGGAGATATTTAGGTGTGAATTTCATAAGAAAAATTCTTGATGTTTATAATCCCCTGCATAAAATTGGCAAACATAATTTGTTTCTAATCATAATTATGTTTCTAGACCATATAAAATATCATTAAGAATATCTTCATATCATACCTAGGTTTACATCATAGTGGGGAATTGATATAACCTATTGAGGATAAAAATATTGTATGGGCATTGTCACATAATAAAATAATAAGTATAAACAATATGTGATAAGAATAATCATTATGAATATATCAAACTGCATACATGGAGTGATAATCGAAATTACATTAGATAAAGTTGGTTCTAGGGAACTAACCCTAATAGAGTCTATTATTGGTGATAAAATCTCATAAAATACATTTTTTATCTTATAATAAACATTTTTTTTGTTTTTGTGTGTACCCTAACACTATAAACCAAAAATTTTAAAAACCATCCAAACCATTCTGAACACCACAGATTCAAAGAAAACTGAAAACCCAGAAGTCAAAAAATCAAATTTAAAAATTCAAAAAACCGATCTATTCTTGAATGGATAATCATATGGGGAGCCATAGGAAGATAAAACTACATCATGAATTGATCATAGCACCTCATGCTGACAGAGGACTTGTTTTCGAAAGGCTCGTCGTCACTTCCACTCTCCTCAAAGACCCCATCACCACTAGAATCACCACCACCAATGGTAATGAACACCAATGATTCAGAACTAGATTCATTGAATCTTCAATGATTTAATTGAGGAAGTATCATAGATACAAAACTATAACACAAGAATAAAATAAATTTATAGAAAATCATCATTGAAACTACTACACAAGATTGGTCGCAGTATCCTAAAAAAATCACCACGACATAACTAGAAAAGAAATCAACCATAGGTTTTACACCACAAACTCAAGTAATATCTTAAATGAGACCAACCTAAGTGAATCCCCATGATAATTATCTAAAATTCACCATTTCAACCAACACTCTCCACACAATATCATCTTCTATAAAAATCTAACACCTTGGTAGAAGAATCTCCTAACACTAAAGAAAACAACAAAAGAGCGCCCTTCAAAATTAATACCCTAAAAGTAGTTCAGGACTAAATGTATAAATAACTACATAAATAAATTAGAAATAAAAGAACCAAAAATATATAGAAGAAAACAATGGGCTATGAGAAACTAGGAGAATTAGTGACAAGATCACCAAATCGTAAACAAACAGACCGAAATAAAACTCTCGACCCGTTACACCCTCACGCCATAAAACCTCAGTCTAGATTTCCACCAATATAATTATACACCATTATATATATCCTATAACACTAAAACAAAATGGGATATATCATGATATATCATTTATAAATATTAGATGCGATAATGAGATAGATCCATGTTGTGAGAAATAAATAGTAACAACAATGACAAAAAAAAGAGGTAAAAAACAACACACCTAGGAACTTGAAAGGGATCCACCACCAACCTCGCCACCATAAAAAACTAAATCCACCATAGGATCCATTATAATAGACCAAATATGGGGTTTTATGTGATAGATCAAGTAGAAAGATAAGAGGAAGGGGGTATGTGGGTTCCCAATACTGAATATCAACCACACAAAATCACACTAAAACAGGTGTGAAGCAAACTCCAGCAATATCATATTAGACAACTCTTTCCTTATGAACTCTTAAGACATAGATTTAGTGTCTAAAATATAACCCACATCATATACTCATGTATCTTTTTTTCTACTTTTATCTCCCACCACTTTTTATATTCTCCCTCAAGTTTGTGAGTAAAAAAATTCACATTTAATGCCTAAGGGGCATGGATAAACTAGAAGATTTCGTTTATTACTTCAAACCAATATCTAACATCATACACTCTATAATTTCTATTAAATATAGAAATATTATGCTTCAAAAACATTGAACCACAATCTGTTTCCTTAGGTATCTCTTGATCTGAAACCTTCTAAAGTTCTGGGATTACTTGTACACCCATTTTCAAGATTTCAAGAAGACTCTATATGTTCCTAGTTCCTTCCTCAAAAAATAGACTCACATTATATAGTTTTAACCTCATCCTCATGAACAATCTATAAATATAAATATGTCTCTAGAAAACAAAAAAATAAAAATATCAAATGAAACACCATGTATAAACTCCCTCTTTCCAAATAAAAAGTTCTACAAAATTGGATGTTGATTCTACATCTAAGTGTCTTTATTAAATATATAGTGATGCCTTCCTTTACAGGACAATTTCATATAAACATTCACAGACAATTTAAAAAAACGTATTTCTAAAACCAACATGTTTTGAAACAAAAATGAATTCAAAACCCATTTAAAATAACACTTGATCAAAGAAAACATTTTATAAATCTGGTTCACATGTATGAAACCTTTAAATGTGCCTATCATGATGCATGAAAACACATCCCATCCCATCCCATCAAGGATACAAACAACTGAACAAAAAAATGACCAAAATTCTACCCAAAATCATTGGAAAATCAATTCTATCCATGAAGAGGTTAGTTATGAATTTTTATTAGTACCTCTTGAGTTTCAAACACCCAAACATACACACCTACCAAATTATACAAGAATAAACCTTTAAAAACCATGGATTGAAACAATTTTTAAACAACATTATCCTAAAAGTACATGACCTATGACCTGATTTGGGATTAAAACAAGGATTTAAATGAATTTTCCAAAAACCGAAGGTGAATAACTAGTGTTAATAGACGAGTATAGTCATTAAGGAATTATTTTCACATAAATAAATAACCAAATATACAATATATAATGAAAATTTTCATTCAAAATACAATATTAAAACTTAAAACATTACTTAATGTAAAAAAAATGTCAAAAAAACTATAGAAAAAAATAAAACTATTCTTGTCATAATATAATGCTCTTAAGAATACATTTACCATTCAATGTGGTTACACCAACGCATCATGTAATAAAAACTAATCATTATCATGTCCACTATAAACTCAACTACTAATATCCATCACCAATGAACATCTTACCTTTATAATACCGACATCATAACATAATACATCTAAAAAAACATTTTGAGTCATAATTATTCCTTCTTAATGTTAAATTCCTTTGGTATTAGAAATCCCAAACTGTAAGAACCCAGAGAAAAAGATGAAATTATAGAAATTTTCGAAGTACACACCGTGTACTCGGTTACTGTAGGTAGTCGTGTGCTGGTCGTATAGCGGCCATGCACACAGCCATGTGGAGGTGACCTGGAGGCCGCTTAAATCGGAGTATGGAAATGGAAAGTACATGTCGTGTACTCCAAAAGTGTATGCCTTATTTTTTGTTTTTTCCATTAAATGCACTAGGGTCACATCTAATCTCCAGAGAGCTCTCCTTTTAGGTCTCGTTCGACTGAGAGCTCCGTATGACCATGGATCTTCGATGAACCCCTGACCAAAAGTATATCCTCCGAATATAACACCGTAAATTGCGTTGGAATCACATCGGTGAGTTCTCTCTTCAGCTTGATACTCATTTACCGATTCCTCTTATTTTACACGTTATCTTCGGTTGAATGATTTGAGAATTTTTGTAGATCTATGGTGTAATTCGGTGATTAAAGCCTCAAATTTCACATACAGCGATCTAGGGATGTTGAGGTAGGTGGTTTGTACCTTTCTGTTGAAATTATTTTAGTTTTATGTGCAAATTTTCCCAATAACCATGAATGGGGTATTGCACATTTACCGTTTTAGCTCTATTTTCTGTCTGCTATGCAGGTATGCTTGAGTAGATGATATTTTACTATGAATAGGGTAAAGTTTTGTGCTTTGGATGTGTTTCACATGCATGTTTTTCCTATTTTGACCGTTGGGTCTAGTTGCCTATTAGGCTGCTGTTTACTTTCCCATGCCTAGTATTGTAGGCATGGGAGAATGGTGTATAGACCATAGGGAGAATGGATATTGAGGGCTTCTCCAGAGTGTCTATTTTACTTATGATGTGTGACCACAAGGAAAATTGACGTTGAGTGCTTCCTCAGAGTGTCTGTAGTTCCTTGACATGGGCCACAAAGAAGTGATATATAAGTGCTTCCCTAGAGCGCCTTTAGTACCACTACGAGACTACATGGGGAATTGACAGTGAGTGATTCCTCATAGAGTCTATTCTTAAGCTGAACCAGAGGTGTTAGACTAAGTGTACTACCCAGATGGTTTCTTGTACTTGTTAGGTAGGACCAGAGGGGATAGGCTGTGAGTACTTACCATAGAGTTACCTTGTGTTTAGATTCCTACTTGTGTTGCTAGGTAGGACCAGAGGGGATAAGCTGTGGGTACTTCCCGGAGGGTTAACTATTGTGTTTATCTGTTTTGAGTATCTGTTTCATGTTATTTGGTGATTTGAATTCTTTGAAACTGTGGATTGTTTACTTCTAAGTACTTCCTTGTTTACTGCCTTTCGTACTTTACCTTCCATATATTCACTGACTGTTAGGCACATATCTCATGGTGGTTGCATACTAGGATTTAGTATCACACCCTGTTTGGGCCTTTCTTTTTGGCCTAACAAGATTTTATTGACGTAGGTATAGATAAGGGAAAGCACCCTTCTACTTCAGGTACATGATTTGCTGTGGAAATAGAGAGCATGGGACCAAGCTATGGCTTGCGATGATGAGGAGTTTATCTTCTTTATTTTGTACTTTGGTTGAGAACTATTGTATTCCAGCATTGTGACTTGTTTGGATGTTTTCCTAGACTTATGTATCATGCATTATTTTATATACATTCTCCAGTTTATACTTCAGTTTTCTGTTGTTACTATTGTATGTCATTATCACTGCTTTCTCTCTTGTATATATTTGTTCACTTCTGCTGTGTACTTTGCCAATTAGAGCATAGTTTCTCCACTATGACTCCCAAGGCCCTTGCTGCCAGTCGGCAGCCTCTGGCATTAGTGGAAATTCATTTAAGGCAATGTGACCAACAAGATACAGGGAGACTCTGGGTGGCTTTCAGAACTGGGACGTTACACAAACACTCTCTTAAAACTTTGTTTACTAACTTTTTATGTCCCAAGTTTTTATTATGATTTTTTAGAAAACATTAATTTTTACCATACATAGAAAATTTATAATGTACTATGAAAATAAACTTTACATTATTCAATATGATCATCATATTGAGCATGAGTCTGATTAATTAGACTTACCTTTAATCAGACTAAAATTTAGAATTGTGTCTTGTCTTTTGTACTGATAAAATTCATAACCATCAGAATAATTCTGGTATCGATACATCAGACTAACAATTATAATGATTACCATATTAAAAATTGATAAATAATTCCATCAAACCAACCTACGTTTATAAACACAATAAACTGACTTATTTTTATCATAATTAATATCTTTAGTATTATAATGGTTCTAAAACAAAATGATGTCATAAATTCAGTTATGTGAGAGAATTGTGAGCTTTCAAGGATCTATTTTTCCAAGGATGTTGTAACTAACTAGGAAATATGACTGTTGGGAGTTTTACTAAAAATAGTTGGTCATTTGAAGAGTTTCGAGATGATTTCATTTCCAACTAAATCTATCTAATGTTTCCTCTATGTGAACATATTTCTCTATATAATTTTCAATACTTTAGAGAGTTGTTAGTTCCAAGTAATCCCTTTTAGGGTTGTTTCCTTTAGAAATTTTTTTATTTTATAATAGAATCTGATCATTATTACAATTGAGGGATTTTGTTGATAGGAATATGATGAATATGATCCATCAGATCAAGGGATTCTAGGTTTAGGAAGAAAAACATTGATCATTATATCTATTTATTCTAAGAATAAGAATACATAGCTAATCTGATAATCGTATCAGAGGATTTCCTAGTAATGAAAGACAAACTTCAAAATAAGAAGAAAACTATGGAAAACTTTATTCTGGGCTTCTAACTACCATAATATTAAGGTGAAATGGTTTAAATGTTTTAATATAGTTTGTAATTCATTCTTATTATTACTAGCTATTATATATATATTTTTTTACAGGTTTCTATTCTACTATACATGTAATAAAAAGTTATTCATAGTACTTATATTTCTTTAACATTTATTTTATCAGTATAACTATGAATATGATAAATAAAATAATTTTATTTAATCATATCAACATTAATTTGATTCTTTTAATCTTATATAATCAGAGGCTTCATGGTTCCAATTTTGTTACTCTGATCATTAGACTAAGTCTGAGTTTGATAATTTTTTCTTAAAGATGTTTGTGTTTTTTTGTTTAAATGTTTTTAAACTAAAACTCACACCTATTGTACATATATCTATCATAAGCTACTATTATGATCCTATAATTGGTATTAGATTAAGATTCTATTGCTTATATATTTTTTGTGTTTTTACATTATTTACTTAATATAAGTTGTTTAAGTTTTGATATAAATTTTTTGATTAGAAATCTTCATACACTAATGTGTAATGGTAGAAATGATTTTTTAATGTTCTATGATTGTATGTATGAATTTTGGATATCTTGATAATTTAAATCTTAGTTTAACACCTATAATTTATGGGAATGACTTTGAATATTAGAGAGATATAATGAAAACTATTATGATCAATATTTGAGTTGATAACTTCTTGATGCCTACTGAAAAATACAAGATTCTTGGTAAGAATGTTTCAGCTTTTAAAAATGATGAGAATTTGTAATATTAACTGATTTAAAAATTTATAAATACTTTATTGTGTTCTATGATGAGGATTATATACACTCAGATATCATCTTGGGAAGCTGCCAATAATATTTGGAGTAAATTTGATGTTAAACATTTTGGTACATCTAAAGTTATGAAAAAAGTTCTAGTTTTAGAGATGATTACCAGTCATTTTATTTTCTTCTTGGAGAGTTAATTTCCAAGATAAACCACTAGTTCATGACTATTATAAATATTTTATAGTCTCATAGAGAGAATTTCTTGATGATGAAATTATTTTTGAAAAGATTATTGATATAATACCCAATCAGTGGGAATAAAAAATAATTGCTGTGGATGATACAATAAAGCTTACTAATCTTACTCTTGATGATTTGATTGAAGCAATCATGCAATATGATGGATGATTTAAAAGAGATGTTTAGAAAGTGAAAAAGAAAAATGATGGCATTGCTTTTTCTACAATATCTACCGTACCTTCTAAAATCCAGCCAGTTTAGAAAGTTGTTGAATCTGCGAGGAAGAAGAAAGTTGTTGTTCAGTCAGATTCTAGTACATAATAAAACTCAAAGAATGATTTATTTAATCTACATAGAAGGATGAATAAGATAGTTGTAAATAAATATTTCCAATAACGATATAAGTAATATCATAAGGATAAATGTGAGAAGAAATATTATGAGGTCACTTGCTATGAATGTAAGAAAGCGGGGCACAATTTTCCGAAGTTGAAAAGGAAATACAGGAAATAAAATAATTTAGAAATAATTACCAAGAAAAATTATAATTATAAAGGTAATAATGTTTTGAAATATTATCGCACATAGAGTGGTATCGGTATAGATACCTCTATTCATTCCCCTAATAATGAATGTTCCAGACAGAGGAACATTGGTCTATTTAAAATGTACACATGGTAAATCATTTTTTAATAGAAAAGGTATATATATTTGAATCCCTTACTAATATGTCTTCAAATTTAAATTATCCTGAGGATAAAATTATTACAACTATTGATGGAGAATCTTCCTCAGAAGAAGATAATTCATTACCTAGTTATGGTGAAGTTTCCATATTTTCAAAACTATTAGAAAATAAAAATTACAAGATTTATAAAAAAATTGATAATGATAAAGCTAAACATGCTAATTTAGGTTCAAGAATAATTATTTTAACAAATTAAATATCATATCTTTCAAAACATATTGATAAAACTAATTTTGAAAAATAATCTATTTCAAAAGATTTTTAAAAAATAGTTTCTGGGAAAATGTTTTTAGATAATGATTTTAATAAACTTAGTTCTAAAACTATTACTAATGAGGATAAAAAATTAGTTGTCAAAATAATTTCAAAAATTCTAGTTTGGAAAAACTTTTATCAAATATTACCATTGGTAAGGAAAACTTTAACTGAATGTATAAACAAATTAAACGCCATGGTAATTATTTCAGAATGGGGTTTAAATACAAAAAACCTATTTTTAGTAACCATTAATTTATTCATAAAAGTGTAATTTTTTACAAATCTCTTAATTAGTGGCCACAATAAAAATAAAATTTCATTTAACAAAGTTCAATCTTTAGGATTTCTTAAGGCTTGTTTTTCAAAAAAAATGTGATTACTTAAATTTTTGTTTTCAGATAATACCATACCCAAGAAGGTTTATGTTAAAGAAAAAATTATTTTACTTTCAGGAAAAAGAAAGATTATACCATAAAAAAAAACATTTGGTACATGGATGCAAAATATTCCAAGAACTTGACTAGAATAAAATATTTCTTTAAGAACATAATCTAGATGAAATGTGGTAAAGTAACTTTCATAGATAATTCCCAAAGAGAGATTATCAAAATAAGTAACATTTGTATTTTTGGAAAATCTCTTATTTCATATATTTTATTTGTTGTAGGAATTAATCACATTATTATAAGCATAATCAAGTTATGTGATGAAGGTTAACTTGTGAAATTTATGAATGATAAATGTATAGTACATAGATCCAAGGATGAATCTATTCTTTCTTCCAATCAAAAAGAGAATGTTTATACAATTAATATAGAAGACCATAGGATCCAAGACATATCATTCCTTAGTGAAATAGAAGATCAATCTTGGTTATAGTGTATAAGGTTAGGAAACTATAACATTAAAAACTTATCTAAATTGAATAAGAAAGGAATTTTTAAGGATCTTTCGAAACATACGTTTGATAATTCAAAAGTTTGTGACCCCTATTAATAAAGAAATCATCATAAGTCAAATTTTAAATCTATTAGGGAATTATCATCTTATGATGATTTATAGTTAGTGCAAATGGAATTATTTGGTGCTACGAATATTGCATGTATTGGTGTAAAATACTATGTATATGTCTTAGATAATTATTACACTAGATATACTTGGGTGTATTTTATTAAAAAATTCTTTAGTTATTTTAAAACTTTTGTAGACAAAGTTAAAAAGGAGAAAAACATCTCCTTAATAGCTATTCATTTAGATCATTTTGGAGAATTTGAAAATTATGATTTTGAAACTTTTTGTAGTAAGAAAGGTGTTGAACATAAATTTTCTACACCTAGAAATCCCCAACAAAATTGTGTAGTTGAAAGAAGAAATAAAATTATTCAGGATATTATAAGAACCGTGCTGAGTTAATACTCAGTTGATATTTTTTTGGGGATGAAGTGGTTAGTAATGCCTTATATACTATAAAATATATTTTACTTATACCTTTTTTTAATAAAAATACTTATGAGTTGTGGATAGTAATAAAATCAAAAGTTCATTACTTCATAGTTTTTGGTTACAAATAATTCATTATAAATACTAAATATAATCTACATATGATTTCACCAAAATCCAATGAAGTAATGTTTTTAGTTCATTCCACTACTTCTAAGGCTTACAGAGTATTTCATAAAAATTCTTGTACTATTTAGGAAATATTACATAATATGTTTGATGAAACTGATCTTTTTTTCCAAAAAACCTCAACCTATATCCTCAGATGTTATTTTTAAAACTCTTAACCTTTATTAGAAAGTTATTATCATAAGAAAATAACTCAATAATTAGTTTCCTAAGTTATTTCGTAGGAATATATTATACCTATTATTGAAGAATGTACTTTTGAAATCCCATGAAGTTAGTTGTTTCTTAAGAATCATCCTAATGAAAGTATCATTGGTAATTTAGATAAACTAGTTAGAACTATAAGTTTATTAAGAAATAAAATTAAACATCTTGATTTTTTATCCCAATTTGAACCTAAGAATCATGATGAGGCTTAAAGTGATAGGGATTGTATTAAATTAATTTAAGATGAGCTCAATGATTTTGAAAGGAATAAAGCCTATAATTTAGTTGAACAACTTATAGAAACTTCTATAATTAGAGTAAAAAAGGGTTTTCTAGAAAAAAATATAAAGAAAATGGAATAATAATTAGAAATAAAACTAGACTTGTTAATAAAGGATATAAACAACAAGAGGTAATATATTATGAATAAAATTATGCTCTGGTAGCATAACTTGAAGCTATTATTATACCTATAGCCTTTATAGCATTGTTAAATTTCAAACTACTTAAAATGGACGTGAAGTGTGATTTTTTAATGGATCTATTCAGGAGGATGTTTATATAGAAAACTACCTAGTTTTGAAAATACAAAACATCCAGAATATATTTATAAAATTACCAAAGCACTATATGGACTTAAATAAGACTCTAGAGCTTGGTATGATCGATTAACTGGATTTTTGGTTTAAAAAATTCGGTTAAGGTAGTTGTGGATCCAACTATATTTATAAAGTAAGCTAATAAAAATATTATGATTGTAAATATTTATATTGAGGAAATTATATTTGGTTCAACTCAAAAATCTTTAATATATTCCTTTGTGAATCTTATAAAGTTTAAGTTTTAAATGAGTATGATGGGTGGGTTAACATATTTTTATGGTTTTCAAATTTCCCAAAAACCAAAAGGTACTTTTATATATCAATATAAGTATATAATATATCTTCTTAATAAATTTGGATTCAACATCACTAAAAGTTTTATTAATCCTATTGGTACCAAAAATACTTCAGATTTTGATGAGGCTGGGAAACTAGTTGATCAAAATACTTTTAGTGGTATGATAGGAAATTTACTTTACTTAACTACTAGTCATCCATATTTAATGTTTTCAATATGATCATGTGAATGATATTATTCCAATCCAAAATAATCCCCTCTAATTTTTTTAAAATGAATCTTTCATTATCTTAAAGGAACTATGGATTTATGCCTTTTCTATTCTTCTAGAAATTCATTAAAATAATTTATTTTGGATAATGACTTTGGTGGTTATATAATGGATATGAAATGTACATCTATAAATTTTCATTTCTAAGGATATTATTTAGTTTTGTTCATGTAAGAAACAACACTTAGTAGAACTTTCGATTTCTGAAGTAGAATATGTTGTAACTGAAAGTTGTTGTGCTCAAGTGTTTTGGATGTAACACACAATAATTGACTATGACATGAGTTTTACTAAAAATTAAATAATTTTTAATAATAAAAGTTCTATTTATTTAAGTAAAAACCCTGAAAAGTTCTCATATTCTAAGAATATAGATATAAAAAAACCATTTCCTTTAGGATCACACACTTAAATAAGATAAAATCATACAATTTATCAAAATTCAAGAACAACTTATTGATATTTTTATAAAACCCCTTAGTTATGAGATATTTGAATATATTTAATAGAAGATATGAATTCTCAATGTAAAACAATTATTTATAACTACTTCTTATTGAACTATATCTTTATATTAATATACTCTTTTCATAGGAGGGTACATATATTTTTCAAAAACTTTTAGTTTTTATTAAAATATTTTAGTTTTATAAATTGTTAGTTTTCTAAATTGTTTGTATTGTAACGAGCTTTATGAACTCAAACTTTTATAAAATTTTTAGAATCATAATTCTCAAATTATTCTACAGACTCAAAAATTATTATAAAATTTTTGGACTCAAAATTTGTTACAAAATGTTTTGGATTTTAAAACAATCATATTCAGTTTTTATTTTAATACTATCATATTCTGTTTTTTTAAAACTATCATAGTCATTTAAAAAAACTATTATAATTAGAATTTATTATAAAACTATCACAATCTATTTATTTTACAAAAACCAAGAAGAACTGGTTAATAATATTGATGAATGTTTCCACTCTAAAAAGTACTCATCTATTCTTTTAGTTATTAAAGTTTTTAATTACATTAGTTTATATTTTTTTCTATAGTTATACTTTTAGTTTTATAATTTATTTTTAAAATTTTAAAAATTTTCCAAATCAGAATCAATCTCAATCTAATAATTTTTTTAAAACTTTTTGAGTTAAAATATACTTTTAAAACTGTCTTTAATTGAATCTCAACTATCATATCCGATAGGGTTTCAATATCAGCCATTGGTTTTCTTATGGAATTTGAATCATCACCCCCAACACCTATTTAAAGGTGGGTCACCCTTTGAACCACATCATTTCCTCATAGTTTTTCACTTATTCTATGACACCCTTCAATGATATTAGTACGATTGTTTTTATTTACGTCCATTATCTAGTCTTAGATCCAATTTCGATAGAAACAAAAAAAAGATTATGCTAATTGGTTTTTCATTAGGGAAATACTTGTTTAGAAGTCATGGTTTTACAAGTATAATTCTACACTCAAGAAAATTATTTCTTTTAAAGCTTGGAAATCCGTCTTTTTAGAGAATTCAGACAAGGATTTTGATTTATACTATCCTTAGGTAGTTTCAGAATTCTCTCCTTCAATTTAGTTTGTTAAGGAAGTTTTTAAGGATAATGTATCCTCCACCATATTTATAAAGAGATATATACATTATTATGGAATGATATAAGACTTTGTTGGTGTCCCTTTGAAAATAAAAGTGTATTTACCTTTTCATAAATTACCTAACAGACTCATAACTTTTGATAAGAATAATATTTAAGAATCTCTTTTTTTTTTATGAAAAATTTATAAAAGTTTTACATATTAATCTGGATAATAGAGTCATTGTTTTTTGGATTCAAGGATATTTTATCCATAGGAAAGGAGATAGGAATAATTTTAAAGTTTTCAATGTTTTTGTTTTATATTATCTTATTAACATGAGAAAGATTGAACTAGTAAAATTCATCTTCATTATGGTGGAGAATATAAAAACTTCCCCAATCAAGTCGAAGATAACAATGTTTTTGGATTTCATAACCAAGTAAGTTGTAAAGTGTATGGATATTTTCGAGGTAGAAAAAAAATCATATCCAGTCAGGGAAAATATTTCTTTCAATAGTAAAGACACAATTTAAAGGATGAAGTTAGTTTAAGATTCTATGAAAAAGAAGTTGGTTAAAAATGTTGAATGATATGTGTATGAATATTGAACATCAAATAAATCCAAGGAAGATAATAAAAAGAAAATAAATGTTGAGACTTCTCAACCTATTAAAAATAAGAAAAAGAAAATTCATAATAAAGTTTTGGAGAAAATGATGGCTCATAAGGTTCAAAAGAAGCAAGGGGATACAGAGTTCATAATTAACCCTATAGAAGATAAATATTTTAATATCGATACTATTAAACAACTTCAAGAAAAAGAGAAGAGAAATAAGAAAAAGAAGATTTCACAAGAATCAAAAATATTTGAGAGAATGTTAAAAGGTGTAGAATGAGATTATGATAATCTAGATCTTTTGGAATCTCATGACAAATAAGTAAATTTGTAAGTTGGTTTAGTTTTCAAATTAACCACAGTTGTTCATACCGATATCCCTTCTATTGCACATATGTGAAAGGGAAAATAAGTTCTTTAAGTATCAATTCTAAATGTATCTGAGAAACAATTGGAACCAGGCTTACTAGGAAAAGCAGATTTGAGAACCATGAGATAGTTGGAAGAGGAACCTAAAAAATAAGTTAATAATGAAGTTAAAGAATGATATGAAAAGAATATAAAGAAGTATAAGAAGAGTAATAAGATTAAGTATAAGAAGAATAAGTGGAGAAACATGAAGGAAAATAAGTGGATGGGATGAAGAAACTCAATCATATAAGGAATCATTGAATTTATATTCATTATATTTAATTTATATGTCTAGTAAGGATAATAATTTAAAAATTACTCAGGATGAAGGATCCTCATTAGAAAAGGAAGAAAAATAATTATCCAAGGAAGAATATGATCAATAGTATTAGATAATGTTTTTGAAAAATATAAAACTGATAAAGTTGTGGAAATTATAGAAATATAAAATAAAAAGATATTATCAAATAAAGATGAAAAAAAGAAAAATTAGTGGACATTGCAATAAGAAGACCAAAACCTCCCTAGATTGAGCATGCTTAATCAGACTATAGAGTAACTATTACTCAAAAGGGTGTTGAATTTATTTCCCATGCTTTAAAAAGATTAACTGAATAGATTTTTTATTTAACAAATAATGAATCAAGATTTAAGTTGCTTTAGGAATCCATGAATGTGAAATTAGAGTCACCCAAATTCATGAATGAAATAGTGATCAGAACAGAGACCAATTATAAATGTTTTCAAGAAAATTTTACAGCTAAAATTTATTGTTATAATTAGATGGTGAAATGGTACAATCAAATAGACACTAATATTAATGGGCATGGTGACCAATTTTTGTAATTAAAGAAACATATTTTATAATTTTATGAATGTTATAACAAGTTATCCTCAGACATGGTGTAAAAGTTATGTTTTTATAAGAATAAAGATATGATATCGATGACTAGATTGAAGATGTTAGGGTTTTGAAACAAAAAGTTCATAACATGGAGGTGGAAATTACCCGAATCAGATTGGGTGAAGTTGAAATTTTATTTTTTAGTGAACAAAATAATAAGTATTATGAGGAGATTGAAATGTTGAAGGCTGAAGCTCACAAGAAGGATACTTTGGAAGAAAAATTTGAAAAGATAAAGAAATATCGACATGCGTTCAAGAAGATGAAGGCCTTTGTAAAGAACCTAGAGAAGGAATAAGGAATTTTTTTCCCTTTAACTCTCGATTTATATTTTTTTAAACCTTTGAATGGATGTTTATTAAGAATTTATTTTCATCTAAATTTATTATACTTGATTGTTTTTACATTTAGATTGGTTATATAATCTTTCATACTTACATGGATGATAAGTTAGTTCAATATTCTTTCGTATGTTATTTTTCTAACATTTCAGGAAACATCAGATTCTTTACCATTAATTTTTTAAAATCATAAAGGGGTAGAATGTTTTATTAAAGGGTAAATGTTTTTTCAAATTGGGATAATGTTTTATTGAGGGGAATATTTATTTCATTAGGGGTATAAGTATTCCTAATGGGGAGATTTTTTCTTTAAGGAATAATTTTTGTAATACTCTTCATCTTATTCAATATAGTTACAAACTCAGGGGGAGTTAATTTATAAAGAATAACTTCGAAACTCTTAAAAAAATAAAGGCCTAATTTTTTCAAGTTATTTTTTCAATTAGGTTTTGTGATTTTTGGTTTTTGAAGAAGGGGATATTGTTGAGTGAGAAGTATTACTTATTAGGTTTTCATTCCTTTAGTTTTAAAAATCACAAAACTCCCTTCATAATTTGTTTACTAACTTTTTGTGTCCCAAATTTTTTAGTATGTTTTTTGAAAAACATTACTTTATATTATACATAAAAAATTTCTAATATATTATGAATATAAAACTTTATATTCTTCAATAAGATCATCAGATTGAGAAAGAGTTTGACTAATTAGAATTACCTTTAATTAGACATGGATTTAGAATTTTGTCTTGTCTTTAATACTAATAAAATTCATAACCATCAGGTTGATTCTAGTACCCATACATCAGACTAACTCCTATAAGGATTATTGTATTGACAATTGATAAGGAATTCCATCGAACTAACCTAATTTTATAATCGTAATACATAGACTTGTTTCTATCATAAGGAATATATTTATCATTGTAATGGTGCTAAAATTAAACGATGTTGGATATTTAGATATTATAAAGAACCGTGAACTGTCAAGGAGAAAATATCCAAGTCCATTGAAGCTAACTAAAAAATATGACCATTGAAAGTTTGACTATAATTTTTTGGTCATTTTAAGAGTTTGTATCTAATTTCATTTTTAACTTCATATGTTTAATTTTTTCTCAATGTGAAAATCTCATTTGATAGTATTTGTAATAATTTATAGAGTTGGTAGTTTTAAGGAACCCTTGTCAGGGTTTTTTCATATTGAATGATTTTTCTTTTGTAATTATGTACAATCATTGTTATGATCAAGGGATTTTGGGGATAGGAACATAATGAATATGATCCATCAGATCGAGGGTTTTTGAGGCTAGGAAGATTGAATCCGATCATTATATCGAGTTCTTCCAGGGATTAGAAGATAGGGCTAATCCAATCATCACATTGATGGGTTTCCTGGTAAAGAAATAAAGAATTTATAATAAGTATAAAACTATGGAATCATTTATTTTGGGTTGCCGACTACCTTACTCTTATAGTTAAAAGATTTAAATCTTTTAATATATCTTTTAAGTAATTATTAATATTACTAGCTATTATCTTTATTGTTTTTAAAAGTTTCTATTCCACTATGAATGTAATAGAAATTTAATCATCATACTTATCTTTATTTACTATTTGTTTTATCAGTATAACTATAAATATGATAAATAATATACTTTGATTTAATTGGATCGACTTTGATTCTGATTCTTTTACTATGATATGATCATATGATTTATGGTCCCAATTTTTTTACTCTGATCACCGGACTAATCCTATGTCTGATAATATTACTTTAATAGGTTTGTTTTATGCTTTGTTGAAAGGTTTTTTAAACAACAATTTAACCCCTATTGTAAGTATATCCATCATAAAATACTCTTACATTCTTAAAACACACACATCATGATGTGTGAATCTGAGTGAGTATAAAATACCAAGTAATATTTACTCACATCACTCTTATGAAATCCTAAGAAAGAGCCATTTTTTACTATTAATCCTTCTATATTGAAAAAATCTCAACATATTTTAAAAAAAAATTAACAGCAAAAAAAGATAAAAAGGAATTAGTAAATGAAAATAATACAAATATTATTTACCCAAAACATGGAAACGCTTCTCAGTTCTTCCTCAATATTTAGCTATCAAGAGAAAATCATAATTTAAGGATATATAATTAATAATATATAATTTAACATGAATACCATCCTATGATCATAGAATATATGCATTGTGGATCGTCACCCACCTAAGTGCTTTACCAAATTTACAACCCTCACCATATGCATTTCACACACAATAGAACTTCATGTCATTTATATTTTTCTGATCCTTCCATATGTACACAACACTTCCCAATCATTTATCATATCCCAACTATTTAATTTACAAAAATATTTTAATTTATGAAAACATTTTACTCAAAAAACTGATTAAACCCATATCCCGAGCTCAACCAATTTAAGATACCTAAAAACCAAACATTTTCCAAATACTATTTTGAAAAACAAATCCCATGATTTATGAAAAAATACAAGTTATAAATATTTTTCAAATCCATTAAATACCAGTTTATAAAATTAATTCTAAATAATTATTTGATAAATACCCAACATATGGAAAATTTTTAAAATCAAATCAATCATATTAAAATTAATCATAATCATAAGATGAGAGAATAAGGGCCACTGACCTTAGAGAAGAAATATGTGAAGATCCAAAACCTTACATCTAATGTTAGAAATCACGATATGATTCCTTCAATCCTAGAAACTATAACATGAGATCATGATTCATCCATTTTTGATTTAAAACCAATATTTATGATTCCAAGATTTATTTCATCAAGATATATGCGTACAAGGATAAAGAAATATAGAGAGGAAAATTGGTAAAATAATATACAAGTTATATCACATAGATCTAAACTCTGATATGATGTTGAAATGATCTATCTTAGAGATGAAGACATAATTGGTTAGTAGAGAATATATAATTTCATTCCAGAGAGACCTTGGTATCATCCATAGTAATTTTAGTTAATCTAATGAGATTTATGAGAGTCTAACAGAGATTTTAAAAGTCAATTCTTGAAATTTGAATGAAATTTAATGATTATCCTACATAGTTCTTGAGACCATGAACCAAACATGTAGGCCTTCTGAGCTAATAAACCAAGAATTGACTATCATGTTACATGTCCTCTGATACTATACACTAACCACACACCCCTCGCTACCTCACCAAAAGAAATACATGATCTCCATAATTTTCACTCAACAATATATCCTTCTTTTCTCCTAAAAAAATTGAAATTTATTCCAAAACTAATAAAAATTCCAAATTGGGGGTTACCTATAAGATTTGGGACACAAAATTTACCCTATTAATGAGATAGGATAGTTATGTGTTGATAATTATTGTGCTCAAATTTATATAAAAAATTGAGTCCATTCCACACATGTTTATTGATTAGGGAGTTTTTACCTATTTATAAAAGTCTAACATATTTTTTTTGATCACTATCTATTGATAATGTTGATGGTTTCCATCTTGATTATGATTGAAATGAGGAGTTGAAAAAATGTATTGAGTTGGGTAGAATATTTTTTTAATCCAAATTGTGAATACTTATTTAATATAGGATTAATATCCTTCTATATTAAGTTATCATTTATTTACTTATAGAATGATCAAAGTTTGAATAATTTTAAGGAAACCGCCTTCCCTCAAACTCATTAAATGTATTTAATTGATTTTATCATGGATCAAGGTCAATATCGATGGTGCAATAATAGGAGACATATATTTGTAAATGTTAATCCATAGAATCACAATATATTTAGTTTTGGAAATTTAATTAAACTCATGTTAAAATCCTTCTTAACTTGATGTCTTTTTTTATGTGATTTATGTATAGAATAAACATACAGTAAACTTAATTCTAGTGGGTTTTAGAATGAAAATCTAAAGAAATGTGTTTTTGTTTCGGATTACATTTATTGATTAATTATCACTGTAATAATATAAAACTGAACTTGTCAAATGATAATCATCAAAACTAGGTTTAGTAGAAGATAAAAAATTATTTCTAATGTAGTTACAACTGATCCTAAAGAATACTAATTTCAAACTGATATGAGATAGAATTTTAAATGTTTATTGTATGATATTCAATGAAAAAACACCAATTATAATTCATCTCCTATGTAAATAATTGATTTTTATTGAATTTTTGAAATTAGGGATTACTTGGAAATTATATTTAAATATGATGATTATTGGTATATTCATGTTTTGATATAAATTATGTGTCCATGCTGAATTATCAAAGTGAATTCTAATATTTCACTAAAAAAAATTGTGAATTACTTTTTTCTATAGGATAGAAAATTACAAAGGCCAGAAGTGACCATGTCATACACTATCCCTATGCTTACCATGAGTACGGATCATGGTCAATTTCCCACCTTACTACACCCCATTCTCAAGGAAGGTCTTCATACCATGAGTGTCATCAAATAACCTTGTGTGATAAAAAATTCTACAAATGAAAAAACATATGACTGCAAGAAAAAAATTTATTTACCAAGCCACTACTCTCACAAGATTCATACCTACTATGATCCCCTTATTCATCCACCATCTCACAATAAACACACTAACAGTGTCCATATTACCAAAATATTTCCCCACATCTTCTAACCATGCCTCTCCATGAGGGCATCAATAGACCACAAGCCTCCACTTCCATTGAATAGAAATATCCCTTTCAACTAATTCATAAATACAATCCAGAGACTGGGAACTTCTCTAAAAGTTACCACGACCATTTATCTTCCACTTCCATGAAGAAATGTATGGTTTCATTTACCTTGTTGGAACCACCTTCTCCTACCACTCATAAATTTTAAATGATAGAGTGAAGCCTACTTTCCAAGAGGATCAAAACGGTACTCCGATACAATATGAGTTCCATATTGATAAAGGTTGAGATCCATCTGAATGCACCATGAGAGAATCTACCCTTTTAGTATAGCCTCTGAGAGAGCTTCTACATTTCACTCTGTCGTGAACACGATTATTTCCTATTAAGACTAGAGCTATGTGATGAAGGACCAAGATCCCATGATAATCTGAAGGAAATAAGGGTGTATTTTCAAACTATGTTTTTGAGAAGATCCCTTCATAATTAAATATTACCACCAACAGGTGTGAAATTTTCAACCTGAGGTAAGCAATAAAATCCAACTTATTAAGAAATGTAGTGTCAATGAAAAAGAAATGGTTGGAATTTTTTTGGCCAATTATGAGAGAATATGAGTTATATATACTAGTATAATATGACATCTAATGGGTAAAAACAATTATTTCTAGTATATAAACGAATAAATGAGTATCATAAACTAAATCCCAAGCCCATTTTTCCCTTTTAACATAATGAAGACACTCACTATTCTATGATGCACCGGATCACTCTAATTTCAAAAGGATGTTGGGCTGCATCATGGAGGAGTACTGATACCTTATAGAAGTCATCCAGATCCTTTATTCTAGATGTGTATCAATTATTCATTATAAAGTAAACATGGTCCCTACTGATGGTACCCATTATTTAATTCTAGGAGGAAACATGTTCCCCTTACATGGAAGGAACTCAAATAGCCAAAAAAATTCTATACAAGTGATTTGCTATTGGAAGTAGTAGGGAGGATATAAGAACTCAATCTTGTGGAAAATAATCATCCCCAAACAACCAAAACTCTTGTGTTATTTTAATATTATTTTATAAAAAACTATGATGATGGCACACTAGACCATATGTGGTTTAGGCAAGGAGAATCCCCTCAGCTCCCATGTTGAGGAATTGTAATATTTAATTTTTATTACTAAATCCACAGTATGATTTAATGGTTTTATAAGTAGAGGTGTCTTATGATTTTATCTTTTAAGTTCTTCATCTTCTTATTATAATTTCACACACAATACACTTGGATTTAATCCACTATATGTGATAGAAAACTGTGGGGGAATTCAAGGGTTAATAGATTTATCCAATCACTAGTCTTGGAAAAGTTAGGAAAAAAGTGATCATTGTATTTTCATATATGAACCAAAATAGCCTCATAAAAGTAATTAGTGGGATTCAATTGATAATTGGATGATTAGAAACTAATTTAATAATGATTCAATAGGTGAATGAGGGAAATGATCCAGGGATGAAATATTGCTTAATTAATTGATTTTAAAAATAACCAACTACACTTACTATTTATCTAAAATTAAACCCATACAACATGATTAAAACATTATCACAACACTATCTTCTCTAGATATAATCTGAGTCCTAATTTTACTACATATTTATCAAGTTTAAAAATTGTTTTGTTGATAACCATGATAGGTTCACATTAAACCTCGTACTGTTGTTCAAGAGTCTATTGTTTTTTTTTTAAATTTATTTTTCTTTTTCAAATAACCATATCTAGTTCATCCAACCTCACTTGTTTTTATCCATATGTTGAGATAACTATGATTATAATACTCAAAACACTAAAGAATAAAAAACATGAGGAAAGAGATTTTTCCACCATTCCATTTTCTAATTCTCCGTCCTCTGTTTCATCCTCCTCAAAATATACCATAGGAAGTAAAACATGGAAGGTGATCTTACTCAAGTTAATAGTAATTTAAGTGAAATTTATACACCCAGTTTCAATGTTAACAATAGATAATTATAATTAAATGATCAACAAGACTGTGAACTCAAAACTATAATGACAATAATACAACCTATGTTTTATGGGTTATCTGGTGAAGACCCCAATAGGAAATTAAGGGTTCTTAAAGAAGTTTGTAATGGGTTAAAAACCATAATAGTCACTAAGAATTAAATCATCTTAAAGGTTTTTCCCTTCTCACTTGCAGGAGAATCCAAGGACTAGCTCTATAATCTATATCCTAGAGAATTCACCTCATGGGACGAGCTATAGAAGAAAATTATTCAGAAGTTTTTTTTTGAAGGAGTGCACATATTTGAAATAAAATATATAGAATCAAACAAGAAACTAGAGAAACTATTTATGAGTTCTGTGAGAGATTTAATAATTTAACTATATCCTCCCCACACCAACCATATAAAGAACATCACTTCTTACTATTTTTCTACCAAGTATTGATGGACAATGAACAAAACCTACTTGAATCTTGTTCAAGAGGATCACTAATTGATAAGTCAATAGTTTATATAAGATATATCATTTATAGGATCTCATAGAATTTTAAATGTTTTGGTACCAAAATTGCAACAATAGGGGTACACGGGGTAAAAATTTCCAACTCACCTTTGTTAGAAAATAAAATTAAAGAACTAACATCCCCTATAAGAAAATTTGCAAATAAAAAATTCCAAGAATCATCACCCACCACATCCCTAAGGGCCTTACAACTATGATATTCCTAGAAGCATTTTACTACTGGATTCCCTCAATTTCAAGGAAATAAAAGTTGTGATTCCATGTTCCAAAGAAAATTCCTGAACGAACCAAGTAGAAACTAAGGATTTAAATATTTTTACACTAACCAATATAGAGTTAGGATCCAAAAGTCTCAAAGAACAACCTTTCAATAGGCTTCTAAACAACCTTTTCAACCCCCTGAATTATAGAGATAGAATTTCTAATCATCAACAAGTTACCAGTATGGATAACTACAAGAACCTCTGATGAAGGAAATATTGAGACAGGTAGTAGAATATCAAAATAGCCAACCCAACACTCTGGCCACTCTTGGGTCATAATTTAAGGAATTGAAAGTAAAATTCAGAAATCTCCTAACCACGCTCAATAATATTTTAAATCAAGGTTAAAAGGTAGATTCCTAATCAGGTAATTCCAAACCCTAAGGGAAATGTTAGTTTCATTACCATAAGGAGTGTAAAATAACTACAATATAGTAAATAATTACACCCTAAAACTGAAACTAGAAGTGAACAATATAAATCATTTAAAGAATATTCTAAATAAAAACAACCGAAGGGGGAGTGAGTAAAGGTACCATAAAAAGATAAAATAAAAACCACAGATAATCCACAACTGTAACAACCCAAAATTCTATCAATGAAATTTCACTTTTTATATTTATTTTATATAATATGAATCATATAAAACCATATAGAGAAAACAATACAATATTTATAAATTTATAATTAAATAAATAAGAGGTATTTCTGGACGTTAAGGAACTTATTCCGATGAAATAATAACTATCTCTTAGGAGTAGTAATATGACCCTTATGAATAGTAAATTGGCCTAATCAATTGTAACCCCATCCATGAAGTTATAAATAGAATTTTGGCATTGCATAAGTGAAATTATGATATAATTATATCATTATAAAAGTAAGTGAATATTTTAAAAATTAATATTTAAGTGTTAGTATTTTTATAAGTCATAAATATTTAATTATGGTTTTATAATTAACAAAATTATTTAAAATATAATTAATTTTTATAAAATGGATTGAAAATAAATATTTTTTTCTTATGATTTTAGGTTAATTTTATGAGACCTTAGTTATTTTTTGAAAGTGTTGTAAAATCAGTTTAAAATTTAAAATCTATACTTTTCAAGTAAATAATGATTTTATTTTAAAATTAAATTTCACATAATTTGAAAATTATTTTGATAAAATGGAGTCCATTTCTAAATTCTACACATCTAAAAATGGATAGCCTGAATTTTTGGGATTTTTTAGAAATACTTGAATTTTTAGTGAATAGTAAAATACAATAGTTTACAGTATAAAAACATCATAAGCTAAATATACTATTCCTTGAGTCATGGATGATGTAATAACCCTTGGTTATAACTCACATGCACTTATTACTGTATTTATTCACAAGAATAAACACTATTTGTTGTCTTGAAAAAAAAATTAATGAATAGAATAATGATACATTACCCCTCTCTTCCACTGTAACCCCACCCCAATCTTATCTTCATTCCTATAAGACTTTAATATTTTCAAATTTCTATCCAAATCATCTTCTCTAGTATCTACCCACATCTATGAGCTCTTGGTATTTCCAAAAGACCAAAACCCCTTCCCTTAAGGAGGTTATCAAGGAGGTTAATTCAAGAGGTAAATTCTCTTCCTATTTAATTTAATTTAATTTTATTATTCTCTCCTCACCCCCTCTATCCAAATGATAATTATTAATATATTATCATCTATATAATATAATGATATTATATTAATGGATTATCCATCATCAAGTTCCTTACTCTCTCTCTTTTATTTTAAAAACGAAATCATCGTCTGGGAGGTGCCGATTTACGACCTTTATGGACAATGAAATTTTGTTCTTAAATTTATCCTTCAAGAATGGTCATGATAAAATTTATATGGTTGAACTATATTATAATAATTCATTATGTATTATTTAGTTTTTTTAATCATTGTATATACATGATAATAAATAATAGAACAAAACTAGTTTGTTGTGATAAAAAAACGCTAAAATTAAGCCAAATGATTATCATTAATATGTTATATAATGATTAATACCAATTTATGGAAACAAAATAATATATAACACCAGTTAAATTTTTTTTATTAATAACATAAATTATAATTATATAGAATTATAACCACTTTACATGAACTCCATTACTTATAATCTAGTGAACCAATAATGAAATCAAGGAAACGAACACTCTAGAACGACAGAATTCAATCCTATAACTTATTAATAAGGACATAAATTGACTTTATAAATATATAGTGAATAAAATATATGAATATAATGTAATTAATTAATTAATTAATTAATGGATTTAATTTTATTATCCATGATTTTAAGGTCTAGTGCAGAATGCATTTAGACATAAGGTAAGAGTTTTTTACCTGAACCTCCATTTTTCATTCAAGATTACTCTTTCTATCTCTTTACCCCAATGAAATTATTAATTCTTATTATTAACTCCTAATAATTATGTGTGAGTGTTAAATATATATGTACCAATCTGAATCCTTCTTTATTTTATGGTGAGTTACATGTTTTAAAAGGATCCTTATCAAATTCTTCTCGATAAATAAGCCCAATTCAAGGGAACTTCTCGAAATATTACCTATTTTCATGTTCAATATATAATCTTTTTTAAGACGCAAATATTTTTCTAAAATAAATTATTTTATTATGAAATAACTATATCAGTTCTCTTCGAGTTTTATATAAGGGTTTTTCCAAAAGAACTCTTCTTTTGAAAGAAAAAGAGTATTTCTCTCAAGTATTACTTGATGATTTTATTAGAGTATTTCCATCTATTTAAACACTATTATTGATTATTATGTGTAATTGGGATTAATATTTTATGATATCATCTACCATATTTTATTTAATGGTTTATTGTTAGTTTTACTATGGATGTTTTATCTTGATACCATTCACCATATTACTCTGAATGGTTGGTGTTTATGTCTTCTAATTGGGGAAAGTTATTTTCATTTCATATGTTAGTTTCAATATGAATATATATTTTTACTATGTTTCTCCCCTTTCATATGAGTAATTAATTGGACTTAGTATGTTATGGGTGGGGCCTGCTATATCACCTTGATGCGTCGGTAGGTCTCATGAGAAAAACTAGCCTGGGTTTTTACCCATTATATGCGGTGTCCTAGCCGAGGTCTTGATGGTAAGATTATGAAGTTATACATTATGAATTACCTCATTATAAAACTTGTAATTGATAGTCCATATGATTATTTTAATAGTATATTATCCATGGTCATGTTCTATTAGGGAATTATTTATTCAGTTTTTTATTCCTGCCATATTATGCTCATGTTTATGTTTTAATGGAATATGTAATTTTATTTATTCACAGTTCCTTATTACTTATTAATCCATTATATTACTTAACCTTACTGAGAATTTTATCCCACCCCTTTATTATGTTATATTTTTTCCTAGGATGTGAATAATTATATTATAAATGAATTATAGGGATAATCTAGAATTTTATGAGAAGTTCATATGTTGTATTTCATTTCATGATGTAATGTAATAATTATGTATGTATTTGGTTTTCCAATGCTTCTAAACTAGTCGTTCCACCAGGATACGAATTCATGGCTTATATTCCAATGTAATAAAATAAGGAAATAGCTTTGGGAAACTGTGGTTGGGGTCTTTACAACAACAAACTCCACCTAACTTCCCTACAAGAATGAAAGAACCTAGAAAACCCATGTAATAATCACCATAATAAGAGATGCTAGAAGTATTTAAAAAAGTGGAGATCAATATCCCCCTACTATAATCCACTATCCATATTCAAATATATGAAAAAATCATTAAAGAAATATTCATTTATAAAAGTATAATGGATGGAAATGAAGAGGTATGATTAGTTAAGGATGTTTCTACTCTTATTAACCCTCAAATTCCAAAAATAAATCCAAGATCCAAGTACTTTTTTTATTCCCTGAATAATTGGCAGACTCAATTTTTCAAATTCACTATGTGAATTAGGAGCTTCAATTAATGTAATTCCTTATTCCATTTATTCTTCTTTATCGATGGGATAACTTAAACCCACCCATGTGGTATATCTTTCCAATAGAGCCACTACCTACCCGGTGGGTGTCCTTAAAGATATTCTGGTAAGAAAAAAATAGCACCCATTCCATTTTGATAATTATATCCTGAACATAGATTAATGTAAGAATATTTCTCCCATTATCTTGGGTAGTCCATTTCTCAAAACAACTAAGATAATAATAAATATTAACAAAGGAATACTTTCCTTGAAATTTTTTGAAGAAACATTTCATTTTAATATAATGGATTCAATAAAAAACCAAGATGAAGAATATTCTAATTTTACATTAAATTATTTTTAACTCCCGTATTCCTTTATAGAGAAAATTAAAATGTTTGATGACATAAATAGATTAATATATGCTTTGAAAACACCCAACCTACAAGAAAAATATATTTTTGAAAATGAATTTAATATGAAAATAGTTTGGAGTGTTGAATAATTTGTATAAATTAATGAAAATTATTTTTATGAGTTACTAAAATATGACATGAATAAATTTTTCTCACACGTTCAAGTTCCCCACATGGAGAATAATGAAATAAAAAAAACTCTAGAAAATACCTTGAATTAGAATTAAAACTACTTCCCTCTTAAATATGATTTTAAATAAAGATAAGAAACTACCAACCATAATTTCCAATAAACTACAGTCTAGAAAATAAAACCAACTAAAGAGGTCTCTTCAAAATGATTCCAGGTAAATATGATAAAAATTGGGAGACATTACATAAATTAGACCTATCACATACATGCAACGAATTTTGAAGGAATATGGATCCAAGTCGGTGAGATGACCCATAGAGGAATCAACCCAACCCTCTTGAAGGTATAAAAGGGAAGTAGAAATAATTTTAAAAGTAGAAATAATCTATCCCATCTCAAACTCCCAATGGGATAGTCCCATTCAATATTTCCCAAATAAAACCGATTACACAATTGTGAATAATGAAAAAAAATGAATTAGTACCCACTGAAATCTAGAATAGTTGGAGAGTTTTAATTCACTACAAGATATTAAACCATGTTACTAGAAAATACCACTTCCCTATACCAACTGTAGATCAAATTCCAGAGAGACTATTTGGTAAAGTACATTATTATTTCCATGAAGGTTTTTATAGATATTTTCAAGTTCCAATAGTATCCTATGAACAAGACAATACCACCTTCACCTTTACTTTTAGTATTTTTTCCTTCCAAAGGATACCTTTCGGTTTCTACAATTCCCCAAGTACCTTTTAAAATAATATGGCATGTATTTTATCTAAATTAAATTAGAGATTCTTAGAGGTATTCATTGATGACTTGACTATGTATGGGACTATCATTCAAAACTGTCAAGAGATTTTGAAAAAGGTTTTACAAATATATATTGAGAAAAAATGATTTTTAATTTTGAAAAATTCCATTTTATAGTGGAAAAATAATTTTTTTTAGGATATTTAATTTTGAAGGAGGTAATTGAAGTTGATAAATCTAAAGTTGACTTTGTTGTTACATTACCTCACCCCACCACTACTAGGTGAATTATATCATTTCTAGTCCAAATTAGATTTTATAGAAGTTTTATTAAAGACTTTAGAAAACTCAATTTACATCTCAATGAACTACTCAAGAAAGAAATGAATTTTGTATTTGATGATTCATACATGATAACTTTTGAAAAATTAAAATAATTTTTTAATACTTCCCCATCATCTACCCACTAAACTAGATTCATCCTTTTGATATTTTGTGTGATTATTCTAAGAGAGATGTTGGGGGTGTGTGGTCCCAAAAGATTAATAGGCTTCCAGAAGTAATATCCTACACTTTAAAAACCCTAAACACTTATTATATTAACTAAAATACAATATATAAGTTTTTTTCTATTATTATAGGTTTAGAAAAAATTCATTCTTATATATCTAGAAGTAAATTAATTATTTATTATCATCATATATCCTTGAGATATTTGATCAAGAAGACTGGTACAAATCCCATGACAATCAGATAAATGTTGTTGTTGAAAGAGGTTTACCTTTAAATTAAGGATAAGAAAGATTTTGGGCCACCCAAGTCCTTTAGTCTAGTTAAGGATTTCGGGCCACCTCATGGCCTTTGGGCCAACATAAGGAATTAAGGGAACCTCATTAAGATAATGAAGTGTATATGCAACCAGATAGACCAAAGGAACAAGCTCTATATGAGGACTCAGATAAGAAGGATTCACTAGAATAAAGATATCATGATTTGGAAGAATGATAGGGTATAGAAATTTTCATCAGGACCTAGACCTTGCACCTCTACATAGGTATTTCTAATCGAACAAGCAATGCGATCATGGGAAGATAACATCATGATATAGATGTTGGGGGGGATTTCTTATAAGTAATATATAGGATGAATTCATATAAGACCTTTAGGACAAATATTCCACTAAGTCTACTAGCCTTGTAAGGTTTCTCCCCCAAACCTTGAAATGCATATTATCAAAAATAAATAAAAATAAGGCCTTTGGGACATTTAGGATCAAGGGTAAGAAGGTATGTGAAGATACAGTGGATAACCACATGAGTCAGCTGCCTCACACTGTCAAGGTAGAACCAGTCTCAAAGACTAGTATAGATGATTCCATCCATAGCGAGAAACTATACAGCCAAACCCAAGAGACTTGGTAAACTAACATTGTAAATTTTTTGGTCACCGCCATATTACCTACCTTCTTCTATAAGAATTAAAATACTAAATTTAAATATGAATCAAAAAACTATATTTGGGGGGACCCTAATTTATGGAAAATTTGTAATGACCAAATAATTAGCTAGTGAATTCCTGAGGAAGTAATAAATTCTATTCTTTCTATTTTTCATAAAATTTTATGTGGAATAAATTTGGACGTCAAAGAACCAATAGAAAAAATTTTAAAACATGATTATTTTGGCCCTCAATATTTAAAAATTCACATGATTTTGGTAAAAGATTCTTAAAATTTTAGTTTACTAGTGGAATTTCCAAAAAAAATAAATGCCCCCAAAACCTTTTTTTGGGAAAAATTCAATGAATGGGGAATTATATTCATGGGACCATTTCTTATGTAATTTGGATTATTATATATCTATTTGGTAGTAGAATATTTTTCTAATTTGATTGAGGACAAAGCCACACAAAATGATGACTTAAAAACATGATTGAATTTTTAAAATAAAATTTTTTTTGTAGGTTTGGAATACCCCAAGATTTAATTAGTGACCAAGAAACCCACTTCTATAACAAGAAAATGGAATCAATAATGAATAAATATGGAGTAAAAAAATAAAAACTTCACTACCTACCACCCACATAAAAATAGACTAGCTGAGGTGTCTAATAGAGAAGTCAAAATAATTTTAGAAAAAAAAACAAAGTAATCCAACCACAAGGATTGGTGTAAGAAAATATAAGATGAACTATGGGAATACAAAACTTTCTACAACACCCTATTAGGTATGTCTCCCTATGAAATTTTTTATTGTAAACATTATCACTTTCTTATTGAGATACAATATAGGGCCTACTAGGTTATCAAAAGTGTAAACCTAGAGTTTAGCAAAGTTGGAGAACATAGAAAACTATAAATAATAGATCTTTTGTAGTTGAGGAGAGAGGAATATGATAAATCACTACTTTATGAAGATAAAACCAAATATTCCCAAGAAAAGTGATATATAAATGTGAATTTTAAACTGGAGAAAAATACTATTATTTTATTCAAGGATGAAACTATTCCTAGGTAAGCTTCATTCTAAATGGATTGAGCCATATATAGTATTTGATAACTTTCCTTTTGGTGCATTTAAATTGAATTAGAAGGTTTAAAACCTTAATTCAAGTGAACAAACAACAAATAAAGAATTACTAGGAGGGATTTTTGAAGGAACCTATATAGGCGTCCAAAATCCTCCATACTGTTGACAAATAAAGCACTTCTACGTTGTCTCTTTCCTTCATTTAGATCAAGATACTAATATTTAACTATTTATATTGAACAAATTCATACTATAATTCAAATGGAATAGTGCTTGAACCATGTTTGGGGGAGGAGTTAAACCTATTTAATTAAATTTTAAATGCTGATTTCTTAGAATCTATAAGTAAATAAAAATATTTTTTTTATAAATACAGTTATATACATTGATTCTTTTCATAAATTTTTATTTTTTCAAGAATTTATTTAAGTACAACAATTTACTATCTATTTTAAGAATATTAATGCTGGAGTTGATCAATTCATTGATTTTGAAATTATGTGACTCATATGAGTACTTAGTGGAAAAAATCAGTAGTTTTATGAAATTTTTTCCATATAACTAGGAGATGGATTATGAGTGAGAAGATTCTTATGGAATCAATTTTATAACATTAAGTTAGTATAATTTTGAACTTAATGTGAGGAAACTTAACCACTGTGAGAAACAACACCTTAAGGAACCAACTCAATTGAATATGATTCAATTTATTTAAACCATAAATAAAAATTGGAAATTGATACCCCATGGTGAGTCTCTATGATGAGGGAATGGGGTGTGTTTCTGTAATTAAATAAATCCATTTTTACTATAATAAGTACTATGAATTGTGATTTTCACAACATTATGATTGAGAAAATTTCAAAAGGTCCTTTTAAAAATCGTGTTCATTTAGTTTAAGGGAATATTTTACCAATAAAATAGGAAAAAGTGATTTATAACACATTCAATTGAGTTTACTCAATAATGTGGAAAATCAAAAGTTGGTTTGAGTAAATTGAGGAAAGAGGAAAAAATAGAAGTGATTTTTGTTAAAACTTTGATTCTACATAAATCCAATTTTATTCACTTATGAAAAAGATTTAATTGAATTAAAGTGAGGTAATGGTTTGATTCATATTTTAGGAAAGATAATTTCAATGTGGACAAGCCTCATTCTTATTCTTCTCAGGCTGTTAAATTTAGATATAGGCAGGATGACATTATTTTAGAAAAAATTGAAATTGAATGATAATATTTCTTAGTATTGAAATAATTTATGTTTGGAAAAAGGGATGTGAGTTGTAAGTTTCATTATTTATCATCTATTATTCATTAAAAATACCCAAATTTCAATTCAATTCCTAGGTAAATAGTGGTCTCTGATTGACATTTGAATATTGGTTCTTATTTTTAAATTATATTTAAATATTTTGATTATTGGTATATTTATATTTTGATATAAATTGTGATTCCATACTAAATTATCAGAGTGAATTTTAATATTTCACTAAGAAAAATTGTGAATCATTTTTTCTAGAGGTTAAAAAATTTGAAAATTTGTTAGTGAGTGTTACATAAACAGTCACTATACTTACCATGAGAACTAATCACAGTTTATTCACCACCTTACCACACCTTATTCTCATGGTAGGTATACATTCCATGACTACCATTAGTTTAATGTGTGTGACTAAAAATTACATTAGGAAAAAATAGATGATTGCATTAACAAAATTTATTAACCTTTACAACACTCTCACAGAGGCATACTTATTGTGAACCCCCTCTTCATATACCATCTCATGGTCAGAACACTGAACATGTCCTTCTTACTACAAGGTTTACCCACCTTTTCATGCCATGACTCTTTCTTATATCTATCAATATATCACACACCTCCACTTCCCTTGAAAGAAAATATCCATGTCAACTAATTCTTGAAGACAATCCAAAGGCCGGGTGCTACTCCAAAATTTTCCACAACCACTTATCTTCCAATTCCATGGGAAAAAGTAGGGTACATTTACCCTACTATTTCTACCTTATTCTACCACCCATAGATTTGAAATGATGAAAAAGTAAGTCCACCTTTCTAGGTGAATCACAATAGTGCTCTGATCCAATCCTATCTCTGCATTGAACAAGTATGAGATCCATATTAATGTACTGTTATCGAACCTCCCTTATGGATAGAATCTAAGGGAGATTTGGAATTCCATTATTTTATTAGGGATATTTATTCCCGCCAACACCAGATATGATAATGGACCAAGATCCCACAATAATATGATGTAAATAAGGAAGAAATTTCAAGATTTATTTTTAATAAGATCCCTTCACCATAAAATAAAACCACTATAGGGTGTAAAATTTTGAACATAAGGTAATCAAGGAAATCCATGATAATGAGAAATTAACTTCCACTAAAAAAATAAGTGATTAGAATTAACTAGCCAATGATGGGAGAATCTGATTTTTAGATACTGGTAGAATATGAAATCTCACAGATAAAAACATTTATGTCTAACCACAAAACAAATAAATGGGGCTCATAAGCTAAATACCAATCCCATTTTCCCTCAAAATATAATTTAGAAACTCTCTATACAAGGAAGCAATGAATCATTCCACCATCAAATGGATTCTGTGATGGATCATGGAGGATCAATGAGGTCTTGTAGAATTTATCTAGACCTTTAATTCTGGTTTTGTTTTAAAAATCCAAAAAAAAGTATACATGTTTCCTACTAAAGGAATAAATTCCCAAATTCTAGTAAGAAATATATTCCCATCGCATGGAGAGAACCTAGAAATAAAATAATTGATATTTTTAAGTAATTCACTACCAGAAGCAGTAGGGGGGGTCACAGATCTCAATATTGGGGCAAACACTCACTCACCACCATTCACAACTTTTTTGTTATTTTTAGTTACTTTTATAAAAACTATAATGATTATACAATAGTACATCCATGGTTTAGACAAGGATAATTACATCACCTACCCAATTTTTGAATTTTGATATTTCAATGTTATTAAACACTCCTATATATGATCTAATTTTCTTATTAGTAGTGGCTTCTTTTGATTTTATCTTTTAAGTTATCTTTCTTATATCAATATTTCACACAAAATCCACTACACTCGATAGCAATAAGTGGGGGAATTCAAGGGTGAATTGATGTATTTAATAACTAAGATAAGAAAAGGCAATAAATACAATGATAATTGAATTTCCCTATCTAAATTGAAATATCCTAATAAAAGTAATCAATGGGATTCAATTGATGAGAGGATGATTAGAAACTAATTTAATAATGATTCAATAGGTTAATGAGGGAATTATACATGGATGTACCACTACTTATTTAATTGATTTTAAAACCAATGAATTAAACATAATTTTTCTTTAAAACAGAAACCACAAAAATAAGATTCCAAAATTCAAAAAACATCATCTTCTCTAAAGACCATTTGAGTCCCACTTTTACTACATATTTTTCAGGTTCAAAATTTTTTTATGAGTGACAAAATATTGTCACACATCACAACCATTTAAGTATTTTCTAAAAATTGCAGCATATATTCTGGGACTAGAATAAATAATACACAATTTGGGAGCTTGAAATATCTTGAAGTCTACTATAGCTTATTTTCATTATTTTTCATTGGATTGTATTTTATTTCTGAGTGTTTTTTATAAGAGATCATTTTGTAGGATTTCATTATAAATAAATTATCATTTCCTTTTTAATAATTAAATTTACAATAATTTAAAATCAAGGGATTTTGTAAAGAATATATAGTTTTTTGATCATAAAATTGAGGGTTTCTAGTTTCAGAAGATAGAGTGTTCAGGGTTAGGAAACTTTTCAACATGTTTATGTCAAGGGATTCTAATTGTTTAAGATAGAATACCCATTTTAATGGGTTTTTATATGAGAGATTCTATAGGATATAAATATTGAAATTTTTATAGTTTTAAATTCAAGGATACCATGAATCTGTTTTAAATATTCTCTATGTACTTTGGATAAAACTAAAATTTTATAATATCCTTTAAGGTGTAATTAATTTGTTAATTCGTGTTATATTTTTTTATATTTCCATTATTCTTAAAAGTTTTTAGTTTTTTATAATACCATTTTCCTAACACATTTATCAAATGTTGATAATGATATGATGATTTTAATTAATTTAATTATTATACTTTTTTACACTAATTTTTTATGGGTTAATTAGAACATCGTGTTACTGGTGTATTTACTCTTGATGTGGATGAAAAAAATTAGTTATGTTTTTAAAACAATAATTTAACCCCATTACAGTTTACCTATTGGTTATATCTTGGATTACATTTGGTATCAAATCCCACCTCTATGTTTGATACTAATCCTGCCCATACTCTTTATATCTCCATTACTTTATTGGAATCTGATTCTCATTTTCCTTACACTAACATGTTGTAGAGAAATTATCTTGTGTGTTTATAATAGAAGGAGTTTTGAATTTTGGTATTTTGGATAAGGTTAATCCAAATATAACTCCTATTTTTAAATGGTAATGATTATGATTACTGAAGATATCAAATAGAAATATTCATTATGAATACTGGTGTAGATAATGTTATTTTTCTTACTAAAAACTATAATATTCTAGATAAATAAATCACTAATTTTTAAAGATAGGGAATGAATCAATTTAAATTTTTCTTATATATTAATAATAATTTTTATGTTTAATCTAAAGGAATATATACAGTAAAGTGTCTTCATGTATAAATTATTGTATTATATGGAATAAGTTTAAAGTTACAAACTTCATAACTTTGAACGTTCTTGAAACTAAGTGAGTCATGCTCAAAGTTTATTATCAAGAATTTTATTTCTTACCTAGTGAGAGCATTGATAAAATACATCAAAAAATTATGAAAATTGTTAACAGTCTTTAATATCTATATGATAAAGAGTTGTCTAATAAAAAAATTATGGATAAAGTTATTGATATTCTTTTAAAATACATGGAATCTAAAAGGTCCTATAATGATGATGCAAATAATATTACTAATTTGATCTTATATATTTTCATTATAATATAATTAAATATAAGATTCATTTGAAATAAGATGTTGATAATTAAAGGAAGAATACTAAATTTGATTTTACTTCAACTTTTGAAGCTTAAAATTATAGATCATGTTATGATAAATTGGTAATATATAGAGGAAACAATTGTAATATCCTAACATGGGACCTTGGATTGGGTAGGACAAGAATGAAACCAAACTTTGGTTATTTTCATGGACACCAAAAGTTAGAAATATATTCTAAGTTATTAACTAAATTATGGGAAAAAATATTCCCTTAAATGATAAATCCTTCTATAAAAAACTCAATAGAAATAAATGAACATGATGAATGATATAAAAACCAATAATAATTTGGTGACATAATAAATCAAAAACAAAATTAGAGTCATAACAGTAAAACATAAAACAAAACTTCTACATTTAAATAAACCTAAAAACAAAGAGAAATCAAATGAATAAATTGGAACCCCAAATGCAACACTCTTATATTTTGGGATCTATTTTTTTATCAAATGAATTTAATCATTTAGATATTTTTCGTTACACATAACACTGAGTTCATCTTGTGTTACATGAAAAAATAAGTTGAAATGAAACATGGAATATTATCACCTAGATATTGGAATGATTGGTATGAATATTATTAACTAAATTATGAAAATATATGGTTTACACATGTATATTTAATGAATTATTTATTGAACATTTATTTAAAAATAAAAATAAATGAAATCATTTTCTGAAAATCTATTTTTATGAAAAAAGCATTTACCCCAATTAATTTTAAAAACTAATTTTAGTGAATTATTTTCATGAAATTTATATATTATATATTAAATAAAATATTTAATATTCATGTTATTTTCTTTTTATATAATATACAAGAATAAATCCAATTTAAAACTTAAAAAATGAATTTTTCTAAAAAAATAGTTCTTTCACCTTTTTTGTGCACTTATTTATTAAAATAAAATTTTAAACTATTATAAAATTAATTTTATAAAATAAAAATAATATGTTAAATAATAATATCAATATTAACTTAAGTTTATTTTTTGTGATTGTTTTGAAAAGATTATTTTTTTGTGAATAGTGAAAAATACTAAATTTTAATTGAAAATACCCTTTTTGTTTAAAATATTTATAAAGTTAAATTATATATAAAATTGTTTTCAAAGTAATATTTGTTCAATTTTATATCTATTAATACAATTCAGGTCATTTTAACTAATTTTATATTGTTTTTTGATATAAAAGCTTTATAAACTTTTAAACATTTTCTCTTTGAAAACTCATTTTATCATCGTGTCTGTGAGATTAATTTTAAATTAAATTTAACCACTTTTGTAAATTTAATATTTAAAAATGGATTAAATATTTTCAATAATAATAATATATATTATCTACAAATTTCTACTTAATATTTGGACAAAATTAATACTGAAAATAGTGAAAATTAATTACCACAGTTAAGGTAAAAATTAGTTTACAATGGGGTTACACTAAAAGGATAGGGGTTAAAATGACCTAATAACATTTATAGAATATATATTATTGAGATATTTAGAAATTTTAACGTCTAATATTCTATAATACTTTATTTTGGATCCTTGTGGCATGAGAAAATTGTGGGTACACCTTTTTCCTTTAAAAAAATTACAAGTGTGCTACTCACCTCACTTATAAAAGATCACCCACTCTTCTCATATATTCACACCTAAAAACCCTTTTTCAGCTAATAAATATATAAATAAATTCCAAAATTACCTCATAGAATTCTATAATCCTTATTTTTGGAATAAATTGAATCTATGAAGGCTTTTGTTGCAATCTTAAGAAGGTTACCTGAAGAAGAGGTAAAGTTCTTTAATGCACATTTTTATTTTATTTCTTCCTTCATATCCTTAAATTGTTATTAAAACATGATGATATAATAACATCAGTATCATAAATATAATTATATATTTTTATATTAAGTTAATTAACTACAACTATAAACACTCTCATCAAATGGGTTACAAAATCATAATTCGTGTGTACGGAAGACTACCGCGTTGCGAACCGGTGTCATTCATGTTTCCATTACCGAAACTCATGATTGGGTATGATGATGAATATAATGTATATATATGATATTTATAACATAATTATACCTATTTATTCATTATATATATATATATATATATATGTACATATCTTTTTTACTTTCCATTATGTAGGGGATATGATAACGTCATTTGTGTGTATGATGAACTACCACCCCGCAAAGTGATTTGATTCGTTTTCACTAACACTTTACATGAAATAAATAAGGATAAAGTTGATGAATATATGTGATTTAAATGAAATAATTATGATATTAATGACATATTTATCATTATTAAATGATAAAATATTATTTTTATTCTTACTGTTTCACTCACTGAAAGATGATAACGTCGCTCGTGTACGTGTGGACTACTGCCTTCATGAAGCAATGAGACTCTCTCTTTTCATCACTAACCACATGGATGATATGTATATTTATATTTAAATAGAAAAAATTATTTATGATATTATTATTGTTATGTGAATATAAAATATTACATAACTCATTTTTATAATGATCATTGTAAAATGGAAATGTTACTGGTGAATATGTACAACCTACCATCTCCATAATCGTAACACACATTATTTTTCAAAACCATATTTCATGATTAGTATTAAATGTATAATGTATGTATAAATTATATAATTATTTCATTGTTATTATTATCAAAATAATGGAACCATTATCAAATTAAGAGAACTGAAAATAAAAAATCAACACATATACGAAAAACAAAGCGGTTATCACCTGAAACATGATTTTAACAATGAATTGTGGATAAATAATCATTAATAAATAATATATGATATAATATATATAATTATAGTTATATAATATTGTTATAATAAAATTATATTTAAAATACATGAGTTTTGAACATTTATGATGGATGTCGAGACTTAAGGGAAGAGATTTCTAGTCTTTTTTTCTAGGAGACATATGTAAATTCACCATTGGTTTCATTTGTGTGGGGTATATATTGACCCTTTAAAATTTTATATCATTAATATAATTATTTTAATTATATATAATATTATAATCTTATGTTATTATTTATTTTGTCTTATGATTCAAAATATTTCTAAAGCGGTAAGGAATTTCCATCTCACTATTATTTTTTTGTGAGACACATTTCATATTCAACATGTGTTTCTTTTATATGGTTTATACACAACCCATGAATTTTTTTTTATTAAAATCATTAAAATTATGTTTATTTACAAATCCATTTCTTATTTCATGGGGTTTATGTTTTAAAAGTTACCAAAGCGGTAAGGAATCTTTGTCTCAATTGATTTCTTGGAGTCCTAATTTATGTTATGCACTTATCTTATTCTATGAAGTGTATATAATTCCCATTTGAAATGTTAAATGATTATTATAATTATTTTAATGATATTATAATGTTCATTTAATTTTATTATTTAATGGTTATTATGATTCAAAGTTACCATAATGGTAAGAGTTTTACGTTATAATCGCATCATTTATTAGGATTTTTTATGTTTACGATTCCAATAATGAAATATTATGATCTATCTATAAATAAAATAAATAATTTTATTCTCATATTGTTATTTATATAGAATATATGTGTTCCCTCCATTTTACTCTATTTATGCACTCAAGATTTCAAAATGATATTTTCATGAAAAAATTGTCTTTATTTCTCTCTTAGGTTGAAAACGTTTTTTCTTCCAAAACCATTTTTTATAAATATTTTTTCAAAATTATACAAAGTATTTACTAAATTATTTTACATATGTTTAATTTTTGAAAAAAAATTAATGGAATATTCTTGTTTTTTTTCTAAACAACATCCATTTGGATTTTACTAAAAATGTTGAAAGAATGTTCATTTTTATCACGAACAACATGAAAAATATTTCTCATTGTCAGGACATAACAATGATTTCAAGATTCCCTTACATTTTTTCAAAGTTATTTTTAGAGAAAAATTTTTCCTTGATATTTCATATATTTTTATAATATAAATAAATTATTTCAAAATGAAAAATATTTTCAAAATATTTTACTTTTTAAAAAGTGTTTTGAAAAGAAGAAATGATATTTTCCTCAATAAATGTTTTAAATTATTATTAAATATTAATTTATAAATTTTAAAGTTTATTTTAGAAGAAATGAATTTTCAAAATATTTAATGTCATATAAATTGTTTTCAATGAAAATTTCTTTTCCTTAATAAATGTTTTAAGTTATCTTTCAAAACCATTTTCCAACTAAGATGAATTTTTTGATGATACTTATGATTTATTGGGGATATGATCCAAGAATTCCATTATTGTTATTTCTCTTTATGGTTTATGTTTATGATGATTTTTTACGAAACCCATTTATTTTCCATGGGTTATACCATGATAAAAATATTTTGAAGCATGCTTCTTTTTCCATAGGTTATACTATGATGAAATGATGAAATGATTATAAATTCTGTCTAATTTTTATTGGTTATGATATGATTATATGTTTATGAAACCAATTTAATTTCTTTTAATGGGTTATGATATGATGAAATTTTTATGACCTTATGGAACAAATATGTATGATTTGCATTATGTGACAGGTGGAACCTATATCTCCCTCTAATGCATTTAGAAAATATTTATATCTCTTGAGATAGATAGGACTATATTAGGGACTGAACCTGGTTTATTAAGGGAATCTATCCACTATGATGGTTTTGGGAGTGAACCCTGACAACTATGATTGTTTGGGGAGTGAACATATTCCACTATTATAGGCTTTTTGGTAATCCTTGACAACTATGGAAATGATTTTCTATAATTATGTGTCTCCTAAAAATCCATTTCTTATGAAAATGTTATAATATAATGGATCATGTTCTTTGATTTCCTTATGATTCATGTCTTTTGAACTGACAATACTTATGCTACAAATCAAGATTATGATATTTGATATGCAGGGTATGGTTTTAAAATTTTATGATCATGTTATCATACCCTTATGTTTATTTTATGCTTATGTACATCCTTTGTTTACCCTTACTAAGCATCTGAGCTCATATTTTCTTATGTTTCCTTTCCTTAGGTTATGAAGATGGGTTTTAAGTATTTTGTTTTTGTGAATAGTACTAATGGGGAAGATATTTAGTGTATTTTTATACGACCTTTCACCAAATTAGAAGATTTTGTACCTAGCCTCCATAGAAACTATACTATTATAGTCCTCAATCATGTGTTTGTGTAATGTATTCAATATTTATCTAAGAACATGCAATGTATATGTATGAAAACCCTGGGTCTCTATAGTTTATATCAAAGGAATGTTTTATATAACCTTTGGAATATGATGATAAAACTTTAGCGAGGTACCTAAGGATATTTCTAGGGATGTATATAAGGATAAGTCTTAGGACGATTTAAAGCATAAGAAAATGTCCTAGAATTTTAGTAAAGGATAGAGTGAGTGGTTTCCAAGAAATTAAATATCCTTATAGATAATACAAGTGTATGTTTATCTAGAATAGAAGTACCTAGGTGTAATTACTCTGAAAAGGTTATATTGAGTTGGACTTGATTTTCACCTGGTGCATGACAATGAGCCTTTCTGCATGCCTAGTTTGACACTCCCAAGGCTTATTCTTTAAAAATTCACAATATCGTTACAAACCATCATAGAGGATTTATATAGATGAATAATATGAATGTCCTAAGATAAACCAAACGTGTCATATAGTGGAGGGAACCTGAAGTGTAACAACCCAAAATTATAACAACGATATTTCCATTCCTCTATTTATTTCATGTAGTATAGTAACATAAATCACTTATAAAACACAATAAAAACAACATAAATAAAGAATGAATGAAATAAGAGGTATTTCTAGATGTTAATGAACCCATACTATTGAAATAGTAACTTGACCTTAAGAATAGTAATGCAACCCTTATGAATAGTAAACCGACCAATTAAATAGTGAACTCACTAATTAAAGTATAAATAAAATTTATCCATCATATTAATGAGAATATGATATAATTATATCATAGTATATGTAAATAAATATTTTAAAAATTACCAATTAAGTGTTGGTATTTTTGTAAGTCATAGAAATTTGATTAAACTTTTATAATTAATAAAATGATTTAAAAGAAAATTCATATTCATAAAATGTATTCATAAAAAAAATATTCTATTGTCTTATGATTTTAGGATAATTTAACGAGACCTTGGTTATCTTTTCAGAGTGTTATAAAATGATTTATAAATTTTAAATATATATTTTTCTAGTAAATTATGATTTTAATTAAAAATTAAAAGTATCGTATTTATAAAATTATTTTCATAAAATTAATTACATATTTTAATTATACACATTAAAAAATTATTAGGGTGATTTTTTTGGATTTTTCTAAAATATTTGATTTTTATGTGAATAGTAAAATATGATAATTTATGGTATAAATACAATATAAGTTAAATAAAATATTCCTTGAGTCATCAATGATTTAAGCACCCTTAGTTATAACTCGCCTGAAATTATTACTATATTTAGTAACAAGAATTAAGACTATTAGTTGTCTTGAAAAAAATAATAAGACAATGAATACAATAATGAGAAATTATCCCTCTCTTCCACTATAAATACCAGACCTCGCTACAAATTCTCCTCACACATTAAAATATTTGAGACATGTGACATTTATAACCAATACAATTACCAATAATATCCCCCACATTCAGGATCTCTTTGTCTTAGCAGAATACCAAAACCAATTCTCTTAATGTGGTTCTCAAGGAGGAGTACTTAGGAGGTAAAATCCTCTTCCATTTCCTTTTAATTTCTTTTCAAGTTCTTTTATTTTATTATTATATCCTCACCTCCTCTATCCAAATGATCATTATAACTAAAGTATCATATATATACTGAAATGATATAATTTTAATGTAATATACTTTATCAAACTCTTTTCTATCTATCTTTTATTTCTAAAAACGAAATCATCGTCCTTGAGGTGCCAATTTACAACCTTCATGGATGACATATTTTCATTATTAAATTTCTCCTTCAAGGATGGTAATTAAACCATTTTTATGGTTAAACCATACTATAATATATGTATTATAACCTTTATTATATTCTGAAAGTAGCATATTTTCACAATACTAAATGATAAAATAAAATGATTTAGTTATGATCAATAACCATTGTAATAATGTAAATGATTATAACTAAATGTCTTTTATAATGATTCATACCGATAACATATAACAAAATTATATATATAATAATATAAAATTATTTATGTTCATTAATGTCATATAAATTAATTTTTGGAGAATTATACTCATTCCACATGAACTTCCATACTCATATATAAGTATACCGATTGTGAAAACCAAGGAAACGAATGCTCTTGAGCAATTAAATTGTATCATATAACTCATAATAAAGGTCATAAATGAACTTAATAAAATTATAATAAATAAAATAAATGTATATAAAGTTTTTAATTAATTAATTAATGGATTTAATTTGATAATTGAGTATGTTAAGGTCAATTGCAGAACGCATTCGGACATAAGATAAGAGTTTTCTTCCCGAACCTTCTTTTTTATTCGAGTCATGATTTCTCCCTATATACCCCAATTAAATTATTAATTATTTTTATTTAATTATTTTAAATTATGTACATACATTCCAAACTCATTTTTCTAGTTCATTCCAACTTTCCTTTATAATAAATACATATTTTTCAAGGTTCCCTTTTCAATTCTTAACGATAAGCAATCCCGATTAATGAGAACGTCTCGATTTCTTACCCATTTTAAAGTACCATAAAAATATATTTTAAGACAAAATTATTTTTATAAAACTAATAATTTTTTAATGAGAATCTATATTTTTTTATTACTGGTTTTATAAAAACAATTAAGAAAAATAAAAATGATTTTTACAAAAGAACTCTTCTTTGTAAAGTAAAAGAGGTATTTATCTCAATAATTCCTCAATGATTTTATTAGATTATTTTCATATATTTAAACATATATATGTAATTTTATGTTTTATTGAGACTTATATCTTATTGTTTTCATATAACATATGTTATTAAATGGATTATGACCGGTTTTACCTTGGATGTGCTATCTGGATACCATTCACCATGCTACTCAGACTGGTTAATGATTATTATTATAGATTGGGGAAAGTTATTTAAATTTTATATTTTCTTATTATTTATGTTAAGAACCATTCATATGAGGAATTAATTGGACTTATAAAGTGACTATTGGGTCCATCTATAGCCCCTCTATGCATCATTAGGTCTCATAATAAAAAATAGAATTGGGTTTTGGACAAAGCGTTACCCTAGTATTTTAAGACATCATGGATATGGCCATCTTGATATGTTTCATATTTATAGAATTTTGAAATAACACATTATGATATTATAAATTGAAAAACCATGTGATATTTTACTAGTAAAATATCCATTACTATGGTTTATTCTCTCATGATAAGTTATATGGATTTATTTAATCGTATTTCATTATTACCATATTATACTCAAGATTATTTTTAAAATAATGTGTTTTTTTATTCACCATTTCTAATGTTTATGGTTATGATAACTTCCATTTTATTACTTACCCTTATTGAGCATCTGAGCTCACCCATTTCTTATGTTTTTTCCCAAGATAAGTAGATGAATTTTGTTATGAATGAATTACAAGAATAATAAAATAATTTATGGGTGTTTCCAATGCAATTGAAATGTGTTTTTAATTTAAAGTTTTAATATAAATATTATGTTTGTATATGGTTTTAAAAAACTACAAAACTATTCGGTCATTTTGGATACGATATCCTTGTAAACATACCAATGTATTAATATAGGGCACCATCTCTATAAAACTTTGGTCTAGGCATCTATAGTTGGTATTATAGAAATTTCAGTAGTATCCTTGGAAACTATATTTAGAAAACATAGATTAGGGAATATAACCCTAAGATATAATTTTAGGACAAGCATACAAGAAACATTCTAGAATTTTGGTAAGTTAGTGATTATGTGGATCTTCCTAGAAATACATCTATGTATGGATACTACATGTGGACATGGTTCTAGTACATATGTACCAAGGAGTAACAACTTTAATATGGTTTCATGGACTTGAGTCGAGGTAACCTAGTACACTAAAATAGGACTTGCTTCAAACCTCAATTGAAACTTTTGGGGGATATTATTAGGATAATTCACATTTTCTTTAAAAATCACTATGAATGATTTAAAAGTAAATTTGTACTAAAAGAAACTATGTTTATGATAATGAGATTATATATGCATAAAATTTCAATTTATGTTATGTGTTTTTCAAATTTTAGATTATCTATTATGATTCATAACCTAATCTAGTGTATGTCATTATTTATAAATGACACATAGTGGAAGGAATAGAAACTGTATCAATGCAAGTATCCCATGTTAGGATTTCCCTCCTATTAAAGATAATGATGTTGTTATTGGATCTACAACTGGTGTAAGGAAACTAATAACTATATTAGGACATTTTACACAGGTTATGAACAGTAACCGTACATGTATGGAGAATCCTGATCCACAATGTGGATGAATAATGTTAGACCTCTTTATGTGATAAAAATCTCCATTATTCAATGGGAATATGAATTCCTTTTTACCATAGAAATGGAGAAGTTCCTTAGAGAATATATTTATCACTTTGGGATATAATGAAATGGAGAATGTAATTATTGATGTTATAATCTCTTGGGAGATGTGGAAAAGTTGCAGTCATTAATTCAAAATATGAATGAGGAGGAAGAAATAAAAGAAATTGAATGGAAGTATTTTAAGTAAATTTTCCTTGAAAAATATTTTCCTCATAAACAACATGTAGATATGAAACGGAAATTATTGAATCTGAGGCAAAAGGAGGATAATAATTTTTCCAAGTATGAAGCTAACTTTACAATTCTATCAAGGCATGTCGTGAACTACCTACACAATCCAAGGATAAAGATTGATCGATGTTTTGATGGTTTAAAACCATTCCTATAAAGGACACTAGTCTCCCAAACTTTCTCATTAGATAAAGATATATTATATTGTGCTATCAAGATAGAGAAATAATTCTCTAAGTCTTGTTAATTTAATGGGAAGAAAGATAAGAAGATATAGGTGGATGAAATAATTGATAAAGGAAAGAATAAAAAGGGGAGTTTTTCATCTTGTGATAATTATGGAAGGGAACACCCTAGAGCATGCTTAAAAGGAAAAAGATTATGTTATAAGTGTGGAGAAAAATGCTACAAATACCACGATTTCAAGGTAAAAAAATAAAATACCATGTTCAATTCTATAATTTTAAAGATATGTGAGATTATACAAATGATCGTTTGAAGAATCAAGGAAAATTTCCTCTTAAAAGGCCATGGGAGAAAGCATAATCTTATGAGATCACAATAGTTGAGGTTAAAGTTCCTAATGATGTGGTTGTAGTTAAATTAATAATCTCCTAAAATTTAGATAAATTTTTATTTGATTCTAAATCATCACATTCCTTTATACCTTTTCAATTTTCCTTAAAAATTAGATATTACCAATTATCCTTAATAAGGGAGTTTTTAGTCAAAATCCCTAAGGTAATTCTCATTGCAACAAAGATGTGTCAGGTAGTTCCCATTATGGCATATAAATGTGCTTTATCTGCTGATTTTATCTTCATACCTATGGTCTAATTTGACATAATCCTTGGCATGGAATAGAGTTCAAAATATGATGTGAAAATATTTTGTAAGAAGAAGAAAATTATAAATTTTTATAATGATGTGGAGTCCCTTATCTTTAGAGTATAAACCTATCCATTTAATTCTTATCTAGATCCAACCCCAATAGCTCTACTAAATTCAATTCTTGGGGAGGAAGTGAACACAATATCTATGGGTGAGGAAATAAATATTCAAATTGAGGATATATCTATTATGTAAGAATACATGTATTTATTTCCAAAGGATTTATCTAGACATCCTATGGAGTGGAAAATTGATTTTTCTATTGATTTGATTCCTGTTTTAAGTCATATATCCAAGAATCCTTATAGAATAACCACTGGGAAATTAGTAGAATAGAAGAAACAACTAGAATAACTGAGTGATAAAGGATTTATCCATCATAGTTTTTCTCTATGGGGAGCCCTTGTTCTCATTTTCAAGAAGAAAGATATATCCATGAGTTTGGGTATTGACTATATAGAAATCAATTTTATTATAATAAATAATAAGTAACCCTTCCTTACATTGCTGATTTATTTGATCTACTTCATGGAGAAGAATATTTTTTGAAGATTAAACTTAGATATGAATATCATCAACTGCATGTGAGGAACGGAGATATTACAAATACAACATTTTGAACTGGGTATGGACATTACGAGTTTACAGTAATTCCATTTGGACTGACTAATGCAACCTCTATTTTTATAGATCTAATAAATAGTGTTTTAGAGGAATATATTATTGAATTATTTGTAGTGTTTATTTATGATATACTGCTATACTCCAAAATCGACTAAGATCATGAGAATCACTTACATATTATTTTAAAGACTCTTAGAAGAAACAAATTATATTGAAAGTTTAGTAGTTGTGAATTCAGGCTACAAAAATATTCTTTTCTTGGTTATATTATCTCTAAGTATGGAATCTTAGTTGATCTTATGGTGAAAAATGTAGTTTAGGAATATCCTAAACCAACTAACATAAATGAGGTATATAGTTGTATTGGTTTATAATGTTATTATCAGTGTTTTTTTAGAAATTTGCCTGATTATCTAATCCATTAACCAAGCATACTCGTAAAGGGGTTAAGTTTTTATGGGAAAAAAGAATGTGAAAAATGTTTTGAAGAATTGAAGAGGTGATTAGTGTATGCTCTGATATTGACTCTACTATTGGGAAATGATAGATTTTTTATTTATAGTGATGCGTCAAAGAAATTATTTGGGTCTTCACTTTTGCATAATGATAGAGTAATTTTATATGCATTGAAGAAATTAAAAAACCTAAACAGAACTATCCAAATCACGATATTGAGTTAGTGGATGTAATATTTGCTCTGACGTTATAGAGACACTATCTCTATGATGAAATATGTGAGATATATATGGATCAAAAGAGTTTGAAATATATCTTATCACCAAAAGAACTAAACATGAGGAAAAGGTGAAAACTCAAGCTGCTCAAGGATTACAATTGTTTGATACACTACCACCCAGGGAAGGAAAATAAGGTTGTTGATGCATTGAGCCGGAAGGATCATGGAGTTCTAAAAAAAATGAGGATTGACAAGGACCCTATGTATATGGATTTAGAAAAGATGGATATGGGAATTATCAAGGAAGGTGAAACATCATCACCTTTTCAATCGGTTTCACTATTTATTGGAAATAATTAAAATCTCTCAGTGTGATGATGAGAATATTCAAAAGAAAATTAAAGTTGTGAATTATGGGAAGTTTCCAGACTTCATGTGTGAGGATGGAATTATAAAATTTAGGAGGAGGATATGTGTTCCCTCTATACTGGAGATAAAAAGAGAGTTATTGTATGATTCCCATAGCTTGAATTTCTATATACATCCTAGTAGCACTAAGATGTATAGATATCTAAAGTAACATTTTTGGTGGGATAATATGAAGTGGGAAATTGTTAATTATGTATCAAGATGTTTAGTCTATCAATAGGTGAAGGCTGAAAGATAACATCCTAGAGGTTTCATGCATCCACTTTTTATTCCTACATGGAAATTGGATGACATCACTATGGATTTTTTCATTGGATTACCAAAAACTCTGTGAAAGAATGATGCAGTATGGGTGATTGTTGATCAACTCTCCAAATTTACAGTTTTTCTCTCTATAAGGGTAGATTATCCACTATATCTCCATTTAAGCCTCTATATTAAGGAAGTTACAAGACTTCATAGAGCACCACTTTCTATTGTTTCTAATAATTATCCATGATTTACATCAAAATTATGGAAAAGTCTTCATAAATCATTGGATACTGAGCTTCATTTGACTACTATTTATCACCCTAAAACTAATGGGTGGTATAAAAGGACCATTCAAACATTATAAGACATTTTGAGATCATTCTCTCTCGACTTTCAAGGTATGCAGGATCAATATTTTCTTCTGTTGGAGTTTTCCTATAATAATAGTTTCCATTTAAGTATTTAAAATCCACTATATGAAGCGTTGTATAGAAATAGATATCATACACCAACATTTTGGGATAAAGTTGGTGAAATGAATCTTGTAGGCCCAGATCTTTTATAGGAAACAATAGTAAAGGTGAATATTTTTCAAACCCATATCAAAGAAGCACAAAGTAGGAAAGGGATATGTGCCAATAATTGAAGAAAGGATTTCAAATTTCAAGTGGGGTATCATATTTTCTTAAAAGTATATACATGGAAGGGTGTTATAAGATTTTGGAAGAAATGGAAACTCATCCCATGGTACATTGGTCTTTTAGAAATTCTGAAGATAATTGGAGCTATGGATTATAATTTAGGAATGCTGCCTAGCCTTTATAAGTTACACAATGTGTCCCATATCTCTTTTTTTGAGGAAGAATATACCATAATCGACACATACACTCACTTTTGAAGGAATTGAATTGGAACCTGACTTATCTTACTATGAAGATACTATCTAGATTCAAGACACTAAAGAATAGGTGTTAAGGAATCAGACAACTCAACTGGTAAACAAACTTTGGAGAAATCTTAAATTTGAAGAGGCGATGTGGGATCCTGAGGAACCTACGATGAAGAACTACCCAAATCTTTTTATGAGGTGACACTCTAGATATTTAGAGGATGAAATTTTTGTAGGAGGGGAGAATGTAACAAACAAAAATTCTATCAATGACATTTTCCTTTCTATTTTTATTTCATATAGTATATATAAGTTAAAATGACTTATAGAACACAAATACAAACATCCTAAATGTGGAATGAATGAAATAAGAGGTATTTATAGAAGTTAAGGAACCTATACCGATGAAATAGTAACTTGAACTTATGAATAGTAATGTTACCCTTATGAATAGTAAACCTACCAATTGAATAGTAACCTCACAAATGAATGTATAAAAAAATTTATCCATCCTATTAATGAAAATATGATATAATTATATCATAGTATGAGTAAATAAATTTTTTAAAAATTTCAAAGTGTTGATAATTTTGTAAGTCATAAATATTTAATTACAATTTTATAATTAATAAAATTATTTAAAAGAAAATTATTATTCATAAAATTTATTTATAAATAAATATTTTATTGTATTGTTATTTTAGTATAATTTAATGATACCTTAATTAATTTTTTAGAGTGTTATAAAAGAAGTTATAAATTTAAAATCTGTATTTTTGAAGTAAATGATGGTTTTAATTATAAATTAAAATTCTCATATTTATAAAATAATTTACATAAAATGAAGTAAAATTTTTAATTCTACATATTAAAAAATTGTTATGGTTAATATTTGGTATTTTTCAAAAATACTTGATTTTTTGGTGAATAGTAAAATACGATAATTTATGGTATAAGTACATTATAAGTTAAATATAGTATTCATTGAGTCATATATGATGTAATCACCCTTAGTTCAAACTAAAATACACTTATTACTTTATTTAGTCAAAATAATCAACATTATTGGTTTCCTTGTGAAAAATAATAAAATAGTGAATAAAATAATGAGAAATCACCCCTCTCCTCCACTATAAAAACCACCCTCACCACCACTTCTACTCACAACTTCCAAGATTTAATACTTGTCAAATTTCTACCCAATACTCTTCCCATGAATATCCCCACATACATCAAAATAACAAAACAAATTCCCTTAAGGTGGTTCTCAAGGAGGAGTATTCAAGAGGTAAAATCCCCTTCCTTTACCTTTTAATTTATTTTCAAGATATTTTATTTTATTATTCTCTCCTCACATACTCCATAAAAATTATCATGTTAACTCCAATATAATTTATATACTATAATTATATAATTTTAACATAATATAATTCATCAAACTTCTTTCTCTCTCTCTCTCTCTCTCTTTTATTTTTAAAATCAAAATCATCTTCCTTGAGGTGCTGATTTACAACCTTCATGGACGAAGAATTTTCATTCTTCAATTTCTAATTAAAGGATAATAATTAAACAACATTTATGGTTAAAAAACAATAATATATTTATTAAAACATTTCTTATGGTTTTTTTAATTAAAATATTTACCTAATACTAAATGAAAAAACAAAATGACTTAGTCATGATCAATAACCATTGTAATAATGTAAATAATCATCACTAAATGTCTTATCTAATGAGTCATCCCCATACCATATAAAAATTATATATATAACTGTTTACCCTTATGTATGTTCATTAATATAATATAAATTCAATTTTATAGAATTATACACATTTCACATGAACTTCCATACTCATACACAAGTATAACGATTGTGAAAACAAAGGAAACGAATGCTCCCAAGCAATAAAATTGTATCTTATAACTCATTAAGAAGGACATAAATAAACTTAATAAAATTATAATAAATAAAATAAATGTATATAAGCTTATAAATTAATTAATTACTATATTTAATTTGATTATTAAGGTCATTAAGGTCAAGTTCAGAACACATTTGAACATAACGTAAGGGTTTTCTTCCAAAACCTTCATTTTCATTTAGGTTATTCTTTCTACCTCTATACACCAATGAAATTCTTCATTATTTTTATATATTTCTTATAAATCTTGTGTATACATTCCAAAATAATGTTTCCATATCAATCCAAATTTATTTTTTAAGAAATACATGTTTTTTCAAGGTTCCCTTTTTTCAATTCTTCATGATATGCAAGCCCAATTGAAGGAAGTGTCTTGATTTCTTACCCATTTTAAAGTACAATACGTAATATACTTTATGAGGCCATTATTTTTATAAAATAATTTTTTTTCATGAAAAAATATATTTTTTCATTACTTATTTTATAGAAACAATTATGACAAATAAAATTGATTTTTCTAAAATAACTCTTCTTTGCAAAGTAAAAGAGGTATTTCTATCAAGAATTCCTTGATGATTTTATTAGATTATTTTCATTTATTTAAAAACCTATATTTTATTTTATGATTTATTGAGATTGATATCTTATTATTTTAATCTACCATATGTTATTAAATGGTTTATTACAGGCTTGACTATGGATATACTATCTTGATACCATTCACCATTTTACTCAGATTGATTAGTGATTATGATTATAGATTGGGTAAAGTTACTTTTATTTCATATGTTCATGTTGTTTATGTTTATCCCCATTTATAAAATTAATTAATTATATCTATAAAGTTATGGGTGAGGATGATATAGCCCCTCGATACATTAGTAGGTTTCATGAGATAAATCAAAATTGAGTTCTGGTCAACGCATTACCATAGTATTTTTAGACATCTTGGATGAGACCTTGAAGATATGTGTCAGATGTCTTGGATTATGGATTCCCTAATTATGATATTAGAAATTGATAAACCATATAATATTTCACTAGTATAATATCTATGACTAAGGTTCATTCTCTTATGATCAATTATATGGCTTTATTTACTCAGCTTTTATTCCTACCATATTATTCTCATGTTTATATTTTAAGGAATGTTTTTTTTTGGTGATTTACCATGCCAAATATTTATGTTTATGATAACTTTTGATGTATTAATTACTATTAATGAGAATATGATATCACCCTTTTCTTATGTTTTATTTTTCCATAGGATAAGAAGATGAATATTTTTTTGAATGACTTTCAGGAATAATCTAAGAGTTTATGGGTATTTCAAATGGAGTTGCAATGTTTTCTTTTCTTTTAAGTTGTAATGTAAAGCCCATGTTTGTATATGGTTTTCCAAAACTACTAAACTATTCATTACTTCGGGATTCTGTGTCCTTATAAACATACCAATGTATAAATATAAGGCACTGACTCCAGGAAACTTGTGTCGGGGTCTCTACATAATGGAACTAGGTTAACACTAAATGTAATAGATAATTTTCTAATTATCATCCAAATGGGATTATGATTGGAGTAAAAAATATTGTGATCATGGAAAAATATTTAAAACAAGGACCTTATCCAACTCTCAGACTCACCAATAAAGATAAGGATAGATTTCTCTAATAGTTTAGGTAGTGGTGACCATGGAGGAAATAAGATTTAGTTTCATATATTATGAGAATATGGAAATAATAACTCAAGGAAATTTCTCAAAGGGATGGGAAGATTTTTTGGGTGTGAAAAAGAAACAAACAAAGCAATTAATTACAAAATAAATATAAAAATTTTGGTTAATGAAATGGATAAGAATAATGGTATCCCTAAGGTATCATCAGCTATTGAATGTTTTAAATGTGTAGAGTATGAGAATTATACAAATTGATGTCCTAATGGGAAATATCATAAAGAGAATAAAAAGTGTTATACAAGTAATGGTTATATTTCTAATGATGAAGAGACTATGAATGACATATAAAAAGAAAGAAGTATTAAGAAATAAAACAACAAAGCATATTTAATGTTTTGAGAAGGAAGTGAGATGATTGAAGTGATTAATCCTTGGAATTTAGGAATTATGTTATATGAATCATGATTATATAAGGATTGTTTAATATAAGTGTTTAGTTAATAATATAAAATAATATGATGAATAGTACTAATGACCTAGAAAATTGACTTAATGGAAAGGTAAAATTTTATGGAAAATGCATGATTAAGGTTTGATAACCCTTAATATGCTCTTGAGGTTTATAAAATGGTGTTTAGTTTGGATAAAGAGATGATTTATATGGATAAAGTAATGTGGATAGTATTGATGGCGTCATAAATGATAAAGTATTTTTTAACAAAGTGGTTTATGTTTTCATTTATGGAGTTTAAATCATTATTGGATATATTAGTTGTGTTTAAAAATCTATGGTTTTACTCTAGAAATGAGGAAAAATCCATGTTTTAATTGAGGCTTTATGTTAATTTTGGTCATTAACAAGCTTCAAGAGAATAAATGACCAAGGAATTCACATATTTGGCTTGTATCCACTAAGATATTATTAATTATATTTGGAGAATTAATGTTGTTTTTGTAAAATTTAGTGACCTTATTTATAAATTTTTAATTTTGGAAGGGTTATCAGGTTAACCATTTATAAAATGGTTTAAGTTTAACTTTGGATGATTTTTTAAGGATTAGCGTATTAATTAACCATATAAAGATTTATCAATATTGGATAACAAATGTTAAACTTTTTTTACTAGAGATAGAAGGAATTAATTATCATTTTTATGGATCTTATTTAGTGCTTCATACATGAAAAATTTATCTCTTAGAGTAAGAGATGAATTTGAAATAGATTAAGTCACAAAAAAGGATGAAAGTGTGCTTATGAAATAAAAATATCTAAACTATGTAAATATTAATATGTTCTTAGTCTCGATGGAAAAGGAATTCTGAAACATTAGTAAAAGGATATTAGAAAAATAAATTTTCATGTTATCATCATTTTTTATGATATTAGTGACCTTTTTCATGCATCTTTAGTTTATGATTGTGTGGTAATTAATGTTCTTTGGATTACAAACATTATTATGACCAATAATATCTATATCTATCAATATTTATTTATTTTTTTATTCCATTTCATTATCTTCACTTCCAACCTACGCCTTTTTAAAAACATATTAGGGGTTATTCCAGATGACTTTCTCACATCACTTTATCTTTTTTCAAGAGGATGTTTTATTAACCCTCTTTATGATGTGGGTTTTTATAAAAGAATTTTAAAATGTCAAACCTTTGATGATCGAGATGAATTTTGGGGGAAAAATTTATTTTATGGGGGGTATAATGTAACAACCTTATATTTTGTGAATTATTTTTTTCTAATGAATTTAATCATTTTGATATTTTTAATTACACGTAACAATGAGTTTAGCTTGTTTTACAAAAAACAATGATTTTAAACGAAACATTACACATTATCACTTAGCCATTAGAATGGAGTTTATTAACAGTATTTACTAAATTATAAAAATATGTGGTTAACACATGTATATTAAATGAATTATTTTGTGGCCATTTAATTAAAAATAAAAATAAAGTAAATCTTATTCTGAAAAAACTATGTAAACAAACATGTTTTACCTCAATAAATTAAACAAAACACTTTTGTTGAATGATTTTCATGAAATTTATATATTACATATTTAATAAACTATTTAAAATTTATTTTATGTGTTTTTAGATAATATATAAGAATAAATCAAATTTTATGCTTAAAATAGAATTTTCTAAGAAAGAATTTTTTCTCCTTTTTTGTACACCTTTTTTGAATAATTTTTGAAACATTTAGAAAATTTATTTTAAAAAATAAAATTAATTTTTTAAATAATTTTATCAAAATTAAATTAGGTTTATTTTTTATAATTTTCTAAAAATATAATTTTTTTATGAATAGTGAAAAATACTGAATTTTAATTAAAACCCACATTTTCATTTAAATGTTTTAGGAAGTTAAATTATATTTTAAATTGGTTTAAAGTAAAATTATTTCAATTATATATCTATCAATACAATATATTTCATCATAATCATTTTCTTATTGATTTTTGATATACTAACTTTGTAATCTTTTGAATATTTTCTCTTTGAAAATATGCTTTCTCGTCACGTATGCAGGATTAATTTAAAATTAAAACTTTCCACTTAAGTGAATTTAATTTGTAAAAATTGATTCTAAATTTTCAATTAGAATAATTTATATTATTTAAAATTATCAACTTATTTTTTTACCAAAATTCTTAGTGAAAACAGTAAAAATTTATTGTCATGGTTAAAGTAAAAATGGGTTTACCGGGGGTTAAACTAAAAAGATAAAGATTAAAATTATCTTAAAACTGGTCTAAAATATATTTTACGGAAATATTTAGACCCTATAGTTTATAATGATCAATAATAATTCATTTTTTATCATTTTTTTATGATAAAAAAGTTGGTACACCTTTTTATTTTTTAAAAATTATATGTTTACCACTCACCTCACCTATAAAAGGCCACCCACTATCCTCTCTTATTAAGAACTTAAAACCATTTTTTTTCATAAATTACTTACCCAAATAACTTCCCAAATTCCATAATATAATCCTAGAAACCCTATTTTTATCATAAATACATCCTAGGATGGCTTTTGGTTCATACCTAAGGAGGTTACCCGAAGACGAGGTAGCATTCTTCAACAAGCATTTTTATTTTATTTCTTGCTTCACCTCCAAATATTATTATTAAAACATTATGATATAATAAAATCAGTATATTATATATAATGATACATTTTTATGTTTATTTAATTATGTAAAACCATATCAACTTCCCTAAAATGGGTTACAAAACCATCATTCATGTGTGCGACGGACTAACGCCTCACAAACCGATGTCATTCATTTTTCCACTACCACCTTTCATGATAGGGTATGATGATGTATCTGAATTATATATATATATATAATATTTTTAACTTTCTTATACCTATATATTAATTATATCTTATATACTATTTTTTACTTTCTATTCAGTAGGACATACGATAACGTCGTTCGTGTGTATGGAGAATTACCGCCACGCTAAGCAATGTGATTCATTTTCAATAACGCTTTACATTGAAAATAATTATTATAAATTAAATGAATATATTTTTATAAATGAAATAATTATGATATTAATTAAATATTTATCATTTTTGAATCTTAATATATCATTTTCATTCTTACCTCTTTTCTCACTGAAAGATGATAACATCGTTCGTGTATGTGTGAACTACAACCTTCATGAAGTGATGTGACTCTCTCTTTTCATCACCACACCACATGGATGATATTTATAACTATATTTAAAGAAATAATATGTTATTTATTTTATTATTATAAATATTTAAAGACAAAATATTATATAACTCATGTCCATAATGATCATTCAAAAATGGAAACGTTACAAATTCTTACGTACGACCTACCGTATTCATAATCATAACACACTTCATTTATCAAAACCATATTTTATGATTTGTCTTAAAATAAAAATTTATTAATAGATATTATAATTATTTCAATATTATTATTTTGGAGCTTATGGAACCATTATCAAATTAGGATAACTAAAAATAAAAAATCAGAACATATACAAAAAACAAAGGAGTTATTACGCGAAATGTGATTTTAATAAGGAATTATTAATAAATTGGTAATAAATGGTCATAAAAAAATAATATATGTTATCATATATATTATTGTTTTTATATAATAGATATGTAATCCACTTATATTTATTATATGGGAGGTTTGAACTTGTACAAATCAAGTAAGAACTTAAGTAAAGGGATTTCTAGTCTCTCTTTTATTTCTAGGCAACACATGCAAATTCACCACTTGTATCTTTTGTGTGGTGTATATATTGCACCATTAACATGTTATATAATTAATTTCATTATTTTAAAGATATTTTAAGTTTCTTTTTATATTATTTTTTTAATTATGATTCAAAATATTAATAAATAGGTAAGGTATTTTCATCTCACTTTTATTTTTCTGTGAGGAACATGACATATTAACCATGTGTTTCTCTTATTTAGGGTATACAATAACAATGAATTAATTTTATGATTATTATCCTTAAAATTATTTATATTTAAATATTGATGTTATTATCTCTATTTTATAGGTTTTATGGTTCAAAAGTTACCAAAGATGTAAGGTATTTTTGTCTCAAATTACTTTCTTGGAGACCTAAGTTATGTTATTCACCTATATTATTTTAGAAGGTGTATAAAATGACCAAATGAAATATTATATAATTAATGTATTTATTTTAATGATATTATGAGTTTCATTTCATGTTATTATTTCATTGGTATTATGATTCAATGTTACCATAGTGGTAATATTTTTACGTTACAATCTCATTGTTTATCAGGATTTTTTATGATTATGCTTCCAATGATGAAAAATTAGGATATATATCTCAATAAACTCATGAATTTTATTATCATATGGTTATTTATATATAAAAAATGTGTTTCATTAATTTTACTCTCTTTATGTACTCAAGAATTTAAAATTTTGTTTTTATGAGAAATCATCTGTATTTCTCTCTTCGGTCAAGAACCATTTTTCTTCCAAAACCATGTTTTATAAAAATATTTTAAAAAATGTGTTTAAAATTATTCAAATGATTTATTAAATTCATTTATACCCATGTTTACTTTTTAGAAAATATTTTTAAAGGAATCTTCATGTTGTTTTCCAAACGATACCAGTTTGTCTTTTACTATAAATGTGAAAGGAATATTTGTTTTTTACCTACACGACATGAAAAATATTTACAACTATCATGAACACTAAATTATTTAAATATTACCTTAAATTTTTTGAATATTGTTTTCCAAGAAAATATTTTCCTTAATATTGGAAAAATTTATAGATTTTAAATAAATGTTTTCAAAATGAAAAGTATTTTCAAAATGTTTTATGTTTTAAAAAGGGTTTTGAAAATTGAAAATGATATTTTCCTCAATAAATTTTTTAAATAGTTTTTATGTATTATTTTATATGTTTTAAAGGTTATTTTCAACAAAAATTATTTTCAATATGTTTTAGGCTTTAAAAAGTGTTTTTAATGATATTTTTTGTTCCTCAAGAAATGTTCCAAGTGATCTTTCAAAATCATTTTCAATATAAGATGGAATCCTTTATGGTAATTAAGATTTAATGAGGATATTATCAAAGAATAACATTATTATTATTTCTCTATATGGTTTATATTTATGATGAAAATATGTTTATAAAACTTATTTCATTTCCACGGTTTATACCATGATAAAATTCATATGAAACCTGATTCCTTTTCCATGGGTTATACTACGATAAAATGAGGAAATAATTATGAAAACTGCCTCTTTTTCATAGGATATGATATGATGAAATGTTTTTTAATCCAATTTCATTTAATGTGTTTTGGTATGATGATTTTTTTGTGATCTTGTGGAACACGTACATACGGTTTTCATTATCATATGGTTGGTACATATATCTCCCTCCAATGCATTTGGTAAAGATATATATATCATGAGATATATATGACTAGAATTATATTAAACCTGGTTCTTTAAGGTAATTTTTCCTCTATGATGGTTTTAGGAGTGAACCACCACTACTATTGTGGTTTGAGAAGTGAACCCATTTCACTATGATAGTTTTGGTAGTGAACCTTGACTACTATGAAAATGGGTTTCTATGATCATGTGTATGCCAAAATTCCATGTATTATGCCAATGTTATAATCTCATGGATTATTTTCTATTATTTTGTTGTGATTCATGTATTATGAACTGCCAAAATTTATTCCATGATTCAAGTTTATGATATTTGATATACAGGATATGGTTTTTAAATTTTATTATTATGTTATCACACTCTTATGCTCTTTTTATTCTTACATATCTCCCTTTTTTACCCTTAATAAGTATCTGGGATCACCCTTTATTATTTTTCATTTCCCTATGTTATGAAGAAAGGTTTTAAGTAGGGTATGTTTGTGAAGAGTACTAGAGGGAATGATCTTTATGGGAGAGGATGTCGAAAAAAAAAGCAAGGGCATAAGGTGTGTTTGTGGGGAGACTATGTCCTCATAGATAAAAGTGGAGAACAATGAGGATAATATATAAGAAAAAATAAAAGAAGACACTTAAACAATAGGACTAGTAACCTAACATAGTGGGAGTAGTAATATAAAATAGAAAGTAGTGGAATAATAATAATAAAACATCAAATATAGGTGAATAACATGTAGAAGCTAGATAATAAATAGATAAAAATGATGATGTTGGTAATCATTTCATGTCATGGTACAAAAAATAAGGTACAAGGGAGACAAGAATATACCACATGCTATAAAAAAATACAAGAGGGCCAAAAAAAGTAGCTACTAGCATCACAATAATTAGATTGGTCCCTTACTATCATACCCCATCCTAAGAATAAGAACCATACACCAGACGCGGGATAATTCCCTTTATCAATACTTACCACCATGAAGTCTACTTGGGTACCAATGGTAGACCAAGATTGGTGTAAGGTATACTTATTATTCCACCACCAACAGTGTCTAGGTAAATCTAGTACATTCATATAAAATGAGAAGTGTGATAATAGAATATAAATGCTTGAAAATAAATAAATAAGGTACACCAGAATGGGGTTAACTTGGGTATCTCATCAAACTCTACCTACTTTGACCTAAGCCTGATGTTTCTGAAATAAGGTAACTTGAAAAAGTGTGAAATATGGTAATATATGATATAAGAAAAGTGTTAAGGATAAAATATCCCTAAGAATGTGATATAGCTTTGTGGGAATATCACTTGAGTTTTAATTCCACATTCTCAATTTTTAATTTAAGTAACATCTTTTCAAATTATTAAGAGACACCGTAAGCTCATCCAAGGTAATCCTAAGGAATCCCAAGGATCACTCCAGGGGCTCTATGTATATCTAATTTCATGAGAGTCTGTTTAAGGAGACCCATTAATGTGATCCCAAGTTTGAATCATATCATGGTGTGAAAATGACAAGAATAAACATCCAAGCATGTCCCTGATATCTAATATAGCGGTCTTAGTCTCTATCATGGAATGGTACAAACATCTTTCCACCAAGCTCATCCACAAGGTCTCCCCAAGGGAACCAACGTCACTTTTATTAAGGTAAAAAAGGAAAGATGCATGGTGATCCTATCCCAGTATTAGCTAGTCTCTCTCCTGTCATAATTACAAATTCAGCAAAAATCTAACTATAAGCCACAATGAGCTTACCCAAGATGTACTTAAGTCGGGACCCTTGTGTCACCCTCAGAATAAAGATGTATCTTACTAAATACAACAACATTAGAATGGAAAATCATTTATAAGATGATTAAAAAAATTTCCATCTCATTTAAATTTAGCAAATTATCCATGGAATAAGGCAAGGAATAGGGAAAAATAGGGCCTAAGGATTACGGCATAAGGTTTAAAAACATGACCTACCATTACTACTAGGTCAACATAAATTTTTTATTAGGCCACGACATACCTCAAAGGTGATTTAATAATCTAATATGAATGGGAAACTAGGCCATCATGGTAAGGAACACCCTAAAGGGGTGGATTTGATCAAGGATATCATTTGAATGTTTATTCACCACTTACTAGAGACAAATCAGGCATGGTAAGAAATTATAATTAATTTATTCAAGAATTTATAGGTGTCATTGGAATGTTCTGGTGCATAGAAAAATGGTGTATGATATAAATTAAAATAAAATATAGGTAAATAAATTAAATCACATACCTTAGGTGTGTAACACTATCCTCATCTAGTGTTGGGCCTTAATCAAGTTAGAGTGAGAGATATCAGAAGAATTATAAAATTACATTAAAATTGGGAAAAAAATTTTGCACCAAAATAAAGAATCATATGGAAGGAGAGAATAAATAAGGATGGAAGAGTGCTGTAGATCTTACCCATAGATTTCAAACACATTCAAAGGTGAGTTATTTAGAGACCAGATGGAGGAGGGATCAAAATCCCTAACGAGAGGATGAGAAGACCTCTTAGGTGGCTGCTGTAGGAGAGAAACAAAGGGGGAAAAGAGAAAATGGATACTAAAACATTATAGGGGAAAATGGTCAATTCACATTTAATTAATTGGCTTCATGATTTGGACACACGGTTGGCCAAACCATACACCAATCATGAACCCGATTTTTCTTAAGGGGGACACATAACATGAGATAGGTTCATGTTTTGGCTAACTTTGCACTAGCCATGAAAATTACACCATTTAAAATTTATAGAACCATCCGAGCATGCATACACCTAGGTTTGTGTGGTTTTAGATAGACCATGTGTCCCCCATACCTATTCTGTCAAACCCCTTCAAGGTTAGAGAGACTATGCAGAATGAGCTACATGTTTTCTCCTAATCATGCATAAGAGTCTATTTTCTCTAAATTTCTGGGTTCTTAGTTATGAACATGTCCCAAACACCCTTGTGACCTCCAAGAGACCATTAGGTTGTATTAAAATGGATATACCAAGGACTTAAAGATAAAAAAATGGTCTATACCTTTGAGAGAAGTTGAGACATTATAACCTCACCACCTTATAACAACTCATCTTTGATTTTCCATTCTAAAGGTGATAAAACATCATATGGGAAGAGTTCTAGCCACTGCACATGTAATTCAAGTTCCCACTCCCAATTATTATGCTACACATGGCCTTTCTTCTATAACACCTAGACCAATAGAAAAAACCTTACTCAACGAGACTTTGTTCTTTGATCAACGATATGTATTGGATGCTCCTAAAAGGAAGCATCCGCCTCAAGCTCAATATCCTTGGGCTCAAATGAATGAGACATGTTAGGATGATACTGATAAAGATATGATATGAAAAATATTTTATGTGTGGAATGGTACCTATAAGGTAACTGGAACCAATAGACTACCAACTCTACTCTTTCTACTATCTCAAAAGGCTCGACATACCGAGGTGATAGCTTGCCCTATCTTAAAATTTTTCAATGAACAAAGCTAAGTAATACCCAAAATAGACTTGACATCCCACCTAAAACTTTATAGGTTAATGGTGATGATTTGTATAAGACTTATTCAAGTACTGATCTATACACATATGCTTTTGAATCTGTTTTACTTCCTATGAAGTCTCCTGAATGATATGCAGACATTGTAATGCTTCCTTACCTTCCTCTAACCAGTTAAAAGGTTTATAGAATGAACTATCGTAAAGGGTATCATATATATACATATATATTTTTTCCTAATTTTTTTGTATGAAAACTCAACAAGAGGTATATGTTTCACCCACGAGACTCTAAAATAAAGGATACATTATTGGAGCATTTCCTCTGACACATATATTGTTTGATTAGATTGATCATTAGTCTGAGGGTGATAAGTTATACTCAAGATAACCTATGAGACTAGTTCATTCTTTATCCCCTTCCAGAATCATGATGTAAAATGGCCAACTCAATATAAAATGATAGGATATGGAACACAATGAAGTCACACTATATCCTAGACATAAATCCTTCCTAGATCATCAATATATAAGGTCTCATGTATTATAATAAATTGTGAAACCATGGTTAACATGTCAATGATCACCCATAATAAATATCTTCCTTGGGGAGATATTAGAAATCCTATAAAAAAAATCCATGGTGATGTCATTCCATTTCCACATAGGAATGGATTGAGGTTGTAGAATTCCAACCGGTCAATAGTTCTCTGCCTTCACCTACTGATAGGTGGAGTATTGAGTGATGAAACCTGAAATCCACCTCTTCATACCTGGACACCAATACTAATGACATAAATCTCAATACATCTTGGTAAGACCATGGTGAACTACCCATGTAGATGCATGTGATTCCCACACAAACTCTTCCCGTATTTCAGAAGGAACCCATACACACCCACAGAAGAGTAGTGTATCATTCCCATCATTAACCCAACTGGGAGGTGGGTTCTCACCATAAACACTCTCCCTCATGAAAAGGTATTAATGATATGATATTTGTCTCATCCACAACCACTCCAAAAGAGAGGATTCCACTGTTAGAGATTCTAAAACTGGTTTCCCATGCTATTCCTAAACCTCCAAGTGCATCTCAAAAAATAGATCCATCAACATACACTCACTTATGGATTCCTAGATGGTCTATTTTGGAGTATTCCGTCTCAAGGAATCAAAAAATAAATTACCATTCCTAGGTGTATAATCTACTAAAAAATAAAATGACTATATATATTCTACCTGCCTACAATGCCTCAGATTTAATTCCAACTACATGAATATGTATTTGAGGTTTTTGTGATTTGTGTAAACAATGAACTACTCACATAATAGTTAATTCCTCTAACAACATAAATCATGAACCATGACTGCTAGATCAAGGTCATGCATAGGGTAGTTCATCTCACGTGGCCCCAGCTGGTGAGACTTATATACTACAACATGATCTCCCTATATTAAAACTACCCATAGGATGATCCACAAAGCATCGAAAAAAATAGTATTGTCTCTCCCAACTTTGTCAGAATCAGAATTGGTGCTAAAGTGAGTCTACCTTTCAAATACTGAAAATCTAGATCACAAGCTTTATATTAGATGAATTTCAAACCCTTATTATTCAGGCTCATAAGATTTGCTGCTAAGTAGTATAAATCATGGATGAATCAACTATAGTAGGAAGATATCCCCAAGAAACTATGTATGTCAAACACATTCTTTAGTTGTTCCCTAAAAACCACGATACTCAACTTATTTGGGTCAATAGATACCCCTACCACTAAAATTATATGACACAAGAATTGAACATTACTGATCTAGAAAAAGTATTTTATGATCTTGTTAGAGTTGGTTCTTTCTTAGTGTATTCAACATGATCAAAAGATGGTTTTCATGGTTGTGTCAGTGTGAGAATACACTAAGATGAAGTCCATGAAGAATATAAAAAATGAATCAAGATATGGGTGGAAAACCCAATTCATCATATTAATAAAGTCCATCAGAGCATTCATAAAGCCGGAAATCATCACCAAATACTCACATAATCCATACCTGATTCATAACACTATATGTGTTATATATGATAGTCTCACACACACCTAATGGTATCCTAACCTCAGATCGACCTTGGGAAAAACTGTTCCCTCTAAGAGCTGGTCAAAGAGGTCATCCATTTGAGGCAGTGGATATCAATTCTTCTCTATAAGCTAGATCAACTATCTGTAATCTACACACAATATGAGGGTATTTCCCATCTTCTTGAAAAAAAGATAGGTGAACCCCATAGTAATGTGATGGGTCAGATAAAACCCTTTTTTTCTAGATATTCTAGCTACTTCTTGAGTGTTTAGATCTCTGTAAGTGCCATATTGTATGGATAAATAGACACTAGTGCCACACATAGCAATAGTTCAATAGTGAACTCAACAAATCTCTCAGAAGGTAAGTTGGAGAAATAATTATGGAATTATAGTGAAACTAATTTTCTTATATTACTATTACATCATTTTAAATATGAATAACATAAAAGAGTAACACAACCGGGATCCAAAGATTTAGTATCTTGGGAAAATTAGGATCATTCACAACTCTTAAAAAATAAAACATAAACATTTATTTAATTCCCTCTTCTATAGCTTCTTATAGTATTAAAATTCTTCTTAGTACAAGTAATAACCTGGTGATATATATCAGAATGGGTTGAGCTAAAATCCCATTAATAATATAGATAAGAACACGAAACAATGTAAATGTGGTGAGAATAAAAGCCCAGTAAGAGGATATATAAGAACATGAAAAAATATAACATGGGTAAAAATAATCATTATCATCATAACATAGTAATATGATCATAATTATGATAAGAAGAATTAGGTAAAGGAATGGAATGTGGAAATACATAAAAAGGAAACATCATATCTTAGTGGTAAACTACCACAAATAGTTGTGAAAAAATCTAGATTCGTGTTCATGAATATTTAACATTATCTCATGAGTTTTTCACACTACCCAATGAATTGGAGCACTAAATAATTTTTATTATTCCTGTCACATCATAATATTTACATTATGATGTATAATTCTAGGTGCACCCATCATATCAAAACATTTACATTATCATGCAAGCCACATAGAACATATATCAATATTGAACATATAATTACACATGTAATGGAATGGGTTTCATTTCATAAGAACATATTAATAAACATTGGGTTCCAAAATGAATGAGGGAGTGACATACTTTATATAAGACCATCAACCTTGAGTGAAGAAAAAACAATCTTGGGAAGTAAAAGGTGTGTTTTTTTGAAAGAAGAGTTCTTTTGGAAAACATAGTTTTTAATATAAACTTGAGTAAAAAACTTTTACATCCCATAAAAGGTAATATAATTCTTAAGAAATGATATTTAAAGAATATATGTACTGAAAATGGGGTGAAAGAGGGAAAAACCAAAGAAAGAGAGTTGGGTTTGATAATTACCCTTACATTGTGTCAGAAAGCTTCCTTCATACTAATATACTATATAGTAACATGATATTCATTAATTAACAAATCCAGAACCTTTTATACATGAATTTTATTCTATTATGGTTTTATTATGTTTATTCATGTCTTTTTATATGAGTTATATAATTTAATTTCATCGTTTAGGAGCATTCATTTTCCTGGTTTTCATGATTGGTTTGCTTGTATTCATGAATAGAAGTCCATGTAAAATGAGGATAAATATCTAGAATTTTTATTACATTTTATTAATGATATTAAAGAAACTTAATTTATCTTATAAATAATTTTGTTATATGTTATAAGGATGAATCATTAGATTAATGTTAATGATGATAATTTTAGGGTAATTTTGGCGGTTTTTCGATCACAACGAACTCATTTTGTTTTATAATTTTGTATTATGTGTATAAGTTAATTACAATACATGAAATGGATCATAAAATATAATTTAGAATATTTTTCAACCATTTAATAGTTTTATTAACATCCTTTAATGTGTTAAATTAAAATTAAAGTGCATCACCCACAATTTTGGTAAATTGACACATCACAGGTGGTAGTTTCATTTTTAAAATAAGCGAGAGAGAGAGGGATGAGTTTATTGATGGATATTCAATTAAAATGATATAATTATAATATATCAAACACATTAGATTTATAATTACATTTTTATAATATAATGTGATTATAATAAAAGAAAATAAATGGAATTAAACATAAATTAAAAGAAAAAGGGAGGATTTACCTCTTGAATTATCCTATTGAGACCCTCCTTAAGGCACCTAGGCATGGTATTTTGATGATAACAAGAGATCCTAGATAGGGGGATGGGTATAGAGAAATATTATTGAGCATAATTTAGTTAAGTATCAATGCTCGAGAGGTTTGAGGAGTACAAGGTGCGAGGGGTCGTATTTATAGTGGAGGAGATGGGTGTTTTCCCGTTATTTAATTCATTAGTTTGTTATTTTGCTCAAGAAAAGAAATAGTGCTTATTATTGAGACTAAATATATTAATTAGATCATGTGAGTTCAAACTAAGGGTTATTAAATAATATATGACTCAATTAATTGTGTATTTAACTTATAAATTATATATACCGTAAATTACCGTATTTCACTATTCATCGGAAATTAAAGTATTTCAGAAAAATCATAAAACATCACCCTAAAGATTTTTCAATGTATAGAATTAAAAAATTAACTCCATTTTTTGAAAATAATTTTCAAAATAGGAAGAAATTAATTTTTAATTAAAAACATCATTTACATAAAAAATATAGATTTTAAAATTATAACTGATTTTATAACACATTGAAAAATTATTTAAGGTCTCGTAAAATTATATTAAAATAATAAGACATAAAAATAATAATTTATGAATAAATTTTATTAAAATAAATTTTCTTTTAAATTATTAAATTAATCATAAAAGTTTAATTAAATATTTATCACTTATGAAAATGCTAACACTTAATTAATAATTTTTAAAACATTTACTTACGTATACTATGAAATAATTATATCAACTTTTAACTTTCAAGATTCTTAAATTTTATTTATACTATCATGGGTGGGGCTTCAATTCATATGGTAGGTTTATTATTCATAAGGTTCATATTACTATTCCTCAGGTCAAGTTACCATTTCATCAGTATTGGTTCCTTAAATTTTAGAAATACTTATTATTTCATTAATTATTCATTTATGAAGTTTTTATTATGTTCTATATGTTATTTTATGAGATTTATACTAAATTAAATTACTTTAAAAAGGGATAAATTCCATTGATAAAAGTTTGGGACAATACATTCTTCCCGCCTTTTGAAATTTTGCCCTCAAAATTTCGTTTTACATAAACAGGTGAGGGTACTTCTCCTTCATTGACTCCTCTAGTTCCCTTGTTTCTTCTTCATACTTATGTTTCCTCCACAAAACATTGTCAAGGTGGGTTGTATTATTTTTTATATCCATATCCCTCTGGTCTAGAATCCTTGCTGGTTGTTCCTTATAAGAGAGATCATCTTCCAACTGTAGCAATTCTGAGTTAAGTACATGTGAGGGATCTAGTATATACTTACACAAGAGTGATACATGAAATACATCATGAACTTTACCCATATTCAGTGGAAATTCAAGCTGATAAGCCACACCTCTGATTCGATCAAGTATCTCAAAGGGGGCAATATACCTTGGTCTTATATTTCCTTTCTTTTCAAACTGCATGACTCTCTTCTATAGTGATATTCAAAGGAAGATTATATCTCTAACATTGAACTCTAAGTCCCATTGATGGTTTTCAGCATAACTCTTTTGCTGACTCTGAGAAACATTAATATATTTTAAGATGGATTGAACATTCTCTATCATATCTTACACAAGATTAGGTCCAAGTAGTTTTCTTTCACCAACTTCATCCCAACAGGTTGGGGTTCTACATCACATTCCATATATATCTTCATATGGATCCATCTGAATACTCGAGTGGAAGCTTTTATTGTATGATAACTCAACCAATGGGATATGATGATCCCATACACCTTTAAATTCTAAAGAGAAGGATCTTAGCATATATTCGAGTTTCTAAATAGTAATTTCAGAATGTCTATCAGTTTCGGGGTGATAGGTCATCCAAAAATTTAATTCAGTACTCAAAACATGTTGAAGACTCCTCCAAAATTTAAATATGAACTCAAGATCATGATCAGAGACAATTGAGAGTGGAGCTCCATGTAGTCTTATCAATTCCTTCACATATATCTTTGCAAGTTATTCAAGTGATAGATCTTCACAAATAGTAATAAATTGGCCATTCTTGGTGATTTGGTCCACCAAAACCCATATCACATTATTTCTTTTGGATGTCTTTGGGAGACCAGTGATGAATTCTATAGTGACATTCTCTCATTTTCACATGGGTATAGGAAATGGTTGCATTATCCCTTTAGAATTATGTTTCTCAGCTTTAACATGATTAAATATCAAACACCTTGAGATATATTAAAAAAATTTCTTCTTCAGTTGTCCCACCAAAAGTATTCTTTGAGATCACAATACATCTTGGTGCTCCCAGGATGGATAGAGAAAGTTGAGTTATGTGCATTGTCCAATAGCTCATTATTTATCCCAGGTGATAAAGGCACACAAAGCCTAGTTCAAACCTGAATCACACCATCATCATCGATATGTAACTATTTCTTTTTTCCTTCCTTTACTACATTCACCCTCTTTTGTAACTCTGGATCATCCCTTTGTACCTCTTTAATCTTCTCCTGGATAGATGGTTAGGAAATATTTTGGGAAAGGTAGGATGTATTCCCTATAGTTATGATTTCCAAATCCATTCTTTTCATATCAATGAAGATATGGACTTTCTCAATCTACAACATGGATGGAGTATAAGGTTATTTTATTCTAAGAGCATCATCTACTTTGTTCGCCTTATCAGAATGATAATGAATAGAGTAATCATAGTCTTTGATTAGCTCCAACCACATCTTTTGACACTTTTTGAGCTCCTTTGGCGTGATTATATAGTTTAGACTCTTAGGATCGGTATATATATCACACCTTTCACCATATAGGTAGTGCCACTATATTTTCAATGAAAAAACCACAAATGCTAACTCCAGATCATGTGTTAGGTAGTTATGCTCATGGATATTTAACTTCCATGAGGCATAGAGTATCAAATTATCGGTTTTCAAGAGTACACAACTAAAGTCTTTCATGGAAGCATCATTATATATCACAAATAATTCTCAACATTTTTGGTAATGTGAGTACATATACAATGATCAGCCTTGTCTTTAGCTCCTTGAAGCTTTCCTTACACTCTTCCATCCAGACATACTTTACCCCTTTCCTAATTAACTTAGTTAGTGGGATTGAAAATTGTGATAAATTTCTCACAAAACATTGATAGTACTCAGATAATCCATGAAAACTATAGATGTATCTGACACTATAGGTTGTGGGCCACTACTCAATCACCTTTGTTTTTAAAGGGTCCACAGAAATTCCCTCACTTGAGATCACATGTCCCAAGAATGTGACTTACTCTATCCAAAAGTCACACTTATTTAACTTATCATAAAAATTATTTTCTATTAATATCATCGACCCAAACCTTATTTGTTCTTAATGTTCCTCTTTTATATTATAGTAGAGGATAATATCATTGATAAAAACTACCACAAATTTTTTGAGGTAATGTCTAAAGAATCTATTCATCAAATCCATGAAGATTTCAGGGGAATTAGTAAGTCCGAAGGGAATCACCAAAAAAAAGTAGTACCCATACCTTTTAAAAAAAGAACTATTCTAAATATATTCCTTCTTCACCTTTAGTTGATGATATATAGAATGAAGATTTGCCTTTGAGAAGTACTGAGATCCTATCAACTGATCGAAAAATTCATCAATCCTTAGAAGAATATACTTATTCTTTATAGAGATCTTGTTGAGTGACTGATAATTAATACATATCCGCATTGATCCATCATTATTCTTGACAAAGAGAACTGGAACACCTCAAGTTGTTACACTCAGGAATATGAACCCTTTTTCCAAATGCTCTTGCAACAACTTCTTTAACTCCTCCAGTTTGACAGAATCTATCCTACAGGAACACTTTGAGATATGTGCAGCTCTAGGTATGATTTCTATCAATAAATATACTTGACGATATGGGGTAAGTTTGGGTAACTATTTAGTAAATACATCACTATATTCCCTCAGGATGGGAATTTCCCCTAGGGTGATAACTTTATTTGACTTAACCATTTGAGAGAGGTATGATTCTTTATAGGGAATCAACACCCACACCATTGAAGGATTTTCAAAATTAAATTCATGGTCTTCCATTCATTTATAGGGGAGTATGGAATGGTTTTGAATATGAAAAAATATTTCCTTTTCTAGAAATTTGATATGTTCTCTATATAACGAGATCCAATCCAACACCAGTATATCATTGAATTCAACCATGTGAAGTATTATGAGATTTGATGGAATAATATTACTACATGTATCAATAGAAGAAGCGTACTGCACTTGGGTTTAAATGATTGTACCACTTAGAGTTTTTACAGATATCTCTACTTCAAGGTTTTAAGGCATCAATTAAATATTTCTAGAAAACTTTCAAGCTATAAATGAATGCGTAGAACTAGAATAAAATAATAATTTTTCCATTATTAAGTGAATAGTAAGTGTACATTGTATTACTTCATTTTATTGCTCTACTTTTTTATTAGTGATGGAATAAGCCTTACATTTTCTTTTAGATTTGGTGGTTGATGATGCTGATTACCCTTGAGGAATCAAGGTTTAGTGAACTGGATTGCAAAGTGTCATTTCACTCTATTGTTGTAGCATTGTACCATGAGTGTTTCTATCTTTTACTCTAACAAATTATCTAGATTTCTCATGTCTTTTTGACATTCATGATCTTGGTGGCCTTCTCTCCCACACTTGAAGAATTTTCTTGTCCTTTTGAGGTAGTTCCCATGATTCTTCTTCCTGTATTTTTGACATGTGGGTGGTTGAGTTTTTTTCCACCTTTCTCATTGGATTATCCATCTTGAAACTCTATATTTCATTTCTTATCACCAAATCCATGTTACCATTCTCCAAAATCCATCTCCACTTTGAGATCACATCAAAAAAATTATTTATAACTCCCAAAATCTTGAATTTATAGATCCTTTTGAAGGTGTTGTTTTAATCCACTAAACAATATATCAATTTTGACATCCTTTTAAAGTTCAATAAAGGGACAAAAAAATGACCCTATTTATTACTATACTAAAACTATAAAATAAAATAAATGATGAATAAATTTTTTTGTGCATTTCTCTGAGTATATTATTATGGGTTTTCTCATGTTGTAGCTTATCTAATTTTGGTCATTGACTAAATTAAACTTTGATCCATGTGAAATTTTCTTCCTAGGTTGTGAGAGATTATACTTCCTTTTTATTTAGATATATATATTTTCTATCCATCATTATACGAAGATTTCTTGGAAAATACTTGCTAAGAAACATTATCTTAAAGTCTTCCAACTCCATCTCTTCAATATCTTATCTCAGATTTGTGTTCTTAATCAAAGAAAACCATTGATCGGTCTCCCCATATAGATGATAAATAAAGAGATTTTCCTTCTCTGTATTAGAATAGTGATGAACATAAAAGATATTATCCATCGATTTGACCAATTGTTCCGCAACTAGTGGATCAGAAGATCCAGTAAATGATGGTGGTCAGTTACACATAAAACAATTGATATCCAGTTGCTCCCCCTTATGTGAAGTTGGATGATCCACATTATTTTGTTTATTTTTTATTACTTGGTACAACTGGGTAAGAATCACCATGAAATTTTGAACTCCACCTACTAAAGCATTGGGGATGTTGTTTGGGAAATCGTGGAATTGTCCATCACATGGGTTGTTAGACTAATATTTCTTGGTTCCCATCATTTTATACAATAGAAAAGGTTAGAACAAAACATAAGTAAAAAATTCATGAATAAATAATTTATTACTTTGTTCAAATAAGTCCAAAGTCATATCTTGTGGGATCCCCATGTTTAGCATTTTCTAAAACAAAGCATCTTGGGTACTTACTTATACATAGTCTTATAGTAAAGGTTTCCACTAAGATTAACTAATCCTATTTACCAAATTAACTAAAACATCCTCTGATACCATCTATAGAGACCCTTCTTTTCTTAAATTATTGTTACATCATTTTAAAGATGAATAACATAAAAGAGTTACACAACCCGGATCCAAAGTTTTAGTGTCTTGGAAAAATTAGGATCCTAAATTTTTTATACAAAATAAAACATAAACATTTATTTAATTAATTATTCTCTAGATTCTTATAGGTTTTCACATTCTATTTAGTATAAGTAATCACCTGAGGATAAAAATCTAAAAGGGGTGAGATAAAATACCAATAAGAGGATAGATAAGAACAGAATACAATATAACATGGGGTGAGCATAAAATCCTAGTAAGAGGATAGATAAGAACTTGAAACAATATAACATGGGTGAGAATAATAATTATCATTATAACAAATTCATAGGATCATAATCACAAGAAGAAGCATCAGACAAAGGCATGGAATGTGGTAATGCATAAAAATGAAACATTATGTCACAGTGGTCAACTACCACACATAGTTATGAAAAAATATAGCATCATGTTCGTGCATATTTCACTTTATATCATGAGGTTCTTCGCATTACCCAATGCATTGGAGCACTATATAATTCAAGGTGCACACAACACATCATAACATTTACATTGCACTATATCATTCTGGGCGCACCCATCACATCACCACATTTACATTATCATGCATGGCACATAGAAGATATATCAATCTTGAACATATCATAACTCATGGAAAGAAATCAGTTTCATTTCATAAACATAAATCCATAAACATTGGGTTCCTAGATGAATGAGGGAGTAACATACTTGATATAAGATGTTAGGTTCTGGGGCCCACAACTAAAGCCGGTGGGCTAAGGATTTTAAAATTTTCATCGGTGTATCTATAGGACTTGTCGACACTGATGATCTAAGCCCTATAGAGGTCTGAGGATCTCAAAAAAATTATAAGGTGAAAAAATAAAAATTAAAATGTACCTATTTCAAATCCGAAGCAGCGGTTGACAACAACTCATCGATGGCTATCTTTGCTCGAAGGATCCAAATCAATAACCCTATAGATAATCCACATGCGCTTCAAAAACCCACTGAAACATCAATCATTGAACTACGGGTGCTATCATAGATATCCGACAATGCTTTTGATGTCCTGACGATCACCGCAATGGAAAACCTTCAATGCATGAGAGAGATCTTGACCCGAGATTCTTGGATATAGATCTTCTCTTTCTAGGAAGTGGGAGGAGAGTGAGGCTCTCAATTCTCTTTCCATGAATAAATGAATAGTGAATTGCACCCCATAAGAGAGATCCCCCTTCTATATTTATAGTGACGTTGATAAATTCCCAGTTGGGTTCCCTAGCCCTCGTTTATTTCAATGTCCACTAAATAAATAATTTTGATGAACTAAACTATGCCAATATTATTTATTATTTTATCACATACTTGTAATATATATAACATATATTATGTGATAAAACTGAGTCATTAACTCGACTCATTATCCCGCTTAATATTAAAAGAACCTCTAATATTAAAATAATATTCGTTCAATTAATATTTTTATCTTATTTACTAAACTTTTAAATACATTAAATAAATTCAATCCCAAATATTCAAAACTTGAATGTTAATGAATTTATTTAATTCTTTTGGTGATTGATAACTTGGACAATGCTCAGACCCCGTGGAAGGGCCCACTATGTCCATATACCTATTCGACTGAATAGGGCGTATTCTTGAATAAAATATTATGTGTGACCCTCTAGGCCCTTATCTAGATAGTAGTGAATAAATCCACAGACCAAGAGTAGAGTCTAGGAACCCATCATGACCCTTAATGAGATAAGGATAGTCATAGAAACGAGTACCATCCTACAAACACTAACAGTGTACTATAATCTATTTGTCATTAAATATCTCATAAACCAGGACACACACTTTTGTCATCATACCTTTCTTTATTATTTTTTAACTTTACCGAATGGATTTACATTTGTACTTCTTTGGACAAAGACTTATGAAGGAAACATCATCCTGATCAACTAGGATTGAGATATAAAACTTCCTAAACTTGGAAGTGAAAAATCCTTTCTTAATCATTCAACCAATGCCATACCACCAACGATGCACCCAACACAAACTACCTCACCATAATTTCAATACCATGGTTTTAGCCTTTCATCAAAGTACATAATCAAATGGTACACGTTGGTGATGATCTAAAGTCAGGAGACCAATACACAAGTCTATAGATAGTAATGACCAATGAAACCCAAAACGTGTGGTGTTTCTATTTGTGGGTCTTACCTCATGATCTCATTGCTAGAGATAACCAAGTTCAAACTTCATGGGAAGAAGTCTCAATGCTTATGATCCCCCAACACCTGATAATCAAATATCTATTGTGTGCAGTCAGTAAGATGTATCTAGACTATAGAACATATATTTAAGGTTAATGTCATAGTATCTCGAGGTTCTTATTATAGCCTGGGAACTTCTATAACCTCTTGACATGATAATTAACATTTGTAAATTACCATTATAATAGTGGATGTAGAAAATTATACACTATAACGGTAAGAAGACATCATGTATAACTAACTGTACAAATGATCTGGTAATCAAAAGTACTGCATAGTTGGGTCTAGGGAACCCACTATTTCAACACTCCCACTTCTAATAGAGACATATTTCTAACCAAACTTGTTAGATACTCACATGATAAAGATCATGATTTTTCTGAGTAATGGATTTAACTTTTAGGCTTGCCACGTTTTCACCATGTGACATATCTGCTGTATTCGACCTCATCTGCTTGAGTAAAACATCTCATGAAAAGGTATCACAGAGTATATCACTTTTTTCCATTGTCATAACTTGAAAATTTTGATAGTAAGAATATCATAATTTAAATTATGACAATACTTTCCTCACTGGCTACAAATCCAGGAACCGGAACAAATCATTGCATTTAACTACTTCTTAGCTGCCTTAGAAGCTGCAACGTACTTGGTATTTATAGATATGTCTACCATTGGATTTTAAGAGCTTTAATCACTCATTTCCATGGCCTAAATGAAATACTAGATCAAACTATTCTAGGTATTACTAGTTTGTGTCCCACCATAACTAGTATACCTTCTTCTCCATATACCAGACACATATCATTTGTACTTGTCGAAGTACAAGATGATAGTTCTAACTGCATCACATTTAGTGCTCCTAGATATAATTGATATCTGTGTACTATAAATTATATATTGGTTGTATCAATTATTGTACATATTAAGGCATATGTTATTGATCCATCACTGAAGCATATGGAACTCAATTCACAACATTAATCACTTCCCATGTTCCAAACATGTTAACTTGAAGAGATTAAGCCATGTGACATAGGAAAAAATTCATCTCTTGAATTGTTATAACAATGTATTTTTCAATAAAATTTCACTTTATATATTATTGACTAGGTCCAAGAAACCATTAGATCTACCTCAATAGATAATGTTAAAAAGAACATAGGTTTCTACTTTAAGTTAATCATTGGAGAATTACTATTGGAATGAGAAATAGTATCCCCAAAATATTCTGAATACTTCAATAAATGATCCAAGATCATATATCATTTCACAAGCATCGATTTGGTAGGTCGTAGAGCCCGAACGGAGTTACAGATTAGGAGTTATGGAAATTTGAAGTTGGGTGGGAAAACTAGTTCGAGGAGTCCATTCGCGAAGCTCACACCATGATAACAGAGCAGAGAAACTTGACTAGATCCCCTGGAGCCTTGCAGCTGGTGCAAAGCTCCGCCTTCACGAAACCATCGCGAATCAAGGAGGCGGGATTCTCGATAAACACATTTGACGTTCGTGAACCTTCCGTGGAGCATGGAGGCAGGATGCTCCGCGAACAGATTTGACATTCGCAAACCCACTGCAGAGCAAAGAGTCGGAATGCTCCGCGAACCCCTTTGAAGTTCGTGATCAGCTGCGGAGTGAGATCTGGCTTCCCACCAAGCAGGCTCAGCTTCGTGGTGCCTCTTGCCTATAAATACCCAGTTCACCCCCCTTTATGACGATGGTCACTCCACCCCTGGGGTGGATGATCTCCAATTTCACGGAGCTCCACTTTCCTTCACGAAGTGACTCCACGAGTCCATGCTCCGCGACTAGCTTCCTTCATGAAGCTACGCCGCGAGTCCACGATCTGTGTGCAGATTTCCTTCATGAAGCTGCTTCATGAGTCCATGCTCTGCGATCATCTTCCTTCATGAAGCTGCTCCGTGATTCCATGCTCCACGTGCAGGTTTCATTCACGAAACTGCTCCGTGAGTCCAAGCTCCGCGAGCAACTTTCCCTTGTGAAGATGCTCCGTGAGACCCCATGCTCCATGAGCCCCTTTTCTCCATGAAGCTACTTCGTGAAGACTGGTCTTTTAGGAGGATCCTACCTTCACATCCAATGGTCTTTATGGCGGGGGCTGCGCCCCCGCGCACTGACCCCCATGAAAAATTGAGAGTCGCACTGTGAACTTTTCGGGCCGGGATGTCAGCATTTTGCATTGCGCCATTATGCGCACCCACCTTCCACCTATGGAATAACATGATTTGAGATACTCCTCCGTAAACCATTAAACACATTGAGTCGACATATTCCTCTTGGTTCATTTCTTATGTCGCGATTTGAGATTATCCTCATCAATTCCTTGAGTACCTTGAGTCGAACCATTCCCCAAGCAACTCATCCAAACACTATCACTTGGATCCTATTCCAGGTTGAACCAGAAAGGGCCTCCCTTGCATAAGTCCCAACTCCATCCACTGTTAGGCGCCTTATGCCTAATATTCCTATCTATATGAATTTAAACTGTAGTAATCCCTATATGACAAACATAGAATTCCTCTTACTTAATATTAGAGATTCCTTGTGTGCCAAGCATAAGATGCCGACAATCGTTTCTACATGACTTTAAACTGTAGTACACCCTATGTTCCAAACATAGGATACCTCTTGATCTAAAAAAGAGATTTCATATGCTCCAAGCATGAGATGCCCAAATTTCTTTCTACATGACTTTAAACTTTAGTACACCCTATGTTCCAAACATAGGATGCCTCTTGCTCCAAACAAGAGATGCCTTATGCTCCAAGCATGAGATGTCAATAGTTCTTTCTACATATCTTTAAACTATAATACACCCTATGTGCCAAACATGGGATGCCTCTTACTCTAAACAAGAGATACCTTATTCTCCAAGCATGAGATTCCAACAATCCTTTCTACATGACTTTAAACTGTAGTACACCCTATGTTCCAAACATAGGATGCCTCTTGCTCTAAAAAAGAGATGCCTTATGCTCCAAGCATGAGATGCCAACAGACCTTTATACGTAACTTTAATCTGTAGTACACTTAATGTTCCAAACATAGGATGCCTCTTTCTCCAAAAAAGATAAGCCTTATGCTCCAAGCATGAGATACGAATAATCCTATCTACATGACTTTAAACTATAGTACGCCCTATGTTCAAAACATAGGATGACTCTTCCTCCAAATAAGAGATGCCTTATGATCCAAGAATGAGATTCCAATAGTCCAATCTACATGACTATAAACTGTAGTACATCCTATGTTCCCAACATAGGACGCTTCTTGCTCTAAAAAAGAGATGCCTTATGCTCCAAGCATAAAATGCCTAATGCCATGATTACAGTGGTGTAATTTCAAGAGTGTTGGAATCAGTTCAAACATCTCATCTCTCCACCTCACGCTTTATGTGTCCTTCATTAAAATATTCATACATTTCCATGTCCAAAGGGATCCCCCTAATGGCCTGGTCCCATTCTACATCGGCTCACCTACCGTCCTGGGCCAATGCCCTAGAAGACTTTGGACGACCCTTTGAGACAGGTCCTGTGTTTCTAACACTGTTAGCAGTTGACCGTCATTTGTTTGTCACCATTTCAGGATAATGCAATATTGATGCTGTTTTTCAAACATGGTCAGCAGTTATCCACTATCGTCACACCACCCTCATTGTGTTCCGAAGGTCAGGCATGTGATTCACACTTTTCATATCCCTTTGTTCGGACTAGTTACAATGCCCTTGGCATTATCCTGCTTGTGCACTAGCGATAAGTGTAGACCTAAATTATTTGCATCGACCCACCAATGAGTTGAGATGACCCCATGACCATACATGAGGAAGACACCCAAGAAGCTTCCTTGCGTAAGCCCCATTCACCATTTCCGCTCCATAGTGACACCCGGGTAACTTCCTTGCTTAAGCCCCATTCACCACTGCCCCTCCATAGCGGTACCTGGGCAACTTCCTTGCATAATCCCCATTCATAATTTCCACTCTATAATGTCACCCAATCAACTTTCTTGCATAATCACCATTCACCATTGCCGCTCTATAGCGGCACCCGAGCTGCTTCCTTACGCAAGCCCCATTCACCATTGTCGCTTCATAGCGGCACCCAGAAAACTTCCTTAAGTAAGCCCCATCCACAATTTCCACTCCATAGTGGCACCTAGGCAGCTTCCTTCTGTAATCCCCATCTTCCATTACCGCTCCATAGCGGCTCCCGGGCTACTTCCTTGCATAATCCCCATCCACCATTGTCACTCCATAACAGCACCCGGGAAGCTTCCTTTCTTAAGCCCCATTCACCATTTCCACTCTATAGAGGCACTTGGGTAACTTCCTTGCTTAAGCCCCATTCACCATTACCACTCTATAGTGGCACCCAGGCAGCTTCCTTACATAAGCCCCATTCAACATTACCGCTCCGTAGTGGCACCAGGGCAGCTTCCTTGCTTAAGCCCCATTCACCGTTGCCACTCCATAGCGGCACCTGGGTAGATTCTTTGTGTAATCCCCATTCATCATTGCCACTCAATAGAGGAACCTGAGCAGATTCCTTTCATAAGCCCCATTCACCATTGAAGCCCTCAATTGATGGTAATCCACCCTTAGATTAACTACATGGACATTGATTCCCTTCCATATGGATATGTAGGAAGCCTCCCTGAGGTTCAAGCCCATCACATATGTCTCATCCTAATCTCTCTCTCGATATTATGTGTTTCAAGAAGGTCAGGACCTAACTTAGAGGTTCTATTTCCTCCGGATCCCATCCATGCGTCCATTCTCATAGGTCACCTCCTCATGTGTCCCATCGTCCCACCAAACTATGAGGTCTTTGCTTCTCTGCCATAGGGATACATAGGAAGTTTTTTTGAGGATCATTACCAACACCGTCATCACCTTCATGAAGACTCCATATCATTCCACCTCCTATTCATTAATCTCTTTATCATCCATCCCGATTCTTACCCGGGCCGCCACATCCTGGTGAGATCATTCCATTCATCCCAACGCCGCTCTTTATGGCACCTGGGTAGATAACCATGCATAATCCCTACAACATTCATAACAATACACCCAAGAGTATCCCTCTCGTGATGGGACATTATCCTTGAATAAGACCCACAATGTATTCAGGATGTTGTCCTCTGTGTACATCCTGTTTCATCACCCCTTAGAACTATGTGGGTTTTGATCCCTGTCGTCTACATAGGGTACATAGGAATCCTCGACGAAGTTCAATACCAACCAATGGTAAACCTTATTGTTCCCCCATTTTAGGGTGAACACTCCCTAATCCTCCCTTAGTGGTGTCCAGATCATCCTTCATGGTGTGAAATCTTCCCTTTATGGGACACACCATCTTGGGTCTGCTCTTAGGGAGTGTTCTGATCCATCCACCTGGTAAACCTTCCAGGTGTTCCCTTATAGGGATGTACCAATCTGATCCATCTCCATGGGATGTTCTGATCACCCTCATTTGGTCTCAGAAAGACGTTAAACTCACAACCTACCTCGTTTTATACATGAGATGCCTGAGGTTCGGTGCCCTTGAGATGCCCTATTATGAGGAAGAATACAGGTTCCCCTCTATCCACACATCTAGATATGCCTCGACATGCCTGATGTTAACATTTAATCTGAAAAAAGGTTTCTACCATGTTAAGACCCCATGGAATTTCTTGATGGAAGTAGTGTAATTAACCAGCATCCACAAAGATATCACACCAAGAATGAGATTCACGAACCACGACTTAATCTTTAAGGGAGACCCGAACTAGGTAACGAGTTCCAAGGATGAATCAACTGAAGGAAGAACCAACATCCCATCATCCTATTTCGATCAAGGAGAAAACATCCCTAAATAAGGAACAGATACCGCTCGTCTTTGGAAAGTGGGAATGTAGGGAAATTGTTGTGCGTCCTCCACGGACTGATGTGCACACCCTGGAGAAATCATTGGAAAAAGAAGTGGTGAACCTAATGTGAATATCTTCTCCTCAATATGAATATTAATAGTGTTTGATACATCGGTGGACTAAAGTGTCACCGGATCCAGCTATCCGGTGCCAGGTCTCGCCAAGAAAATAGAGGGCCTAGCGTGAAACTCACCAGATATTGGGGCAGTCAAAATGTTGGACATCCCGGTACGTGACGTTGTCAACATGGATCTATATTAATATCCATGGAAGATGGAATGGCATTGGGGAACTGGTCATCAACTCCCTTCCTTTTAGAACTAATGGGTTAATCTCATTGTTTTTTAGGAACCAAGCTGCTGTAGTAATTTGATCACCTCCTGCCCACCGTCGCAGGGGAAGTACCACATAACTCCACCACTTCAGCGACAATGTCCACACCTTCAAACTCCGGGCACCCATGCCCCATATCCCCATCTAAATTTATTCAGCAGAGAGTGATCAATGACCTAGTATTCCAGAATGAGGAGGAGTGGATTATCTTGACTCGAGATATGTCCTGCCAGAATTTAGAGGCATCTATGCCTCACCACCAATGCCACCCCTAAGGGTAGCGCATGGAGCCATTGATCCCCACTCCAACTTACAATCGTTTCATGGTCCTCTCCCCAGAATTCCTCAATGACTCTATACCATACGTTGACGAGGTAGGATATGTGCTGGTTGGTCCAGTCAGGATCCAATTTTAGGGGCCCCCAAGGAGGGCTCCCACTAGGTTGCGCCAGTGCCACCACTTAGTCCCACGAGTTGAGGATTAGCTAATCTATGTGCCTTCACTATTGGCCCTAATACGATTGACCTGATGCTAGTGTCTAGCATAGGCCGAGGAGGATTCCTTCCAAGGGGCATCAACGTCAGCAACTATTGTAGCTCTGGACATGACCAACGTATATTGTCAACCTCTTGTGTATACTGAGTAGGGAAACTTGTATACCTAGCCTGGATTGAGGCCCCAACCACCCCACGGGCTGACTGGGTTGAATCTCTTGGTCGTTGGTACAGGTAATGGTCGACGCCAGTACAGAGGCCCTCCCTATACCACCACCATGGAGAACACAGGTCTTCCCTGATTCCAAGATTGGCATGGAGGTCGGCCTCATTCTACCGTCAGTACAAATGAGTGAACTCCCTACGATGGTGACAACTATAATGGAAGCCTCTCCCATGCTCATTACATTGGATACGGAGTCATCAGACCTACCACAGATCACCGATGTGGGGATGTTTCACATCCAGTTAATCTCTAGCGTAGGGGCCCTCCCCATGTTCTTACAGCAGCCGACGAAGGTCCTCCTCACCTCAACAACCAGAGGGGTGAAGGTCAGCCTCGCTTCACTAGCTCCCAGCACAGAGGCCCTACCCATGTTTGGCTTGACCAGTACGAGGACCTTCCTCACACTGATGTCTCTCGGGGAAAAAAGAATGGGGTTGTCACCCGTGCTTTTATGAGCTCAAGCGGAGGTCTTACCCACTCCATAACTTCCCACAAAGTTCCTCCCCATGTACCATTTGATATCTACCCCAGTGATCCTCACACCTTGGCTTACTATGGAAGAATTACTCTCGGCCCCAGCACCAGTACGGTTGAAGGACCTCCTCATGCTAAAAATCTGCCCTACCCTGAAGAGCCATCCTAAGGCAGGAGGGTGGGTCATCTCTGCCATAAAAGGAACACTGAGAAGATTCAGACTAAGATCAAACTGGTTTACTTCTCAAATTATAAAGCCTAATACGACTCAACAATGGAACCCTTGCCTAAGTCCTTCGTGTCAAGGTTCGGGGAAGAAACAAGGAGCATCATCCTAGTACTCCCAGAATGCGAAGTCCACCGGATTCCTACCTCCCTCTATAGGTATATCCAGGAGGAAGAAAATTTGGTAACCCCGCAGGTTACGGTCATGAAATCACCACTGTCGTCACGAGAAGCACTCTCTACCTCGACTAGAGATCACAGAGAGCTGTTATGGGGACCAATGGTGGAAGAGCAGCAGCCCAGTCCATCACTAATAACCCTAGTCCCTGCACCAGGAACTATATCCATCACCCCGTCCTACCGTGATGTGGTGGTTAAGTCGCTACACTCTTTAGAGGACAGCCCGAGATGCGGCAGTTTGTTAGCTCACTCGCCGTATTCTCCACCGTCCAGCCTATCATCCCAATGGTCTGCTTCAATACCGCTACTGGTTCCTCAGCTACCTCTGGTTGATGAGTGGGGTAATGAAGGAGAAAACCATAAATTAGAGCCTAGGAGCTTATGCAATATCCTCAAAGCATACCACTTTCCTGAGATATTTTGGCATGTGGCAGCACCGAATTTCTGCGCGCCAGAATCCCTCACCATAGAGAAAGTTGAGTGTTTTTTTCAAACCCTTTGGAAAACGAACTTCTAGCTTCAGCACCAGTGAGTGGCTTATCCAAAGAGCCAAGTCCATTTTGAAGACATTGGCGAGCAATGCCGTCTAGTTAATCTCTTTGCACTCCCAGTGGCTCAGTGCCCTGAGTCACCAGGGTGCCGTAAGGCCCTCTAGTAATGATGCATACAGAGTTTCAAGGTACTCTGCAAGATTATCAAAGAGGATTACCCACATGAGCAGATCCATGACTAGGGCCAATATGATGCCCTCCTCTTCAGTCTTTTCCGGCAGCAACCTGAACTTCTAGGTCATATCAAGGACATTCCCCTGGTAATGTCGCGGTCAACATGGCCATCCTATCGAAAGAGGAGAATGAGTTAGAGATCCTTAATGGGGAACTCCCCCTGAAGGCATTCCACATCTATTGAACCCATTGGGGAGGGTTAATTTCCAATAGAGGAGCCTGCTGGGTCTCCCCGCGCCCACCGAGGCATTAGTCCTTAGCTAGAATCACGGTAAGGGTAAAGAGAATCTTAAAGATATTGATCCCTATGACCTGTCTGGATCAGTGCAGAAGATGGAGGAAGACCATGAAAATGTCGTGTTGTGTCAGCAAATTTTTGAATAGAAGAAGGTGGTTAAAAACCTCCTCGCTGAATGCGTTGTAGAGCATCGGCCAGACTACGGTGATCCTAGGCCAGGGAAGTATGGGCTGACACAACTTCCCCTTAGTGAATTGCCTCTAGTTAAACCTAACTATCCTACCCACATAGACTGGGTTGAGGCTGGTTCTTAAGACAAGATGGTGTGGTACGTATCTCCAAATCCTCTTGAACTACATAACAACCCTTGGGATCAAGCTCGAGCTCCCCCAACTTCCCCAAAAGTCATTCCACCAGTTGCTCCACGAGCCGTTGGGCCACCTTATCATGTTGAATAACTCACTAACACACTAGTGGTCAGGGACCCCCATCAAGATAAGAACCCCCACCTAGATGATCCAATAGCGGCACTCATTACCCGTCTCGAGGAATTAAAGATGAGACAGGTGCCGCTCCCGCCTGATGGCAAGCCTTATCTAGCATGGGTGGATAATATAATAGCACCCCAGGTTTCAATAATCCCACATTTTCCCCCTTAAATAGGATAGGGGACCCGCGATATCACCTAGACGACTTTACCTCAAGGTTTGTCCCTATGTTGGGAACTGCAGTGCAGTAGGTGGCCTCCAAGCTCCAATATTTTGGGCAGACATTAAAAGGGCCTACGATTGTATGGTACAACCAGCTCCCCATTGGATCAGTAACCAGCTAAGAGGACATTCATAGGAAATTACTCTACTAGTTCAGTTCCACCACACAGAAGATGAGTATTGCAGACCTCTTCAAGTGAAAGTAGAGGCCTGATGAGTGCGTCATGGACTTTTCTGCCCGACGGAAAGGACTCATGTATTCCTTTGACATGCTGCTGACTCAGGAGAAATTGCTGAAAATGTGAATATGGAATGTCAAGACAGAGCTAGTTTTCTCTTTGATCACCCAGAACTATCCTGTGGGATTCCGAGACATCACTGATAAGGCCCAGTGCCTAGAGGAAGCCTTGCAGCAGGTCAAGTAGGCACGTCCGTTTCCTCCTGTAATCCCTGAAGGAAGGGCCGCTAGGGATGAGCCTGTTATAGTGGCCCAAATAGAGGAATCTATGTGAATAGAGTTGTTTACAATGGAGTTGACTCTATAACTTCACAGAGGCCCTATACCTTAGACGTAGCCACCGGTCCAACAGCTCCCTCCTCAGAATCGGCAGGTTCCCCCGCGCAATGCGTCGCCACCGCCCAAGTGAGATAACCAAGCTACACCTCTTCGGAAGGCCCCTCCATCCCCTTGTTAGGGTCAAGCTCCAAGGCCACCCTTTCTGGATAGGAGAAACCAGGCCTACTCATTCAATAAGTCATAGGTCCCCGGTAACTTTCGTAGTGCCATGGAGCAGAGGATTCTACGTTTTCCTGAGTATAGAAGGCCGGAAGAGACAAACCTCACTGATCACCCTAATTACTTCCCCTACCATCAGATCCTGGGGAACACTCTCAATATGTTCTATGTGTTCAAATACTGTCTTCAAGCCCAGGTATATAAAAACATAGTCAATTTAGGCATGGATTTGGCACAGGTGGAATGCATCTTCATGAGGCCAAATAGCAGCAGTGACAGGTAGGGCAAGTGGAATCCGGTTTCTAGTAAGGGATCCAAGAATTATGATGATTCAATGGCTCACAAAACAGTCTCCCTTTCCCATTGTGTCATCTGAGCATGCCTGAATCAGCCATATCCTTCAGAAGATACAACCACCACCTCTGCATTGTCGTCTCATTCGTCCACTTTCTAGAAGATAAAACACCAGTGACGCAAGGGAAAGCAAAGTACCCTGCCGATTCCATCATCATCTTGTACTATTAGTGAAATTATGCCCCTGAAGATAGAGATCACTCTCAAGATCCATCTAATAGTGGAAGAATCTTCAAGTGATGGTCAAGGGTATGCCTAAGTTTACACTGTAGAGCTGGTAAATCCCTACATAATTCCTAACTATGGAGAGAGCCAGGAGGATCCTCCCAACATCCCCAGTCATCGCCAGTGTCGATGGCGCCATGGATATATGGGCCGTTGGAGTTCCTTAGTCAGCACTTCCAAATAGGCTATACATGCTACCGAAACCCAGTAACAGGATCAACACAGAGCTCGACATGCACAACCTTCTCATCTGGTGGAATCAGGCCCACCTTTGCTGCCATTTGTGTTGTTGGATTAGGTAGAGCCACCCTGTCCTTGTCGTTACTAGACAAGACCTAATACAAGCCGGTCTTAGTTGTTTGTCCCTCATCTGGTAGCCACCCCCGTAGGCCTCGAGTAGTGTGAAACGGGATGTTCCCAGTACCAGTCAGCCACCAGCCCAGTCAGCAGGGCCCGCCATGCCTCCTGTAATAGAGCAACCTCCCACAAGTAGAAGTTCATTCCTAGTGGAGAAGTACAATGTTCTTAATAATCTCTCTAGTATTCCAGTAATTCTCTCCATCATTTAGGCCCTTCTCCTATCACCAGATATGCGTGAGGCCCTCAATGAGGCTTTATGAAGCCCCCTCCAGTTTGAGACGGAAGTAACAACCGTAGAAGATTTTCATGCTAATGCAATTGAGAATGTTGAATGCCATTCCATTATCTCGTTCTCTGGAGAAGACAAAGGCTCTCCCATATAGGGGCACATTCTCCCACTGTACATCACTGGACAGTTCAATGGTGTGGAGGTTTATCACTGTCTTATCGACATGGTCTCAGGAATTAACCTAATACCAACTCGAACATTGTGAAAACTGGGATTATATAAAGATGATATGATCCCCTCTAATCTAATAATCCAAGGTTATGACAGGATGAAATAGACACCAGTCAGTACGATCCATTTCAAGACCTAGTTTGGTGGCCTAGTTGCCAACACTGAATTTATGGTAGTCTCCCAGGACATAGAATACAATGCATTGATTGGAAGGTCGTGGATCCACTTTCATATGGAGGTTCCCTCATCATATCACCAGTGCCTCAAATACTCCCTCAATGGTTGATGGACATGCTTCAAGGTGATGAATCTCCCTTTGCTTCTTATGAGGCCTGCTATCTAGATGCCGACTACTAAAAGAGCAAGGACAAGCAGATTCAGACTAATGAGGTCGATCATGCTACGACTGCGACCAACCCATGGACAGATCTAGATAATACCTACGTCTTTCCAATCCCTCGATTGGAGGCTACGACCCCAGACATGGGACAATGCTTCATTATTTCTTGGAAGAGGGGGGAATACATTACCAGGCCTAAGCGATGCTAGAAGATCACCTCTTACTCCTATACAAATCAGGCTCAGGTGATCCCAGAGCCTTCTACCCACATAAGGTATCAGGATGTCCGCCCCATGGAAACGAAAATACATCATACTTGCGTATTCTGCCCGGCTTGAATCAACCAGCTCAAGTCGACTCGCCACTATAGCTTTGACATCATCAAGAATTGCCCCTTGGGCCAAAGGATAGATGGTATCGGGTCAAAATCCTTCATCGCTATGGTTACATAAGCACATGAGTCCTCTGATGCAGTGACCACTGCCTCTTAGGTAGGTACCAGCCTCCCGTCAGGATATGCCAACTCAAAATCAATTCCTCCCACAAAGTATCCCTCCTTTATAAGTGGAGAAGAGTATTTAGAGGATGCTCCTCCTACCTTTGAAGAGGGAATCTCAGCCACAGTCGACGAGTTGGTACAGGTGAACCTCGGTAGCGAGGCGGACCCGAAACCACATTGATTAGTGCCTCCATGCCCCCTGAGGAGCAACAGCAGTACATAGACTTCCTAAAACAACATTGTGATGTATTCTCCGGGAGATATGGTGAGATTCCAGGACTAGATCCTCAGTTATCCATCCACTGCCTCAGTCTCTCGGAAAATCATCAGGGGTTCAAGCAGCTTTCCAGAAAGATGCACCCTTCTCATGGTGCCATGGTAGAGGTGAAAGTTGATAAGCTCATCAAAGAAAATTTCTTCAAGGAGGTCCAATACCCCAAATGGATAGCCAACATTGTTCCCGTTAGGAAGAAGAATAGATAGATCAATGTCTGCATCGACTTCTGGGATCTCAATCATCACTGTTCAAACAACGACTTTCCCCTTCCTAGGACAGAGTTGTTGATTGACGCTACAGCTGGATTCAATGCGCTCTCTTTCATGGATGGGTACTCTGGGTATAGCCAAATCCAAATGACCCCAAAGTATGAGGATTTAATAGCCTTCAAGGCACCCCAAGGTACTTTCTGATACCAAGTCATGCCCTTTAGTTTAATGAATGTAGGTTCCACCTACCAGCGGGCTATGCATCGTATATTTAAATCGATCCTTATAACATTGGAGGAATGATATGTGGATGATTTGGTGGTCAAACCTTTCCAACGTTAGGACCATCTCAAAGACCTTGAGAAAGTGTTCGACTTCCTCTGTTCCTATCACCTGAAGATGAACCCATTGAAGTGTGCCTTCGGTGTCACCTCTGGAAATTTTCTTGGATTCATTGTCAAGTATAGGGGCATTGAGATCGACCTAGATAAGATCAAGGGCATCAGCCATATATTTCCTCTGAGTAACATCCGGGAGCTTCGAGGCTTCCAATGACACTTAGCCTACATACTCCAATTCATTGAAAATTTGGCTGAAAAGTGTAAGCCCTTTTCTCGGATCATAAAGAAATGTGCTTTCTATGAGTGGGATGAAGAGTATCAGACTGCTTTTGAGAAGATCGAGTAGCATATGCTCCAACCTCCGGTCTTAATGCCAACCATCTTCAGAAAGCCACTGGTCCTTTATGTGACCACCCTGGAATGATCTCTCAGTGCCCTTCTCACCCAGAAGAACAATGAGGGGATGGATAACTACCTTTACTACCTCATCCTCATGCTCCTTGATACAGAGACTAGATACCCCCTATCTAAAAGAGCTACCTTGCGCTAGTATTCATAGTACAGAAGCTGCAAGATTACTTGTAGCACCATGAGGTACAACTGGTGTCTCAAGTAGACCCACTAAAGTACATCGTGAACATACCCATGCTGAAAGTCCATCGAGCTCAGTGGATAGTGATTCACTATCTGTTCAATATTAGGTTTGTCCCTCAGAAAGAAATTAAGGGGAAAGCATTGGCAGACTTCCTTGATTCCGATATAGCTCATGTTGACCAGTCCTTGGATCTCGATTTCCCCAATGAGGTGATCCTCTCGATAGACCAATCCACATTGTGCTTATTGATGAACCTCGATGGTGCTTCCCAAAGCCCAACTGGCAAAAGGCTCAATGACCCTAGGCTCAACAGAGTAGGTATGGGTATCGTCATCATTACCCCAGCTCAAGCCATTCCACCATAATCATTCCTGTTGTTAGAAGGCTACACCAACAATGAGGTAGAGTATCAGGCTCTCATCAATGAACTCGAGCTGGATCTCGAGATTGATGTGCCCTATTTGCACGTGAAATGGGACTCTGAACATGTCATCAAACAGATCAATGGTGACTATGTCATTAGAAAGATGGAGCTCATACCATTGTTGGAGTGCACTCTCCAGCTAATGGCTCAGTTCCCATCTCGGCCAGAAGTTACTCATGTTCCTCGATCTGAGAATGGTCGATCTGACACCCAGGCTGACCTGGATGCATCACTCACGAAGCCTGAGCAGGATGATCTGATTATCCACATGGCACATCGAGGAGTCATTGCTCTTGTCACCCCCAATGACGACGAAGGTTTGTGGGTAAGGAATCTTACCGTCGAAGCCTCCACATCAAGACCCTCGAGTCCCCAGGATGTGGTGATTGAAGTGACCCCCTACTCGAGATCCCCCTTTGTTGAGTATCTCCAGAATAGTAATCTCCCAGAAGATCAGGCCGAGCACGAGAAAATCCAATGTCGTGTGTTATAGTTTACCCTCCAGGATGGTCCTAGTCGTGAACAAATCCTCTACAAGAACAGGTTTGATGGGGTTCTCCTTCTTTACATTCAAGGAATTGAGGTTTCCCAAGTCATTCAAGAGGTCCACGCCGACTCCTATGGGGCTCATCAGGCCAGGCCAAAACTATCTCACCAAATCTAGAGATTGGGGTACATTTTTTCTTCCATGATCTATGATTTCATTGAGTTTTCCAATAGATGCCATTCATGCCAAATTCATGCTAACTTTATGAATTAGCCACCAGAGCCTCTCCACTCCACTAAGTACACTTGGACATTTGTGTTATGGGGACACGATGTCATGGGATCATATCCACCAGAGATAGATCGCCAGTGCAGATTCATCCTGACTGCCACAGATTTCTTCTCCAAGTGGGAAGAGGTATTTCCACTCAAAGAGGTTAAATCTCATTCCATCGTTGAATTTTTGAGCTCCAACATCGTCTACCAATTTGGAGACCCTCATGTCGTCATCACTAATAACGGAATGAACTTCCGAGTATCTGAACTAAAGAAATTGTACGCTAAGTAAAATATGCGTTCTAACCACACCTCCCGCTATCATGAGACCCTCTCTATCATTATATAGAAAATGGTTGGCTAGAATAAGAAGAGTTGGCCAGAAAAGCTCCCCAATGCCCTCTGGGATTATCGGACGATGACTTGTAATTCTACCCAGGTAACCCCATATTCCCTGGAGTATGAAAAGGAGGCCATCTTGACCATCAAGATTTAATTTCCCTAATTGTGCACAACTTTATATGATCAGCAAGCACCAGATAAAGCAGCTAAAATGCATCTGTCTCTGTTGGAAGTGTTGGTTTGGCTTTGCCCGATCCGGTTGGGCCGAATGCTTATGGCCCACTACTATAGAATCTCTGACTACTGTAGTTGAGCTGACCGACTGACATCGACAGGAACTGTAGCAGTGCGGACTTTGGGGTTAACAGGACTGTAATAGTTTTGACTTCCAGCCGGTAGCCACTATAGCGCTTTTGACAAAGCTGGCCGCTATTCACAATAGCGATGAAGACTCACTTTTCAAATAGTGATCGTCTTCTCCATTGTTTTTTTGCCCATTTTTGTGATAGGGTTATCACATAAAAAACCTTGGTAATTTTTGCTCCCAATATAGTGAAATTCTGCCTCTCCTGTGGACATAGGGATTATTCCTAAACCACGTAAATCACTGTGTTGTTGTTTGTTTCTTTCTTTCATTTTCTCATATCTGTCATTGTGACTCCTGATGATTTCACAACAGGAAGAACTTGATGAGAACATGCTTCATGCCCTATATAATATAGAAAGGAATAAGAACAATATAGATAAAACTTTCAACAAGAATATTCATCTATGTTCCTTATTGCAAGGTGGCTTGGTATTGTCCCTGAGGGGACCAATGATACCTGGCAGGAAACCACCCAAGTTAGAACACAAATGGGAAGGACCTTATATCATTCACAAGGTTTACTCCAATGACACGTACTCGCTGGTTACAATGGATGGTGAGAAAATAACTCCTCCCACCAATGCCAAGTTCCTCAAGAAATACTTTTCCTGAGTCCTATTGGTCCTACACGACCCCAAACTGCATTATAGTCCTACACGACCTTAAACTGTATGGTCCCGCATGACCCTAAACTAAATGATGGTCCAACATAAACTTAAACTATTTAGTCTTACATGACATTAAATAGTAAATCATCCTGTCCGACATTAAAATACATCTTAATAACTATGTACTGCTTGATTCTCATCCTCATGGGATACGTAGGAATGCTCAGACACCTCATCTTGATTCCATATCTAACTCCCTCTTTGACTATCCCCTCCTCGGCATAGTTCTTTTGGAGGATCTCACATGGTGTCGTGTAGGATTCTTTGGCCCCACCCATGTCATGGTTACGATGATTGCACCCTGTTTCCTCCTCCGTTCTTCTAATCCTACCATGTCCTTATCGCATTACGCTAAACTACATGGCCCTTTCAGAACTATGTTTGGCTTGATTCTCATCCTCATGGGATACTTAGTACCGCCCAAACATTTCATCTGTAGGCCCAGCCCCTAAACCCCAGGACCTTCCATTGGGACAAAAAAATGGTGTGGCACAAGCCCTTTCCCTCATTCACGTCAAGTTCATCATGATTGTACCATGTATCTCTCTCCCCTAAAGATCTCTATCTATTCTTCTACCCAACTTTGTTTGAAATTTCATGGGTGCATTTATGTTCCATACACCCCATCATTTGGGTTCCCATTATCTTTAACACCCAAAGGAACCCCCAAATGGAATGGATGCTCAGATTAAGGGATATCCTAACATTATGGTCCAACATCCTTGAGGATTTCAGGAAAAAATCGATAAAAGTCCCTCATTGTGAATATGGTTAGCGGTCCATGCTCATTTGTTGTTCCCATTTCAGGTTACATGATAAAGATTCCATGTTTCAAATCAGGTCAGAATCTATCTTTTGTCATTGTCACCATATCCATTTGTCCTAAACATGGAGTGTAGTGGTTAATTATTCCCCACAGTCTCTCCAAATCTCATTCTACTTCGAGAAGGAGTGTAATTCTAGATTTCAGAACCGTATGTGATGGGGAGGGCCTAATCCTACTCTTTGTTTCCCACACCGAGCATTGCTCACATGGGCTTAGGAGTTGTGAAGGCAATGCCCACATGAGAAGTAATATGGCTACATTTGGTCGAGACACTCAACCTCAAGTCCTTCAACCCCTTCGGGCCCCTGGTCCAAGTTCTTATTTAGGATTGGGCTGTGCAGTACGGACTCATGTACTCATTCATGTCGGGCTATTTCTCTACGCCACACATATCCCCTTGAGACATCCCTCCCTTCATTTATCATCCACCCCACGAGCACAGGCCCTTCCATGCTTTGCGAGTCCCATAATTTGGGCTTCCATCACCTTCTATGTCCAAAATGGCCCCTAAATGGCATGGATGCTAGGCCTAAGGGCTCTCCTACCATTACAGGCTAACGTCCTTGAGGATTGCAAGCGGAAAATTGATACAAGTCCCATGTTGCGAATATGGTCAATGGTCGACGCCCAATTGTTTTCCCCAAATTCGGGTCACACAAGGGTGGATACTGTGTTGAGAATCTGGTCAATAGTAGTCCTCTATCATCATTTTCACTTTGTGGTATTCCATAGGCATGATGATTCTCCCTCTCTATCCCACACATATTAAATTAAAATATGCATCTATGGTTTCAGCTCTATGACCCTAAAATAATATATCCTTTATCCCCACTACAAGATGTTAAAATTCAAGATGGATATGAGATTCTTTCTGTGACACAACCTCAGGACCCTTGGTCGTCTCGGGCCACTGGCCCAAGTTATCACTTAGGGTTGTCCAGTATGGTGCAGTCCTTTTCCCTCATTCACGTCGGGTAACATTCCATTTCTTACACATCCCAGGTTAAGATACCTTTCCACTTTCATCATCCTTACTATCATCAAGTTAAACTATTCTACACCCCTAGAAATATGTGTGGCTTGAGTCCCATCCCCATGGGATATGTAGGACCACCCGAACGTCTATTCTTTGGGTCCAGACCCATATCTTAGAAACCTCTCTACCATTTTGGCCCCTTGGCCCACGTTCTTCCAAAAGAGGGGTATACTGTGTGGTATGGGATTATGTCCCCATTCACGTCGGGTTTATAACAACCATGCTGCATACCTTTCTATCTCTCTCTTGAGTGGCCTTCGCTCCCTTTCCCCACTCTCATCTCTTTGAGTCGGCTACCCTTAAGTCGGGTCCCTCAGACCTCTTTGGTGATTTACCAATTGGCCCATGAGTACTCTGGTCTAGAACATGTAATTTTAGATTCTACCTGGACATGATTTCACCCATTTTTCAGGCTTTATGTTCCCCTTCATTTAGGCTTCCATTATCTTACACATCTGAAGGGACCCCTAAATGGCATGGATGCTAGGCCTAAGGGCTCTCCTACCATTACTATCTAATGTCCTCGAGGGTTTCATACAACAAATCGACACAAGTCCCATGTTGTGAATATGGTCAGCGGTCGACACCCATTTTTTGTTCCCATTTCAGGCCACAAAATATGGATACTATGTTTCAAACATGGTCAATAGTTATCCTCCATCAGCACACCAACCCCTTCAAGCCTTGAATTTTGGTTACATGATTCACATTATTTTCCACCCCATCATTTTTAAATGGAATTTCGGAACTCCCGACACTATCCCTTAGTTTGAATTTTCTTGTTTGGGGGACAAATCTGCGGTAAGGCATCATTCGGGGTTCCAGCTCGACGTCCCTTTGGAATGCATTCCAGGTATTTTAAATAACCTTTTCCTCCCTTGTTTCACACACCGAGTTTGACTCATGTGGGATTAGGAATTGGATTGAGGTCTGTGCCTACATGGAAAGATTCTGCCTCTCCATGGTCCAATCTCTAAGAAATTAAACTAATATCTCTTCCAGAACTACGTACGCCTTGATTCCCATACTCATGGGATATGTAGGAACGCCCAGACATCTCGTCTATGGGTCTAGTCCTTGGAATCCATAATCCTGTCCCCTTTCTTTCATCCCTCAGCCCGAACTCCCTGAGGAACATTTGTTGTAGCGACTACCTCATGGGTCCTCATTCACATCGGGTTCAGAAAAGGCCGCACCATGTGCCTCCCATGTCTTCTCCCCAACTCGTCCAAGCTCTATGACCCTAAACTAAGATCTAACTATGGGAACGACGCATCATGTTTGGGAACTTCTCCACCCTGCACACAGTCCATTAAATCAATCTCACCTCAATGGCTCATCCTACAACCATTAAGCTAGAAGCATGAAACCTCAGGATCCATGTCCATGTAGGGAAGGGACTCTACTCCCTCTATTTGATACATCTTATAGTCGTATTCAGATGCGTTTTGACAAAGAGCCCGATGTGTGGAATTTTCAAGGGGACATTCCCCACGTTCCATGTCCAAGCTATATGAGCCCATCATTTGGATCCTCATCCTCTTCCATGTCCGAAGGGACCCCCTTTGCAACCTAGTCTCATGCCACACTGGCTTACCTACCATCTTGGGCCAACATCCCTGAAGACCTCAGATGACATTTGCGACAGGTCCTATGTTTCGAACATGGTCAGTGGTCGACCCTCATTTGTCTATCCCCATTCCAGGCTAACGTTATATGGATACTATGTTTCAAACATGATCAATAGTTATCCCCTATCATCACGCCACCATAATTGTGGTGCAGAACTTGAGAATCATAATTCACATATTTCCACTTTCTTATGTCCAAGTGGAATTCCAACATACTTGACATTACTTTTTCACACATCTAGGTGCATTATATAGGCATGTCAACATCATTGGGATGTCATTCACCTAGCGTCCCATCACCCCTAACATGTGCCTTCCTATGCTAGGAAAGTCCCATTAATACTCCTTTTTTCCCATAGTGAGAATGAATCATGTGGGATTAGTAGTTATGGTTGGACGTGTATTGGAATAGTCATGCTACACATGCCTTTCATCACCCCGCATGACATTAAACTGCACACTCAGAACTAAGTGTAGCTTGATTCTCATCCTAACGGGGTACATAAGAAATACCCGACTGCTTTACCTCGGGCCTAACCTAACATTCACTTGTGGTACATTGAACTAAAGAACCTTCTCCAGAGATACGTGGTGTGATGACGACTCCTTATTTCCTCATTCACGTCAGGTTTGTAGCTACCTCACCACATACTCACTTCTAGGGATCTTCCCATACTATCGTATGACGTTAAACTACAAGAGCCCACATTTTTCTTCACGCATGACACTAAACTGCAGTTCTACCCTGAACAAGTTCAAGATGACCTATTTTATTCATGGGATGGACCAAATCCCTTGCCAGAAAGGATTTCCCCAATCAGTGTTGGCCTCCGACAACACCGTGTAACACCCTGACCTCTCTAGGCTAGATCCGGTGCATTACTTGTGATATTGGCACGGTTAGAAGGAATGAAAATTGAAAAGGAATGATCAGTTTAGTAGTATTGAAGAAACTAGATACATATATGTAACAAAAATTACATTGAAAAGGGTTACAAGATACAATACATAACAAAACTAAAAACTGTGACCACGCGAACTCAAAAAATGACCTTCTCTTCATCACCTGTTAAGGGTATACAATGAAAGGGGTGAGCTCAAATGATTAGTAGGGGTTACAAATAACAGAAGCATGAATAAAATAATAAGTGAATCATAGTCAATCTGATATAATCAATATGCCATGGGGAATAAATGAAAAACTAATTCCATTAATAAACTGAGAATGAAACGGCTTCCATAGGTTTTGTCATAGTGAAAACCTCATGGATAATAATAATAACTGATAATGAATAAAGAGAATTATTATTAATTATATGTCATGTATCTCAAAAATGAAACTGTAATACCGTAAAAATGGTTTAGTTCTACGGGTAGAAACCCGTCTGATATTTGGAAACAAACTCGAAGGGTTTGTTGCCAACTGATTTGTCTCATGAGACATACCGATACATCAAGGGGCTATAGATGGCCCCACCCACCACTGAATGTCCAAATAATTATGTATAAATTGATTCAATATAGTATCAATATTCCTTTTCAATATCCGTATAGAGTAGAGTATACGGATTCATTAATATTTCAATAATTAAAATAACTTTCCAAATAAACACCGTATGTAAAATGGAATACAGTTTAGACAAAAAACATATCCATGATATGAGATTATAGATATTTAATATAATTTCAAATTAAAGGTGATCTCAAATGGGTAGTATGTACCCCAAAAAAGGATTATTAGGTGCACCATACAAAGTTAGTCACAACAAAATAGTATTTGAGACAAAGTCTCTTACAACAATGTAATTAGTTGAATGATACAACCAGAACTTAATAACCCTCAAATGAATAATTTAATTAAAAAAATATAAAGATAATAATGTTATTATATATAAAATTTTAGTACATATATACCGTATACAAGAAATAAGTGTCGGACAATGAAAATATCACAGAAATGAAAGTGAGATGAGAAACCCATTACAAACATTTCTCCTTGGTAACGAGTGTTATTGAGAGGGATTAATGAGAGGTAAAGGGGTATTAAATTATTTATATGTCACAAGGGAAGTATGGGGGATGTGTGAAAACATACCCCATCATTAGTAATTAAACATAAAAGAGCACAACATAGGGGATATTCTTGAACAAAAGTGAGAGAGAGGATCCCTTACAAATATTGTGTCATTAGAGTGACGATAACTCAGTGAAATATTTATGTGTTACAAATAAAAATACACAAAATATAAGTTTATATACAATATAAAATAATCAGAGGTCATTCACACATATTCTTGGAAATACAAAACCAATTACATAGATGTGTAACTCAATAAATGGAAATTGAGTTAAGATATCCCTTACCTTACGCTCGAAGGTGTTCTTGTTTGTTCTTAACAACCTGAATAATCAAATTTAGATTCATTAATTAATAAGTCCAGAACATCATAAACATTTAATTGATATGGAATATCCTTATTATGTTCATTAATGTCCTTTTTGATGGGTTTAAGAGATTCAATTTTATTATTTTGGAATCATTTGCTTACTTGGTTTCATGATTTGTTTACTTGTATTAATTAATGGAAGTTAATTTGAAATGTGGTTAAACATCCAGAATTGTTAATATAAATTATTTTTTACATTAAATAGATATAAATTATCTTATAATTATTCTGTTTATATACTATGAGGACGACTCATTCGATGAGTTAAAAATAAATGCTTGGATTTGGCTTGGCGGTTTTGTACACAATAAAATTGTTTTGTATTTTTATTCTATATTATGAACATGTAGAGATTACAGAACATTAATCAAGATAAAATACATATATTATGACTTGTTTCAACCATTGAAAAGGTTTCATGACCAGTATTGAAGATAGTAATGCAAATTGGAAACCTGTCTTCCTTGAGTGTGATAAATTTAGACATCTCGGACGGTGTTTGAATTTATTATATAAAAGGAGGGGAAAGAGATATTATGATGAAATATTCCATTATAACAATGAAAATATAGTACATTTAAGTTACTATAATCATCATGTCATTTGGATGAGGTTAGGTGAGAAGAGAGAACAAAATAATGTAACTTTGTAAATGAAACTGAAAGAAAAGAGAAGGAAGGTTCACCTATTGAGTACTCCTCCTTGAGAATCTCTTTAAGGCCTTTGTTTCTGGCCTTTTGGTGAGAACAGAAGGTCATGGACGTGGGGATAGGTATTGGGAAGAGTATTTGGAAGAATTTAGGCAAGTCACAAGGCTTGAGATGAGTGAATAGAAGAGGGAGTAAAGGGGGGTTTTATAGTGTAGGGGAGATGAGTTTTCTTAATATAAAATTCATTAATTTATCATTTCCTCTCAAGACAACCAATAGTGTGTATTCCATGACCAATAATAGTAATATATTCATGTTACTTAGAACAAATTGTGCTTACGTCATTAGATCATCATCAATGACTCAATTAATCCTTTATTTAGCATTTATTGTGAATTATCAGATTTTACTATTGATCAAAAATTCAAGTATTTTAGAAAAATCCCAAAAATTCACCCTTACCATTTTTTGAAATGTACAATGAAAAAATGAATTCCATTTTTCAAAAATAAATTCTATATATGATTAATTAAATATTTAATTAAAATCATTATTTAATTGAAAAATATAAACACTTAAAATTTTCACCTTCCTTTTTAAGGTGCCTAAATTCATTTATACACTTAATGGTATGGATAACATTCATAAGAGTCTTATTACTATTCATAAGGTTAAGTTACTATTATTAAGGGTAGGTTACTATTCATAAGGGTAGGTTACTATTCACCAAAAATTAAGTTAATTATATTAGACTCTAAATATCATCTTAAACACAACCGTGTATGTCAGATTTTTAAAATTCAAATCGCAGAGTTGGAAAATTTAAGTTTAATGGATAGGTTATGGATATATCCTATAATTAACCATGTTTTGTTCCATATAGGATCAGTGATTCATGAATTATAGGCTATAACTAAAATTTATTTAAGAGAAACATACCATGAAGTGTTTGGGGTGCTACATTATTCCCTCCCTCGGAAATTTCATCCTCGAAATTTTAAGTTTGAAACTCACCAAAAAGATGTGGGTGACTCTTTTTCATAACATCATAAGGTTCCCATGTTGCATCCTCCATATTCTGGTTTCTCCAAAGAAACTTTACTAGACGAGTTGTCTTATTTCTCAATACCTTCTCCCTTGTGTCAAGAATCCCAATAGGATTTTCACGGTATGACAAATCAGGTTCCAGTTTAATTTATTCATATGTGAGTACATGCATTGGGTATGGCATGTATTTCTTTAACAATGACACATAGAACACATCATGAACTCTAGAAATATTTGGCGACATCGTTAAATGGTAAGCTATAGCTCCGATTATTTCTAGAATTTCAAATGGTCCGATGTACCTGGGGCTTAGTTTCCCTTTCTTACCGAACCTTAATAAACCCTTCCATGGAGATACTTTCAGAAAGACATTATCTCCCACCTAGAATTCCAAATCCTTTCACTGATTTTCAGAATAACTCTTCTTCCTACTTTGGGATGCTTTAATATGGGCTTTTATTATCTTCACCATTGCTATGGTTTCTTCAATAAGTTCTAGGCCTATAATTTTCCTTTCACCAACTTTGTCCCAACAAGTTGGAGTTTGAAATCTCTTTCCATATAATGCTTTGTATGGAGCCATTTGAACACTAGAATGGAAAATATTGTTGTAGACAAATTCCACCAAAGGAAAGTATTGATCCCACATACCTTGGAATTCAAGAGATCATGACCTCAACATGTCTTCTAGAGTTTGAATAGTTCTTTTAGACTATCCATCAGTTTGTGGGTGATATGAATTACTCATATGAAGCTCAGTATTCAAATCCTTCTGGATAATTTTCCATAATTTTGATGTAAACTAGGGATCTCGATTAGACATAATCGATAGAGGTGCACCATGAAGTCTTACAACTTCATTAATATAAAGTCTTTCTATGCACTCAAGTGGTAAATCCTCTCTTATTGGAAGGAAATGTGATGATTTTTTTAGACGATCAATAATTACCCATATTGCATCATTCTGTCTAGGTGTCCTTGGTAGTCCGGTGATAAAATACATCATAATATCATCCCACTTCCACATAATAATAGGAAGAGGTTGCATCAATTTTGTGGGATGTTGTCTCTCTGCCTTAACTTGTTGAAAAACTAGACACCTTGACACATAGTCAGCAATTTCTCGCTTCATATTATCCCACCAAAAATATTCCTTTATATATCTATACATCTTATTTCTACCTAGGTTTATAGAGATATTTTATCTTTGAGCATCATCTAATAGTTCCCTTTTTAGCTCTGGTACAGATGAACGCATAACCTCTTCCCAAATTTATAAACTCATTCTTCATACATGATGTCAGCCAGTCTCCCATCCTTAACTGCATTAATTTTCTTGTGTAGATTCTCATTATTAGATTGAGAGCTTTTTATCTTCTCTAGTAAAGATGGTTTAGCAATCATTTGAAAGAGGAGTGATGTTTCCCCTTCCTTAACAATTCCCATATCCATCTTCAGTAGATCCATGAATATAGGATCTCTTTCAATCCTCATTTGAGTCATATAGCCATGATCTTTCCAACTTAATGCATCTGCCACCTTATTTTCCTTTCCCAAGTGGTAGTGTATTGAACAATCGTAATATTTGAGTAACTCAAGCCATATTCTCTGCCTCATGTTGAGTTCTTTTTGTGTAAAAATATATTTCAAACTCTTGTGGTTCATAAAAATCTCACATCTCTCTCTGTAGAGATAATGCCTCCATATTTTCAGAGCAAAGATTACGGATGCTAACTCAAGATCATGAGTTGGATAATTTTTCTCATGAGTCTTTAACTGTATTGATGCATAAGCAATAAATTTATTATTTTGCATAAGGACGCAACCTGGTCTATTCTTTGATGCATCGATGTATATTATAATTCTATCACTTCTGGATGGAAGAGTCAAAATTAGAGCATTGAACAATATTATTTTCAATTCTTCAAAGCATTTTGTACATTATTTTGTCCACACAAACATAACTCCTTTAAGTGTGAGCTTGGTTACTAGGTTAGCCAGTTGGGAAAAATTCTGAACAAAATGCCGATAGTAACCTACAAAGACAATAAAACTACATTCCTCAATTATATTTGTTGGCATGGGCCAATCTGGGATTGCCTTTGTCTTCACAGGATCAACTAGGATTCCATGCATAGATACAACATGGCCTGGAAAATAAACTAATTGAATTTATAATTCTTACTTGCTAAACTTACCATATAATTTATTTATTCTAAAAGTTCTAAGAATAACCTGCAAGTGATTCTTAAGGTCTTCATAGATTTTTGAATATACGAGGATATCATCGATGAATACCACAAAAAAGTTATCAAGATATTCCTTGAAAACTCTATTCATTAAATCCTTGAAAACAGAGGGTGAATTTATCAGTCCAAAAGGCATTACTTTAAACTTGTAATGACCATACCTAGTTTGAAATGCTATCTTAGGAATATCTTCATTCCTCACATGCAACTGATGATATCCGGATTGAAGGTCAATCTTCAAAAATTATTGATCTCCATGAATTTGATCAAATAAATCATCAATATGGGGTGGAGGATACTTATTATTTATTTCAATAGCATTGATTTCCCTACAATCAATGCAAAGCCTCATGGATCCATCTTTCTTCTTGACAAAGAGGAAATGGGCTCCCTACGGAGAAACACTAGGTCGAATAAATATTTTTTCACTCAAATCCTCTAGTTGTTTCTTTATCTCTACTTATTACACAATTATCATTCTATAGGGATTCTTTGTTATAGGTCTTTCATTAGGAATTAAATCAATAGAGAACTTAACTTCTCTCTCTGGGGGATATCCAGGTAAATCCTCTGGAAATAAATCAATGTACTCTTGCACTATGTGCACATCTTTAACTTGAATACTTATTTCCATGCCCATAGATATTGGTTTATATTCCTCTACAAGTATTTAATTTAGTAGAGATACTAAAGGTGGTTTGAGATAAGAATAAGGTGGTGAAGTTTCTGCCCTAAAGACAATATACCGCCAGTACTACCTTTTCATTTTCATTGAATCTTAATGCCATGAATATCTTTTCAAGGGACTTGATCCATTGATCAGAAACGACTAGGTTAGTAGTCCCACTAAAAGGTGTGGGATTCTGTCACATAAACGATCCAATATAGGTGTGGAATGGTTATATGTTACAACCTGAGTAAGTTGTCCTAGTATGGTCATGATCTGATCTTCTCCAACATTGACTGTATTGACTTGCTTGGTAGGGAGATACCTACCTTTACCACTAGTATTGTTTCCCATTATTCCATTAGATGCCATTTCTAAATAATGGGATACACTAGATTGGTTTATTAATCTCAAATAGAAAAGAACTCACCATAGATTGAAATTATATGCATAGATAATCTTATAAACATGGTTTCTCTAAGGAAAAATTTACATTAAACTCTTTAATAATTCCTTTTAATGAAAATGTGAATTAACCTAAGAATATCCCCTAGGAGTGTCATAACCAAGAGTGCAGAAAGACCCGTTGTCGTGCCCCAGTTCCCGTTCGAGTTTAGCTCAAAGCGGTGTTTTCAGGTTTTACCCATAGATACATCTGTGACAGAGCCGCCTCTACCAGCTCATATTCAGACAGGGACATATTGCTTAAAATATCCACATAATATATTCATTACCAAAATACTAGTACATTCTTTTATGTTTATCCTAAAATACTACCTTAGGTATTTGTTCCCTACTATACATTTCCAACTCTAGTTTCCAAGTTTTCTACTAAACTTCCTATGATACCAACTATAACACCCCGACCCATCTATGCTGGAGTTGGTGCATAACTTGTGATATTGGCATGATTAGAAAGAATGAAAATCGCGAAGGAATGATCAGTTTATTAGTCTTGAAGAAACAAGATATATAGACGTAACAGAAATTACATTGAAAAAGGTTACAAGATACAATACATAACAAAACTAAAAACTGCAACCACAGGAACTCAATAAATGACCATGTTTTCATCACCTGTTGAGGGTAAACAATGAAAGGGGTGAGCTAAAATGCCCAGTAAGGGTTACAAATAGTGGAAGAATGAATACAATAATTAGTGAATCATAGTCAATCTGACATAATCAATATTTCCGGGTGAATAAATGGAAAATTAATTCCATTAATAAACTAAGAGTGAAACTACTTCCATAGGTTTTGTCATAGTGAAAACCTCATGGATAATAATAATAACCAATAATGAATAAAGAGAATTCTTATTAATTGGACATCATGTATCTGGAACATGAAACCATAATACTATAAAAATGGTTTAGTTCTATGGGTAGAAACCCATTTGATTTTTGGAAACAAACTCGAAGGGTTTGTCACCAACTTATTTGTCCCATGAGACCTATTGATGCATTGAGGGGATATAGTGGTCCCCACCTACCACTTCATGTCCAAATAATTCTTTATAAATTGATTCAATACAAGAGAAATATGCCTTTTCAATATCCATATAGAGTATAGTATATATATTCATCAATATTTCAATAATTAGAATAACATTCCAAATAAACACTTTATGTAAAATTGTATATGGTTTAGAAAACAAACATATCCATGATATGATATTATGGATATATAATATAATTTCGAATTAAAAGTGATCTCAAATGGGTAGTAGGTACACCACGAAATGATTATTAGGTGAACAATACAAAGTTAGTCACAAAAAAATAATAGTCAAGACAAAGTCTCTTACCACAATGTAATTAGTCGAATCATATGTACAGAACTTAATAACCCTCAAATGAATCATTGATTAACATAAATATAAATAGAATCATGTTATTATATATCAAATGTCAATACACATATACTGTATACAGGAAATAAGTGGCGAAAAATGAAAATCTCACAGAAATGAAAGTGAGATGAGAAATCCCTTACAAACATTTTGGCATGGTAACGAGTGTTATTGCGAAGGATTAATGAGAGGTAAAGGGGTATACATTATTTATATGTCACAAGGTCAGTATAGGTTAGGTTCGAAAACATACCCCATCATTAGGAATTAAAAATAAAAGAGCACAACATAGGGGATATTCTTGAACAAAAGTTAGAGAGAGGATCCCTTACTAAGATTGTGTCATTAGAGTGACGATAAATCAATGAAATATTTATGTGTAACAAATAAAAATCCACAAAATATAATTGAATACACATTAAAAAACAATCATAGGTCATTCAAACATATTCTTGGAAAGAAAAAACCAATGACATAGATGTGTAAATCAATAAATGTAAGTTGAGTTAAGATATCCCTTACCTTACACTAGAAGGTGTTCTTGTTTGTTCTTAACAACCTGAATAAAAAAATTTAGACTCCTTAATTAATAACTCTAGAACTTCATAAAAATTTAATTTATATGTTATAACCTATTTAAGTTCATTAATGTCTATTTTGATGGGTTTAAGAGATTCAATTTTATTGTTTTGGAATCATTTTCTTACGTAGTTTCATGATTTGTTTACTTGTATTCATTAAAAGAAGTTCATTTGAAATTTGGTTAAACAAAAAAAATTGTTAATTTACATTATTTGTGACATTAAAAAGATATGAATTATCTTATAATGATTCTGGTTATATACCAAGAGGATGACTCATTCGATGAGTTAAAAATAAACGCTTCGATTTGGATTGGCGGTTTTGTTCACTAACAAAATTGTTTTGTATTTTTATTATATATTATAAAAATGTAAAGATTATAGAAAATTAATCAAGATAAAATTAATATATTATGACCTGGTTCAATCATTGAAAAGTTTTCATGATCAGTATTGAAGATAATAATGCAAATTGAAAACCCATCTTCCTTGAGTGTGATAAATTTACACATCTTGGGCGGTGTTTGCATTTATTGTATAAAAGGAGGAAAAAAAGAGATATTATGATGAAATATTCCATTAGAATAATGAAAATACAGTACGTGTATGTTACTTCAATGAACATGTCATTTGGATTAGGGGAGGTGAGAAGAGAGAACAAAATAATGGAGCTTTGTAAAAGAAATTGAAGGAAAAGAGAAGGAAGGTTCACCTCTTGAGTACTCCTCCTTGAGAATCTTCTTAAGGACTTTGTTTTTGGCCTTTTGATGAGACCAGAGGGTCTTGGACATGGGGAGAGGGCTTGGGAAGAGTACTTGGCAGAATTTAGGCAAGGAAAAAGGCTTGAGGGGAGTTAGTAGAAGAGGGAGTGAAGGGGGGTTTTTATAGTGGAGGGGAGAGGAGTTTTTTTAATATAAAATTCATTAGTTTATTATTTTCTCTCAATACAACCAATAGTGAGTATTACATGACAAATAATAGTGATATATTCATGTGACTTCGAACCAATTTGGATTACATCAGCAAATCATCACCAATGACTCAATTAATCCATTATTTATCATTTATTGTGAATTATCGGAGTTTACTATTCATCAAAATTCAAGTATTTCAGAAAAATCCAAAAAATTCACCCATACCATTTTTCAATGTGTAGAATCCAAAAATGAAGTCCATTGTTCAAAAATAATTGTCTAAATATTATTAATTAAAAATTTTATGAAAATCATTATTTAATCGAAAAATATAAACACCTAAAATTTTAATCTTCATTTTTAAGGTGTCTAAATTCATTTATACACTCAATGGTATGGATACCATTAATAATAGTCATATTACTATTCATAAGGGTATGTTACTATTATTAAGGTTAGGTTACTATTCATAAGGGTAGGTTACTATTCATTGAAAATTAAGTTAATTCTATTAGACTCTAAATATCATCTTGAACACAACCGTGTATGTCAGATTTATAAAATTCAAATCACAAAGTTGGAAAATTTAAGTTTAATGGCTAGGTTATGGATATATCCAATAAGTAATCATGTTCTATTCCATATAGGCTCAGTGATTCATGAAATATAGTCTATAACTTGAATTTATTTAAGAGAAACATACCATGAAGTGTTTGGGGTGATACAAGTCGTGCTTAAGAAATATGTTTGGCTTGATTATCAACCTCATGAGATATATAGAGACACCCAAGCATTTCAAATTGGGCCCAACCCTAGGTTCATTAACCCTTTTGGCCCCTCGGCCCCAATCTTAGTCCCTGTAGTATGACCTTTAAACTATATACATCGCCCTCACCGTATGACGTGAAACTACATGTCTATCATCCTTATCAGTTTGACATAAAACTATAGATCATTCCAGGTACATAGTAGGGAGGTCATGTTCGGAAGTATGTTTGATCCCTGATCAGACAGATACACCCACCTAATGTGTTCCACCACAGTGGCATGGTTTCAAGAGTGTTGGACTCCATTCTAACAACCCACACTCTAGGCTTTGCATGCCCTTTATTCGGACCCACATCCTCTTTCACATCTAAATGAACCCCCTAATAGTATGGATGCTCTGCCTATGGCTTGCCTACTGTCCTTGGAACATGTTCTGGAAGACTAATGGGTAATACTTTGTGTCAGGCCCCATGGTTTCAACATGGTTAGTAGTTGTCCCTCATTTGTTATCCCCATTTTAATCTAAAATAATAAGGATACTGTGTTTTGAACGAGGTCAACAGTTATCTTTTGTTTTCATGCCTCCCCCATATTGTTCCGTATTTTGGGTATCGTGATTCACATTTTCAACTCCCCTTTGTTTGGATTGATTATAATTCCCCTGGCATTACCCCACTCGTGCATCAGAGCATGGTGGGAGAAGCAGGTCGGCTATCCAGAGATCCATGTTCTCCGGTTTTGACCCTTCTCTCTTTTAGGATTCTCCCAAATGGTGATCAATGTCCCATTCTGATCCCCTCACACCATCCATTGTTTAGCACTCTCATATAAGAGCTCCTATTATCTCTAGTTTTCCACACCGATCATGGATTACATAGACTTAGATATTTAGTTGACTATATCCTCAATATGATTGAGATATAATACACCCCAATACAAGCGTTTTCCTCAGTCATTTCCTTAGAACGCGGTCCACCTCGCCCTCCTCATCCTCGTTGGACCCCATTCTTAATGGGGCATTTGTTGTCACCGAAAACCGCATTCCCAAAATATTCCAAATGCTTCCATACATGATCGAAGATCGTATCCCATTTCACAAACTTCAAATTGGTAGGTTTTAGAGTCCAAATGAAGTTACAGATTAAGAGTTATGGACAATTAAAGTTGGGCTGGAAAACTAGTTCGTGGATTCCATTCACAAAGCTCCCTCTGCGATCACAAAGCAGACGAACTTAACCAACGCCCTGAGAGCCTCGCGACTGGAACAAATCTCTCTCTTCGTGAAACCGACACAGATTAAGGAGGAGGGATGCTCAGTGAACCCATTTGACGTTCGCAAACTTACCGCGGAGGAAGGAGGCGGGATGCTCTGCGAACCAATTTGACATTCGCGAACCTTCCATGAAGCAAGGAGGTGGGATGCCCTGCGAACGGATTTGACATTTGTGAAACCACCATGGATCAAGGAGGTGGGATTCTCCCTGAACCCATTTGACGTTCACGATCCACCATGAAGCGAGGTCTGGCTTCATGCTAAGCGGGCTCAGCTTCGCGGTGCCTCTTGCCTATAAAAACCCAATTCACCCCCTTCTTGATGATGGTCACTCCACCCCTTTGGCGACCGATCTCCCATTTTGTGGAACTCCACTTTCATTTTTGAAGAGGCTCTGCGAGTCTATGATCTACAAGTAGCTTCCATCATGAAGCTGCTCCATGAGTCTATGCTTCGTGAGAAGCTTTCCTTTGTGAAGCTGCTCCACGAGTCCATGCTCCTCGAGCAGCTTCCTTTGCGAAGATGCTCCGTGAGTCCATGCTCTGCATGCAGGTTTCCTTTGAAAAACTACTCTGTGAGTCATTACTCTACAAGCACCTATCCTTTGTGAAGATTCTCTGTGAGACCCCATACTCCACGAGCCCCTTTGATCTATTACTAACCCCCATGAAAAATGGAGAGTCACACTGTGAACTTTTCGAGCTGGGATGTCGGTGTTTTCCATTGTGACATTATGCACACCCACCTTCCACTTATAGAATACCATGATTTGAGATACTCTTCCACACACCATTAATCACCTTGAGTCAACATATTCCTATTAGTTCATCTCTCATGTAATGAGTTGAGATTATCCTCATCAATTCCTCGAGTACCTTGAGTAGAACCATTCCCCAATCAACTCATCCAAACACTATCACTTGGCTCCTATGACAGGTTGAACCAGAAAGGGTCTCCCTTGCGTAATTCCCAACACCATTGATTGTTAGGTTCCTTATGCCTAATAGTCCTATCTATATGACTTTAAACTATAGTAATCCCTATATGAAAAATGTAGGATGCCTCTTACTCAATATAAGAGATGCCTTGTGTGCCAAGCATAAGACGCCATCAGTCCTTTCTACATGACTTTAAACTATAGTACACCCTATGTGCCAAACATAGGATGTCTCTTACTCCAAAGAAGATATGCCTTATGCTCCAAGAATGAGATGCCAACAGTCCTCTCTACATGACTTTAAACTCTAGTACACCCTATGTTCCAAACATAGGATGCCTCTTACTCCAAACAAGAGATGCCTTATACTCCAAGCAGGAGATGCCAACCGTCCTTTCTACATGACTTTAAATTGTAGTACACCCTATGTTCCAAAAATAGGATGCCTCTTTCTCTAAACAAAAGATGCCTTATGCTCCAAGAATGAGATTCCAATAGTAATTTCTACATGTCTTTAATCTATAGTACAACCTATGTGCCAAACATAGGATGCCAATGGCTCCAAACAAGAGATGCCTTATGCTCCAAAAATGAGATGCCAACAGTTCTTTATACGTGAATTTAAACTGTAGTATACCCTATTTTCCAAACATAGGATGCCTCTTGCTCCAAAAAAAGAGATGCCTTATTCTCTAAGCATGAGATGCCAATAGTCCTATCTACATGACTCTAAACTATAGTACGCCCTATGTTCCAAAAACAGGATGCCTCTTTCTCTAAATAAGAGATGCCTTATAATCCAAGAATGAGATTCCAATAGTCCTATATATATGACAATAAACTATAGTACACCCTATGTTCCAAACATAGGATTCCTCTTGATCCAAACAAGAGATGCCTTATGCTCTAAGCATAAGAAGCCTAATGCCATGATTATAGTGGCGTAATTTCAAGAGTGTTGGAATCTGTTCAATCATTTCATCACTCCACCTCACGCTTTACATGTCCTTCATTCGAATCTTTATCCACTTCCATGACCAAAGGGAGCCCCTAATGGCCTGGTCCCTTGCCGTATCGATTCACCTACCGTCCTAGGCCAATGCCCTAGAAGACTTTGGACAAACCTTTGAGAAGGGTCCTGTGTTTTGAACACAGTCAACAGTTGACCTTCATTTGTTTGTCACCATTTCAGGATAACGCGATATGGATGCTGTGTTTCGAACACGGTCACTAGTTATCCACCATCATCACACCACCCTCATTTTGTTCCAAATATCAGGCATGTGATTCAAAATTTTCATCTCCCTTTGTCTAGACTGGTTCCAATTCCCTTGGCATTATCCTGCTTGTGCACTAGCACATAAGTGTAGACCTAAATTATGTGCCTTGACCCACCATTGAGTTGAGATTCCCCCATGACTAGACACGAGGAAGACACCCATGTAGCTTCCTTACATAAGCCCTATTCACCATTTCGGCTCCATAGCAGCACCCGGGCAGCTTCTTTGCGTAAGCCCTATTCACCATTTCTGCTCCATAGCGGCACCTGATAATCTTTCTTTCTTATACCCCATTCACCATTTCCACTCCATAGCAGCACCCGGGAAACATCCTTGATTAAGCCCCATTCACCGTTTCCGCTCCATAGCGGCACCCGGGCAACTTCCTTGTGTAAGCCCCATCCACAATTGTCACTCCATAGTGGATCCTGGTCAGCTTCCTTGCGTAATCCTCATATGCCATTACCACTCCATAGTGGCACCTGGGAAGCTTCCTTACGTAAGCCACATTCACCATTGTCTCTCCATAGCGGCACACATACAAATTCCTTGATTAAGCCCCATTCACCATTGCCGCTCCATAACAGCACCGAGGAAGATTCCTTTCTTAAGCCCCATTCACTATTGTCGCTCCATAGCGGCACCCAGACAGCTTCCTTATGTAAGTCCCATTCACTGTTTCCACTCCATAGTGGCATCCAGGTAGCTTCCATATGTAAGACCCATTCACCATTGCCACTCCATAGTAGCACCAGGGAAGATTCCTTGCGTAAACCCCATTCACCATTGTTGTTCCATAGCAGCCATCAGGCAGCTTCCTTGCGTAATCCCCATTCACCAATACTTCCCCATAGCAGCACCCCAAAAAACTTCCTTGCATAAGCCCCATTCACCACCCTTCATGGACGCACCTTTTCACTATGATCATCAGGTCCTTACTACCTCTTATTTCTCACACCGAGTACGACTCACGTGGGCTTAGAATAAGAATCCACCATGACATCCTCTCTAGGAAGACTAGAGTGTAAGCCCCAAAATTCCACATAAACTACGTGGTCTTTGATCCCTTCCGAGGAAAGGTATATAGGAAGCCACCCTAAGGTTCAAGCCCAATATCCATTGGTCCTGAAAACCTTCACATCGGTTCACCAAACCCAACCTGAACTACATTGTCTTTGATCCTTGCTAAGGAAAGGTACATAGGAATCCTCCCCGAGGTTCAATCCCACCATCCATTAGTTCCAATCCCCTTCACATCAGCCCACCCCCATTCTCCATGATGCTAAACTGTACGCCCCTTTTGTCCTTCATGACACTAAACTGTCTCCCTATCTAGTGGTAAGCTATTGAGACCCAATACATTGGTAAAACGTTTTCAATCCCTTATCTAGCATAATTCCATTGTCAATCCCATCCAGCGGTGAGCTGTTGTCAACCCCATTCAGCAGTAATCCATTGTCAACCTAATTCATCGGTAAGCCGTTGAAGCCCCCAATCGATAGTAATCCAACTTCAGATGAACTAGGTGGATTTTGATTCCCTGCCACAGGGATACATAGGAAGCCTCCTTGAAGATCAAGCAATCACTCATGTCTCATCCTGATTTCTCCCTCAAATCTATGTGTTTTGGGAAGGTTATGACCCAACCTGGTGGTTCTATTTTTTCCAAATCCCATCCATGCATCCATTCTCATGGGTTGCCTCCTCAGGTGTCCCATCATCCCATAAAACTACAAGTACTTTGATTCCCTACCATGGGGATACGTAGGAAGTCTCTTCAAGGATCAATCCCAAAACCATCGTCACCTTCACGACAAATCCATCTCATTCCCCCTCCACTTCATTAAACTCTCCATCATCCATCCTAATTCTTACCCGGGCCACCACATCCCAGTGAGATCTTTCCATTCATCCCAGCACCGCTCGTAGCGGCACCTAGGTAGCTAACCATCATAAGACCCACAACATCCATAACCATCCACCCAAGAGTGTACCTATTGTGATGGGATGCTATCCATGTGTAATCCCAAACATGTATTTGGGATGTTTTCTTCTATGTACACCCTGTTTCATCACCCCATCAAACTACATGGGTTTTGATCCCTGTCGTCTACACAGGGTACGTAGGAAACCTCTCCAAGGTTCTATCCCAACCAATGGTAATCCTTGGTGTTCCCCCATTCTGGGGTGCACACTCCTTGATCCTCCCTCAGTGGTGTCCAGATCATCCTTTATGGTGTGACATCTTCCCTTTATGGGACACACCATCTTGGGTATTCTCTTATGGAGTGTTCTAATCCATCCACCCGGTAAACCTTCCAGGTGTTTTCTCCTATGGATATACCAATCTAATCCATCTCTATGGTACTTTCTAATCACCCTAATTATGTCTCAGAAAGAAGTTAAACTCGTGTCCTACCTCGTGTTAAACATGAGATGCCTAAGGAAGACCTCAGAAGACACACCTTTGATGTAACTATCTCTACTAGATGTTAAACTCACAGAATACCCCGTGTTAAACATGGGAAGTTGAGGAAAGCCTCAGAGACATTCCTCTGGCATAAGATACCCCGCGACTGACATGAGATGCCTCAGGTTTGGTTCACTTGGGATGCCCTCTTATGAGGAATAATATAAATTCTCCAATGTCCATGCATCCAGATATGCCCCGACATGCTTGATGTTACCATATACTCTGACCAAAGGTTGCTACCATGTCAAGACCCCATGGAATGTCCTAACAGAAATAGTGTAATTAATCAGCATCCACAGAGATATGGAACTGATTACAAGATTCAAAAATCATGACTTAATCTTTAAGGTAGACTCGGACTAGGTAACGAGTTCTGAGGAGGAATCTATGGAAGGAAGAACCAAAATACCATCATCCTTTTTTATCAAGGAGAAAACGTCCCTGAATAAGGAATGGATTCCACCCGCCTTTGGAAAGTGGGAATGTGGGTAAATAGCTACGCGACCTCCACGGACAGACGTGTGGGCCCCAGAAAAAGCATCGGAAACAATTACTTTTAACATGGTCTTAACTAACTGTAAGAAAAAGATCTATTTTTCATATTTTACTGAACAAATTTCTCTTGGAAAACATTAGCACTCCCACTAACCTTTGTTAGACAGAAGGCAAAGATTCATTTAAAATGAATGATCTAAGATATTGATGCTTTCTTTAATCCAAAACTGGATTTTAGTAACTTTAAACCTTCGTTGGTATTTGATGGTGTCATCATCCTTTTCTAGTTGCATTGTATAGACACCATTCCATGAAATATGATCATGAATTCCAATGACCAATAGAATGATCTTAGAAGTTAGCTATGACATGTGAAATTCTAATGGATTTATGCATACCAACTTGGTATAACCAATGGATCCTTTTTGGTACCAAGATTGTACCATCCATGTATCTTATCATTTGAATACCCACTGTAGTATTCAATTTGTAATCCCCTTTTCAATTTAATACATGGTCCATTAATTGAATTTTAGTTGATCTTTTCAATCTTAGCTCATTACCACATACTTATTACTTGAAGGATTTATTATTCTTAATGAATAATATATCACTAGATATGGTGAATATAAAACCATCACCATGGTTTCATCCTTCCTACGCAGTATGTGTTACTAGAAAATTCTCATTCCACATGAACTTGTGGAACTTGTTCCTATGCCAACCATTTGTGCATCTCAAGCATTGACTAAACCCAAGTCAATATTGCTCCCACTATCTCTAATAGAGATGTGCACCCTTATACAGAAATTTAGTCTAATTCTTGACTACATATTTTTTCTCTTAGGTATTTATGTAATACCCTAAGAAACTATTGGGATAATTAATTAGATGCACCATGTGTTAAGATTGATTCATGTTTGTTTATATCTTAAAAAAATCTTGGCATCCTAACACATGATCTAGGACATAATGGATTTTTATCATACTATGACTCGTATGATATCCATTTTTCATTTTAGTTGGCATATTTCTTATGGGTTTATACTATTATTTGCAATGCACATCATGAAATATAATGGAAATTTCTGCAGCTTGTAACATTGATACTCTATACATCATAACTCTAATGTATAAAATTTACATTTAGGAATTTCTCCACACTACATATTGGTTGATCAATGTTAATATGTAATACTCTTCATTGATCCTACTTATGAACATCAATGTTGTGATGTATATAAGGTTACATGCGTTTAGGAATTACTCCATGCCACATTATCACGATTGATGATTTCATAGTCAAGATATTCTTTAGCATGTTGATCCAAAGAAACTCATATCTTTTGACCATGAATATACTTCACTATCACATTCCTTAATGAATTAAAATAATCTTATGAAGTATCTTTACCTCTATCTTTCCTTTGGATAGTTCACACTATTTTTTTGAACTAACCTTAGATGCTTTGTGGCATACCTTTATTTCTAAAGGATTATTTGTTTAAACTAAAGATGTTAATAAAACAAAAGGTGTTTAGCTATGCCGAGATTAAATACCATACAGGGTATATTCTTGATGTCCACCTTTAGTTTTACTCAACAAAGAACTATATTTCCACAAATGGGTAGGTCTTACATTTTATATTCATCATGTATCACCTTTGATTCAAGTAGAAATGAACTATTTGTTGGGTATGTTTCCCCAAACAACATTCATTCAGAAACATGGAATAATGTATCATCATGTCCAAATGGTCACATGAGATAAATGTTTTTGGCTATACTCAACAACTTGTTCAATTTGAGTCAATTACATAGCAATTTGAAGTCATGTGTTTCTCACCACTAACTTAGGAATCACCATTTCTCAGCTTCTTGGAGTAGACACTTTACTTCTAGTAATGTTTCTCTACATACTTGAATAATTTTTAAATACATATATGTAATAATGATATTGTATTTAATACCCAAGAAGTATGTGAGAAACGATACTTTATATTGATGAATATAAAATAAACGAGAAGAGGGTACTTGCTTCTTCAATTCAGTTTATTGCATTTTTAAAATTCCAAAAAATTATTTCAATATGTGATGCAAATAACCTCCTGTTAAATAGCCAACCAATTTTCTTTGAAGGAGATGATGAAAGTGCCTTTAGAAAAACGTGTCAAAGGACTTTTCACCTTGTCTTTCAGTACGTCCTCCATAAGAATAAAAGATGGTACTTTCTTTAATATTCTTATTACTTTGAGAATTTTACCTTAAAAATAATGAAGTGTATACTCTATACTGTTAATTTGTATACTTAAATGAAACTAGAGTAATTGGGTGTAAAAGTTATATGAATGGGATGCCATGAAATATTGTGAACTGCCTTTCACTTTACACAATCTGAGTGCAATATTCACATTAAAATCTTACTTCACTTTCTCCTTGGAAACTTTTTAGAGATGAGACTACATGTAACATCATCCATGTCATGATGTTGCAACTGAAACTAACACCAGATGTTGATTATAACATTATGAAAGAACCATCATATGATTAATTCATGAGTCTCCTATAAGTATTTACACCCTCTCTTGCTAAGGTGGCTTAACAGGTTGGGGCACAAGCACCTTGAATTTCCGTTATAGTAGTAATGTGGACAAGCGCTTATACTAGACTTAGAATTTTGTACGTGTTTAGATTTTAACTCTGTCAAAAATTTATCATAGTTTTTTTGTGGTATTACTTAACATTCTCTACAAATAAACTTTAGAAGATTAGTACATTTAATGATGATCACCAAATGTGAAATTATTGATTAATGTAATCATTAAATGTATCTCACTAATTTTTTTAATTCTAGGAACCCTCTATACTAGAATCATAATACTCTTGAGTATTCTAGTTGAAAGGATCCCTAAACCACCCTCATAATCTACAAGATATGGCTAAACAACTACTCATAGGGTTCAAGGTAGGCTTCTGATTGGCCATCTGCATTAACTCGTGGTTCTTTGATCTATTGAACGAAGTCCAAGATTCAAAAATATTTACTTTATTTACTCAATGGTTGCCTCTAATATTACAAAAATATAGATATGGCTATTTCTTTTCTAAAATTTTAGTTATGTCGACCCACCACTCTAATAAAAACTCCTCAGTAGTAAGAGGAACCCTCAGTTATGGCATGACCGGCACCTTGAACACCTGTTTTTGTTCAAAATTGAATAAGGGAAGGCTATTGTAAATTAATATTTTATTTAAGGGTTTTATTGGTTTTCCCTTGATGAATGTGATCCATTTCTATTAAACTTGTTCTTCTATGTTGTCGTGCTCTCAGCTGAACTTTAATAGAAAAACATACGCCGATTCTTTATATATTTTCTTATCTAATACTTTATGTACTTTCCACTGTTCTAAAATGCATAAAATAATAAATAAACACATAAAGGAAAATCGCTACCTGACTGGTCTTGAGCATCTAAACTACCTAGGGGCATCACACCTGAGTCGAAACTTGACTCATGATGTAGCTGGTCCCCATCTTGTATTTTCGCTTCTCTTCTGAAGTATCGCCTCATCGTGGAAGGGTCCACATTACGTCTTGGAGTACCGCCTTGTCTTGGTGGGGTCCGCGTCATGTCTTGCATCATCTACATCATTCGTTGTATTCATTCGAAATACAAAATTACTCACACACATGCAAGGGGAACTCAGGTATAAATGTACATCAGGTGGATTGGACACATAGGTCCTTATACATTTTAACCAAAAATAAAGATGGTGTGCAGACCATCTTTTTAATTAATTACATGCATCACACATAGTTAAATAATTAATTAATTAAATAAATAAGTGCAGACATATAAGGGTCGGTGCTTAAGACGAGAATGCGGTTATAAGAAAGAATAATAAAATTAAAATTCATTAATTAAGTATGAGTATTATATAAATTAAATTAAATGAATTTAATAATTCAATGAATTTAATTATTTATCATTATTCTAATTAGTTTTATTTTATTATGCCAAAATTAAATTAATTAATTAATTAATTTAATTTAATTGAAAAATTAAATTAATTTATATGATCGAGTATTGAAATAATTAACCAAAACTAATTTTAATAAATTTAATTTAGATAGTAAAATTAAATTAATTTATTTTGATTAATTCAAGTGATCGGTCTCCAAAACTCTACTACAGGGCCATTGCGGGTCAGGCCAAACTCACGTAGGGCCCTACAAGGCCGTGCATGGCCAAAAAGGACCGAACCAATCCGTCCAAACCCATTTTGGGTTGGACCAATCCGTCCAAACCCCTAGTTGTGTGTGGGACAATGAAGGAGGGTGACGACCTTGTCGCGCCATAGCGGGAGGACGGATGCTAGTGCGGAGGGCACTCGGGGTGACACACTTTTGAGGGGAGCGTCTGGGTGGCATGCTGGTGGTGTCATGGCCTGGTCAGCGCTGGAAGGTAGGGCACAAAGCTATGGCAGCATCTGGCCAGGTTCCGGTCAGAGCAGTGCCAGAGTGGCAGAGGCCCACGAGTTGCTTGTTACAGTGCCGATAGACTGGTTCGCCGGAAGGGCACATGACCAAGGGCAGTGACCGGGGCGACAACTCCTTGGATGCGGTGTGCTGTAGGTGAGAGGCTATGCGGCCCTTATCGGGTGGTGAAACTAGCCAGGATGCAAGTGCCGAGGGAAAACACAGGGGGTTTTCTAGGCTGCGTGAACAAGTCGTGCTGCGGTCTAGGGAATGTGACGAGACCAGGAGGTGTGGTCGTGCAGGGATGGGCAGAGGGAGGAGCAGTCATTGGAAAAGTAGAAGGTGATGGGTGCAGGCAGCACCTACTAGGTCACTGCGAGTACACCACAGTGCTGAAGGAGGAGCTGCCTATGGTGATGGATGTAGAGAGGGGTGCGCATGACAATGAAAGACTGGGGGGGCAAGTCGTGCAGGGAACCTATAGGATGAGGGGTCTGCGGCGGCCGAGCCGCTTGTGTCGTGCCTGGTTTGGCATCCCATGGAAGCTCGGCCAAGGGTTCTGCACAGACCCCCAATTTAAAACATTTTGTTTCTGCTTTTAGACACCACCCACCACCCCCTTAGATTTTTTTTGATTTAAGACTTTATTTGAAGTCTTATTCTGCTTCCTTTTTTTAAATTAAACACTTCTTTCTAAAGTCTTCTTCCACCCATTTTTTAAGTCTTCTTTACCCCTTTTTTTCTTTCTAAAGGCTATTCAAATATCCTTTTGGTATAATAATAATAAAATTATTATAATGAAATAATAATTTATTATTTTTATGTTATTATATTATTATAATAATAAAATAAATATTATTATAATTATAAAATTATTATGAAAATTACTAAAATGCAAAATTTATAATTTGCAAAATTTTTAATTATATACTATGAATAGTTATAAACTTGATCGGTTCTTCAGAATGAATAAAACTTAATACCCAAGATCAAACTGTGAATTTGATCCAATCTGAAAATTTAACCTGACCATAACATGGTCATTCAGTAGTGGATCACTGTACGGTTTGAACTGTTGGAATCGTATTTGAAACCTCTAATTGGTTTTATGCAAATTAATTTTATTTGGTTAAAAAAATTACACGATCCCTATGATACCACTATTAGGTTCTGGGGCCCGCATCAGAATCTGGTGAGTTGGGGATTTTAAAATTTTCATCAGTGGATCGATGAGACTTGTCAACGCCGATGATCATATCCCTGGAGAGGTCTGAGGATCTTGAATAAATTCTAAGGAGCACAAAACAAAAATGAAAACATACCTGTTTAAAACCCAAATCTGCGGTTGACAGCAACTTTTCGATGACAATCTTTTCTTGAAGGATCCGAATCATTAACCCTCTAGATTGTTCACACGCACTTCAAAAATACACTGGAACGTCGATCGTCAAACTCTGGGTGCTAGAGCAGTGATCTGACGATGCTTTCGATGTCCCAATGATCACCGCTTTGAGAAGCCTTCAATGCATGAGAGAGATAATGATCTGAGCTTCTTGGATCGAGAGCTTCTCTCTCTAGGAAGCAGGAGGAGAGAGAGGCTCTCAATTTTCATTCCATGAATGTATGAATAGTTAATTACACCCCATAAGAGAGAGACTCCTCCTATATTTATAGTGACATTGATAAATACCTGGTTGGGTTCCCCTGCCACCGTTTATTTCAACGTCCACTAAATAAATAATTTTGATGAACTAAACCGTGCCAAAATTATTTATTATTTTATCATATAATTTTAATATATATAAAATATATTACATGATAAAACCGAGTCATTTAACTCAACTCGCTATCCCGCTTAATATTAAATGAACCTTGAATATTAAAATAATATTCGTTTGATTAATATTTTTCTCATATTTACTAAACTTGTAAATAAATTAAATAAATTCAATCCCAAATATTCAAAACTTGAAAATTAATGAATTTATTTAATTATTTTGGTGATCGATAACTTGGAAAACGCTCATACCCCGTGGCGAGGCCGACTGTGTCCATATATTTATTCGACTGAATCGGGTAGATTCTTGAATACACTATTGTGTGTGACCCTCTAGGCCCTTATCTCGATACTAGTGAATAAATCCACAGACCAAGAGCGGAGTCTAGAAACCCATCATGGCCCCTAAAGAGATAAGGATATTCATATAAATGAATACCATCTTACGAACACTAACTGTGTACTATAATCTCTTTTTCATTAAATATCTCATAAAGTAGGACACACACTTGTGTCATCTTCCTTTTCTTGCTTTATTATTTGTTGAACACATTGGATAGATTTACCTTTCTACTGCTTTGGCCAAAGACTTGTGAAGGAAGAACCATCCTGATCAACCAGGCCAGATATATACAACATCCAAAACTTGAAAGCGACAAATCATTTTATTGACCATTCAACCAATGTTATACCACCAATGATGCACCCAACACAAGCTACCTCATCATGATTTCAATACCATGGTTTCTGACTTGCATAAAAGTACATTATCCAATGGTACACATTGGTAATGGTATCAAGTCCGGAGATCAATATACATGTTCGTAGATAGAAATGACCAATGACACCCAAAACATGTGGTGTCCCTATTATCAGGGCTGTCCTCATGATCTCACTACAAGAGATCACCAAGTGAAAACTTAATGTGAAGAAGTCTCAATGATTATGATCCCCCAACACCTGATAGTTAAACATATACTGTGTCTAGTCAATAAGATGTATCTAGACTATTGAATATATATTTAATGTTAATGTCATAGTATCTTGAGGTTCTCATTATAGCTTAGGAACTGCTATAACCTCTTGACATGACAATTAACCTTCGAGTATTACCATTATAATAGTGGAATCAGAAAAGTCTATACTATAATTGTAAGAAGAAATCATGTTTATCTAACGGTACACATGATATGGTAATCAAAAGCACTGCATAGTTGGGTCTAGGTCACCCACTATTTCAACATAAGAATCATTAACCATGATTGAAGAAGAAACAATCTCGAGAAGTAAAAGGTGTGTTTTTTTGAAAGAATAGTTCTTTTGGAAAACATTGTTTTTTTCATAAACTCAATTAGAAAACATGTATACCCCAAAAAAGGAAAGGTAATTATTAATAAATTATATTTAATGAATATCCATACTGAAAATGTGGTGAAATATGGAAAACCCAAAGAAAGAGAGTTGGGTTTGAGAATTCTCCTTACCTTGTGTCTGAAAGCTTCCTTGATGTTAATATCTTGTATAATCATATTAGATCAAATAATTAATAAATATACTTTTATACATTAATTATATTCATTATGGTTTTATTATGTTCATCTATTTACTTTTAGATGAGTTATATAGTTTAATTTTATTTTTAAGAGTATTGTCTTTCATGGTTTTCATGATTTTTTTGCTAGTGTTAATGAATGGAAGTCCATGTAAAATGAGTATAAATATCTTGAATTTTTATAATATGTTATTAATGATATAAATTAATAATAAATGATCTTATAAATAACTTGGTTATATGTTATGAAGATGAATCATTATATTAAAGTTAATGATGATCGTTTTAGGTTAATTTTGGTGGTTTTTCGATCACAACGAACTCGTTTTGTTTTATCATTTATTATTATGAATATAAGTTAGTTCCAGAACATAAATAGGTTTTTAATATAAAATTTATAATATATTTCAACCATTTAATTTTTTTATTAACATTCTTCAAGGAGTTAAAGGAAAATGAAAGTGCATCACCCATGATGTCAATAATTTGACACATCACAGGCGATGATTTCATTTATAAAATAAAAGAGAGGAAGGGAATATTTTATTGATGGATATTCTATTAAGATGATATAATTCCATTATATCCAACATAATGGGGTTATAATTCCATTTTTATAAGAGAAGGTGAGTTTAATAGAATGAATGAAATGAAATTGAAATGAAATTAAAAGAAAACGAGAGAGGACTTACCTCTTGAATTATCTTCTTGAGATCCTCCATAAAAAACCCAGTCTTAGTCTTTTGATGATACCAAGAGCTCTTATACGTGGGTAAGGGAATAGGGAAGATTATTAGGCATAATTTAGGAAAGTCTCAAAGCTTTATAGGTGTGAGGATAAGAGGGTGTGGGGGTGGTATTTATAGGGGAGAAGAGGTGTGTTTTCTTATTATTTAATTCATTAGATTATTATTTTGTTCAAGACAAGCAATAATGTGGATTATTAGGACTAGATATAGTTGTTAGATCATGTGAGTTCGAACCAATGCGGATTACATCAGTTATGACTCAATTAATAGTGTATTTAATTTATAATGTATATATACTATAAATTACAATATTTCACTATTCACCAAATAATTCTATTATTTCAGAAAAATCCAAAAAATTTATCCTAACCATTTTTTAAATGTTGAATTCAAAAATTAAATCCATTTTATAAAATTAATTTTCTAAATATGTGTAATTTAATTTTTAATTAAAATCATCATTTACTTCAAAATTAAAGATTTTAAAATTATATTTAATTTTATAACACTTTGAAAAAATATTTAAGGTGTCATAAAATTATCTGAAAATCAAAAGAAATAAAAATAATAATTTATGAATACATTTTATGGAAACAAAATTTCTTTTAAATTATTAAATTAATCAGAAAATCGTCATTAAATATTTATGACTTACAAAAATTCCAACACATAATTAATAATTTTTAAAATAGTTACATACTTATACTACGATATAATTATATCATATTTTCACATATAAGATGCCTAAATTTTATTTATACTTTCGTGGGTGAGGATACTATTCATTTGGTCAGTTTACTATTCATAAGGGTCATATTATTATTCCTAAGGTCATGTTACTATTTCATCAGTATTGGTTACTTACCTTCTAGAAGTAATTCTTATTTCATTAATTCTTCATTTATAAAGTTTTTACTATGGTATATAAGTAATTTTATGAGATTTATACTATATGAAATTACTTTAAGGAGGGATAAATTCCATTGTTAAAAGTTTGGGTCATTACATGAATACATCCTCGAAATAATCCACAATAGGGGGAATTCAATAAGATTCATTCCCTAGTCACTCATAAAGAGACTTTCAATCTGGGATATCACCTTGCATAGCATAGTGTTCTTGGGTCCAATTCGACTTTCCTTGATATCCCACTCACCCATATAAGTTTATTTTCTTCCCTTGGGTGATGTAAAGGACACCCAATGGTGATAGAAATCCACACAGGGATGATATGGAACAAGACAGTTCATACGAAGAATGACATGAAAGATGGTAATATCAAGGATGAATAAATTCCACAGGAAATGGTACCCACCTATTTTAAGTGGATACTCTATGCACTAGTGTATACCCTCTGATCTATCCCCCAATAATGCGTAATGATTCATAACGCTAATGAATGACTCTATATCTTAGCCCAGACTTCCCATAATTTTAGTAGATAAGAAAGTGTGTGATTCACCTGTATCAAAGACAGAAGAAACTAAAGTAGAGGATAGAAAAATAGTACCTATAATCATAGATAGTTCTAGAATTTTCTCCTATGGTGTAGGTTGTACTTCATAGAAATAGACCAAACCATGACCCTGAGATACAGAATGACTGAGCTGTGCAAGTCCACTCTGCTTGAATTGAACCTTATAATTCTAACCACCTCCTCGGCCTATTAATCCAGTTGAAGACCAAATCCTAGCCTGCCATGGAGTCACTAATTTTATACCTAAATGCGGTGTTAATATAGATCCCCTTTCATTGGATACTGGAGTAAACGATCAACAAAAATGATTGAGGTGACCCATCCAACCTCAAGCATGAAATTCGATTGGGTTTATCTTGCACTAGGGATTTTTATGACCTGGATTTACACACTTGTGACACACCACATAGCTATATGTGCATACCAACTGGATGGTACTTCCCTCACATAAACATTGGAAATGATGTTTCCTACCACTGGATAAACCAATTCCCTATCTGGAAACTAAACCACCCTAGATCACAGTTCAAGATTCCCTTACGTTCTGCTCAATGATGAGGTCTTGGTTCACTATATATGGAAAGTCGATCATCTGGAAAACATTCAACTTAAATCATATAGAGTAAATGATCCCATCCTCAAATCGTCTCATAGTAGTCAACTCGTCTTCGATCAAGTTTGGTGTAAAGTGCTGTAATTTGGTGAAGTGTGTTAAGTATTCCATCACTAACTTGTCACCTTACTAGTGGTGCATAAACTCTCAAGAAAGGTCTTATTGTAATGCTCAAGGAAATAAGAGGTCAAAAAATGTTGTATAGAAGTACACCAAGGACATACCCTAATATTGACCAACCTTAGTGAGGACATACCACCAATTCTTGGTAGAGTCACATAAAAATTAGGTGGTGAGATTGACCCTCTACTCTTGAGGAATATCAATATACTCAAATATTGACATCATAATGTCTAGATATGACTCAGCAGCCTGAGGTCCGCCATCCCCCATGAAGGTGGCAGGGTGTTAATGCTAAAACTCATGGGTCGTATCTTCCATGATAGAAATAGGTTGAGGAGAACCCTGTACGAACTGTATAAAGTTTAAGAAGCTATCATAATTCTGATTATCAGTGTCTAGAAGAAGATTTATAAGAGGTGCCTCAAGTGGAACTATATGAGGTTTTACGGGTGGATCAGGGCCTGCCACCTCTAAAGTTTGGTCATCTCAACCCTCCTGGATTTAAATGTGAGGATGTTGTAGTGGAATAACATTGAAATTTCTGAGGACACTCCTCATATAGTATTTATAACAGATAGGAAAAATAGTTACAAGGAAGAACATATACAAGGACTTCCTATATGAAATTCAAAACCCTCATCCTACTCCTGGAGCCAGGTTTAGTTGGTAAGAAAGTGTCTCATAAGTATCATAGGGGACACAACCTACGACCCATTTCTATGGTCGAGTCAGGGTTAAGGTCTCACATAGTACAATTGAGAATCTGATATATAGAGTGAAAAAATCATGGTATAGAGAAAACCACTCTTTAATTTGAATTTTGGATCCCTATTTAGCAGTAACCATTTTAATTTAAAACATTAATTTTTTAAAATTTATTATTATTTATTTCTATTATTGAGGTATCAATCTAGTTAATTTCATCACCAATTCCAATTTTATAAACTCCCAATACTCTTTAAAAATTGGAGTTGACATGACAAGTGACTATGGTCTAACCTTTTACATTTGGTAATATGATGTAATAGGTTATATATAATTATTTTACTGAATAAATCACACTTACCAATTTATAGAAGTACTTGATTCTTAAATTTCAATCGGAATTGATCAATCAACCAACTAATGTGTCATAATTGGTTAATTAAGGTGTTATCATCAAAATATGTGGGAAAAACATTTAGATTGATGTATGAAATTTAATTAAGAAAATCATGCCATTACTATAAGAAACACTAGAACACTGAAAGGTGTAACAAAAAATTAACCACAACAAGCACATGAAAAACATGAAATGCACACAAAAAAGTTGATATCGCATGACATAATACATGGAATTTAATTCCTATGGTTCCTAGTAAGATGAATGAATTAATGTTCCCACATATCATTGGGCCTAGGTAGAAGGAATATAATTATAATAATATTAACAATAGTATCGATAGAAAGAAAGTGTTTCACCCAACATTGAGATCTAAAAAGTTGTAATAGGCACAAAACAAAATAGAAATAACCCATCCAAAGTAATTTGGGTTTCCCCGACACATGGGTTAGTTACTCCTATGCAAAGATTCAGTAATAAATTATATTTCTTCCTAGTCTCCTATCTAAACCCAAATAGTATGTAAAAAGAAAATATCATTTGATACTACATTATAGCATCCCACACCGGAAGACACTAAGAGGTGCCCTTAGACGATGGTCCATAAGACTTCATGCATGCCTCCTCATACACCAGAGGCTACCAACAAGCAGTGAGGGCCTAGGGGGTATCTGTGGGGAGACTATTCCCTCATAGATCAGAGTGGATCATAGTGAGGATAATATATAAGAAACAAAGGAATTTGACACTATGAAAATAGAACTAGTAACTCGCCATAGCGGAAGTAGTAATATGAAGCATTCAATAGAGGAATAATAACAATAAAACACTAAAGACAAGTGAATAATTGGAAGAATCTGGATAATAAATAGTTACAAATTATGATTTAGATAATAATTTCATATAGTGGTAAAAAAATAATGTACAAGGGATACAAGGGAGATAGTCATATACCACATGTTATACAAAAATACAAAAGATGCCAAAAAAACGAACTGTTAGAATCACAATCATAGGCTCAATCCCTTTCTGCCATACCCCATCCTAAGATTCAGAATCAAACACTGGAAGTTTTCCATTTCACTTTATCAATAACTATTAACATTACATCTTTGTGGGTACCAATGTTTTACTAATATGGGTGTGAGATATACTCAGTAGGCCACTACCAATGGTTTATAGATCAATCTAGTATAAACATATATGATGAGTAGTGTTCCAATAGAATATATATGAATAACAATAAATAAATAAGGTACAATGGGCTGGGTTCCACTTTTTCCCACCATCCAACTCTACTTAATTTTTCCTAATCCAGATGTCTTTAAAATGAGGTAACCAATACAAGTGTGAAATATGGTAAGTTCGATTATTTGAAAATTTTCAAGTATGGACCATCCCTAAGAATGCGATTTGGATTGGTAGGCACAACCCATGATTTTTAGTTTCACATTTTCATTATTTAATTTAATCAACATCATTGAAAATTATTAAAAGACACCCTAATCCCATTCAAAGAAATCCCATGGAATCCCAAGTATCACTCTAGGGGCTCTGTGTATGTCCAATTTCATGGGAGCCCATCCAATGTGACCCATGAATGATATACTATGTTTCACTCATGGAATGGTGTGAAAATAATAGGAATATACCTCTAATTTCATCCATGGTATCTCATATAGGGGGCCTAAGTCTCCACTGTGACACGATATAACCATCTCTCCATCGAGCTCACCCATGGGGTCTCCCCTAGAGGACTTGTGTCACCCATCTAGAATTAAAAAGGTAAGACATGCAGTGATTCCATCCTAGGCTTGGATAATGTTTCTCCTAGTGTAATTTAAAATTCACTAACAAACTAACTATAAGGCATGATGAGCATGTCCAAGGTATCCTTAAGTTTGGACCCTTATGTTGCCCTAAGCCTAAAGATATAGCTTACTAATGAAAACACCATTAACATAGAAAATCATTTATAAGGTAATTAAAAAAATTTCCATCTCATTTAAATTTCACAAAAAAAACATGGAACAAGGAAGAGGCATAGGGTAAAATATGGACTAAGTATTAAGGAACAAGGCTAAAACACTTGGAATTACATTTTTACTAGTTCAACAATATTTTTTATTAGGCCAAGACATACCTAAAATGTGATTTCACGAGCTAGGATAAAAGGGAAACTAGGCCCTCAAGGTAATTCACATCCTAAAGGGGTGGTTTAGATCAAGGTGATTATCCTAAGGTTGATTATTCACTTACTAGAGTCATATCGAGCATTGTAAGGAATTATAATTAATTTATTTAACAATTTATATGCATAGTTGAAAGGTTTGGCATGTGGCACAATGGTGCATGATATAAAGCGAAATGAAACATGGGGAAAGAAATTACACCATCAACCTTAGTTTCTTAGTGCTATCCTTGTCTAATGTTGGACCTTGAATCAATATAGAATGAGATATGTTAGATGAATTATAAAATACCCTGAAAATGAGACAAATGAGGTTGCACCGAAATAGATCAAAATATGGAAGGAGAGACTAGAAAATAATGGAAGAGTACATTAAGTATTACCTATAGCCTTCCAATGCATCAAATGGTGAAGGATTTGGAGATTGGATGGAGGAGGGGTCAAAATCCATAAGGAGATGAGGGGAAGGCCTCTTGAGAGACTTCCATTGAAGAAAAATTAAGGGGAGAAGAGAACATGGGTATTAAAATATTATAGGGGTAAAATAGTCAATTCCCATTTAATTTATAGTTCTCATGGTTTGGATTCATGATTGGCTAAATCATGCACTAACCATGCTCCCAGTTATGCTTAAGGGTGACACCTTGCACTGAATAGGAGAATGGTTTGAATAACTGTTCGCTAGCCATGAAAATTCTAATATCAATAATTAAAAGCACCACATGTAATGGTGTGAGCCTGGGATCATATGGTTTTATAGAGACCATACAGCCCCCATCCCCTTATATAGAACCCCCTCATGGTTAGGGAGATTGTGTGGACTGAACTACTCAGTTTCTCTTAACTTTCCGACACAATCTATTTCTCCAAATTTCTGGGTTTTGAGATTCTAACCATCCCCAGACACCCCTGTGGCCTCCAAGACTCCAATAGGATACATCACAAGGGTCATACCAAGGAATTAAAGATGAAAAAAATGGTATGTTCCTTTGAGAAAAGTAGGGATGTTACAAATTAGGGTATGTTTGTGAATATTTCTACAGGGTATGATATTTCTGAGAGATATTGAGAATATTTCACTAAATTAGAAGATTGTGTACCTAGTCTCCACAGTCACTAAAATATTATGGTCGTTAGGTGTTTGTTTATGTAATGTATTGAATATTCTTCTAAAAATATATAATATCTATGTATGAAAATCTTGGGTCACTATAACAAATAACTCATATAAAAGATAACTCTAAGATACGTCTCCCAAACAATAAGACTACAAAATCAAGGTTCTCCACTAGTAAATTAAGGGACCTTCCCATTTCCTATATCATGATAAAAAAACATCTGTATATGCACTAAGGTGCATATACAGGGGGTGAGTATACAACCCAGTAGGCAATCCACAGTTCTTCCCAAACACACTACTAGAATAACAACTATTTAGCTACTATTAAATCTAAAATAAGAGTAGGAAATTCAAAACTGAAGTAAGTAATATACATATATTTAAGCACTGATGGTAACTCACACTACAACAAAAAACATATTTAGTGGTTGTTTTGAAAACCATGATAAATATTTGATGAAAAAAATCACAACGGTTTTTAGTTATTTTTAATTTTTTCTATTTTTTTCCAACAATGATTTTCCAAAAATCGTCGCTCGATAATATTTTTTAATTTATTTTTACAGGTGTTTTTTAAAAAAACATGAGAAAAAATAATGAATAATAATTATTTAATTATAAATTACTATTAATAATTATTATTTATTATTTATAATCATTTATTTTTATTATTTACAATTTTTGTTAAATATAATGTGTTAACTATTAATTATTTATAATTATTAGTTAATCGTTAATTGAAAATTAAATTAAATCTTGGATAAGATAAAAATCAGACTTTAGCATCAAATGACTATAACTTTCGATCTGAGTGTCCATTTTAGCTCTTCAACCAGTCAAATATAATCTTATGAAATGAGATACAATGAAATTAGATAATAATTTGGTAATAAATAATAGAATAAAATTTAATACAGTTTTAAGGGAAGTTAAAAATAAAACTTCATCTTCAAACAACCATAACTTTTGATCCGGATGAATGTTTGATCATTATCATATATTAAATTGAATCCGTCAATGAGATCTATGTTGAAATGATAGGTGCATCTTGGTTAATATTTTTTAGAGGTCAAAAAGGCCCTAAATACCCCCGAAGTTGAGTTTTTTATTTGGATACTATGATTTTTGAACATTCAGTGAGATTTCAGCTTTGTTTAAGAGTGTATTAATATGGTTTTTAGGTTCTATATGATTTTATTACATGGATCTACATTCCTATTGATTTGATGGTGTTGAAATTATCAGGGATTTCTCTCTTTTGGTGATTTATTATCTATTATATATATTTGTATGTATTTTTATACATTTATGTATATTTATTTATAATTTATATATATTTATCAATATTTACTAAAAATTATATATAATTGTATATAGGCTTGGATATTTATATGTATTTATGAATATTTGTCAATATTTATATACAATTGTAAATATTTATATGTATTTATGTTTATATATTTTTATATATTACAAGGGTATATATTTATATATATGTTTACTTATGTTTAAACATACACACACATATATATTTATATTCATATGCAATTATATATACATGTGTGCATTTATATATATTTATGTAACATAATTGTGTGTTTAAATATATTTATATAAATATTATTACATGTATATGTATTTATAGATATTTATTTCCATTTACTATTTACTATTTATTATATATTATTTTTTATTTATAAATTTATTATAAAGTTATTTGTTATAAAATCATTTATTATTTATCATTTATTATTTATTAATTATATATTGATTTATTATTTATTATTGAATTATTGTTAATTTATTATTTAATATTCATTTGATTTAAATTATATATTATCACATAATATTTATTATTTATTATTATTTATTTAATATTTATTATAACTTTATTATTTATTATTAATTTCTTATAAATGTGTTATTTATTATTTATTTAGTTTTTAGTTTTTAGTTTTTATCATTTACTATTTATTTATTTATATATTAATTATTAATTATTAATTATAAATTATAAATTATTAATTTTTATTTATTATTTATTATTTATTATTGAAAATTGAAAATTTATTTGTTATTTGTTATTTATTATTTATTTATTTACTATTTATTATTTATTATATTTTATATTTTATTTGTTAATAATTATTTAATTATTATTTTTATATTTATTATATATTATGTATTATATATTATATATTATATATTATTTACTAATTTATTATTGATTATTTATTATATATTATTTATTAATTTACAAATTTTTATTAATTATTTATTATATATTCATTATAATTTTATAAATTATTAGTTATTATTTATCAGTTATTATCTATTAATTAATTATTTCTTATTTATTTAATTTTTACTTATTTATTGTACATTCATTATAATTCTATTATTTTTTATTTTTTATTTTTTATTTATTATTCACTACTTATTACTCATTACTTCTTATTATTTAATTTTTTGTATATATATAAGTTTATTAAATTCTATTTTCTCACCACATGAAGTGTTTGGTGGAGTGGTGAAGTCTTCATAAAATAACCAAGAGTTATGGGGTTGAAATCTCACCCAATGCATATATATGCTCGATTTATGAATGGAACATGCATGTATGTTAGGATAAATAATAAATATTAATAAATATTATTTTTGTTTAATTTTGTAAATAAAAGTATACAAAACAAAAAAAACAAAAAAAACTATAGATAAATTATTTAGTGGCATTTTAAAACACCGTTAAATGATTCTCGCAAATTTTAAAAAAGTTTTTCTAAATGATTAATGATAAATGATTTTGTGATGGTTTTAAAAACCATCATAGAATGGTTTAACACTGGTTTAAACCATTTTTAAATAGAAAAATTATCACTAAATGCTTATTTGGGCATAAGGTCACACCATGAAGGCTTGAAGTTCCAAATGATCGAATAACAACTGAGAAGGGGGGGTTTAATTAGTTGTTCACTTTTTATAAGTTTCAATATTTTTAGAAACTTAACCCCTACAACATGTTAATGTATATATCTTTATCATAATTTGGTAAATACTCTTGCATGTCAAAGTAGGAATGAAAGTAATGAATATGAGATTTACAAGGTCCAACCTTAGTGTGAGAACCTACATCCTTGTTAAAGCCACTCATTTCAATCTATGAAAATTCACTATTATGAATAAGTGAATACAACTTTTGAAAAATTCCATTAGACACCTTCTAAATCCTTATAGGAATGATTATACTAACTTATGCCAGTTTATGAAGTTTTCATACAAACAATTGACCTAAAACAAAAGAAGAAATACTTTATTCAAAATGATCCACAAATTCTCAGTCCGTATCTTCAATCTAATTTGGTTGGGTCCGATACTCTTAGTCTAATGAGGATGGGTTATATAGATTCAATCTAATGAATTCAATCTAATGGGATTAGTATGCTAAACCCATTCACAATCTGTAATACTCAAACTCTACTCAAATAGTCAGTATGATCTTCCTCAATCTAGTAAAAAAACTTTCTGATGTATTACTTTCTAATAAGATCTTAGTTTGGAAAGAAAAGACTTATCATCAATTATGAATCAATCCTCCTTTTCCGCATATGTGAAAAGTTGAAAAGTATGAATATATTTTGATTCTATTATAGGAAACTCCAAATAGAAAATACGGGAAAATGAAAAAAAAATCCTACTTAATCAAATTTCAAATCACGGAAAAACACTCACATTTAAAATTCAACTTTGACTGCTTCAAACCTTATCAATATTTATCTAAAATTACTCTTTTATAACATACTATCTTTTCTTTAGTCTGATGTAACTTCCTCATCTTTATTCTCATTGAATTCCTCAGTTAGCTTCACTCTAATTAACTTCCTCAGCTTCGGTCTGATTTACTTCCTCGACTTTAGTTTGATTAATTTCCTCCAGTTTAGTCTGATTAAATACCTCAGATTCAGTTTGAGTAAATTCTAAATCCTCAGACTGATAAACTTCTTTAAATTTAGCCTGATTAACTTCCTTGTCTTCAATATTATTAACATTATCAGCTTCTGTCTGATTAACTTCCTCAACTTCGGTCTGATTAACTTCCCCAACTTTATTCTGATCAACTTCCTTATCTTTAGTATGATTAAATTCCAATGCCTTAGTATGATTAACTTCCTCAGTTACAGTATGATTAACTTCATCATATTCTATTTGATTAACTTCCTCAACTTCAGTCTGATTAGCTTCCTTAGCTTCAGTATGATTAACTTCCTCATCTTCTTTCTGATTAACTTCCTCAGAATCAATCTGATTAACTTTGTCGTCTTTGGTAGATTAACTTCGTCTACTTTAGACAAATTAACTTCCTCAGATTTAGTCTGATTAACTTCCATATTTTCAGTCTGATTAATTTTCTCATCTTTAGTTTGATTTACTTCCTCAGCTTTAGTATAATTAACATCCTCAGCTTTAGTTTGATTAACTCCCTCAGCTTCATTAAAATTAAATTCCTCATCTTTTTTACAAAAAATCATTCCAATGGACTTGGTCATATCCTGAATAACAAAAACATTTTTTTATAAAAAGTTTAGTTGTCAGAAAATATAAAACTTTTTAAAAACAAAACATCACAAAGGTTCTTCAATCCCCCCTTTGTATTATTTAAAAACACTCATTAATAACTTATTCAACTCTCAAGAAATTTTTACAAATCAACCTTTGTAAATAACCCATGGTTTTAAACTTTTATGAAAACACATCCTTTCTCAAAAAGAGTATCCTGAAACCACAATAATTGATAAAGTAATGCTTTTTTAAGAAATTTCATCCTTCTATTACAAGAAACTTTTTTGTCCATTTAAAGATAAAATCCCACTCACTTTTTTCTTTTCTAACTTTTATTTCTTTTTTCCTCTCCCTTGATTTTTATCTCCCCCATACATAATAGCCACATATTAAGATTCATAAAATAAAGATAAGTAAAAACTTATTATTGTGTAAATATTTGTTACTTTCTATCCCCCTTTGTCAACATAATCAAAATCATGGTGTGGGGACTTCCTTATGAGATTTAGGAATTCATTGGAGGAGGCTAAACATGAATTTCTAGCCACAACTCAACAAACCATTCATTTGGAATTGCCTTTATGAATATATTAGAAATTTGATACTTTATTAAGATATATTCTAAAAAATCATCACCACCATCCACTTTGTCTTTTATAAATTGAATCTTTATATCAATGTTTTTTGATCTTGAATGTTGGATAGGTTTTTTAGAAAGATCTATTTCACTCTTATTATCACAAAGTATCTTCAATGGTTTAGAAACTTTTACCTCCAAATCTTCTAGCTGAACTTTTATCCACAATATCTAAGTATAAGGCTAAGTAGCCATAACATATTATGATTATTATATGCTCAAAGTTATTGAACTTTGTTTCTTACTATTCCAAATTTCACAACATTCACCCAATAAAATTGTTCCTTTTAAGTTTTATTTTCTATAATTACAATCTCCATCCCAATCAGAGTATAACCATGAAACTTCATCTCACAATTTCATTTTTATAAAAACCCATTGAAGCTGTTCCTTTTACATTTTTCATAATTATCTTTGCTTCTAACATATTTTATTCTTTTAGATTACCTTGATAATTGGTACACAAAGTCACATCATAAAAAATATTAGGACTTGAGGCAATAAGGTAAAGTACAATTCCTATCAGCTTCTAAAAGTATTTCTGATTCATGATTTTTTTAGACTCATCTTTACTCAACTTCATCCCTGCTGAGATAGGAGTATAATGTTTTTTGGATTTTTCTATGCTAATTTTTTTTAATAATTCTCCGAAATTATTTTATTGAGAAATAAAAATGTATTTTTTTGTTTAAATTGTAAAACAATAAAAAAATTTATTTATCTTATCATTGAAATCTCAAAGTTCCTTTTAATTTCTTCAGAAAATGTTTTACAATCATCTTAACTATCCCCATCAAAAACTATATCATCCATATAAACAATTAGAATTAGAGTTCTATAGTCAACATATTTCACATATAAGTTACTATCAAATTTTCCTTCAAAAAAATTAAAAATTATCAAAAAATATTCAAGCTTATAATACCATTCAAATAGAGCTTGTTTTATCCCACACAAATATTTATTCAATCTACACTCTTTATTTTCATCCTCATCAAGTAAAAATCCACAAGGTTGTTCAATGTAAACTTCTTCTTCAATTTATCTATTAAGAAATTCTAACATTACATCTATCTATTATAATTTGCAATTCTAATGATTAGCCACCACTATAAACATTTTTATTGTTTCTAAATTTGAAATAGGGAAAGTGTTTCATCAAAATCCACACCTTTTACCTATGCATAGCCTTTATAAACATGTTTTTATTTGTTTATTGATACTTATCCATGTTCATTAAAATTATTTCTATAAACCCACTTTGTTCTAATAACATATTTACCTTTCAAATGTGGTAAAAGTTTCCATGTTTTATTTTTCTCAATTTCATCTAACTCTTCATTCATAGTATCCTCCCATTCTTTGTGTGGAATATCTTATAAAACTCATCCTGGATTAACTTTTGAAATAAGTTTTATTTACTAATATCAAGTTTATTCTAGCCCAAACTAGTTCCTTCTAACTACCAAGAATATATTTGGTCTCAACTTGTTTTTGTATGGTATGAATTTTCCAAGTTCGTTTTCCAACTTCACTTTCCTCATCATAAGATTCATGTGAAAATTCATGCACATTACTTTTCCCACTTTAATTTTCATTGTAAACATTTAGTTTTTCTTCCTCAATGTTCCCAACAAATTTTGTTAAAGAAGTTTAATTCTCAATAACTTTCACATCATATGAGTCCATAAAATTTTGTAAATTTTTGTTCCAACATTTTTAACATCTTCCACTGGGCGAGTCACCTATAAATGTTTCATCCTAAGATTTCTCATAAAAATTCCCAAATTTGAATTTTTGATTTTAAGTAAACATAGAATTCCAAAAAAAAAATTAAGTAATTCAATGAAGGTTTTTTATACCACATTTAATAAGAATTCATATTGGATTCCAACCTTAACCATTTCCACCAAACTTCTATTCTTTTTTATTTTCGATACTCCAGTTTTTTGTGAACTGTAGGGAGAACTATACTGATGATTGATAACTTGATTTATTATATAATTTTAAAATGTATTTCTTATGAATTTAGTACCATTGTATGTTATTAAATTCTTCATATAAACCACCATTTCTTTCTCAACTTATTTTCTGAAAAACCTAAACATTTATATAGATTCTGACTTTTGTTTCATAAACACAATGTTTTTAATCTGGGAGAAATCATTAATAAAAGTGATAAATTATTAATCTAATTTAATTAGTTGAAGACTCATTGGATCACATAAATCGAAATGATTAAGTTCAAGAGACCTGGTAGACAGAATATCAACTTTTCTTAATCATCTTACCTTTATGAAAAGTAACACAAAAATCTTCCTCTCTAATTTTTAATTCTGTAAAATTTCATACAACATAAACATTAGAATTTTTGTTCATGTGTTTCTATACAAGGTGGCCAAGTATTTATTTCCAGAACTTATTATCATCTTCATCACTTAAGTGACAAGAGTTGTTAAATTCTTATATTTGGAAGAGATTCCCACTGGTGCTTTCTCCTTTTGTAATAACTTTTCCATATTTCACACTTTTGATAACAATTGAATATTTTTTAAAGTTCACTCATCTTCTATCATCAAAAAGTTGACATACACTAATTATGTTATGTCTTAACCCATAAAAAATAAAACATCCTTCTATTTCAACTTTTCTTCTTCAATCTCAGCCATTCTGATTCTATTGATTTTTAATGAACTATCATTTTCCAAGGTAAAATCACGTCCATCATTATTTTAAACTTTTTATCAAGTTTTATAAATCACCTTCCATGTGTGAAGAACAAACACTATCAATTATCCATGTTTTGTTACTTTTTTACTCGCTTTCAAGGTAGTCTCAACAATAAAGGATATTTCTTCAACATTATTCTTTCATACGTCCTTTTATTTTCTTCTGTATAAAAATTATCCTGGAAGATTAGTCATACATTATTCATAAATATAAATCAGTTGATCAAATCTTCCATAAAAGTTTTCCAGACATTCAAACTAATTCTTCTATGGAATTTTTCTAACATCTTGAGAATTCACTTTTTGAACTTTATATCAGTTAGAAAATTTAATCATTCTACAAACACTATTTATTCCACTCTACTCAAACCTTTTCTTTGGTAGAGACAATTTATACCAAAAATTTTAAGCCCTATGACTATATATTCCACAACACCAACAAATCCCATAAAATATTGATTTAATTTTGAAGTAAGATCATTCTCTGTAGAAACTCTATTGAAGTCGATATCTTCTTCCTACACTAATAATATTTGGATGTGGATCATCATTCCTCCTGGATGATTTTTCATTTTTTATTGATGAAATAAGATATTTACATCCTTTTTCTACCCAATATTTTACTACACTTTTGAAGGAAACTAAAATGTTAGAAAAAAGAGATGAAATATTATTTTTTGTGGGTGAGTATTTCACCTGATTCTTGATTTCATATCTCTCAACAACTTTAAAATTCTCAACATTTATTTATAAATATTTTATAAAGTTTTCATTCATCTTTATTATAATATTTTCAGACTCAAGAAGTTTAGATTGAAACTTATTAACTTTTTCTTCCTTACATACCATTTTCTTATTATAATATTCAACCAACTTTACATGTTCAGCAATTATTCATGGTAGGTCTGAGGGTGGGGTACAAACAAAATAAAGGCATGTATGAGGAGGCTTAAAACTAGGACATCCAAAAATCACCACCATAGGTACAGTTGGGGAGTAACCACTACATTATTCCCCATGGGGATGTGCCTATTAAGAAATTATTAATTTTTAACTTAAGAACTCCTAAATGTATTCTTCCTCCTCATTGATGACATGTTTTCTTCCTTCAGTAGCTTCATCATAATCTTTCTTTATTACTCTAGTTTATTTATTTGATAGTTTTTTTCTCAATACATTAAACAATTTATTTTTTGAGTTGATACTCTCTATATGATTCTCCCCACCTTCTTCACTATGTGAGGAATATTTTTTTTCTAAACTTTTTCAATGGAGGTTATGAATTTTTCTTAACATTAATCTTATGAAGAATTGTTTTAAATTGAGTTTGATTCATCTTTCTTAATCAACATATTCCTTTTGTCTTTATTGAACTTTTTATTATATTATTTGGACAACTTTTACTCTTTAGAACTTTTGTTCCACTTCTTCCATTGAGGTTTTTTATCACAATCATCACAATATTCTCAAATTTTTTTTGGGAAATTCATAGAAAAGTGTCTAATTCCACCAAAATAAAATCATTTTAGAAGAAGTTGATCTTTATAATTTCCTAATCCTCATTTATAGTTATTATATATAATAGAAATTATTTTTTCATTTAACTCATTATCCTCTTTATTTTTATAATCAGAAGGATCTACATCATCAAAATATTGAGTATTTATCTTTCTCATAACTTCAAAATCCATTTCATCTTTTATCTTATTTTTGAACATTTGAGATTTTCTCATTTAATAAGAAATAATAAATTTATCCAATTCATCTGGTGATAAACCATCCTTATCTTCTAAAGTGGAAATTTTAGAATCAAACATATTCATAAATTTTCTCATGAGTTTCTTAATAATTTCATAATCTTATAGGACATCTATAAAAACTCAAATATTGCAAACAATTTCATTTACTCTAGTGAAGTATTAATCAATGAATTATTCATCTCTTATTTTTATTTATTCATACTTAATACACCATATTTTTATCTTTGATTCCATTAGTTTAGTATTCTCATCAAATATATTTTACTGCTTTTCCCACATACACTTTGAAGTTTTAATACCCATCAACTTTATATTAAAATTTTCTGATAAGTACATAATGATATCATTTACAGCCATTCCATAAACTCTTATATTTATCTTATTAGAAAATTTTAGAGGATATTTTTTCTCAAGTTGTGGAAATACAATTGTAGAAACATAAAAAACTTTCATACCAAGAGATAGAAGTTATGGAATCATCCTATTTTTTATGCATAATAATTTTTTCCATAAAATGTAGGAATTATTACATTGTTGAAAGAATTGATATTATCCATGATAAGGATTTAACAAGATAAAATTGGCTCTGATACAAATTGAAGTTCCAATGAATTGAATAACAACTGAGTGAGGAGGGGGGGGGGTTGAATTATTTGTTCACATTTTATAAGTTTCAAGAATTTAATAAACTTATCCCCTGAAAACTTTTAAATTATATATTATTATCATCTTTTATTAAATAATAATACATGAAAAAGTAGGTAGTAAATTAAAGAACAAAAGATTTTCATGGTTTTGTCTCAGTTTGAGAACCTACATCCTTTCCACAACCAATTTCATGGGTCTTTGTAAATGAACTATAAGGAAGAAGTTAATAAAACATGCTCTAAATTTTTTAGAAACCTTTTATCTCCTAATAAAAATGATTTTACTAACTCCTATCAATTTACAAAGTTTTATTACAAAAAATTGATATAAAAAAGAAATAAATACTTTGTTCAAACTGCTCCACAAATGCTCAGTCTGGATCCTCAATCCAATTTGGATGGGTCTGATTCTCTCATTCTAATGAGGCTGGGTCTGATATATTAGTCTAATGTATTTATTCAAATGGACTCAGTATGATGAACACATTCAAAATCTAAATTAGTCAAACTCTACTCAAATACTCTATCAGATCTTCCTTAGTCTAGTAAAAAAACATTCAGGCATTTGACCTTGTTCTGAGATCTTAGTGTAGAAAGAAAAAACCTAACAAGAATTGTGAAATGATCCACCTTTTCCATATACAGGAAAAGTTTCAAAGTATGAATTTATCGTGACTCTATTTATAAGAAACTCAAAATAGAAAAAGGCTGAAAACTAAAAAACTTTTCCTTTTAATCAAATTTAAAATCTCCAAAAAAGCACACATTTAATCATTAACTTTCACTACTTAAAACTATCAGAATATTTCTATAAGATTAGTATTTTAGAACATAATAACTTTTCTTTAGTCTGTTATAACTTCCTCAGATTCAATTATATTAAATTCCTCAGCTTTAATCCAATTAACTTCATAAACTTCAATATTATTAACTTCCCTAGATTCAGTCTGATTAACTTCCTCTACTCTGGTCAAATTAAATTTATCAGCTTCTGTTTCATTAAATTTATCAGATTCTGTCTGATTAACTTCCTCATCTTCAGTATGATTAACATCATCCTCTTCAGTCTGATTAAATTCCCTAACTTCTGTCTAATGAAATTCCTTAAATTTAGTCTGGTTAACTTCCTCATCTTTAGACTAATCTACTTCCTTAGCTTTAGTCTAATTAAATTCCTTACTTTCAGTTTTATTAACTTTATCATCTCCTATCTAAATAAATTCCTCATCTTTGGTCAGATTATATTCCTTAGATTCAGTATGATTAACTTTCTCATTTTCAGTGTGATTAACTTCCTTATATTTAGTTTGATTAACTTACTCAATTTATATCTAATTAACATCCTCATCTTTTATCTGATTCACTTCCTCATCTTCAGTCTGATTAACTTCCTTGGCTTCAATCTGATTAAATTCACCATCTTCAGTCTGATTAACTTCCTCATTTTTAGTCTGATTAACTTCCTAATATTAATTCTAATTAACTTCCATAGATTCATTTTGATTAACTTCATCAACTTTAGACTGGTTAACTTCATCAACTTCAATCTGATTAATATCCTTAGATTTAGTTTGATTTACTTCCTCAGCTTCAATCTGATTAACTTCTTAGTCTTTAGTCTAATTAACTTTATTTGATTCTATATAATTAAACTCCTCATCTATAGTCTGATTAACTTCCTTATATTTAGTCTGATTAACTTCCTTAACATTAGTCTGACTAAATTTATCGGTTTTTTTTACAAAAACTCATTTTGATTGACTAGGTCCTATCTCGAAGAATAAAATAATTATTTTACCAAAAATTTAGTTGTCAAAAAATACAAAACATTGTTAAAAATAAATATCATAGTGTTTCTTCAAGGATTCCCATTCCATTAACACATTAAACCAATTAAAATTCACAAAAAAATATGATTCCATACAATATATTGACTGAATAGTCCTAACCCATGAGTGGATTCCATCCCTCCAAGCCCAAGTTGTCACTTGGCAGTATCATCTTGGGTGACACCAAATAAACACAGTAGCCATGTTTGAATCCAAAAAGGCACCAATAAGTATATGAACACACACCAACCATGTCATATAAATTTCTCATGATCAAGATACTTCTTGAAAAAAAAATTATCAATTAAACATCTCATAAAAAGTATTATGAGGAAATCCCACAACCTATAGTTTCAAAGACATTGAAACAAGGAGAATCATAATGGGTTTTTATCAAGAAAACATGGTACCTATTTTTTGAAAACCAAACCTTAATGTTCTTGGACAAGTGGATAGGGAGATAATCTAACTACCTCCAAAGCATTTGACATTATGAATCATTCCATGATTTCAAGATCCATGCTCCTCTTTACATTACATTGCTTTACTGGGTCTAATTCTCATATATTCATTGAAATATGATTCCAAAAGAAATAAGATCACAAAAATTAAGTATAGGGGGCCTAAGGTATGATGGAAAAGAAGAGATAATAATAAGAACCAAATTGAAAAAAGAATTTAAAGACTGGCTAGAACTAGACTCATTTACGGTGTGATAGAGGAATTCACACTATGAAATATTTGATGCAAATATACATTAAATTTTAACACACCTTAATTTATAATTCCAAAAAATCATTCACAACATGAATAAATTTTACAACTTTAATGACCTCAAGCCAATTTCTATCAAATATGCCCAGAGACCATTCATTTCATGATAGCCTTTCATGTCATGAACCACCTCTTAAAACCAGATTAGAGCTCAAATTTTATTTCAACCTCTGAACACTTCCAGCGATCTAACCCAACCATTACATAACTTCAAAAAAAGAAATGTACCTCAGATTGGGGGTATCATATTCTCCCCACCATTGGGATTTACTTCCCCAGGAATCTTGATGCTAGAGGTGAAGTGAAAAAGTATGAAGTATTTTCATATCGTATAATTATCCTATTCCAAAGTATATTCCTACATCTAACCATGTTGCTATAAGACCCACACTAGTGATATTCATATTATACATAAGACCTTGTTTTTCCTATCTATAATGTGAATCAGGGTGTGGATAAATGTCACACCAGGCTTAAGATTCAGATGATCCCAACTAATCACATGGTTAGGAATGGTTTGGTACTTCTTTAATTTTGAGACATGGAAAAATTATGAACTAAGCTAAATCTTAGTGTTAAAGCATTCTAATATATAGTGTCATCAATGCATTCAAGAATCTATAATGGTATGATATATTGAGGAGATAATTTCCCTTACTTTCCCAAAAGGTGGTGACCCTGTCATGGTGATACATTCAAGAATACATGGTCACCTACATCAAAATATAAGGTCCATTGACAATAATTTGTATAAGATTTATGATGGATCTGCACTATAGTCATTTTCTTCTCGATCATTTAGATTTTCACTGTTGTCTCATAGAAAAGACATGGTCCAATCATTGATGTTTCCACAGTCTCCACTCAACACAATAGAGATTGGCAAGGATGGTCATGAAATTCCTTAAATAGAGACACTATTATTAAATGTAAACTCCACTAAATGTAAATATTCTTCCCATGAACCACCTGAATTCATGCAAGATATGTGTATATCCTCTAATTTATGAATCATATGATATGAATGGCCATTTTTTTGGGATGATATGTCCTACTCATGGTCAACTTAGTTCTAAAGGATTGTTACAAAGACTATAAAAATTGTGAGTTGAATCTTTGTTATCAATCCAAGATAATAAATACTATAAACCCCTATAATTTAACAACTTCTATGTGGTATATCTATACTAACTCATCTACTATACTCATAACAAAAAATGGAATGAAATGTTTCATCTCATTGAGTTGGTCCATAGTCACCCAAATGGTATAATTATTCTAATGAATTCTTGGAATGTTAGTGATGAAGTATATGGAAATATACTCTCATTTCCATACTATTATGGGAAGTACATGTGATAAGAAAAATGTATGTTGATGTTCATCCTTAATTTATTGAAAAGTGAGACATATCATAATGTATTTAACCACTTTTTTTTCATACCCGACCACCAGAAATGATCCTTAATTTTCTAATACTCTATTTGGGTACTCGGGTGGATTGACTATTTCAAATGGTGGTAAATAGTAAGAACTAAGTCTTCTAAATATGGGGGAACTATGATCTGGTCTAAAAAAATAACACTAAATTGGTATTTATTCACCATCCATCAATTATCTCCCTACCATTGTGGGTTGATCTTACTATAAGATAACCAAAGTACTACTATAGAGACTCCTTGACTAATTTAACTTGGTTCAGAATTAGATTAACTGGAAGTATTACCGTATCTTAATTCTTCTCAAAACATTCTATGATTTAATTAGAAATAACCCCAATAAATTTCCATTAACCTGGAGCCACTCAAACCACTTGATTATATGACTTACTAATCCAAGCATTGACCACCAAATTTTATTTACCTTGTGTATGAACCAAGTCAAATATAGAAATCTAAATATATTCCATCCAACATCAATGTCTCAATTATATGCCTTTCAATGAAAATATGTGTCTTAATCTTTTTTGATCAGTGAAAACAATAAAATTTCCACCAAATATATAGTGGAACCATATTTTAAGGGTATAAACCACCACAGATAATTAAATATCATGGGTTGAATAGTTTTTATCCCGTATCCTCCAGTATTTTGAGTTGAACTCTATGAAATTATCACCCTATATGAGAAAAAAACCTAATCTGAACCTAGATAGTTCACAAAATATAACATAGTCCTCGACTGGTTTATGAAAGATAAGGATATATGTTGAAGTAATCTGATCATTTTATTCCTTGAAATATTTCATAAAATCACTTTTATAACAAAATAAAGTACCCTTACTTATCAATGAAGTCATGGGATAAGCAGGCATGTGAAATCATGGATAAAGTGTTGATAATTTCCCACTAATCCCAGGAAGTTTAATATCTCAAAAAAATTATTTGGTAGTTTCTAAGAAATAATAACTTCAATTTAATTAAGATAAAATCATAAGAATTTCTAAAAAATAAAGAGCCCAAGGAAGTGAACTTCTTGTATCAATAAGTCATAGTTTGAGAATTTGGAATAAAGTCGATGATCTTATAATTTACCCAATATAATATCCAAGTTATATTTGTGATCAAAATTTATGTGGGAATACACTAATATTTCATTGATAAATACTAGAACAAAAGAATACATTTATCAATGAATGATATGGTTTATTAATTCAATAAATATTGTTGGTGAATTAATTAGACCAAAGGGAATTATTAATTATTCACAGTGGTCGTAATGGATTTTAAAATATGTTTTGAGGATATCTACTTTCCTAACTCAGATTTGGTGGTACCATGATCGAAGGACAATTATAGAGAAACAACTGGCTCCATTAAATTGATCAAAGAGATCATCAATTTGAGGAAAATGATGTCAATTATTTATCATAACATTATTTAACTTATAATAATCAAGAAAAATTGAGAGTGTGTCATCTGAATTCATAACAAATAGAACCAGAGTGGCCCATAATGATGTACTTAGTCTTATAAAATCATCGATTTCTGATTCTTCTAATTGGAATTTAATCTCTCAAAAATATTTAGGAACCATTATACATGATGTAAATGAAATATGATTCATTTCTAGGATTAGGTCGATAGAAAATTATACCTCCCTTTCAGGTAGTAGTTCTGATAAGTTTTTTGGGAAGACTTCAGGGTATCAATATCCTATGACAGGAAAATATATATGTTTAGTTTAATTATTAGAACATAATTTAATAGCTACCAATTAATATAATATGGCTATAAACACAATCAATAAAGGCTCTTCTCTTCTTTTATTCAGATTCCATTCTCCATTGAAAGACTGGAAATATACTTCAAGAGATGTAAAATGAAATTTTCAATAATAGAAGTCAATTTGAGCATTGAATGGTACTAGATAATTCATTCCTAATAAGAGATTGAAAATTTACATTTCTAAGATAGAAACCTTGAAAAAAAAGTGGAATAATTTGATGGTTATGGAACATGATGAACATATAAATCCCCTATACTCTTGTTTCCCAAGAGGTGTAGTGATGCTCATAACATAAGGCATCACTTCCACAGGAAAGCCTAGTTTTTTTACCGAATGATAAGTAATAAAATAAAAGTAAGTAACGGTGTCAAAAAAAACTAGCATAAGGTTAGAGTTAAGTAAAACGATACTTCACACCATCGAGCTTCCAATATATTCTTTTGGATTAACCTACTCAACTCCAAACAGTCTTCAATCCACTCCATCTAATTGATTACTACTCCACTTTTGACATGTCAGGGTGTTTCCAGAATCACCCAGAGTACCTTAATTCTAAGGGTAGGAATTATTCTGAAGAGAGCATCCTGTTTGAGCATTAAAGGCCTATGATATGGTATAACCCTCACTATGAGTTGACTTTGAGAGATTTATGAAATAACACTTGAGTTTTCCTTTCTAACCAAGGTTATGATAGTATTGAGGTGGTGTCATGCATTCCCTCTTATTGTGTTCTAGTAAACCACATTGGAAGAAACCCAATTGGGTACTACGACATGGAGGAAAGGAAATTAAACACGTGGATTGATTATCTGGTTCTCTACTACCCCAAGAGTAGTTATCCCTTATACTCTTGTTCCCACATTGGAGTTCCCACCTGTTTCTAGGAGGAAAAAGGTGTTCCCTCCACCAAAGGACAAAGGTGTTCCCTATAAATATTTTAATGTAATCCTAAATATAGAAAATCACAACTCATGATTGAATTTATGATCAAAAAACTTCTTTGAGAATTAATTCTAGGAGTGATTCACTAACTAGCACTTCTTCTGAAAAAATGTGAAATATATGTAAATAATGCTGAATATTCAAAAAATGAGAGATTTACTTGCTTTAGTTGAACAATATATATTGTTTAGGGCCAGTGAGCCTATAACCAAGTGGTATAGGCTTCTGCTTGGCATAAAAAATACCCAGGATCAAATCCGGGTAGGGATGAATTTCTGGGTGTACTGTAGCAGGGCCTGTAGAAGTATTATAGCATCGACGACTGTAGCAGCAGCAAAACTGTAGCAGTGGAAGATTGTAGAAAGGGAAGCACTATAGAAGTGGAGGAACATTATCAAGAATTGTAGTGGTAGCAATACAATATCATGTACTATAGCAGTGCATGTATTGTAGTAGTACTATTCAATGAGGGGTCCTTTGGGCCAAAAAATGGGCTTTCAAGCCTTATATTCAGGACACTTGGCTTGGGCCTTTGTGCTATGTAATGGGTATCCCTCTACCCACACTAAAGATGTCTTTTCTTTAATAATATATTGAGGCTTCTACCATAACCTTTTAAAAAAATATCCATTGATCAGGACACTCAGAACGAATGTAGGTATAATATTTTATTAAATAATTCCTTAAATTCAATCCATGTCAGGACTTTCTTGACATTATCTTAAACAACTAGGTCACACCATTTTATTTCTAGATCCTCGACCATGTACATGGTGATACTTACTTTTATATCAACTGGGGTCCCTATGAAATCAAATATTTCATTCATCCTCTAAAACTATGCTTCAACATTCTTGGGTCTTGAGTTAACCTAAAAGATTAATTGGTTTTGCCTTTGTAATATGAGTGAGTGATCAATAGGATATGGTTCCTCTAGTCTATTTTCTTTTTTATATCCTAGAATGATACCGATAAGATTTTTACTAGTTTTTGGTTCACATGTTGTTTCTCAAGGGGAACCCCATTCTCATTTGAAGGTATCAGGGTGTGCAAAAAAATTGGTTGGGCTGAGGATTTAAGAATTTTCATCCCTGATTGACATAACTACATCATAACCGGTGATGTGAATCCTGATATAAAATCCAAGGATCCCATGTTAAGACATTTAACTATGAAAAATAAATCAAAATATTACCTCATTCGATTTGAATATGCATTTGAAAACTTCTCATCAACAATGACCAATGCTTGAAGGTACTGAAGTTTGATTCCTCAAGATAATTCAAACATGATTAAAAAGTATGTGGGAGTATTGATAAAAAAAATCTGGGTGTTAGCATAGATATGGGAAGAATCATTTGATGTCCCGATGATCATCGCTATGTTGATCCTTCATTCAGTGAAGGAGAACTCAGATCAGTTGCCTGGATCGATATATCTCTCTCTAGGATGTGGGAGAGAGATGAGAGAGGCTCTTAAGTTCATGAAATTAATATTACCTCAATTGAGAGCCTCCTCCCACTTATATAGTGAGGTAAAAAAACACCAAAAAATGGCCCCTGACCCATGAATATGTTTTACATAAAAAATAAGATATAAATTTCATCTTATGACTAATTTACTAAGTCTTAAATATCATTTATATTTTTATCATTAACTTATAATATAATAAATATATTATGTGATAAAATTTAATCATTAACTACACTCATTATTCTTGAAGATAATAAAGAACCTTCACTATTGAAATAATATTCTTTCAATAAATATTGTCCTTGTATTCACTTAATATCTTGTGAATAGTTTTAATAAGTATATTTGATACCAATTATTATAAAGGTGAATAATTATGAATTTATTTATTTCATGGTGATCGTATATTCTTTAACACCCCCAAACCCCAGTGGTGGTCCCACCATGTCTTATACTTATATTTATAAGAATAAGACATAATTTTGAATACGCTTAGTGTGTGACCCTCTACATTTGAATCTCAATAGAAGTGAATAATATTCACAGACTAGGAGAGGAGTCTACAAAACCATTAATACCCCTAAGGATATAATTATTAGTCAATGAAATGAAAACCTCATACAAATACATTTCATGTAATATAATCTCTTTGTCCTGTGATATATCATAAACCAGATCACACAATTTTTATCATCATCCTTTCATTATTTATTGTTCATATACCTAATTGATCATACTTACCTTCTTCTAACATGGGTATGGATTTTATTTAAGGTATTATCATCTTGATTAACTAGTCTTGGGATATAACTTCCTTTCAGAAGTGAAATTTTTTTCTTGATTATTCAATCAACTTATTACCCCCAATGGTGCACCCAACACAAGATACCCCACCAAGAAATAAATGAAATGGTTTTTACTTTCATAAAAGTATGTGATAAAATAAAATACAATGATAAGAATCTCAATTTAGGATACCATTACATTTGTTCACAAATAGGAACTATTAATGACACTGAAAACATGTAATGTTCCTTTTGGTGGGTCAATCCTCATGATCTCATCTAATTAAGATCACCAGGTAAAAACTTCATGGGAATAAATCTCAATTATTATGAGACCCAACACCTAATAGTAAAACATAATATATTTCTAGACAAAATTATGTTCCTAAACCATAAAAAATATTTATAAGATTATTATCATGGTATCTCTAGGCTCTCACTATAACCTGGGAACCTCTATAACCTTTTGATATAACAAATAATCTATGAAAATTTACATGTAAATAGTGGACACAAAAATATCAACAATATTATGGTAAGTGTACATCATGCATAACTCACTATGTACATGATATCGTAATCGAAAAGTACCTTTCATGTTGGGTCTAGGGGACCAACTTTTAGAATAATCCCACCTCCACTAGAGACAAATTTCTAGCTTTAATTATTATCTCTCACATAATATGATCATGCTTGTAATAATATATACCTTTAGTCATTGGGCCTTCAATTCCTCTACTGTAGGGATACACTACAATCTACATCTTCACCTCCTTGAGTAATACTCCTCAAGAGATGATATCCCAGAGTATATTACTTTTTCACACTATCATAACTTGACACCTTGGTTAGTGCCAATATAATTATTATCATAATTTATATTATGATAAAACTTTACTTATTATGTGTGATTCCAATACCTCTAAAAAATACTTGTATATTTGACACTACTTATTCAGCTAAAACATAATCCACACGACACTTGATATTTGTAGATACAACTACTACTTGATTGACTAAGCTTCTATTTCTCATTACATAATACTAAATAAAATATTATATCATATTGATAAAAAAAGACTAGTTTGTATCCCATTATAACTAGGGTACCTTCTTCTCCAAGTACCAGGAACATATATCCTATACTCTCTCAAGTAAAATTGGATAGTTATGACTATTTCCCATGTAGTTCTCCTAGATTTTAATGATATTCTCAAAATATAAAGTATATGTTGGTAATATCATATCCATTATATAGAATGGAATAGGTGACTGATCCATATCTAGTGCTTATAAAATTATACTCACCACTTTAATCACCTCCCCTATCTCAAACATATCTTCTTGTAGATATTTATTCCATGTACATTAGTAACAATTATCTCTTAAATTGTTCCAAATTGTATTTATCAATAACTTTTCATCATAGGTACTCTGACCCAATCTATGAAAACCATTATATATACCTTAGTATATATTATTCTCTAAAACATAGGTTTTTAATTTAAGTCAATCTTTGAAGAGTTAATTTCATTCTAGTTTTAAATAACTATAAGAATAAAAAATTACTTTCCATATTTTATCAACATAATTTACTTGGAAAACAATGGTTCTCTAACTAACCTCATGTAGACACATATAAAAAATTCATTCCAAATGAATATTATATGATCTTGTTTCTTACTTCAGTCCAGAACTATATTTTAGTAACTTTCACCCTTTATTGGAATTATATAGTGTCACCAAATCCTTTTAATTGTATCGAATAGACACTTTCCAAGAAAAGTGGTCTTGACATCCAATGAAAAATATAATGATCATATAAAGTAGACATGAAAAGTATAATCCAAATAGATTTAGGTTTGATGTCTTTGTATAATCAATTAAGCCTTATTGGAATCACACTTATTCCACCCATGTATATTTTTACTTGAACACCACAAAAAAATTTACATTAATTGAAGAAACTATGAAAAGAAAAACTTGATTTTGGTACATGGAATCCATTTCCTGAATTCATATAAACTTTTTAATCACAGATAATTTCCATTTAATTTTTCCTTATAGGATACATTATTCTTAATGAATTATATATCACCAGCTGAGGTGAATTTAAAACAACCACTATGGTTTTATCCTTCCCATGTAGTATGTGTCTCTAGAACATCCCTTTTCCACAAGCTCTTATGGAAATTGTTGTTATGCCAGGTTGTTGGGAATCTACAGTCTTGAATTTACACCAGTGATTATTTCTCCCACTATCTCAAAACAAAATGTGCAAACTTTTATAAAAATATAGTCTATCACTTGACTATTAATTTTTCTATCATAGGGATTTATATAATATCCTATATGAACTATAGGATACTAACAGATATGAACTTTGTATTTTTCTTGATGTAAGTTTGTTTATATCTATAACTAAATATTTTCATCTAAAAAATGTTATTATTGCATGATTTATTTATATCATATAATAACTCATATTATATTAATTTTTATTATAGTTTGCATATGTTTATGGGGTAAAATTGCTATTTGTGAATCATGTCTTGAAAAATAATATATGTAACTCCAATGAATATTAATCTTAATATTGATTCTCATTTTATTTACATCCTGACACTGATTTGTATAAGGAAATGTTTGTTTATGAATTACTCCATAATATATTTTATTGATTATTTTTTTATGTAAGACACATCAGTGATATTCCTTACTTATATCACAATTTTTATGTATATAAAAAAAATATGATTTTAGAAATAAATCTACCCTACATTTCATGATTGATGAATGCTTGGTCAAGATATTATTTGTCTTATGAGAAAAAATATAATTATATCTTACAGTGATTCATATTTCATACTTCACTTTTACATTCCTTAGAAAACATAAAGGGATCTTATGATGTTTATTTACCGCTATCTTAACCAGGGAATATTACAACATCTTTAGCTGAACTAACTCTGAAATATTTTTGAATTACCTTTATTTATAAAGGTTTCCTTTTCTAAATCGAAACAATTAAATGTTTCAATAATACATAAGGTCTTTATATCCATATATTCCAAAACAATACTGGGTATATCATTGACGACTACATATTTTTAATAGATGAAGAATTATCTTTATACAACATTGTATAACTACGTCTTACATTTTATATTCATCAATTATTTCCAATGATTGAATAATTATTGATATATTAGTTGTGTATTATATGACACAAAAAATATTCATTCATACCTTTATACAATGGAAAAATTAGATAAATGTTTTGGTAATAATTAACCAAAGTTCAACTAAAATTGTTAAACTTATTATTTAGAAGTTGTGTACTTCTCACCACTAACTTTGGAATCACCCTTTCTCATCTGATTAGATAATTAATCATAATTTTTATAACATTTCTATTCCTAATTCTCTACTATATTAAATACACATATGTGATAATAATATTTTAATTAATAACCAAGAATTACAATAGAAACATCACATATAATGATGAATATGCACTAATTAGAAGGCTCTGCTTACTTTTTCTTCAATTCATTGCATTTGATCTTCCATAAATTTATCTTGTGACATGAGAAGATTATAACCTCATGTATGATGATCTACCTCAATAATTTGAAGGAAGTTGTGAAGGTTCTTGTGGTGTCACACTTTCAATTGTATTTTTCACCTTGTCTTTTAACTTGTTCACCATAATAAATGATGATTAATATTTTTTTAAGTTTTTATCAACTTGGAGAACACTACCCAATAGAAAATGATGAATTTTTCTATAACAATAATTTTTTAATCCTAAATGAAATTGTAAAAATTAGGTGAAAATTATATAAGAAAGGTATACATTGAAAGATCATGATCCATCTTTCAATTTACACATATTTAGTGTAATCATCACCCTATTCATATCTTAATTAACTTTCTCCTCATAGACTTCTCATAGATGAGATGAAATAATTTAGCCATCTATGTCCTGAATTTTTTTTCTACAAACCATCAAACATTGATAACAAAATTATGATGTAAAAATAAAATTTCTCATACATGAGTTTCATGTGATCAACTTTCACACACTCTCTTCTTAAGGTGTCTTAACATGTAGTGGGGACTTTGACACTTAGAATTTCTTATATTGTAGTACTTTCTGAAAGTTCCTATACTACTCTTGAAAATTAACATTGGTGACAATATGGTCTTTGAACAATATTTATCATAATATATAGATGAAATTACTTACCATTTTCAACAAAAATAAATCTTAATAAGATTAAAAAATTATCTTGATTACCAATTAGACATTAACCATTAATTAAACCATTAGATATCTCTCTATATTTTATCAAACCACAGTTTCCCTCACTATCAGATTTTGAATACTCATTAAATTTAGTATTATAGTGGAAAGGATCCCTAAATATTTTCCTAATAGTCCAAGATATTTCCATTTCACTACTCATAGAGTTTCAAGGTATGCATTTAATCAGACAATCACATTAACTCGTGACTCCTTGAAATATTTAGTGATGTTTCATCTTCTAGAAATTGTAAACTTTATTTACTAAAATATTTGACTCTAAAGATGTTTCATGATAGTTATGGATACTTATTTACTTTAATCTTTAGATAAGTTAACCCAATGATCTCCTAAGAACTTTGCAGTAGTATGAGGCACCCTCAAGTATGGTTGATGAACACCTCGTACACCAGATTTTGTTTGAATTTAAATTATGTAAGGAGTTAAGATTTAATATTTATTGGAGTGATTTTATTATTTCTCAACAAATTAGTTCATTTTCTATTTTATATTCATATATTATGGGATCTCACCCACAACTTCACAATGTAGTAAATATAAAATGTCCATCGCATATTAATTTTATTTAATCTATGCATTATTGTTTTATTATTTTACGTGTTCAGATTAACTTTCATATCCAAAAAATAATAATTGATTCATAAATTACATAATTTTTTTTTGATCTTGATAATTTGGTATTGGTTGATCCATTAATTATCAATTGATCAACCATGACCCTAGGGATAAAATACTCAACTTGTGTCTGAATCGTATCACAGTTCGCAACCTAGTCTGGTGTATCACTATATAATTTGGAATACCATCTCATAATGACATGGTTTACATCTTACAATGGCCTCGACTTTATATACAATCACCCGATAACATGTAAAATAAATGCATATAATATTTATGGACATGTAGGCTCTCATATATATAAATTAGGGTGAGATGATTCAAAAGTTTCCAAAATAAATTTAATTATTACATGCATCACACACAATTTTAATAAATAATTAAATAAATTAAAATACAAACATACATTGGCCAGTAGACACTAAAGATTTGTCACCACACATAAAAATGTAGAATAAAGTTATTTTTTTTAGAAATTTTTGTCGAGGTCATTAAATGAATTGAAATAATTCACTCTAATTTTTAAATCAAATAAATTATGTTACATGGTCCTAGGTTTAATTTTATTATATTAAAAAAATTAACTTAATTTATGTAAAATTTTAAATATTTATGGGCCCTGAGTGGTTTGGTAAACCCCTAAAAGTGGTTCCAGAACTATTTTGGACCTAAAATGGACCTAGTATGGTGGGAAGGGTTTGACCAGACCTAGACCGGGTCTGGATGACCCATCTTGACTATGGGATAACTACTTGGAGGCTCTCCCATATGTGAAATGCAGGGATATGAGATGGTAAATGTGGGTCGGTCGACATGTATGCCTATGGAAGGATCGTGCAATGAAGGTGTGTGGTAGGGGGGAAACTAACAGTGTGTGGTCGAGATATGTGGGAGCCAAGTTGCAAGAGGCTAGTAGAAGGCCGAGCGGAAAGGGGTCCTATGGGAGGCCAAGTATAGTGTCGGGCCAAGTGATGATGTAGGCCAACAATATTGTTCAGATAGTGGTGTGATAAAAGGGGGGCCACTGCAAGAGGTCAGTCAATAGGAGGTTGAGCAATGACAAGAGGTAACATAGCGAGAGGTGGCACGGTAGGCTGAGTGCGGTTGGAGGGAAGGCGGTGGGGTGATGATTCCATTGTCCCACAAAATTTATTATTATTTATTTTTATTATTATTATTATTATTATTTATCTGGGTTTATCTATCTCTATTAGATTTTAGGGGTTTTTTATAAGTCCTTATAATTTTGATAAAACAACGACAACCCCTATCCCTTTTTTCTTTTTTTGGTAGGCTAATAGCTCCCCCTACACATTTGGTTCCTTTAATTTTTGTTAGCTTCCCTAGAAAAAATCCAACCCTTTTGGCCTTATATATTTTTATTTCAAAATTTTAATATTATACATTTTTGAAAAAAAAAAGGTTTTAATTTTTTTTATGATTCTACAATTAAATGGAAACACTACCTAGTTAGAAAACCCTATTCCAGCCACCACAATCTAGTCAGAATACTTGAGTTCACTAGAATCCTCCATGGATCACGTCCTCAAGGTAAAAATATAACTTAAATATAAATATTTTCTTCAATTTTTAAACCCATAAGCATCAATGTCAATCTGATTCATAACTTCTAATAGTCACAACTTGACCGTCCAATGTTAGATAGAATCATCATCTATGACGATGAGACCATATTGAAACCCTCTTCTAATTTAATGAAAATTTAATATTAATTGTTTTAAACATTAATGTGATATCTCTGATACCAATTGAAGGTATTGAGGTGAATAATGGAGAATATGGTTCACGGATTTTATATGTTACATCACCGATTGATGTAACTTCTCTAGTGATACACAACCTGATATAAAATCCAAGGATCCCATGTAAAGATTTTAAGCACCAAAAATAAATCCAAATATTACATCATTAATTTGAGACCATGTTCAATAACCGCTCGGCACTAACAACCATTTATCAAAGGAACGGAAGCTAGATCCCTCTAGATCATCAACACACCCTTAGAAATATTCTAAAGAATCAATCGTTGAAATTATGGTGCTAGCATAGAGATCTGATGAATCATTTGACGTCCAGAAAGTCAACACAACATCGATCCTTTGATCTGTGAAGGAGAACTTAGATAAGTTTCATAGATTGAGAGCTTCTCTCTCTAGGATTCAAGAAAGAGGTGAGAGATGATCTGAAATTCATGCAATGAATAGTACCTCAATTGAGGGCCTCCTCCCTCTTATATAGTGAAGTAGAGAGTACCTAGAAATAGCTCCCCATACCACAAATATTTTTTACCTAAATAATAATATATAAACGACATATTATGACTAATTTAAGGAGTCACAAGTATCATTTATATTTTTATCACTTACTTATAATATAATAAGTATATTACATGATAAAAGCAAGGCAATAACTGGAATCATTATTCCTGAAGATATTAAATGAAATTTTAATATTAAAATAATATTATTTCATTAAATACTTTCCATGTATTCACATAAAATATTGTAAATACATTTAATAAATAAATTCAATACCAATTATTCTAAACACAAATAATAATGAATTTAATTACTACATGGTCATCGTATACTCTTGGACACCCCCAGACCCAGTGTTGGGGCCCATCATATCTTGTACTCCTATTCAAAAGAATAGTCCAAAATTTTGAATATTCTTAGTTTGTGACCCTTTAATCCCATATCTCTATAGTAGTGAATACTATTTACAACCAAGGAGAATATTATAGTAACCCATCAAGGCCCATAAGGAGATAAGGTGTAATCATAACACTATAAAAAAATGGTGTTTAGTGCTGGTTTTTTCACAGCGGTTTCGAAAACTGTTGATAAATGTGTTCTTGATAAACATTTAGCTGTGATTTTTTAGTGGCAGTTTTCAAAATAGACACTAAATGTTTATAAAATTTTGTTTAAATTTTGTTTTCATATTTTTTCAAATAAAAAATATAATTTATTTAGTGGTGGTTTTAAAAAATCACCTCTAAACTAAAAGGATTTTTAAAAAAAAATTATTTATCATTTATGATTTATGATTTATTTTTTACTCTCATATATAGTTTATTATTTATAATTTTAATTAATTATTATGTGTTTATTAATAAATGTTTATAATTATTAGCTAATGATAACATGAAACTTCAAACAAATCTACAAAAACCTGAAACAACATACTTTGATATCAAACAACCTTAACTTCTGATCCATGAGACCATTTTAGATTCAAAACTAGTCAAATTGATTCTTATTAAATGATATACAACCACATGATATTTAAATCATGTGATAATTAAAGGAAAAATATATATTAAAATTTAAAAAGGTTTGAAAATTGAACTTGAACTTTAAACGACCATAACTTTTGATCCGAGTGTCTGTTTAGGATTTACCACAAATCTAATTGAGGACTATGATGAGCTCTATGATGTGTAGCTTTGGAAATAGATATTTGAGTATTTCCCCCCTTTTACTTTTCCCAAAAAGGCCTAGAAGGCCTCTGAAACAAAGTTTTTAGTCGTCGACCACAATTTAATAAAATTCAAACGACTATAACCTCTGATCTAAGTGATCATTCATCCTATACCACATATTATATCGAAGATCATTTCATAATATTTGATTTGATTAGTTTTGGAGATGAAAAAGGACTCCTAGATTAGATTTTATTGTCATTTTAGTGTTTTTATGGTTTTTAGAGTTTCTTAACATTTTATGGTTTATTTATTTATATATAGTTTATTTATTATTAATTTATTCATTATTTATTAATTTTTTTAAATATTTTTTAAATATTTTTTAAATATTAATTAATTAATTAATTTAATTAATAATTAATTATCTGTTATTTATTATTAATTAATTAATTATTAATTACAATTTATTATTTATTTTTTGTTTGTTTGTTTATTCATTTATTTATCATTTTATTATTTATTATGTTTTTATTTCTTATCATATTATATTATATTATATATTTTTAATTAATTATTAATTATTTATCATTTATTTATTTATTTTTCATTATTTATTTATTTTAGTAATATTTATATATTAATATTTATATATTATTATTTATATATTATTATTTATATATTATTATTTATATATATATTATTTTTTATTTGTTTATTATTAAATTATTATGTAGTTATTGTGTACGCATTAATTATTAATTTATTATTAATTTATTTGTTTTTAGTTTATTTTTCATTTATTATTTATTTATTTACCTATTATTTATTATTTATTATTTATTAATTTATTTTCAATTAATTAATTTATTATTATTATTATTATTATTATTAATTTATTATCTTTTTATTTATTATCTTTTTATTTATTTATTTATTATTTATTCCTTATTGACTATTTATTAATTAATTAATATTTTTGAAATATTAATTATTAGTTATCAATTATTAATTAATAGTTATTATTTATTATTTATTATATATATTTATTAATTTATTTTTAGTATATTAATTAATTAATTTTTAATAGTGTATTATTCATTAATTATTTACTATTTAATTATTTATTATTTATTATTTATTAATTAATTGATAATTATTTATTTATTTACTCATGTATTGATTGATTGATTGATTGATTGATTTATTTATTATTTACTATTAACCTATTAGTTATTTATTTTTCATTACTATTTATTATAACCACTCATTGATTTAAATATTCCTTTAAAATTTTACAAGGTTCTTATCAAATAATTGTTTCCCTAATATTCTGGACAATTTTAGTTTTAAAATTTTATTTTGAAATTCAAAATTGTATTTTCCCCAAAAATGTTTTAATGGACTTTAATGATATTTCTATTCATTAATAATCATAACCCTTTATTTTCCTTACCCTCCATTAGGGATATGTTGTAATGATACCGTCCTTATTCTTTCTCTGGATAGTTTATAATCAATTTTACAAGATAAAGTATTGATATTCACTTTCTTGATTAATTTTCTAATCATTAACATTATCATGAAACATTCACTTTCTTGTGATGATTAGAAATTATATGTCCCTTAAATATCCATATTCATTGTCACAAATATTCTTCTTTTTTACACCATATATCATTTCTAAAAATAGTGTTTTACTCTGAATGTTATTTTATTGAATGGAGAAAACTTTAGTAAATATACATTCTCTACTCAATATAGATATTTATTGATAAGGAATATTTTTAGAAGTTCAATTGATCATTCAATATATCAGTAATGCTTTGGACATGCGGTAAAGGTGATTAACATGTGTATGTACAGGTGTTAAACAATAAGTGATGAGGTTATAATGATATCATTGAATGCATCCTTCTTGATTATAAGAAATTGAAATCATTAAAAAGGAGTTTTCTTCCAATTCATTAATTGTAATAACCTAGGATCAACCTATTCTCATAAATTGAATTCAAATAGAACTATTAGTGATATTTTAAAACTATCTAAAATCAATCCAAATTTGGCCACTTCATATCCAAAAACAAGCTATAAAATGTACATTTCTATAGGTTCATTCTTGGGTCTCTTAGGATTTGACAACCGAAGCTATAGTACAAGCGACCGCTAAACTATAAAAACATGGGTAAATTGTGGTGATAGCAAATTTTAGTGCCTTTTAAGTGGACCAAAATAAGTTTTCTTAAACACTATATTCCTTTTTTGAACTCTAATTATCTATTCTCACCCCACATGTCTCTTCTCAACCCGATTTAAATCTTATAGATGACCATATTGAACAAATACAAACACAAGAAACCTCTCCCTTCTTTGACTACCCCAAACCATGTGTAATGTAAAATGACGATCCTAGTTTTTACTGGTGGGAAAATAAAAACCAAAATCAACCACAACGTTTGAACTCCTATGCTCAATAAAACATCCTAACCTATAATGAGTTTAAATCTCAAAAAAGTAAATCTAAACATCCTCCAATTCAATTCTAGCAATATTATTATCCTCCTCGAGTAGAACATTACATGAGAAACCATTTCAACACATGAAGAGAATGATATATATGGTTTCATCATTGAGATTAGAAATGTAAATCACTGAAATAGTTATGGAACCCATTACTACTCATGTTGTCCCATCCTCATCACTGATAGAAGAATATTTTCTCCAAGAAACCACTCATGAAATGACTGATGAACCAACCCCTGAATTTAGGATAGATGAATAAGATCAACGAATTGTTGAATGGTCTTTAAATTATGAGGAAATTTATTTTTTTGGATTCAAAAGAATAGAATTTGACATCATCGATTGAGTCTTTGGAAGATAACCTCATTGATGATTTTTAAAAAACACCAGTCATTGAACGATTGATAGAAATCACAAATATTGAGTCCATAACCATTCCTAACACTAATCTTTTCAATTTTGTGGTTGAATATTCTGTTCAAAAGGAGCTAACTCAATTGAGAAATTTGGAAAATGGAACTGAGTTAGATTCAATGTATCAACCTATGTCTAAAAGTTTAAGCCAAACCAATCTAAAACTCATGGCCCCCTTCTTCTCCCAAGTATTCTATAATAAATGAAAATAAAAAACATCCAATTTTCATTTCATTTTCTCTCAATGATATTGAAAAGAAAAGTCCCTTTTCTGTCTTAAGAAACATTAGGAAATAATTTGGATGGAAACTTTTTGATATTCAAGGAATTAACCGATTAAATGGGCCCTTATTATTTTTCTTGAATCAATCTCCAAACCTTCTAGACAAACCCAATGGAAACTCAATAAACATCTAATATAAGTGGTAAAAATTTTAATCATTTTGATGCTTAAAGTTAGTATTGGGTAAGTTGGGGGGGTTCCAAGTCGAGATAACAACTTGAAACTAAGGGATTTATTGGAGGAAACCCAACATTAACATGGATTTTATTTTTTATGTCTTTTTTTGTATTTGTATTTAAAAAAATATCTTTTTAATTAAATATTTCTGATATTTATTTTCATATCCCCTTTTTGTTATTATTTTATTTTCTTTATTTATAATTTATTATTCTTTTGTGTAATATTTATTTTATATAATTATATATATATATATATATATCTGTGTGTGTGTGTCTATATTTCAAAAAAAAAAATAGAAAAAAAATAAAAATTAGAAAAAAAAATTATAATATAGATTTTTGTGAAAAAGGCCACACTCTAGGTCATGTAGATAACCCCATTGCGTTCGACTAATACATGGGACTTGAAATCATGATCTAAGAGAAATAGGGGAGTGAACCTACCACTAACATACAACTTATACTAATTCATTCTTCTATTTTCATTATTTATATAATTATATATGAAATTATTATATATGTATATATATAATTTTTTTTAAAAAAATTACTTATTCCTAGTATCGGTCTAGGGTATGCTAAAATAAACAGGTACTTTTCCCCTTACCTTTCATGTTTATTTTTTTAGTTAAGGTAAAACCTTGGTGTTTTCATTATACTCTAATTTTGTTTTAGTGTGATATTTATAAGCTTGATAAGTTTCGTGTTTTCAATGGAACCAAATTTCAACATGAGTTCAAACCCAGTACCCAATCATCCATGAGTAGCCTACATGTGATAAGGAGATCAAATGATTAAATAGGAGAAACAAGAACTTCAACTTCAACCACCAGGTGACTTCATTCCATGGTTCTCATTTTCAATTTCCTTTTTGAACTTTTCTTCTCTACCTCTACACAACTTCTAATATTTATTATCATTAAACACTTAATAAAGTGTCATTTTAAGTTTAAGGGGGGGGGGATGAAATCAAAAAAATTCTTTTTTTTGTATAAAAAAATAAAACAATTATTTGAAATGAAACAAATGTGTTCCTTAATATAAGAAAAAATTTCTTTAAACCTCAATATGATAATAAAAATTATAAAAATTGATACTAAATATAAAAAAGATTTCATGCCTTTATTCTGATTTTAATTCTAGATTAAGTTCTTGATCATATATTTTGGAAAGTTCAGTTTTCTGATCTGATTTTTCAACGGTTACATTTTTATTCAATTAATAATAAAATTCACAATGCACATATTTAGGATTTTGGGGTATTAGTTTGTTTTCTTGAGGTCCCATAATAAAATTCATAGTTTTGGTGATCGTTTTAATTTTTAACATGAGCATTAAAAAAATAAAAATCAGAAAGAATAATAATAATAATAATAATACAATTGTGTATAGAGTAATGGATTGACCTAATGTGTGGGTTTTAGCACATGGGGATCATGAATCCATAGTTTTCTGTCCCAAATTTGGGTATTTTATCTCTATTTTTTGTAATTTGAATTCATTTTTGTTTGAGTTAACTCGGGATGATTCCTTAGTATGTGAGCTTTACTTAGTGACCTAAGGTCTTTGAGCCTTAGATTCATCGGCAAAGTCTCGCTACATGGGATGACTTGATTGAGTGAAATTGCAATCACCATGGAAAAAATCCCAAAAAAAACATAACAAAATGATGAATACTCATATTAATATTAAAATGTGATTCCACCCTGCGATTCCATATTTTTTCCCATAAAAATGACCCCCCATGTCTGTTGTGATACCCCACACATCATCATGCTTAATTGAAATTGGTTGAAATGTGGTGATGAATTTGAATAATGGAATAATCTTGGGATTAAGATATACTTATGGAACTAGCTTTATTTACATTATTTTTATGGGTTTCATAATTGTTTGGCATGAGGTCCTTTGGAGAGCATTGTGTATTAAAATGTTTTTTGAAAAAGTAATTTCAAATTTCATATTTTTAAGATACATTTTTCTTGGAACTAGAAAAACTCATGTTTGGGGGGGGGGGGTGTGATTATCCACTAAAACAGGATAATATTTATTATTTATATTTTAATATTCATGTTATTAATTATTCATAAACATCATTTTTAGTGCATTTTATAATTTGAACATTATTTCACATTGTGATTGTATGTCCTTAAAATTCCCTATTACGTCGTATATTTTATAAAACCTCCAAAAACACCTAATGATATTGATTATATATTCATATTTTATTTTAAGGTCTCCAATTATATAATAATAAATTCATCCTTTTTGGTCACTTAAAGATTCATTTTGAATGACCACCAAAGTGGGCCTTGAACCAACAACATTCTGGGCAAACAAAATTGGACAAAAGCCCAATAAAATTACTGTAGTGGAAAATATCCAACCCCAATGATTCTCAAGAGTTAACTAGAGATATAATACATCATGGAGAACATTTCATTAAACAATGGAACAAGGAAATGCAGATATTTTAAGGGAGTTCTAGGCCTCCCAATTTGGGGATAGAATTATGGCCCAGATTCTATGTCCCAGAAAAACAACCCACCATTTTGATCATATATCAATAAAAAATATTTCCTTTGGGATGAAATTTTATAGTTTGTTAGGAGAAATATGGAGATTAATTTTCTTATTTTATGTCCCACTCCAATTAAGCCATCTTGAATCTCATTTCAATGCCTCTGTTTGGTGGATGCAAGCTGGCTTCTATTTCAGGTATAGGGTGGAAAAGTCCAAATTCCAAAAACATTCCACCACCCTTGGGATAAAATACTCAAGCAGGAAGACATGAACTATTGGGGGATCAACCAAGGACTATTGAAATGACTATTTAAGGTATTGGTGGTGATGGAGTTAAGAATATTTTTTATTCTTGTTTTCATTGTAATGTTATGATGCCACTTTGTGTTTGTAATCAAATTTCTCTCTCATTTAAGTTGTTTAATTCATCTTAGTTTCTCAATTAAATTTATTCTTATTATATGATTATATTATTCTTCATATCAAGTCGATATCATTTCTTTAATATTTGAATTTATTCACACCAAATCTTTTGAAATTTATCACACAAAAGGGGAGTGATTGTTATTTCATTGTTTCTAAATTCTTCAATTCCTCCCTCATGAATCTACATCATCTTCCATTGATATAACAGAATCAATGGAGGGATAACCCTCTTATGGTTTGATATAAAGGAGTAAGAAGGTTCTGTATTGGATTTTATTTATTACTCTATCAATTTTTAAAAATTTCATTTATTTTATTATTTCATTCAATAATTTTATCTGTTCCTCTTATTTAATTTTATCGCCACACTTTTCATGTGATAATAAGATCCTTTTCCCAATAGTTTTCATGAAAATTATCCTCCAAGTGTATATGTTATTATCATGTTTATGTGAAGGTGTTAAATATTAATTGATGAGGTCATATTTAATGAATCCTTCTGGAGTATAAGAAATTGATATCATTAAAAAGAAATTTCATCTAATTTACCACTTGTAATAACCTATAACCAACCCTTTCTCATAAATTGAATTCACAGATATATGTTCATTCTAATTTAAACTTATCTAATATTAACCTAATGTTGTCTACTTCATAGCCAAAAACAATCAATAGGATGTATGGGTATGTAGGTTCCTTTTTTGGTCTTCGAGGATTCGATAAACCATGATACACTACAAATGATAGATTGACCCTAAAAATTTGGGTAAATTTGGGAGAGACCAAATTTTGAAACTATTTTCGGGGACTTAAGAATGTTATGTTAGACATTGTATTCCTTTTATGACCTTGAATTCTCTATTCTAACCCACTTCTCTTTTCTCACCCCAATTTCACTCTTATGGATGGCTATTTTGAACTAATCCCAACATGGGAAACCTCACCTTATTTGACTACCCCAAAATAAGTGTGATTTACTATAACCATCCTAGTTTTTACTAGTGGGGAAAAACAAAATTAAAATCAGCCACAATGTTTGAACTCCTATGCTCAATAAAACATCCCAACCTATAATGAGTGTCAATCCTAATAAATATAATTTGAACATCCTCTAATGAATTTCCAACAATATTAATATCTTTATAGAGTACACCATTTGGATCAACCCATTTTACATCCAGATACACAAAAATTATTTGAGAAACTATTTGAATAAATTGAGAGAATGACTTCTGAGGTTTAATCATTAAGATTATAACTAAAAAGCATTAGAATGGTTATGGAATCCATCCCCACTCATGTTGTCCCTTCTTCATCACTAATAGAAGAATAGTTTCTCCCACAAACAACTCATGAAATTACTGAAGAACTAGCTTTTGGATTTTGGATATATGATGAAGATTAGGGAATTATTGAAGGGTCTTTAAATTTGACAGAAATTTAATTTTTTGATACAAAAGAGGTGAATTTGATATCATGGATTAAGTCTCCTGAATATAACTCAATTTATGATTTTTAAAATACAAAAATCACTAAACCATTGAGATAAATAAAAAACCTTGAGTCCATACTCATTCCCAACACTTATCCTTCAAATTTTCAGGTTGAATATTCTGTTCAAAATGAACCAATTCTATTTAGAAAATTAGAAAATGAAATTAAACTAGATTCAATGTATTGACCTGTGTCTAAAATATTTAGCCTAACCAATCTCAAAATCATTTCCCACCCTTCCTCTCCCATGTATTCCACCATAGGGGATAACAAGAAATGTTGAATTTTCATTTCATCTACTCTTAATACTAATGATAAGAAAATTATCTTTGATGTCTTAAGAAATATTAGAAAAGAAATTATATGGACACTTGTCTATATTCATGGAATTAGACCATTCATTGGGACCTATATTATTTTTTGAATTAATTTATTAACCTTATCACCAACCCCAATGTAAAATCAATCATGATATAATGGAAGTGGTGAAAACTTTAATCATTAAGATGCTAAAAGTTAGTATTAGGTTAGTTGGGGGGGTCCAAGTCAAGATAAAAACTTTAAACTAAGCACTTTCTGGTAGGAAATCTACCATCAACATGGATGTTATTTTATTTTCTTTCAAAAATTTTATGTATTTGTGTGTAATTTTTTTAAAAAAATCAACTTTTATTTTCATATCCCTATTTTGATCTTAATTATTTTTATTTGTTTTTAATTTGTTTTTCTTATGAGAAAAATATATTTTATATGATTTCATATATATATATATGTTTATATATATTTTAAAAAATGGTGAAAAAATAAAAAATAATAATATTTATTTTTGCACAAAAGGCTACACAGTATGTCGTGGGGGAAAACCCCGTCACATCCAGCTAATCCGTGAGACTCAAACCCATGACCGAAGTTAGAAAGGGGAGTGTGCCTGCCACTAACCTATGACTATTGGTGATTAATTATTCTAATTTCATTATTTATATACTTATATTTAAAATTAATATATATATATATATATATAAACATATATATTTGAAATTTTTACTTATTCCTAGTTTCGGTCTTGGGTATGCTAAAATAAATAGGTACTTTTCACCCCTTTCATTTTTTTGTTGTCTATTTTTAGTTAAGGGAACCCCTTGGAATTTCCATTGTGATTTAATATTGTTTTAGTGTGAGATTTTTAAGCTTAAAAAGTTTATTGTTTTCTATAAAACCAAATTTCATCATAAGTTCAAACCTTATCCTCAATCATCCATGAGGAGGCTGCATGTGATAAGGAGATCAAAGGATTAAATAAGAGCAACAATAAAATCAACTTCAACCACAAGGTGAATTCATTCAATGATTCTCATTTAAATTTATTTTTTGAACTCCTCGTATATGACTCTACTCACCTTCTAAAATTTCTTTTCTTTAAACACTGCAGACAGTATAATTTTCAGTTAGGGGAGATAAAAAAAATTCTTTTATGTACATACAAAAATAAAAAAATTATTTGAAATGAAAAAATGGTGTTCCTTAATGGAAGGAAAATTTTCCATAAACTTGAACATGATAATAAACAATCTAAAATTTAAATTTAATATCAAATAAATTATCATGCCTAGATTCTGATTTTAATTCATATTTATGTTCATGAGCAAAGATTTTGGAAAGTTCGGTTGTCCGATGTGATTTTTCACTGGTTACATTTTCGTTCAATTATTAAAAAAATTATCAACGAACGTACTTTGGATTGTGGGGTATTTTTTTGAGTTCGTGGGGTCCCATAATAAAAGGAATAGTTTTGGTGATTGTTTTAATTTTTACATGAGTATTAAAAAAATTCTCATAGAGGAATGGATTTACCTAATGTGTGGATTTCAACATTTGGGGATTGTGACTCCATAGTTTTCTAGCTCAGAGTTGGTAAATTTATCCCTATGTTTGGTAATTTGATTTTTTATTGGTTTAACTAAGGATTATGCCAAAGTATGTAAGCATCACTTGGTTCCCTAAATCCATCGAGCCTTATAGTCATCGTCAATGTTTCGCTATAGGGGTTGACTTGAATGAGTAAAATTTCAATTAGCATGAAAAAATTGAACAAAAACATAAAAATATTATGAATACTCATATTAATATTAAAATTTGATTCCACCTAGTGCTTCCATAATTTTCCCATAGAATAAAAATGACCCCCCATATGTATTGTGAAACACAACACATCATCACACTTAATTGAAATTAGATGAAATTTGGTGATTAATTTGAACAAAGGAATAAAATTGGGTTTAGGATATGATTCAAGACCTATATTGTTTTAAATGATTTTTATGGGTTTAATAATTGTTTGGTATGAGATCCTCTGGTGAGAATTGTGTATTAAAATGTTTTTAGAAAAGGAAATTATAATTTCATATTTTTTAGATACATTTTTCTTGGGACTAGAAAAACTCAAGTCAAGGGGTATGATTGGCCACTAAAAAAGGATAATATTCATTTTTTATATTATAAAATTCATGTGATTGATTAGTAATAAACACCATTTTTAGTTCATTTTACAATTTAAACATTATTTTACATTAGTATTGTATGTCCTTAAAATAAACTATTACATTGTACATTTTTGAACACCTCCTAAAACATACAATGGAATTGATATTATTTTAATATTTTATTTTTAGGTCTCCCATTATGTAAGGAACAATTCAACCTTTTGGATCACTGGGATATTCACTTTTAAAGACCACTAATGTCAACCTTGAAACAAAAACATTATGGGAAAATTGAATTGGGCAGTATCCCAATAAAATTTATGTATAGAAAAATATCCAAGCCTAATGATTCTCAAAATTGAACTTGAGATATAAGAAATCATGAGTAACATTTCATAAAATAGTGGACCAAGATAATTCAGATTTTAGAAGGAAGTTTCAGGTGGCCCAATTTGGAGATGAAATTATGTCATTAGAAGCTAATTTTGGTGCCTCTCTTTGGGGGTAAAAGTTATCTTCCATCTCAGTTCAAGGGTGGAAAAGTACAAATTACAAAATCATTCAGCCACCATAGGCCTATCATACTCAAGTATGAGGAATTGAAATGTCATGGGTCAAACCATTTCTATTTAAATTCATATTGAAGGCAGTGTTGGTGAAGGAGTTAAGAATATTTTGTTCTTAGTTTCATTGTAATGTTATATTTTCGATTTAGGTTTGTAATAACATTTCTTTCTAATGTAAGTTGTTCAATTCACATTATTTTCCTAATAAATGTTATTATTATTCTCTTATTTCGTTCTTATTCATATCACTGTTATACCTTTTCCCCAAGGTGTGAATTTATTCACACCAGACCTAGTGAAATTTATCAAAAAATAGTGTAGTGATCGTTATTTCATTATTTTTCAATTATTTAATTCCTCCATCATGAGTCTACTTCTGATTCCATTGATAGAATATAATAAATATAGGGATAAAAATCATATGGTTTTATCCAAAGGAGTATAAAGGTTTCTGATTGGATGTTATTTTTTACTCTATAAATGTTTAATAATTTCTTTTATTTGAGATTTTCATTTAATTATTTTCTATCTTCCTTATTGAATTTTATTGCCACACGTTTCATGTTCTAATAAGATATTTTACCTAGGAGTGCTGATGAAAATGATCCTCTATGTGTATAGGCGATTAACATGTGTATATGAAGGTGTTAAATAGAAATTGATGATGCTATATTGATTTCATTGAATAAATCCTTCTTGAGTATAAGAAATTGAAATCCCTAAAAAGGATTTTCACCCAATTCATCCTTTGTAATAAACTAGGGTCAAAACATTCCCATAAATTGAATTCACATAGATCTATTAGTGATCTTTTAAACCTATATAAAATCAACCCAAAGTTTTCCACTTCATATAAAAAACAATCCATAGGATGTACATGCTAATAGGTTCCTTCTTAAGTATCTACGGGTTCGATAACCTAATATACACTATAAGTGACCGCTTAGCACTAAAAAAGGGTAAATGTGGGAAATACCAAATTTTGGAACCATTTTTGGGGACCTAGGTAAGTTATCTTAGACAATAGAATCCCTTTATGACACCAAATTCTCTATTATCAACAAACATATCTATTCTCACCTTGACTTCAATCCTATGGATGACCATTTTGAATAAATATAAACTTGGGAAACCTCTCCCTTCATTGAATACCCCAAAAAAGTGTGATGTATAAGGAACATCCTAGTTTTCACTGGTGGTAAAACCAAAATCAAAATCAACAACAATTTTTGAACACCTGTTTTCAATAAAACAACCCAACCTATAATGAGTTTTAATCCCAAGAAATACAATATGAACATTCTCTAATAATATTACATGAATATTATTATCCTTCTAGTGTAGAAAATGTTGATCAGCCCCTTTTCTATCATGAAACAAAACAATTACATAATAAACTATGTCAAAAAAAGGATATAATGACTTTTGAGGTTTCATAATTGAGATTAGAACTAAAAATAATTGAAATTGTTATGGAACCCATTCCCACTCATGTTGTCCCTTCCTTATCACTGATAGAATAGTAGTTTCTCCCATAAACCACTCATGAAATTTCCAAAGAATCAAAATTTGGATTTAAGATAGATAAATAAGATTAAGGAATTGTTAAAGGCTCTTTAAATTAATAGGAAATTTATTTTTTGTATTCAAAGGAGGATAAATAGACCTCAAGGATTAAGTCTGCTAAATATACCTCCATTGATTATTTTTCAAAAATTCCAATCACTAAACCATTGACATTAATCAGAAACATTGATTCCACACCAATTGATAACACTTATCATTCAATTTTTTTATTTTAATTATCTGTTTTTAAGGATCCAATTCTATTGATAAAGTTGGAAAATGAAACTAAGTTAGAATCAAAGTCTCGAACTATATCTAAATGTGTTAGCTGACCTAATATTGAACTCATGGTCCTAACTTTATCTTACAAGTATTCTATCACATGGCATAAAAGTATTCAATTTTCATTTCATCCTCTCTTAATACCAATGATAAAAAATATATATTTGATGTCGTAAGCAAAAATCGGGAAGAAATTGGAAGAACCCTTTTCGATATTGATGGAATTATCCTATACACTAAGACCTATATTATTTTCCATGAATCAATTTCCAACGTTATTCCCAATCCCCATAGAAAATAAATAATGATCCAATGGATGTGTCGAAATATTTAATAATTCAGATGTTGAAAGTTCATATTGGGTAAGTTAGGGGGTCCAAGTCGAGAAAACAACATTGAACTAATCAATTTATGGGAGAAAACCCAACATCAACATGGATTTTATTTTATTTTATTTTATTTTATTTGTGTATTTTTGTGTAAAAAAATAAATTTTAAAAAAATATTTTCAACTTTGATTTTCATATCCCTATTTTTTTTTCTTCTTTTATTTTTATTATTTTCAATATATTGTTCTTATTTGTAAGATATATTTTATATGATTGTATATATATATATGTGTGTGTGTGTGTATTTGTGTATATATATTTTAAAAAATGGGAAAATAAAATAAAAAATAGAAAAAAATTATAATCTATATTTTTGCGCAAAAGGCAACATTGTAGGTTGTGGGGATAACCCCGTCACATTTGGAAAATCCACAAGACTCTAACCCATGACTAAAGGGAGACAAGGGAGTGTGACAAAAATTAAATTATAGGTTATAGTGATTACTTATTCTATTTTCATTATTTATATACTTATATTTGAAATTAATATATATATATATACTTTAAAAATTTTACTCATTCCTACTATCGATCTTGGGTATGCTAAAATAAGCTGGTACTTTTTTACCTTTCATTTGTATTTGATTGTTTTTAGTCAAGGAAACCCCTTAGGATTTCCATTGGGCTCTAATTTTGTTTTTATTTGAGATTTATAATCTTAATAATTTTCATGTTTTCATTGGAACCAAATTTCATCACGAGTTCAAACACAGTCCTCAATCATCTATGAGGAGCCTATATGTGACAAATAGAACAAAGGATTGAAAAAAATGTGTGCATTAATGGATGGAAAATTTTATTTAAACCTGAATATGATAATAAAAATTTTAAACTTTTGAGATGAATATCAAATAATATTTCATTCCATGATTATGATTTTAATGTATGTTTATGTTAATGAGAATAAATTTTGGAAAGTGTAGTCGTCCGATTTGATTTTTCACTCGTTAAATTTTCATTAAATTAATAAAAAAATTCACAATGCATTTCCTTTGGATTATGGGGTATTATTTTTATTTCTTGGGGTCCCATAATAAAAGGCATATTTCTGGCGATCATTTTTATTTTAACATGATTATTAAAAAAATAAAAAAGAATACAATTGCACGTAGAGAAATAGATTGAAATAATGTGTGGCTCTAGTCACCAAGGGACCGTGAATCCATAATTTTATGGAATTGAGTTGGGAATTTTATATCTATTTATGGTGATTTGAATTTTTTTTATTTAGTTAACTTGAGATAATGCCTGATTATGTGAGATTCACTTGGTTCCCTAAGGTCTTTGAGCCTGAGACTCATCAACAAAGTCTCGCTATCAGGGTATACTTGATTTAGTGAAATTTAAATTACCATCGAAAAATTGAAAAAAAATGATGAATACTCATATTAATATTAAAATTTTATTCCACCTAGAGCTTCCATATTTTCCCCCTAGGATAAAAAATGAACCCCTGTGTTTATTTTGATACAAAACACATCATCTTGCTTAATTTAAATTGAATGAAATGTGGTGATGAATTAGAAAAAAGTAATGGGATTTGTCTTGGGATGTTATTATGGACCTAGATTTTTTTAAATGATTTTGTCAGTTTCATAATTATTTGGTATGAGGTCCTTTGGCAAGAATTGTGTATTAATATGTTTTTAGAAAAGGAAATTAGAATTTAAAATTTTGGAGATACATTTTGCTAAGTACTAGAAAAACTCACATCGGTGGGTGTGATTGGCCACTAAAAGAGGATAATATTAATTTTTTATATTATAATATTCATTTTATTTGTTATTAATAAACACCATTTTTAGTGAATTTTATAACTTGAACTTTATTTCACATTGGGAATGTATGTGTTTCTTAAAATACACTATTACGTGGTACATTTTTAACACCTATTAAAACACCCAATGGTATTAATTTTAATTCACTATTTTATTTTCTGGTCTCCCATTCTGTAAGGAACAATTCATAGTTTTGGATCATTCAGATATTCACTTTTAACAATCACCAAAGTGGGCCTTGAAAAAACAACATTCTGGGGGAAGTGAATTAGACTATAGCCCAATAAAATTACTATATCAGACAATATAAAAACCCAATGATTCTAAAAATTGAAACAGAGATATTATAAATCATGTGGAACATTTCATTAAATTGTGTACCAATATAATTTGGATGTTTTAAGGGATTTCCAAGAATTCCAATTTGAAGATAAAATTATGGGCTAGATTTTGTGTCCAAGAAAAACAACCCATCATTTTGATCATATCTAAAAAACAAAAATTTGATTTGGGATGAAAATTTATAGACTATTATGATATATCTGTGTATGAATTATCTTTTTCTATTTCACACTTAAATTAATTCATTTAGAGTATATTTTTTGTGCCTCTGTTTGGTGGATGAAAACAGGCTCTCGTTTTGGGTCAAGGGTGGAAGAGTCCAATTTTCACAAATGTTCCACCACACTAGGCCAACTATACTCAATTAGGAAGACTTGAAATGTTGGTTTTAGAAGCATGAATCTTAAAATATCTATTTAATTCAGTTTTGGTGAAGGATTTAATCATCTTTTGTTCTTAGTTTCATTATAATGTTATACTGCGACTTTGTGTTTGTAACCACATTTCTTTCTCATGTAATTTGTTCAATTCACCTTAGATTATTAATACAATTTCTTTAATATATTCTATTATTATATTATTATTAATATCACATTAACACCTTCTTTTCAAGATGTGAATTTATTCACACCAAGACTTATGAAATTTATCACACAACAGTGGAGTGGTCATTATTTCATTGTGTTTCAATTCTTCAATTCCTCCCTCATGACTCTAATTCTACTTATATTGTTATAATAGAATCAATGGAGGGATAAAACTATTATGGGTTTATCAAAATAATTATAAAGGTTTTTTATTGGATGTTATTTATTACTCTATAAATGTTTAACAATTTCTTTTGTCAGAGTTTTTCATTAAATGGCTTTCTCTCTTCATCTTCCTTATTGAATTTTATCACCACACTTTTCATATAATAATATGATCTTTTACCTATGAGTGATCATGAAAATGATCCTCTTAGTATATAGGTGATTATAATGTGTATCTGAATGTGTTAAACAGTAAATGATGTGGTTATATTGATTTCATTGAAAGAATACTTCTTGAGTCTAGGAAATTAAAATTGTTAAAAAGAAATTTCATCCAATTCATCCCTTGTAATATCCTAGGATTAAACCTTTATAATAAATTGAATTTTCATATATCTATTAGTGATATTTTAAACATTTCTAAAATCAACCCAAATTTTTCCATGTCATATCCAATAAAAATCTAAAGGATGCACGTGTCTGTCGGTTCTTTATTAGGTCTCTGAGGATTCAAAAACCTAAGATACACTACAAGAAACCTCATAACCCAAAAAACATGGGTAAATTTTGGTGAGACCAAAATTTGGAACCATTTCTGGGGACCTAGGTTAGTTATCTTAAACACTAGGATCCCTTTCTGACCTTGAGTTCTCTATTCTCACCCCCACTTCTCTGTTCTCACCCAGATTTCACTCCAATGGATGACTATTTTGAATAAATCCAAATATGGGGAGCCTCTACCTTCTTTGATTACCCCACACTAAGTGTGATGTACAATGACCATCCAAGTTCTTACTGGTGGTAAAATAAAAATCAAATTCAAACACAATGTTTGAACTCTTATACTCAAAAAAACATCCCAAATTATAATGAGTTTCAATCCCAACAAAGACAATTTGAACATCCTCTGATGAAATTATTGAAATATTATAATCCTCCTAGAGTATACCATTTGGATCAACCACTTTCTCATTCTTATAAACACACATTTCTTGAGAATCTAAGTAAAAAATGGATATATTGACTTTTGAGATTCCATCATTGAATTAGAACTACAAATCATTGAAATGGTTATGGAACCCATTCCCCTTATATTGTCCCTTCCTCATAACTGATTGAAGAATATTTTAATCCACAAACCACTCATGAAATTATAGAAAAACCAACTGTTGGATTTGGGATAGATGAAGAAGATCAATTAATTGTTCAAGGGTCTTTAAATTATGAGGAAATAGTTTTTTTGGATTCAAAAGTGGAGAATTTGACATCATGGATTGAGTCTATCGAATATAACTCCATTTATGATTTTTCATAAACACCAATAATTGATCCATTGATAGAAATCTCAAAAATTGAGTCCATACCCATTTCTAACACTGATCTTTCAACTTTTTTAGTTGAATCCTGTATTTAGAAGGATCCAATTTTATTGAGAAATTTAGAAAACAAAACTGAGTTAGATTCAAAATAACGACTTGTGTCTAAAAGTGTTAGCCTACCCAATCTGAAACTCATGGTCCACCCTTCCTCTCCCAAGTATTCCATCATAGGGGATAAAAAGAAATTCAATTTTCATTTTATCAACTCTCAATGATAATGATAAGAAAATTATGTTTAATTTCTTCAGAAAGATTATGAAATAAATTTAATGGACCCTTTTTAGTATTCATGGAATTAAAAAATTCAATAGTACCTGTATTATTTTTCTTAAATCAATTTACAAACCTTCCCACCAACCGTAATAAAAAATCAATCAATATCTAATGTAATTGGTGAAAATTTTTATCATTAAGATGCTAAAAGTAGGTATTGGTTATGTTGCGGGGTCTAACTCAAGCTAACGACTTTAAGCTAAATGATTTATGGGATCCAACCCAACATAAACATATATTTTATTTTATTTTACTTGTTTTTTTGTATGTATTTGTGTGTAAGAAATCAGTTTAAGAAAATATTTTCAAATTTTATTTTCATATCCCTTTTTGTTTTTCTTTTATTTTATTTATTTTTAATTTTTTTCTTATGTGTAACATAGATTTTTTATGATTGTATACATATACATGTGTATATATATTTTAAAAAATGGTAAAAGAAAATAAAAAATAGAAAAAAATTATAATATAATTTTTTTGGCAAAAGGCCACACTATAGGTCATGGAGAAAACCCTGTCACGTCCGACTATGCCGCGGGACTCAAAACTATGACCGAAGGTAAACATGGGAGTGTACCTCCCATAGACCTATGTCTAATAGTTCTTCCTTATTCTATTTTCATTATTTTTATACTTATATTTGAAATTAATATATAAACACACATATATATTTCTAATTTTTTTTAAAAAATAATTGTTCCTAGTATCGGTCTTAGCTATGCTAAAATAAACAGGTACTTTTCCCCTTTCCTTTTTTCTTTGTCTAATTTTAGTTAAGGTAACCTATTAGGGTTTCCATTGTACTCTAATGTTGTTTTAGTGTGATATTTAGAAGCTTAAGAAGTTTTTTGTTTTCAATGGAACCAAATTTATTCATGAGTTCAAACCCTATCCTCAATCATCCATGAGGATCCTGCATGTGACAAGGAGATCAAATGATTAAATAGGAGAAAAAAGAAATTCAACTTCAACCACCAGTTTACTTAATTCCATGATTACTATTTTGAATTTACTTCTTGAACTCCACTTCTCTTCCTCTACTCACCTTCTAAAATTTCTTTTCTTTAAACACTGGGGACAATTTAATTTTATGTTGGGGGGAGGTGAAATAAAAATATTTATTTTGTGGGCATAAAAAATTGATTTGAAAATGAAAAAATGTGTTCATTAATGGAATTAAAATTTTCATTAAACATAAACATGATCATAAAAATTATAAAATTTAAACTAAATATCAAATAATTTTTCATGACATGATTCTGATTTTAATGCAAGTTGATATTCATGAGAAATGATTTTAGAAAGTGAGGTTGTCCGATATGATTTTTCACTAGTTAAATTTTCATTCAATTAATAAAAAAAATAACAATACATATCCTTTGGATTGTGGGGTATTCGTTTGAGTTCTAGGGGTCTCATAATAAAAGGAATAGTTTTGGCTGTTTTTTTAATTTTAATATGAGTATAAAAAAATCAAAAAAATAAAAAATAAAATTGCGTGTAGAGGAATTGATTGACCTAATGTGTGACTCTTGGATCATAGAGATCATGACTCCATAGTTTTCTAGGACAGATTTGGGAATTTTATCTCTATTTCTGTAATATTGAATTATTTTTCATGAGTTTACATGAGATGATACATGAGAATATGAGCTTCACTTGGTTCCCTGAGGTCTCTGAGCCTCACAGACATCGAAAAAGTCTCTCTATTGGGGTTCACTTGATTGAGTGAAATTATAGTTAACATAGAAAAATTGAAACAAATCATAAAAAAATTCTGAATACACATATTAATATTAAAATGTGATTCCACCTAGTAGTTCCATCTTTTTTACCTAGAATAAAAATGACCTGACATGTCTATTGTGATACACAACACTTTATACTGGTTAATTGAAATTCGATGAAAATTGGTGATGAATTTGGAAAAAGGAATGGGATTGGGATTGGGATATTCTTCTGTAACTGGCTTGTTTTAAATTATTTTTATGGGTTTCATAATTGTTTGGTATGATGTCCTTTGGTGAGCATCGTGTATTAATTATTTTTTTGGAAAATGAAATTCGAATATCATATTTTTGAGATACATTTTCTTGGGACTAGTAAAACTCAAGTAGGGGGTGTGATTATCCAATAAAATAGTATAATATTCACTGTTTATATTATAATATTCATGTTCTTCATTATTACTAAACACCATTTTTAGTGCACTTTACAATTTGACCATTATTTAACATTAGGATTGTAAGTCCTTAAAATGTACTATTACATGGTACTTTTTTGAAAACATCATAAAAAAACTAGTGGTATGGATTGTATTTTAATATTTTATTTTAAGGTCTCCCATGATTTAATGAGAAATCCATCCTTTTGTATCACTTGGATATTCTTTTTGAAAGACCACCAAATTGGGCCTTGAAACAACAATATACTAAGAAAATTGAATTGGACAACATCCCAATAAAATTATTGAAGTAGACAATATCCAAGAACAATGATTATAGATAGTGAACTAGAGATATAATAAATCATGATGAATATTTCATTAAACAATTGACCAAGATAATTCAGATGATTGAAGGGAGTTCTAGGTGGCCTAAGTTGGAGATGAAATTCTAGGTAGATTCTGTGTCCTAGAAAAACAAACCACCATTTCGATCATATCTCAAAAACAAAAATTTAATTTGGGTTTAAATTTTACATCCTTTTATGATCAATCTATGGATGAATTTTCTTCTTCTATGCATCACTACAATTCTATCATTTAGAAGCAAATTTTTACACCTCTATTTGGTTGATGCAATCTCACTTCCATTTTGGGTCAAGGGTGGAAATGTCTAAATTCCAAAAACTTTCCACAACCCTATTTCTATCATACTCAATTGGAAAGACTTGAAATATTGATGGATAGAACCATGTGTCATTAAATGCCTATTTAAGGCATTTTGGGTGAATGATTTTAGCATCTTTTGGGTTTTGTTTCACTATAATGTTATGATGCCACTTTGTGTTTGTAATCTCATTTCTTTATCATCTAAGTTGTTAAATTCACTATAGTTTCTTAATAAAAGTTATTCTTATTCTCTTCATATGTTATTATTAATATATATTTTTATATTTTTTCAAGGCATGAATTTATTCACACAAATCCTTGTAAAATATTTCATAGAATGGTGGATTGATTGATATTTCATTATTTTTTCAATTCTACAATTCCCCCCTCAGGAGTCTAATTATGCTACAATTGATTGAATAGAATCCATGTAGTGATAAAACTCTTATCTTTTCATCCAAAGGAGTAGAAAGTTTTTTTATTGGATGTTATTTCTCACTCTATAAATTTTTAATAATTCTTTTTATTTGATAATCTCATTCAATGATTTTCCCTCTTCATCTTCCTTATTGAATTTTATCACCATACTTTTCATGTGATAATAAGATATTTTACCTAATAGTGATAATGAAAATGATAATCCATGTATATAGTTGAATATAATGAGTATGTTAAGGTGTTAAACAATTATTTATGTGGTTATATTGATTTAATTTAGTAGATACTTCTTGAGTCTAAGAAATTTAAATCATTAAAAAATAATTTCAACTAATTCATCCCTTGTAATTACCTAGGATCAACCCTTTCTCATAAATTGAATTCACGTAGATCAGTTAGTTATCTTTTAAACCTATACAAAATCAACCTAAAGTTTTCCACTTCATTGAAAAAAACAATCCATAGGATGTACATGTCTGTAGGTTCCTTCTTGGGTATTTGAGGATTTGACAACCCAAACTACACTAAAAGTGACTTCATAACCCTAAAAACATGGATAAATTTGGGTGATACCAAATTTTATCACCATTTCTAGGGACCGAAGAAAGTTATCTTAGATACTATCATCCTTTTATGACATCAAATTCTCTATTATCACCCCCACTTCTCTGTTCTAACCCCAATTTCAATCCTATGGATAACCCTTTTGAACAAATCCAAACTTAGGAACCCTCTCCCTTCTTTGACTACCCCAGACCAAGTGTTATGTAAACTGACCATCCTAGTTATTACAAGTGGTAAAATCAAAATCAAATTCAACCACAATGTTTTAACTCCTATTTTAAACAAAATATCCCAACCTATAATAAGTTTCAATACCAAAAAAGACAATCTGAACATCCTCCAATGCAATTACAGCAACATTATAATACACATAGAGTATACCCATCGGATCAACCCCTTTTCCACCCTGATACAAAACCATTACTTGAGAAACAATGTCAAAAAATGGAGATAACAACTTTATAGGTTTAATCATTTCGATTATAACTACAATGCATTAAAATAGTTATGGAACCCAACTCAACTCATTCGGTCCCTTCATAATCGCTGATAGAAGAATATTTTCTCCCACAAACCACTCGTTAAATTACTGAAGAATAAAAAATTTTATTTGGGATAGACTAATAAGATCAAGGAACTGTAGAAGGGTCATTAAATTAGGAAGAAATTTATTTTTTAGATTCAAAATAGGATAATTTGACATCATGGATTGAGTCTCCGGATTATAACTCCATTGATGATTTTTAAAATACACCAATCACTAAAAACAATGAGGGAAATCACAAAACTTTTGTCCATTCCCATTACAAACATTTATTTTTCCAATTTTTTGGGTGAATATTCTGTTCAAAAGGATCCAATTTTATTGAAAAATTTGGAAAATGAAACCAAGTTAGATTCAATGTCTTGTCCTATGTCTAAAAATGTTAGCCAAACCAATATTTAACTCATGGTACACCCTTCCACTCCCAATTATTCTAGTATATGGAATAAAAAACATTCAATTTTCATTTCATCCTATATCAATGCCAATGATAATACAATTCTCTTTGTTGTCTTAAACAAAAATAGAAAAGAAATTTAATGGACCCTTTTCGATATTCATGAAATTATCCTATTCATTAGGACCTGTATTATTTTTCTTGAATCAATTTCCAAACCATACCACAAACCCTAATGGAAAATAAATCATGATCTAATGGAAGTGGAGAAATATTTAATCATTAAGATGCTTAAAGTTTATATTTGGTAAGTCGGGGGAGGGGGGTCCATGTTGATCTAAAGACTTTAAACTAAGTGCTTTCTGAGAAGAAACCCAACACCAACAAAGGTTTTATTTTATTTTCTTTGTTATTTTTTTATGTGTAAAAAAATAAATTATAAAAAAATATTTTCAACTTTTATTCTCATATCACTTTTTTGTTCTTATTTTATTTTTTTATTTTTAATTTGTTGTTGTTATGTGTAGTATATATTTTATATGAATGTATATATATGTTTGTGTGTGTCTGTATTTTAAAAAATAGTAAAATAGAATAAAAAAATTAAAAAAATTATATTATACATTTTCCATAAAAGGCCACAACATAGGTTGTGGAGACAACCCTATCGTTTCTGGCTATGCCATGAGACTTGAACCCATAACTGAAGGGAGACCAGATAGTGCACCTACCACTGACTTACATATTATAGTGCATCCTTTTTTTATTTTCATTATTTATATTATTGTATTTTAAATTAATATATATATATATATATATATATATTACTTATTCCTAGTATCATTATTGGGTATGATAAAATAAACCAGTAGTTTTTTCCCTTGCCTTTCGTCCTTGTTTTTTAGTTAAGGGAACCCTTTGGGATGTCCATTGTCCTCTATTTTTGTTTTAATGAGAGATTTGGAAGTTTAAGAAGTTTCGTGTTTTAAACGAAACCAAATTTCATTAGAAGTTAAAACATAGTCCTCAATCATCCATGAAGAGCCTACACATGACAAGGAGATAAAATGATTAAATATGAGAAATAAGAACTTCAACTTCAATTACTAGGTGACTTCATTCCATGATTCTGATTTTCAATTTCCTTTTTGAACTCCTCTTCTCTGCCTCTACTCACCTTCTAAAATTGTTTTTATTTAAAAATTGTGGATAATGTTATTTTAAGTTGGGGGATATAAAATAAAATATTTCCTTTGTGTAAAAAAATTAAAAAATTGATTTGGAATGAAATTAATGTGTGCCTTAATAGAAGGAAAATTTTCTTTAAACTTGAACATGATAATACACATTTAAAATATTGGAACTGAATATCAAATAATTTTCCATACCTTCATTCTGATTTTAATGCAAGTTGAATTTCATGAACATATATTTTGGAAGGTGTGGTTGTCCAATGTGATTTTTAGTTGTAACATTTTCATTCAATTAATAAAAAAAATTCACAACCCATGTACTTTGGATTCTGGGGTATTATTTTGAGTTCTTGGGGTTCCATAATAAAAGGCATAGTTTTGGTGATCATTTAATTTTAACATGAGTATTCAAAATAAAAAAAATAAAAAAATAAAAAAATAAAATTTAATGTAGAGAAACGGATTTAACTAATATGTGTATTTAGACACTTAGAAGTTGAGAATCCATAATTTTATAGCCCAGAGTTGAGAATTTTATCTCTTTTTATGGTAATTTGAATTTTTTTTTGATTGAGTTAACTTTATATGATTCCCAAGTATGTGAGCTTCACTTGGCTCCCTAAGGTCATTAATCCTAGGAGTCATTGGGTAAGTATTGCTACAGGGATTGAATTGATTTAGTACAATTTCAAATACCATAAAAAAATAGAAAAAAACATAAAAAATGATGACTAAATATTTTAATTTTAAAATGTGATTTCACCTAGTGATTTCATCATTTCCCCTAAGAATTAAAATGAACCTCCAAGTCTATTGTGATACACAACACATCATCACACATAATTGAAATTGGATGAAATGTGAAGATGAATTAGAACAAAGGAATGGGATTGGTCTTGGGATTTTCTTCTAGAACAATGTTTTTTAAAATGATTTTTATGGTTTTAATAATTTTTTGGTAAGTGGTATTTTGGTGAATATTGGGTATCAAAATGTTTTTGGAAAAGGAAATTAAAATTTCATAATTTTTAGGTACATTTTTCTTAGGACAAGAAAAAATCAAGTAGGGAGGTGTGATTAGCCACTAAAAGAGGCTAATATTCATTGTGTATATTATAATATTCTTTAATTTCATTATTCATAAAAACTATTTTTAGTGAATTTTACAATTTGAACATTATTTCACATTATGATTGTATGTCCTTAAAATTCACTATTACATGGTACATTTTTGAACACCTTCTAAAACATCCAATGGTATTGATCTTAATTTCATATTTTATTTTCATGTCTCCCATTCTATAAGGAAAAAATTCATCATTTTGGATCACTTGGAGATTTACTTTGAAAAGCCACCAAATTGTTCCTTGAAACAACCACATTCTGGTTGAAGTGAATTGGACAGTAGCCTAATAAAATTACTGTAGTGGACAAGATACAAGCCCAATGATTCCAAAAATTGACCTGGAGATGTAATAAATCATGGGGAAAATTTTATTAAACAATTTACTAAGATAATTATGATGTTTGAAGGGAGTTCTAGGTGGCCCAAACTAGAGATAAAATTCTAGGCCAGATATTACTTCCTAGAAAAAAAAACCAACCATTTCGATCATATCTTGAAAAAATTCAATATGTGTTGAAAATGTATGGCATTTCAGTGGAAATACCAAAGTTTATTTTCATATTATATGTCCCACTCCAATTTGGGAATCTATAAGATCATTTCAGTGCCTCTGTTTGGTGGATGCATGTTGGCTACCATTTCATGTCAAGGGTGGAAAAGTCCAAATTCTAGAAAGTTTCCACCACCCTATTCCTACCATAATAATGTGGGAAGACTTAAATAGTTAGGGGATCAAACCATGCCCCTTGATATTCATATTTAAGGCAGTGTCAGTGAAGTATCTAGCAACATTTGTGGTTAAATTCACTGTAATGTTATGTTACTACTTTGTGTTTGTAATCTCATTTCTTTTTCTTGTAAGTTGTTCAATTCACCTTAGTTCCTTAATAAAAGTTCATATTATTATCTTATTATGTTCTTCTTCAAATACAATTGATATCGTTAACTCATGGTGTGAATTTATTCACACCAAACCATGTGAAATTTATCACACAATGGTGGAGTGATAGTTATTTTATTGTTATTCAATTCTTCAATTCCTCCATCATGTGTCTACTTCCACTTCCATTGATAGAATAAAATAAATATAGGGATAAAAATCTTATGGGTTGATCCAAAAGAGTATAAAGGTTGTATATTAGATATTATTTTTTACTCTATAAGTGTTTCATAATTTATTTTATTTGACCTTTTCTTTCAATGATATTCGCTCTTCCTATTCCTTATTTAACATTATCGCCACACTTTTCATGGGATTATAAGATCCTTTACCTAGGAGTGCTCATGAAAATTATCCTCTAAGTGTATATGTTATTATCATGTGTATGTGAAGGGTTTAAACAATAATTTATGATGTTATATTTATTTCATTGAATGAAACCTTCTTGAGTCTAGGAAATTGATATTTTTTGAAAGGAATTTCATCCAATTCATCCCTTGTAATATCTTAGGATAAACACGTTCTCATAAATTGAATTCATGTTTATCTATTAGTTTTATTTTAAAACATTCTAAAATAAACCCACTGTATTTCACTTGATATCAGAAAACAATCCATAGGATGTATGTGCCTATAGGTTCTTTCTCAGATATCTAAGGATTCAACAACCCAAGATACACTACAATAATATTATTAACCCTAAAAACATGGGTAAATTTTTGTGAGCCCAAATTCTGTAACCATTTTTGGGGACCTAATTAAGTTATCTTGGACATCAGAATCATTTCCTATCCTCAAATTCTCTATCATCAACCCCATTTCTCTATTCTCACCCCAATTTTACTCTTATGGATAACCATTTTAAAGAAATCCAAATATTGGAAACCTCTCCTTTATTTGACTACCCCACACCAAGTGCGATGTACAATGAACATCCTAGTTTTTAATGTTTATAAAATAAATAATAAAATTCAACCAAAATGTTTGAACTCCTACGCTTAATAAAACATCCAAACCTATAATGAGTTTTAATCCCAAAAAAGACAATCTGAACATCCTTGAGTGAAATTCTAGAAACATTATTATCCCCTTAGAGTAGACCATTTGGATCAACCCCTTTTCCATTGTTTTAAATAACCATTACTTGAGAAATTATGTAAAAAATGGGTAGAATGACATTTTAGGTTACATCAATGAGATTAGAACTACAAAGCATTGAAATAGTTTTAGAACCCATTACCCCTTATGTTGTACCTTCCTCATCACTGGTAGAAGAATATTTCTAAGAAAAACACTCATAAAATTATTAAATAAATAACCTTTTGATTTGTGATAGACGAAGAAGATCAATGAATTGTTTAAGGGTCTTTAAATCAGAAGGATATCGGGTTTTTTGATTCAAAAGAGTATAATTTGGCATCATGGATTGAGTCTCCTAAACATAACTCCATTGATGTTTTTTAAAAACACCAATTACCAAACCAATGACAGAAATCACAAACATGGAGTGCATAACCATTTAAGACACAGAAATTTCCAATTTTTTGGTTGAATATTTTGTTTAAAAATATACAATTCAATTGAAAACTTAGTAAATGAAACTGAGTTATATTTAAAGTCTCAAAATGTGAATAAAAGTTTTCACCAAACCAATCTCAAACTCATGGTACACACATCCTCTCCTAAGTATTCCATAATAAGTGATATTAAAAAACATTCAATTTTCATTTCATCCTCTCTCAATGATAATGATAATAAAATTCTTTGTTTTGTCTTAAGCAAGATTAGAAAACAAATTGGATAGAAATTTTTCGATATTCATAGAATTAGACTATTCATTGAGACCTGTATTGGTTTTCTTGAATAAATATCCAAACCTTCATACTAACCCCAATGGAAAATAAATCAAATCTAATGGATGTGGTGAATATTTTAATCATTAAGATGTTGAAAGTTGGTATTGGGTATGTTTTTGGGTTCACGTCGAGCTAACAATTTTAAACTAAGCACTTTATTAGAGGCAACCCATCATCAACATGGATTTTATTTTATTTTATTTTTTATTTTAATTTGTGAATTTTTGTGTAAAAAATCAATTAAAAAAAATTCAACTTTTATTTTAATTTTCCCTTTTTTCTTATTCTATTTTCTTTATTTTTAATTTTTTTTCTTATTTATAATATATATTTTATCTGATTGTATATATATGTCTGTATATATATTTTAAAAAATAATAAATAAAATAAAAAATTTAAGAAAAAAAATATAATATAGAAGGCTATATATTTGGTCATGGGGATAACCCCATCGTGTCCGACTATGCTGCGAGACTCGAACCCCTGACCAAAAAGAGATAGGGGAGTGATCTTACTACTGACCTACAGATTATAGTTCTTCCTTATTCTATTTTCATTATTTATAGACTTATATTTGAAACTAATATATATATATATATATATAATTTTTTTTGGAAAATTTTACTTATTCCTAGTATTGGTTTTGGGTATTCTAAAATAAACAGGTACTTTTTTCTCATTTCATTTTCTCTTCATTTGTTTTTAGTTAAAGGAACCCCATGAGTTTCCATTATGCTCTAATGTTGTTTCAGCATTAGATTTAGAATCTTAAGAAGTTTTGTGCATTCGGTGGAGTCAAATTTCATCATGAGTTCAAACCCAGTCCCCAATCATCTATGAGGAGACTTCATGTGATAAGAAGATCAAAGGATTAAATAGAAGATATAATAACATCAACTTCAACCACAAAGTGACTTTATTCCATGATTCAAATTTTAAATTTCCTTTTTGAACTCCTCTTATCTACCTCTACTCACCTTCTAAAATTTATTTTCATTAAAAAATTGGGAATGTGTTTTTTTATGTTGCGGGGAATGATGAAATAAAAAAAATTCTTTTGTATGAGTTAAAAAAAATAAAAAATTTGATTTGAAATGAAAAATCATGTTCCTTAATGGAACAAGAATTTTATTTAAAGTTTAACATGATAATACACATTGCATTTATTTAAACTGAATATCAAATATATTTTCATGACTTGATTTTGATTTAAATGTATGTTTAAGTTCATGAGCCTAAATTTTGGAAAGTGTGGTTGTCAGATGTGATTTTACCCCACAACATTTCCATTTAATTTATAATGAAATTCAAAATGCAGGTCCTTTGGATTGTGAGGTATTAGTTTGAATTCTTGGGGTCCCATAATAAATGTCATATTTGTGGTGACCATTTTAATTTTAACATGATTATTCAAAAAAATAATATTAATAATAATACAATTTCACATATAGCAATGCATTGATCTAATGTGTGGCTTTCGACACTTGGGGATCGTGACTCCATAGTTATTTGGCCCATAGTTGAGAATTTTATCTTTATTTGGGGTAATTTAATTTGTTTTAGATTGAGTTATCTTGAGATGATGCCCGAGTATGTCAGCTTCACTTGATGCCCTAAGGTCTTTGAGCTTAGGAGCCATCAGCAAAGTCTCCCTATAGGGGTTGACTTCATTGAGTATAATTTCAATTACCATAGAATAATTTCCAAAAAAACTTAAAAAAATGATGAATAATCATATTAATATTAATATGTGATTCCGCCTTGAACTTCCATCTTTTTCTCATAGAATAAAAATGAACCCCCATGTTTATTGTGATATGTAACACATCATCATGCTTAATTGAAATTGGATGAAATGTGGTGAGGAATTTGAACTAAAGAATGGGATTGGTATTGGGATATGATTTTGTACATAGATTATGTTAAATGATTTTTATGGTTTTTAAAATTGCTTGGTATGAGGTTCTTTGTTGAGAATTGTGTATTAAAATGTTTTTGGAAATAAAAATTTCATATTTTTGAGATACATTTTACTGAGGACTAGAAAAACTCAAATGGGGGTGTGATAATACACTAAAAGAGGCTAATATTCATTGTTTATTTTATAATATTCATGTGATTAATTATACATAAAAACCATTTTTTACACATTTAACAATTTTATCATTATTTCACTTTGGTATTATAAGCCCTTCTTAAAATTCACAATTATATGTTACATTTTTGAACACCGTCTAAAACACCCATTGGTATTTATTTTTTTAATATATTTTTTCTAGTCTTCCATACTGTAAGGTACAATTCATCATTTTTTATCACTTGTAGATTCACTTTGAAAGACCACCAAAGTGGGCCTTGAACCAACAACATTCTGGGAAAAGTGAATTTGATAGAATCCCAATAAAATTACTGTAGTGGAAAATAAACAAGCCCAATGATTTTAAAAATTGACCTGGAGATATAAAACAACATGGGGAATATTTTATTCAATAGTGTACTAAGATAATTCAGATGTATGAAGCGATTTACAAGCTTCCCAAGTTGGAGATAAAATTTTAGGCTAGATACTACGTCCCAGAAAAACAACCCAGTATTTTGATTATATCTAAAAGAAAATTTGACTTTTGTTGAAATTTTATAGGATGTTATTGGACATACCAAAATTAATTTTTATCTTCTATGTCCCACTACAATTTTGGAATCTAGAAGCTCATTTCAACACCTATTTTGTGGATTTTTATTGGCTACCATTTCAGGTCAAGGGTGGAAAAGTCCAAATCCCACAAACTTTCCACCACCCTAGGCCTACCATAATAATGTTTTAAGACTTTAATGGTTGGGGTATCAACCCAATCCTCTTGAAATGCATATTTAATGCAGTTGTAGTGAAGAATTTAAGAATCATTTGTGGTCGGTTTCATTGTAATGTTATGTTACCACTTTGTGTTTTTAATTGCATTTCTTTCTCATGTAATTTTTTCAATTCAACTTAGTTTCTTAATAAAAGTTCATCTTCTTCCCTTATTATATTCTTCTTCATATCACATTAATACCATTTCCCCATGGTGTGAATATGTTTACACCAAACCATGTGAAATTTATCATACAATGATGGAGTGATTGTTATTTCATTGTTTTTCAATTCATTAATTCCTCCCTCATGAGTCTAATTCCAATTCCATTGGTTGAATAGAATTAATGGAGGGATAACCCTTTTATTGGGTAATCAAAAGTAGAATAAAGGTTCTTAATTAGATTTTATTTTTTACTCTATAATTGTTCAATAATTTTTTTACTTGATTTTTTCATTCAATGAATTTCTCCCTTCTTTTTCCTTATTGATTTTTTTCTCTACATTTTTAATGTTATAAAAATATCTCTTAATTATGAGTGTTTATGAAAATGATACTCCAAGTGTATAGTTGATTAATAAGTGTATGTGAAGGTTTTAAATAGTGGGTGATGAGGTTATATTGATTTTACTGAATTAATCATTCTTGAATCCCAGAAATTGAAATCATTAAAAATGAATTTCATCTAATTTGTACCTTATAATAACCTAGGATAAACACTTTCTCATAAATTGAATTCACATAAATCTTTTAGTTCTATTTTAAACCTATTTAAAATAAACCCAAAGTCATCCCTTTAATAGCAAGAAACAATCCATAGTATGTACATGTCTGTAGGTTTCTTCTTTGGTCTATTAGGATTCAACAACCCATGATACACAACAACCAACTGCTTAAACCTAAAAATTTGGGTACATTTGGGTGAAAACAAATTTTGACACTGTTTTTAGGGACCTAATTAAGTTATCTTAGACACTATCATCCTTTTCCATCCTCCAATTCACTATTTAACCCCCACTTTTCTGTTCTCACCCAAATTTCAGTCTTATGGATAACCATTTTGAACAAATAAAAACATTGGAACCCCCCCTTCTTTGAATACCTGATATCAAGTGTGATGTATAATGACTATCCTAGTTTTTACTGGTGGGAAAATCAAAATCCAAATCAACCACAATGCTTGGACTGCTATCCTCAACAAAAAATCCCAACCTATAATGCATTCCAATCCCAACAAAGACAATAAAAGTATACACTAATTCAATTCCAGTGATATTATTATCCTCATAGATTTGACCATTTGGATTTACCAATTTTCTATCCTGATAAAAACCCATTACTTGAGAAACTATGTCAAAAAATGTAGAGAATGACTTCTGAGGTTTCATTATTGGCATTAGAACTACAAATCATTAAAATGGTTATGGAACCCATTCCCACTCATGTTGTCCCTTCCTCATCAATGATAAAATAATATTTTCTCCAAAAAACCACTCATGAAATTACTAAAGAAACAACCTTTGGATTTGGGATAGATGAAGAAGATTAAGTATTTTTTTAAGGTTCTTTAATTTAGGAGGAAATTAATTTTTTGGATTCAAAAGAGGATAATTTAACATCATGTATTGGGTATCTTGAATATAACCCCATTTATAATTTTTAAAAAATATAAATCACTAAACCATTGAGATAAATCACAAACATTGATTCCATAACTATTGATAACACTGATATTTCTAGTTTTGTGGTTGAATCTTCAATTCAAAAGGCTCCAATTCTGTTGAGAAATTTGGAAAATGAAATTGAGTTAGATTCAAATTATCAGCCTGTGTCTAAAAGTGTTAGACAAAACAATCTCAAATTCATAGCTCACCCTTACTCTCCCATGTATTTCATAATATGGGATAAAAAATTCAATTTTCATTTCATCCTCTTTCAATTAAAATGATAAGAAAATTCTCTTTGATGTCTTAAGCATGATTAGGAATGAAATTGGATAGACCCTTTTTGATACTCATAGAATTATCCTATTAAATAGGGCCTATATTATTTTTATTTAATTAATTTAATAACCTTCCCATCAACACCAGTGGAAAATAAATCATTATCTAATGGAAGTGGTGAAAAAATTAATCATTAAGATAGTAAAAGTTGGTATTGGATAAGTTGGGGGGTCCAAGTCGAGCTAATGAATTTAAAATAAGATATTTATTGGAGGCATCCCAACATCAAGAGAGATTTAATTTTATTTTATTTATTATATTTTTTTTGTGTATTTGTGATTAAAAAAATTTATTTTAAAAAAATATATATTTTCAGCTTTTATTTTCATATCCCTATTTTTTTCTTCTTTTATTTTATTAATTTTTAATTTTCTATTCTTATGTGTAATATATATTCTATATTATTATATATATATATGTGTATATATATATTTTAAAAAATGGGAAAAGAAAATAAAAAATAGAAAAAAAATATAATATATAATTTTTTGCAAAAGGCCACATCGTAGGTCATGGGGACAACCCTTTCATGTCTAGCTAAGCAGTAAGACTCAAACCCATCACTAAAGGGAGAAAGGGGAATGTGCCTACCACTGACCTAAAACTTATGGTGATTCCTTCTTATATTTTCATTATTTATATACTTATATTTGAAATTAATATATGTATATATATAGATAATTTATAAAAAATTACTTATTCATATTATCAGTCTTTGGGTATGCCAAAATAAACAGGTACCTTTTTCCCCTTGCATTTTTTATTTTTTTTAGTTAAGAGAACCCCTTGGGGTTCTTATTGTTTACTAATGTTGTTTTATTGTGATATTTGAAAGCTTAAGAAGTTTCTTATTTTCAATGGAACCAAATTTCATCACGAGTTCAAACCCAGTCCCTAATCATCAATCAGGATCATATATGTGACATGGAGATCAAAGGATTAAATAGTAGCAACAAGAAATTCAACCTCAACCTCCAGTTGACTCCATTCCATGATTATCATTTACAATTTCCTTTTTAAACTCATCTTTTCTACCTCTACTCACCTTCTAAAATTTCTTTTCTTTAAACACTGGAGACAATGTTATTTTATTTTTTGGGGATATGAAATAAAAAAATTTCTTTTCTGTGCATGAAGAAAATAAAAAAAATTAATGTGAAATAAAAAAAATGAGTTCCTTAATAGAAGGGTGTTTTTATTAGATCATGAACATGATAATACACATTTTAAACTTTGAAATTTAATATCCAATAATTTTTCATTCCTTGATTCAAATTTTTAGTCAAGTTTAAGTTCAGGAGTATATATTTTGGAAAGTGTGGCTATCCAATGTGATTTTCACTAGTTACATTTGAATTTAATTAATAAAAAATCACAATGCACATACTTTGGATTGTGGGGTATTAGTTTGAGTTCTTGGGAAACCATATTAAAAGGCATGGTTTTGGTGATCATTTTAATTTTATCATGAGTATTCAAAAAGAATAAAAAAAATACAATTGTGTGTAGAGAAATGGATTGACATTATGTGTGGATTCCTACACTTGGGGATCATGACTCCATAGTTTTCTTTCCCATATTTGAGCATTTTTTCTCTATTTGTAGTAATTTGAATTTTTTTATTAGGTTAACTTGAGATGATTCACAAGTATGTGTGCTTCACATGGTGCCCTATGGTCTTTGAGCCTAGGAATCATCGACAAAGTCTCATTATAAGGGTTAACTTGATTGAGTGAAATTTAAATTACCATGGAAAAATTAAAAAAAACATAAAAAAATGATCAATACACATATTAATATTAAAATGTGATTCAACCTTTCACTTCCATCTTTTTTTCCAAGAATAAAAATGAACACCCATGTCTATTGTGATATACAACATATTATCATGCTTAATTGAAATTTGATGAAATGTGGAAATGAATTTGAACAAAGGAATGAGATTGGGATATACATCTAGACATATCTTGTTTTAAATAATTTTTATGGGTTTTGTAATTGTTTGGTATGAGGTCCTATGGTGAGCATTGTGTATTAATTTTTTTTTGGTAAACAAAATTAAAAATTCATATTTTTGAGGTACATTTTTATCAGAACTAGAAAAACTCAAGACAGTGGTGTGACTATCCACTAAAAGAGTCTAATATTAATTATTTATATTATGATATTTATTTTATTCATTATTCATAAACAACATTTTTGTGAATTTTACAATTTGAACATTATTTCACATTATGATTGAAAGTCCATCCTAAAATTCACTATTACATGTTACATTTTGGAACACCAACTAAAACACTCGATGGTATTGATTTTATTTTAATACTTTTCTTTTAGCTCTCTGATTATGTATGACGCAATTAAACCTTTTGGATCACTTGGAGATTCACTTTGAAAGACCACCAAAGGGGGCCTTGAAACAAAAATATCCTCGGTGAAGTGAATTGGACAAGAGCCCAATGAACTTACTGTAGTGGACAATATAAAATCCCAATTATTCTCAAAATTTTGTTGAGTCAATAAGGGTTTCCTTATGACTTTTCCATTACTTCATTCAATGGGGTGATTGTTAATTCTTTAAGGATTTCCTTATGACTTTACAATTCCTCTTGTTTTGAAAATCAAAAACATCTTTTCTTAATGAAAATTTCATTTTACCCTGAGTTTACTTCTATAAGGAAAATTTCCTTCCCCAAGGAAATTTACCCTTACCTCATTTTCATTGTTCATATAATTTTCTTTCTAAGTGTAAAATTCAGATTGAAACCAAAAACACAGAATCCTATAATTACTGAGATATGAAGAATTCTCTTTTAGGATATGAATTCTTGATATGAACTCTCATGAAGTTTAACTCTGAATTTTGGATACAAACTCTCATTAAGTTCAACTCCGAATTATGGATACGAACATTCATGAAGTTTGACTCCGAATTCCGATTATGAAACTATGAAAAGCTCGACTCTGAATTCTGATTACGAACTTATGAAAAGTTCCAATCCGAATTATGACTCTGAATTCTGGTTACGAATTCTTATTACGAACTTATCCAAGTTCTAACTCTGAATTCTCATGAACTCTGACTCCGAACATTGTGAGTTCTGGTTCTGGATTCCTATGAATCCAGACTCCGAATTTCATTAAAATTTAGACTTCGAAAGTCTATAGAATTCAGGTTTCGAATTCCTAGAAAATGGAATTTGAATATCTTTGTACTATAGACTCCAAATTCTATTTTGGTTAGAATCCAAACTTTCATTTACTTTCATTCTGAATATCTGATTTTAGTTATACATACACTCATTTTTTATAAAACGATGTCGTGCTTTCAGTTATCAACTAACCGTTGTTTGAGTGACATGTGTACTGGTCCCTCTAAAATTTAAGGGAAAATATAACCGTTGGATGAGGGAGCCGACTGTTGGAACCATGCCTATAAATAGAATCTCATTTGAAAGAGCACATTACTACTTTGAGAACAACTTTGATAACTGTGCTTACATGTTGTTGAAGTGATTTCGAGAGAGAGAGGCTCTTATAAACTCTCAGGCTTCATGTAGAAAGTTTTGTACTGCTCATTAAAACATTGCTTCATGCAGATTTTCAAAGTGAAGAGGTTCAATTTTCTTGAAATCAGAGACTTCGGGTTGTGAAGTCAGAGGTGCCAATTTCCTTACAAATCGAGGGCTTGTGGGGATAGCAATACAGATACCAATCTTTGGATTGATGGCTTACCTGGGTTTGGGTAAGACAGAATTTCGTGAAAGTATAAATCAAGGGACCACTTATCCAGGGTTGTTGGATACCCTCCTATTTGGGTTAAAAGAGTTACTGACTATTATTTGTAGTATTTTGTTTTCCGCTGTGTATTTTAGTTGTTGAGGAAATTATAACCTTTATATACTTCTTTAAACTTGTACTCTGATTTCATAGGATTCTATAGGCTTTAAGGCAGAATCTTATTTGTTATGAACTTTTATTATGTTTCATTTCCAAAATCACTTTTTCCAGAATCAATCAAGATAATAGAACTTAGAGGTGTTATGAATTTTGGTTACACAAAATTTCCTTAAGGAGTTTTTAAAAGTATAAAATTCACCCCCCTCTTGTATTTGTATCTCATTTTACATATTCAATCCTACATTAGGTATCATAGAGTATATCATACTCAGACATACCATCTAAAAAATTTAAATGAATATAAAAAAAATCATGGGGTAATTCTCATTAAATAATGTCCCAAGATAATTCTTATGTTTGAATAGAGTTAAAGGAGGCCCAAATTGGAGATAAAATTCTGGTCCAGATTATGTGTCTCAAAAAAACTATCCACCATTTTGATCATTTCTTGAAAAAAATCCATTTGGGATGAATGTTTAATGGATATTATGATACATATATTTATGAATTTTCTTCTACTATGGCCCACTACAATTCATCCATTTAGAAGCTAATTTTGGCACCTCTTTTTGTTTGATGAAAACTAGATACCATTTCATGTATAGGGTGTCAAATTCCAAATTCCGAAAACATTATACCACCTTAGGCCTACCATAACAAAGTGGGAAGACTTGAAATATTTGGATATTGAACCATGCCTCTTTAAATTACTATTTAAGGTATTTTTAAGGAAGGATTTAATCAAATTTTTTGCTTGGTTTCATTGTAATGTTATGCTGTCGCTTGGTGTTTGTAATATGATTTCATTAACATGTAAGTTGTTCAATTCACCTTAGTTTATTAGTAAAAGTTCGTATTCTTTTATTATTATATTATTCTTCATATCACGTTGACACTATTTTATCATGTTGGAATTTATTCACACCCAACCTTATGAAATTTAGCACACAACTGGGGAGTGATCATTATTTTATTGTTTTTCAATTATTCAATTCATACATCATGTGTCTACTTCCACTTCCATTGATAGAATAGAATCAATGGATGGATAACCATCTTATAGATTTATACAAAGGTGTATAGAGGTGCTATATTGGATGTTATGTCTTACTCTATAAATTTTTAATAATTTATTTTATTTGAGTTTTTCATTCAATTATTCTCTCTCTTTCTCCTCCTTATTGAATTTTATTACAACACATTTATTGTGATAATAATATCATTTACCTAGGATTCCTCATGAACATGGTCATCCGGGTGTATAGGATATTTTCATATGTATGTGAAGGTTTCAAAAATTAATTGATTCGGATATGATTATTTCATTGAATTAATCCTCCATAAGTCTAAGAAATTAATATCGTTAAAAATTAATTGAATACAATTCATCCCTTGTAATAACCTAGGATCAAACCTTTATCATAAATTTAATTCACATAGATATATTACTGTTATTTTAAACCTATCTAAAATCAACCCAATGTTAGACACTACATAGCCAAAAACAATTATGTAACCCATTCCACTCATGTTATACCTACCTCATCACTGATAAAAAAATATTTTCTCCCAAAAACCACTCATGAAATTATTTGAGAACCAACCTTTAAATCTTATATAGATGAAGAAGATCAAGAAACTTTTGAAGGGTCTTTTAATTAGGAGGAAATTATTTTTTTGATTCAAAAGAGGATAATTTGACATCATAGATTGAGTCTCCTAAATACAACTCCATTAATTTTTTTTTAAAAACAACAACCACTAAACCATTGAGATACATCACAAACATTGAGTCCATGCCCATTCCTAGCACTGATCTTTCTAATTTTGTTGTTGAATATTCTATTAAAAAGGATCCAATTATATTGAAAAATTTGGAAAATGAAAATAAGTTAGATTTAAAGTCTCGACCTGTGTCAAAAAGTGTTAGCCAACCCAATATCATACTCATGGTCTATCATTACTCTCTCAAGTATTCTATAATAGGGGATAACAAAAAACATTCAATTTTCATTTCATCCTCTATTAATTCTAATGATAGGAAAACTCACTTTTATTTCTTAAGAAAGATTAGGAAAGCAATTAGATGGAACCATTTTGATATTTAGGGAATTATCCTATTCACTAGGACCTATATTATTTTTCATTAATCAATTTCTAAACCTTCCCCCACCCCCAATGAAAAATAAATCCTGATCTAATGTATGTGGTGAAAAATTTAATCTTTAATATACTGAAAGTTGGTATTGGGTAATTTGGGGGGTCCAAGTCGAGCTAACGACTTTAAAATAAGTGATTTAAAGGAGGAAACCTAGAATCAACATGGATTTTATTTTATTTTCTTTGTGTTTTTGTGTGTAAATAATAAATTTAAAAAAATTCAACTTTTATTTTCATATCATTTTTTTCATCTTTTATTTTTATTATGTTAATTTTTTGTTCATATGTGTAATATATATTATATATGAATATGTACATATATGTGTAAATATATTTTAGAAAATGGTAAAATAAAATACCAAATATAAGAAAAAAATATTATATAGATTTTTGCATAAAAGGCCACATCATAGGTTATGTGGAAAATCCTGTCACATTCGGCTAAGTCACGAGACTCAAACCAATGACAGAAGGATGATAGCGGAGTGAAATTACCACTAACTTACACCTTATATTTATTTATTCAAATATTTTTCGTATTTATGTAATTATATTTGAAATTAATATATATATATATATATATTAAAAAAATTACTTGTTCCTAGTATCAGTCATTGGTTTTCTAAAATAAACACGTAATTTTTCTCTTTTCCTTTTTTCTTTGTTTCTTTTTAGTTAAGGGAACCCCCTAGTGTTTCCGTTGGGATTTGATGTTGTTTTAATGTGATATTCATAATCTTAAGATGTTTTGTGTTTTCAATGGAAAAAAATTTCATCATGAGTTCAAACCCAATCCTTAATCATCCTTGAGAAGCCTGCATGTGACAAGAAGATTAAAGGATTAAATAGAAAAAACAAGAAATTCAACTTCATACATTACATTACTTCATTCCATGATTATCATTTTCAATTTTATTTTTAGACTCCTTTTCTTTTCTTCTACTCACCTTATAAAGTTTATTTTCTTTAAATACTCAGAACCGTGTTATTTTAAGTTGGGGGGAGATGAAATAAAAAAAATTGTGTGTATAAAAATTTGAAATGAAAAAAATGTGAGAATTAAGGAAAATAAAATTTTATTTAAACATGAACATGATAATACACAATGTAAACTTTGAAATTGAATATCAAATAATATTTCATGCATTAACTCTTATTTTAATTAAAGTTTATGTTAATGAGAATAGATTTTGAAAAGTGTGGTTATCTAATGCGATTTTTCACCATTTACATTTTCATTCAATAAATAAAAAAATTCAAAATGCACGCCATTTGAATTATGGGGTATTAGTTTGATTTCTTGGGGTCCCATAATAAAAGGCATAGTTTTGGTGATCATTTTAATTTTAACATGAGTATTCAAAAAATAATAATAACAAATAATAATAATAATAAAATTACAAATAGAGTAATGGATTGAACTATCGTTTGGATATTAGAACTTTTGGATCCTGAGTCCATCATTTCCAATCCAAGATTCGTTCATTTATCTCTATTTTGGGTAATTTTAATTTTTTTTTGATTGAGTTAACTCAAGATGATGCTTGAGTATCCGATCTTCACTTGGTCCCCTAAGGTCTTTGAGCCTATGAGTCATTGAAAATGTCTCACTACATGGGCTGAATTGATTATGTGAAATTTCAATTTGCCTAGAAAAATTTCAAAAAAAAATAAAAAATGATGAATAATCATATTAATATTAAAGTGTGATTCCGCCTAACACTTCCATATTTTTTACCTAGAATAAAAATGAACCCTTGTATCTATTATGACACACAATATATCATCAGGTTTAATTGAAATTAATGAAAGGTGGGGATGAATTAGGAAAAATGAATTTGATTGGTATTGGGATATGATTCTAGAACAAGCCTATTTTAAATGCTTTTGACAGGTTTAATACTTGTTTGTTATGAGGTCTTGCGGTGATCATTGTGTATTAAAATAATTTTGGAAAAGTAAATTCGAATTTCATATTTTTGATATGCATTTTACATAGGACTAGAAAATATCAAGTTGTGGGGTGTTATTATCCACTAAAAGAGGCTAATATTAATTATTTATATTATAATATTCATGTTCTTCATTATTTATAAACACCATTTTTAGTGTATTTTACAATTTGAACATTATTTTACATTAGGATTATACGTCCTTAAAATCCACTATTACATGGGACATTTTTGAACACCTCCTAAAACATCTAATGAAATTGATTACATTTTCATATTTAAATTTTAGGTATCCCATTTTTTATTTAATAATTCATCCTTTTGGATCACTAGGAGATTCACTTTAAAATATCACCAAAGTGTGCCTTTAACTAACAACTTTTTGGGGAAAGTGAATTGGATAGAAGCCCAATAAAATTATTGTATCAGAAAATATACATGACCAATGATTCTCAAAATTTAACTGTAGATGTAATACATCATGGTGATAATTTTATTCAATAGTTTCCCAAGATAATTAGGATGTTTGAAGGGAGTTCTAGGTAGTCCAAGTTAAAGGTAAAATTGTATTCCAGATTCTATATCCCAAAAAATAGCCCTCCATTTCAATCATATCTAGAAAACCAAAATTCTATTTGGAATAAATTTTTATAGGATTTTAGGAGACATCCAAGGATGAATTTTATTTTTCTATGTCCCACTCCAATTCCTCCCAGAAGATCATTTTGGTGCCAATGTTTGGTGGATGCAAGCTGGATTCCATTTTGGGTCAAGGGTGGAAAATTACAAATTACACAAACTTTCAACAGCCCTAGGCCTACCATACTCAAGTGGGAAGACATTAACTGTTCGGCGATAGACTAATTCCTATTAAAATTCCTATTTAAGGTAGTTTTGTTGTAGGAGTTAATAATATTTTGTGCTTGGTTTCATTGTAATGTTATGTTTCCTCTTTGTGTTTATAATCACAGTTCTTTCTCATTTTATTTGTTAAATTAACCTTAGTTTATTAATAAAAGATTTTATTATTCTATTATTCTATTATTCTTCATATCACATTGATACCATTTCCTCAAGGTGTGAATTTATTCACACCAAACCTTGGGAAATTTATCCCACAATGGTGGAGTGATCATGATTTCATTGTTGTTCAATTCTTCAATTCCTCCTTGATGAGTCTACTTATGCTTCCATTTATAGAATTGAATAAATAGAGGGAAAAACCTCTTATGGGTAGATCCAATGGATTAGAAAGGTTCTGGACTGGATTTTATTTCTTACTCTATAAATTTTTAATAATTTATTTTATTTGAGTTTTTCATTCAATGGTTTTATTTCTATTGCTTCCTTATCGAATTTAATGCCACAATTTTCATATGCTAATAAGATCCTTTACCTAGGAGTGCTCATGAAAATTATCCTCCAAGTGTATAGGTGGTTATAATGTGTATGTGAAGGGTTTAAACATTAATTGTTGAGGTTATATTGATTTCATTGAATGAATCCTTCTCAAGGTTGATTACTTGAAGTCATTAAAAAATAATTTCAAACAATTCATCCCTTTTAATAAGCTAGGATCATATATTTCTCCTATATTGAATTCACATATATATTCTAGTGATCTTTTAAACTGATCTAAAATAAACCCAAATTTTTCCACTACAAAGAAAAAACAATCAATAGGTTGTGTGTGTCTTTAGGTTCCTTCTTAGGTCTCTGAGGATTCGACAACCCATGCTACACTAAAGCTGACCGCTTAACCCTAAAAACCTGGGTAAATTTGGGTGAGACCAATATTATTTACAGTTTCAATCCAAGTAATAAGTCTTTACTTATTACCTTATGAATCCATTATTTATTTTTCGCATAAAAATCTTTGCAATTAGTATAAGAATCTATTCAATGAAACCTTTACATATCATCATAACCGACAATACTCTATGATGATCATCGATTATGGATAAATAAAAGTCACACTTTGAGAGGATATTATCATTCATATAGTCATGTTAAATAAATTTCAGGAAACATGAGTGAATAATAAACAACTATTTAATTTATTAAAACAACATGTTACATTTTACAACCATTACAACTAGTCAATCATGTTTCTCACACCCAGAGATTCAACATAAAACTCATGTTATTGGTGTGGTAATGGTTTCATAAATGAATCTTATATATTCTCTTATGTAACCACCAAAAGTATCCTTACATCACCCCTCTAAATGATCTCCCATGTGATATTGTATTTATAAAGGATGTGTTTATACATTTAGTGAGATTGGGATTCCTTATCCTAAGCAACAACCCTATTTTTTCACAATACAGCTCTATTTATCCCTTAATGCTAGGAACCACTCCAAGTTCACTAATAAAATTCTTGATCAAAATAAATTCCTTCAGAATATCTGATGCAACAATATATTCTACCTCTATTGTTGAGTTTGATATGGTTTTTTTCTTATAATTCTTCCAACTAATTTCCCCACCATTTTGGAAATACATGAATCCAAAATGAGATCTCGGATCATCCATGTCAGATTGGAAATTATCATTTGTGTAACCCTTCACACAAAGTTCATCCTCTCGTTCAACGACCAAGAATATATCCTTAGTATTTATGAAGTATGTATGGATGTTCTTAACAGTAATCTAGTGACTCTCACTAGGATTGGATTGGTATCTTATAGTTATTCCCAAAGCATAAGGGGCATTGGGTCGAGTACATAACATGAAATATATGATAGATCTTATGGAGGACACATAAAGAATCATATCCATCCTTTATAACTATTTATAAGGATCCTTGACCTTCCTAATATTCATTCCATTAAACACTAATAAATAACTGTTTTCGGATTTCTCCATGATAAACCACTCTATCTCTTTATCAATATAAGCATTTTGACTTAATCCAAGAAACTTCTTAGATATATCTATATAGTTCTTCATACCTAGTATGGAGGTACCTTCACCCATGTATTTTATTGAGAAACATTTACTCAGGCACACATTCATAGAATGATGAGTCAGGACATCACTTTTGTTAGTATTATGTAATCTATATATAGTATAAAAAAATACATCAATAATCCCACTAACAAAATTTTATACACAAGAATCATTTATGTTTTTTATGAAACCATAATATTTGATTGAATCATAAAAATAGATATTCCAACTTCAAGAAGTTTTCTTTAGTCTATAAATACACCTTTGAAACATACTGTATGTACCCAGACCTCTCCAGGACATTCCTTTGTAAAAATCCAGTGTCTGCATTGTTTTGGGAGGTGTTGCTGACTCATTTTCAATGTTTTCCAAAAAACTCCAGTCTTTCTGTCAGTGATTCATTTTGTACCATTAGTGTTGATGAGTCATATTTTTACTATCGATGTCAGTGATTCATTTTTTACTGTCGTTTTTGGTGATTCATTTTAATGTATCGGTGTCACCATCGGCGTCAGAGTCAGCGTCATTGTTGGCGTTGACTTCAGTATCAGAGTTGACGTAAGGGTCAGCATCAGCGTCAGCGTTGGCATAAACATAGGCATTAGCATTGGAATCAGTTTCGACATCGGTGTTGGTATCAGCATTGGTGTCGAAATCAACATCAGCATCGGTGTTGGTGTCAGCGTTATCTTTAGTGTCTGCATTTGTGTCGACGTCAGTGACAATATCAATGTTGGCATCTGCATCAGTTTTGATGTCAGCATCAATGTCGGGGTCGGCATCAGCATCCACATCGGTTTTAGTGCGAGTGTTGGCATCAACATCGATGTCAGCATCAACATCGGTGTCATCATCTGTGTCAATGTTAGTTTCAACGTGAGTTTCAGTTTCAGCATCGACATCAGTGTCAACGGAGGTGTCATTTCTAGTTTTCTCGTGTTTTTATAGTTTCTTCCCTCTTACATGTTTTTCATATTTAAAATAGAACTTATAAAATCTTATCCCTTTTAATGAGCTTTCTATAGTCTCTTAGGAGAATAACTGAATTCTCAATATCTGTGACATCCTACAAACCTTTTTACCTCCTAGCCATGTGGTCAAGCCACGATCTGATTTTCATGAACTTTGAAATTGTCTCCCAGGTTATTAAGATCTCTCCCTTTCTTAAGCTAAGATATCCTATTTCCTTAAAATCTTTCATTATCTCTTAGTTCACTTGGGGTTCCTCTTCTTCAAAGAGTCATTCTCTTGTGTTTTAGCACCCTCCCTACTCGGTTTTCCTAGATTTACCTACTTCTCACACAACCCCCTATTCCTGGAATAGAGATTAACTTTGATTGTGTGTTATTCCAGGTATGTATTTTCCTTCACCTCTCTTTAATTGTGTATCATGCGGGGTGGGTGTAGTAAGTATTCTTGGGATAGAATGACTAAATTGTTTCATTAACAAGAGTAATAAATGAGGGGGTAATATGATGATAAAAAGATAACAAGAACTTTTATGAAAAAAGGTAGGGAATTGAGGATGGATGAATGTTGATCGCTATTTTATTTTAATATCTTTGTTTTCCTATAATAAATTGTTGTGGATGTAAGGCATTTTGAAAATCATGTTTATTGGTTTCCTTTTCTTACAAACTGGTGATGTTCTTATTCTTACTATTTATACTCTATGAATAATCTCAAATATCAATTCATTTAATCATGTAAACTTGGTTAAGTAAATGGATTTCTCAGGATCAAACATGTTTTGTGATCACCCCTGTTATAAAAAGTGGAATTAAAGAACCCCTCTTGATAAAAATAAATATGATTGGATTAACGGTGTGGTTGTGTGCTATGTTTAGTTGGGTTTTGAACTTTGTGGGGGTTTTGTGATGTTTTTATTTGTAGCCTTGTTATAGGTATGTGGGTAGACAGAGGGAATGAATTTGTGTATGGGGTGGTACAAGTGGTGTGATGGAATCTCAAGTTGAGAGATTGTTTTATTTTGGAATGGATGAACTTGTAGGCAATGGGACTACCTTTGTTTGTGTTGTGGTCATCAAGAAATGTTGTGATGTGGGACTGCAGGGGGGTTATGTGTTGTTTGTGCAGTGGGACTTCAGCTTGAATTGCATATTGTGTTGAGAATGGTTGAGGATAGTGGTTTTAGGGGTAGATCTATAATTAATTACAATGAACTCCTTAAAAAATAATGAATAGAAATTATAAGAAAAGGGGCTGGGTTTATGCTTTGGTATTGGTTTTTGTGTGGTTGTGCATATAGAGGTAGCAGCAAAGGCGGTTCTTTGTGGGCCAGTTGTTTATTTGAAACCCATAGTTTTGGATGAGTTCTTGTTTACCTATATGTATAAATTATAGTTCCTTGTGATTTTCAATACGCACCCTACCCTTATTGATCACTATGTTCCGTACACCCCCATTTCATGGGGGAGGGTATCTTTCCCAAGATCCTTGTGGGAGGATGGATGGCTGGTTATTGAATTTCTTCCTCGCACCCCCTTCTTGGTTCTTACCACTCGAGCATAACCAGGAAGGGTGAAATGGATTGAGGTTTAATATAGCCCTATATCCTTCAGGAAAGTTGTGTTATGGATAAGGGGACTAGGTGTATGCATGCCAGGATTGTTTCCTAGGTGTCTTCAGGATGAGGCCTAGGTGTTTTCAGGCAATAGGGTTGGTTTTTGTGACCTAGGTATCTATGAGAGAGATATGTGTGGTTTGTTGCCAAGGTGTGTGCATGCAGTTGTGGAAGTGGGACTATATTTGGAGAAGGGTGATAGAATTAAGATATTAACCATTATGAATGAGTAGTTAACCAGTGGGAAAAGTAGTGCAGGTTACTTAAATCATTGATTTGCTTATATTATTACCTTAATTAACTTGCATTATTTGGTGGGCATTTCTTGGTGAGGTTGGGTTGGTTAGTATTTTTCCTTAGTAGGTGCAGTTGGTTTATTTTGTTTTCAAAAAGGATAGTTCGAGAGAGGTTCAGGTCATTACATCAGATAACTCTCAAACTATTCTCTCCACTGATCATTCAAAAGCAAAGCAAAGGAAAGAGGGGTCTGAACAACCACCCCATAAGATACCTCTCAAGGACAAACCACCATGTGTTTTTTCAAAAATAAAGTGAAATCCCCAACATCCATGAACACCTCCCTTATATATACCACCCCAAACAACCATTTTAACCTCAAAGATCACATTTTCCTGGCACATGGATTAGAGATCTCTTTCCTCAATGTCAAGATACTGTCCACTTTGAGTGGCACTGACTCGCCTGCACGAGTTTAATCACATCGGTATTAATGAATCCTGATTAAAAATTTGGTCCTCCCATCCCCATATCTCGGGACTTCTCACACATCAGAGAAAAAGAAACAAATAATTTTATAATAAAAATTTTAAGAATTACAACATTGGTGAAGCCTAAATAAAAACACTATAGAAAAACTCAGAATAACTCTAGGTAGTCAGCACACATCTATGACTCTGGTTCCCATGTACTATCCTCAAGGACACCATGACTCCACAACACACAATCCAAAGTAATTGTTTTTCCATGAAGCACCTTCTCTCGATGGTCGTAGATCTCCATCGTCCACTCTACAAACATCATGTCTTCCTCAATATCCAACTCTCCCCAGTCAATGACATGAGAGTCATCATGTAGATACTGAAAAAGCTAAGAGACATCAAATACATTATAGACCCTCTCCAACTGTGGTGGAAACTCAATCTAATATTCCACCTCACCAACTCATTCCAACACTTTGAAGGGCCCGATGAACCTAGGAGAAAGCTTGATTTCTTTACCAAACCTCCCCTACCCACATCAAGAGGAAACCTTCATGAAAACGTGGTCCCCAACCTCAAACTCCAAGAGACTCCACCTATAATTAGAATATGACTTCTACTGGTCCTGATTTGTCTTTATCCTCTCATACACAAGCTGAACCATATCTGTCATGATTTAAACTACCTCTTGTCCATGAAGGGTTACTTCCCCAACCTATATCCAACACAAGGGTGAACAACACAACTCTACATACAAAGCCTCAAATAGTGCCATGCCAATGGTAGAGTGATGGCTATTATTATATAAAAACTCTACTAGAGGCAAGTTTCACACCTATGATCCTCCAAAGTCCAAAACACATTCCCAAAGTATATCCTCTAACATTTGGATGGTCCTCCCCATATGCCTATTTTTTTAGTGTGGAATGTAGAGCTAAGGTGTAACTGGGTGCCAAAAGCATGTTGTAATCCCCTACAGACTCATGAGGTCAGCCATGGATCTTGATCTGAGATGATAGATCTCATAACCACATGCAGCTGCACCACCTCATCCAAATACACCCTTTCTATTGCATCAAATAAACTCGACTTCTTGATCATGGGGAAGTGATATGATTTTGTCAGTCGGTGCACCAATTCCTAGATAGCATGATAGGATCCTTGAGCTCTGGGTAATCCTATGATAAAGTCCATGGAGATTTCATCCCACTTCCACTCCGACACATCTAAAGGTTGCAATAGACCACCAAAAACATGGTGCTCTTCCTTCACCTGCTGTCACACCATGCACCTTGCCACAAACTCCATTACTTCTTTCTTCACCTTGGGCCATAAAAAATATTCCTTCAAGACTTAGTACATCTTGTAAACTCCAAGGTGTACCCCCATGGATGATCTATGGAACTCACAAAGAACTCCCACATGTATCACCCCTGGGAAAAATAGTTTCCCATGGGAGATCATCTGATAATTACCATCATCCAACCATCCCTCTGAAGCATCGCCCTAGTCAACACAGTCATGCATCACTCCAGTCTCTAAGTCTCCCAATGAGACTCCTCTACCTTTCTCATCAAGGAAGAATGTACAGTCATCTAAAGTAGATATCCCCTACCACTATCCACCCCAGTATCCAGATGCAAGGAAGATAACTCCTCCATCACCATCCAAGAAATCGTAGATTCTTGAACCACTTACCTCTGAGACTTCCTGCTCAAGATATCAGCCAAAATGTTTCCCTCACATTCGGTGTAAGATATCTCAAAGTCATAGTCCTGGAGAATCTCCATCCACCTCTATTTCTGCAAGTTGATGTCTCACTGGGAAAAGATATACCTCGATATCTTATGATTTATAAAGACCACAACGTTATCCCTGATGAGGTAATGCCGATATAACATCAAAGAAAACACAACTGATTCATGCTCTAGATCATAGGTGGAATATTTATGTTTTTGGGGACGTAACTACCTTGAACCATAAATGATCACTCCTCAATGCTGTATCAACATGCACCCCAAACATAAGTTGTAGGGATTAGAGAACACCTCAAACACCACCCCTTCCTCTGGAAACCTGATAACTGGAGCACTGGCCAACCTCCCCTTAAGATAGCTAAGAGATACCTGACATTGCTTTCTACACACAATGGTCTGGTGTTTCTTAGTCAAGGTTGTTAACGGAGCTTCAACTCATGAGAATTTGGGTATGAACCTCCAGTAATATCCCTCCAGACCTAGGAAGCTACAACCCTCCAACACAATCTTGGATGCTACCCAAGAAACTACCACTTCATCCTTTGACTGGTCCACTACTATCCACTACTGAGACACCACATGTCCAAGGAAGTGCACCTCTCACATCCTGAACTTTTACTTGGACAACATCCCATTGAGATGGTGGTATCGAAGGACCTCTAAGATTGTCCTCATATGCTTAGTGTTCTCCTCCACTGACCTTGAGTAGATTAGGATTTCATCGATGAAGACAATGACAAAATAGTCTAGGAACTCACAAAAACTAGATTTATGAGCTCCATGAAGACGAATGGTGCATTCGTGGCACCGAACGACATGACCACAAACTCAAAGTGCTCATTCTTGCACCTGAAAGAAGTCTTTGGGATGTCACACTACATCACCCTCAACTGGTTATATTCAGATCATAAACTGATCTTATATAAACAACTTGATCCACTCATCTGGTCAAAAATATCACCTATCCTCATCTGGGGGTAACAGTTCTTAATTTTTACTTAATTCAGTCTCTGGTAGTCGATACACAGCCACATATCACCATCTGCCTTCTTTAAAAACAAGACCAGAGAACCCCAAGGTGACCCACTAGGCCAGATTAATCTCTTCCTCATAATATCATCGATCTAAATCCACACATCCCACAACTTAAAAGGATTCATATGATATGGAGCCATCAAAATTAGATGGACACCAGGTTTCAAATCTATAACGAACTCAATGTCATGTTGATGGGATAAAGCCACAACCTCTTTCGAGAAGACATCCAATAACTATTTGACAACCCCAATAACATCCACCATCTCTCTATCTATTGATTCCAATAAAATCTAAATAACAATAGAGAGAATAGGTTCTACACACTGTTCGGCCACTTGACAGCTCCTTTCACCAACTAAAGCTACACGCTGGCCATCCACATCTAAAAACATGAATCTTCTTTGAAAGCAGTTGATAACAAAGTGTATTGAAAACAACCAGTTGATTCCTAGGATGACATCATATTATTGTATCTATAGTACAAGAAGATCCCCACTAAACTGATGTGGCCCCAACATCATTCTACATCCCTAAAAACCATAAAACAAACTATCCTGACTTCCAATTGGCATGCTCAACACTAGGGGAACAGAATTTCTCTCTAAATATTGTCCCAAATCGTGTGCCTTATTGGGTTTAATGATGGAATATGAAGCTTCCGAATCAAAAAAATCATTGGTTTGGTTTATCCTTAAGAGGTATCTTATGGGGTGGTTGTTTGGACCCCTATTTACACTGGTTTGGTTTTGAATTTTAAAGGGAGAGAATATTTTGAGAGGTATCTGATGTAGTGACTGGGTCCCCTCTAGGCCATTCAACTATAAAAATAAATTGTATGGGGTGTTTTGGGAGGTGTCATGACTCATTTCTAATGTTTTCCAAAAAATATATTTTTTTTATGTTCGTAGGTCATTTTATACTGTCGTTGTTGGCGAGTCAATTTTGTACTATCTGTGCTGGTGATTCATTTATGTACTGTCAGTGTCAGTGAGTCATTTTCGTACTGTTGATATTAATGAGATTTTTTTGCACTGTCATTGTTCGAGAGTGATTTTTGTAATGTCTATTTGAGTGAGTCATTTTGTAGCATCTGTGTCAGCATCAGCATCAGTGTCAGTGTCAACATCAGCATCGATGCCATCATCAATGATGGAGTTGGTGTCAGTGTTAGAATCTAAATTTTCATCAGTTTCAGCATCAACATTGGCATCAACTTTGGCGTCAGTGTTGGCATCAATATCAGCATTGACATCAGTGTCAGCGTCAGCCTCGGTGTCGACGTCAGTGGCAGTGTTGGCATCATCATAGTGTTGGTGTTGGTGTCAGCAACAACACCCTCATTAGCATCAGTGTCGATGTTGGTGGCAGCATCAACATTAGTTTCATTTCTAGTTTTCTCAGGTTTTTTCCAGTTTCTCCACTCTTACATGTTTTTCATCATTAAATGAGAACCTATCAAGTATTATCACTTATAATTCACTTTACACCATCTCTAAGTAAAATAATTAAATTATAAATATTTGTAGCATCCCACAAACCTTTTAACTACATATCCATGTAGTCAAACCAAGATCCAGTTTTCATGCACTTTGAAATTCTCTCCCTGGTTATTATGATCTCACTCATTCTTAAACTAAGATCGCTTATTTAATAACACTATTTCATTCTCTCATGGTGTTCTCGGGGTCCCAATTCCTCAAAGAGTCATTAACCTCTGGTATAGAACCCTCACAATTTGGTTTTCTTAGAGTCCCCTACTACTCATGCGACCCCATATTCTTAGCGCAAGGAGGAACTTAGATCGTATGTTGCTCTAAGTTGGGATTTTCCTTCATCTCTTTTTAATTGTGTATAAAAAGCGGTGGATGTATTAAGGATTGTTGGGAGAGAACATATGAATTATTTCATTAAAAAGAGTTATAAATGAGGGGGGAATATGATGATAAAAAGATAACAGGACCAGTTATGATAACAAAAAGGTAATTGAATAGGGATGAATGTTGAGTGCTGTTTTATTTTAATTATACTTGTTTTCCTATTATAAACTATTGGGGTTTTAATGCCTTTGAAAAATCATGTCCATTAGTGGCCTTTGGTTGTGCACTAATGATTTTATTTTTCAAATAATTGTCAATCTGTGAATAATCAAAAATATCAATCCATTTAATCACATACACCTGGTTAAATAAATTGATGCACTAGGATCAAACCTATTCTAGGATCACCCCTATTATTTAAAATGGAATTAAAAAACCTCTCCTGCTAAAAATGAATATTCTTGGATTAGTGTTGTGGTTCTATGCTGTGTTTGGTTGGGTTTTTTACTTCACGGGGGTTGTGTGAAGTTGTTTTTCATAGCCTTGTTATGGGTATGAGGGTGTAAAAAGGGAATGCATTTGTGCATGGGGTGGTACATGAGGTGCAATGGAATCTCAGGTTGAGAGATTCCTTGATTTGGTAATGGATTAACTTGCAAGTAATGTGACTGCCTTTGTTTGTGTTGCAAACATCGAGCGATATTGTGCAGTGGGACTATAATGCGGTTATGTGTTGTTTGTGCCATGGGATTGTATCTTGACTTGCTGGTTGTTTTGAGAATGGTTGAGAATAGAGGTTTCCAAGGTAGTGATGAAATTAATTATAGTGAACTCTTTAATAAATAATGGCTAGTGATTAAATGAAAAAGGGGTTGGGTTTATGCTTCAATTGTGGCTATTGTGTGGTTTTTCATAAAGGGGTAGTAGAAAAGGTTGTTCTATGTGGGCCAGTTGTTTGTTTGAACCCCATAGGTTGGACTGAGTGCTTATTTACCTATATTTATAATTTTTAGTTCCTTGTTATTTTCAATACGCACCCACCCTTGTTGAGCACTACGTGCCGAACACCCCCATTTCATGGGGGAGGGTGTCTTTACCAACATCCCAATTGGAGGATGGATGGATGGTTACTAACTATATTCCTCACACCCCCATATCAATTCTTACTACTTGAGAATATCCGAGCATGCAATAGTATTTGTAGTTTTACTATGTTCCAATACTATTTGGGAATGTTTTGTTGTGGATGAGGGGCCCTAGTGTCTGCGGTCCAGGCTTTTTCCCAGGTGTCTTCGGAATGAGATCTAAGTGTTTTCAGGTGATAGGTGCGGTTTTTGTGACCTACGTGTCTTCAGGTAGGATATGTGTGGTTTGTGGCCCAGGTTTGTGAGTTCATTTTTGGAATTGGGACTTCATTTGGGGAAGGGAAGTAACATCACAACGTTAGTAATTATGAATGAGAAATTAACCAGTGGGAAAAGTGGTGCGGGGTACCAAAATCTTTGTTGTTCTTATATTATTACCTCACTTGACATGAGTTATTTGTTGAGCATGCCTTGGTGAGGTTGGGATGGTTAGTATTTTTTCCATTATAGGTGATGTTGGTTTCTGTGGTTTTCACATGGGCATTAGTATGCTTCTCCTACTTATTCATGAGTGACTTTGGTCTCCCTACTGAGTATACTTGTATGCCCACTGTAACGACCCGAGTCTGGAGCCCCTCCACTGGTGCCCCATACCCGGTTCGCCACATGACCTCAAGTGCGTTTCCCCAAATGTCAGAGGCTGCCGACTAGCAGTGAGGGCCTTGGTGAGTCGGTGGGGAAACTATGCCCTCATTCGGTAAGGTATACAAGGTAAGAAAACAACAATAAACAGCGGAAGCAGTAAACAACATGCATAAAAAAAGAAACTAAATAGCGGAAGCAATGTAGATATATAACAATGATGATAAAAATGAATCAGGTACAAGTATATATGGAAAGCAGGAAACACAACAACGTGCTGGAATACAACTGAAACCAAGTGCAAAATAAAAACAAAATAATTTCCTCAGCATCGCGAGCCACGGCTCGGTCCCATTCTCCCTAGCTCCTGGTGCAATCAAGATCCTGAAGTAGAAGGGCGCTTGCCCTTATCTATACCTACAGCAACATAGTCTGCTTGGGCCCAAAATCATGGCCCAAACAGGGTGTGAGATACAATCCTAGTAGACAATCACCCAAAAATTTGTGCCTAAAATTCAATGAATTCAAGGCAAGTAATAAATCAAGAAACAGTAAATAGGAAAACACAAGCAGCTACAATCCACATTTCTAACAAAAGAGGTGCACAAGTAAACAACCATTAACAAAGGAAAAAGTTAACCCTCTGGGTAGCTCTCATAGCCTAACCCCTATGGTTCAACCTATAAATACTAGCAACCCTCTATGTGGCACACACAGTCTCACCCCTATGGTTCAGTTACATAATTAAGCAGTCTCTCTGGGGAAGCACTCACCATCAATTCCCCCTGTAGTCTTGTATCATGCTAAAGGATCTCTGGGGAAGTACTCAATTTCAATTCCCCCTATGTCCGACATCATGCTAATGGCTCTTTGGGGAAGCACTCAATGTCAATTTCCCCTATATCCTATGTATCGTAATTAAAAGACACTCTGGAGAAGCCCTTCCGTCAATTACCCCTTTGGTCTACTACTCTAGGTTTTGACAGTCCTAAGTATCTAAACATGCTCAGCACGTGTATGTCATCCAAGTAAACCTCAAAAACTACTTGGCTATCAACTAAGGCTCAACAGTAATAATAAAACAACATTTCCACTATCCTATGAATAGGCATGGAAACTGGAAAAATGCCAAACAGGAAGAATAAGCTTGGAAAAGAAATCTAAGCACAAACAAAATACTCTAATCACAAGAAATAACCTCTACTAAAGAAATCAAGAAAATCAGGAAATCAATAACGGAAAAACAGGCAACACACAATACCCCGTTCACGGGTATTGGTGGAATTTGAACATAATATTCATCAACTTTCAATGGAAAGGCACAAACCACCTACCTTGATCCTAGGAGATCGATATACGTGAAACTCGATGACAGATTCCCCTTGGAATGACGTAGATATGAGAAAACGCACAAAACGCTCAACCTACGATAACTTGGAAACGAGGAGGAATCAAGAAACAAGGCTAAAGTAGAAGGAAGAACTCACCGCTATGCTTCCAACGCAACTAACCCTGCTCGAATCGGAGAACAGACGGCGAGGTGGGATTTTTTCGAATATTCAGTCGTACGGGTCGCTTCGGACGGGCGAAAACTGAAGAAGAAGAAGAATATGGGGGTTAGACGCCACCTCGGTCTGTTTCATGAAAAAAAAGTACATGGCATGTACTTTTTGAGTACATAGCGTGTCCTTCTAATTTTCCATACTCCGAATTAACTGACCTCTACCTCAGCCTTACGCAACCGTGTGTGTGTCCCGGACACGTCCAACACACGACTTCAGGCCAGAAAATAATACACGGCGTGTACTCAGAAAGTACACGGCATGTACTTCTGAAATTTCCAGAAAATTCATTTTTCTCAAAAACTCCAGAAAAAAAAGGAAAACATACCTGAGAAGAGATTCGGGTTCTTACAAACTTCCCCCCTTAAAGAAATTCTCTCTCAAATTTCTCTAATGAGGCGGAGAAGGAGAAACCCTGAACAGCTCCGGCCACTAGGATCGTACATCGGCCTCCCTCTCCCAGGTCTCATCCTGTACTCGCCCGTGCTTCCATAGCACCAGTACCAAAGGAACAGACCACCCATGGAGAACCTTCATACTACGATCGACAATCTGGATAGGATGCTCCTCGAACGACGCATCCGCTTCAAGCTCGACTTCCTCGGGATGAAAGATGTGAGATGGATCTGAAAAGTAACATCGGAGCTGAGAGATGTGGAAGATGTCGTGCATGGCCCGATACCTCTGAGGTAGCTGCAACTGATATGCGACCGGCCCCACTCTCTCCAAGACATCAAACGGCCTGACGTACCGTGGTGAAAGCTTACCCTGTCTCCAAATCCTTTTGTATCCCATCCTCGGTGCGACATGGAGGAAGACCTGATCACTGACCTTGAACTCCAGAGGTCGTCTCTGTTGATCATCATAAGAATTCTGCTGAGACTTCTCTGTAGCCATCATCTTCCAAATTAGCTCTATCTACTCTGAAGTCTCCTGTACAAGACGAGGTCCCAGCAAAGCTGCCTCTCCTGCCTCCAGCCAGCATAATGGTGATCGGCATGGCCTATCGTACAAAGCCTCATATGGCGCCATCTGAATGGTCGCCTGGAAACTGTTGTTATAGGCGAACTCTGCCAGAGGAATATGCTTCTCCTAAGAACCGCCAAAGTTAAGGATGCAAGCTTAGAGCATATCCTCAAGCACCTGGATCGTGCGCTCGGACTGTCCATCAGTCAGGGGATGGTATGCTGTACTCAAAAGTACCTGTGTACCTAAGGCCCTCTAAAGTCCCTGCCAGAACCAAGAGGTAAAGCGAGCATCTCTGTCTGAAACAATAGTGTGTGGAACTCCATGCAGACGAACAATCTCTCTGATGTACAATCGTCCCAGATCATCGACACTGAAGGTCTCCTTGATCGGCAGGAAGTGAAAAACCTTCGTAAGTATGTCGACAACAACCCAAATAGTATCGTTTCCTCAGGGTGATCTTGGAAACCCAGTCCTGAAGTCCATCGCAACATCATTCCACTTCCACTCCGGAATGGGTAACTACTATAAAAGTCCCACTGGTCGCTGATGCTCTGCTTTCACCTACTGACAAGTGGAACATCTCAAGACAAAAACAGCAACATCCTTCTTCATACCTGGCCACCAGTATTGGCGATGAAGGTCCCGATACATCTTGGTGACACTAGGATGAACTTCCCAAATAGAGGAATGTAAATCCCACATCAGTTCCTCGCATATATCTACTGGCACCCATACGTGTCCTTGAAAATTCAAGATCTCATCCTCACCCACTATCCATCCAGGAAGAGGGTCCTCTCCTAACACACTCTCCCGCAGGACTAAGCTTCTGAGTCTGATAACTGCCTCATCTGTACCTGGTCAAGTAACATGGAGGTAACAGCTACAGAAGATAGAAAAGTTTGTCCCCGTCTGTCATGCACTTCCAGACGCATCTCAGAGAACAGAGCCATTAGTTGCCACTCACTACTGGCCTCCTGAACTGCCTGAATTTGAGTTCTCCTGCTCAACGCATCAGCCACAGCATTTCCCTTTCCTGGCGTATAGGAAATCTCAAAATAAAAAGACTGAAAATACTCAACCCACCTGCGCTGCCTCAAATTCAGATCACTCTGAGGGAAGATATATTTGAGACTCTTGTGGTCAGTGAAGACCACAAAGTGCTCTTCTAGAAGATAGTGTCTCCAACAGCGCAAGGCATGAAAAACAGCAGCTAACTCCAAATCATGCGTAGGGTAGTTCCTCTCATGTGGCCTCAACTACCGAGACCCATACGCAATGATTCCATCTCCCTGCATAAGCACAGCTCCCAGCCTGATACCCGAAGCATCACAGTAAACAGTGTAGCTCTTGCCTGGATCGGGTAAGACTAGTACTAGTGCTGACGTCAACCTCCATTTCAGATCCTGAAAGGCTGACTCACAAGAATCTAACCAAAATAACTTCGCCCCCTTCTTGTTCAGACCTGTCAAAGGTGATGCTAGATGAGAAAAGTCCCGAATGAAGCGTCTGTAGTATCCAGCCATCCCTAAGAAGATTCATACCTCAAAAATGTTCTTCATCTACTTTCAGGAAACTACAACCCTCACTTTCTCTGGGTCCACAGATACTCCTGCCTCTGAAATGACGTGACCCAAGAAGTGAATCTGATCCATCCAGAAGTGGCACTTTAAGAGTTTAGCATTAAGCCAATGCTCTCTCAGTGTACTCAGAACGATCTCAAGATGTGTGGCTTGGTCGTGTCGAGTGTGAGAGTACACCAAGATATCATCCACGAAGACCACAACAAAGGTGTCCAAGTAAGGATGGAACACTCGGTTCATCAGTGCCATGAAAACTGCAGGTGTGTTCGTGATTCTGAATGGCATGACTGTATACTCGTATAGACCATACCTGCTCCTGAAGGCTTTCAAAGGTATATCTGATGGTCTAACACACAACTGGCGATAACCGGACCTCAAGTTGATCTTCGAGAACACCCGGGCTCCTCGAATCTGATAGAAAAGTTCATCAATACATGGCAAGGGATATCAGTTCTTGACCGTCAACTGGTTCAGCTTTCGATAATCCACACAATGCCGAAGGGTACCGTCTACCTTCTTTGCAAATAGAACAAGCAAACCCCATGGATAAGTACTGGGTCGGATAAAACCCTTAGCATGTAGCTCCTCCAACTACTTCTTGAGCTCCTGCAACTCAGGTGTGGCCATCCTATATGGAGGAATGGACACCGGTGCCGCTCCTGGCACAAGCTCAATAGAAAAGTCTACCTCACGCTCTGGAGGCAAACCTGAAAAGTCCTCTGGAAAGACATCCCTGAAGCGACCCACCGCTGGAGGAAAGTCCAACTATGGAGTCCCCGGATCATCTAGATAGAGACTTGCAATTTGGGATGTCACCCCTCCTAGCCCAAAATGCTCAAGTCCTACCCGACTCACCCGAACGTCCCATTCGCCTCTATGAAGAAAAGATTCACCCCCAGGTGAAATGAAACTGACTCTGCAGTGATAACAGTTAAAGACTGCCTGAAAGGGAATCAACCAATACATTCCAAGGATGACATCATAGCCTGTCATCTCTAAGACATATAAATCCCATAAGAAGCGATACCCTGCAACCTTGATAGGGCACTCTCTACACTGGCATACACTAGATGTCCTCATTCCCAAAGGTGTGTCTAGTGTCAACGAGTCGGCAGAAGAAAAGACGCAGAGTCCAAGGCTCTCCACAATAGCAATGGAGATAAATCTATGCATAGCACCAGTATCGAAAAGGGTTAAAGATAAAACTGATGCTACTAAAATCGTACCTCGAACAGTAGAAGGGCCAGGATCCTGCTTCTGATAAGTCTGCTCCACGGTGAAAGACCGGCCCGTGCCGCGACCCTGCACCCCTGGCTGACCACTCTGAGCTGAACTTCCCTGCTGGTGCTGAGGAACTGGTGGCTGACCGCCATGTCCACGACCTCCACCTCATCCCGAACGGCTGGAAGAACTCCAGTTCCCTGACTGGTGAGAAACTGGTGGGGCTACTCCTAAATGGGGAGTCATGGAAGAACCTCGATCACCAGCTGATAGTGAGAAAACCTGGAAAAAATGCTAAAGGTGACCCATCTTGCTGCAAGATCGGCACTCCATGGGGTCTCTCTGGCACTACGACCACATGTACCCAGCCCAGCCACACTGATAGCATGTCACCTAGCTGCCTGATGATGCGTCTCACTTCCTCGAATCACCGCGCGTAGGCTCCCTACGGCGCTTCTTGCTGTCCTATAGAGGATGGCTAAACCTGTAAGCAGAACCACCCTGGATTGCAGCTCCATAGTCTCTCATATTTCACTCTGTAATCAATGCCCGGTTGACGATGGAAGTAATGGAAGTCAGCTGGAAGATGTTCACCTGCGAGCGGATCTCCTGCCTGAGTCCATCCTCAAACTTCATCACCAAGAACACCCCACTCCCATCCCGAAGGGGTGTAAAATGCTGAAACTCAATGAAACGATAGGAATAATCCATGAAAGATATAGTACCCTACTCTAAGCTCATGAACTCTCGGGCTCGATCGACCCTTAGGGTCTCCGGGTAGAAGCAGTCGTAGAACACGCGCTGGAACTCCTCCCAAGTCATAGCCTGCTGTTGACCCGCCTGTGAGATCACGTCCCACCACCTCTTGGAGAAGTCTCCAATCATGTAGGTGGGGAGCTTGACCCACCTCTCTAGAGGTGTCTCCAGATGTTCGAAGATAGTCAGTATGGCTTCCAGCCATGACTCTGCAGCCTGAGGTCCTCCCTCCCCCGAGAACGTGGGAGGATGCTGCTGCTGAAAGACCCGTGTCAAGTCTGCCATAGATGAGGTAGGAGGCGGTGCGCCCTGGAAGGTCTGCATCATCCTCATAAACCTTCCCTGAAATGCACATCAGCGCCCGTGACTGGTATAACAATCGGTGCCAAGGCTGGCTCAGCTGGGGGATCGACAGGAAGTTCTCAATCAGACCTGTATGGCGTCTGATCACTTCCTAACGACAGACGTACGACCGGAGGACGTCTTGGAGGCATAGATCTAAAAGATAAAAATCACACCTTAGATCAGGAAAATAAGGACAGAGAATACTAGAGTACAAAACGGGAACAGGGGAAGAAAAACACACAAGATTGCAAAACGTGACTACACGGCATGTATAAAACTACACGGTGTGTCTTTTTAAGCCACTGACATGGGCGTGTAATCCTTCCCTACAGGTCATGTACACTTTAAACTACATGGCGTGTTGAACCCCCCACACACGACATGTACTTGAAACTATTCCCCTGCCCGATTCTCCTTACACGGCTAACCCACACGGTCTGACTCAACCCGAGACTACACGGCGTGTTCGAAACAACACGGCGTGCAATGGACAAGGCTTCAGCGGTCCATGTTGTTGAGTACATGGTCTTCTACATGGCTGGACAATACACAGTGTTCTCCGAACAAGCACGGCGTGCATAGGTGAAGGCGACACCGTCCTGCATTGTCTGTGACACGATCGGGTACCTGGGCAAGACTACACGGTGTGTTACGAACAAACACGACGTGTGGAATGAAAGGTAATGCCAGCCTATGTTGTTCGCGACATGGCCGGGTACCTGGACAGGACTACAAGGCATGTTCCCTATCAACACGTCTTGTTCTACCCGAGCTTCCCTGATCCGTGTTGTTAGTGACACGGCCGGGTACAGGGTTCCTAACCCACACGGCGTGTACCACTGGTACACGGCGTATTCCCAAAGTTACTCCAACGAGACCGTGTTCTGCTCACACGGTTAGTGACATGGCCTAAAAACTACACGGTGTGTTCCCAAAAAGTACATGCCATGTATTCTGGGTTTTTCTGGGTAGTAGCTCAGAAACAACGCAGAATTCCAGAAATAGTGGAAACAAGGTGAAAAAAGGTGCTAAATTCCGATCTGTGAGGTCCCATAACACCTCAAGAACAATAATTTGGCGTTCATTTTTTTAAGCAAGGAACAAATCAAACAGTTTTTCTAACATCACAGCAGAGAATCTATCAAGAATCTATCACAACAGCAAGCACAAACTACACAGAGACTATCACAACAACATGCAATCGCTAATGCACCCTAGATGGCGTGGCAATAATGCATAAAATGTGATTTCTAAAAGTGCCTATATGATTCATGAGATGGAATACCCTCACCTCATCTGGTTGCGACAGAAATAGAACCAAAATATCAAAAAAAAAATAACCGTACAAGTCATACTAATCACTCTAGGTGAAAACATACCAACCATAAAATCTCAAAACCCAAAAACTGTATTTAACGAGGTAGTATGGATTTTCCCTGTACACGGGTTAGCTACTCCCAGACACAGCTTAATGCCAAGTACCGAATCCGACCTATCCCTAGCTAAAGTCTCCAAATAGTAAAGTAAGAGAAAAGAACTCCTCTAATACCACTTTGTAACGAGCCGAGTCCGGAGCCCCTCCAATGGTGCCCCGTACCCGGTTCACCACATGATCTCAAGCGTGTTTCCCCGAATGCCAGAGGATGCCGACTCGCAGCGAGGGCCTTGGTGAGTCGATGGGAAAACTATGCCCCCATTCAGTAAGGTATACAAGGTAAGAAAACAACAATAAACATCAGAAGCAGTAAACAACATGCATAACAAAAGAAACCAAACAGCGGAAGCAATGTAGATATATAAAAATGATGATAATAATGCAGCAGGTACAAGTATCTACGGAAAGCAGAAAACACAACAATGTGCTATAATACAACTGAATCCAAGTGCAAAAGAAAAACAAAATAATCTCCTCAGCATCGTGAGCCACGGCTCGGTCCCATGCTCCCCAGCTCCTGGTGCAATCAAGATCCTGAAGTAGAAGGGCGTTTGCCCTTATCTATACCTGCAGCAACATAGTCTGCTTGGGCCCAAAATCATGGCCTAAACAGAGTGTGAGATACAATCCCAGTAGGCAATCACTCAAATATTTGTGCCTAATAGTCAATAAATACAAGGCAATTAATAAAACAAGAAACAGTAAACAGGAAAACACAAGCAGCTACAATCCATAGTTCTAACAAAAGAAGTGCACAAGTAAACAACCAGTAACAAAGGAAAAAGGTAACCCTATGGGTATCTCTCAGAGCCTAACCCCTATGGTTCAACCTATAAATACTAGCAACCCTCTAGGTGGCACACACAGTCTCAACCCTCAAGTTCAGTTAAGTAATTAAGCAGACTCTCTAGGGAAGCACTCACCGTCAATTCCCCTTGTAGTCTCGTATCGTACTAAAGGATCTCTGGGGAAGCACTCAACGTCAATTCACCATATGGCCCGCATCATGCTAATGGATCTCTGGGGAAGCACTCAACATCAATTCCCCCTATATCCTGCATATCGTAATTAAAAGACACTCTGGAGAAGCCCTTCCGTCAATTCTCCCTTTGGTCTACAACTCTAGGTTCTCACAGTCCTGAGTATCTAAACATGCTCAGCGTGTGTATATCGTCCAAGTAAACCTCAAGAACTACTTGGCTATCAAATAAGGCTCAATAGCAATAATACATAAATACTTCCACTATCCTACGACTAGGCATGGCAACTGGAAAAACGCCAAACATGCAGAACAATCATGGAAAATCAATCTGAGCACAAAAAAATACTCTAATCACAAGAAATAACCTCTACTAAAGCAATCAAGCAAAGTAGGCAAGCAACAATGGAAAAACAGGCAACACGCAATACACCATTCATGGGTATTGGTGGAATTTGCACATAATATTCATCAACATTCAATGGAAAGGCACAAACCACCTACCTTGATCCTAGGAGATCGATATACGTGAACCTCGACGACAGATTCCCCTTGGAATGAGATATATCTAAGAAAACGCACAAAATGCTCAACCTACGATAACTTGGAAACAAGTAGGAATCAAGAAACAAGGATAAATAAGAAGGAATAACTCACCGCTTTGCTTCCAACACAACTGACCGTGCTCAAATCGGAGAAAGGACGGTGAGGTGGGAGTTTGTAAAAGATTTGGCCATACGGGCCACTTCGGATGGGAGAAAACTGAAGAAGAAGATGAATATGGGGGTTAGACGCCACCCCGGTCCGTTTCATGAAAAAAAGTACACGCCGTGTACTTTTTTAGTACATGGCGTGTACTTCTAATTTTTTGTACTCCGAATTAACCGGCCTCCACCTCAGCCTTACACACCGTGTGTGTGGCCCGAACACGGCCAGAACACGGCTTTGGGCTGGAAAAGAATACACGGCGTGTACTCAGAAAGTACACGGCGTATACTTTTGAAATTTCCAGAAAATTCATTTTTCTCAAAAACTCTAAAAAAAAGGAAAACATACCTGAAAAGAGATCCGGGTTCTTACACCCACCCTGCATTATAAAACTGTTTTCAGGTTTCGAGGAGGAATTTGAGGACTGTGTTGGTCTTTAATAGCTCGGGCATCGGGATAGTTTTTATGATTCTTTATAGCCTCTTTCTTTTGGTACTTTATTTAGTGATTTAGTTATACTTTTGTCATAGTTTTTGTTTAAATCATTCATGGGTTGGATTTTGGTTTCCTTGATATAAAATATTAGTGTTGTTTGAGATTTTTACTATCTTATCTCCTGATCATGTTTTCTTTAAAAAGGGTAATGCTTTCCATTTTGTGTGAGATTTTATACCCTCAGTGCTAGTCACCACTCCAAGGATTATTAAAGGAAGGACTTAAGGGTAATTATATCTACTTCATCTTGAAGAAGAAGGGTGTGGAACTTTGCTATCTCATACCTCATATTATAGAAGGTGGTTTGTGATACATACATTATAAGATTCATTATTAACTTAAAAACCATCAAGTTGTATCATATATGAGTGCCTGGATAAATTCTCAATAAGGAAAGTGTTTTTTTCATCCATTTGATATATATCATAATCATAATGTGCTATTATAGATATAAAAATATGAATAGACTTTGTCATCACAATATGTGAAGACATTTCTTCATAGTTGGTACCATGAATTATGTAATAATTTTCCACCGGGTAGCTTTATAGGTAGATTAACTACCATCCAGGTCATTTTTCTTGTAGAAAACCCACTTACATCCTATGGGTATATCCCCTTAAAGTGCATCTAAAAAGTTCTAAAATTGGTTAGTGTACATGGAGTCCATCTTAGATTCTATGGATTTTAATCATTTATCAAAATCAAAGCTGTCAATATCCACTTGGTAGGATGTATGTTTTTCCCCTATGAATGTTACTTCATCATTATTGTCCATGAAAAATCTATATATCTTTGGTCCCTAATGAATTTTACCAGAATATTTAGGTTCTTGCGTAACTTGAGTGGGATATTCTTCAACAAATCTTTCTGGAACTATCTCAAAATCCATCATAAGAACACTTCCAATTTTTTAGTGTTTAACTTAATCAAGTTAAAATTTCCTCCCATTAACACCATGAATTATATGTTACTTCTCAAGAAAAATATCATTTTATTACATAATAAATTAATTCTTAATAGGATTATATAAATAATATCTCTTTGTTTCATTGGGATAAAAAATAAATAATCACTTGTTATACTTGGGGTGAAGTTTATTAGAATTATAAATTTTTATGAATTATTTACAACACCAAATCGTCATAAAATACAAATTGGGATATTTCCCATACCATAAATCACAAGGTATTTTTATGATTGATTTAGATAGAATGATGTTCATTATGAATGCAATAATCTCTATATGGTAACCCAGAAATGAAATTAGAATGTCACACTAACTGATCAATGATCAAACCATTTCCAATAGAAACGCATAACCATGATGACTAAAGTCATCAATAAAATTAGTGAAGAACCAAAAACCAACATTTTTTTGTGTACTCATTATCCAACATATATCATTATGTATAATATATAACAATTCATTATCCCTTTCACCTATTCTACCAAAAGTTTAGTTTGTCATTTTTTCTGATAAACAATATTTTGATGTATTAAATTATTTATAATCTACTTATTCCAATAATCAGTCTTTATAGATTCATTCAATTTATTTCTCATTTATATGTCCAAGGAGAAAATTCAAATGGTAGGTGGGATTAGAATCAATCCTGACATTCTTATTTAAAATGTTATAAATAAGATTATTTATATCTAGAATGTACAGACCATTCATTATATTTGTAATTCCATAAAAATTTTCATTCTTATATATAGAAAAAATCATGGTCATAATAATGAATAAAAAATATATCTTGTCCAAACAAGATATAGAAATAAAATTCATATTTATGAAAATAACATAATAGTTGTTCTTTAATTATAAAACCAATCCACTGGGTAGACATAGATCATAAATTATGAATTCTAATATAGTAACTTTTTCTCTATTATTAACACAAATATCAACTTCTACCTTCATTAATTCTCTTATACCTTTGAGTCTCTATTAATCAGCATAAGTGTGTGGTGTACACTTGATATCTATTACTCATGAGTTAGAGTTCATGGAATTAATATCTATAACATTCACATTTTAATGCACCAAATATTTCTCCATGAGAACTCTTCTCAACCCTAGATACCAACCTTTAACTATTTTATTGGTCATACCTATTAATTTTCCCAACATGATTGTGATTTAGTATTAAATAATCTATAATAAATAATTTTCAATGGGTGAGTATCATGTATTATATTTTTCATTAGGAGATTTAATAGAAAGTTCTCCCACTAAAAATGATGAACCAAAACATAATATCCATTTAGTGATCCAATATTCATATTTCACTAAGAAATTAGTATTATATTGCATTTATCTCACTAATTAATTATTTAGGTAGGGAATCATATCAATCCTAATAGTTGAGACTATTGGACAGTTGAGTGGATAACTATTTATCTAAATCCATTATATGGATTCAATCAACTCTATTTCTATTTTATCCTAACCATTAGGGTTTACTAGATAAGTCTCACCCAAAAATAAAAATAAAAAAATAGGCTAACAATGGAAAATATAGGGTCACCTGACTATGGAATAAAACTAAATGATTGGATGATCAAGTTCTTGACAAGAGTCTCTTTTGAAGTAATCTCACACATAGTATTTCAGTGGTTTTAACAATCTCACCAATTTAATATACATCATATTAATATTAAATTCATAACTATTACATATTATGTAATATTTATTTTCTCATATTTTATTCCTTTTTTTGTATACATGCTTCTAATGCCAAATTAATGTGTTTAAATAACTTTAATGTGAAACTCTTTACACAACCCATAATTTTGTGTTACTCACCAAAAATAGAATCCAAAAATATTTATACATTTCCTAATTCATCTATGCATATGGTATATTAACATTTCAAATTAAGTTAAGGAGTTATATGGGATTGAAAATCTCTACATGATTAATCCCTAAGTGATAGATAACCAACCTCATTCACCTTTCTAGATAAAGCATAGACACTAGTCCAATATATGGCCTGACCCAATGTACCTCTTCTTGAGAACCTTTACTCAATATAGAATTCAATTCATGATATCTTCGAGACCTAATATGCAAAAACTATATTCAATAACTGTTCTTAATCTCATGACTCAAATCATAAACCGAGTTCAAGGTAGATGAAAACTAACATTTATGATTTATCACTTAGTATAAAATGTAATGATCTATCTTAGAAGCAATTTATAATTTAAATATTACATTATAAATATTTAAATCCCATAAAAAATTTACTAAATATGAATAATAAACGAATTTCAAAAATAAATAAACATTTTATTTATTTTCCAAAACATGAGACATTTCTAAACTATTCATAAATATAAACAAACTACAAGTATTTAAAAAATTAGCTAAAACATGAATATTAACACTATACATTCAAAATTAATATGAAATATTTTGTATTATAATTATATGGTGGTTCAAATATTATTTAAACCTTTAGTCATATTAATCATAAAAAAAATTGATGTGGTAAAACAATATCATTAAATAAATGATACCCTTTAAATTGAACAATTTCAAATTAATTATCTATGAACAATTCTTAATTGTAAATATAAACTCTTTTATATTATAGTATTATAATTCATAACCCTTTATAAATTGTTTATTATTATTTATAAATAAATATTTTATTTCTATATCTTAAGATATGCCAAGAAATATGTAAAAGGTATTTTTAAATACTAACATTTAATATACAAGAAAATTTTATTAAAAAATGTTTTATAAAAATTTAATTAATTATAAAAAAATATAATTAAATATTCTTATAAAACTTTTATAAATATAAAATATACCAAAATAATTTTTTTTTGAATATTTCTAAACATTTTTTAAGCCATTTAAATCAAAAAATTTAAAAAAATTATTTTACCGCATCTTTTAACACAACGTGCTGCCTAAGCCATAACCATTTTCTCACCTTCAAGGAAAAGAAAGCAAGGGATTACCTTTATGTAGACCTTCTGTATAAAGGTAATCTATCATGGTGTTGAGTGAAACAACTTTTCAAAATATACAAACAAGTTGTTTTACAAACCATGGTTCAAAACATCATCAAGCGGTGTCTCACATAATAGTAAGAGATATTAACTTTATGCAATGACAAATCAAAGGTGAATCATGAATTTCACTATGATCTAGGAATTTTACAGGACTGTGGGGAATCCTACTCGATGAAGTTAGATATGGTTATGAAGAAAGATTACTTTTACACATATTATTACATGATTCTTAAACATAAATATCCATTAATACAACAAAATAATCATAATGGCCTAGTGTATTTAGAACAAAAGGTCTATAATACATCAAAAGGAACATAAAACATGCTATATTTATTTTATATTCCATAATGAGATCCTAAAATCCATTTGATATCATAAAAAATAATGGTATAATCTATGGAATATATAAATAAATGGGTGATCTAAAAATTCCAATAAGGTAACATAACATGCGAGTCAAAGGTATAAAATGATATCATAAAAGAAAAGGATCATGAGTAATTGTATTGAAGAATATCATAAAGAAAATTATATCATAAGATCATGAAATCATAGGAAATGTGGAAAAAACATATTAAATGACATAATCTTGAGTGAAGTCTAACTTCGTAGACAATATCACATGGTGGAAAAAGTCCCATAATATATTAGGTTTACTTCCTAATCCCATACATGATGCCTCATGAGACAAAAGATTTACCCAATGCATTTGAGTGATATCAGGGTGAACCCATCATGAAATTTTCATGATCTATGTGTTCTATAAAATGTAAATTAATCAAAATTCATAATGTAAGAATTACCCATGGAAATAAAATGGGTTTTATAATCTTGTTTCATATCAAAATCAAAGGAAATTTCACAATGAAGGAATTTGAGAAATGATCATAAGTCATGTATTAACCCATAAAAGGAAGGTAAAATAATCTATTTATATATGTGAGAGACTTATATAGATAATTTATAATCATTCCATCGTATTAATATATAGATAAAGTGAGTTATATAGAGAATATTCATTACCTGAAGGAAATGGTGGTTTAGAGAGATCCCTTACATTGAGCCTAATGTTTCATGTTTGTTATTTATATCCCTAAATAATAAAATTATGTTAATTATTTAATTTAGAAATAAACTTTTTAAATATTATTATTCCTTTTTTTTATTAATTTCAGTGTCATATTTAATTACTTATTCATTTAGGTTTATGTCAGACGTTTTGACGTTTTTCATATCATATGTTCAAAAACAATTTGGTAAGTTGACTAAGGTCAAAGTTATCATTAATTAATCATCTCCAAAATGATAATAATTCAATAATTTTCATTTTTATACATAAATAATACTTTTAAAATAAACTATAATATATGGTTTTGAAAAATAAACTATGTTATGATCACAGAGACGGTAGGTCGTACGTACACATAAATAACATTTTCACTCTTGACGATAATGATGGAAATAAGGTAAGTTTTATTTTATATTTATAGGATTATAATTATATAATAAGTATCATATTATTTATTTAAATACCCTTACACATAAAATCCATGTGATGTGGTAAAAAAACGAATCACATCACTTCATGAGGCAGTAGACTACCGTACACATGAACGATGTTATCATTTATTCAATGGATGGTAATATATGAAATTATATGATATATTTATTTTAAAAAATTATTAATATGTAATTAATATCAAATATAGACATAAATTTAATCATTATGACCTTTCATGAAAATAATAACTAATAAATGAATCACATCACTTCACGAGGCGGTACTCCTTTATATGCACTAGCGACACTATTGTATTATCTACGTAATTGATTGTGATAATTTATATATGATTTTATAATATCATAAGTATAATTATATCATAATTATCATATTTAAACCTTATATGCATCATTATATCCATCTTTTATAAGTGATGATGGAAAAATAATTACATCGGTTCGCAAGGCAGTAGTCCACTGTACACATGATCAATGGTTTCCTTTCCCATTTGAAGGAGGTGGAGATGGTTGTAGGTTATGACCATAACATAAAAAATATAATCATATGGAATATAATGATGTTATTATATATTAATGGTTTAATAATATTTTAATTAGGTACAATAATAAATTAAATAAAACACTCGGTTAAGGATGTTACCTCTTCTTTGGACAACATCTTTTGGTTTGCACCCAAATCCTTCATAGATTTTTTTATTAAAAACCCAAGGAATATAGGATTAGTGGAGGTAATTAGGAATGTTATTTGAGAATTTATTGGTAAAACCAATGGTTTTTTAAAGTGTATAAAGGAGAGGATAGGGTTAGCCTTTTATAAGTGAGGGAGAGGACACACTTTGAATTTTTGAAAAGAAACAATTACACATACATTTTAATCATACCATAAGAAATGAAAATGGATTGTTTTTAACCTTAAAATTTAAAATTTATAAATATGACCATAAAATAGGAATTAGGAAACTTTTGGTTCATTCTTAACCCTGATCATTTTAGTTTCACGCCATATAAACCTGTTTTTACCTTAACCACAATAATTGTTTTTTATGTTTTCACTATTTATTTGAGTAAAAAATTATGTTGATGTTACTAGATAAAATAATTTTTTATTCAAAATATTTAATCCATTTATCCTAATTAAACTCACCTAACTAGTATAATTTAATTTAAAATTAAACCTACAGACATGACAAAACATGGTTTTTGAAGAAATACATTTTTTAGGAAAAGATAATATCAAATTTACTATAATAAAATCAATCATAATTAACTGAATATAAAATAATATTTATAGATATATATTATATATATTTACTTGAAATAATTCATCATTAGGGTTTATTTTAATTAATTAAAATTGAGAAATATTATTCACATTAAAATAGTTTTAAAAAATGTGTTTTTAAGAATAACAATAAAATTATACTAAAATATAGTGTAAATAAAAAAAATGTAATTAATTTGGTTTAATATAAATAAATAATACTTATGTAAAATTTAAATAAAATTAAAATAATAATGGGACTTGATTTAGTAAAAATAAATAACAATTTTATAAAACTTGGTGTTTTCACTATTCACTGAAAAAATAATATTTTCTAAACAAATCCAAATATTTCACCATAAGTGAATATAGATATTATGATATAAAAAATTATGATCATTTTATAAGATAAATTTTCTAAAATCAATAAAATACAACTTTAAATTATATGTACAAATTATAGCTAAATAAAATTTTAGAAAAATACTGTTTTTAAGAAAATATTTCATTTTTTTTTGAAATGGTTTATTTTTTATTTATAATCAGTAGACAACTATTGAGTTTATTTCATACATGTATAAAACATATAATTTTCATAATTTATTTAGTCCTATTTAAACATTCAAACTTAATAGCTAGGATATATTTTCAATGTTTATATAATAATATTTTAACAGAGTGTCGTTTTTCGTTTAAACCCAGTAATTCGTGCATCGCAATATATTGAAGTGATTGAATTTATTTAATAACAAATATTTTATAAAGTCATGGGGTGTTACATTCTTACCCCTTAAAATAATTTATCCCTTTAAACTTTATATTACAAACTAAAGTGAAAAAGGTGAGGGTTCTTTTTGTTAATTGCCTCTTCTGGTTCCCAAAATGTTTCCACAAACTTGTGGTTTTGCCACAACACTTTTACCAAGTGATTTGTATTTATTATTTAAAGTTTTTATCTATGATACATGTACTTTAATGGTTTCTCATCATACAAAAGGTATTTCTCCAATGGTACCACCTTTGGATTTGGTACATGCAGGGGGTATGGTATGCTCTTCCTCAATAGGGATACATGGAACACATCATGTACTTTAGATAGGTTTGGTTGGAGTTCTAGTTGGTAAGAAACCAATTAGATGTGATAAAATATCTAAATAGGTACAATGTATCTAGGACAATTATTTCCCCTCTTTCCAAACTTCACAAATTAATTCCACAATGAAATATGAAGGAATACCTTATCTCTGAACTCAAACTATAGGTCTCATCGATTATTGTATTCATAGATTTTATATTTTATTTTCATGGATTTAATTATATACTGGATGGTTTGGATATTATATATAATCTCTTGGGAAATATCAATTCCCATCAACTTCCACTCTCAAACTTCATCCCATTATATCAGAGTCCGACACCACTTCCCATAAAAAGCCTCATAATGTTCCATTTGAAGGCTAGAATAGAAATTGTTCTTATATGAGAACTATAATAGGGAACAATGTTGATATTACCATACTTGGAAATACATTAAACAATATCTTATCATATACTCTTAATTTTGGATGGTTCTCTCAGAATGACCATCCATTTGAGGTTGATAATTAGTATTGAAGTTGATTTATGTATCCAATGCTTCTTAACAACTTCTCCAGAACCTTCAAGTAAACCTAGAATCTTGATTAGATATAGAAGAGGGTGGAACTACATGAAATCCTACCACTTATCTTATTTATATCATAGTTATTTATCCAAGATATAAATCTTCCATGATATAAATGAAATGTAATGACTTTGTAAAATGATCTACTACCACCCAGATTGAGTAATTTCCTTTAGGTGTTAGGGGGAGTCCTACGAAAAAATACATGGTTACATTTTCCACTTTCCATACTGGTATTTTAAATTGTTTCATCATACCCTTATACTTTTATCATTTATCCTTGACTCATTGGCATACCAATTATTGAGATAAAAATTATACAATCTCCCTCTTCACATTATCCAACCAATAGTTTTTCTTTAAATATCTATACATCTAAGTGATTCTTATATGAATAGAGTAGAACGATTTACGAACATCATCCAAAATCTATCTCTTATTATCTAGTTTTTATGGGAAATATATCTGGGATTCAATACTTATAACCCCATCTTTATAAATGTTTATCTTCAAAATTTTCTCTACTTTTTTTTATAGAATTTCATCCCCTATCTGGGCTTCCTTTATCTTATAAATAATGGATGGTTGAGAAGTTATTTATGAAAGTTGTTATAAAGATAATTTTACTACTCCTATATCCATTCTCTAAAAGTCTGGTAAGATTGGATCCTTCTCAATTCTCATTATTGATAAAATTGTCAGATCCTTTCTTCTTAGAGAATCTACCACTTTGTTTCATTTTTCAAGATGGTAATGAATTGAGTATTCATAGTCCTTGATCATCTTTAACCATATTACTTATCTCATGTTACACTCCTTCTATGTGAATATATATATTTGACTCTTTTGATCTATATATTTCACACTTCTCCCCATAGGGACAATGTCTCCATATTTTCAATACAAATATAACTATAACCAACTCTAGGTCATTCATGGGATAATTTTTGTCATGAACTTTATACTACATTGTGGAAAAGGATATGACTTTATTATTCTGAATTAGCACACAACCCAGACCCATCATTGAATCATCTATGTAAATTACAAAAAGTTCCCCACTTGATGGCAGTGTAAGTACTAGTGTAGTGATAAGCATCTTTTGCAACACATTAAATTTATCTTCATATTCACTGGTCCAAAAAAATTTACACCCTTTCATGTTAAATTGGTAAGTGATTCTGAAAATTGTGAAAGGTTTTTCAAAAATAACCAAAAATTCCCTACTAATCTAAGGAAACTACGGATATCCATTATTAGTGTTGGTCTAAGACAATACTTGATTGCATGTGTCTTAGAAGGGTCCACATATATCTATTTTTTTATGATATTATTACATAAGAATGATACTTCGTTCATCTAGAACTCACTTTTAATATAATTTTCATATATATTTTCCTTTATCAAAGACCTTATCATAGTATTTAAATACTTTCCATGCTCCTCCTTACTTCTAGAGTAAATTAGAATATCATTTATAAATACTACCACGAAATTTTCTTGGTAATATATAAGGAATTAATTAAAAAAGTCCATAAATATTGTTGGAGTATTGGTCAGTCTTAAAGGAATCACTATGAACTTATAGTGTCCATAACCTATTCAAAAGTCAATTTTGGGAATATAATTATTCTTCACCATTAATTGGTGATGTTCTGACAAAAGGTCCACCTCAGAGAAATAATAAGATCCACATAACTAAATGAATAATTCATATATTCATGGTAGGGGATATTTATTATTTATCGCTATTTTTCTGAGTTTATAATAATAAATACCAAGTCACATTGACTCATTCTTCTTCTTGATAAAGAGAACTGGCACACCCCATGGTGAAGCACTTAGGTATACAAAACTCTTTTCTAGATTCTCTTGTAACTGCTTATTCAGTTATTCCAACTCAACAGTGGATATTATATAAGGATTCTTGAATATGGATAGATAACTTGTATAACTTTGATTGAGAACTAAACTTATTGATTAGTATTAAGACTAGGATACTCTTTAGGAAATACATCAATAAAATCCATCATAATGGGCATTTATTCTAGGATGATTATATCCTTTGTCTCAATAATTTTGGGGTAGATATGATTTCTTATTGATAAATAATATCTATGCTTTAATAGAAGATTTCAGGGGAGATTCATCCACCTCCTAACACTTATACAGAATTATAGGATAACTTGGGATGTGAATAGTGATCTCTCTCCCTTGATAGTTGATGTTTTCTTTATATAAACAAACTAAAATCAAAATCCACTAAAGGAAGTAAGGACATATTTTCCAGAATAATAAGTCCACAAACATTGACTGTGGAGGAGTTATATACTTGGGATGAAACCATCTCTCTGTTTTCTATTCTCACGGATATCTCAACCCCCATGTTTTGAAGTGGTTTTTGAATAGCTCAAATAAAAATAAAATATATGAAATAATTAATAGAAAAAAATAAAAAATTACATTATTTATTCTTGAATTAATTACTAGAATACCTTTTACCACATAATTTTTAGTATACACCCCATCCTTATGGATATAATACTCCCTTCCTTGCTGCCTTGGAGGTTATTATCAATTATATTCTTGAAAAACCCTTGGTTTAGGAATTGTATTTCATATTTCCCATGTTTCTTATAGTTAAAAAACTATACGACATGCATATTGTTGATATGGACCTTATTTTATTCTTCCCCCTTAGTGGGTTTATTCATTTACCTACAGAAATTATTTTTTTGATTCCCCTATTTTCAACACCTTAAGAGTCTACTTTGTTTCCATATGAAGTTTTTGGGATGCTTCTTCCCACACTTTTAACAAGTGGGATGTTGGGTTTTCTTTCTTCTATTGGATTTATCTATTGATACCCCTGAATAAAACATTATTTTTTGTTATTGTTCACTATTCCCACAATTCTATAGAGATTCACTGATCTCCATATCAAATTTTAGGGTACAACGGACAATATCTTCCCAAGTATTATAGTCTCAATTCGCTAAACATCTCTATAGACTTGTCTTTAACCCACTAAATAAACAGACCACCATAAATTTGGTGCTGATAAAAAAGACATAGGTTTACTTTGAAAGCCTTTTGAAGTTTTCTTCATACACCCTGACAGACTCTTATTCCTTTTGATTCATTCTGAGGAAATCCATCTCAATTTTAATATGGAGAATTTAGGGAAGATATGTAATGAAAAATATTTTCTTGAAGACTTCCTATTAAATGGAATCAATATGTTCTTGGGAATATGTGATATTGATCAGTGTCCACCACTGATCAGCTTCTCCATCAATGAAATAAAGGGATAAAAAAATTTATATTATTTTATACATTGGAAGACGAAGAATTTCTTCTCAATGGAGTTAATACATTGTTCAATGATGAGGGTATTAGAATTTCCACTAAAGGAAGGGTTCCATTCTTGTATAAAATACTAAAATACAACTTGATCCTTCTCAAGAAGAGTATGGTGTTAATCATGATTCATGTTATTATTCATAACTGGATCTAGTTGATCCAGTATTACTATGAATTTTTCACCTCTGACACCCATGATATTAGGCATATTAGTAGGGAAATAATCACATTGCCTATTGTGTTGGTAGTTGGAAGAGTCTATCATATTTCTTGCTATTAATTAGAAGAAAAATAAAATAAGAATGCATTAAATAGTAAATATACACAAGGGAAACTTATAAACTTTATAGGAATAACTTATAAATGATAAGTAAATCATAAGTTATGAGTCTCTAGGTTTCAACCTAGGTTATCCATATTAATTTTCCTATTATTTTTTCTAACCCAATAGTCTATGTAAGTCTTAAATAATGTTTTATAAATATATTGTTGGGAAAATATTCCTTAAGGTGATATATTGGTGTTTTGAGTGTGATTGTGTTTTCTGGCATATGCAGATGATTTTGAATTAGAATGGTTGGTTTTGTCAAAGAACATATTTAATGTGGCACAATTTCCCAGTGTTTTAAAAAATGTTGGACCTCAAAATAGGGAGTTTTTTATATAAAGTATAGATTTTTTACAAATTTCTTCATGTGTAGTATTTCACAAATCATAAATGAGGTATGCATAATGGAGAAGGAAAATAAAAAAAGGATTATTTTTATATAACAAAGCTATGCAGACTGCGTAGAGAAAAAATAGTTAACAAGAGGCTTGAAGTTTTCAGGAGGCTCATCATTCATATGAGGCTCATCATTTTCAGTTAATAGGAGGTGATTTAAGGACCCATACAAGTGTTTTTGTTCATGGAAGAAATTGATCACCACAACAGAGAAAGGTGCTATGCAGACCATATAGAAATTCAAGGTGAAGGTTGTACTGTATTGAAGTTTTGTATAATTTAGATTTTCAGGTTTTTTGGATATATTTTCCTATATAAATACCCCTAATAAGATCATTCAGTATAGTGAATTTCATTATAAAATATAATCACTCTAGGAATAATTTAGTAAAGTATGAAGTAGTTCATGTGGGGGAATTCCGTTAAGTAGATTATTTCAAGAGGGATAATTTAATGAAGGGTGATGTAGTTATCAAGAATAGTTCATGAAAGGGTTTTGGGGCTCTATATCCCATAAAGGAAAAGGGATGCATAGAAGAAGGCAGTCCTTGAATAAAAGATTGTATGTGAAGCGGGGGTGGTCTGCAATGAAAAGGGCATCCGTGAAGCACTCACACCATACAGTGAAATTCAGTTCATAGAGGATACACGATAGTTTGTGGAGGGAGAAAATAAATTCACGTAGAGAATAAAATAGTTCAAAAAATAAATTTTGGTAAACTATCAGTATGTAGGAAAGTGTATTTCATCTACGAGTGAAAACTTGATTTCAATATAGAATCTATCTACAAATGAGGATGTTTTCATTCATGAAAATGAAGGGACCTACAGGTCCATAAACTATGTGTGGATTCTTTCCAGAGATATGATAAATGAAATAGGAAGAAATTGATATTCTCCACAATTAGTGATCCATCGAAATAGAGTAAGGGAGTGACCCTTGGGAAAGTAGTGAGATGACTCTAAAAATTATCAAGGTAATGATCTTGGGAATATAATTAATCTATCCCAAACCTTGTAATTTGGTATTGAGTCTTAGTGTATTTGGAACATCAACACATTGTCTCTATATGCTCCTTGTACATAGCCCAGTGAGGGTGAACCGTGTAAATTCATTGTGTATCATTCATGATTCCATTTCTATTCATATATTTCTACATGAAAGATAAATAATAGTGTTCTGTTTCACAATGAAACAAGATCCAAATGGGAATTTTTTTTAATATGTCATACCCTTATTAACCCTTTGTCAAGGTTTTTAACATATTTGGGTGAATAATTTTTATCACAGGGAAAGGTTGAAAGTTAGTGGTTCTATCTCAGTTGAATGAATGGAATATATTAATCACAATGGGATTCTGATCTTTGTTGGAAACAATATTTATCTATAGAAGAATAAAATGCAACACTTCTTTTGTTCATTGGATATGGATGTATTTATAGCTACAATGCATGTTATTTCTGCCAATATGAATAGTAATGTTTTATCATAATCATTACATGGAGAATTGGATGTTTATTCAAAAGGAATCAATGCTTTAGGGGGGATCCCTATCCAATGAAATCTATATGAAGGTGATGTCGTGTATATCATCGCATGTTATGTGGTAAAAAATGATAAATATTTATGAGGGAGAGTCACAAGGGAGAGAAGAAAAACTGAAATCCCTATAGAAAAAGTGTAAGGATATGATAATGTACCCTAATTAATCTTTTGATACATTCTTTGACTAGGTGAATATTATTGTGGAAGACATTCATGGTCTTGTAGAAATTATTGAAGATATAAATATTGTTAATCGAATAATGAGAAAACTACCACCTCAGTTTAATCCTAAAGTTTATTTATTGGAAGATAATGATCCAAAAGTGGTGATGTCTGATTGTTTACATAATACTCTTGTTCCATATGAGATGAGAAAGGATGATAATTATGTTTTTTAAAATGGGAAGTCCAATGAAGTGGCATTCAAGGCCATGGAGAAGTTCACTATTGAAGATAGTTAGGAGGAAGATAATGTGTATGATATCATGTTGCTTCACTCCTTAAATATACAAAGTGGAAGAGTAAGGTTCAAAGGGAAACTTCCACTTGAATGCTATAAAAGTAGAAATATTGGACATCTTACAAAAAAGTGTACTAAGAAGTTTCAAGATGAAGACAAAGATATTATTGAAATTATTGGGAAGAAGTACTTAGTCAATGTGAAAGGTAGGAGGAGTACAATGAGATATTTCTTCAAAAGGAATAGTATGCTTTCAAAAATAGATGACCAATAAAAAGAATATGCAGTAGAATAATTGGAAGATTACAAGGATCATGGATAAGATTTGATGGTGGTAGTTTTTAAAAATTACCCAACATGGGAAGATATGGATAATGCTGAAGGAGAATTTGAAGGAAGATTTGATCTTTAAGTCAAATTAGAAGCTTCACTTAAAGACATATGCATTTGTAGATCCACAAAAGGTAAGACAATGGGATTGTTAATGATGCCAAACTTTTTATTCAATAATAACTAGAAGAAATTTATAAGCTATAGGTTGAAATTTGAAGGCCTAAATATTCAATGCTAGGGAATTCAAGAAAATTTATTGGTTACAAACTGAAAACTGAAGAACAGAAAATAGAGATCAATAGTTTGAAAAACACTAGAAAATATAAAATCAAACATATAAAAGAACATAAAGGTGATGTTTTCATTATGAAATGGAAAGTGAAAGAATATGTTAAAATCTTGATTACATCAAAGAAGGATACAAAGGAAATAAGAGAAAATAAAAAAAAGAACCCTGAGTTCCAGTGAAACAAAAAAAAAGGAGTGTTAGGAAATCAAAATGATCGATCAAAACAATATAGTTATTATGGGGATAAATTATAAACATAAAGTGGAAATGTTTTATATTAGACCATAATCTCCCAATCTGATGTTAAATATTGATTTGGGTATAAATCCGAACCTAAAGATTCCAAGAAACCAAGGGAGAATCAATAGTGTAGTATTTCCACACAGGAATACACCTCACATGAGATGTTATTATTGTGGAAATATGGAACACTCACAAAATGTATATTTTATATCCAAGTGGTACTAAAGAGAAAAAGAATAACATAGGAATGAATACAGAACTCAACATTCCAAAATATCATTTGATGGTCACTATTTCAGGTGTGAGGGATTTAGTAACAAGGAAAGATATTTCTCATCAACAGCGCATATAAATGTGTCGAAGCATAATGAATGTAGTTATAAGCTGAAATTAAATGTATAAAAAAATAAAATTAAAATTAAAAACCATTTGTAGAATTTCAACATTAATTCAGTCCATCATACTTCAAGGAATACCAATATTTTAAAACTGTACCAGGTATGAATTCAAAATCATGGACCAAAAAGAAGAAAATTTAAAAGCCAGTGGTTACAGATATTTCTTTCAATGCATCATATTTTATTGGAATATGGATTATTGATAGTGGATTCACCACCCACATAATATGAAATATAGAACTAGATACATGAATTAGATATGATAAAGAAGGTATCGTGAGAATTGGGAATGATGAAGGCTTGAAAATTATTTTCTCAAGAAAATCAAGGTTTGGGGGAGAAAACATGAGATGTGAAGATGTATTAGTTATTGATGGTATCAACCACAACTTACTAAGTTATAGTAAGTTATGTGATTCAGGACATTACATAATCCTTTCTAAGAAATTATGTGTCATCAAGGAAAAATATGGTGTAGTTATTTTTCAAGGAAAGTGCATTAAAGGGAATATCAACCTTGGTGTATAGAAGAAGATATATGATTTATATCCATGAAAGTAGAAAATATTTTATGTAATAAATGTCTTGGTTACTTATGCCAAACTTCCTTGGAAAATATGGTGTAATATTATGCTTCTCGAGACCTCCCTAAGTTATCACGTGATCTTACTCATATGTGTGATACTTTTCAACAATGGAATATCATTCAAAATACATATATGGAAAAAGAGAAAATGTTAAAAAAAATTCTTGAGTTGGTAAATATTGATGTGTATAGACCTATTTCAATAAGAGATATTGATGGGAGCAGATATTATGTTCTCTTTATTGATGATTTTAGTAGGATGGTATGGGTTTCAATCATAACCCACAAATTCAAGGTGTTCGATTTCATAACAACTTATCAAAGGGAAGTTGAAAAAATTTTAGGTTTAAGAATTTAAAAGATAAAAATAGATAATTGAATAGAGTTCACAAATACCCAAATGTAGTGTTATATCAAGAAATATGGCATAAGAAATCAAGTTTTACTAGTAAGAACTCCACAGAAAAATTGAGTATTTGAGAAAAGAAATCAAATTATCAACAACATGGCTAGAACAATACTAATTGAGAAAGACTTTCTAGAGAAGTTTTGGAAATAATAAGTGATGAAATCAGTCTATACATAAAATAAAGAATTATTATGTACTAAAGAATAGAAGCCTCCATATGAGCTATATTATAGAAAGAAGATAATGTTTAAGTTCTTTTGAGTCTTCAAAAGTAAGTTTTTCATTATCAATAAGAAGAAACTCCTGATGTTTGAATCCCATGGAGATGAAGGGATATTTCATCGATACTTAAATGAAAATAAAATAATATAAATGATTTATCAAGTGGTTAGGAAAGGTAGTTGAATTCCATGATGTAACTATAGTATAGAATGAGTCGAATCTTCAGCAAATACATGATCAGTATTATGAGGATAGTGATTAAGAGATAAGTATATCAAGGGATGTTATAGTTCCATAGGTTGATTTAGAATAAGATTAAAATAATGAAAAGGATGTGAACAAACCAGTATCTACAAAAATATTGAAGAGAAGAGAAAAACTTGAAAGATACAATATAATAAGTGATCAGATACATCCTGTACAGACAAGGATGATGAAGACTCTACAATAATCATTGTTCTTGTCACAGGTATAAAAAATGTTTTGATGAAGGAGTTGGAGATGTGAATTGGGTTTGAGCTATGAATGAAGAGACTAAAAAATTGAGAAAATGGTACATGGAATATTTTTTCAAGTTAAATAGATAATAATTTCATCAGGACTTAATGGGTCTTTCACAACAAGATAAATAAAGATGGAGTAGTGATTCGAAAGAAAGAATGACTAGTGTGAAAAGGGTACTCCTAGATAGAGGGTATCTATGTTGATGAAAAAATTTCACCTATTGTGAGGCTAGAGATAGTTAGATTGTTCTTGTCCATAATAGTGAAAATAAGGTTCTAATTTTTTCATATGGTTTTCAATTTATTATTTATAAATGGTTTTATAGAAGAAGAGATTTATATTCATAAACCAGATGGTTTTATCATTCATGAAGATGATAAAAAAGTTTTTTGGTTGAAGAAGTCACTATATGGGTTGAATCAAGAACTATGAACATGGTATTGAAGACTAGATCAATTTGTTAAGAAGATTTATTTTTGGTGTGGTGGATTTGATGAAAATATATATATAAAAAACTACACTAATTAAAGGATTATGGTGTTGGTGTATATTAATGACATAATATTTTGTGTATCAGATGAAGCATAGTTCAATAAGTTCATATAATTCCAGAAAAATGAATTTGAAATTTCAATTATCGGTGAACTGGAATTTTTCCTTGGTTTAAAGGTGATACAAGGAAAGAATAGCACATTCTTTTCTCAATCTAAATATTCCAATGAGGTTTTGAGAAGATTTGGAATGGATAATTCCAAGGCTATTATGAATTTTGTGGCTACTTGAATGAAACTTTCATGAGACGATGAAGGTAATGTTGAGTCAATAAGGTTTTCCTTATGGATTTTCTATTCCTTCATTCAAGGGGGAGATTATTAAAACATTAAGGCTTTCCTTATGACTTTACCATTTCTCTTGTTTTGAAAATCAAAAACACCTTTTCTTAAAGAAAATTTCATTTTACCCTTGTTTTACCCTTATAAGGGAAATTTCCTTCCCCAAGGAAATTTAACCTTACTTTGTTTCTTTGTCCATATCATATTTTTCCTATGTGTAAAATTTGGATTAAGACTAAAACCTTCGAATCATATAATACTTAGATATGAGGAATTCTATTTTACACTCTGAATTCTAGATACGAACTCTTATAATGTTCATCTCCAAATTCTGGATATGAACTCTTATGATGTTCAACTCCAAATTCTGGATACCAACTCTTATGAAGTTCTACTCCGAATTTTGGATACGAACTCTCATATAGTTCAACTCTGAATTTTGGATACAAACTCTCATGTAGTTCAACTCCAAATTCTGGATACAAACATTCTTGAAGTTCCACTCCAAATACTGATTACGAATTTATGTAAAGTTCGACTAAGAATTCCTATTATGAATTCTAGTTACGAACTTTTCGAAGTTCTGGCACCAAATTCCTATTAAGAATTCTGGTTATGAACTTTTCCATGTTCTGACTCCGAGTTCCTTGAATACAGACTCCGAACTTCTATGAGTTCTGACTCTAAATTCTCATGAACTCTGACTTTGAACTTTGTAAGTTCGGGTTCCGAATTCTTCAAAAATGCTCTAGTCCGAATGTCTACAGAAGTCCCTTCTCAAGAGATGTCATCAATTAAACCCATTTAGGAGTGTATAATATATAGGGAAAGGTTGGCTCATCCAAACTTTTTCAATAAGTATGACTCTATAATTTCCAAGAATATCAAACTTAATGGATGGGAAAGTGTAGCTATATCTAAGACTCGAGATCAAGATAAGGTGTATTCGGATTTACTCATAGAGTTTTATGAGTCAGTTTCTTTTTTCAAGGAAGATGGAAGTTGGAATTTATCCTTCAAGAGATATGAGAAGATGTATTCTCTCTCTTATACCAAGGTGGCTAGCTTGGTTAGCATACCTTATGAAGGAGAGGCTGAGTTTTTCTCTCACAAGTTGCCTGAGGTCCAGGGTAGTTTTGTCAAGGCAAGAGCTGTGGAGTGTCTAAATCTTTCTGAAATAAACACTACAAAGATGATCACCCATCTTTCAACCAACAATCAGATTCTACATCTTCGGGTGCAAGGGTTTATCATACCGAGGAAGGGTGATAAGGATACCCTTAAGAAGAGTGACATGTATATTCTAGATATTTTGGTAAATCTATATAAGGTGAATCTCATGAGACACATCCTCATCACCACTGAGAACATCAAGAATGGAAATCTTAGAGCTCAGATCATTATGTATCTAGAATTGCTATCAAAGATGATAGTTTAATGTCTTGAATCATTCAAGATCCCATGTAGCTCCAAGCCGAGAAATTTCAAGGTGATGCTGATTAGTGATGGCACCTTAAAGAGAATGAAAGTCAATTTTTCCAAGGATTCAGGTGAGTTCTATGATCTGCCAGAGGAGGAGGCAGAACCCATTCCGGAAAATTTTGAGAAAGCTGAACCCTCAAAGAAGGCCAGTAAGAAAAGAAAATTGAAGGAAGTGGGGGAAACAGATAAAACCCCCAAAGCTAAAGAACCTCAATCCACACCTCTTAAACTAAAGAAGTCGAAGGCCTACACTGATTAAGTTGTTGAAAAGTGGAGAGAGGAAAAGAATAATAGAAAATCATGGGAAACACAGTTTGTTTTGGATCCTAATGAGGATATGGCCTTAAAAGAAATAGCTGCTGAAGAGCTTGAGATGCAAGCAAAGGAGAAAATGAAAAAGAAGAAAATATATGCGGCTGATATTGTTTAATATCTCTTGAAGGCTACAAAGGTTTCTTCAAAAAAACATCCCTGTTCTGAAACCCTTCCTTATGGAACAAATGCCCAAGACTCTAGGAAAGAGGTTTATGTCACCAAAAAAGTAACAAGATATAACTCTCTAAGAGAAGAAAGGAGAAGAAGAAGTGAAAAAAGCTTGGAGAAGTGGTGGCTCTGATGATGTAATAAAGCAAGTTGAATACTATCATGAGAAGGATAGTGCTTCTGAGAAATTTTCACTCTAGAATTCTCAAGCTGAATCTTCTAAAATTGTTACAACTAGAGATGATAATAAGGGTGAAGAGGAAGTCAACAAGCCATCTGAGGAAGAGAGTCACAATCACGAATTCATTCATCTTGAAGATGTTGAAGTTGGAGCTGATAAGGAAAAAAGTTGATAAAGACAAGATTATCCAATTATTTGAGAGTAAGCATGAGTCACCTGATGAAGATGTTTTTTTGAAAATCAACAAAGGGAAGTAAATAGTTATTGACACTCCAATGGAAGACATTTTGAGGAAGAAACAAGCTGGAGGAACCTCTAAGAAAAAATTGGTAGAGCTAGAGGAAGAACCATCTCCTTGTAAATTGTTTGATTCAGAGTCATCTGCTTTAGGGAATGATTTTGTGGTTCAATCCTTGAAAAATTTTGTGGATACCATTCTGATTTTTCCTGAAATTGAATCTAGATGCCAGATGCTTCAACACAGTAGGAATCAGAAAACAGACTCTGTGTCTATGGTGATGGACAAATGTGTGAAGATTGAGGTTGATCACAAAAATTTCATGATCAATTATGAATCCCATAGAAAATTTTGCAGGCATATGACCAAATGGTCTAAGAAAATTATTGAATATATGGAAGAGCTTGATTAGTTCTAAGAAGATTTAAAGGAAGACTTTGGTACTGAAGATGCCATGATCAAAAACCTTTCAGACAGTTTTCAGGGAAAGCTAAGTATAGAACAAATTTCTCAAATTCAGGATTTAAAATACATGTATGGGAAGCTGAGCTATATTGTTAAAATCTTGAAAACAGAGAAGGATCTCCAAAGTGAGATGTAAGAAAAGATTTTGAAGAAAGATGAATTGATAAAGGCTCAGGCATAGGCCCTGAAGTCTCGTGAAGATAGGATCAAGGCATTATAAAATCAAGCTGTGGAAGATCACAAAGAGCTGAAGAAGTGGAAAACCATTGTCAAGATTCTAATGCCCAAGGGAAAAGAAACAAAATAGACCACTCCAATATTTTGTGTTTTCCCCCTGTACTAATTCTTCCAATTATAATGAAATAGTGGTTTCTTGTGTCTTTGTTTGTTTGTTTATACTAATATTTCAGGTACTATATTCTTTTCCATTCCCTTAAACTCTTTTTTGAAAATCATAAAGGGGGACAAGGAAAAATAATTCTAAAGAGTAGAAGAAAAATTTTCTAAGTAAATAAGAACTATCCCAAAGTAAGGGGGTCTTTTTATGGGGGAGTTCTCATTACGAAGATTTACACAATCAAATGAAATTACATTCTGGAAATCTAGAATATGATCCTTGGAGTTCCAAAACATAACGGGGAGTTAGTCGTATTCACCATTGTCTATGAACAAAGGGAGATAAGCTTTAATTTCAAAGTCTAGAAATTTATTCTAAGTACTTATATTATTTTTCATAAGGATGTTTTTACTTTCCAAAAAGGGGAAGATTGTTGAGTCAATAAGGTTTTCCTTATGAATTTTCCATTCCTTCAATCAAGGGGGGGATTGTTAATACATTAAGGCTTTCCTTATGACTTTACCATTTCTCTTGTTTTGAAAATCACAAACACCTTTTCTTAAGGCAATTTTCATTTTACCAATGTTTTACCCCTAAAGGTAAATTTCCTTCCCCAAGGAAATTTACCCTTTGTTTCTTTTCCCATATCATATTTTTCCTAAGTGTAAAATTCAGATTAAGACTAAAACCTCGAAATCATATAATACTTAGATATGAGGCATTCTGTTTTACACTCTGAATTCTGGATACAAACTCTTATGAAGTTCAAATTTGAATTCTGGATACAAACTATTATGAAGTTCAACTCCAAATTCTGGAGATGAACTCTTAAAAAGTTCAACTCTGAATTCTGGATACGAACTCTCATGTAGTTGAACTCCTAATTCAGGATACGAACTCTCATGTAGTTCAACTCTTAATTCTAGATCTGAACATTCATGGAGTTCCACTTTGAATCCTGATTACAAACTTATGTAAAGTTCATCTAATAATTCCTATTAAAAATTCTATTTACAAACTTCTCCAAGTTCTGACTCTGAATTTCTATTACGAATTCTGGTTACGAACTTTTCCATGTTCTGACTCTGAATTCTCTGAATACTGACTCCGAACTCCTATGAGTTCTGACTCTGAATTCTCATGAACTCTGACTCCGAACTTTGTATGTTCGGGTTCTGAATTCTTGTGAATCCAGATGCCAAATTTCTTTGAAATTCATACCCTATAATTCTACAGAATGCAGATTCAAAATTTCTAAAAAACAGAATCCGAATATCCTTGTGTTGTAGACTACGAATTCAGTTTTTAATTATACTCTGTACTTTCATTTACCTTCATCCCAAATATCAATTTGTGGTTATACTTACACTTATTTTGTTCTAAAATGATGTCGTGCTTTCAGTTATCAATTAACCGTTGTTTGAGTGACACGTGTATATGTCCCTCTGAAATTCAAGGAAGAATATGACCGTTGGAGGAGGGAGTCGACCGTTGGAACCAAACCTACAAATAGGAGCTCATTTGAAAGAGCTTGAAACACTTTTGAGAACAAATTGGTCAACTGTGCTTACATGCTGTTGAAGTGACTTCTATAGAGAGAGGCTCTTATAAACTCTCAGGATTCATGCAGAAAGTTTTGAATTGCTTGTTCAAACTTTGATTCAAGAAAAGTTTCTCAGTGAAGAGGTTGGATTTCCATAAAATCAGAGACTTCGGGTTGTGAAGTCAGAGGTGCTGATTTATTATGAGTATGATATACTCTATAATACCAAACTTAGGATCGAATATTTAGTAATGATATACAAATACAAGAGGGGTGTGAATTTTATACTAAAAAAATTCCCTAAGGAAATTTTGCATAACCAAAATTCATACAACATCTAAGTTTTACTAACTTTCATGATTCCGAAAAAGAAATTCTGGAAATGAGACTTAACAAAAGTTTATACCTACTAAGTTTCTACCTTAATTCATATAGAATCCTATAAAATCAGAGTACAAGTTTAAGTATGTATATGAATGTTATACTTTCCTCAACAACTAAAATACACAGTGGAAAAACAGAGTAGTAAAACTACAAATAATAAGTATAAACTATTTTAACCCAAAGATAAGGGTTTCCAACAACCCTGGATAAGAGGTCCCTTGATTTAGACTTTCAAGAAAGTCTGTCTTACCCAAACCCAGGTAATCCCTCAATTCGAATATCGGTATTTGTCTTGTTATCCCTACAAGACCTTAATTTGTAAGTAAATCGGCACCTCTGACATCACAACCTGAAGTCTCTGGTTTTAAGGAAATCGAACCTCTGCACTAAGCAAATCTACATGAAGCAAAGTTTGAACAAGCAGTTCAAAACTTTTTGCACGAATCCTGAGAGTTTATAAGAGCCTATCTCTCTAGAAGTCACTTCAACAACATGTAAGCACAGTTGTCAAAGTTGTTCTCAAAAGTGTGTTGAGCTCTTTCAAGTGAAATCCTATTTATAGGTGTGGTTCCAACGGTCGACTCTCTGCTCCAACAGTCATATTCTTCCTTGAATTTAAGAGGGACCTATACACGTTTCACTCAAACAACAGTTAATTGATAACTAAATGCATGAAATAATTTTAGAACAAAACAATTGTAAGTATAACCACAAACTGATATTTATAATGAAGGTAAATGAAAGCTTGAAGTCTAAATAAAAACTGCATTCGGAGTCTACAACACAAGGATATTCAGATTCTATTTTGTATAAATTCACACCAAAATCTGATGAAGGAATTTTCTTAGGCTACTCCACAACTTCTAAGGCATATATAGTTTTCAATAAAAAACACTTGTACTGTTGAATAGACAGTGCATGTCAAATTTGATGAAACTGATCCATTTGTTTTTAAAAATTTCCCAACCCACATCCTCAGATGTGTTTTCAAAAAATGATTATCAACTTTCGATAGTAGACCATTCTGATAAGAAAAATGTCCAAGAAGATACTTCTAAGACATTTATCCCAAAATATTTTATACCCTATATTGATGATCAGGCTTTACAAAACCCAAATCAGTTGTTTCTAAGGAATCATCCCAGTTATAGTATCATTGGTGATATGAATCAACCCGTAAGGACTATAAGTTCCTTAAGAAATGAAGTAGAACATCTAGAATTACTTTACCAATTAGAAACAAAAATAACTAATGAATATTTAGGTGATGATGATTGGATAAAATCCATGCAAGATGAACTAAATGAATTTGAAAGGAATAAAGTCTCGACCTTGGTTGAAAGACCTAAAGATACTTCTGTTATTGGATTAAAATGGGTCTTCGGAAATAAGTGTGATGAAAATGGAATCATTGTAATAAATAAGGCTAGACTAGTTTCTAAAGGCTACAATCAACAAGAAGTAATAGGCTATGAAGAATCCTATGCTCCAGTAGCTAGACTTGAATCTATTCATATTTTACATTCCTTTGCAGCTTTCTTTAATTTCAAACTTTTTCAAATGGATGTGAAATGTGATTTTCTTAACGATTATGTTCAAGAGGAAGTCTTTGTTGAACAATCTCCTGGTTTTGAAGATAAAAAACATCCTGATCATGTTTTGAGACTTACCAAAGCTCTGTATGGTCTTAAACAAGCACCTAGAGCTTGGTATGGTAGACTTACAAGATTTTTTCTTCAAATAACTATGTTAAGGGAATTGCAGATCCAACTGTTTTTATAAATAATGATAAGAAAAATGTTTTTATTATTCAAATTTATGTTGATGACATTATATTTGGTTCAACTCAATAATCTTTAACTGATTCCTTTGCGGATTTAATGAAATATGAGTTTGAAATGAGTATGATGGGTGAATTGAAATTTTTCCTTGGTTTTCAAATTTCTCAAAAACTATAAGGAATATATATATCTCAACATAAGTATATTAAATATCTTCTTAAAAATTATGTATTGGACAACACTAAAAGTATAAGCACTCTCATTGGTACCTGAAACACACTTGATCTTGATGAAGTTGGGAAACCAGTAGATCAAAAATCTTTTAGAGCGATGATAAGAAGTCTACTTTACTTGATAGGTAGTCATCCAGACTTAATGTTTTCAGTATTCTTATGTACAAGATATCAATCCAATCCTATGGAATCTCATATAATGGTAGTGAAGATAATTTTTCGCTACCTAAAGGGAACCATGGATTTAGGACTATTTTATACTTCTGGAAATTAGTTTGTTTTAAAAAGTTTTTCAGATGCTGCCTTTAGTGGATGTATAATGGATAGAAAGAGTACGTCCAGAACTTGTCATTTATTAGGAGATTCATTAGTTTCTTGGTCTTTAAAGAAGCAACACTCAGTAGCACTTTCCACTGCTGAAGCTGAATATGTAGCAGCTGGAAGTTGTTGTGCTCAAGTGTTGTGGATGCAACACACACTCACAGACTATGGCTTGAGTTTTACTAAGAATCAAATTTTGTGTGATAACACAAGTTCCATTTCCCTTACTAAAAACCTTGCACATCACTCTTGTGAAAAGCACATAGATATTAGGCATCAATTTCTTAGGGATCACACACTTAAAAGAGATATTATTCAACAGTTTATCAGAATCCAAGATCAACTTGCTGATATTTTTACAAATTATTTACCCTCCGATAGATTATAATACATTAAAATGAAGTTAGTAATGATAACCATAAGGTAATCTTACTTGATTAACATTCTATTGAAATAAATATCTTTACAGTAATAAACACTTTTTCATAGGGGGTACATTTTTCATAGTTGGTTTTTCAAAATTTTCGTAATGAAAATTCTCAGATTTGAAATTTTTGTAGTGAAGTTTTTTTTCGTATTCAAAGTTCTTCAAGAAGAATGTTCCTTAGTATAAATAATCTACCTAGTAATTCGAAAGGTATAATTCTTTCCGAAGTTTTTGTAATCATTTTTACTTGCAGGTAGTTTCTTTTGTTTTTTAAAAAAATTCCTCGGATTGAAGTTTCCATAAATCTGAATGTTTTCTTTTAAAACCTCAAAATATCAGATTCAACCAAATATTTCCTTGTGTCTATCATATTAACCGTTAGATCAGATCAGAAGGTTTCCCAACCATTATATTGAAATTGGAAGTTGAAATTTCACTTCCATCGCCTATATAAAGGGGACCCCGATGGTTTTCCCAAATCAATTTTCGAGCTTGTGTCTGCTGAACCTCTGACCCTCTACAAAATCTTGCTCTGAATTCTTTAGAAGTGCTCCAGTCCGAATTTCTTCAAAGTCCCATCTCAATAGATTTTGTCAGTTAAGCCCATTGCGGAGTGGCAGATATATAGGTAATGTTTGGTTCATCCAAACTTTTTCAGTAAGTATGACTCTATAATTTCCAAGAATATCAGACTCAATGAATGGGAAGATAAGCTATATTGTTCAAAGCTTGAAAATAGAGAAGGACCTTTAGAGTGAGATGCAAGAAAAGATTTTGAAGTAAGATGAATTGATAAAGGCTCAGGCAGAGGCCATGAAGGCTCATGGAGACAGGATCAAGGCATTAGAAAAGAAAGATGAGGAAGATCACAAAGAGCTGGAGAAGTTGAAAACCATTGTCAAGATGCTAATTCCCAATGAAAAAGAAACAAAATAGACCACTCTGATCTTTTGTTGTTTTTTTCTCTTGTACTCATTCTTCCAATTATAATGAAATGGTGGTTTCTTGTGTTTTTGTTTGATTGTTTATACTAATATTTCAGGTACTATATTCTTTTCCATTCTCTCAAACTCTTTTTTTAAAATCACAAAGGGGGAGAAGGAAAAAGAATTCTAAAGAGGCGACGAAAAATTTTCTACGTAAAGAAGAACTATCCCTAAGTAAGGGGGAGTCTATTTAAGGGGGAGTTCTCTTTATGAAGATTTCCACATTAAGATGAAATTCCACTCCAGAAATCTATAATAAGATCCTTAGAGTTCCAAAGCCTAAGGGGGAGTTAGTCGTATTCACCATTGTCCATGAACAAAAGGAGATAAGTGTTAATTTCAAAGTCTAGAAATTTATTCTAAGTACTTATATTCTTTTTCATAAGGATGTTTATGCTTTCCAAAAAAGAGGATATTGTTGATTCAATAAGTTTTTCCTTATGACTTTTCCATTCCTTCATTCAAGTAGGAGATTGTTAATTTTTTAAGGCTTTCCTTATGACTTTACCATTTCTATTGTTTTGAAAATCACAAAAACCTTTTATTAAGGAAAATTTCATTTTACCCTTGTTTTACCCCTATTAGGAAAATTTCTTTCCGCAAGGAAATTTACGCTTACATTGTTTCTTTGTCTATATCATATTTTTCCTAAGTGTAAAACTCTGATTGAGTATAAAATCTCAGAATCATATAAAACTTAGATATGAGGCATTCTGTTTAAGACTCTGAATTATGGATATGAACTCTCATGTAGTTCAACTCTGAATTCTGGATACAAACTCTCATGTAGTTCAACTCTAAATTCTGGATACAAACATTCATGAAGTTCCACTCTGAATTCGGATTAAGAACTTATGTAAAGTTCGACTAAGAATTCCTATTATGAATTCTGGTTACGAACTTTTCCATGTTCTGACTCTGAATTCCTATTACGAATTTTGGTTACGAACTTTTCTAAGTTCTGACTCCGAGTTCTCTAAATACAGACTCCGAAATACCATGAGTTTTAACTACGAATTCTCATGAACTCCAACTCTGAACTTTTTTAAGTTCAGGTTCTGAATTCTTATGAATCCAGACTCCGAATTTCTTTGAAATTCAGACTCCGGAATTCTACAGAATTAAGGTTCCGAATTTCTACAAAACAGAATCCGAATGTCCTTGTGTTGTATACTCTAAATTCAGTTTTTAATTAGACTCCGAACTTTAATTTACCTTCTTTCCAAATATCAGTGTAGGTTCCAGGGATAGTGGAAGCACGTTGGTGGGAGTTTTCCCAACTTGCATTTTAACGTTAAACAATATTCGATTCGAGAACCATCATGATTTAAAACACCGAATCTTCAGAATAGAATGAAGAATGAAAAACTTAAGAGGAAACCCCAGAACAATAGAGATAGGATCATCATATGTTGGTTATAATTAATTTAATTAATTCACAAGAATTACCATGGTGGAATTCTTTCTTCGTTGATGTCTCCGGTCACAATCCGATGTGATCCGTTGTTGTGTCGTAGAATCCAAGTGTAGGATTCCTCTAGCGATGATCCACATGTGTACCATGTATCTCTGGACGTCGCAAAAGGTATATCTAGGTGCTAGCGTGGAAGAACCTTCGCTTGCGATGTCCGTCTTCGATCACCTTGGTCTCTCGGTCTTGAAAGCGTTCTTGGAAGAAGGAGTTCTTTCAGGCTTGAAATAATTCTTTAGAATTCTTGTGCAAAATGATTATCTCTTGAAAAGTGTTGGGGTTGTGAGCATATTTATAATCAAGTTTGAGGTTATAGAGTTAGGACAATAAATAAATTCATTACGCGCTTTATTTATTTCATTAACTCTTATTGAAAACCCCCATGTTGAATTATTAATTCCTTGACATGTGCCCACACTGATTATAATAAATATCATTTAATAAAATAATATTAAATCCTCAAAATCTTGACTGAAAAAACTACACGGCATGTAATCTTTAATAAACGGCGTGTACACGTTTTCTACAAAAATACACGGTGTGTATATTTAATATACACGGCGTGTACTTTTATTTTCCATTTATCTTTATTTCCTCCACCACATTTATTAGAACTTCAGTAATGGCTATTTATTTCTTAAATAAATGTAACTGCATTACTTGCTAATAAATATATTATTTCACCCAAAATATATTCTCTCGAATAATTCGTGTCGAAATAAATGCGATCAGGCATCCTTAAATAATTATTAAACCACAGTCTGAAATAATATTTATTTAACTTGTTAAATTAATATTTAACTGAGATACATGGACACACTTAGTGTGTGACCCTCTAGGCCCCTTTCTCTGTGTCATTAGGCGGATCCTGCCTAAAGTGAAAGGTTAGAGTCTAGAAACACGCCAAGGAAACCATAGAGAAAGAAGTTAACACCACAATGACATTTCACCAACTACAAATGTTTAATGTGTAATATAACCCCTTTGCCTCAATATCTCAAATCTAGTGGGTTGCATGCTAGTGCCATCAACCCATGTGCTCGATTATTCTTTCTTTGACTTCTTGGAATTGAACTCACCCATACCTTACCATGGTCATGGATTTATTTAGGCTATAACAATTCCATAAAAGGGTCTGAGATATATACTTTCGTTATGGAACAGAAGGGACAAATCCTTTCCTGCATTATCTATTAATGCAGTATTACTCATGACGCACCCAACGTATCCTACATCGGCTGTGAATAGTGTGTCGTCACAGTTTTCATCAATACATCTATGTGCGTGAGTTGTAATACCCATTAATAATAATCTTAAATTATAAGGACCAATACACACATTTGCAGATAGGAACATCCAATGAAACTATGAAATGTGGATTTCCTACTGGCAAGTCTTGTTCTCATAATATCCTCCAGGATATTACCAAGGGTGCACACCGTGAGAAGGTGCCTCATTGTTTTATGAGTCCTCACCACTAATGACCTGTATTATTTGTTTCCCTCAAATAACATCATCCGGCCATAGAACATATATTCAATAACAGTGTTATGGCACTTTTAGGTTCTCATCATAGTAGGGATCCGCTATGACCCTTTAATGAAACGACTATCCTTGGGACATTATCACATGAATTATAATATAGAAGAATAATAAAGATGTGATAAGATGTTTATTTAATGAATAAAGTACAAAGTAGTTGGTTCTAGGCCACCAACACCAACAAACTCCCACTTGGACTAGAGACAATTGCTAAAAACCTTTAACCCACAGCTCTCACATGATATTAATGCTTCTGATGAGATAGGCCTTTAATCATGGGGTCCGCCACATTCTCTTCCGTGGACACTTTGCTCACTGCAACTTCACCACTTTGATAGAAATCCCTCAAGAGATGATACTTCTGGAGCATGTGCTTTTTCTGTTGATGTGACCTTGGTTCTTTTTCAAGATCCACCACTGCAGTATTATAACAGTACAATGTAATGGGATCTTTACTGCTAGGCACTACATCAAGCTCCTGGACAATGTTCTGAATCAAGATGGCTTCCTTGGCTGCATTAGAAGACGCTATATATTCGGACACCACTGTAGAATCGACGACAACTGGCTGCTTTGAACTCTTCCAGCTCACAACTCCTCCATTGAGATAGAAAACATATCCAGATTGTGACTTCAGATCATTCTGATCTATCTGAAAACCAGCATCATCATACCCTCTATTGATAAGATCTTCATCTCCTACACACACCAATAACATATCCTTAGTTCCTCTTAGATACTTAAGGATTGTCTTAATAGCAGCCCATTGTTGTTCTCCTGGATCTGCTTGATATCTTCCTACCATGATCAGTGCATAAGAAACATCAAACCTGGTACAAAACATGGCATACATGATGGATCCTATAGCCGAAGCGTGTGGGATCTTACTCATTCTATCTTTCTCTTGTTGTGTCCGAGGACACATTTTCTTAGAAAGATGTTGGCCATGTGACACTGAAACCAATCCCCTCTTGGATTGTTCCATACTAAATCTCTTTAGTATCTGGTCAATGTACGTACTCTGACTTAGTCCAAGTAGCCTCTTAGATCTTTCACGAATGATCTTGATCCCTAGAATGTAGGATTCTTAACCCAAGTCCTTCATGGAGAAACACTTGTTCAACCAGTCCTTAACTGACTGTAAGACCGGTATGTTGTTTCCAATAAGCAATATGTCATCAACATATACTACTAGGATAATGATCGCATTCCTGTTAAACCTCTTATAAACACATGGCCCACATTCATTCTTAATGAACCCAAATTCCTTTATGGATTCATGAAATCGAATTTTCCATGACCTAGATGCTTTATTTAATCCATAAATGGATTTTTGTAACTTGCAAACCCATTTGTCTTTACCTGGTGCCACAAACCCTTCTGGTTGTGTCATATAGACATCTCCCTGAAGGTTCTTATTACGGAATGTTGTTTTGACATCCATTTGCCAAATCTCGTAGTCATGGTAAGCTATTATGGAAAGTATGATTCTTATGGATTTAAACATGGAATCTGGTGAGAAGGTTTCATCATAGTGAATTCCTTGACACTGTCTGAATCCTTTAGCCACTAGCCTTGCTTTATAGGTACTAACTTGACCTTCCATGTCTAGTTTTCTCTTGAATACCCATTTTCATCCAACAGAATTTACATCAACTGGCTCATTGACCATAACCTAGACTTGGTTCTAATACATGGAATCCATCTCAGAATTCATATCTCTTATCCATATTACATCTTATGATATTTCTATTGATTCCTTGTAGGATATAGGTTCATCATTTTCCAACAATAATGATTCACCATCCTCGGTGACTAGGAATCTAAATCTCTCTGGTTCCCTTACCTCTCTTGATCTCCTATTTAGTACTTGTGTTTCTAGAACCTCTTGCACGGGGACCTATGGAAGTTGTTCTTGTACCAACTCATGTGTATCTTGAGCAGCAACTTCATCTAAGTCAATATTTCTCCCACTATCATTCTTGAATATGTGCTCCCTCTCAAGAACGACGGCTTGTCGAGCGATAATCACTTTCTTGTATGAAGGGTTATATAGGTAATATCCTTTAGTTTTCTTGGGATATCCTATAAAGATACACCTCATGCCCCAGAGTGCTATTTTGTTTCCTGAGAATGCCTTAACAAACACCTCACATCCCCATTCACGTGTGTGCAACAAAGTGGGTTTCCTTCCATTCCATAACTCTGATGTAATTCCATTTGCCACCTTAGTTGGTACTCGGTTTAATGTTTATGCTGCAGTTTGTAATGTATATCCCCAAAAGGATAATGGAAGATTCTCATGAATCATCATCGACCTCACTATGTCCAACAAGGTGTAGTTCCTAATTTCACTAACACCATTCCACTATGGTGTATAAGGAGGAGTGAGCTAAGATAGAATCCCAAACTCCCGTAGAAGATCGATGAACTCTTGGTTCAGATATTCTCCACCTCGATTCAATCGAAGTTTCTTTATCTTCTTACCAAGATGATTCTCTACTTCATTCATTAATTCCTTAAATTTTTCTAAGGAATCTGACTTATACCTCATTAAGTAGATATAGCCATATCTACTCAAATCATCAATAAAAGTAATGAAGTAAGAATATTCACCTCTAGCTTCTACTGGAAATGGTCCACACACATCCGTGTGTACAAATCCTAGAAGCTCTGTGGCCCTTTCACCTTGTCCACCAAAAGGATTCTTGGTCATTTTTCCTTGTAAACAAGTGTGACATAAATCAAGTGGTTTTAGCTCAGAAGAGTCTAAATAGCCATCTTGGTAGAGCTTTTTCAAGCACTTCTCGTTCACATGACTGAGATTGTGATTCCACAACTGGGTGATGTATGAGTCATGTTATTTTGTTTCGTTATCGAGTACCAACACTTGGTTTTCATAATTTAATACACATAAACCATTATTTAAATGTTACATACCATAAAATACATTTTTCTTATAAAAGAGACAACCCTTATTTCTAAAATTGAAAATAAATCCATCCATATCCAAACAAGATACAGAAATTATGTTCTTGGTAACACTAGGAACATAATAACAGTTATGTAAAACAAAAGTCATTCCAGTTGGCAATGAGAGGTGGTAATCGCCAATAGCCAACGCAGCCAGCCTTGTGCCATTGGAAGCTCAAAAATCCACCTCGCCTTTGGAAATATTTCTAAATCTACTTGGTTCCTATATTTGAATACAGATGTGAGCCCCATAAGCTGTATCTAATACCCAATGTGTAGAAATAGAAAGATTACACTTGATAACGAATTCAACTTTAGCATACCGATGCTTCTGGGTGCAGTTCCTCTTCCAGTGGCCTTTCTTTCCACATGCAAAACACACAGCCTCCCATTCCTTTCCCTGCCTCGAGATCTTCCCCTTCTTGGAGGGATGGTGCTCAGGGGCTTCAAACTGTTTATAAGTCTTTGGCCCCTTTTCCTTGTCCTTTATTTTTTTATTCACCGTAAGGACTGCAGGTTTGTTATGACCCATGTCCATATCTACCTGGTGAGTTAAGGGCAGAAGTTCTGATCTAGGCGCAACTGTATTAGGCTTTTCCAGCACATATAATTTCCTCTCGTGGAAATGGATGACACGTAAACACCTATGCCACTCTTGGAAATTGGTGCCAGCGAGAAGGTTTTTCTTCTCGAGTATTGTTCTCAATGATATGTTTGAATTCATATTTATTGTCGTTTCTACAAATTAAGATGAGAAAAGGTTTAGTACATTATTACAAAACTGAGGCAAATAAATAAATTAATACATATTAGTCTCCCACTATTTTATCAAAATCCAATATCCCTCACCATTGACTTCAGAATTTTCTGTTGCCTGAATATTATAGTCGCAAGGATCCATATTTCCCTTCGCATTACCCCAACTAGGGTTGGTCAAGCAACTTGAAGGGTTTTAGGTAGGCATTCCAAATGCCAACTGCATTAACTCACAGCTCCTTGATCCACTGAGTGGACTCCCCAATCCGGAAATCCTTTTATTTTGGATTTCCTCAACCTTTGCCTCTTGGTCACACCAAGTCTTACCGTGGCAGTCAAACCTTGATGCGAACCAAGTTAAGTCAACCCAAAACCTTGAATTAGAATTCACCGATAATTGAAAGCACCCCAACTAGGGTTGGTCAAGCACTTTGAACCATGGTTCGATTCTAACCAATATTATGGAAGGCTATACCGACCTAATATTTCTTTTGAGGGATTTTATCCTTATACGTAAATTGTCATTTTATTATCTTTGATTACATGCTTGTTAATATTAAGTGGGATGTACTTAAATGATTAACCATGTCTATGATCATATTTACACAGAAGATGGTTTTTATTTTAGTTCCACCTTGCATGCGTGTTTAATTCATTAACTGTGTGATCGTGACAACACACCCACAATAAATAAACTATGCAACTGATAGAAAAAAATAAATGGTATAATCATGAGCTTTTCTATTGGTTAGTTTATCTATCGGTTGATAAACTGACCCAAGAACTAGGGAAGAAACACCTTGAACCTTTCAGGTTCATTTTTACAACTTTCCACCTGTCCACCTTTGTATCTACTTGGATTGGTTTTTCCTTCACTCTTGACTTGAGACACCTCCACTAGCTTGGGAGCTCCATCCATTACATATGCATTTATCTCACATGCAAGTGAGGGGTAAAAAGGGGGTTTTACACAAAAGAATCCTTGGGCACGCAGGCCCTACATATTAATGAGGAGAAGGCTCACAGGCTAAAAAATTTAATTTAAATAAATTAAATAAAAGAAACCATTCACATACAAAGGTCTTGGTCTAGCTCATGATCATACATACATGCAATGATATTTGCGCATAAATAAAACTAGCATACAATTCTTTAATCATTCTTGCTTAAGATAAATCATGGTTGAATCAATTAATTATCTTTAATTAATCAATCCCTTTATCTTAAATCCTTTTCTGAATTTCCTTGAGATTCTCATCAATCATAATTTTAAACAAATAAATTCATTTAAAATTATCCTTGTACGTAACTTCTACCTTGGAATCAACCTAGTGAATTCCCATTTATTACACAGATGTTAAATTAAACACATATATATAAAACACCTATCACGTGTTGTGCCTCAGCTTTACGCCTACACTATGGTACACATCTGAAGGGTTTGTATAATATAATAATAAATCTTCATAATTTGGGTGAGTACACGACATGTAGTTCCGACTACACGGTGTGTACTTTTTCTTCATCGTCCATCCAAAGTACACGCCCAGGGACATGGCGTGTTAATGTACTTCAGAAATTTTCAGAGTACACAGTATGTTTAGTGGGACACACGCCGTGTAGTTTCCGTGTTATATGATTTCTAACTGGGCAGACCATGTACGAGGTACACGGTCCAACCCTAACCCAAAGGGACTACACGGCATGTTCTATTGGACCACACGACTTGTAATCTGGAAACCATGTGCCATCAGTTCTTGGTCAACATATGGTGTCATTAATGACTTAGATAGGATCAATACACAGCCTGATTTGGTAGATCGATCCGATGCATGAAGCTAGACTACACGGCGTGTACTTCCGAATACACTCTGTGTATTCTGTTATTGTACGGACATAAACGTTTGGATCCTCTGGATGAGATCCTCTATTTTATTTTAATCAAAAATTAAAAGAAAAGGTCGTTTCTATATGGTGAACGAGAAACGATAGAGGAGGAAGAGATCTTGAGATTTAGATTTAAAGAATGATTAAATTGAATTGAAACAACTAAATTATTTAATGCGTAAATCACCAATGAAAAACTAAATAATTATAATCAATGATATAACCTGGCTCTGATACCACTTGTAGGTTCCGGGCGCAACAGAAGCTCGTTTGTGGGAGTTTTCCCAACTTGAATTTTAACGTTAAACAATGTTCAATCTGAGATCCGTCACAATTTAGAACACCAAATCATTTGAATAGAATGAAGAATGAAAAACATAAGAGGGAATAAAAGAACCATAGAGATAGGATCATCATATGTTGGTTATAAATAATTAAATTAATTCACAATAATTACCTTGGTGGAATTCTTTATTCGTTGATGTCTTCGGTCACGATCTGATGTGATCCATCTTTGCGTCGGAGAATCCAAGTGTAGGATTCCTCTAGCGGCGATCCACACGTGTTCCACGTATATCCAGATGTCACTGAATGGATCTCTGAGTTCTATCATAGAAGAACCTTCTCTTGTGATGTCTTTCTTTGACCGCCTTGGTCTCTCTGTCTTGAGAGCGTTCTTGGAGGAAGGATTTCTTTTGGACTTGAAAGAATTCTTCATAATTGTTGTGCACAATGATTCTCTCTTGAAAAGTGTTGGGGATGTGAGGATATTTATAATCAGGTTTGAGGTTATAGAGTTATGACAATAAATAAACACATTATGCCTTTTCTTTATTTCATTAACTCTTATTGAAAACCCCCATGTCAAATTATTAATTCCTTGACATGCGCCCACGCTGATTATAATAAATATCATTTAATAAAATAATATTATAAACTCAAAATCCCGACTGGAAAAACTACAGAGCATGTAATCATTAATACACGATGTGTACTCATTTTCCACAAAACTACATGGCGTGTATATTTAATATACACAGCATGTACCTTTATTTTCCATTTATCTTTATTTCCTCCACCACATTTATTAGACCTTGAGTAATGGCTCTTTATTTCTTAAATAAATGTAACTGAATTACTCTCTAATAAATATATTATTTCACCCAAAATATATTCTCTTGAATAACTAGTGTCGAAATAAACGAGACCATACATCCTTTAATAATTATTAAACCACAGTCGAGAATAATATTTATTTAACTTGTTAAATTAATATTTAACTGAGATACATGGACACACTTAGTGTGGGACCCTCTAGGCCCCTTTCTCAGTGGCATTAGGAAGAGCATGTCTAAAGTCCAAGGTTATCATCTAGCAACATGACAAGGAACCCATAGATAAATAAGTTAATGTCGCAATGATGTGTCACCTCCTACGAACGTTTACTGTTTAATAAAATCCCTTTGCCTCAATATTTCAAATCAAGCGGGTTGCATGCTAGTGCCATCAACCCTTGTGCTCGTTTATTCTTTCTTTGAATTTTCAGAATTGAACTCGCCCATACCTTACCATGGTCATGGGTTTATTTAGGCTATATCAATTCCATCAAAGGGACTGAGATATCTACTTCTGTTATGGAACAAAAGGGACAAATCCTTTCTCGCATTATCTATTAATGCAGTATTACTCGTGACGCAACCAACGTATCCTACCTTGCTGCGAACTGTGCGTCGTCACAGTTTTCATCAATACATCTAAGTGCGTGAGTTGTAATACCCATTAATAATAATCTTAAAAGTATAAGGACCAATACACACGTTCACAGATAGGAACATCCAATGACACTATGAAATGTGGGTTTCCTACTGGTGAGTCTTGTTCTCATAATATGTAATGATCCGGAAATTTCAAGGAAATTTTTTTCTTAATTTTTTTTGGAATTTTACAAGAACACAGTTTCTGACAGCGCCTGATTCCGAGGCCCGGTGTGCCCAGAATCAATTTCCGAAGTTTGGCTCGGGTACATTCAGTGAACGAACAAGTGGGAATTTCTAACTTTTGAACCGGTGCCTGGAATCAAATTCCGAGGGCACCGCTGGAACCGTAGCGCCGGTTTTTGCTTAGGAATGCCTTTCCTAGAGTTGCGTTTGCTTGGGAGCAGTTTTTTATTAAGGTTGTGGTTTAAGTGTAAAGAAAAATAAAATTTGTGTTACAAATTTTATTTATCTTCTTAAGTGGTTATATCCTAAGTGTGGAAGTTGGGGTGGAATCACAAGTTCCTAACTAACCAAGTGAGGATTAAGGTGAGGTGGGGCCCACACGAGCCCCAACCCTTCACCTTCCCCTTAACTCTCTTCTACCCCCCTTAAACTCCCTTGCACTTAATGTGACAAAACCCCTCAAATTCCTAACTCCTTAAACTCCTTAACTCCCTTGAACCCCCCCCCCCCAATTAAATGTGACTCTTCACTTCCACCTTCATTAATTTTGGAGCCTCTCCACCCATTAATGAAGGATGTAACTTAATGAATTTTAATTATTTTGAATTCATTAAGCTAACCCTATAATAAGGTGTGTTGTTTTATTGATTGAGGTTGGCTAAATCTTTGTGATAGAGTCATGGAAGGATTGAAGAGAATTCCACCCTCGAAGAAGAACACGAAGGACATCTCCAAACATGGAACAACGTCTTCTCGACGAAGAATGCCTTTTCCAAAGAAGAACGTGATGTTTCCAACGTCGATCCCTTCTTGGATGCCTCCTTCCCACTCCTTCCGGAATAAAGAAGGGAGTGCCTTTCACGAAGAACGCCGACGTCGTCAATGACTTCTCTTTTCCGATGTCGACGAATCGCCGCCTCCTTTCCGCGACTTCGTCAACACATAACGAAAAGCGAGGTAGGGGTTTGTTGTTGCTTTATTTATTTATTTTCCGTTCTTGGTTCTAGAATGACAAACTTGAGGATGAATGTTTAAGTGTTATCGTCTAATGAGAAGGGGACCGGACCGCACAAACACGGCCGAACCCCCCTCCTTTGTTCTTGAATGTTTCTTACGGATGAAACGAGATAGCGTGGTGCCGTCGCACCACGCGGGAATCACATGGAAATTATTGCGCGGCGCCGTCGCGCCGCGCCGTGGAAATAATTATCATGAACGCGACGCCGTCGCGCCGCGTCGAAGGAAACCAAAGACGCCGCGGCCGGAGCGGGGCCACGGCGGAGGGGCGCGGTGCCGTCGCACTGCGCCGGATGACGAAGGTCGCGGCCGGTTCCGGGCCGCGACGGATGTGATGACCGGCGGCCAGCCGGGCCGCCGGTGCCGAAAGACGGAAGAGGACCGGCCATTGCCGGTCCTGTTGACAAGAAGCCGGCTGGCCAGGTCAGGCTGGCCGGGTTGGTGGAAACTGGGGGAATTTAATTCGCCCGGGCAGTTATTTGGCCCCCCATTATGAGGGGGGCCGGTTTCACAAAGGGGGGGCAGGCGACCCCCCGTTTCCAGCAAGCTCGGCCTTCGGCCAAGCTGGCAGCGTGCCCAGCGCGCTGCCTTGCGCCGAACCGGCGCGCCTGGCCGGTTTGCCGCGCCGGGCCGGGCTGTGCCGGGCCGGGTCGACCCCGTCCGGGGCGGGTCGACCCGGTTCGGGCCATCCGGGGGGTCTCGGGCCGGGACGGCCCGGGCCCGAAACCCCCGTTACCGAGCGGTTTGGTCAAATGCCCATATCTTGGGCTACGGGCCTCCAAACGACTCGCCGTCAGCGGCAACCCGATCCTTGGATCGAGACGGTCGTTTCGGTATACTATACTCAAGGTGCACCTTCCTTTTCAAGAGCCTACGTGGTTAAAACTCCTTAGTTAAGCGTGTTTGGCCTAGAGTAGTGATCAGGATGGGTGACCTCCTGGGAAGTTTCCCAGGGTGGGTGTGGAACGAAAAAGCCAATAACTCTCAGACCTAGCGTCCGATTGACGCACCGTCTGTTGCGTTGAGTTCCTGTTGACGATACGAAACTTTTGGCATCCTCCGCCCGAGTTTTGGATGCAGATGGATAGTGGCCGGGTTGGATCGCACCGAAATCCAACCGGGCCCCTGGAACGGAAAAGCTGATATCTTTCTGACAGAACGTCCTTTTGACGAACCGTCAGCGGTGTTGGTGATCGCGTTGAGAAACGGTCCCTATGAGTTTACCCTATGAGAGTTCGGGGTAAATTTAAGATACGGCCGGATTTGGTTTGCTCACGAAACCAACCGGGCCCCTGGGACGAAAAGGCTAATAACTCACAGACCGGGCGTCCGATTGACGCGCCGTCTGTTGCGTTGAGACCCCTATGACGTGGCGGTCCTTTGAGATACTTCTTCATGGGACTTTGAGATACTTGGATTATCGACCTGTAGCTCGTGGAATGGACCCTCCCAGTGACGAGCGTGCGGAGTACAGAGACCGTGTAGCTGGCTGAGACCCGACGACTGCTGATCGAACGACTCGGTGTGTTACAGTGGTGCGCTTGGTTGTAGCGGCACATGTGAGCGCTTGGTTGTAGCGGAAGACCCACGACAGAGTTGCGCTTGGTTGTAGCGGCACATGGGAGCGCTTGGTTGTAGCGGCATACCCACGACAGAGGTGCGCTTGGTTGTAGCGGCACATGGGAGCACTTGGTTGTAGCGGCAGACCCACGATAGAGTTGCGCTTGGTTGTAGCGGCACATGGGAGCGCTTGGTTGTAGCAGCATACCCACGACAGAGGTGCGCTTTGTTGTAGCGGCACATGGGAGCGCTTGGTTGTAGCGGCAGACCCACGACAGAGGTGCGCTTGGTTGTAGCGGCACATGGGAGCGCTTGGTTGTAGCGGCAGACCCACGATAGAGGTGCGCTTGGTTGTAGCGGCACATGGGAGCGCTTGGTTGTAGCAGCTGGCCCGCAGTACTCGATGGGTGGAGTTCTTCAGTAGTCTTAGGTTAGTGAGCAGTACCTCGGAGTCGTGACAGGACCACTGTACACTCCAGAGACGGAGCTCTTCAGCAGTTACGGTTTGGATAATGAAAATCCTGGTTTGAGCTGAGACTTTTGACCTTGTTTTTACCTTATTATTGAGATGGGTCACTTGCTAACTTAGGTATATGTATAAGAATATACACGGGTAGTGGTTATCCGTTGATTTCACAATCCTTGTGTTTCCTCATGATTGAGATGGGTTACTTGATAACTTAGGTATATGTATGGGATATATCTAAGTAGAGGTTATCTGTTGAGATCTTCTTTGTGGTTATACTTGTTGGTTTAGTGAGACCTTGAGGGTCTCGGGGTCCCTACTGAGTATCGTTATACTCACCCCTGCACGGGCTATGCCCGCACCTCGTTGTGGTGGTTGCAGACGACGGGCAGTGCTGACAGAAGTCGAGTGTTCGAGGACTAGATAGTACCTGGAGGTGGACTATACGAAGAGATGGTACCCGGAGGAGGACCTCACGACGAGGCGGTACCCAGAGGTGGACGTGACGACGAGGTGGTACCTGGAGGTGGACCACTGGGCGAGACAAACTCGGAGCGGACGGTGGGACCTGAGGAGCAGAGGAGCTATCTGTACCCACCCTTCAGGTGGGATTTCCAGTGGAAAGCTCGGCGTAGCATCTTTACTTTTCAGTTGTTGTTTTTCCTTTCGAGTTGTACTTTACAGTTGGGCTTGTATTTCCGGCCCCTTTTTACTTTCCGCACTTACTGTTGTACTCAGTTTTTACTTAGTGTTTACTTCTTCCGCTTGTACTCTCTGGTGCTTGTTTTCTTTTATATAGGCAATGCCTTCCCAGTTATCGGGATTTTACGCCTTTGGTGCTAGTCGCCAGCCCCTGGCCTACGGAAGGCGGGCTTGGGGTAGTCACGGCACGGGCCCCGAGGACGGGTCGTGAAAAATTGGTATCAGAGGAGTTCGGTTCTACCGCAGAACTTATAACTCTGATGTTTCTTTCTGTGAAGCAATAGTGTTAAGGGTACCGAGTGTGGTTTTCAGTTCAGGGAGTCCAGTGTTGGTGCGGCGGCCGACGTATCCGTACACCAGGACCCTGACTACTGATTTCCGACTTTGTACACAAAAACACTGATTGCGTGCGTGTTTCCAAAGTTTTAAAGTCAGCTCAAACCAGGTCAGCTCACCAGGTATAAGACGTTGACCGTGTCGCATCTGTTCAGGATGTCTCCACGCAGACAGTCAGTTGGAGTTCCGAGAGAGTACTCGATGATGGCTCACCGAGCGACGAGGCTCTGGTGCAGGGCCCTTTTTACTTTGTTGGAACCCTCGGGTGGTGTACCAGTACATCACCACCTGTTGGGCAGCAGATGCCAACGGCTATACTAGCAAATTGTGCACGCTGGCGGAGCGCATTGCACGAGTTCCAACAGTAGAGGCCTCAGAAGTTACGAGGCGAGGCAGATTTACAGACAGCAGAGCAGTGGCTGGAGGCGATTGCTAGAGTTTTCCGCCTAGCTGAGACATCAGTAGAGTGGATGGTGGACTTGGCCACTAGTGTTTTCCAGTGAATGACCATGAGGATGGTCCGCATAGTGATGAGGCTTATGTACGTGAACCGATGCCTGAGATAGTGCCTTTGGGTAGTGTGTCAGCTATACATCACTACCTGTTGGTCAGCAGTTACAACCGGTGGTACCGGTAGGTGACACATGTAAGTTTACTGCCTTAAATGTGTTCTAACTTCAGATACCCTCATGTTCCGAGGTGAACCTGACTCATAGGCGGCTGAGGACTGGCTTGAGGAGGTGGCCGAGAATTTTCTAGAACTTTTACAGTTTTGGCGGGACGACGTGTTGATAGCTGAGAATTCATCGAGGCGTACCGAACATATCGGGTACTCTATGGAAGCGTTTCAATCAGTGCAATAGAGGTCGGACCTTTGAGCATGGTATTTTTAAGGTCTTCCGAGCCAGAACCTTTTCTCTATGCATTTCTACTTAGGCTAGAGTGCTAGAAGGAACCTTTGTGGTTGAGAATTCTTTGCTGATCGAATACAACCAGAGAATGTTAGAAGTTTGGAAAGCAGGAAACTGACACCAATCTCGGAGACTTGGGCATGTAAAATGTTTCAAGAAGAGGAAATGTTAAGGACAAATGAATCTGCAGAACAACAGACATGGAGGCAGAGCTTGGAGAGCAGCTCGTGGTGGTGTACATTTCAACATGTTACCATCACCCGCCTTTATAGTCCCCGCTAGACTCAGGGAGTTGGAGAGCAGGGAAATAGGGTAGCTGCTTGCGGTCATGGAGTGCGACCAAAAAGGGGCTCTAATGATGATTCGAAGTGCGGAATTTATCTTCTACTAGCTGCTGTAGCTATAGGCATCGAAACGAATCATCCCTTCCTTCCATGAATCTAGTCCCAGACCTAGAGATTCCGGTTAAGCCGTTGACTTGACCCTCACGTCTGGAGATACCTTTGGGAGGAGACTCGATAGTCACACTTATGCCGACGGTGTGATCTGACCCTTGAGGCGAGAGTCTCGGTTAGGACCTCTTGGTGGCAGCGTCGAGGCCTTACGATGTTAGTTTGAGTATGTATTTGGCAATCACTGTTCATACTCAAATTGACGGTATTAGGCAAACGTTGGGATGGGTTTTCCTTGGTCGGCGAAAAGGAAACCCTGGGCAGCACAAGATAAACTCGTGCATGGGAGGGTGTAGCAGATCATTCTTGGGTCGGCCAACCTTACCCTCGTGGCAGCAGGAGTTTTGAGTTTCAGTTCTAACCTAAAAAGGGAGACCTTTAGAGTTCGAGGATGGCGACCACGTTCTTATACAGGTCTCACCTCGACGAGGTTTACGGGGATTTAGCCGAGGCGACAAGAGATCTCCGAGGTTCAATAGACCTTTCTAGGTCCCCAGCAGGGTAGGCGAGGTGGTTTATCGCTTGACCCATCCACCTCAGTTGCACCAGGTGCACGATGACTTTCACATAACTCAATTGAGGAGATACGTGCTTGATCCTTCACACATCATCGACCTCAGGGAGTTGGACGTCGATGATAGAGAGACATGCACAGAGGTTCCAGAGGGGATCAAGAATAGACAGGAGCAGATCCTACGAGGATGATCGATTCCTTGGGTGCACTTCCTTTGACAGTACGGGAACCTCCAGGTGAGAACATGGGAGCGGAAGGCTCAGATGCGTGCTCTGTACCGCTTTTGTGACCCTAGTTTGTGATGAAGCTTTACGGGGACGTAAAGCCCTGAGGTGGGAGTAATGTAAAGATCCGAAAATTTCAACGAATTTTTTTTCTTAATTTTCTTTGGAATTTTACAAGAACACAGTTTCTGACAGCGCCTGATTCCGAGGCCCGGTGTGCCCAGAATCAATTTCCGAAGTTTGGCTCGGGTACGTTCAGTGAACGAACGAGCGGGAATTTCTAACTTTTGAACCAGTGCCCGGAATCAAATTCTGAGGGCACCGATGGAACCGTAGCGCCGGTTTTTGCTTAGGAATGCCTTTCCTAGAGTTGTGTTTGCTTGGGAGCAGTTTTTTATTAAGGTTGTGGTTTAAGTGTAAAGAAAAATAAAATTTGTGTTACAAATTTTATTTGTCTTCTTAAGTGGTTATATCCTAAGTGTGGAAGTTGGGGTGGAATCACAAGTTCCTAACTAACCAAGTGAGGATTAAGGTGAGGTGGGGCCCACACGAGCCCCAACCCTTCGCCTTCCCCTTAACTCTCTTCTACCCCCCTTAAACTCCCTTGCACTTAATGTGCCAAAACCCCTCAAATTCCTAACTCCTTAAACTCCTTAACTCCCTTGAACCCCCCCAATTAAATGTGACTCTTCACTTCCACCTTCTTTAATTTTGGAGCCTCTCCACCCATTAATGAAGGATGTAAGTTAATGAATTTGAATTATTTTGAATTCATTAAGCTAACCCTATAATAAGGTGTGTTGTTTTATTGTTTGGGGTTGGCTAAATCTTTGTGATAGAGTCATGGAAGGATTGAAGAGAATTCCACCCTCGGCGAAGAACACGAAGGACATCTCCAAACATGGAACAACGTCTTCTCGATGAAGAATGCCTTTTCCAAAGAAGAACGTGAAGTTTCCAACGTCGATCCCTTCTTGGATGCCTCCTTCCCACTCCTTCCGGAATAAAGAAGGGAGCGCCTTTCACGAAGAACGACGACGTCGTCAACGACTTCTCTTTTCCGATGTCGACGAATCGCTGCCGCCTTTCCGCGACTTCGTCAACACATAACGAAAAGCGAGGTAGGGGTTTGTTGTTGCTTTATTTAATTATTTTCCGTTCTTGGTTCTAGAATGACAAACTTGAGGATGAACGTTTAAGTGTTATCGTCTAACGAGAGGGGGACCGGACCGCACAAACACGGCCGAATCCCCCCCCCCTTTGTTCTTGAATGTTTCTTGCGGATGAAACGAGATAGCGTGGTGTCGTCGCACCACGCGGGAATCACACGGAAATTATTGCGCGGCGCCGTCGCACCGCGCTGTGGAAAGAATTATCATGAACGCGACGCCGTCGCGCCGCGTCGAAGGAAACCGAAGACGCCGTGGCCGGAGTGGGGCCGCGGCGGAGGGGCGCGGTGTCGTCGCACTGCGCCGGATGACGAAGGTCGCGGCCGGTTCCGGGCCGCGGCGGATGTGATGACCGGCGGCCAGCCGGACCGCCGGTGCCGGAAGACGGAAGAGGACCGGCCCTTGCCGGTCCTGTTGACAAGAAGCCGGCCGGCCAGGTCGGGCCGGCCGGGTTGGTGGAAACCGGGGGAATTTAATTCGCCCGGGTAGTTATTTGGCCCCCCATTATGAGGGGGGACGGTTTCACAAAGGGGGGGCAGGCGACCCCCCGTTTCGAGCAAGCTCGGCCTTCGGCCAAGCTGGCAGCGCGCCCAGCGCGCTGCCTTGCGCCGAACCGGCGCGCCTGGCCGGTTCGCCGCGCCGGGCCACGCCGCGCCGGGCCGGGCTGTGCCGGGCCGTGTCGACCCCGTCCAGGTCGGGTCGACCCGGTTCGGGCCATCCGGGGGGTCTCGGGCCGGGGCGGCCCGGGCCCGAAACCCCTGTTACCGAGCGGTTTGGTCAAATGCCCATATCTTGGGCTACGGGCCTCCAAACGACTCACCGTCAGCGGCAACGCGATCCTTGGATCGAGATGGTCGTTTCAGTATACTATACTCAAGGTGCACCTTCCTTTTCGAGAGGCTACGTGGTTAAAACTCCTTAGTTAAGCGTGCTTGGCATAGAGTAGTGATCAGGATGGGTGACCTCCTGGGAAGTTTTCCAGGGTGGGTGTGGAACGAAAAAGCCAATAACTCTCAGACCTGGCGTCCGATTGACGCGTCGTCTGTTGCGTTGAGTTCCTGTTGATGATACGAAACTTTTGGCATCCTCCGCCCGAGTTTTGGATGCAGATGGATAGTGGCTGGGTTGGATCGCACCGAAATCCAACCGGGCCCCTGGAACGGAAAAGCTGATATCTTTCTGACAGAACGTCCGTTTGACGAACCGTCAGCGGCGTTGGTGATCACGTTGAGAAACGTTTCCTATGAGTTTTCCCTATGAGAGTTCGGGGTACATTTAAGATACGGCCGGGTTTGGTTTGCTCACGAAACCAACTGGGCCCCTGGGACGAAAAGGCTAATAACTCACAGACCGGGCGTCCGATTGACGCGCCGTCTGTTGCGTTGAGAACCCTATGACGTGGCGGTCCTTTGAGATACTTTTCATGGGACTTTGAGATACTTGGAGTATCGACCTGTAGCTCGTGGAGCGGACCCTCCCAGTGACGAGCGTGCGGAGTACGGAGACCGTGTAGCTGGCTGAGACCCGACGACTGCTGATCGAACGACTCGGTGTGTTACAGAGGTGCGCTTGGTTGTAGCGGCACATGGGAGCACTTGGTTGTAGTGGCAGACCCATGACAGAGTTGCGCTTGGTTGTAGCGGCACATGGGAGCGCTTGGTTGTAGCGGCATACCCACGACAGAGGTGCGCTTGGTTGTAGCGGCACATGGGAGCGCTTGGTTGTAGCGGCAGACCCACGATAGAGTTGCGCTTGGTTGTAGCGGAACGTGGGAGTGCTTGGTTGTAGCGGCATACCCACGACAGAGGTGCGCTTGGTTTTAGCGGCACATGGGAGTGCTTGGTTGTAGCGGCAGACCCACGACAGAGGTGCGCTTGGTTGTAGCGGCACATGAGAGCGCTTGGTTGTAGCTGCAGACCCAAGACAGAGGTGAGCTTGGTTGTAGCGGCACATGGGAGCGCTTGGTTGTAGCAGCTGGCCCGCAGTACTCGATGGGTGGAGTTATTCAGTAGTCTTAGGTTAGTGAGCAGTACCTCGGAGTCGTGACAGGACCACTGTACACTCCAGAGACGGAGCTCCTCAGCAGTTACGGTTTCGATAATGAAAATCCTGGTTTGAGCTGAGACTTTTGACCTTGTGTTTACCTCATGATTGAGATGGGTCACTTGCTAACTTAGGTATATGTATGGGCATATACCCGGGTAGTGGTTATCCGTTGATTTCACAATCCTTGTGTTTCCTCATGATTGAGATGGGTTACTTGATAACTTAGGTATATGTATGGGCATATATCTAAGTAGAGGTTATCTGTTGAGATCTTCTTTGTGGTTATACTTGTTGGTTTAGTGAGACCTTGAGGGTCTCGGGGTCCCTACTGAGTATCGTTATACTCACCCCTGCACGGGCTATGACTGCACCTCGTTGTGGTGGTTGCAAACGACGGGCAGTGCTGATAGAAGTCGAGTGTTCGAGGACTGGACAGTACCTGGAGGTGGACTATACGAAGAGATGGTACCCGGAGGAGGACCTCACGACGAGGCGGTACCCAGAGGTGGACCACTGGGCGAGACATACTCGGAGCGGACGGTGGGACCTGAGGAGCAGAGGAGCTATCTGTACCCACCCTTCAGGTGGGATTTCCAGTGGACAGCTCGGCGTAGCAGCTTTACTTTTCAGTTGTTGTTTTCCCTTTCAAGTTGTACTTTACAGTTGGGCTTGTATTTCCGGCCTCTTTTTACTTTCCGCACTTACTGTTGTACTCAGTTTTTACTTAGTGTTTACTTCTTCCGCTTGTACTCTCTGGTGCTTGTTTTCTTTTATATAGGTAATGCCTTCCCAGTTATCGGGATTTTACGCCTTTGGTGCTAGTCGCCAGCCCCTGGCCTATGGAAGGCGGGCTTGGGGTAATCACGGCACGGGCCCCGAGGACGGGTCGTGACATAATATCCTCTTGGATATTACCAAGGGCGCACACCATGAGAAGGTTCCTCACAGTTTTATGATCCTCAACCCTAATGACCTGTATTGTTTGTGTCGCTCAAATAAAATCATCTGGCCATAGAACATATATTCTAGAATAGTGTTATGGCACTTCCGGGTTCTCATCATAGCAGGGATACGCTATGACCATTTAATGCAACGACTATCCTTGGGACATTATCACATGCATTGTCATGCAGAAGAACAATCAAGAAGTTATAAGATTTTTATTTAATAAATAAATAACAAAGTAGTTGGTTCAAGGCCACCAACTCCAACAATCAGTTTGTGGTTATACTTACACTCATTTTTTTCATAAACGATGTCATGATTTTAGTTATCAATTAACCATTGTTTGAGTGACACGTGTACATGTACCTCTGAAATTCAAGAAAGAATATGACCGTTGGAGGAGGGATTCAACCATTGGATGCATTCCTATAAATAGGATCTAATTTGAAAGATCTCGACACACTTTTGAGGACAACTTTGATAACTGTGCTTACATGATGTTGAACTGACTTCTAGAGAGAGAGGCTCTTATAAACTCTCAGGCTTCGTGCAAAAAATTTGAACTGATATTTATGTGACTTCTAGAGAGAGAGGCTCTTATAAACTCTCAGGCTTCATGCAAAATGTTTTGAACTATTCGTTCAAACTTTGCTTCATGCAGATTTTCTTAGTGCAGAGGTTCAATTTCCTTAAAATCAAAGACTTCAGGTTGTGAAGTAAGAGGTACCGATTTCCTTAAAAATAGAGGGATTGCGGAGATAGCAAGACAGATACTGATCTTTGGATTAAGGGATTACCTGGGTTTGGGTAAGACATGCTTTCATGAAATTATAAATCAAGGAACCTCTTATCCAGGGTTGTTGGATGCCCTTCTATTTGGGTTAAAAGAGTTTCTACTTGTTACTTGTAGTTTCACTACTTTGTTTTTCTACTGTTTATTTTAGTTGTTGAGGAAATTATAACTTTCATATACTTCCTTAAACTTCTAATCTGATTTTATAGGATTCTATATGTTTTAAGGTAGAATCTTAGTTGGTGTAAACTTTTGTTAAGTCTCATTTCTGGAATTGATTTCCTGGAATCAAGAAATTTAGTAGAACATAGAGGTTGTGTGAATTTTGGTTACGAAAAATTTCCTTAGGGAACTTTTTTAAGTATACAATTCACCCCCATCTTGTGTTTGTATCTCATTACTACATATTCGATCCTACGTTTGGTATTATAGAGTATATCATACTAAGACATACCATACTAACAGGTAATACATTAAATGTTACAAAATATAAGAAAATCATTGGTATTCTATTATACTTGATAGTGAAAAGACTTAATATTGTTTTTACAACATTCCAAGAAGCAAGATATCAAATAAATCCCAAGGAAACCCACTTTCTTACAATGAAAATAATACTTCAGTATATCAATTCAATGTTGGATTTTATTTTTATGTATAATTAAAAATATCAGTAATAGTTATTAGGTTATACAGATATAGATTGGTCTAGTTTAGTAGATGTTATTAAATTGAAATCATGTGTTATATTATATCTTTGTGGATTATGTATTTATTAGATAATAAAGAAACATGATTTAATTTTTTTGAGCACTATAGAAGTTAAATATATTGTGGATACTCAATCATGAATACAATTATTGTAGATGAAGTAGTAGCTTGATGATATGGTAGTTGAAGTGAAGTATTTGATTAAAATCCATTATGATACTTCAAGTGCGATAAATTAGAGAAAAAATATACTCCACCACTCTAGGAAAAAGAAAATTAAAATGGAATATAATTTTATCAAGGAGAAGGTGGAGTAAATACTTTTGAAATTAGAGTATGTGCCTACATAACTATAGGTTGTAGACATTCTTATGAAGGTCTTACCCATAGAAGCATTTGAATGGCATCGACTGGCTCTGGGTGTTTAGTCAATCCCCACACTTGAAAAAGTGTAGATGTGGGACCCCCTATCCCTTAGATATAATGTGTTTTCCCTGATATGCTACTATGTGTTATTTACCATGTTACCGACCACACCGATGTAACCTTTGGATTCATCAACAATGGGGGAGACATTTTTTATATAAAAGGGAATACAATGAGTATATAGGTAAAATATGATAGGGGGAGCTATGAAGTAGAGGGATCTTTAAATCTGAAGATGATAAAGGTGATTGAACAGAGGTTATATATCATGATTTATGTGGTTTGATATGAAATCACTTGAGTGTTTTTGGAATTAAGTGATTCATTAATAAACTATCCATGCTACTCTTGTTTCTCATGCTGAGAATGGATTATTTGGTCTTAGAGTGTGTATTGAGAAAATCATTGATCTCTATCTAAATCGAAATAAGTAAATTTTGGTAGAAGGTGGAAGAATCTTTAAACAAGTTATAAAAATTTGTACATTTTTCAACAAACCCAAAGGGGGGGATTATTAGTAAAAAATCCCTCAAGATGTAATGTTAGTGTTTTTAGGGTGATTGTGTTTGTTGATAAAGCCATATGAAAAAAAATTAGTATGGTTGGTGTTTCCAAAGTAGATATTTAAGGTGTTGTGGTTTCCTAGTGTTTTCAAAATTTTTGGGCCTTAAAATTGGGAGTTTTTTATGGTAAAGGATGGTTTTCTACAAAGGAGTTCACGACCATCGGTTCTTGGACCATAAAGTAGGTGCATGAAATGGAAAAGGAAAATTTTTTAAAATAAAAAAATAGTATTTGGGAGGCTTTTATTCTGTAGGAGGATCATATTTCATGAGCGGTTCATAGTTTTTAGTTAATTGGTGGTGATGTATGGAGCCACAAAGTTATTTTCATCCATGAAAGACATTAGTCACTGCAAAGGACAAAGGTTCTATGTAGACCACAAAGCAGCTCGTGGTGAAGGATGTACCACACCCTAATTTTGAGTAATTCATATTATCTAGTTTTATGGATATATTTTTTTATATAATGATCCCAAATAAGATTATTAATTAGTGATAATTTCATTAGAAAAGATCATCCCTATTGTAAGAATTTGGTAAAGTTTGAAGTAGTTCGTGGGGGTGAATTATACAAGGGAGAAGAGTTTTTGAGGGATAATTTCACGAAGGGTGAAGTAGTTAGTGAGAAAAGTTCACAAAAGGGTTTTTTGGGAACCTGTATCCCACAAATGAAAAGGTATCACATAGAAAAAGGTGGTCCATGAAGAAAAGATTGTCCGCAAAGCAGGGGGAGTCCTCAAAGAAAAGGGCGTCTGCAAAACGCACACACCACATGGAGCAACATATTTCACAGAGGATAAACTAAAGTTAACGTATAGAGATAGAAATTTTATAAATGTAATAAAATGGATTACGAAAAAAATTTATTTAAACTAATAGTACGTGGAAAATTATATTTCATCTATGGGTGAAAACAAGATTTCAACATAGCATCTATCTACTACTGAGGATGTGTTCATTCATGAAAAAGAAGGGACCTCAAAGTCCATAAACTATGTGTGGATCCTGTCCAGAGTATTGAAAAAATAAATTGGGAGAAGGTGATGATTTCCACTAGTAGTGATCTATTGAAAGAGAGTTAGGGATTTACCCTTGGTAAAGTGGTGATATGACCATAAAATTTCTAAAAACATTGAGTTTAGTAATAGAAGTGATCTAGCCTAAACCTTATAATTTTAAAGTGAGCCTTAGTGGATTTGGTACATAATAACATTGTCATTGTATACTCCTTGGACATATCCCAATAAGGGTGAACCAAGTAAAATCGTTGTGTCTCTTGCATGATTTCATTTCTGTTTATACATTGCTATGGAAAAGAGATAGAAGAGTGTTTTTTTAACAATGAAACAAGATCCAAAGGGGAAGTTGTTTTAATCTATCATTTCGTGATTCACACCCTCTCACGGTATTTAATGTATTTGAGCTAAAAAATATTGTAAATTTTAAAAAACAATTCCCCTAGGAGTGTCAAACAAGGTGAATAGTAAGGACCATTTTTGTGTACCAAGTAATGCTTGAGTCAAGCCCAACACACCTTTTTGAAGTTATTACCCCTAAGTACATATATACTAGAACCAAATCCACTTTTAGTATCCATAAAAGGATTAAATTTCTTGGAAACCACTCTCTATATACTTCACCAATATTCCAAGATATTGTTATATTATTAGTCTTATTCTTAGACTCATACCAATGATTCATACTAAATATTTCTTATCCCTGATCCACATGATAACTAAACCATTCCTATGATAATGCCTATGAAGACCAAATCCTTTCATACATATTATTACATGATTCTTAAAATTAAATATCCATTAATACAATACAAGGATCTTAATTTCATAGTGTTTTTGGAATACTAGGTTAATAATACATCAAAAGAAACTTAAAACATGGAATCTTTATTTTATCCTCTATAGCGATCTCCCAAAATCCATTTTAAATCCTAAAACTACATGGGATAACTTGGATAATACATAAAGAAATGGGTCATCTGAAAAACCATTTAAGGGAATAAACATGATAAGGAAACATACCATGTGATTCAAAGGTATAACATGATATTATAAAAGAAAAATGTTCATGAGTAATTGCATTAAAGCATATCATAAAGAACACAATATTATAAGAACATAGAATTATAAGATATATGTAAAAAACATATAACATTAAATAAAAATTATTCAAGGATAAATTATTATACAATATCACATGGTTGAAAAATTCCCATAATGGATTAGGTTTACTCTCTAATCTCATACATGAAGACTCATGAGACTAAAGCTTTACATGATGGATTAGAACACTATCTGGGTGAAACCATCATAAAATGTTCATGATCTATTTGTTTCATATAAATTAAATCAATCATAAGTCATAAAATTATAATTCCCATAGAATGTAAATAGATTGCATAACCTTGCTTCATATCATAATATATGGAAATTTCACAACGAAGGACTTTAAGAAATGATCATAAGGTACGTGTTAACCCATAAAAGAAAGGGGAATAATCTATATATATATTTTTGAGAAATACATATATATATATATAATTTAGAATCATTCCATCATATTAATAGAGAGATAAAGTGAGTTAGAAAAAGTTCATAACCCTAAGGAAAGGGTGGTTTAGAGAGATCCATTACCATGATCCAGATTCATTGCATGAATTCTTTATCTACATAAATAGTAAACTTAAATTAATTATTTAATTTATTTAGAATGTTTTTCAGGATTATTATTCATTTTATTTTATTCATTACCATGTATTATTAAATTACTTAATCATTTAGGTTCGTATCAAAAGTTTTGATGTTGTTCAACTCATATGTGCAAAATAAATTTGGTAAGATAGAAAAGTTTAAAGTTATTAGAATGGTAATTTTGAAATAATTATTATATTTATACATAAATTATAATTTTAAAACCAACCTTGAAATACTATTATGAAAAATGAACTACGTTGCAGTCATGGAGACCGTAGGCCGTACGTATGCATAAGTAATGTTTTCATTTTTTCTAATCATGATTGAAATAAGGAAAGTGTTATTTTATATTTATAGTGTGATAATTATATCATAAATATCCTATTAATACTTATTACCTTCCTTGTAATTTGTAATTGAAAAATGAATCACATCACTTCGTGAGGCGGTTGTCTGCCATACACATGAGCGACATTATCGTATTCTCTACAGAATGGAAAGTAAGAAGGTATATATGAAATTATATTTACATAATTATAATTTTATAATAAATATAATATATAAAAATTATATAAATAATTATATCCATCCATGATAACAGGTGATGGAAAATGAATTACACTATTTCGTGAGGTTCTAGTATGCCATATACAGGATCAACGGTTTCATTTCCCATTTGAGGGTGGTGGAGATGGTCGTAGGTCACTCCATTTAAATAAAAACATATAAGTATAAGTAATATACATATTTTATTATATAATAATGTTTTAATATGATTTTAATGAGTTGTAATAATAAATAAAATAAAATTCTCAGTTAAGGATGTTACCTCTTCTTCGAAAAACATCTTTTAGTTTCCATCAAAAGCCTTCGTAGGTTGGATTTATTACTAAAACAAGGATTATTAGATGAGGGGAGTTAATTAGTGAATTTATGTGAGTAGGTATTGGATTATCCAATTTTTTTTGTAAGTGTGAAAACGATATGATATGGGGTGGTCTTTTATAAGTGGGGGAGAGGACACACTTCAAATTTTTGAAAATAAAGAAGTTCACCCATGTTTTTCTCTTGCCAAAAGGATCCAAAATGAACCATTTTAAAATATTATAAGTGAAATGGTTTAAATATTACCCTTAAATAATAATTAGACAAGTTTGGGTCATATTTAACCCTTATATTTTTAGTTTATCCCCCGGTAAACCCGTATTTACCATAACTACCGTAAATATATTTTTTATTTTCACTATTCATTATGGTAAAAAATTAAGTTGACCTTATTAGATAATATAAATTTTTCTGATTCCAAATATGGAATATATTTTTACAAATTCAAATCACATTATTGGAATAATTAAATTTAAAATTATACCCATAGACGTATTGAAAAAAGTTTTTAAAAAAATGATTTTTTTTGGAAAAGATAAACTCGTGTTAACTATATGAAATGTAATCATAATTAAATTAATTTCAAATAATATTTATAGATATATATTGTATAAATTTAATTTAAATAATTTCTCATTATGGTTTAATTTAATTAATTAAAATAGACAAACATTAAACACATTAAAATAGTTTTTATAAAAAAATGTGTTTTAATCCTAATAATAAAATTATAATAAAATATAGTATAAATATGTTTTAAATGTAATTAATTTTATTTAATATAAATAAATAATACTTATGTTAATTTTAAATCAAATAAAAAGAATAATGCGACTTAATTTATTAAAAATAAAATAAAAAATTATAAAAATTTGTCTTTTTTACTATTTATTAAAAATTATTATTGTATAAAAAATAAAAAAACTCACCTTAAGTTAATATCTATATTATAATTTTAAAAATGATTTTCACTTTTTAAAATATATTTTCTAAAATTATAAAAAATCAATATTTTACTCTATGTACAAAGTGCGATTAAACAGCCTTTTAGAAAAATATTACTTTTCAGAAAAAATTTCTTTTACTTTCTTATGGTTATTATTTTATTTATAGTATGTATAATTGAAATTTAATTTATTTTATACATGTGTAAACAATATAATATTCACAATTTAGTTAGTCATATTCATAACTTCTAACTTATCAGCTAGGTTATAATGGTTATATTTATATAATAAATTTTAATATAGTATTGTGTTTCGTTTAAAACTATTATCGCATGAATGAAAAGATATAAAAGAGATTTAGTTTATTTAAAATTATATATATCATAAATTCTTGAGGTGTTAAAGTGGTTCTTGTATATCCCAGCAAAGAACCGCCATGTTCATCACTATGTCATGGTGATAGTGTTGCTTCTCAAAAACACAGATTAAAAACAATTAATCCTTGAAGAAACGTAGTCCAATACCATTGATGAGTGTTAATAGATCATCATATGACCCTAGGTAGTGGAAGAGAATCCAAATACAAAAATATCTATATCCATGGAATCAGGCTCCTAAGTGTATCCAAAAAATATAGCATAAAAAGGCGTACCTATAATGCCTGAATAATTGTAGTTTCCATCATCTTCCTTTGATGAAGTTTGATTGAATAAGATTATAAGGATGGAAATATTTATTCCACTTTTTTTCTAAATGTGGAGACACCAATCAAAGTATCTATTAAATTTTTCTTGAGGATTCCCAAATTCTTGAATGGGTACTAGCACTTTTTATAAGTGATGAACAAGATTTTGTAAGAGAAGTGTGCTTCGACTGGCTTACAAATTATTCTACACTAACGAAACATTATATTGGAACCCAACTAGAGAAAGATCTAATTATTATATATTAATCCCTAATTTTATTTATTAAATTAAGAGCTTCATCCATGTGAAATAGTTAGAGTGTCATCACATGACACTCAAACATTTCACTTGTTGAAGTTTTCACTCATTGAACACTTCAATAGGTGATTTGAGACAAACATAGACAAAACAAATCTTTGGTTCATAAGTTATAAAATCATGTGGGGGTTTTGAATCACACATTATTTCCATGAAAATCAAAGCCAAACATGGTTATCGAACATGGATGCACACTCACAACCACAATGTAGTGGTTGTTGTTCTATTACACATCCATCACCATCAACAAAAGAACCATAAATTCATTATTTTTGTCATAATCATCTTCCTCTCCTAAAATATATTCATATAAAGTAGAGAAGAGTTTTTGACCGAGTTATAAATAATCCAACAGTGATGAAATTGAAAAGTGGTAGTCATTTGATTTAGATGATTGAAATGGGATTAATGTTGACAAATCTAGTGAGCTTATCTACATTGAAACTTTTTCTCCTAAGGAGAATAAATTATGTAAATTATAACATGTGGATATTGAAAAATAAGAGGGAAGATATGATAATTCATTAGAATGTTCTTCTAACATTTGATCATAGAGAATTAAATGAAACATTGATTCATTTAAAAATCTATAGGAAAAATTGGAAGATGTGTCTGATATTTTTTGTAGAATAATTAAAGATGCATCTGATTCAAGATCAATTTATCAACACTCAAATTTCAAAAGTGTGGAAGAAAATGGTAGAATCTCTTGAGAAAGTTAAAGGAATATTGATAAACATGAAATAATTGTGTGAGTTTTATAGTCAAAATATGAGAGACTTTCCAAAGTAATTTAAATATAAAGACAAAGATATCAAGTCAATCGATGAAAAGAGTACTTCTATGAATGAAAATTTTGATACTATGTGTAAAAGGTTGGAAGTGATTGAGGAAATTATCAAATACTATGGCACAAATCTTGATGATAATTTTATATCCATTGAAGGGTTAAAGGAGCTAGTAGTTTCTCCAAATATATGATTTGAGGAGAAGGCTTGTAAATATAATGTTTAGTAGGAAAATCTAGTAAATAAGGATTTGAATCAAGTTACTCAAGAATAGAAGTTAGTCAAGAAACATACATAGATCAATAAGATCAAAAATATGATTGATAAAATTCTCAATAAATATTAAAATTTCAATTTTTGATATTTGTTCAATTAATGATGTATGTAAAACTAAACTTAACTATGATTATCTTTTATGGAATATGATATTTTCTATTGAATATTTTACAATTTTTATTAAATTTATTTTGAAGGGATATTTGTTTTTATTTTCTGATACATTTATAAATTTATGAATGTTTTCAAATAATATTTTAATTGTGAATGATCATTCTGATCCAAAAGGAAATAAATGTGGCTAATTATTTTTTTCATGATCTCATATCATAATTATAATGAGGAGAAGTTTCTTAATGATTATTTCTTTAAAATGTATTTTTTATTTAAATTTATCCGAATATAACTTTCACGAAGTATTTATTCTTAAAATTTCAAAAGTTATCATTTATTACACTACTTTTTTGTGTGAATATTTCTAAAAATAACTGAGGTGGAAGTTTTAGTAGAATTGAAAATTTATTTCTTAAAGTGGGTGAGTTATTTGAATCATTATATAATCATATTATCAAGGAGGGTTTTTAAAAAAAAAATTATAAAAGGAGAGGTTTATAATTTAGAATAACATGTTTTCCTTGAATACTTCAATATATGTGGAGAGATTTATTTCATCAGAACAAAAAGAAGTTACAAGGATTTTGTTTTTAAAAATATGAAAATCTTAATTTTTTATTCATGTTTTTTATTTTTAATAATATGAAGTTTATTTATTCATAGACTCAATTTATATTTTTTTTAAATCACATTAAAATATTGTTATAATCCATATTCACTTGATGTTTTTATTATAATTGTTTTGGTGTGTAAAAGGAATATTCAATAAACTTAATTCTATAGGTTTTTAGCATGAATATCTAGATGTAGGAGTTTTGTCTTAGATTACATTCACTAGATGTACAATCAATATAATAGTGAAAAACTAACTTTATCAGAAGATAAGAAGATATACTGATTTCTTCAGAAGATGATGAAGTTTCTTCTAATGTAGTTACGACTTACCTAAAAAATAACGACTTAAACCATTGAAGTTTTACCAATAAATTAAACCATATATTCAAGTACTAGAATATGGAATATACACTTTATGATATTATAGTTGGTTTAAATAACTTTTTTTATAAGAGTGATTCCGATTGAATTTTTTAGCTATTTTTTAAAGTGTTTTTTATGAGGCCTTCAATATAAAGATCTTATAATTTATTTTGTAGTCATCGTGTTTTAGATACTTTAAGATAAAGTGATTCCTTAAGGAAGATGGATTTTTTTTCCAATCATTTGAATGAGGTATTTTGTGTTTAGAATATATGGTGTTTGGGGTTTGGATACCAACACCTACTAAAGGGTTTATTTGAAGGATATTGATTATGGAAGCCAAAATACCCCTTCTGATGAGTTTCTATTTGAGGTCTTTTAGGGAATAAGAAGATATACCATTCGATATGTTTAAATTTTAAGATACCATGAATCTGGTTTAAATATTCTATTTGCACTTTGGGTAAAATTGTGGTTTTATAATATAATTTAAGGGGTACTTTATTTGTTAACTAGTAATCTGTGTTTTTTATATTCCTTTTATTTTCAATTATTTTTTATTTTCATATTCAATGTTTAAAATTTCATATAGATTTTATTTATACTATATTTTATGTGCATAATTTTTCTGAAGTATAAATGTTATGTTTTAAATCAATAATGTTTGTGTTATATAAATTATTTTTGGTATGTTATATTTATAATAGTTTTATTTTCAACTATTTTTTATATTTTTAATCTATGTTTTATGTTTCATTTATATTGGTCTTATAGTTTATATTTTATAGCCTTCCAAATTTACCTATTTGAAACATAATAAAGTTTCAAGTATATGACTTTGAAAACGTAAAAAATATGACTTATAAGAACAATCTAAATGAAACTTAAAATATAGATTAAACATATAAGAAATAGTTAAAAATTAAAACAAATTCATATATAATTTTTATGAAAAACATTTCAATGGAACAAAATATTTTTATTTCAAAAAATAACATTTGTACTTATAAATTATTTTTAGAGAATTATTTTTGTTTAAATTAAATTTTTATTATTATTTATTTACATTCCTTTTATTTTTAATTAATTTTTATTTTCACATTAAATATTTTAAATTTCATAGAGATTTTATTTAAACTATATTTTATTTGCATAAATGTTTTGAAGTGTAAATTTTATATTTTAAATAAATAAAGTTTGTGTTGTGTAAATTATTATTGATTTGTTATATTTATGTTGTTTTTATTTTCAAAAATTTATTATATGTTTAATCTATTTGTTAAGTTTCATTTATATTTGTATTATAGTTTATATTTTATAGACATCTAAAATAACTTACTAAAAATTTGATGATGTTTCAAGTGGGTGACTTTGAATTCCTATAAAATACAATCTATAAGACCAATCTAAAAGAAACATGAAACAAGGATCAAATATATAAGAAATAGTTGAAAATAAAAAAATCATGAAAATGTTAATGAAAAATAGTATCAATGGAACAAAATATTGTTTTTTCATAACATAACATTTGTAATTATAAATTACTTTTACATAATAAAATTTTTGTGTAAATTAAATTTTTTTGATTATTTTTTTGACATTCCTTCTATTTTTAATTAATTTCTATTTTCACAAAAAACATTTTAAATTCCATATCGATTTTTTATACTATATTTTATGAGCATAAATTTTTGGAAGTGTAAATTTTATGTTTTAAATCAATAAAGTTTGTGTAGTGTAATTTTTTAGTTTTTTATATTTATTAATTTTTTATTTTCAACTAATACTTATATTATTAATCAACGTTTTAAGTTTCATTTAGATTGGTATTATAGTTTATATATTATATTCTTCCAAATTCACCTACTTGTAATTTTGTTAATAATAAAAAGAAAATATTTATTATTTTATTTACTAAAACATATATTGTATTTTTAATAATATATTGTATTTTTATTTTATATTAAAATTATTTTACTAAATAAGAATGGAATTTAATAATATTTTATAACTTATTCTTATTATTTCTCATAAATATAATAACAAAATAACACAACACATAACATTATTTCTTAATAATAATTCAAATTAATTATATTAGTATTTATTAAAAATAATTTTAAAATATAAAAGTAATTATTTGATTAAATATCTTTATTATATTAAGTACTACAAATTATTCAATATTTTTAATCCCCCACTCCAAATGTTTCTAAGTATTTTAAATTATTAATAATTTTCTTCATTTTTAATTATATTATTAATTATAACATATAAACACATTGTGTTTATTATTAATTATAATTTTAAAAATATCAATGGAATTATTAGTATTAATTACTATGTATATTACTTAATGTTTATTACCTTTTTAAATAAATATTATTTATTAAAAATATTTTATTATTAATCATGTTTTATAATTAATATTAAATGATGGAAAATAAGGGTATGAATCACACATCAAAAATATGTAAATTTTTTCAAGGTTCACAACTTTACAAAATGTTAGGTTTGGATAAATTTTATATAATAATTTAAGAATAATTTATTTAAAGTAATACTGTATATAAAAATAGTTAAATACCATTGAATTATTTATATATATATACACACACACACACACAAAATAAAAAAAATATAAGGGGATATTTTGAATAAGTCAATGCATTATTCAAAACAATTATAAGGAAGACACTAACTCATTCAACACCTTACTCATAAAAATGTAATGAAGATGCTAAATGAGTAAGTGCCTTCTTCAAAATATTATACAGAAACACTTGAACGAGTTGGCATCTTTTTTATAAATTTTTTACAAAATATGTTATCTTAGATAGTTTCCACCCTTCTGCCCCCAACACCATGGGAAAATATCTAGATCAGGAAATGGTTTCACCATTTAGAAATTTTGGGAAATATTTTTATTCTTTGAAAATTGTCTTACCAATAGATTGAAGGATTCATATGGATCTTGACTACAAATGCATCTACATCCATGGATGAATGTATTAGTTGAAAAGATCAGTCATCACCAATATATATCAATGTCTAAAGATGACCCCTTCATTATTATAAATTCCATTCCATTCACCATTGTTTTTTCTATGTAATTTGTTATCGAATCGTGGTCTATTGGAAATATGGCCCAATTAGGTCCATTGGACGGGCCCCATGGATTTTTAAAGAAATAAAATAATATAATGAACTAATTAAATAATTTGACCATAGTTGGGGAAATTTAAATTTTCTGTTCAAATTATAACCCCCAACCGATTGTGATAGGAGGATTTATTCACTTGTGAGGTTCATCTCAAGGAATACATCATTTCTTGGGTTTAAGACTTTGTTCCTTGGACATCCATAGTTCATAGTGTTCTTTCCTTCCCAGGGAATCCTCATAGAATTTCTAGAAATCAACATTGTGGTGGTTCATGAGAGTATATCTGTGAATGTTTCCCATGTTTGGTTCATAGAGGCGTTGTCTACGTAGGGCTCATGGCCATTGTGAATCCTGTTTTTTTCCTTGGGTGGTATGTGATGGGGTAGTCTGTGTACGTTCTATGAAGACAACTTCTCTCAGTCTATTATTGTGAGGGTCTTTTCCTACAGTGGTTTTTTCTCTTGTGAATACCTTACCCATTAATGATTCTCTAGCATGAACTTTTTTTTCTATGTTTCCCAGTGTTCACGTTCTTGGTATTCAGATACCCATCAGCATAATGGAAAACGATCCGGTTAATAGATGGAAAAAATATCTTGCATTCAGACAAAGATAAAGAGACTATTATTGCCAATAATGTTGTTGATAAATTCCTGGCGTGGCACATGTCCCTGTTATTAATTGGGAAATTCATATCTGAAATACCATTCTACCAGGGTGTGCTGAAGAATATGTTGTAGTTGGTATGACTCTTGGATGATGGAGTGGCAATAAGGGAAGTCAGAGCTGGTCATCTAATATTTAAATTCTTCTATATTAAGGATAAATGAAAATTTCTCCATGGGAGGACATAGCCATTTGATAACCATCTTTTTATGATATATGATTTGAAGAATGGAGAATATGTACTCAATATCGATTTTTCTATGTCCTCTTTTTTCCTGTGATTAATAAGTATACCTTTTAGTGGATGATTATAACGGTTGATGCAATAACTTGGGAATCATATTGGCCATTTTATAGAATGGTACCAATCAAACTCCATCTATTGGGGACCATCAGTAAGTATTAGAGTGATGGTTGGTGTTGCCAAACCCCTCCTAAGAGGCTCATTATTGACACTTGATGGAGCGAAGTATTAGATATCCTTTTAATATGAAAAGTTTCCAAACTTCTATTTCTTTCTTGGTTTCCTTGTACACTCTAAAAAAATATTATGCAGGAAAAGTGAAAAACAATGAAGGTAAAATAGTGATGCATTACGATCCATGGTTACATGAAAAAAAATGTGAACGTCTTTCATCCATGATGCAAAAAAGTAATGAGATAGAGAAAGACTTGCCCAGTCTCTCCATGTACAAAAGGATCCTATGAGTAGTAAAATCATTTTTTTGGACCTCCTCCCATCCATAAAAAATTATGCTACACAGAAAAATCGAGTGGTGCAAATAAAATTTTAACATTTTCACCAGTGGTGGGAATTGAAAACATGGACAAACCCTAGATGTAACCCTTGATATCAATGATCATATCTATGTGTTCTAGTCCTCCAACCTATTGGTATTATCCTTAGCTTCATCTATCCCCAAACACATATACTCAAACTCCCTAGAAAACATGAGTACTTCTAGGGGTTGTCAGACCTTACAAGCTATTCATCCAGGTGAGGCCCTATATCCCGCCACTGTACATGCAACTAAAATTCCATGAATTTGGAAGAGGAAGACCAAAAGAGATTATGGATGTGAAATGGGTGAATTGGAAACAAGTGGTTCAAAAAATATCTCTAAAGGAACCATTTTAAAATTAAAAAGACCCCAAAAGGTAGCAGTTTACTAAAGATATAATCCTTCTTGATGTCCAAGAGGTGGAGGCCGGAATAAACTAACCCATCCTAGCATAATGATCATACTAAGCTGGAACTATCATGGGCTTGGAAACCCATGAATGGTTTGGATGCTCTAGCTCCATTAGGCTAAAAGTATCCATGATATTGTTTTCTTGTCCAAATCCCTGTTGGAAAACAATAACAACACTGGTACCATGCACAAATTTTGTTTTTATGGTTGCTTTCTAATTCTCCTCCAAGGGAACTCTGGGGGGATGTGTATTTTATGGAAGGATAACATTGAAGTCAGAATAATATCTTACTCTATGAATCATGTGGTTATATCGATTCACAATGTCCCCTTTCCACCTTAGACTTTTTTTGTTTTTATGGATGGCCATATCAGAATGAGAAATGGATATCATGGGATCTTCTCTACTTACTCTGACAAAGACTATATAACCCTTTTCTGTTTGGTGGTGACTTTAATGAGATTCTATCTCAGAATGAAAAATGTAGGGATTTTTTAATTCCTCACTTCAATTTCTGGATTTTGGGATGTGATCTCCAGGGTAGAGATGTCTAACCTTGGTTTTTAAAGTATCCACTTCACTTAGTTTCGATGGAATTTTGAAATCTTGCATATTACTGAGAATCTGGATAGATTTTTGGGCTCCACATATTCGAACAATATATTCAAAATTTTCCAGGTCTCTCACACGGCACTGAATTCTTTAGACCACTGCCCTATCATCATTGAGTTCTCTCATAGAGGTCTTAATCAAAGATAGGGGAAACAATCAATATTAAAAAGCTTATGGGAAAAAGATCATTAATGTGAAGTGATAGTCCACTCATGCTGTAAGGGTGAAAAATTTGACATTTGTTCAAACATCTAGTAGATGGCCTCTAAGCTGAGTGCTTGGATAAATTCTAAAATTTTCCAACCTGATAGGAATTGTGAAACAATTGAGAGACAGTTGAATTACCTTTCTTCTCGACCACCAACTGATGCTATTCTTTATATAATTAACTTTATCCAAGGAAACTTGGATGCGTCCCTTCATATTAAAGATTAGATTATGGGCTATGCATGCGCGTGAATGCTACATTAAATATGGGGATGCCAACACCAATTACTTCCACCATAAGGCCTCTTCCAGGTGCCATAAAAACACTATTACATACCTCTTATACCTTAATGGGAGAACAATATCCAATGTTTAAGGAATCCATGATATTATTTCCTATTATTTTTAGATGCTTTATATGACTGTGAGATACACTCTACCGGTTGAGGTGGAAGCTTGTATCAAACCTGTGATCACGAATGTAATGAACCAGAAAATCACAAAAGATATTTCAAATGATGTGATCTTGCAGGCCTTGAATCATATCCACTCCACAAAGTCCCTGGGTCCTGATGGATTCAATGCTCTCTTCTTCAAGAAATCATGGCACATTATTAGCCCATACATTGTTCCAGTTATGAATGATATCTAGGTGGGGAAAATCATTCTATTCTCTCTCAACAATACCATTTTAACCCTCATTCCAAATATTAAGAAACCCATCTTGGATTTTTTACTTCAGTAAAATCAGCTTATGAAACATCTCTTATGATTTTTTTAAGGTTCTAGTCAATCATTTACGTATGTGGCTTCCATCTATTATCTCTAAAAATAAAAGCACTTCTGTTGTGAAAAGGCTCATCATGGATAATTCTATTGTGGACCATGAGGTGTTCTATTCAATTAAAACATTCTTGATTGAGAAAATGAGAATTATGGCCTCGAAATGTCATATGACTAAGGCATATGATTGAGTGTAATGACATTTTCTACAGTTTGTTATGACCAAAATGTGTTTTTATTCAAAATGTATTAATATGATCATTCAATGCATGTCCTTTGTTCCTTTCAGGTTCAATATTAATGATGGAATATCACAAAGCTTTTCACCCACCTAAGGCTTTCTCTAAGGAGATCCTCTCCCCCCTTTCTCTTCATTTTGGGGGCTGATGTTTTCTCTAAACTCGTTTCTATGGAATCATCCTCTAACTTGATTCATGGAGAATAGATTTTCTAGATGATCCCACCTATCTCTCATCTCTTTTTTAAAGATTATTACCTTCTCTTATCAAGGGCTAGAAAAGACGAATTTTGTTACATATGTAATGTGATCCACCTCTATGGGAGGGATTATGGACATGAGATTAATCAGGACAAATCAGAAATATAATTCAGCTTAGGCATGCCACCGAATAAGAGAGTGGAGATTTGTCTCACTAATGGAATCTAGATGGTTGACAAGAATAATAAATACCTTTGGATCCCCATGATGGTAGGCTGATCAAAATAAGATATTTTCTCTTCCACCATTGATATAATTGAGAAAAAAATTTGGGCTGGTCTCTGATGAGAATTTCTAAATTATGAAAAGAAACCCTCATAATGGATACTCTTCAGTGTATCCCTAGCTATATCATGTCATTGTTCATGATTCCTGGTGCAATTTTCAACCAGATTCACTCCTGTATTGCAAATTTTTAATGGGTTCAGAGTAATGTGAGGAATAAAATTCACCAAATTTTCTGGAAATAACTTTGTTCCCCTAAATAGGTCAGTGGGATGGGTTTCTAGGACCTCGACATGTTTAATGATTCTCTGTTTTCTAAGAAGGGATGTCATTTTATGACTAAACCTTCATCTCTATGCACATGGATTCTTCATGAAAAATAATTCCCTTTATCTGATTTTTGAAACTCCTCTCTAGGCCCCCGCCCTAGCTTCCTATGGAGAAGTATTTGGGGTTCCCAAAAATTACTTGATAAAGGAATTGGATGGTGGATTGAGTATGGACCAAAATAAAACATTTGGAAAGATCCGTGGTTGATTAAAAAATACAGAATTTTGGATGCTTCCACAACCTTTCCTAGTACAGAGGAGGCCACTATCGACTATTTGTTCGATGATTTTGGTTCTGGTTGGTGCTTTTACAAAATTTACTTCTAGTTTAGTAAAAGAAATAGAAGAATTATTTTAATCATTCCCTCTGTGATGGATGTGGGACAAGACTGTGTTTTTAGTGAAATGATATTTCCAGATCCTATTCAGTAAAATCAATCTATCGAATTGATCTCAATGATCACCTTGATGATAGAGAGGGGATTTGTAAAATTCTATAGAACTTGAACATTCCCCAAAAGCTCCACTACTTCTGGAAGCATATTCGTATGAGTATATTTCTAACATTGAACTTCATTTCCTTCTATCATGTTACAGTCAACCAGTTATGACCCCTTTTCTCAGATGATATGGAAGCCCCTTTTCATGCTATCGTTAATTTTTCAAAGTCTAGGGATGTTTGGATTTCTTGGGGATCCTTTTCAGATATTATGTTTGTTATGAAACCAGATCTCCCATCACAACTGATGTTGTGGTCTTCCATATTCACCGCTAATAAGGTATCCTCGTTGTGCATTGTGGATTGGATTTTTTGGGTTAGACGAAATGATTTCATCTTTAATCAAACCTCAAAACCCTATAGTTTTTGGATTGAACATGTAACTTCCTAGATTAGTTGGTGGAACCAGGAATCAGACTAGAATGTATTCTATGATCCTTGATAAGTTGAATCTAGATGAAATCTCCCTCCAAAAGGGATGATTATGATTAATTTCAATGATTACTTAACCAAGAGTGGAATTTCTGGAATTTGTTTTATGGCCTGAGACCATATTGGAAAAATCATCACGAACTGAAAGAATTTGATCCACACATTCTGGGAACCCACCATCACTAAAGCCCATGTTTTCCTTGATGGTGTGAATTTTGAAATTTATTATGGATGGAAGGATATACATGTTGAATAAAACTATCTCATAATCATCAATTCCATCAACAAAATTAATTTTGGCTTCTCATTTTACGGCTTCCTCCTCAAGAAAATCAAGTCACTCAGTTGATGCTTTATAGTTTTCTCTTTCACATTCATCAAAAGGGAATTAAAAAAGCATCTCACCATCTAGCTTCCCATCGTGTGTTTGAGGAAAATAATCTTTGTCTTGATTGTTTCCCTTCATGTATGTTAGATCTCATTACTCTTGATCTTGGTGATTAATATAACCTCTTTCTCTTATCAAAAAAATATCTATTTGAATGAGACAAGACAAGGATATTTGAATAATTAAATGATAATGTATATAATGTAAGATATTTAATAAAAGTTAATTCTAGAATCTCAAAATTTATATTTATAATTATATTACTAATTTTAATTGTAATAAATACAAAAAATTGAAGAATAGAAACTAAATGTCTTCAAAACTCAACATGGGAATTAGATGGTATATCATTGTATGCACCAGTGCACTGGCCTTAATATTTATAAAGAGTTAGGACATAAAAATTCACTCCAACTATTTCCATTAACAAAATAAAGTCAATGTATATGTTTTTGATTAATATCAAACAATTAATTAATATTATGATCCAAAATTTATTGGATGAATTTCATAGACCATAATTTGTTGTATTAACATAATGAACAATATTAATTTTATTGACCATATTTTATTGATCCACCATTTATAATATTTATAATTAGTTGATGAAATACTTATTACATTTTCACTTGGTACATACCAATTAACAAGAATATATGAATTCAAAATCTCTCTTTTGTAAGAAACATAATAAATGATTAATATCTCCTCTAAATAGATGAGTATTATATTCCATGTGTAAAAATATATTAAATATCTTAAATAACCTTATGAATAATCCTTAACTGCATGGATTATTATGTAGTCCCAAAATATTTCTCAAGTAACGATAGTGTAAAAATTAAATGAAGAGAGACATATTTATATATATCAAGTTTTGAAAATAATATTTTATTTAGTCAATAAATATTACATGATAGAACTTGATCTCATACATATTACATGATCCATGAATTTAAATAGAGGTATGCCTTTAATCAAAGGATACATAATCATCAATTCAATACTCAATCACTCGCTCAAAAATAACATTTTATTCCATCCCATGGGGTGTTAGTGAAGTAGTACTCTCTAGTTTTACCCCTTACTCTCCGTGGGAATTGGTGCAAGATCGAGTCTCACCAAAATCAGACACTGTGTGTATTATTCACAAGGTGATTCAAAGATATTTTCTAGATGGGGAACATGTGATGCACTCTGGTATTTTTCAGGGCCCCCACTAGGAGTAGAGCTTAACCCATTCATACGTTGTAGTTGGGGTGGTGCTTGAGTATTAATCCTAGTAATCCTACATCCAAGATACCAATTTTTGAATCCTCACAAGCCCCTTGGGTAATTTATGTCACAAGAAGTGATGCATTAATGATTTAGTTTAGTGGTGATGTAGACATGATGTAGGCTTGGTGATATAGGCATAACTATGCATGTATTACATTGCACTGGGCTATCAATCCATGTTCTTAGGCCTCTTGGCCATGGGTTTATTAGCTATGTAATGAGTTTCCATATACTCATATATAAATATATATTTTATTTAATAATAAAAAAGAGGCTTTGACCCCAACTCTAATAAAATAAATTTTTATTCCAAAGGCCCTAAAATTCAAGGGGTCTGAAGTGGTGAAGACCTAATTTAGTGTTAATATATTGAATGATCACTTATCTTTAACATGATCTCTTATGGATAAGTACTTAATGCTGATTTTTTTACTTCGACTCCCACATTTTTTATTCATACCAATAAATATAGAAGATGATTTGTCACAATATACTATCAATGACATGGAAATAAAATCCATAACATTAAGAATCAAAATAAATCTCCCTACCCATACACCATAATAAGTGGTCTCAAAACAAAAAATGAACTTAGATTCCATAGTAGAAGTCATTATTAGTGTCTATGTGGAACTTCTTCATGACACAATTCCATCACCCATCATAAATATGTAACATGAGGTTGATTTGTGTGAATTAACACAACCAACAAAGACTACATCAGAGTATCCAACAACATCCAAAGTATTAGTCCATATATACATTTAACTTATAGTATTTAGTCCCCATAAAGCCTCTTATTACCTTAAACATGGCCTTACAATGGTCTATGTTGGGCTCAATCCATGTAAGGATCATTTTTCAGGACGAGGAAGCTAAGACCATGAGAAGAAGAACCTATGATAGCCTTCTTTACAATAATTGGAAGAGATGATTGAATTTAAGTAGAAGAAGTTGTGATCTTAATAATTTATAGACAACAACTCATAAGGTGTAACATAAATCAAACCATTGGATGATTGTTCTATGGAAGCTATTCTAGGAAATATATCTTATGAGATAATCATAAGGGAGAATAGTACACTGATAGAGAATATTGATGTAGTGGAATCCATTGGCAGAACATAGGATCTTTTGTGAAGATCGATGTAGGTGGATAATAACATGTAAATATTGTAAGGTGGTGATGAGTAGAAGCATTGGATGGGCAATACTATATTTGTACGGTGTGATAAATTTGATACTTTTCTTTATAATCATCTTTCCCCTTTGTATAAAGTGAAGGGTCATTCTTCTATGGATTAGGTCACAAGTATATGCCATGTAATCTATTGTGTTTCCCTTATTCCACATTTACTTTTCAATCGTTGCAATTGATAATTCTTGTATATGGATTCTGGAGGTTTTACATTGCAATTAGGCGACTTGGGTGTGGTCCAATATTCATGTTCTAGTCGTTATTTCATGGGTTTCATTCTATAGATTTTGTTTCCATGTGGAACGTTCCAATGGTGTATCATCTAGTGGTTAAACCGGATGAGGATCATGGACTTAACAAGTGCTATCAAGGATCAAGGTAAGACTGTTTCAATATGATCATTCCCTAATTAAAGCGTTTCAATTATATGTTCAATGGTATCATTCCCACATTTTCTTTGTTGGATAATACCTCACTACTACAAATAAGGCCTTTAACAACACTAAAATTGGCCTTTTAGTGAAAAAAATCTCTAACAATTTGTTTATGATTAATCCCCTATGCTTTTATCAGTTCTAGAAAAACATTTGTAATGTAAATATTGGAGTTGGTTCCCTAGAATGAACCTTTTTCATACTTTAAGATTGTAACAACACAAACTTTTATTAATGAAAAATCCTCTTGATCTAATTAAATGTATTATTATGTAAAAGTGTTATATAACATATTCACTTATTTGGTTTTATGATTTGAATTTCAAAATACCATTAATAATTGTTACCATTACCAATATAGTTTTTGAACAGTGATCACATGATTAGTATAAATATAGGGCTTTAACAAATCCAATTTACTTAGACAAAGGAAGTGTTAACCTCATCCAGTAGAATTGATCTGTATGAAGCCTATTTGTGAGATCTTAGGAAGGAGGTGGCATCATTTGTCTTTACTCTTGACCAAGCCCAATCTGAGATTCAACAAGTTGAGCTCAAACAGAACCACCTATGGTAGAAGTGGAAGTTGATAGAGATTACCACCCAAGCGATATTATCCGAGCCACCCCAACAGTATGTCATCATCACACGCCTTACCCTTAGGTCTTATATGGGTGTTATAAGGGGTTATTTAACAAGAACCTATCACTATGGTTATGTACATTATTTACTATATAATAAAGAATGTACATTCATTTTATTATTGTTACTTTGTAAATAGTTTTTAATGAACAAATAGTATTTTTAGATACTATTCAGTTATGAAATCTATTTTGAAGAATTAATGGATTTTTGAATTAAATAATATTTTAATAAAATATTATTACTAAGTTAGTTTTTATTAAATATAAGGGATCGTATAATTTTGAGGAATACAATTGTGATTTTTCTTAAGGTTTGAAAACTGTTTTTATCAAAATCCATAAATTTTTGATAAATGTTGGTTTTTATTTTAAAAGTAAAAAAATCAAATATTTAGAAAATTATTTAGATAAAATGAATATTATTTTTGGAATCAAAACATAGAAATTATCCAATGGTGAATTTTTCATAATTTTCAGATACAGTCGAATTTTTGGGAAAAAATTAAATACTATTTAATTATATAATGTGTTTTATGACATCATAATGAACTAATAGTGCTGAAATAAAATATGATAAATGGTATTTTCGGACAATATATGTTTTAACATTAAATGAATGTGATTTTATATTTTTCTGATTTATTTTTGAAAGCTTTAGTGGACCCTTCAAGGCTTATAAAATATTTCAATCTTTTAAAATGTTTTCCATGAGAGTCTGACTCACCTCCACATAAGCAAGCATAATATTTTAAGAAGTTAAGACATAGGCATTAAAAAATAATATTATATAATCTAATTTGGAAGAAACCATGGGTTGGTTTGTGTTTTTGATTATTTTAATATGCATTTTCCAAAACCTAAATAATAAAGAATTCCCCCTCTTTTTGTATATAAACCAACCCAAGCTCCCACTTACTCTTCACTCAATGCCTTTGTATCTAGAGTAAAATATGACCTCCCATCTCTAGAATCCTCCCAAGGTGCTCCAATCTCTCAATAATCCTCTCTCAAGCCTCTCTAAGGCTTTGGGATCACATTTCCATGTAAGGGATTTCATTATTTCTTATTTTTTTTTCTAAATTTCATTTTATTGTTATACCATTTTATTTTAAATTAAAAATGTTGGGGTATGATTTAAAACCTCCACCATACTTCCCTCCTTATGTTTGAATTATGATATATGCTTTTTATCTCACATTAATTCCTTCCATGTACACTCGTTACCATGCTGAAATTCAATATGGGATTTCTTCCTTTCTTATTTTTGTCCAAATTTCTTTATGTTGTTATGCCCTTTTATTTTCAATTAAAAATTCTTGGGGTATTATTTCTCACCTTTTCTATACTTCCCTCCTTATATTTGAATCCTAAGAGACCCCTTTATCTTTCATTAATTCCTTCAATATACACATGTTACTATGCTGAAATTTCGGAAGGGATTTATCTATCCTCATTTACATCCAAGAAATTCTATTATTTTATGAATCTAAACTCGATTACATATTGTTGGGCAAAAATCCCTCAAGGTAGCATTACAGCATTTTTGGGTTGATTGTGTTTGTTGACAAAGCAGGTTTCCATGGAGAATTGTCGAGTTCCCGAGAATTTGTTGACATTCCATGTTGACAAAGAACTTTGACAAAGGAAAGGACGATCTGGAGGCGGTACAAAAGAGCAGTACAAGGTGGCGCCGTTTTCCAGTGTTTGCCAAATTTTTGGGCCTGAAAATCGCCAATGGAAAATGGAGTGATATGTTGTTGGCAAAGGTTGAGGAGAGAGAAATGAAGAAGGTGTGCGGAAAAATCAAGCGTGGCGCGCAAAACTAGAGGGTTGCGCGAAATCTTGAAGTGTGGCGCGCAAAACAGCGGGTTGCGCGAAATGGTATTTCGCGCAAAAGATGTTTCAAGGCCGAAAGCTTGAAAATCGGTAAAGGCATGGGGCGCGCGAAATTTTGGAGGCGTGCGCGGAAAATTGAAGTGGCGCGCGAAATAGCGGATGAAGTATTTCGCGCAAGAGGTGTTACGAGGTCCGAAGCTCGTAAAATGGCAAAGGCATGAGGTGCGCGAAATTATGGAGCAGTGCGCGGAAAATGGTTGTGCGCGGAAGATTTGTATTTCGCGATCAACGCGGATTACGCGCTCAAGGAGGGTTTTTCGCGCGGGGTCGATTTTGCCTATAAATATGAAGTGACCCTCCTCCATTCGAGAGAGTTCAAGACATAGAAAATACCCGAGCTCTGGTTCGCGAAATTGAAGTTAGAAAGTGTGTTGCGCGTAAACTTAAAGTTTGCGCGTAAAGTCAGATTGCGCGAAAAGCAAAGGCTGCGCAGAAAGTTGGTGTTGGCGCGTAAAAGGAAGATTGCGCGAAAAGTGGATTTCGCGCAAAATCAGTGAATTGCGCGCAAGGCAGTTTCGAGGCTGCGCGTAATATTTGGAGGTTGCGTGAAAAAGGAATTTCGCGCAAATCATAGAAATTGCGCGCAAGGCACCGTAAGGGTTGCGCGTAAAAATTGAGGTTGCCCGGTATATCCGGTGCAAAGTGAGATTCATCTGCGGGTGAAAGTTGGACTTCAACAGAGCATCTACATACAGAGGAAGATGCATTCCTTCATGGAAATGAGGAGACCTACAGGTCTATAAACTGTGATTGGATTCCCTTCCCAGAGCAGTGAGCTTAGGAAGAGGAAGAAGGTGATCCTCTCCACCGGCAGTGAGCCAGAGAGAGAGAAACAGGGAGTGACCCTTGGGAAAGCAGTGAGCTGACCCTAAACCTTGTATAGGCAGTGAGCCTGGGCATAGAAGTGATCTAGCCCGAACATTGTAATCCACAGCTAGTGAAGCCTAGTGGAATTTGGTACGAACCGGCAACTTGTCGGCGTATGCTCCTTGGACGTAGCCCTTAGCGGTGAACCAAGTAAAAATCTCTGTGTCTGCCTGCTTACTTTCCTGCATTGCATTCAAAGCATCATCATCAGGTAAATGAGACAAGTGATCACAGTAACCACACAAGTGCAAACAAAGTGACCCTTGTAACAAAGAGGTCAAGATCCAGTGGGGCAGAAAGAACTTTGAAAAAGAATATCCATACCCTGATTCACCCCCCCTCTCAGGGTATATATGCCCCTATTGGCCCTAACAATTGGTATCAGAGGGACTGGTTGCTTTTATCAGATTTGTTTGCTTTAACTTGGTGTAGTCGATCTGTGTTGTTGAAGATATTGTTTACGCTTATCTCGGTCTACCATGGGAAAAAGAAAATCTTCAAAGAAGAATCAGAAGTCAGGTGGTATCCCTCAGTGTGGAAGTGTTTTTGGAAAAAGTGTGATTCAAATAAAAGAATCAAACAGCTTACTGAAGGAATCATGCAGTGAACAGAAAAATGATTTGGATAAATCATACCACAAAAATACTTACTCAGTCAATGATGCTGATGGAATGAGTGAAGAACCAGACTTTCCAAGTGAAGTTGGAACCACTGACAGTGAAGAAGAAGAAATTGAAGGAAGAATTGATATGCGAGCTGAGTTGGAGGCTGCTCTTGAAGAGATAGATGTTTGGAGGGCCAAAACCAAGAAAGCTAACAAAATTGTTCGCGATGCCAAACTCTACATGCAGCAGCAAGAAGAAGAGAAGTCTGAGCTGATGGAAGAAATTGAGAAACTTAATTTATCAACATCAGAGAACTCAGAATCCGTTAGTAAGTATAAGCTGAAGGTTGAAGAACAGAAACGAGAGATCGATGGATTGAACAAAAAGGTGGAAGATGTCCATGGGACTGAAGAATTGGATCAGAAATCCACTGAGGAAATTAAATCTAAAGGCATACAGATCCATGCTCTGGAAACTGAGGTCAACAAGCTAAGAGTATTAAATCAAAGGCTTATTGATATAGTTACTGACCTAACAGAGAAGAATGACTCTCAAAATGAGGAACTACAGAAGCTGGCCAAAGGAAAAGAAAAAAAAAGCTGGTAAGTGTGAAGATAATCAAGAGTCCGATGAAGTTCGAAATCTGAAAGCCAAAAATGATGATCTAGCAACACAGCTGTCTGAGTTAGTTCAGAAGAATCAAAAACTACAACAAGAAAATGCATGTTGCTTTGATTCTCTTGCTCAAGAAAAATTGAATGTAAAAGAGCAAAATGTCATGGTTAATAAGCTGAAGCATGAACTGGAAGATGAGATGAGTTGTGGAAAGAATCTCAGAAAAGAACTTGATGCTCAACTTGTATCAAGAGATTTGAATATTAAAAGGTTGGAAGAAGAGCTACAATCAGTCAAGAAGGAAATGGAGAATTCTAAATCCAGAGATAAGCCCAAGTTGAAGGATGCACTGCACTTATTATTTGATCATCCTTCGGCAGGTGATGATGAAATGAAGTCCAAATATGCTGCATCAGAGGAGAAGCATGAAAGGATTGTATCTTCCCAAAGGTCAACCTTTTTGGGAAAATCTGGAATTGGATATGATAATCTCACTCCTATGGATGATAAGAAAAATGCAGTGAAAAATTTCAAAGGTAACAAAAATCCTATAGGTGCTGGAGATAGGCCTATGAGGATAGTTTCAAGGAGTGATGATGTGTGTTATTTCTGCGGAGTTCATGGCCACACATCAAGCTTCTGTACAGAGGCTCTGGAGTACATTTCAGGCTGTGAAGAGAGAAACATTAATAAATCTGAGAACAGGAAGAATCATCAGGAGAATTTAGAAAGAAGAGCTTCTCAGAGGAAAGCATATGTTAGATGCTATTACTGCGGAAGAATGGGACACACAATGAGTATGTGTCCGGAAGCTCAGGAGCCCAATATCAAAAGAAGAAATCAAGGGGCATCAACATCTCAGCAGAGAGATGATGAAATGAGGTATGCCTTTGAGGGAAAATGTTTTATATGTTCTCACTATGGGCACATGGCGAGACATTGCAGTAAGAAGAAAGCAGGAAAGGGAAATGAACAAGAAAAGAGATCTCCACCACAAGAAGTGTACATGAAAGAAGCCTGTACTGGGAGACAAAGTGGTAAGGAGAAGAATAGGCTTAAAGCCTCGGGGAAATCACATGGAGCTGAACGAACGTTGTATCAGTCACCTCCTCTATCGTACTCACAACAACTCTCAAGGAGAGAATGTGAACAAACCTGGAAGATTAAGGGGAGATCTACTCCAGTTGTGATAAAGAAGAATGAACGTTCAATGGAGGACCCACCACCAATGCAAAATAGGGTGGCGACTCATAAATCTGATAAAAGGAAGATAAGCAAAGAATGCATTGCAAAATTCGCCCCGCAACGAGAAGTGGAAGAAAAAGGCAGATCCCTGCAATGGAAAAAGAAGATGGGGAAGATAAAGAGAAAGGAGATTCCTGCACCGAGAAACAATCAAGGGAAATGGAATTTCAGTAGAACATCAAAGACCAAAATGTGTACCAGTTGGTCTAAACCCCAGATTGTGAGAAAGGCCAAGACTACAGAATCTTCATATCAGAAAAAGGCTCAGAATGTGAGAAAAGAATGCCTAGTCATATGGCCAGAACAGTTGAAGTTGGTCAGGCAGTTGGAGGAAGCAAGAAAGGAGTGTGATGCCCTCCAAGAAAGAATCAAAGGGTTGACCCATCAGGATCAACCACAATCCTCATCTTGAGGAGTCCGGAATAAACCCCTCTCCCTATGTATATAAATGCTATTAACTGATGATTCTTGTGTTTTAGGTTTTAGGGAGATACAATCCAAGGGGAAGTGGCATCTAAGGATGCGAAGTGGAGAAATGATATGCTCTAGAGTCTCAATTGATTCAAATCAGATACTAGAGTTGTAGAAGAAGGAGAGCAACAGAGCACAATAGGAAGTGATTGTGTTATTAACTTTATCTCTTGTTTCCTACACCGAGTTTCAACTCCGTAGGCTTAGAGATTTTGTTAGTGGCTCAAATCTGATTGGAAGATGAGAACGAATGATGCATGAGGAAAATACGTGTTATGGGTCTAAACTGTTGGGCCTAACCCCAGGAAGTGTTGCATAACATAGGGGGAGCATTCAACAACAAAATCAAAAGCCAGATCCATCAAGAAAATAATTGGATGACCCAGCTCAAGAGTTGTCTATCGAGAGAAGACATACTATGAGAGAAGCAGTAGTGATCAAGCATTTCATGCTTATTTATTTTGATCTAACATTGTGGTATCAGCTGACTGTTTTTCAGGATACCAAGAAGCTGCGAAAAGTAGCTGAAAGAAATGAAGCCACTGAAAAATGAGTCAGTGAACAGTTTCCTGACGAAAGTGTTGAGGAAGAAATCAACACAGGGGGAGAAGAAGTGGATGAGGGTGACTCAGAATAAGATACTGATGATGAGTAAAAGGATGTAAAATCCTTATCTGCACAAAATACAAAGAATCGAGCTGAAATTGACAGGCAGACTATCATCAGTGATCAGTGAGATCCAGTTCAGACAAAGAGAATGAAATCACTATAGCAGACATCATTACTATCTCAGGTTGAGTCAAAATGCTTTGCTGGTGCAGCTGAAGATGAAAACTGGGATCATGCCATGAATGAAGAGATAGGTCAGAATTGAGAAGAATCAGACCTGGGAAATTGTTTCGAGGCCAGATGATAAAAACGTCATCAGGACAAAATGGGTCTTTTTAGACAAGACGAACGAAGATGGCACAATGATTCGAAACAAAGCACGACTGGTGTGCAAAGCATACACCCCAAGAGAATGGTACTGAAGGCTATATCAGTATTTGAATAAGATTGGTTTTCAGTATGGGGGATTTGATTACAATCTTTATTTCAACAACAATAGTAATCAAAGGATGGTGAGGCTGGTCAAGGAAGAAGACACAATATTTGGAAGATCAGATGAAGCATAGTTACACAAGGCAGGAATAGAACATTCATTTCTGAATCCGAATATGCCAAGGATGCTTTGGAATGATTTGGAATGGAAAATTTCAAGGAGATGAAGACTCTGGTTTCTACCCGGATGAAATCATCAAAAGATGACAGTGGCAGGGCAGTTAATATCATAGAATACAGGCAAATCATTGGAAGTCTGTTGTACTTAACCGCAACAAGGCCTGATATTGTTTTTGCCACATGCCAAGCAGCGAGATATCAGAGTAATCCCAAGGAAAGTCACATGCTTGCAGTGAAAAGAATACTTCGTTATATCAAGGGCACGGTGGACTTCGGCTTGACATACAACGACAAATCTCAGACAGAGTTATTGGGATATACTGATGCAGATTGTGCCGGTTCAGCAGATGATAGAAAATCAACGTCAGGTGGTGCATTTTATCTTGGCGGACTATGTATTGCTTGGTTAAGCAAGAAGCAGGATTGCATTTCATTAAGCACCGCAGAAGCTGAGTATATTGCGGCCACTCAAGCATGCACACAGTTATTGTGGATGAAGCAGCAGCTTGAAGATATGGGAGTTGAAGTGAAGTCTCCGATCGGAATCCAGTGTGACAACTCAAGTGCTATAAATCTTAGCAAAAATCCCGTCCATCATTCAAGGACAAAGCACATTGAGATTAAGTATCATTTTATCAAGGAGAAGGTTGAGCAGGGAATTGTAAAGTTGGAGTACGTGCCTACAGAACTCCAGGTTGCAGACATTCTGACAAAGGCCTTACCCAAGGAAGCTTTTGAGAGGCATCGACTGGCTCTGGGAGTTCAGTCGATTCCCCACACTTGAAATAGAGTGGATGTGGGACCCTCCCCCCCTCTCCCCGAGGTATGGTGTGTTTTTCCCTAATGTGCAGATATGTGTTCTCTACTATGTTACAGACTACAAAGGCGTGACCTTTGGGTTCGTTGACAAAGGGGGAGAAAAGTGCTTGAAAAGTGCTTGACAAAGGGGGAGAAAAGTGTTTGTTCAAGGGAGAAAATAGTGCGGAGATTTGATAAATCATACTTGTTACGGGGAGAAGCTGACAGGTGGAGCAGCCAGAAAGGGGGAGAAATGAGAAAGGGGGAGTGTATTAAATCTGACGATGCTAGAAGTGATCGATCAAATCATAGAAATCACGACAGCTGAGGATCGTGATAAAAGCAGAACAGTGGTGTAGGAATGGTGTGAGACGGTGTCCAGCTATCAACAATCGGTATCAACTTAAGAATTCACCGATTGGTATCAGTGTGGTTCAACAACTGGTTTTATTTTAAGAATTGGTATCAGGGTGGAATCGACAATTGGGGTCTGACATGAAGTGATTCATTGATGAACTTTTCATACTACTCTTGTTTCTCACGCCGAGCATTGCTCATGTGGGCTTAGAGTACATGTTAAGTGAATCCTTGAACGCTATCATAATCGTAAGAGGCGAATAGTGGTAGCAGCTGGAAGAAGACTCAGTGAGGTATCAAAGTGCAGAAAATATTTCTGAGCAGAGTTGTGAAGAGTTGTCAACAAACCCAAAGGGGGAGATTGTTGGGCAAAAATCCCTCAAGGTAGCATTACAGCATTTTTGGGTTGATTGTGTTTGTTGACAAAGCAGGTTTCCATGGAGAATTGTTGAGTTCCCGAGAATTTGTTGACATTCCATGTTGACAAAGAACTTTGACAAAGGAAAGGACGATCTGGAGGCGGTACAAAAGAGCAGTACAAGGTGGCGCCGTTTTCCAGTGTTTGCCAAATTTTTGGGCCTGAAAATCGCCAATGGAAAATGGAGTGATATGTTGTTGGCAAAGGTTGAGGAGAGAGAAATGAAGAAGGTGTGCGGAAAAATCAAGCGTGGCGCGCAAAACTAGAGGGTTGCGCGAAATCTTGAAGTGTGGCGCGCAAAACAGCGGGTTGCGCGAAATGGTATTTCGCGCAAAAGATGTTTCAAGGCCGAAAGCTTGAAAATCGGTAAAGGCATGGGGCGCGCGAAATTTTGGAGGCGTGCGCGGAAAATTGAAGTGGCGCGCGAAATAGCGGATGAAGTATTTCGCGCAAGAGGTGTTACGAGGTCCGAAGCTCGTAAAATGGCAAAGGCATGAGGTGCGCGAAATTATGGAGCAGTGCGCGGAAAATGGTTGTGCGCGGAAGATTTGTATTTCGCGATCAACGCGGATTACGCGCTCAAGGAGGGTTTTTCGCGCGGGGTCGATTTTGCCTATAAATATGAAGTGACCCTCCTCCATTCGAGAGAGTTCAAGACATAGAAAATACCCGAGCTCTGGTTCGCGAAATTGAAGTTAGAAAGTGTGTTGCGCGTAAACTTAAAGTTTGCGCGTAAAGTCAGATTGCGCGAAAAGCAAAGGCTGCGCAGAAAGTTGGTGTTGGCGCGTAAAAGGAAGATTGCGCGAAAAGTGGATTTCGCGCAAAATCAGTGAATTGCGCGCAAGGCAGTTTCGAGGCTGCGCGTAATATTTGGAGGTTGCGTGAAAAAGGAATTTCGCGCAAATCATAGAAATTGCGCGCAAGGCACCGTAAGGGTTGCGCGTAAAAATTGAGGTTGCCCGGTATATCCGGTGCAAAGTGAGATTCATCTGCGGGTGAAAGTTGGACTTCAACAGAGCATCTACATACAGAGGAAGATGCATTCCTTCATGGAAATGAGGAGACCTACAGGTCTATAAACTGTGATTGGATTCCCTTCCCAGAGCAGTGAGCTTAGGAAGAGGAAGAAGGTGATCCTCTCCACCGGCAGTGAGCCAGAGAGAGAGAAACAGGGAGTGACCCTTGGGAAAGCAGTGAGCTGACCCTAAACCTTGTATAGGCAGTGAGCCTGGGCATAGAAGTGATCTAGCCCGAACATTGTAATCCACAGCTAGTGAAGCCTAGTGGAATTTGGTACGAACCGGCAACTTGTCGGCGTATGCTCCTTGGACGTAGCCCTTAGCGGTGAACCAAGTAAAAATCTCTGTGTCTGCCTGCTTACTTTCCTGCATTGCATTCAAAGCATCATCATCAGGTAAATGAGACAAGTGATCACAGTAACCACACAAGTGCAAACAAAGTGACCCTTGTAACAAAGAGGTCAAGATCCAGTGGGGCAGAAAGAACTTTGAAAAAGAATATCCATACCCTGATTCACCCCCCCTCTCAGGGTATATATGCCCCTATTGGCCCTAACACATATGTTGGGACATGTATCCATATTACCCCCTTACTTTCCATTTTAGGTACATATGACGACACACCCTTTACACTCTCATTAATCATTTTTACAAATTCTTATGTCACACTGTTATGCTGCTGAAATTGCACCGCGATTTTCCAAGACAAAGTTATTATGTAGTGAATACCATGTCCATTTCTCTATCAAGGGTATTAAACTTTACCCACATTTACTTATTGATTATAAAGTTTCATATATGAATTCCACGTTTCTTTATCATGGAATAAATGATAATGTTTAATGAATCCATGGTGTATGATCTATGTGACACACTTATGCCTGAAATGAAATGATTAAGAAGGGTGCACCTTGATAGCGCTCTAATGAATTGGGTAAAGATTAGTGTCATGATACGTCAATTGAAATGAGGTTTTACTCATTCTTCATGTTCAATGAGCATTAGCTCATGCTAATATCATGTTAAATATTGTTTCCACATTTCTATGTTATGGTAATCATGCTATATCATTCCTTTATGTTCATGTTTCCATTAGGCTCCATTAATATACATATTTCTAAAAATGTAATATATTATTCATGTTATGCCTTGTTTACTCCCTTATTAGGCTTTATAGCTGACCCTTTTCTTATGCATGTCCTCAGGCTATCCCATGCAATGCTAAGAATGAAGGAATTTTGTGGTCATGTAAAAGAAGTTTTCAATAAAGATGTCATGTTTTATGTTTTAAGTCATTATGTAATGTTACTAAGCCCAAAATACAGTAGACCTATCTATATTCTATCTTGTATCAAGTGAAGATTCTATGTAATAAATTATGATTATGTGTGTAATAAAGATCAGGTTTGTTATAATGATAAATTGTATTCATAGTTTTCAATATTAACAAACATATTATCACATAAAGATTGTTATTATATGTATTATTGTATATGATAATGTTCTAAGATTAGTTGTAATACTAAAAGGTCATAGTAGTCCGCTTCTATGATAAGAACACAAAAGTGACACGACACTAATCTCAAATATATGTTATATAGTTGTATGATATCTTTTGAGGGGGAAAATGAAACAGGCTATCAAGGTTGGAGACTCATAGGACTTTGAGTAACCTTCTCATGGTGTACGCCCCTGGTAATATCCAATAGGATATTATGAGAATGAGACCCGTCAGTAGGAAATCCACATTTATGTGTCATTGGATGTTCCTATTTGCAGATGTTTGTATTGGTCCTTTGAGTTTAATATTATTATTAATGGGTATTATGAGTCACGTACTTTGATGTAATGATGAAAATTATGATGATATATATTCTTATTGAGGTAGGATACGTTGGGTGCATCATGGGTAATATTGAAGTAATGAATAATGAGAGAAAGGATTTGACCCTTCTGTAAATTAATGGAAGATGATGCCTTAATCCCCTTGATGTAAATGATATAGACTAAATAAATCCTTGAACATGGTGTACAATAGGCAAGTTTAGTTTATGGGAAGTAAAAGAAAGCTAAATAGAGCACATAGGTTGATGACACCAGCATGCAATCTGCTATATTTGAAATATCGTGATAAATGGATTATATTACACAGTAAGAATTTTTATGAGGTATCATGTCATTGTTACATTAACTTCTTTCTCTATGGATGCCTCAACACATTGATAAAAAAACCTTGGACTTTAGGCTACTTCACCTAATTACACAGAGATTTATTCCAAGAGCTTCACACACTAAGTGTATCCATAATCTTAGTTAAATAATACATTATTATTTATTATTTAATAAGTTGAATAAATATTATTCTCGAATGTGGTTTAATAATTATTAATGTATTCTTGATCACATATAAATATTTATTTTCTATTTAGTGAATACTATATTTATATATTTATTAGAGAATGATGAAATGATAATTATTTAAAAATGATGGACATATTTTAATGGAACGGTAAGAAATAATAAATAATGAATATTATTTTATTAAATAATATTTAATTTAATTCGCAAGTTAAGTGCATGTTGAGAAATAATAATATAATTATTATTATTTGATATGAGGTTCTACAGGGATTAAATAAATATTAAAGGTCACTTATGAAATTATTGTATTTTAACCCTAGTGATATATAAACCCAATTATATTATTTTCTCAATAAGACAATTCTTTTGTTTGTTTGTACATAACAAATTTAGAAAATACTCTCAATACCTAGATATATCTCTTCTCCAAGAACGCTCCCATGAATGGAGAGTGATCTCCCTCCACCTCCCACTCTTGAGTCAAGAAGAGATCTATGAGAAAGCTTTGGAATCAGTTCTTGAGGTGATCAAAGGAAAATAACACAAGTTCTAGGAACTGTCATGCTAGCACCTAGATATTCCTACAGTTTAATGGAGTGGATTTTTCTGGAATTTATTTTTATAAATTATTTGGGAAAATTCTAAGACTGGGCGTTGAGGTGGCACATGATTCCAAGGTCTGGTGTGCTCGAATATTTTCATTGAACAAAGTTTAGTTTTTACTTGAAAACACTCGAGTAGATAACTTTGAACTTTAAAATCTTTCAAATGGATACTCAGATGAGAAATTGGATGGCACTGTTGTGTTCAAAACATAGACTTTACCTTATATAAGGACTAACATCATCTGATGCAGGCCAGACGAAGAAGTTGGTTTTAGATGTGAGCATCATTAAAATATTCATAAATAAAAATATTTTATAATGCAACTAAGTTTTCTTTTAAACCATCCTCCATCATAAATCCAGATTTATCATCACAACCTTGGATTTTCCTTAAGAAGGAGGAGGAGGTTCTCTCACCAGTGACAAAAAATTGAGGAATACCAGTGGAACAAGGATCTACATGGCGACACAACTTCAATATATGTCTTTAAGTGATCACAACTCCAGGTAGGGGTTGTTATTTAATTCCATTCTTTCCCTGTTATTGGTTTAATATGATGAATGAGGATCAACCCACGAATAGGTTGACCCTCAGATCCTTCGTTCTTGTGGAAGGGATTTATATCGAGCTTATCATGGTGTAATTAATCCATTCATGGTTTAATTATATTTGATTTGATCCATTTAATATTTATAATATGAGTGGATCATAGTCGTGACAAATGACGGTGAAGGTTCATTCCTCACATTGGTTGATATGGATTTCTTCTCAGCTTTCACCCAATGTTCTTCGCATACTTTTCATGTTGACGAACTACATATATTTGCACAACCGTTCTTCGTGAAATGATCTAACATATTGGATTCAAAACAGATACATAATTTTTGAGGTGTGATGATGATGATGATATATGGATCGAGGTGGTGCAGGAGATATCATCAATTGAATGCTTTTTGTTGGAAGAGATCGAAACAGAGATTTAAACCCCAGGCAATGAAGAACATGACTTGGGGACTCTGGAACACCCTGTGTATCAAAGATTGGACCACCAGAGTGCATCTGGTGGTTCTAGGAGGAATCATCTGGCTCGGTGGCCATGTTCCGAATGGCTGGGTGGCGCGCTACGATGGTGGTGGTGGTAGAAGCCGTGCTATGTGGCTGCCCGCATGGTGGAGCCACAACTCTAGCTGTGGCATGACTTGGACTTGCAGAAAGCTGTGGGTCATAAAGGAAAATCTGGTCTGTGTGACAAGACCGATTGACTAGGGAGGTGGTGTGAGATGGCACCGTATGGTACGAGATGAACGTGGTAGAGCTGAATCTGTGCTAAAGAAACCGGTCGGCCTTAGCAGGTCAGGATGGGGCTAGTGTGCTGCACCTATCTAGGCGAAAGAGGATAGCAGTCGGCAGGAACTGTGGCCCAGCAAGCCGGGTCAGGCCCAATGGTCCAGGTTGGGTCGGTGGACCTCAGGCTAGACCCAGACCCAATCGGCCCGTATTTCGCTAAAACCCATGTAACTTTCAAATGGAGCATCTGTTTGTGGAGACATCTACGAAGTTGAGACCCTTGTGATGAGAAATTACTTTTGAGATACTCAATTTATGTTTTGGAGTAAGTTGGAGGACACCATATTGATTTGAATAGTTGGCCCTCCTGATATATGTAGACTCTGAGTGGAGTTTCAGTAGTTCTCTTGAAGAGATGATAGGATAGTTAATCCCTTGATGACTCGTGGAATGGGTACTTCTTATACCTCTTCTTAGGTTGAGACGAGACTCCCCGCATCATGGGTGTGGTTTCTTTTCCTTTTGGTAGTTTCCTCCAGGGATGTTACTTCTCTGACAGACTAGAGCATTGATTCTCAGAGATGTTTGTGAAGGAAGAGTAGATACTCCCCGGTAGAACTAGGGAGCATGTTCCCTGACTTTGGAGTCATTACTCCCCTATTGTTCTAGTGTGAGAGTCCTCCTTACGCATTGTTCCGGTAGAGTAGGTACTCCCCTATCGTGCTAGGGATAAATTCCTCTATCCTGGGGTCAATACTCTCCTAACATACTACGGTGCAGGTCCCCCATAGTGAATAAACCAACAGAGTCGATAAAACCCTAGTACTAGGGTGTGGGTCCTCTAGTCACCGAGTAGTACTCCCCTACCAGGTAGGGTGAAGGACCTCGATATACGAATTAGTACTCCCCTATCATAACATGGTGGGGGATCTTCATGAGTAGTACTCCCCTGTTAGAACCAGGGCATATGTCCCCACTTTTAGAGTAGGGATCCCCCATCTCTGAGTAGTGACAGGGAGAAGGTCCTCCATAAGAGTAGGAAAAGATGCTCCCTCGATAGAATGAGGTGGGGGGCCACACTTTATAGTAGAGACTGAGGTATCACAGGTTAGTCTGGAGTAGTTCTCCCTCAACTGAGTGCAGTAGAGAGGAGCAGGTCTCTTCACTTGTGGTTTTTTGTCGTTAATTGGGTGCAAGATGATGATGATTGGACCTCTAGTGCTAGAAACTGGAGCTGAAACATGTAGAGTGTTCCTAATAGAGTACGTTCTCCTAGATTTACTATTAATAATGGTAGAGTTCTACCTGATGAAGTATATCTCTCAAAAAGTACCATCAGGGATAGATAATCTCGGGGAGCATGATCTCCTGGTTTTTGTGATACCATTAAAATCTTGGGAGAGAATCCCGATGTTGGTTATAAGGTTGGTACATTATGTTTTTTAGGGGTTGATATGAGTATATTTGGATTTACTTGAAATATGAATGAGAATATACTTGGGTATAGATGACTTTATGTTTCGTTGTGGATTTTCTCTTGTGTTTTACTGTTGTGGTTTTGGGGTCCCCTACTGAGTATTGTTTTACTCACCCCTGCATGGGATTCTCCCGCACATGTTGTGTCTTATGAAAATGACCGACATATTGATAGAGTCTAGGGAGGACTAGGACTAGGTGTTTTTTTTGTGAGAGTTGATATAAGAGTCATTCTCTTATGCCTTTAGGCAGCTACCCTCCACCTACCCTTCAGGTAGGGTTCTCAGCAGATGAGTTTCAGAGACTTGGGGTTTTACTAGTGTATAGTATTTATTTTGGTGTGATTGTATACCAGACTAGTTTCCCACCTTCTACTTTACATTCTATTGTAATTTGGTTGTGGTTTACTAAGTGATTTCATGCATCGTTTACTTAGTGTTTACTTTTCTTCTTTATGGGCTAGGTTGTGAGTGTGCGTGTGTACAGGTACTTGTAAAATGCCTCCCATTTATAGGATAATTCCTTCGGTGCAAATCACAAGCTCCTGACCATTGGGAGGTAGGATTGGGGTAGTCACAACATGGGTCCTAGGGGATGGGTCATGACAAATTGGTATTGAAGGAGGTTCCATTTTACCTTTGGACTGAGAGTATTGAGTTTCAGTTGAGCTACATAGAGACAATGTTAAGATATTTCAAGTTCGACTCTCAGGACATAGGTTATAGTGCTGGTGCATCTACCGACATATCCATTCACTGGGATTTTGATAACCTACATTTTTGACTCGGTCGATTTGGACAATGGTTGCTGAGAAATGAATATTACATGCATCATATTGAAATGGTTTTTGATTTCCTTATCCTTCTTGAGTCATCTATCTAGATATACTCATTTAACCATGATTTATCTCAATTAATTTTAGGATGCCACCATGAAGATTTCCAATCAGGATTCTAGGATGAGACCACAAGGATGGTCCACCGAGAAATGAGGCATTAGTATAGGGACCGGTACCAGAGATATCCCTACCAGATGGTGCACCAGGGATTCTACCACCCATCGATCAGCATTTGCTACCACCTCTACTAGTAGAGGATTCACATGGGATATGTGTGATACATGAGTTCTAGAGGTAGATACCTCCTAGGTTCAGTGGTGATACTGACCCCAAGGTGGCTGAGGACTAGATTGAGGTAGTTACATGAGTCTTCCTCCTAGTGAGAACACTTATAAACCAGATGGTGATCTTGGCTGCAAGTATTCATCAGGGCTTGGTGGGGATATGGTGGATCTTAATGATCTAGATGCATAATGAGTTGAACCTCACCTAGATAGACTTTGAGAACCTCTTTAGTGAGGACCTATTTCTAGAGACATTACACTCTGTGTGTATACAAAAGTTGTTACACCTATAGCAGGGAAAAATGATGGTAGTTGAGTACTCGGTGATATTCATAGGTCTTTCTTGATAATCTATGGATATGGTGCATGAACCTTACATTAGGGCCCAGATATTTGAGCAGGGACTACACCAAGAGATAAAATAGTCAATGATACCACTTAGCATTCTAACATATGCTGGGGAGATGGAGAGAGCCCTTGTGGTTGAGAGTTTATTGGTGGGGGAGTATATGGATATGACCTATAGAATAGGTCACTAGGTAGAGGTGTTTACTGGGGCTAGAAGATGGAAGGAAACATGATCATGACATAGGAGGCATACCCATGCCTGAACACAGAATCGTGGGTCTATATTTTCGGAGCAGCACCAAGTAGCAGATCAACCGTAAGAGAGGTGGTGTTATGCTTGAAACGTCTTGGGGAATCTCTATAGATATTTTCCAACCCATCATGCCACTAAGAGGGAGTAGGCCGATGAGTCGCCTTGGTAGAGATAGTGCTTCGAGCAAGGAGTTATGCAATATGTCCAGTGAGGTAGAGGAGCTGGATGAGCATCAGGTGGTGGTAGGTAGTTTGTAGCATTTCCACCACCACCCCCAAGTGGTCTGAACCAAGATCAGGGAGTCAGAGGGCATGGGTATGGATAGCTACATGCAGTTATATCTTATGAACAAGAATATATCGGAGAGATTAAAGGTATGATCTATGTATTTTCTTTTGGATATTTTTTAATAGACATAGGTAATTGTCGTTCTCCTTTTTCTATGAGCTCTGTTTGAGACTTTGAGGATCCAGTTGGACTGTGGAATTAACCCTCTTACTTAGATACTTCTACTGGATGAGACCTATAGATCACATAGTGGTGCTGATAGTGTGATCTAACTCTTGGAGGTAAGAGTTTCAGTTTGGATCTCTTAGTCAGGACGTCAAGGCCTTATGAAATCACTATTGGTATTAAATACTACCATTCATTCCTGGATTTTCTGTATTATCCAAAGGATGTGGTGTGTCCGTGATAGTGAAAAAGGGTTTCCCTTTATGGTGAAAGGGAATCCCAGGTAGCACGAAGTAGACTCTCACAAAGATTCATGCTTGGGATCATTTAGTGGTGGCGGAGTTAGACCCCATGATGTTTTTGTAGTATGGAATGGTTTCTAACCATCCATACTCAGTTGGGATACCACTAGTGAGTGTGGATGTGTTCTTATTTCAGCATGTTGTGTGGCCACTAGATGTTGTAGACAGAGGGACTAGTGAGACCCAGTGTTCGCTCGTGGGAAACCCTGTTTTTTTTTGTAAATACCCCTACATGTTCAGCATCAACCTTGAATGTGTAACTCTTATGGAGGCTTGAGCCGAGTTCATCCAAGGGTGGATGTGAACTAAGGGGTTCTTTTTGTATCTGCATCAGGTTAGCATGGAGGTGAGCCGCTAGACCCCATGATTGCAGATGGTCAGTAGTTCATGGTGCTCTCCCACTTGTCCCAACTAAAGATACATGTTCCCATTATTGCATGAAGTTGACCTAATAGAATCTGAACATGAGAGTGGGAAATCTTAGTGGTTCCTCAAATTGCGTTCTTGTGAGCAGCGCATGGACCCTTGGTGAACTCAGTTTTCTTACCTTGATTGTAGTATTTTTCTTTTTGGGGACAAAAATCCTTAAGGTGGGGAGAATTTAATTTCCAGGATTTTTCTATAATTTATTTTTAGAAATTAATTTATAATATTTTTTGACAGGGAACTGAGATGGCATGTGATACTGAGGTCTGGTCTGCCCTAAATAAATCTTTTCATAAAGTTTAGATTATAGTAAAAAATGTTCAGGTTAATAACTTTAAACATTAAAATCATTCAAATGGATGCCTGGATGAGAAATCTGAGGGAACCTTTGCATTGAGAACAACAAATTTAACTAAGTAAAGGCCTAACATTTTCTGGAGTGGGCTAGAATAAGAAATTAGTTTTTGTACATGAGCGTCATTAAAATATTCTTAAATAAAAATATTTTATGTTGCAAAAATTTTTTTTTTTAAACCAACCTCCATCAGAAATCCAGGGTTATTGTCATAACCCTAGGGTATCCCTAAGGAGGGGGAGGAGGTTCTATCACTGGCGACGATGAATCGACAAACATTGGCTAAACAAGGATCGATGTGGAGACATGACTAAAATCTGCATCTTCAAGCGATCAAAACTCTAGGTATGGGATGGTATTTAATTCTCTTATTTACCCATTCAAGGTTTTAAATAAGGAATGTAGATCAACCCATGAATAGGTTGACCCATAGATCACTTGTTCTTGAGAAATGAATTTTTATCGAGTTTTTCTTGGGGGAATTAATCCATTCATGATTTAATTATATTTTATTTTCTTCGTTTATCTTTCTAACAAGAGTGGATCAACATTGTGATGAACGAGGATGAAGGTTCATTCCTTACTTTGGTAGATGTGGATTTATTCTCCTCTTTTACCCAATTTGCTTCACATTATTCGTGGGTTGAAGAACAATTGTTCATTGTGTGATAATTCTTGGAAGAATGATCTAACATCCTGGATCCAGAATTGATATGACATAACAGAGGTGTGATGACGATGATGACAGATGGATCAAGGTGGTCTGGGAGATACCCCCAATCGAACACTTTCTAGTGGAAGGGATCACAATAGAGATTTGAACCCTAGTCGATGAAGGACGTGGGACGAGGACTCTGGAACACCCTCTAGATTGGAAAACGGATCACTGGAGTGTGTCTGGTGGTCCGAGGAAGAATCTACTGGTGTTGTGGCCGACGGCATGCCATGGTGGTGTTGGTGGTGGCAGCCGAACTGCACGACTGCCCGCATGGAGGAGTTGTGGTGTGACCTTTACCTGTAAAAAGCAGCAGGTTGTACAAGAAAATCTATTCCATGTGAGAGGACTGGTTGATCATGGAGGTAGCACCAGATGGCGTTGTGTCATGTGAGACGAACATGGCAGAGCCTCATCCGGGCTGGAGAAACTATCCCGCCATAGTGGGCTCAGCTGGTGCAGGCAGGCCGCACCCAGCCAGGCGGGCCAGGCCGGACCTGTGGCCCAGCCAGTCTGAGTTGGGCCCAATTGGTGGGGTCAGACCTGGGTCGGTTCGGTAGACATCGGGATGGGTTGGGTTGGCTCGACTGGGTCAGGTTGAACCCAGACCCAACCGACTGTTGTTCACTAAAATGCCTTGTACTTTAAAACAGAGTGTATGTTTGACGAGTCGTCTATGGTGTTGGGAACCTTATGATGAGATAATCCTTTTGAGATACTCTAATTTTTTTTTGAGGAATTTGGTGAACTAACTTTTTATTTTATGTGTATTCCCTCTCGATACATTCAGACTTTGAGTAGATTTGGCGTAATTCCCTTGAAGATATTCTAGGACGGTTACTCCCTTGACAACTCAGGGAATGTGTACTCTTTTTCCCTCTACTTAGGTGGAGATAGGAATCACCACATCATGGGTGTGGGTTTGTTTCCTTTGGGTAGTTTCCTCAAGGTTTGTTACTCCCCTAAAGGACTAGGGAGTGGGTTCTCAGAGATGTTCATGAAGGAAGAGTAGATACTCCCCTATGGGACCAGGAAGCGGGTTCCCTAACTTTGGAGTCATTACTCCCCTACCTTTGTAGGGTTCAGGTCCTCCTTACACATTGTTCCGGCAGATTTGGTACTCCCTTGTCATGCCAGGGAGTGGGTCCTCTAGCCAATGGTTAGTACTCCACTATCGTACTAGGGTGTGGGTTCCCCATAATGAATAAATGGATAGAGTCGGTACCCCCTAGTACTAATGTTCAGGTCTTCTAGCCAGTGAGTAGTACTCCCCTACCCAGTAAGGTGCGAGTCCTTGATATACAAAGTAGTAGTCTCCTATCACAACAGGGTGTGGGTCCTTTATGAGTAGTACATTCCTGTTGGAACTAGGGTGTATGTCCTAACTTTCAGAGTAGTACTCCCCCATCTCTAAGTAGTGGCGGGGAGTGGGTCCTCCATAGGATTAGGAGAAAGTGCTCCCTCGACGGACTGAGGTGTTGGACACTCTCTACAAGAGTGATTGAGCTATCACAGGTTAGTCTAGAGCAGTGATTCCTCAATTCAATATAGCGGTGAGGAGCAGGCCTCTTCACTTGGGTTTCAGTAGACTTTCATTAGGCGTAGGATGGTGATGACTGGACTTATAGTTCCAGGAACTGGATCTGAACCTAGTAGAATGTTCTTGATGGAGCATGTTCTCTCGGATGTACCATTAAATAATGGTAGAGTTGTACCTAATAGAGTTTATCTCTCGGATGGTGCCATCATGGATGGATAAGCTCATGGATTGTGTTATCCTAGTTTATGTGTTACCTTTAGAATCTTCAGTGAGAATCATGATACTGGTTATAAGGATGAGACCTTATCTTTCTTAGTTCCTGAGATGAGTATATCTAGATGACCTTGGTATGTGTATGGGAACATACCTAGGTATATATGATTGTGCGTTTCCTTATGTATTTTCTCTTATGTTTTACCTTTGTGGTTTTTGGATCCCCTACTGAGTATTGTTTTACTCACCCCTGCATGGGTTTTTCCTGCACAGGTCATGCCTTGTACAGATGACCAATGCTTTGATGGAGTCCAAAGATGACCAAGATCAAGTGGTTCTCAGTGAGAGAAGACGTACAAGGAATTATCTTATGGATTTAGGTTTCTACCCTCCACCCACCCTTCAGGTAGGGTTCTTAGTGGATGATTTTTAGAGACTTGGGGTCTTACTTTAGTTTAGTATTTCTTTTAGTGATCTTGTATACTATCTCGGTTTTCCACCTTGTACATTACTTTTTATTGTACTCTATTTGTGTTTTACTTAGTGATTTCATGCATCATTTAATTAATGTTTACTTTTTAGCTTTTTGGGCTGGGGGTGTGACTGTGTTTGTGTACAGAAACATGGAAAATTCCTTTAATTTGTAGGATAATGACTTTGGTGATAGTCTACAGATCTTGGCCATTGGGAGTGAGCTTGGGGTAGTCATGGCATGGGACCCAAGGGATGGGTTGTGAAATACTTTGATGTTCCATGATTTGTGGAACATGTGTAGATCACCAATAGAGGGAAATTACTTTGATTCCTACAACGCAACAACGGAACAACACAGATATGTTATCAGATCTATCAATGAAGAAAGAATTCCATCAAGGTAATTCTTTACTTAATTAAATTAATTATAAATAATAAGTGATGATCCTATCTCATTTTTTCAATATTCTATATATTCTCTATATTCTTTGATTCAATTTTTTATATAACAATATTTATCATTATGTAAATATCATATTGCTCATCAATCATTGCAAAAAGAAAATTTGGGCATGGACCATCACGCACTTTCACTATGCCCAAAACCTAAAAGTGGTATTATAGTGGTCACATAATAATTTATAATTATTTAAATATCATTGGATGATTTATGCATTTTAGTTTAATTTTTCAATTCATGTTTAATCATTCATTAAATTTGAATTGTGAGATCTGCTTCTTCCTCCGTTTCTCGTAGATCTAATCGAGACAATTAATTTTATCAATAAAATAAAAATGAGGTAGTCGACTAGAGGTTCTGAGGTTTCTAGATAGATGACAGATGATGGCATGCTATGTAACCGGAGTTACACACTGTGTACTTGTGTTTAATTCACCATGAGTTAATTCGAAGATTAATCAAACCCTATGCGTTAATTACATGTGGTGTAGTTAATTCATACACCGCATGTTGATCGGGCCAGCCTGGCACACAGTCATCCAAATTACATGTCGTGTATCCCACATACACGATGTGTAGCACCTTCGAGTCACAGACTGGCCGTGTATTACCATACACAACCAACCTAACTTGTGACAATTTAACTCGGAGTTAACACACAGTGTAGTTATTTATACACACCATGTACTCCATTTTTTTGTGGTAGAGTTTACACGCCGAGTCCCTAGGCATGTGCCTCAGATACATGGTGAGAGATGTACACACCCTGTAGAACACTTGTACACACCATGTACTTATACCAAATTACAAATATTTTTTATACTATTTAAACCTTATTGACATGTTCTTGTGTGTGATCATTAAGTTGATAGGACATGCCAGGTGATAGGTTTTTTATATATAAAAAAATTTAATAAGTATTTGTGTAATTTTCATATCTACATATCAAGTATGATTCGTATTACATCTATTACTCTATGTGCAATAAAGCATAAAATGAGACCAAAAAATAATGTAATTCATGTGATCATTAATTTTATAGTACACTCCATGAATTTATGTGACAAGTCGTGCATGTTATATATCACAAGAGTAAACAATATACGAGTATAATACCTATTGGGTAGAATCGGATGGGTATTCACCTTGTTCCCTCTATGGTACATTTATGTACACAATTAATTTTAAATAAATTTATTTAATTTTTTTAAAATTATAATGGATGATAATCTCAAAGAAATTCATATATGAATTAATATAAAATAATTTATTAATTAAAGATGATAATTAATTGATTCAAGTGTGATTTATCTCAAATAACAATGATTAAGAATTGAATGCTATTTTTATTAAATTCATAATTCATTTTATGCATGTGGGTGATCATGAGCATTGAAAAAGCCTTTATATGCGATTGGTTTCATTTAATTTAATATTAAATTAAATTATTGTACTATGTTCCATTTCTCATCTTATTATGTAGGGACTTAATTCCCATGGTTTCTTTTATATAAAACCTTTTCCATCACCTGAGTGTGAGTAAAATCCTATGTAATGGATGGAACTCTAAAGATAGTGGAGGTGGTTCAAGATTGGAGTGAAGGAAAAACCAATCCAAGAGAGACACATCGGTGGATAGGTGAAAAGCAGCAATAGGAACATTAATTGGTTCAATTTGTTTTCTCCTAGGTCAGAGATTTGTTTATCAACTACTAGATAAACTGAACATTAGTAAACAATCATGATCATACCACTTTATTATTTTATTTCTATCAACTTTCATAGTTATTTCATTATGGATGTCTTTTCAGGGTCACATAATTTAATGAAATTAACAAAGGTTCAAGATAGAACTAATATAAATTGGCTTATGTGTAAATATTATATAAGACATGGTTTATCACTTAAGTAAATCCACTTAATATTAAAAATCATGGTATAACGATAATAATTGGAAATTTATGAATAAATCTATAAAATACTTCAATTATATATATTAAGTTGGTATATCCTTCCAGTACATCAGTTAAAATCAAACCATAGTTCAATGTTATTGTTTATCCAAAGTTAGGGTGATTTAAATTATTTTAGAATTCTAAATTGATGTTTTGGTTTGACTTAACCTAGATCATATCTACAATTGACTTCCAAAATAGGACTTGGTGCAACTAAGAGAAAAAGGTTGATGAAATCCAATTTAAGGATTTCATGAATGGGGAGTCCACTCAGTGGATCAAGGAATTATGAGTCAATGCAGTTGGAATTGGTAATGCCTACCTAAAACCATACAAGTTTCTTGACCAAAAAAAATTGGTTAATGATAATGGGAATATTGATCTTTTCCACTAAGATGCCCAAACACTATGATATTTCCAAACCAATGGTGAAGGTTATTGGGTTTTTATAAAATAATGGGAGACAAATAAATATAATATTTATTATTTGTATAAATTTTATCTGATAAAGTAATAAAATATTTCTTATCTTTTGTAGAAAAAATATTAAAATTACATCAAACATATCCTTGATATCCACACTTGAGAAGTAACAACTTCCCATTGGCACAAATTTCTAAGAATGGAAATGGTGAAAATTCTTTTTCATTCACCATGAAAGGAAATTTTATATGATTTAATAATCTTTTCCTAAATTAGTTGGAAATGTGGCTAGTTATGAAGATTTATATCTCTATGATAAACATTTGAATGATTCCACATATGTTAATTTTTTCATGCTATCATTCATGTCCAATGATATTTTGAAGCAACATGAGGGCATGGATGTGTATAACATGATGTCTCACCTTCCAGATCACGATCAAGAGAAGGCAAGACATGAGAGGTATGAGATTTCCAATTCTTTGTTCAAAAATAATCTTAGAGATTCTACAACTTTTGGGACTCATGTATTCAAGCTTATTAGATACATTGAACTCTTAGATATCTTAGGTATTAAGTCACAGATGAGTCATGTACACATCTTAATATTTCGTCACTGCCAAAGACCTTATCTAGTTTTATTGTTAATTTCAACATGAGAAATAATGAGAAGAGTATTTCAAACCATATTAATTTTATTCTCAAAGTGGATAAGGACACAATGCATAATAAACCCATAGTACTTATGGTGAATAAGAAAAATAAGAACAAGGAAAAGGGTCCCAAGACCTTTAAATAGTCTAAATCTTCCAGGAACCATCCTTATAAAAAGAGGAATATCCATAGGAAAGGTTAGTAAAATGAGGTAGTATGTTTTTCATGTGGAAAGCTAGGCCAGTGGAAGATGAAATGCATCCAGAAGATTAGGGAAGCTAAAGGTGTGTTCATTATCAAGTGTAATCATTCCATATATACACATTGGGTATTAGATATAGATTTTAGTTCTCACATATGTATCCAAATATAGGAACCATGTAGATTATGAAAGATTAAAAAGGGAGAGATGGATCTAAGAACAGCTAATGGTGTGAAGTTGGATGGTTTAGAAATTGGTGACTACCACCTTTCATTTCCAACAAGAATGATTTTGGTTTTAAAGTATTGTTATTATGTACTTACAGTTACTAGGAACATAATTTCTGTATCTTGTATAGATGTACATGGGTTTATTTTCATGTTTGGAAATAAAAGTTTTTCTTTTATAATAACCACATATGCTATGGTGTGGAACATTTAAATAATAGCCTAATTATGAAAACCAAGTGTTGGAAATTAATAATGAATGATGTTCAAAAGACTCATATAACACCCAGCTTTGGCACCACCGTCTTCGTCATGTAAACTAGAAGAGTTTTCTAATGATCTATCATGATGGTTATTTAGAATCATCTGAGCTAAAACTACTTCAAATATGTCCTGATTGTTTATAAGGAAAAATTACCAAACCTTCATGCAGTGGACATGGTGAAATGTCCATAGAGCTTCAATAATTGGTACACACTGATGTGTTTGGACCTTTTCCAGTAGAAGATAGAGGTGGTATTCTTACTTCAGAACTTTTATTGATTAATTGAGTAGATATGATTATTTCTACTGGATGAGGTATAAGTCTAAGTCCTTTGAGAAATTCAAGGAATTAAAGAAGGAAGTAGAGAATCAGTTTGTAAAGAAGATAAATAAGATTCGATTAGACCGATATGGTGAAAATCCTAACCTATAGTTCATCTAATTTCTATGAGATTTTGGGATTCTATCTCAACTCACTCCACCTTACACACCAAAGGGTAATGATGTTTGTGAAAGGATGAAGTGTACCTTATTATACATGGTAAGGTCAATGATGAGTCGAGTAGATATTCTATTGTCCTTTTGGGGATATGCATTACAAATTGTGGAATAAACATTAAATCATGTACCAACTAAAGAAATAAATGAAATTCTTTTCAAGTAATGGAGTGGAAAGAAACCAATTTTGTCTCACACACATGTATTGGGTTGTGAGGAGTTTGTTAAGGCCTTCTTTGGAAACAAAATAGCACCATGTGGTACAATATGTATCTTTATAGGATGTCCCAAGGAAACAAAGGGATACTTCCAATACAATCCCTTAGATAAGAAAGTGATTGTCAATAGACAAGCTGTCTTTATTGAGAGGGAGAATGTCCTAAAAAAGGATAGTGGTTGAAAGATTGACTTCGATGAAGTTGATGCTCAAGGTACATGAGAGTTGATATAGGAACAAATTTATTAGGTCCCCATTAAAGAATTTGTTTCTGAAACACAAGTACTACATAAGATCATAAAAGGGGTAAGAGAAGCAGGGAGATATGGTTTTCTAGTCATCAATTATGGTGACACATTAATGGTTGAAAATGATGAACCCATATCGTATAAGAAGATAATAGAGAGCTCTAAACATGTAATATGGAAAGAATACATGAATTATTAAATGGATTCCATTTATTACACAAAGTTTTGGGTTTTTTTTATGGACAAGTTGATGTAAATACCATTGGATGAAAATTGGTATAAAAGGGGAATTCGGACATGGATGTTAAAGTAAATACCTATAAATAAAGGCTTGGGGATAAAGGGATTAAACAACAAAAAGTAATTGACTACGATGAAACATTTTCACCAGTTTCCATGTTTAAATCCATCATAGATATACCTTTTATAATAGCTTACCATGTTTATGAGATTTTGTAAATAGATGTCAAAAAATGCATTCCTTAATGGTAACCTTCAAGAAGATGTCTATATGACACAACTGGAAGGGTTTTTGACTCCAATAGACTCCATGAATATGTTGAAGTTGTAAAGACCCATTTATGGATTAAATCAAGCATCTAGGCCAAACATCTGATTTGATGAATCCATAATAGAATTTGTTTTCATGAAGAATGAATGTGACCTGTGTGTTTACAAAGTGTTTTAATTGAAACATATCCATTATCCTAATAGTATATGTTGATGAAATATTACTTTTTGAAAATGACATACTAGTCTTACAATCAGTTAAGGACTGGTTAAACAATTGCTTCTCCTTGAAGTAATTTTGTGAAGCAGCCTATATTATCGGGATCAAGATCATTTGTGATAGATCTGAGACAATACTTGGAATAATTTAAAGTACACATGTTGACTAGATATTAAAATTATAAAGTATGGAAAAATCCAAGTGGGGATTGGTTCTATTGTCACATGGTTTACATCTTTCTAAGAAAATGTATCCTCAGACACAAAAAGAGAAATAGATAATGAGAAAGATCCCACATGCTTTAGTGATAAGATCAATCATGTATGTCATGTTATGTAAAAGACTTGATGTTTCCTATACGTTGAGCATGGTAGGAAGATATCAATCAGATCCAGAAGAACAACATTGGTCTGTTATTAAGGATATCTGAAAGTATCTAAGAAGAACTAAGGATATGGTCCGAGTTTATGGAGGATATGGGGAGCTAGTCATCATGGGTTATACTGATGCTGTTTTTCAGATAGATCAGAATGATCTAAAGTTACAATTTGGGTATGTTTTCTATCTTAATGGAGGATTTGTGTGCTGGAAGAGTTCAAAGAATCCAATTGTTGCTAATTCTACAGTGGAGTTTGAGTATATAGTGTCTTTTAATATAGCCAAGAAAGCCGTGTGGATTTTGAATTTTTTTCCAAGAGATTAATGTGGTACCTAGAATTAATATCCATATCACATTGTATTGTGATAATACTGCAGTGGTGGATCTTGAAAAAGAGCCAAGGTCACACCAACAGAAAAAGCACATGCTCAAGAAGTATAACCTCTTGATGGATTTTCATCATAGGGGTTAATTTTAAATAAGTAGAGTACCCAAGGAAGAGAACGTGGCAGACCCCTTGACTAAAGGCCTATCTCAGTAAAATCATGAGTATCATGTGAGAGTTAGTAGACTAAAGGTTTTAAGAAGCTGGCTCAAGTTCAAGTGGGAGTATATTGGAGTTGGTGACCTAGAACCAACTTCTTTGTACTTTATGATAACATAGATTCATAGTTTTTACTATCAATAAACTTATTATTACATCATCATTGTACTTCTTTGCAACATAGTATGTAATAATGTCCCAAGAGTAGCTATCACACTAAAAGGTTATAAAGACACCCCACTATGATGAGAACCCAAAAGTGCTATGAAAATATTCTAAAATATATGTTATATAGCCATATGATATCATTTTAGGAACACATATGATACATTCTATTAGGTGTCAAGACTCATAGGACTTCGAGGCACCATCTCATGGTGTATGACCTTGGTAATATCTAGTAGGATATTATGATTATGAGATCGCCAGTTGTAAATCCACATTTATATGTGTAATTACATGTTCATATATGTGGATATGTGTATTGGTCCATTGAAATTAATATTATTATGGAGTATTATGAGTCATGAACTTTGATGTATTGATGAAAACCGTGATGACAGATGTCTACAGAAAGGTAGGATATGTTTTGTGTGTCATGAGTAATATTGAATTAACAAATAATATGAGAAAGGATTATTCCCTTATGTTCTTTAATGTAAGTCGATATCTCAGGCCCATTGATGGAAATTATATAGCCTAAACAATCCATGTACATGGTTTAAAATAGGCAAGTTCATTTTTTAGGAATTAAAAGAAAGAGACATCGAGCACATAGGTTGATGACACTAGCATGTAACCTACTTTATTTGAGATATCATGATAAAGTGATTATATTACACAGTAAGTATTCATATGAGGTATCATTTCATTGTTGAATTAAATTCATTATTTAAGGGTGACTTGGCATATTTCTAGACAATAACCTTGAACTTTAGGGTACTTCACCTAATGTCCCTGAGAATGAGGCTTAGAGGGTCACACACTAAGTGTATCCAGAATCTCTATTAAATAATATATTATTATTTATCAAGTAGAATAAATATTATTTTTGGATGTGGTTAAATAATTCTTCATGCATCCTTGATCGAATATAAATATTTATTTTCTATTTAGTTAATATAATATTATATATTTATTATAGAATAACAAAATGAAATTTATTTAATAAATAAGTAGTCATTATTCAAGGCTCGATAAATATTATGGAGGAATTCTAGAATGATTTTAATGGTTTGGTGATAAATAATAAATATTGAATATTGTATGATTATATAATATTTTATTTAATTCTATAGTTAAGAACATGTCGAGAAATAATAATAATTTTATTATTTTTTTACATGAGGTTCGGTATGGATTAAATAAATAATAAAGGACACATGTGCATTTATTTTATTTTCACCCTAGTGATATATAAAACCAATTATATTATTTTTTTTAAATAACCCAATTCATTTGTTTGGTTGTGCACCAAGACCATGAGAGTTCTATTCTTAAAGAACAATCCCACGAATGGAGAGAAATTTTCATCCACCTACTATTCTTGAGTCTAGAAGAGATTATGGATCGTACTTTGGAAGTGGTTCTCAAGGCGATCACATGTGGATAACACAAGCACAAGGATTTACCATGCTAGAACTCGAAGATTCCTACGGTGATGTTTGATGAATTATAGAACTCGTGTGGATCACCGCTAAAGGGAATCTAATTTGATTCCTATAACACAATGACTAAAAAATGTTGATATGTTGTTAGATCCATCAACGAATAAATAATTACATCAAGGAAATTATTTATTTAATTTAATTAATTATAAATAATATGTGATGATCTTATATCTTGGTTCTGGCATTTTATCCCTTGTCTATGTTCTTTGATTCAATTCCGCAGATCATAAAATTTATCATTGGGAAAATATCGGATTGATCATCAATCTTGGAAAGAAGAAAAGTTGAGAACGACCCATCACACGCTTCTACTGCACCCAAAACTTTTAGGGACACTTTATCAGGGCTGATAATGGCGAATACTATTGTAGTATGCTGTTATAATTAAAACACATTGCAGTAGAAAAAAATATAAAATACAAGAGAAAATACAATGTCATGTACCGAATTTAATCGAAATAAAATTTATAACACAAATATAAGGAAAAAACATTGTATTATGAGCATTTAAAACATTGATTTGTACCATTACATGAGTAATTACAAATTTTCATATAAATTTTAAAACATCAATGTTCTTTTTTCTTTGTCCCCTGAGATTGGTCATGCTATTTTTTTCTAAACAAACTACCATAGCTCGAGAAGAAAAAGGTCCTGTATGAGAAAACAATTCTTATGTTTGTAATACTATAAAGAAATAAATTAAACAAAAAGTATCAAATTTAAACTAAAAGCATATAATTTGAGTCATACCAAACACACCATGTATCAGATTGATTTTTGGTTGATTCTTACATTTCACACCATTTATTTTTGTTCTTAAAAGTAGTTAATATTTAATTTCCTATCAGCTATGGTGATAAAATGATCACTATGGATGGGAGAAAATTCAAGAGGACATAGTTTTTGAGAATAAGCCTTCAACTGTGATGCCATTTCATGTTCATCTTCAAAAATTATCTCTATGAAAATTAACTAATTAAGTAAAAATAAAAATGATAAATTAATTAATTTAGATATAACAAATAGAAGGATGAGAAAACAATCTGAGAAAATTTTTATCAGTTTTGGCTATTTGATTTGTGTTTTAAACTAAAATGGCACTTTTGAATTGAAAACATGCACTTTGTGTCCTATAAACTACATAATTTGTCAGATTGGTGTGCATTCAATTCCTATATGAGACAATAAATTATTGATAATTTTCCTAAAGAAAACAATCCAATATTTTTTTCTCAGTTTTGGATCTTTAATGTGTGTTTTAAACTAAAATGACACTTTTGTATTGGAAACAAGAACATTGATTCATATCGACCACATCATGTGCCAGATTTATGTATGGTTAATTTCTACACATTAAAAATAAATTATGGATCATTTTCCTAAAGTTTGAAAACAATATGAGATTATTTAATTGATTTTGTTTATTTGATGTAGTTTTAATCTAAAATGACACTTTTACATTGAAAACACACACTTCAAGTCATATCGACTACATCATGTGTCAAATCTATTTGATGTCACTTTCTACACATAGAAAATGAATTATATATCATTTTACTAATGTTTGAAAACAATATAAGCTTATTTTTATTGGTTTTTGATATTTTATATATGTTTTAAACAAAAATGACACTTTTTTATTGAAAAAACACACTTAGAGTCATATCAACCAAATCATGTGTTCGACTTATGTTAAGTAAATTCCAACACATGAAAAATTAGTTATGGATTTTTTCCTAAAGTTTAAAAACAATATAATATCGTTTTCTCTGTTTTGGATATTTTATGTGTATTTTAAATTAAAATAGGACTTTTATATTTAAGACACACACTTTGAGTCATATAGATCACATAATGTATCATATTGATGTGCGATAAATCTCTAAATAAGAAAAATTAATTATGGACCAGTTTCCTAAAGTTTGAAAACAATCCAACCCCTTTTTATAGATTTTGGCTATTTGATGTGTGTTTTAAACTAAAATGGAACTTTTGTATTATAATCAAACACTTTGATTCATATTGACCACATCGTGTGTTGGATTGATGTGTGGTAAATTCATATACATGAAAAATAAATTATGGATCTTTTTTCTAATGTTTGAAAATAATCTGAGCCCATTTTCTTGGTTTTGTCTATTTGATGTGCGTTTTAAACTAAAATGACACTTTCCTATTGAAAACATGAACTTCGAGTCATATCGACCACATCTTGTGTCCGATTGGTGTAACGTCAATTCCTATGCATGAAAAATTGACTATGGAACATTTTCCAAATGTTTTAAAACAACACGAGCTCATTTTATCAGTTTTGGTTATTTGATTTGTGTTTTAAACTAAAATGACACTTTTGTATTAAAATACACACTTCGAGTCATATAGACCACATCATATGTCATATTGATATTTCTTCAATTTATACACATGAAAAATGTATTATGTATCATTTTCATTTTATTTGAAAACAACACGATCACTTTTTCTAGATTTTGGATATTTGATGTCTGCTTTAAACTACAAGGATCTTTTGTATTGGAAACACATAATTTGAGTCATATTGACCACATTATGTGTTATATTGAAGTGTATACAATTTTTATACATGAAAAATGAATTATTAAACATTTTTTAAAATTTTGAAAACAATCTGAGCTCATTTACTCAATTTTGGATAGTTGATGTGTGTTTTAAACAAAAATGAAACTTTTGTATTGAAAATGTTCACTTTGAGTCATATCAATCACATCGTGGGTTGGATTTATGTATGCTTAATTAATCCATGTGAAAAGTGAATTGTGGAACTTTTTACTAAATTTTAAAAATATTTTGAGCTTGTTCGTTTAGTTTTAGCTATTTTATGTGTGTTTTAAAACTAAATGGAACTTTTATATTGAAATCCTGAACATAGAGTCATATAGACCACATCATGTGTTGAATTTATGTTTATATAATTACTGCACAAGAAAAATTAATTATAGACCATTTTATGAAAGTTTGAAAACAATCTGATCTCATTTGCTCAGTTTTGGATATTTGATGTGTGTTTTAAACTAAAAGGAAACTTTTTTATTGATAACATGAACTTTAAATAATATAAATGATATCATATGTCATATTAATTATTAGTAAATTCCTACACATGAAAAATGAATTATGAATCACTATAAGGCCCCAGCCTTAAACCTTACTTAATCTTGAGTTATTACAAGATTACACATTGAGGATCTTTTCAGGTTTAGAGTTTTTGAGAATTAGATCATGAAACTTGCATTACATTCCACATTTAAACAAAGTGGTTACATAAAAGACAGTATTCATTCTTCCCATCAACGGAAACATATTTAAAATAAAACATGGATTCTTTCTTGACACATCCTTGACACTATCATCATATCATGTACCCTTCCCTTGACCTGTGAAAAACATTTCAAAAACTTGGGATGAGCATAAAAAGATCAGTAAGGGATATATAGATATGGAAAGGAAACATGATTACATTTATACATAAGAATGAAATCATACTTTACCCATAAAACATAGGCATATCAAATCATGAATAAATCATAGAAATCATAAGACATAAAGGTAACTTGAGGCATTTGTAACATTCTTACGTGGGGAGTAACCCCCTTGGTTACGTTTGGAATACCCATCACAGTATATTCCCTAAATCTCTTCGGAGAAACCTTAACGTTTCACTCCTTCGCGTTACCCAATGCATTGGAGAGCTATATCGGGCTCACCCGCCCTTAGTTTATCACGGAACCACCCGTTCTTCATAACAATGCCCAAGAACCATAACATAATCGTATCACATAAACATGAATAAATGAAACATAACATTTCCACATTTCAATCACAATATAACATTTTAGGATATTGAAATAATGAATCCATTCAAAAAGAAACCATTTCCAAAACCATTTAAAACATTTAATAAAGAGATTTTTGAATCAAAGTGTCCCATACCACCTTGAAGATTTTAACATTTTAAACCATTAATATCCATATAAATAAATCCTTAAAAACCATTTTGAAAACATGGATATTAATAAGAACAAATAATTAAAACATTTAAAACGATATTTTGGTTAAAGGGGTTTTACCAAAATTAGAGACACTTGAATACAATAATCGAGGAATAATATTTAGTCAGAACTTTATAATATCATGAGAATAAAAGGATTCATGATATAATACTCCAATGGACAGTATATACACCATATAAGAGTGAATTGGTGCATAACAACAATGAACCCTCAATAGAAATGTCAAATGTGATGAAATCCCTTATAAAGAAGGTATCCTTAAATTAAAGACAAATCAATCTCAAAAATATGTGTGAAAAATATAAATACACCCAATATAAGTGGATATTAAGTGTAAAACAATAAAAGTTCATTCACACATATTCAATGGATGACATATTCAATGACTACATGTTGAACCCAAAGAAATCGAAATTGGGTTAAAAAGTTCCCTTGACAGTCTAACGGCATCACACCAAAATGAGTTGATGAGAGATAAAAAGAGTATCTCATCACTTGGACATATAATTTACATCAATAAGGATATATGATAACATATCCCGACATAACAATATGTAAATTAAAAGACCCAACAAAAGAAGTCTTTTAAAAAAGAGGAGGGTGAAAGGTTCCCTTACCGACTTGGGTATCTTTCAAAACATACACCCCATGAAAGAAGGACAATAGATCATTGATGTAAATACTCATAAATGAAAGTATATTACACAAAGTGTATAATAATGGCAGTACATACACCACTCAATGTAATTTGTGGCAAATGTAGCATAAATCTCACGGGAATAAAAGTGAGATGAAAAATCCCTTACGAAAACTCGGCAGCCTAACAGCGCCACATAAAACTTCCGAATATGGATTGATGAGATAAAATAGGGTATCCCATCACATTACAATAAAATTTACATAAAGATGAATATAAAATAACATCCCCCAACATTACAAAGAGGAGCTTAAAAGAAGTGACATAAAGGAGAGTACTTAAAAAGAAAGAGAGAGGTTAGATCTCTTACGAAAGTTCGGCAGCCTAACGGCGCCACTCAAAACTTCCAAAATGGATTGATGAGAGAGAATAGGGTCTCTCATCACATGAACATAAAAATTACAGTAATATTAATATAAAAGAACATCCCAATCATAAGAAATATGAGCTTAAAAGAAATGACATAAAAGAGTGTACTTAAAAAGAAAGAGAGTTGTAGGATCCCTTACCTCGGGTCCGACTTGAAGCGATCGTTCTTTAATCTCCTGAATAATAAACTTGAGTTAATTTATACTTCCTTAAGAACATTTTTCAAGTTCATTATTCCTTTTATATCACTTATTACCATGTCATAAACATTATGTAATCATTTAAGTTAATAATATTTGTTTTGCCGATGTTTGGTTCCTAAGTCGAAAGTGGACTTCTTACAATTACATGTTGTTCGTGTGGCCAAATGTTTATTATATCCAGAATTGTATTCATGATGTAGATATCATATATTTCATATATATCCAGTACATTCATTAATTTATAACGTTACATAATCATTTATAGGTAAGAAATGAAATGCACCGTTCATGGAGACGGTAAGCCGTACGTACGCATGAACGCTACTTTCATTTCTATTTTCTATTTTATATAATGGAATAATAATTATATAAAGGTATATTATAATTCCAGTATAATATCATATATAATATCATATTTACATCCTTTATACATCCCACATATGGTATTTAACGAATCAAATCACTTTGAGGGGGCGGTAGTCCGCATTTCCTTAAATGAAGATATCGCGTATACCCATAATGGAAGCCACAAAGGTAAGACAAAAATGAAAAATACAGAAGCATAAATAAAACATAAACATATTATATAAAATATATAAAAATATTGACATCATAATGGCCACCTTTGAAGGTGTTAAATGAGTATTGAACAATCATCATTTCGGGAGGCAGAATTTCACCATCCACGGAAACCGTATGTTATTTAACCATTTGATGTAGTTGTGTGATATTTTAGCATGAATAAATCTTATAAAAACATCCTAGTATATTTAAGATACTGGTGTTGTTACAAAAGAAGTAAATAAAAAGAGTTTAGGGGGTTGGAGAAGCAAAATAAACAAATGAACATGAGAGAATGAATTACCTTTAAAAGTGTAACTCCTTTTGATTTAAGCCTAAAGGCTTACTTTGAAAGTATTATGCCCAAAGGGAGTCCTCTAGGATGAGGAGAGGGATGTGGAGAGAGTAAATGTGCAGGGGTTGGCCGAGCCAAAGGCTTGAGAAGTGTGTGAAATGAGGTAGAGGTGGGGGCCTTTTATAAGAGGAGAGGAGGGGTACTTTTGGAAAGTAAGAAATATTACTTTATTTGAAAATGTGTTTCGGTTTTAAAAGGTCCCACATTGATAGAATTCGTGGATAAGGTGATAAGGCTTCGAAATCCACTCATCCAATTGGTTTTGGCCATGTGTAGTTTGTAGATGTTTCATTATCTTTCCATTTTAATTAAATCGTCAAATAATGATGTCATCGCTGCATCATTATTATGTCATAAATAATTTAATTTCTTTAATGTCTAAAAATTATAAAAAAATACTATGATATCGGAAATCGTTTTAGCTTTCCCATGACTATTTATAATAAAAATTTGGACTTGTATAACCCCACTTAAAAATTGTTTTCGTAAAACATATTATGTTTGTGTCATTTTCACTTCAACATTAAATAAAAAAGTAATTTATGTCATTTCCCAACAAAAGTGGATCCATGGGGTCCCCAAGTTGGCCCATGGCTTTTCTTGGTCGGCCATGACTCACCCAATAGGTGTAGGACAATTGTCATTGTGCTTTCACATTCTTATAATATCATTTTTACCTTAAACTACACTAATTACCACTAATCGCGATTAAAAACTTAATAAGTTACTATTCACCAAAAAATTATTTTAATCTCATTGAACCACATTTTACTTCTTAATGACAACCATGTATGTTGGATTTTTGAAAATCAAAACACAATTATGGCAAAATTTCATTTAAATGAAAAATCAGTTTTTATAAGTACCACTTAGTGGTTTCACTATTCATCAAAAATTGAAGTTTTTCAGAAAATTACCAAAAATTCACCCTAAGCTATATTTGATATTCCGAATTCAAAAATTAAGTCTATTTTAAAAAATTCAAAACATATTAGTCACATTAATTAATTTAATAATTAATTCCCGCTGTCAGAGCAAATAGCGTGTTTTTATAAAACAATAAGTATCAAAAGATTGACACTAGTTTAAGTCTGATTTCAAAGTGAAATTAATTCCAATGACCACTATTGGATTTAATGGTAAAAATATTTCCTAATATAACTTTAAAAACAATTCAAAATATTATCTAATCATATAAATAAATTAGATTAAAAATAGGTTTTGAATTAAAACACAACATTCTACACTATTCATTAAAAAAAATGAACTTTATCAGAAAGATACCAAAAATTTACACAAAGTAAATTTTGATGTCCCGATTCTTAATAAGAGTTTTATTTGGTCCAAAATAATGTTTCAGAGTGAACAAAACTATTTTTAATGATGGTTCTCCATCAAAAGGTGATAAGTGAACCTTTAGTGAAAACTAGGGCATATACGCCAAAAATTGAATTCTTTCCGTATTTTAAGCCTTTATCTTTTATTGTCTAAATGTAAAAATATTTAAGAACATATATAATCATATTTTAGTTATTTCTATCCATTCCCGCCAATACAACGGCTACATGTTAACTACCATTTAAAATAATATTATTTTATTATTAGAGTGCAACGTAAGATTCCCAAGAAACTCGTTGTTGCATGTTGGGTACGCCATCGAGCATAGCGTCCCCTTTAAAGTCATATTAATATTTTATTCACAAATATGGATAAATATGAAAATTTCAAATTCATTATTTACCTGGGGTGTTACATCCTTCCCCCCTTTTGGGAATTGCGTCCTCGCAATTTTAAAATTGCGCTTGGAAACATCCTTGAAAGTCCCACATTGGAACAAAAGTCGGTAAAACAAAAACTTTAAAATAAAGAAAGATAAGTACAAAGGTCACCCGAGTTAACCCATACTAGGATTCCAAGTATGAAAATACGGACATGGAGGAAAAAACAAAGGGTCATGTTCTGATGGAGAGTGATAGAAAACATGTTTAGGAGAAAGTTAACCACGAGAAAATCACAAACTTGTGATGGGTTAAACGGTCTTCGATTCCCCAGTAGGAAAAGTTAATAGACAACATTTTTGTTTTAAGTTACTTTTTATTGAGGAATTTATTCATAAGGAAACATAATCACTTATCATGTTGACTCTCACCTTTTATTAGATTCCTTACACAAACTCATATTTTCTCCAAAAGGTGAGTATTTAGGAAGACTTGTTCAAATTAAGAGTACTATAATCAACTTCTAGAGAATCACCTAATCCACAAAAGAGAACTATATACTTCCCATGTCTTTAAACTTTAACCAGAACCAAAACCAAAAAGTTTAGTACAAGGTCAGATAATCCAGAAAAGGATAACCCTTTAAAAAGAAAATCTATGCTTAATCTCCAAAATTTGTCCAACAAAACCCAAAGTTCAACGAGGACCATCCGATAAACAATTTGTCCATAAAATTCTTCAAAGTAAACCAATATAAGATTGAAACCCAAATATTTGAAGGATTTATTCACACAGTCTTCCAAGTTAAATCGTAACATTTATCTCCAAACAACATCAGTTGCTCCTAAAGTCTCGTATTGAAAATTAATTATCCTAATCACATATCCTCCATGATAGGTTAATCATTTTCATAAATAACCCAAAATCAACTTAATCTTAATTCATAAAATCATATAACCAAAAAGAATCAGTCAAACTAACCAGGGACTTCACGTAGTCCAGTGGTAGGCGATAAATACCAGTCGCACTTTGGTTGTGGGTTCGATTCCCGCAGCTTTGTCCGACGCGACGGGTTGTCACACGGTCTGCGTGTTGTCCTTTTTCCAAAACTATATAATTCTCAAAACATTCCCCAAAACGAGATAAAATCTTCAAAAATATTCATAACATATTTTAACCTCAAGTTTATCTCATTCCTTTCCTTTTCCATCATATCATAGAGTAACCCATAATTACCTAAAAAGTATGGATCATATAAACCCTAATGGTTACCTTAATAATTATTACCTGAATTTCCACATCGAGTTGGCCATCTCGTAAATGATGCATTAGAGAACTCACCAAGGTTGAAGTGATTGATCATGACTCCTTGATAGTTGGTTTAGAATAACTATGAGATTCCTCATTGAATCCCCCATCTCATCTAGTATCTTAATCAGAGAACCACCACAGTTTCCTTCAAACCCATTGTCACTTTGGTGCCTGCTAGATCCATCCATTCACTAAAAACATAAATGTCAGTGTGAGTATATCAACAAAAACATCATGTACTAATGAGGAAGGCAGACTCCAAGATATACTTACTCATTCACTTTATCTAAATTTAGGGCTCTTTCTGAAATTCTAACCATTATGGTAATGTCACTTATGCTTAAAGAATACCCTAACCTCTAAAGTTATCTAAACCGACCTTTGATACCAACTATAAGGCCCCAGCCTTAAACCTTACTTAATCTTGAGTTATTACAAGATTACACATTGAGGATCTTTTCAGGTTTAGAGTTTTAGAGAATTAGATCATGAAACTTGCATTACATTCCACATTTAAACAAAGTGGTTACATAAAAGACAGTATTCATTCTTCCCATCAATGGAAACATATTTAAAATAAAACATGGATTCTTTCTTGACACATCCTTGAAACTATCATCACATCATGTACCCTTCCCTTAAACTGTGAAAAACATTTCAAAAACGTGGGATGAGCATAAAAAGCTCAGTAAGGGATATATAGATATGGAAAGGAAACATGAGTACATGTATACATAAGAATGAAATCATACTTTACCCATAAAACATAGGCATATCAAATCATGAATAAATCATAGAAATAATAAGACATAAAGGTAACTTGAGGAATTCGTAACATTCTTACGTGGGGAGTAACCCTCTTGGTTACGTTTGGAATACCCATCACAGTATATTCCCTAAATCTCTTCAGAGAAACCTTAACGTTTCACTCCTTCGCGTTACCCAATGCATTGGAGAGCTATATCGGGCTCACCTGCCCTTAGTTTATCACGGAACCACCCGTTCTTCATAACAATGCCCAAGAACCATAACATAATTGTATCACATAAACATGAATAAAGGAAACATAACATTTCCACATTTCAATCACAATATAACATTTTAGGATATTGAAATAATGAATCCATTCAAAAAGAAACCATTTCCAAAACCATTTAAAACATTTAATAAAGAGATTTTTGAATCAAAGTGTCCCATACCACCTTGAAGATTTTAACATTTTAAACCATTAATATCCATATAAATAAATCCTTAAAAACCATTTTGAAAACATGGATATTAATAAGAACAAATAATTAAAACATTTAAAACGATATTTTGGTTAAAGGGGTTTTACCAAAATTAGAGACACTTGAATACAATAATTGAGGAATAATATTTAGTCAGAACTTTATAATATCATGAGAATAAAAGGATTCATGATATAATACTCCAATGGACAGTATATACACCATATAAGAGTGAATTGGTGCATAACAGCAATGAACCCTCAATAGAAATGTCAAATGTGATGAAATCCCTTATAAAGAAGGTATCCTTAAATTAAGGACAAATCAATCTCAAAAATATGTGTGACAAATATAAATACACCCAATATAAGTGGATATTAAGTGTAAAACAATAAAAGTTCATTCACACATATTCAATGGATGACATATTCAATGACTACATGTTGAACCCAAAGAAATCGAAATTGGGTTAAAAAGCTCCCTTGACAGTCTAACGGCATCACACCAAAATTAGTTGATGAGAGATAAAAAGAGTATCTCATCACTTGTACATATAATTTAAATCAATAAGGATATATGAGAACATATCCCAACATAACAATATGTAAATTAAAATACCCAACAAAAGAAGTCTTTTAAAAAAGAGGAGGGTGAAAGGTTCCCTTACCGACTTGGGTATCTTTCAAAACATACACCCCATGAAAGAAGGACAATAGATCATTGATGTAAATACTCATAAATGAAAGTATATTACACAAAGAGTATAATAATGGAAGTACATACACCACTCAATGGAATTTGTGGCAAATGTAGCATAAATCTCACGGGAATAAAAGTGAGATGAAAAATCCCTTACGAAAACTCGGCAGCCTAACAACGCCACATAAAACTTCCGAATATGGATTGATGAGATCAAATAGGGTATCCCATCACATTACAATAAAATTTACAGAAAGAGGAATATAAAAGAACATCCCCCAACATTACAAAGAGGAGCTTAAAATAAGTGACATAAAGGAGAGTACTTAAAAAGAAAGAGAGAGGTTAGATCTCTTACGAAAGTTCGGCTGCCTAACGGCGCCACTCAAAACTTCCAAAATGGATTGATGAGAGAGAATATGGTCTCTCATCACATGAACATAAAAATTACAGTAAGATTAATATAAAAGAACATCCCAATCATAAGAAATATGAGCTTAAAAGAAATGACATAAAAGAGTGTACTTAAAAAGAAAGAGAGTTGTAGGATCCCTTACCTCGGGTCCGACTTGAATCGATCGTTCTTTAATCTCCTGAATAATAAACTTGAGTTAATTTATACTTCCTTAATAACATTTTTCAAGTTCATTATTCCTTTAATATCACTTATTACCATGTCATAAACATTATGTAATCATTTAAGTTAATAATATTTGTTTTGCCGATGTTTGGTTCCTAAGTCGAAAGTGGACTTCTTACAATTACATGTTGTTCGTGTGGCCAAATGTTTATTATGTCCAGAATTGTATTCATGATGTATATATCATATATTTCATATATATCCAGTACATTCATTAATTTATAACGTTACATAATCATTTAGAGGTAAGAAATGAAATGCACCGTTCATGGAGACGGTAAGCCGTACGTACGCATGAACGCTACTTTCATTTCTATTTTGTATTTTATATAATGGAATAATAATTATATAAAGGTATATTATAATTACAGTATAATATCATATATAATATCATATTTACATCCTTTATACATCCCACATATGGTATTTAACGAATGAAATCACTTTGAGGGGGCGGTAGTCCGCACTTCCTTAAATGAAGATATCGCGTATACCCATAATGGAAGCCACAAAGGTAAGACAAAAATGAAAAATACAGAAGCATAAATAAAACATAAACATATTATATATCATATATAAAAATAGTGACATCATAATGGCCACCTTTGAAGGTGTTAAATGAGTATTGAACAATCATCGTTTCGGGAGGCAGAATTTCACCATCCACGGAAACCGTATATTCTTTAACCATTTGATGTAGTTGTGTGATATTTTAGCATGAATAAATCTTATAAAAACATCCTATTATATTGAATATACTGGTGTTGTTACAAAAGAAGTAAATAAAAAGAGTTTAGGGGGTTGGAGAAGCAAAATAAAACAAATGAACATTAGAGAATGAATTACCTTTAAAAGTGTAACTCCTTTTGATTTAAGCCTAAAGGCTTACTTTGAAAGTATTCTGCCCAAAGAGAGTCCTCTAGTATGAGGACAGGGATGTGGAGAGAGTATATGGGCAGGGGTTGGCCGAGCCAAAGGCTTGAGAAGTGTGTGAAATGAGGTAGAGGTGGGGGCCTTTTATAAGAGGAGAGGAGGGGTACTTTTGTATAGTAAGAAATATTACTTTATTTGAAAATGTGTTTCGGTTTTAAAAGGTCCCACATTGATAGAATTCGTGGATAAGGTGATAAGTCTTCGAAATCCACTCATCCAATTGGTTTTGGCCATGTGTAGTTTGTAGATGTTTCATTATCATTCCATTTTAATTAAATCGTCAAATAATGATGTCATCGCTGCATCATTATTATGTCATAAATAATTTAATTTATTTAATGTCTAAAAATTATAAAAAAAATACTATGATATAGGAAATCTTTTTAGCTTTCCAATTACTATTGATAATCAAAATTTGTACTTGTATAACCCCACTTAAAAATTGTTTTCGTAAAACATATTATGTTTGTGTCATTTTCACTTCAACATTAAATAAAAAAGTAATTTATGTCATTTCCCAACAAAAGTGGATCCATGGGGTCCCCAAGTTGTCCCATGGCTTGTCTTGGTCGGCCATGACTCACCCAATAGGTGTAGGACAAGTGTCATGGTGTTTTCACATTCTTATAATATCATTTTTACCTTAAACTACACTAATTACCACTAATCGCGATTAAAAACTTAATAAGTTACTATTCACCAAAAAAATTATTTTAATCTCATTGAACCACATTTTACTTCTTAATGACAACCATGTATGTCGGATTTTTGAAAATCAAAACACAATTATGGCAAAATTTCATTTAAATGAAAAATCAGGTTTTATAAGTACCACTTAGTGGTTTCACTATTCATCAAAAATTGAAGTTTTTCAGAAAATTACCAAAAAATCACCGTAAGCTATATTTGATATTCCGAATTCAAAAATGAAGTCTATTTTAAAAAATTCAAAACATATTAGTCACATTAATTAATTTAATAATTAATTCCCGCTGTCAGAGCAAATAGCATGTTTTTATAAAACAATAAGTATCAAAAGATTGACACTAGTTTAAGTCTGATTTCAAAGTAAAATTAATTCCAATGACCACTATTGGATTTAATGGTAAAAATATTTTCTAATTTAACTTTAAAACCAATTAAAAATATTATCTAATCATATAAATAAATTAGATTAAAAAGAGGTTTTGAATTAAAACACAACATTCTACACTATTCATTAAAAAAAATGAACTTTATCAGAAAGATACCAAAAATTTACACAAAGTAAATTTTGATGTCCCGATTCTTAATAAGAGTTTTATTTGGTCCAAAATAATGTTTAAGAGTGAACAAAACTATTTTTAATGACGGTTCTCCATCAAAAGGTGATAAGTGAACCTTTAGTGAAAACTAGGGCATATACGCCAAAAATTGAATTCTTTCCGTATTTTAAGCCTTTATCTTTTATTGTCTAAATGTAAAAATATTTAAGAACATATATAATCATATTTTAGTTGTTTCTATCCATTCCCGCCAATACAAAGGCTACATGTTAACTACCATTTAAAATAATATTATTTTATTATTAGAGTGCAACGTAAGATTCCCAAGAAACTCGTTGTTGCGTGTTGGGTACGCCATCGAGCATAGCGTCCCCTTTAAAGTCATATTAATATTTTATTCACAAATATGGATAAATATGAAAATTTCATATTCATTATTTACCTGGGGTGTTACAATCACTATCCCAAATTTTGAAAAAAACCCTAGTTTTTATGATCTGTTTTGTATATTTGATGTGTGTTTTAAACTAAAATGACACATTTGTATTCAAAACATGGTATTTGAGTCATATCAACCCCATAATGTGTCATATTGATTTGCTATCAATTTCAACACATGAAAAATTAATTATGGGTCATTCTCCTAATGTTTTTAAAAAAATTGAGACCGTTTTCTCAGTTTTGGATGTTTGAAATGTGTTTTAAACTAAAATTACACTTTTGTATTGAAAACAAAAACATTGAGTCATATCAATCATATCGTGTCATAGATTGATGTGTTTTCAAATAATATATGTTAAAAATAAATTATGGAAATTTTTTATAAAGTTTTAAAACAATATGAGCTTGTTTTTTGGGTTTTGGCTATTTGATGTCTGTTTTAAACTAAAATGACACCTTTGTTTTGAAAACATGAACATTGAGTCATATCGACCAAATTGTGTGTAACATTAATGTCTGTTAAATTCCTACATGTGAAAAATGAATTATGGAAAGTTTTCCTAAAGTTTTAAAAAAATCCATGCTCGTTTGTTTGGTTTTTGGCTACTTGATGTGTGTTTTAAACTAAAATGACACTTTTTTATTGTAAAATCACACTTCAAGTCATATCCACCAGATAATGAGTTGTATTTCTGTGAGGTCCATTATTATATGTGAAAAATGAGTTATGGATCATTTTCCAAATGTTTGAAAATAATATGTTCTTTTTTTTATCGATTTTGGCAATTTGATATGGGTTTTAAACTAAAACGGCATTTTCTGTGGAAAACATGCAATTTTAGTCATATCGACCACATCATGTGTCATATTTATGTGAGGTAAATTTCTACACATGAAAAATTAATTATGGATTATTTTCCCAAATTTTGAAAACAATATGAGATCTTTTTCTCTTTTTTGGCTATTTGATGCATGTTTTAAACTAAAATGACATTTTTGTATTAAAAACATACACTTTGAGTCATATCAACCACATTGTCTGTCATATTTATGTGTGGTCAATTACTACACATGAAAAATAAATTACGGATCATTTTATTAAAGTTTAAAAACAACCCAAGATCATTTTCTTGGTTTTAGTTATTTGATGTCTATTTTAAACTAAAATGGCACCATTCAATTGAAAACATGCACTTTGAGTCATATCGATCAAATGATATCTCATATTGATGTGAGGTCAATTATTACACATAAAAATTTAATTATGGAATTTTTTTCTAATGTTTGAAAACAATCTGATCTTTTTTTCTCAGTTTTAGCTATTTTATGTGCATTTTAAACTAAAATGGCACTTTTGTATTGAAAACATATACTTTGAGTCATATCAACCATATCATGTGTTCGATTGATATGTAGTAATATATTATAAATAAAAAATAAATTATGGATCATTGCCCAAAATTTGGAAAATAATCTGATCTCATTTTCTCAATTTTGGCTATTTTATGTGTATTTTAAACTAAAATGGCACATTTCCATTAAATATATGTACATTGAGTCATATCGATCATATAATATCTCATATTAATGTGTGGTAATTTTTTACATATCATATATGAATTATGAACCATTTTACTAATGTTTTGAAATAATCTGACCTTGTTGTGTTGGTTATGGTGATGTGACACACATTTAAACATAAATGACACATTTTTATTAAAAACACAAACTTCAAGTCATATCAATAACTTCGTGTCTCATATTGATGTGTGGTCAAATATTACATGTTAAAAATGAATTATTAACCATTTTCCTAATGGTTGAAAACAATATGAGCTCATTTTCAATGTTCTGATGATGTGACATGAATTTTAAACTGAAATGTCATCTTTATATTAACACACACACTTTGAGTCACATCGATCACATCATGCTTCTTATTGATGTGTGATTGATTCTCACATGTCATAAATGAATTATGGATAATTTTCCTAATGTTTGAAAACAGTCTAATGCAGTTTTCTTAATTTTGGTTATTTGATGCATGTTTTAAACTAAAATTAGAATTTTGTATTGAAACAATTCACTTTGAGTCATAACAACAACATCAGATGTAAAATTGACATGATTTCAATTCCTGTATATGAAAAATGAATTGTTTTCCTGAAGTTTGAAAATAACCAAATCTCATTTTCTCCATTTTATCTATGTGACATGTTTTTTAAACTAAAATTAAACTTTTATATTGAAAAAAACATACTTTTGGTTATATCGAAGACATAGTATTTCATATTTTCATGCGGTTAATAAATACTCAAGAAAAATGAATTATTGATTATTCTATTAAAATTTGAAAATAATCTGACATTTTTTTCTTGGTGTTAGCTATGTGAAACATGTTTGAAACTAAAATTACACTTTTATATTCCAAACACACACTTTGAGTCATATTGGCCACATCATGCATCATATTCATATGTCATATATTCCTAGACATCAAAAATAAATTATGGATAAATATATTAAAGTATCAAAAAATATGAATTTGTTTGCTTGGTTCTGATCATATGATGTGTTTTTTATACTAAGGTGTAAATTTAAAAAAATAATTATCATATAAAAATGATAAGAAAATTAACTAATAAAATTAGATAAAATGATGATAAAATTAACAAAATTAGTAGTAGGATGTAACCTTTTCATGATGTCTATATACATTCTGACACCTTGTATTATTCTCATTCATTTGTAAAAAAAATTATTTCCTCTATTATAGGTATTCTTGAGAAAAGGATAAAAAATAATATGTAAGCATTCTGATACAAATTCATCACACCCCAAATATATTTCTAAGGTCATATCCATTAATATATCAAAAAAATAGTAGTTAATCACCTAAATTTGATGATAGAAAACATTCCAACACCATGTATGCTTCCCACTAATCTCTGAACAAATTTACTTCTTCTTTTGAGTATATAGATTGTTGAAAACCTTGGTAGTACTGAGAAAATATAGAAAAAAAACTATTAATAAATATTTTTAATGAAATTCTAATTACCATAAGAAATTACTTGTTCAAGGGTGCTAGTAATTTGATGGTATATGACATATTTCATAAATTTTCAAACACAATTCCATAATCATTATTATTATTTTTCTTCAGATATTGCCTAGAAATTTACCAAAATAAGTAATTTGTTTTGAAATATGTTTTTATAATTAAATATTTCTATATATACCATAATATGATTTCATTTGAAGTTATCTATAAGCTTCTTATTTTCAGTCAAAACCTTATACCATGATTTATTTTTTACATAGCGATCACTCATAACAATATTCTTGTTAAAACACAGACTATGAAATATAATTTGAATTTTATCTATAAAATGTTGATTTTAGTACATTAAAAATTCAAAATACACATCATGTGTGGTTTATTTTATGGATATCCATGCATTGGATCCAAAAAATAAATATTTTGGGGGTATCTATATTGATCGCGATTAGCATCCATTGCTTCTAAAAAAAGTTATTGAAAAAAATAAAAATATATTTTATATTATTAGATTATAGAGTTTTACCCCTAAATTATAGGAATAAAAAATAGTGTGTTGTCTATTATTTTCTTCTCAAATTCCCCATTTAGATCATCTTTTTTTCTCATAAATTTATTTCACCTCCAATAATTTGTTTTATAGAAATTATACAAGGATTATTGAATCCAAATCTTGATTCACAGAGTCTTCACTTTATATAGTAGTCATATAAACACCTATAGAAAATATGAATGGTTATTCACTTTAATGAACATATTAGATCATTTTTTTGGATAGATGTATTGTGAAAACGTACCTTATGTAGTTATTCACAATTGATACACCCAACCATTCAAACTTGAGAATATCGTGTATACTCGGGAGAAAAATTATTGCTATAACGATTGTTCTAAATATTTATTCTTCGTATAGAATGTTGGAAACAGATCCATCTTTGAATGTGGTGTTTGGATGAAGTTTTAATGATAATATATATTACATTGGAACTAGCAGGGAGAAGGTACTCCTAAAAGGAATTTCTATTTTCTTGGCCAATTCACTAGATTTTCTTGACTTAACCATCCATTTCCCTATTGTTTGGTCATTCTAATATCATAATTGACCGTTGTAATATCAAAATCATCAAGGGGAACAAGAAAATAATTTCTTGGCTCTTGATCTACATAAATCCCCATTCTCATGTGATCTTTTTGGAGTTTTAATTTTTAACATTTATCTTATAATTGAATACACTATAACCCTCACAACAAGGTGATACATGGGTGTTGATACATAGAAATCACATAAAAATTTTCCCTGTATAATTTTTGTAATATAAAGTTATTATAATTTATTTAATTCACATTTAGGATAAAGAGTAATGAAAAAAATTGATTACCTCAATTAAGGTATGCGGTTTAGGGGAATAAATAGCCTCAAAGATAGTGTGTCATTTGGTTGTTTAAGTGATGATATTTATTCCACTACTGATTCACTTTGATCCTTTCTCATATATTGTTCTCCCAAACTAGACTAGACAATAATATATTTAAAATGTTATATTGTACCTATAATACTCTCATCTTTTGATATTATCTTCTTCTGGTTTTAACTTCTCAAAATATGTTTGAGGTGACACTCCAAAACCTACACCTATAGCATGACCATATTGTTCCAACTACTTCAAATATATTAAAAGTAGTTTTTATTCCAGCACGGTCACCACCGATTCTTATGTCTAAAACATATAAAAAACATATGAACATAAATAGACATTTTTATATAATATTATTAAAAATCATAAGGAATTACTATTATGTCATACTTACCCTTGTTTTCTATACTTCTTTTGTGTTTTCAACAACTAGTTTACCCTCATTATTTACACGAACCTCCTTCCATAGCATATTTTGTGGGATGAAAGTGGATTCTAATTTTCATTTCATAAATATGCATATAAAAATAGGAACATATGTCATTTCATATCACATTAAACTTTTATTATTGATTTAAAATGAATTCCATTTTCTTTTCTAGTGAAGCATACCCCATCCTTACTTTATGATAGGGGTATATTGGTTTTAATGCATATTTTATATTTTCATCCTTCCTTTATTGTTTCATAAATTAAATTTTTTTGAATCAAATTGGATAAAATAAATAATTTAAAATAATATATTATTGATTACATTTTAGTAGATATGATTTATCATCATGATGATTGATGTAATAATTCCATGTTACCTACATTATAAGGTGTTCATAAGTAACTAGTGGATGTGGATTTAGTTTCCCCTTAACATACCAAAGAAAAAACTTAGTAAGAAGTGTTCGTAAGCCTCTATGGGAATTTCTAAAAGCCATTAAGACATATTTCATATATAAATCTTCTAAAATAAATAAAATATTCAAGGGAAAATTAAAATTAAAACAAAATTTCATTATATATTTTTTTGGTAAAATAGAGAAAATATATCGTAGAATTACCTTAATGTTTTCCCAAAGGGTTTTCTTCATTACATGTTAGACATGGAACCATGAATCTATATCAATCAACGCATTCATCCTTGTTGTGACCCAAACATAACTAATGAACATTGACTTTTTTGGTTCAATAGGTTGGCCATGTTGATTTCATCCAAACAAAAATTTTATACCCTTACTTATTGCTTTGATAATTTTAGCCAATATTATGATGTTGTGTCGTTTTTGTTTTTTTCAACAACATAGTGGTGATACCCTAATAATTCTATAATTTCAGCATCAACTGCATGTTCTTCTTGAATATTGGTAACATTATCATGTGTAGAATCCATTGTATTCATGATTAGCCAAAAATTTAATTTAGATTACATAAATAAAGTAAATATCATATAATATTACAATAAATAGCATAGTATGTTAAAAAGAACTTTAACCTAATCATTGAACTCTCTTTATTTTCTTTAAAGTTTTAAGGGATTTAGATCTATCAAGAATCAAAATCCCTTTATTATGGTCCCCTCCAATGTATAATACATTTTCTACCTTGGGATTTCTATGAAATGAATGCAATCTCCTAATTAAAGGGTCATATTCGATTGAATTTCCATGTTCCCTATAGTTATTTTAGTCAAAAAAATAGGAAAATTCACTAATTCTAATTTTTTAGATCCAAGACATAAAATACCTTCCCAACATGTGATTCCATTATGAATAGATCATCATTTTCCCCTTCCACACTAAAACTCACCTTCATGAAGACCATTTCACCCACTTTCACTGTACTTCTATTTTCATCCCATTTAAAATGGAAAATTGGAACATTAAATGTTGTATAATCCAAATCATATATCAGTTCAACGATGCTAAAATATGAAAGATTCTTATAAATTGGATTATTATACTTGGAACTAGATATTTGGATCGCTTCCTTTATAAGTGTAACTCCAAAAAAATCATTGTATTGCGGTCATCATGTTTTTTATAGAATATATAACCATTAATTATAAAACCAGTATAATATATAACATTTTAATTTGGTCCCCTATCTATCCATCAAATTTGTTCAACAATTGAATTCAAATTTATAGTTAACTCCTTTTAAATATGATATTGGGACCATTCTATAAACTATTAATTATGTGTATTTTATATCCATTATTCATCCCATGATGTATTTAAATGTCTAAGAATTGCTTTGTTGGCTTAAACATATGGATCAATTCACTATTATGTAAAATGTATAACTGATATTTCTTCCACTCTATGATGGTAATTGTAGAAAAAAAAATATTCCGGAAATACCATTACCTATAAGGTGTCATCTATGATGATACTTTGGGAGAATGATGATATCAATATATGAAAGGTAATCGATACATAATTCAAAATATTCTTTAACAATATATCATTCTACAATACAACCTTCTGACCAACTTTAATTCATGATGAACCATTTCAGAATCTTCATATACCATTCAATGTGGTATATCCATCTATAATGAACATGACCACATCATTAAACTTATCTAACCAAGTTAACCATCAGTTAGACCCTTATATCAAATAATTATGGTTATAAGAACATCTCAAATTTACATAATATGACTGATACCTCCTTATTCATGATTGAAAACATCATCATCTCTATAAATTTACTACGTATAAATTTCAAAAAGAAGTAGAGTTTGGTTAATGTATGTCATAAATTTTAGTAATAATTCAATGTAAACTGACAAGCATCAAATATTTCATCAAAACATGTACTACTACAAAATAGGTCTTTAACAACACAAAAGAATGGCCTTTAGCAGCGCTTGAAAGGAGCTGACTACCGAAGCGAGATTAAAATCCCTAGTCCATTATCAACTCTCTTAAAAGTGCTGATAAATGACAAAATTTATCAGTGATTTTATTTAGTGCTGATTAAGGGGACCTTTATTGGTGATTATAGGAGTGTTGATAAAGGGTACCTTTATCAGCGTTTGCAAAAGAGCTAATAAATGAAAAATTTATCAATGATTTTAAAAGTACTGATAAATTACCTATTTATCTTCTATTTTAAAAGTGATGATAAAGGGGAATATTAGAGTTTTATATAACAACACACTGCAAAATTAGTAAAATGTGCTGTAAAAACACATCGTACCTCCAGAAACACCACCAAATAAAAAAAATAAACTTTCAATACATAATTTAAGTGAACTTAAATTTACAACAAAAATACAAGAAAAATACTATATTATATACATTTCAAACATTTTTTTATACAATTACATAAGTACAAATTAATACATACATTAAAAAACATCAATGTTCCTTTTTCTTTTGATCCTGACCCTGACTCATGATATTGACAAAAAAACCACCCCTTATTGAGAAACATAATGCACCTATATAAGAAAATAATTATTATGTTAGTAATAATATAAAAAATAAATTAATAGAATGTGTTAATCTTAAACTAAACTTTGAGTCATACTAGGAACACTCTATATCAGATTAAGATGTGGTTGATTCTTATATGGAATATCATTTTTTATTTATATTAAGTCATTATATATTTTAAAATTAATTAAATAAGTATAATATATATCCACATGGGTGCATCCTAGTGGTTGCATCCTATGGTGGTGTTTAGGAGGTCTCGGTTTTGAGCCTCTCCATACGCATTTAGGTAGGTTCTTGTTTTTTTATTCCCTATAATCTGATCGATGTAATATAAATAATTATTATATAAGAAAATAAGGAAATAAATTAATTTATATCATATAGAATTAAAGGAAAACAATCTAGGCTTTTTTTCTCAGTTTTGGTGATGTAATGCACGTTTTAAACAAAAATGAGACTTATAGATTGAAAAGACTCACTTGGATTCATACTAGTCACATTATGTGTCAGATTAAGGTGAGGATGATTTCTACATATTTGAAATGATTTATGGGTCATTTTCCTGAAGTATCAAAATAATCTGAATGTGTTTTTATGGTTTTGAGTATGTCACATTTTTTTACTAAAATGTCATTTTAAACTGGAAACTCACACTTTGACACATACCTACCACATAATGTGTTTTTTTGATGTGATGATGATTTATACACATCACAATTAACTTATGATTAATTTCCCTAAATTATCAAGAAGATCCAAGTGTGTTTTCGTGATTTTTATTGAGTGATGCTTTTTGAACAATAATATTGATTTTAAATTGATAACTGACACATTGAGTCATATCGGGAAGGTTGTGTATCATATTGAGGTGTGGATGATTCATACTCATAAAAAATGACTTATGGATATTTTTTATAAATTATTAAAACAATCCAAATGTGTTCGCTCAGTTTTGAGTAGGTTAGTAGTCCTTTTAACTAAAATTGATGTTAATTTTAAATAAAAAAGAAGCACTTGGAGTCATATCGGTTACACCATGCATCAGATTGAGGTGAAACTTATTCCTACACATCTTAAATGACTTTTGGATAGTTTTCCTAAATTATCAAAACAATATAAATGAATTTTATTAGTTTTGATTATGTCACTGTTATTTTTTTCTAAAATATCATTTTAAACTGGAAACATGCACTTTGAATCATACTAATCACATCATATATCATTTGGAAGTGAGACAAATTCATTCACATCAAAAATTAATTATAAATAATTATCATAAATTATAAATAAAATAGGAGAGTTCTTTCTCAGTTTTCTATGAGTGAAACTTTTTGAACTAAAATATCAATTTTAAACTCATAACTGGCACTTTGAGTCATACTGGGCATATTATGTATCAGATTGAGGTAAGAATAATTCCTAATGCAAAAAATGAATTATTTATAGTTTTTATAAAGTATAAAATAATTCGAATGTGTTTTATCATTTTTGAGTAGGGCAGTTCTCCTTTTTTACTAAAATCGATGTCAATTTTAAATAAAAAGACACACGTGGAGTCATACCAGTGACACCATGCATCGGATTGAGGTGAAGCTGATTCAAACACATCTAAAATTAATTATGGGTATTTTAACTAAATTTTAAAAACAATAAGAATGTGTTTCCATGTGTTTGATTACATCAATAATCATTTTTACTAAAATGTCATTTTAAACTGGAAGCACACACTTTGACTCATACAGATCTCATCGTGTATCAGTTTAATGTGAGAATAATTCATACACGTTAAAAATGACTTATGAATCATTTTCATAAATTATCAATAAAATATGAGAATGTTTTCTTGGTTTACATTGAATTAAACTCTTTGAACTAAAATGTCAATTTTAAATTGACAATTGACACATTGAGTCATACCAGGAACATCTTTCATTAAATTATGGTTCAGATATTTCCAACACATCAAAAATATATTAAGGATATTTTTAATGGTATTTCAAAAAAATATGAATTCATTTTATTGGTTTTGAGCATGTCAATTTTCCTTTTTACTAAAATTGATGTCAATTTTAAACAAAAAGATGCACATGGATTCATACCAGTCACACCATGAATTATATTGTGGTGAATTTTATTCCTACACATCTCAAATTTCTTATGGATCATTTTTATAAATGATTAAAACAATAAATTTTTTCCTAGTTTTGAGTACATCAGTTGTTCTTTTTACAAAAATTTCATTTTAAACGGGAAACACACACTTTAACTCATATTGATCACATGATGTGTCAATTTTATGTGATACTACTTCCAACATATAAAAAATGATCCATGAATTTATTTTCTAAATTACCAATAAAATACAAGCATGTTTTCTAGGTTTTCAATGAGTAACACTTTTTGAACTAAAATTTCAATTTTAAATTGATAACGGACACTTTGGGTCATACCAGGCACATAGTGTATTAGATTGAGGTGAAATTGATTACTACATGTCAAAACTGACTTATGGATCGATTCCCAAAATTATAAATACAATTAGAATGTGTTTTCTTAGTTTTTAGTAGGGAAACTGTCATTTTTTACTCAAATTAATGTCAATTTTAAATAAAAAAGATGCACATGGAGTCATACTAGTCACACTATGTGTTAGATTGAGGTGACACTAATTCCTACACATAAAAAATAAATTATTGATAATTTTCATTAAGTATCGAAATAATATTAATGCATTTTCTGAGATTTTATTATATCACTTGTCTTTTTCTACTAAAATGTAATTTTAATCTAGAAACATGCACTTTGACTCATACTGATCACATTATATATTGGTTTGATGTAATATTGGTTCCTAAATGTCACAAATGATTTATGAAATGATTTCATAAATTATCAAGAAAACATGATCATGTTTTCACAGATTTAAATGAGTGACACAATTTGAACTAAAATTCCAATTTTAAACTGATAACATACACATTGGGTAATACCAGGCATATCGTGTATCTTATCAAGGTGTAGTTGATTCATACATGTCAAAAATGACTTATAGATCCTTGTATTAAAGTACCAAAACAATATGAATATGTTTTCTCATTTTTTACTTTGTCAGTTGTGTTTTTTACAAAAATTGAGGTGAAGATGATTCCAACACATCCTAAAGTCTCAAAACATTACCAAATTACAATGTGACCATGATTTTTTTAAATTTATTTTTCAAACCGCCAATAATACATATTTACTCTATGTTCTTAGGTGAAAATCCTTTCTCATTATAGAAATCCAGAAGAGTAAAGGAATCTCATATGACCATTATATCATGATAGTCCACCATAATGGGCACATGATCGTCCTATACTCTTATGGATTTCAATAAGAAAGTGCTTTCAGCTAAGAACATAGAGTAAATATGAATTGTTGGAAGTTCGACAAAGACAGACAATAGAAAGTGTAATAACATTGGTATAAAAGAACATTTTATCTCTTTTGTACCATGTTGTAGATAATTGAAAGAAAAATATGACTTCCCAAAAGTTATGAAAAAAAAATAAATATGTTTTAAATAAAAATTATAAAAAAAAATTAAAAAAAAATTAGTAGATAAAATTATAAAAAAATTAATTAAATAAGTAGTATGAATTAACCTTTTCATGATAGTTGTATAAATTCTTGACACATTTCCTTAGTTTCATTGTCTCATTTGTAGGCTTTAAGTCCTATATCTCATGAGCATGAGAGTTTTTGAACACACCAATTCAACTCAAACAAAAGAATCTACCTATATAAGAAAATTCTTATTATATGAGTAATACTAAAAATAAATAAATTAAACATAAATTTGAAACAATACATTAACTCTATTGATAATGATTTTACTATGGAAACATAAATATTACCTCTGTGATTGAGCAGTGTAGGGAATTTGAAGGAAAGTGATAAATTATGAAATTGTTGGGGTGAAAATGTTTTGAGGGATAAAAAGTATGTGGAAGATAGGGTTCAGAAAGACATGAAAGAAGGACAGACCACCCCAAGTAGAAAAAACAATCCATCTGTTTAAGAAAAAAATTCTTATATGAGTATTACTAAAAATAAATAAATTAAACATAAATTTTCACGAATACATTAATTCTATAGATAATTATTTTGCTGTGAACACATCAAAATTACCTCTTTGATTTAGCAGAGGTAGCATCCTTTCTCTTCCTGTGGAGGAAGTGGTGGGTACTTGAAGGAAAGTGATAAGTGCCAAAATTGTAGGGGTGAAAATGTTTTTAGGGAGAATAAATATATGTAATTTTTGGTGTAGAAATGTTTACAATATGGAAAAACAACCCTAACTTGAACAAAAGAATCCACCTATATAAGAAAATAATTCTTATGTGAGTATTATTAAAAAAAATTAAATTAAACATAAATATGAAACAATACATTAATTATATGAGTATTTTACTATTTAAGTATATAGATTACCTCTGTGATTGAGAATAGGTATCATTGTTTCTCTTCCTATAAAGGCAGTGGGGGGAACATGAAGGAATGTGATAACTTCCATCACCTTAGGGGTCAAAATGTATTGAAGGAGAAGAATTGTATGGATATTTTGGTTTAGAAATGCATGAAAGATAAAAACAAAACTTCTAAAATAAATTAAATCTAAAAATAATAATGAAAATCAAATCAATATTTCATTATATAATATTTTGGTAAAATAGAGAAAGTATATCGTAACATTAATTTTACATCACCCCTAAGGGTTTTCTTCATTGTAGTTTGTTTTTATGAGGGATTAGTAACATCATTACGTACAAAAGATATTTTCAATATGTGTAGTCAAACATTTAATTTATATTATCTTAATGCAGTAAAGAACATATATTATTATAGGGAAAAGTTATATATTAAAAATCACTTTTACCTTCTCATTGAACTCTCTTTATTTTCTAAAGGTTTTAGGTATTTGGTTACTCTATCAAGAATCCAAATCGCCTCTTTTTGGTATCTTCTAATATAAAAGACATTGTCTATATTGGGACTGACATGAATTTATTGTGATATGCCAATGAAAGGGACATCCTCGATTAACTTTTCATCTGACCTAACATTTTTTTTAGTATCCAGAAAGATAATTGACCAGTTTTTGTTTAGTAGATCTGAGGCATAAAATACTTGCACTTCTTGTGATGCCATTATGAATGACTCATCTTTTTTCACTTCCACACTAAAATTCACCTACATAAAGTCAACTTCATCAAATTTCACTACACTCATATTGTCAACCCTTTTCAATTAGAAAATCTACACATGAAATGGTGTATAATCCAACTCGTATATCTATTCAGTAATGCAAAAATATATCATATTTTCATAAATTGGATTTCTATCCTTAGAATAAGATATATTTATCACTTCCATCATAATAATAACACCACTATTTTTCATTGTACTTTAATCCTCGTGTTCTGTTGTATAGAATTTATAACCATTGATTTCAAAACCAGTGTAAGATATAACATTTTCATTCATTCCCCTAGCTACCCATTGAATTTATTTGGAAATTGGAACCGTATTTTCAGATAACTCCTTATAAATTTGATCTGAGAACCATCCTATAAATTATTGATTATGGTTATTTGATATCCATCCTTCCTCTATTGATGGATTCAAATATCTAAGAATTTATTTGTGGGATTCAATGTATGGATCAATATCTAGACTGATAGGTAAAATGTAAAGGTGTTCCTACTCCGACATTGTTAAGGTAACTATAACAATATATCTTATGAAAATACCTTTGACTATATGTTGTCTTCTATGACAATGCTTTGGGATATTGATTTTGTCAACATCTGAAAAAAATAGATACAAAATTTAATATCTTCTTCAACAATATATTGTTCTTCAATACAACCTTATAGATGAATTTGATTCTTGACATACCCTTTCAAAATTATTATATACTATTCAACTGGGTGCATCCATATTTAATGGAAAGGACCACATAAGTAAAACTCTCTATCAAAGTGATCCATTAAGCGGACCATTATATCAAAGAATTATGGTGGAAAAACATCTCTAATTCACATAATATGACTGCAATATTCTTATGCATGATTGGAACCTTCATCGGGTCTATAACTTTACTGCACATGGCTTTGAAAAATAAGCATAGTATAATTAATATATGCCATGCATTTTGAGGAAGAATGAAATGGAAATCAACAAGAATCATATATTGCATCAAAACATGATAGTAATGTGATTGTAGTCCTTTTAACATCAAATTAGTCATTGACATGCCATTATTTATATTTTATGAATACCCCTTTAGATCTTTTACACTACTAAGAAAAATAAAAAATTGAAATTCCTCGTATTTATAGAGTTTATACTAGTGGAGGAAGAAAACTTCTCCCTTTACCCTTCACTGGTGTCCACTCTTCCCTTATCCCCATGCCAATCATGTCCAATATAGCTTTGATTTCATCTTTCATTTTTATAGGAACATTTAGTATTATGCCAATAAAACTATCAAATAAATTTTTTTCAATATGCATGACATCAAGAAAATGTCTGATACGTAAAAATTTCTAATATGCAATTCAAAGAAAACTGATCTCTTCTTCTAAACTAATTTTGGGAGGTTTTCTGAAAATGGTTTACCAAAAATAGTGTCAATATATTTTACTTTATCAAACAATTGATCACCAATTATTGAAGGCATTGTTGTAGCTTTTTTGATATTCTCATCGAATAATGTCATCTAGGATCAGAATTTATGTCTTTGAGGTAATTTTTTTTGAATTCTTAAAAATATAGTCTTTGAGGAATGTTTTAACATAACTATGTGTGTTCATTTTTCACAAATGGGAAACCCCAAAATTCATTTAATTTTATAGCCTAATTACATCCATAAGCGGGGAATTCATTTATCATCCCATAAAACATGGCCATCAATGTAAATTCTTCACTTCTATTAGTTTTATACATTGTAACACATGTATCCAACATCAATATCATATATTTGATCAATTGAGCCAAATAGACATCAATATCATTAACGGGTTGCTTTGGTCCAGATATAAGTAGAGACAACATAATGTATTTGCGCTTCATGTATAACCATGGAGAAATGTTATAATTTACCAACATGATGGGTCATGTAGTTTGGGTATAACTCTATACACAAAAAGGATTTAATCTATCTTTATATTTCTCAAGATGAAAGTTTCTCATCTCAATTCCAAATTTAGGAAACTCAGAATCAATTTTCTTCCATTGAGGAGAATATTCTGGATCGCATAAAGTCCCATCATTAATTCTGGTATCTGCATGCCATGTCAATTTTCTTATGGTTTCTTGACAAACATATAAACTTCTAAACCATGTAATGATAGGAATGTACCATACATATTTCAAATGACTTGATTCATTTTTCTTGTATCGATTCGCACTACACTTAGGGCCTTTAATGAGTGATTCGTGTTCCTTTTGAAATAATATCCAATCATTTCGACATGCATGTATTTTATTATAGATTTTCGTTTGAAAATATAATTATTTTAGCATCATATGTTTGACATGGTAGTTAATTTTCTTCTAGTATCATATCATTTAGGAGACCAAGTAGTTCTGTAAATCTAGTGTCACTCCATCCACTACCAACATTCAAACTATATAACTTCAATACATCTAAAAATGTTGTGTATTTAGTACAACTAATAAAAATGGTATCTTATCATAGGTATTTAACTTCTTAGACAACATTGGATAATCATGAAGGTCATCTTCAATTACCATGGTCATTTCTTCCATGTGATCTCCGTCATCATTTACACTGTTATTCATATCAAATGATTCATAAACCAAAATATAATCCCAATTGGTATGCACATTCATTTTTTCAACATGTTTAATCCAAAATTTATAGATCTGATCTATTCTGTGACAAATCAAATATTCTTCCAACTCTTCAAAACTAAATTTTCTTAAATAACAACAATGTAAGTACATATTTTTTTGAAAAGGGTCAAATGAATGCTCTATTGGAAACTTGCTGAACTCTTTAACACCATCTTCATACTCATTTGTAAAATGATTATTATGCCTTTATTTTTTATTCATATCCATCTTATTGGGTTAATAAAATATTAATTTTGTACAACAAAAAAATAAATACACATAAGATATTCATGATCAAAAGTGATAGTTATAGATAATTCTAATAAGGGAAACCCAACATTTTATTGATTCAAGGAAATTTAGTATGCTTTGAAGAAATGGGTTATTAAATTTAAGAAAATAATTACACCACTATGGAAGGTGTTATCCTCTAAACTCATTAAAAGTTGAAAGTTATAGACAATTGTCATCCTAATCAACCCTTCTTTTGAACATTTATTATTACATTTTGTTGTTTGACACAAATCCACCATCTCTTGTGGACATGAACCTATATTTCTTGAAATACTCTATGGATTAGTCATTCATGGGATGACTAATGATCATAATATTACAAGAAACATAAAAGATATGGGGGAAGAGTATCAAGAAAAAAATTACAATAATAATTGTTCGGGAGATGATGTTGATGATGATGATAGTTGTACTACATTGTGTTCTCTAAAAGGGTAATACCTCACATTTTTTAGAATTACACCATTTTCACTAGTAATTAACTCATACCCTATTGATGGTGAGATTTGGGGGGCATAAACATTCTTGTGTATGATTCAAGGAGTCTCAGCTGGGAAATGTTATGATATATACATCTTTGAGGCCTCTATTAATTATATATTTATAGAAGAAATCCCACTTTTAATGCTTTAAATCCTCTAACTAAGACTAGTCCTACGTCTATTTAAATGAGTAATCAAGTATTTCTTAAATCCCCTAAACAAATTAACATATTATATAGGCAATTAAGAAGTAATAAGATACCCAAATATGATAAACAAGAATAATAAACTATCATTCGATCAACTAAAAGATATAAAAATGTATTGAATGAACTCTATGGAAATATATTTGTATAATATATTTTTATTTTATATTTGTATTATATATTTGTATAATATTTTTTAATATATATTTATATAATATTCTTGTGTCATATATATATATTTATTTTTATAATATATATTTCTATTTTATATATTTGTGTTTGTATAATATATATATTTTTATAAAATATTTTTATAATATATAACTATTTTATATTTAATATATCTTTATTTACATATAAATATTAAATATATAAATATATAACATATTTTTATTTTTTTAATTGTATACATATAATTTCATGTAATATATTTGTATTACATATTTTTATAATATATATTTTTATAATATAATTGTATAATATATTTATATAGTTTATTTTCATAATATATAGATATAATATATTTGTAAAATATCTATTTATAATGTATTTTTTTATAGTATGATATATATTTTTATTTATATAATATATATTTGCATAATGTATTTGAATAATATATTTATATATATATTTGTATTTTTAAAATATACATGTGTGTATGTCTATATATATATATATGTATACTATATAAATATTTATCATGTAATATAAATATATATTTGTATTTTTTAAAATTTAATCTTATAAATATATAAACATTTAACATATTTATATATGTAATGTGTTAAATCCATTTAATACATAATTATAAATATATATATATATATATAAACACACACACGCACGCACATATATATATATTATACACACTCATATATATATATATATATATATTTATTTATATTAAACACACACACACACATATATATATGAACATACATAAATATACATGTATTTATAAACATGTGTATGGGTCTGTGTGCGCATCTATATATAATTATATTATAAATTTACCATTATATATATATATATATCATTATATTAATATGTTCCAGGTGAGGCGGTCATGCACCCAACTTTCATTCTATAGACTATATGATCAAGTCTAACAGAAAGACAATTTCTAGTATGGTGTTGTCTATGTGTAGGAGGGTGGCAATGGTCGTCTGTGTTGGTAGGAGTGATCACTTGAGGGGGGAGGCAGTCATTTGTAGAAGGAGGGAAAAATATAGATGAGATTTTTTATATTTTAAAATTATGAAAAAGATTAAGGGGTCAACGATCTCATCAAGCATGAGTCAGTGGCGTTGGGGTGGGTGGGTTGCATAGAATCGGCAGCGGTGAGGGTAGGGGAGTGTAAGGAATGATATCCCAATCTCCTTTCAACTAAACATCCCAATAAATGTTTTTGACCATAGACATATGACGACGATAAAGAAAGATTGATGATAAGAAAAATTAAAAAAGGTATTTCCAAATAAGCAATCAATGAGTGAGGAGGAGGAGAAAATAAGATACCTTGGATAGAATCTTTGAATCTTTTGGGAGAAAGTAGAGATACCAAAAACATATAAAACGTTTGAGCCTTGGACATGTTTGACCCTTGAATCATTAGAGATTTGTATTTGAGCCTGGAAATTATTTAACATTGATTCGATAATTGATTCGAGCTTTGATTCATTGAGTATGAGCACTAACAGGAGGTGGCATCGGCAAAAACCTTCAGGTATCACAAGTTCGCAACTCGTTAGGGTTATTTAAATAGATCAGGTCACTTTTATAATCACTTTTTTAGCACTGATAAATCTTCATCTTTATCAATGCTAAAAAAGCACTGATAAATATTGCTTTTATCATCACTTATTACTTAAGCACTGATAAAAATATTTATATTTATAATTATAAACAAAACATTTTGTAAACATATTCATATAATTATATATATATATATTATATATAATAAATATATATAACTATAAATATAGTAAATTTATTCTTTATTTAAATATATTTATTATAATTTTATAATTATTTAAATATAAAAAAATTTATTTATAATTATATAAATTCTTTTTTTAAAACAATATTAATATCATTATACATTGATATATATATATAGTGAATATTTTAATTGTTTAAATAAAATAATAATAATTTTGTAATTATTTAAATATATATAATTATTTATTTATAATTATATACATTGTTTTTTTAAAACAATAATTATTTATTTATAATTATAAAAATATAAATGTATAAAAATAGTAAATATACATTTATAAATATTTTTATTTATAAATATTTCTTTACATATATATTTTTAACATTATTAATGAATATGTAATCTTAAGTTCATGCATGTTAAAAATGAGTGAAATTGAATAATTAAAAATGAGTACACTTTAACAATATTGAAAAAATAGATTAATTTATTAATTAAATATAATTACTAAAAAATATGGATATATATTGTAATAAAAATGAATACATATTGAAATATTAAAACATAATAAATAACTATATATAAAATAAATAATAGAAATTGATTAAATTCCCATAAAAATATTTGTGTGTGTGTTTTATATAAAATTTCAACAATTACGTATATGTGAAAGAAATATAATACACATTTCATCTATGTTAAATTGATAAATCAAACGATATTCAATTATATCCGTTACTCGATGCAATTAGTCTGTATTTTTAATTCATATTAAATTTTAATTATAAACCATTATTCACTAAATATATTACTATTTAATATAAAGAATAAATATTTTGTATTATATAAAACATATTTATATACATTCATATACATTTATATATTTAATATATACTATTTATTAACATTATAAATAATTATTTAATTAATAAAATGTTTAATATTTTTCTCAATTTACCTTTTTTTTAATTTTAATTTGTTTATTTTTCATTTAACATATATCTATGTATTTAATATATACTATTTACTAGTATTTATAATTTATATATAGTATTATAAAATTATTCAATTTTATTAATAAATATTTCATTATTTTTTATAATATTTTTTTAATAAATTCATATTTAATTTTTTTATTTAATTATTTAGTTTTATTCAGACCTTTATTAGTGCTAAAAAACACTCATAAAGGATCCCTTTATGGGTTCTAAAAAAAGCACTAATAAAGGGTGCATTTTTATCAGTGCTAATAAAGGGCTAATAAAGGACACCTTTATTAGCTTTCTTTTCTAGTGCTAATCATGGACAACACTGTTAAATGCCAATTTTGTAGTAGTGATGGTAGTCGTGTGATTTTAGTCCCTATAAATTAAAATTAGTCATTAAAATGACAATCTTGATATTTTATTAATACCCCTATGGAACTTTTAAACCATTAAGGAAAATGTAAAACTGTAATATTTCTTGTCTGGAGAGGGTCTCAGTTGTTGGAGGAAGAAATGTCTAAATTTTACCTTCACTAGTGTCAAATAACCCCTTATCCCCTTGTTAATCATGTTCAACCTAGCCTTTATTCCATCTTTTTGTTTTATAGGAACATTTATCAACATGGTAATAACACTATCAAATACATTTTTTCTACATGCATGACTTCAAGAAATTGTATCATGTACAAAAAGTTCTAGTATAGTAATTCAAAGAAAATTGATCTCTTTTTCCAACCTGATTTCATATAGTTTCTTGAAAATGGTTTACCAAAAATAGTGTCAATATATTTTACTTTATCGAACAACTGATAACCCATTAGTGAAGACGGTTTTTCTCTTTATTTGGTATTCCCTTCGAACATTGTCATCCAGGATCAATATTGAAATTGTCGAGGTAAAAATTTTCAATGTCCTAAAAACACAGTCTTTGAGGAACTTTTCAACTAAATCAAGTTTGTTTATTCTTCACAAATGGGACACCCCAATATTCCCTTAATTATATATATTTAAAAATTTCTGTAAGTAGGAATGTTTTTTATCATCTCATACAACATGGATCTCAATGTGAATTATTAACTAACATGATAATCATACATTGTAACACATGTATCCCACATCAATTTAATCTGTTCAATCAATTGATCCAAGTAGACATCACTATCATTATCGTGTTGTTTTTGGTCCATATATAAAAAGATAAAACATAACGTATTTGAGCTTCATGCATAACCATGCTAGAAAATTAAAACTTATGATTATAAGTGGTCATGTACTATGAGTACTACTCTATAAACCAAAAATATTTATTCCATCTATAAATAAATCAAGATGAATGTTTCTCGTCTCATTTCCAAATTCAGGATACTCATAATAAATTTTATTTCACTAAGGAGAGTTTACTGGATGACATAGTTTTCCATAATTAATTCTTGTCTTTGAGGTCCATGTTAATAGTATCATAGTTTCGTAAGATACATATAGTCTTCTAGAGTTTGGAATGATAGAAAGTCACATAAAAATTTGGAAGGACATTATTCATTTTTTGTGTGTAGATTTTTTCCACTCTTAGGAAATTTTATGAGTTATTCAAAGTCCTTGAAAAACAATATGAAATCAGTTTTAAAAGAATATATATTTTAGAGATCATTACCATTGAATTTTGTACTTATTTAACATCATATATTCGATTATGAGGATCATTTTCTTCAGGTATAATATCATTTAAGAGACCATGTAGTTATGTAAACATATTGTCTCTTCATCTACTTCCATATTTCAAATTATATAACTCCAATAAAGCTAAAAATATTGAGTATTCAGTACAACTGGTATACAATGTTACCTTATCACAACTTTATAAATTCTCAAACAATTTTTTATAATCATGATGGCCATATTGAATTTACATTTTCATTTATTTTATATGATCTCCAAAATCATTTACTTTGGTATTCTTATTAAATGATCCATAAACCGCAGTGTCATCCCAATCATTTTTCATGATCAGTTTCCCCCATGTATAATACATCATTTATAGATCCGATTTGTTTTGTGACAAATCAAATATTCTTCAAAATCTTCTAAACAAATTTTTTTGAATAAAAACAATGTAAACACGTAAAAATTATTCGGGATGTGTTGTATACATTCTCTATTGAAAACTTAATGAACTATTTAACTCAATATTCATACTCTTTGGTCATATAATTGGTGTGAATCTATTTTTAAGTCATATTCATCTCAGTAGGTTTATAAAATATTTATTTTGTACAAAAATAAATAAATACACATAAGATATTCATAATAAAAGGATAAAGTTATAGATAATTCAAATAAGGGGAACCCAACATTTGAATGTTATTAGTTATGATTCATGACAATTTATCATTTTATACAAGGGTGACATTAAAATAAAAAACCAAGGGTATACATGTGGGTGTTGTTCCAGGTTCAGAATTTAATGTTGTGTGGGACAAAAAATTGGTAAAAAATAAGTTGGTAAACAAAATTTATTTATTGTTAGATTAAAGACTTCCTTGAGAAATTCTTATTCTTTCTTGTCATTTAATTGTAAACAGGATTTCTAAATTTTTGTAAAAATATATTTCCTCAGAATATATAAGGTCATGTATTCACTAAATTTGGACACGCGGTCAAGGAGAGAGGAATTTCATGAAACTAATGGATGAAACTATTATTGTTGATAGAAGTGAAGTTGGATTCTATGTTACTATTTTTTTCAATTGAATAATTCTAGACCATATATTATAGAAATAAAAAAATATATTTGTAATATAACCCACTAACAAACCCATATTTCAAAAATAATTAAGTTATCAATCATAGGTATATTTTATATATCCTAAAATATCCAAAATATCTATTCAATTTCTTTAAAAACACCACAAATACTTTCAATTAATAAACATTACAAAAAAATTAGTTATCATGGATTTCACATCCTTGAGATCCAAAACCTTCTTATTCTATCTATAACAATGACACATATCACTATAAGCTATTTCCAATATCTATTAGTCAAAACCTTTATAGGTGTATCCAAAAGAGTATACTAATTATTAATGAAATCCATACCACGTGTATGGTTTGGGGAGATTATAATAAAAATTATAAAATTCTTCCAATATATTTTAATCTTGTATGTGTCCAAGGTAAATATGTTTTAAATTATAACTTTTTATGGGTGACACTTAAATCATTATTAATGATACACAATAGATCAAAATAATTATAACATTGTACACAAGGAATCTATGTAAAAAATAATCATATTTTATATAAAAAATATGAATATTATATTTTAGTTTAAATTAAAGGAATGTGAATTAAAAATATATAATTCCACAATAAATAATAATTCATAACATATTAATAAAAAATTAATTCATGGAATAGTGATAATGATATTAATAAATTCGTAAAGCTAATAAAAAATAAATTATAACACCACCTTTTTTAATAAATCTTGAAATAAAATCTTCACCAATATCAAAAGGAAATCGATTCCATAATGAAACCATATTTGATTATATTTTTGTTTCACGAAAATAAAACATTATTGAAAGATGATACTTTAATGGTCACTAAAAATAAAATATGCAAGGTAATGACATGTTTTCAAAAGACATTATGGTTTTAATCCATGGGAGTATGACGAATACTTGGAAGAAAATGGGAAGAATTGTTTGATTTTAATCCCTAGGAGTAGGAGGGATACTTTAAAATTGGATCTGATTACTATCTATGCATTTAAGAAACATTTCCTACTTATTATTTTCAGTCACCACCGTACATGATAAGTGGGAAGTGTTTTTTCGATGCACAGCTAGGAGCTCCATGAAATCAAAATGAGAAATAATGATGAATAAATGAAAATGAACTTGAATTCAAGGGAGAGGATGATCCAAAAATGTCTTAGAGTAAGATATAATAGTTGGAGACCCATTTAGGTATATTGAAGATAAATAAGATCTCTTGTGTGCAGGCAGTTCAAACCATTTGGGAAAATAAAAAACAAAAAAAGATGTTTGAGGGGGACCAATAGATCAGAATTGATTAAATACCTTGATTTTAATTTATCATTATAATTTTAAGACAACAAAATTATATAATATTTAAACTAAGACAAATATAATGAAACTTGTTTATTTCAATGAAAATCAATGAAACCAAAGAAACAAAGAAATTTTCAGCTTCAAAATCCTTAAAATCATTTTATTCCGAATAAAACTTCCCAAATAAGTAACATTGAATAATTTTAATTAATACTCCCTCAAAAACTCATTCAAATATCCCATTGGATAAAAATTTATGTATATATGAAATTAATATTGGTTTCGAGTGTAGAAGAAGTGTGTAGTTGTAGGAGATATATTGAAATTTATTTTAATATATCATTGCCAAAAATCATGATCAATGATCTTGTATGTCAAATTTATAATTAATTTATTTAATATTTAAATAAATTATTGCCTAGGATTTGTTAATTTCTCCTTTGATGATTTCAGATTTTCCAAAAATACCCTTTCTAATTTCCTTCGTTACGTTGTGAGGATCCAAGAAAAGAATCCCTCTAGTGGTGATCCACATGTGCTCCAATGATCTTTGAGCAACATCACTCGATCTCTGGGTTCTAGTGTGGTGAATATAATTTCTTTCATTTTTCATTCCTGATTACTCATTCTTCAGTTTTGAATAAATCTCTCTTGCACTTCTCATTCTTAAGAGGGAGAGATAAAGAGGATTCAAAATAGAATTTATTGTGAACAATGATTCTCTATTTTTAGTTTTGGACACAACACAAAATCGACATAACCATCTATTTATAGTGTTTGGGTTTAGTATAAAATATTATTTAATTACATGATGTCCATCAAATAAAATTTAAAACCTTTAATAAAACTAATTCCATATAATAATAATATTATTATTTTGTGGTGCATGCCAACTTGCACAAATTTTTAAATAATATTTATCATCTTGTAAATAATTATTTATAACTAGACGTAGTGTGGGTATGTTAAAAATCCTTGATATCTATTGAATACTTGAATAAATATTTTTATTCATAAATAATCATTTCATTCACAGAACGAAAAATAATTATTTATTAAAAATTCAATAAAATAAATAAATATATTTTAATTCACATTCTGGTGAATAAAAATGTATTTAATTTATGAGATCAATAAAACATAAATAAAATTATTCCCCGGTCTTGATAATAACATATATTCTATTAATTAAATTCAAATAGAATTTCATTAAGATCAACATAAACACTTAGTGTGTGACCCTATAGGATTCATTCTCATTGGAATTAGGTGGGCTTTCCTAACATCCAGTATTATTATCTAGAAATGAGGTAAGGCAACCAAGAGAAATAACTTAATGTGATAATGATTAAAACCACATATGAATGCTCATTGTGTAATATAATCCATTTTTTTCAATATCTCACTAGGTAGGTTGACATCCATGTCACCAAACTATATACTCGATACATTGTGATTTTAATATCTAAAATAAAAACACCATTAAATAATGATTGTGGAATTTAATGTTAATATTATATTCTAATCAAAGGACCAAGGTATCAACTTCCATAAAGATGGAAGGGATAAATCATTTATCAACTTATTCATTAATGACATGTCACTCATGACACTCCCAACATATCTAACTCCACCATGAACTGTTGTCATCATGGTTTATGAAATACATCTAGGTATTCAAGTTGTAACATGAATTAATAATAATATTAATGTATAATACCATCACACATTCTCACAAATAGAAATGTATCATGACACCAAAACATAGGAAATTCCTACTAAAGGGGTTTTTCTCATAATCTTCCATTTTGGAGATAAACCAAGTGTGAACTTCATGATAAAAATCCTAATCTACTTATGAGTACTCACACGAGACATTCTTTGTACTATGTGTCCCATAATAGTATGATATCCAATAGCATAACATTATTTATGAATATCATCATAGTACATCAAGGTTCTCATCATAGCGGTGAACTATTATAACCTTATCAATGCTACATATACTTTAGGACATTATTACAATATAGTCATACAGAACAATGAACAATATGTAATAATAAGTTTAATTAATATTCAATGCATCAAATATACATGTATTCAAAATAAAAGTAGTTGGTCCTAGGATACCAACTCCAACAAACTCCCACTTGTACTAGAGAAAATTTCCTACGACCTTTAGTTTTTGAGACCACTCATGATATTCATGTTTCCATTGATTCAATACTTTAGTCTAGGGGTTTTCCACGTTGTCTTCAATGAAAATAATGTTCACTACAACTTCACCTATCTGAGAAAATTCCATCAAGAGATGATACTTCTGAATTATGTTCTTCATTTTCGAATGTAACCTTGGGTATTTTGAATAATCCACCACTATAGTATTATCACAATAGAGTGTGATATGATCTTTACTACTAGGTACCACAACCTCTTGGAAAAAGTTGAGCATCTATACTGCCTCTTTAGCTACCTCATTAGCCTCAATATACTCGGACTGTTAGAGTTTGTGTCCTAGAACCAAATATTTATACATTGATTACATGAATATTTAATTACATATTTTCCATTGTTCTTCATGACTATGATTTAATTATGTCATAGAGTATTTGTCGCATTGATAAGCTCAAAGCAGTTCCCCTCTATGATAAGAACCTTGAAGTGCTATGACAGTATTCTTAAATATAGTTTTGTAGTTGGATGACATACGATGTTGTGAAACATAGTATACATACCTTTATGTGAGATTACTTATAATAATATCATACTTCATCTCATGAAGTTCTCTCTTGGTAATCTCCAAGATGGTAGATTATGAGAATAGACCCGCCAGTAGAAATTCTGCATGTTTTAGTGTCATCAGATATTTCTATCTACAAGCCTATGTAATGGTCCTTAGACTTTAATATTATCATTAATATGTGTCAAATATCACACACATTGATTTACTGATGAAAACCATCATTCCATATGTTGGCAGGAAGTAGGGTACATTGGGTGCATCACGAATGACATGTTATTAATGGATAATTCAAGGATGAATTTTTACCTCCATTTATGGAAGTTAATATCTGGACCCTTTGATTAAAATATAACCATCACCCTAAATTCCATTCCCATGGTGTAATGATGAGTTTATTTCCTGCATTCAAATAATTATGTATCAAGAATACAGGTTGATGAAACTTTCATTATATGATGATATATTGTGACAAATGGATTATATTACAGAGTGAGAGTTCATATGTGGATGTCATCATTGTGACATTAATTTAATTCTCCTGGATTTCATGACCCATTTATAGATAGTAATATTGGACTTTAGGAAAGTCTTCCTAATGCCAATGACAAATAATACTAGAGGGTCACACACTAAGAGTTTCTAGTGTCCTTGATTAAATTCTATTTTAATTTAATTAATGGAATAAATATTATTCTGAAGACCAAGGAATAATTTTATTTAAGTTAAAATGATCACATAAATTAAACAAATATTTACTCAACAGATTGTATATAAAACATATTTATCTATTTTATTGAACATTTAATGAATATTTATGTACTATTTTTTAACTAAAAATAATTATTTAATAGAATAAAATATTTTATTTAGGTGTTCAGTAAATGGAAGTGGAGTTTGAACAGACCAAGATCGTTTCTATTGATAAATTATTTATTTACAACTTGATAAATAATTTTTATCCAATAGGGGAAAGAAATAATAATAATATTGTTATCATTATGTGGCACATGATTTCATTTATGGTTCCATTTTTTACAAGCTGGCAAACCACAAATAATGGAGTTGTCATTGTTATTATGTGGAATACGTTTTCTCTAATAGTTAAAGTAGAATTTAATTGTTGTTTTTCAATTAAACATTTTAACTGAAACCCCATGTCAATTAATAGGTAGGCACGTCTATTGTTCCAAACCTTGGTGAATTGAGAATTGTTGAGCCAAAAAGTTTCTCTCTCAACTCCTCTCATCTCTCCCTCTTAATAATGAGATAAGTTCTTCAAGACTGAAGAATTTGAAATCAAGAACAGTCGACACAAGACATTCGATTCACCACACTAGCACCTGGAGAATGAGTGACATTATTTAGATACCATTAAGGCACATGTGGATCACCGCTATAGGGATTCTACTTTGGATCCTCATGAGAACAATGGGGACAATCTAGAAGGGTCATTATAGAAAATCAATGATCATCAATGGAGAAAGCACCAATGACCCAGTTAGTTAATTTCTTTAGATATTAATAAATTAATTTTAAAAATTATGTGCAAGATCCTCTTTCTCGGATCCAACAATTTTTTTATCCTTTTGAAAATCATTGATTTTAATTCTTGGATACTAGAATTCATCATCGTATTAATCTTGGATCCGTCGTCTATTATGAAAAAATAAATGTTGCGCCCTCCCAACCTCCATGATTTCGCTATGTCTGGATCCTTTAAGTGGTATTAGAGCAGGATCATCATCACTTATAATTATTTAAAAAATTCATTGATGAGTTATTATTTAATAATTTATTTTTCCAATCCACTTTTAATCATTCTTGTAATCTGAATTTCGAGATATGTTCTTCCACTTTTTGTTTCTTTCATATCTAACAAAAATGAATAATTTTTTGATTAAAATAAAATCGAGGATCTCATCATGAGGCACCAACAATTCTGTCTAGGTAACATGAAAGTACACACTATTTATTCAGAGTTACACATAGTGTAATATTCCATACACTCTGTGTCTTCCAGATTATACACAGTGTAGTTTTGTTTCGTGTATCAGGAGTAATTCAGAAATTACTCAAGCTGTGTGCATTAATGAAACATGTTTTAGTAATTTCTTACACCGTGTATTGACCGGGACAGACTGGTGTAGAGTCAATTGGATTACACACCATGTGGACCACTTGAAATGGCGTATATTCCCTTCGGGTCAAGGGCCAAACTTTGTATCCCATACACGGCTAAGATGACCGGTAACCATGTAACCGAGAGAAAACATGGCATGTGGACCACTGAACATGCCATGTACTCTGAGATTTCCGAAGTATTCCTCACACACTGAGTCCCTAGGCATGTACTTCAGATAATATGGTGAAGGAAGTACCTACTATGTAGTTCGAAATACATGTTGTGAAGTATAAAAAATTAGGAATAATTAAAACATTAATGTTTGTGTAATGTTCAGAATTACATATCATGTAGATTTGAATGTGTTTTCACTATGTTACCTCTAAGGATATGGATGAGAATCTCAGGTAAATTCATAAAAGTATTAAGATAAAAGGATTGATTAATTAAAGATAATATTTAATCAATTCAATCCTGATTTATCTTAATAAGAATGACTAAATAATTTAATTCTAAGTTTATTACATACGTAATTCATTAAATGTATATGGATGATCAGGAGCTAGACCAGACCTTGGTATGTGATTGGTTTCCTTTTAATTTATTTTAAATTAAATTGTTGGTCTGCATGTCATCTATCCTCATTAATATATAGTGAATGTGTTCCCATGGTTTATTTTATGTAAACACCATTTTTACCCCTTGCCTACACATGAGTTAAAAAGAATATGTAATGGATTTAGCTCCCAATCTTGTAGAGGTGGTTCAAGTAAGGATCTGCAGTGAAACAAATCCAAGGAGATACAAAGGTGTACAGGTGGAAAGCTGTAGACATGAACCATAAATGGTTCAAGGTGTTTCTCCCCTAGTTTAGTAGTTAGTTTATCAACCACTAGATAAACTAACCATTATAAGAGCTCATAATAATTCCCATTATTTTATTTCTGTCAGTTGCATGGTTCTTTATTATGGATGTATTTTCATGACTACATAATTAATGGATTAACAAGCATACAAGATGGAACTAAAATAAACTAGCATTATGAATAAATATTTTCAAGACATGGTTAGTAACTTAAGTAAGATCCAATTAATATGAAAAGAATGTGATAAAGGTAATAAGGTAATTTACTCATAAGAGATAAATATATCTCAATAAAATATTAAGCTAGACTAAGCCTTCCATTACTTGAATAAGGGAAAGACTCAATAAAACTATGTGTTTGACCAACCATTTTTGGTACGCTTACTTTTATACATGAAGATCTTGTTAAGGATTTAGGTTTACTTAACCATTTTATATCAAGAGGAGTAGTCGTTGATAGACTTGGTGTAAATTTGGATTTAAGTGTTGAGGAAATCCAAGTTAGGATTTTAGGATTAGGGATTCCAATCAACAGATCAAGTAACTTCAATCCCTCAGTTGGAAAATACATACCAAACTAAATTCATTCAAATAGCTTTAAAAAACATTATTAGGGTTATGCGAAGGGGGATATGGATCCTTACCACTAGAATGTACTAGTAACTAGACATTCCGAGTTAAATAGTGAGGGACATTTAGAATTGTTAAAATAGTGGGAGACTAAATTAAATTAATTTATTATTTCTCATAAAATGTAATCAAGAAAATTTTAAGTATCTTATCTTTTAATTATAGAATAAAAATTAAAATCTCGTCAAACACATTATCCCTATGATCAATACTAGATAGTGGAAAATCCTTAAAAGTAGTAACTTCTAGGAATAGTTTAAAATCCTTCATGTATTTCTATGCCATGTTGATGGGCCTTGCTATAGGTTTTATTCCATTCGGTGGCTTCTTCCCCTAGATTCTCTCGCCCCTATTAATCGCTTCACCCTTCTCGGTGTTACTTATTTGGGTTTCAATCCCGAATTCCCCTTTCATCATATATCTATTAGGGTTTTATCCCCACTTTCCCTATTTTCATTCAAGGATGTGGTTTGTTTTCTTAGTGTTTCATCCCTAGTTATCTATTTCAAAAAATGGTTCTCTTAGGGTTTCATCCCCAGCCCCCCCCCCTTTCTCGGTCCATGGTGGTTCATGCTTCATGGATTTGTTCTAGATTTTTGTGTCATCATATTGTTCTGTACCCTCTCTTTTCCATTCCTCTCTACTCTGGATTCCTGTTTCTTTGCTCCCTCCCAGGTCGGTTGGGTGAGAAGGTTACTAATGGAAGTTTTGGGATGTGTATGAGGAGCAGTATGAGGTTCCGAGTGGTGCGAACAGTGGAAGATCTTTCCAGTTCTGTTGGCTCTTCTGGTTATGGTGCATGCGATGTTGGTTGGAGTCATCTCTGTGGAAGACTACATATTTTGGTTTTGATGTTCCGTGTTGATGTTGTTTCACGACGGTGATGATGGCCCATTTGGTTTTTTTCATTTTATTTCTTTTCTTTGGATGGATTTGTTGCGGATTGTTTTTGGAATGGTTTTATTGGGTTGGTTCCTAGTTGTTCCGATGAAGACTCTCTAGATTGTGGTTCTGATGAGGATGAAATTGTTGATGTTCATGATGGTTAATGGTGATGGATTATGAATACTACGATGGAGCACTCCGGTGATGGGGATTTTGGTGGGCCTCGTCGGCGTGGTGATGATGGGTAGGCGAAAGGAGATGTTTGAAGGGATATGTTGTCAAATCGAGGCAAGCACGGGGACTCAAGATTCATAAGAACCAAGATGGGTGATTATGTTTTTTGAAATTTTCAATTGGAAATTGAATTTTGTGGAATCTGGAATTGCTTTTGTTTTAAATGAAAGGTTTTCTGCTAATCCTCAAATGGCATTTTGAAAATGAAAAAAAAATCAATTTGGATGGTCCACCTACCTATGATGAGAGTGATAAAGATTTTTTGGTTTACGAGAAACATATGAATGATGTGGTCTACATTCAATTTTTGATGTTATTATCAATTTCTAGTGAACTCACAAAGTCTCATAAAAACATGTATTCCTATATCATGCTTGAGTGCCTTCGTGGTCTTCACCAGGAGAGAGAAAGAAATAAATGGTTTGATATCTATAGGGTACTCTTTCAGAGTAATCATGGAGAGGGTTCCATAACTAGGCCTCACGTAGTAAATAAAATTGGCTACATTGAGTGCCTGGAGGTTATAGGGTTTAAAATCCATGAAGAACTAGGTATTGATCTCATTCTCACATCACTCCCTCAGAGATTTTATATATTTTTAATGAATTCCAATATGAAAAACATTGAGAAGTCTCTACCAGATCTTTGTATCCTCATTCACCAAGTGGAAAAAGTTATGAAGTGTGAAAAACCTTTTTTTCCTTATGGTGAATAAGATGAAAGGGAAGGAAAAGATACTTAAGACCAAAGCTTCTTCACACCCATCCATGAAAAGGAAGATCAAAGAAGAGACAAGGGAACATGAATCTTTTTTTTGCATGTGGAAAGTATGGCCACTGTAAGAAAAAATATACCCATCCAAAGAATCAAGGGGAATATTTTGGTTCATTTTTTATTTGGTGAAATTTATTTATTTTTACAAATTGGGTATTAGATACAGTTTGTTTTTCTCACATATGTATCCAAATTCAAGAACCAAATAGATTAAAGAAAATTGACTGAGGGGAGGTAGAACTATGAGAAGAAAACAGATCTATACTTTATGTTGTATATGTTAGGTACTACTACCTCATGTTGACGATTAAGATGATCTTGGTGTTGATGTGTTGTTATTATGTTCTTTATGTAACCAAATGAAATTATTCTTGTATCAATACTAGATATAGATGGATATATTTTCATATTTGGAAATTAATTTTTCATCTTTTATAAAGATAAAATATGTTTTGGTAAGGAGTAATTATAAAACAGTCTTTACATGTTGTATTACACAAACCAAGTAATGGAAATCGATAACAAAATTACTTCACATGACTCATACCACACCCAAATTTGGCATCACAGGCTAGGTCATGTAAATGAAAAATTCTTGAAAAAATTACATCAAGAGGGATATTTAGATTCTTTCAAACTAAAACCACTTGGTGTATGTCAAACATGTCTACAAAGAAAAATGACCAAAACATCATTTAGTGTGAATGTTTAAAGAACCAATAAGCTTCTTGAATTGGTTCATACTAATGTGTGTGGACCATTTCCTATTGAATGACATGGTCAGTACTCATACTTCATTACTTTTACTAATTATTTTAGTAGATATAGATATATATACATAATGAGTTTTAAGTATAATTCTTTTGATAAGTTCAAGGAATAAAATAATGAAGGTGAGAACCATTGTGGTATGAATATTAAGAAACTTCACTCAGAACGAGGTGAAGAATATCTTAATCAAGACATCATTGATTACTTACAAGAGTTTGGGATCATATACCAACTCACTCCTCCTTACATGCCTCAGTGCAATAGTGTAATCCAAAGGAAGAACCTCACCTTGTCTAACATGGTGAGATCAATGATGAGTCATAAAAGTATTACATTATCCTTTTGGAGATATGTGTTATAAAAAACAACACACATCCTGAACCAAGTACCAACTAAATTGATAGATGGTATTCCATATGAGTTTTAGAGTTGAAGAAAATACATGTTTTCTAATTTTCATGTGTGGGGAATCGAAGCATTTATAAAGGCCTATTCAGGAAAAAAACTTGCACCCTAAGGAAAAAAGTGTACATTTATAGGATACCCTAATAAAAAAAAGGGAATTACCTATAAAATCCCTCATAAAAAAAGGTTATAGTGTAAAATACATGCCATATTCCTTGAGAGGGATCAAATATCAAAAATAAATTGTGGGAGTGAGATAGAATTCAATGAAGTCGATGCTCAATGCATACAAGAGTTAGTATAGTAGCAGATTCCATATAGCCCCATGGAAGAAGAATCTATTATTGAGATGCAAGAACCGTGTAGAAGTATAAGAGAGGTTAGAGAACCTAAATGATATGGTTATCTAGTCACTTAGGATGGTGACTCATTATTAGTTGATAATAATGATCATTTAACCTACAAGAAAGCAGTTAGAGAAGAATATGTTTCCAAGTGGAAAGAAGCCAAGAATTATGAAATGGATTCCATATACAAAAACGAAGTCTGTATTTTGATAGATCCTCTCGTATATGTAAATCTTGTGGGTTGAAAATGTGTATTCAAGAAGAAACTTGATATGGAATGACAAGTTAGTACCTATAAGGCATGACTGTTTGAAAAAGGGTTTAAACATCATCAAGGTATTGACTACAATGAAATATTTTCACCAGTTTCAATGTTGAAATCCATAACAATTATAATAGTCATTTTGTCTTACCATGACTATTGGATTAATAAAATATATGGCAAAACAACCTTCCTTAATGGGAACCTTCAAAAAGATGTCTATATGACACAACCTGAAGGGTTTGTGACTCAAATGTATACCAATAAGATATAAAAGTTGAAAAAAATCCATTTATTGATTAAAGAAAGAATTCAGGTTATAGAACATTCATTTTGATGAAGCCATAATGAAATTTGGTTTTATAATGAATGAAGGTAAGGCTTGTGTCTACAAATGGTTTAGTAGGAATGAATTCATTTTCATAATAGTATTTGTTGATGACATATTACTTACTAAAAAAAATTAGGTCTTAAAATCTATTAACAAATGGTTGAATAAATGATTCTCCATGAACGAATTGAGCAAGGTAGTATATATTCATAAGATCAAGATCCATATTGATAAATACAAGAGATTTATAGGCCTAAGTCAAAGCACATATATTGAAATAATATTGAAGAGATTGAGTATGGAACAATCCAAGATGTGATTGTTACCAGCATCACATGTCATTCATCTTTCGAAAAATATGTGTCCTAAGACACGTGAGGAAATAAAGTGAATGGAAATGATTCCATGTGCATCAGCAATTGGGTTAGTCATGTATCATATGCTATGTACTAGGCTGGATGTTTGCTAAACATTGAGTGTGATAGGAAGATATCAAGATGATCTAGGTGACCACCATTGGATGACAGTAAAGACTATCCTCAAGTATCTGAGGCGTACTAAGGATTTATTCCTGTTTTATGGAGGAGGTGTGAAACAAGTCATCAGAGGATATGTAGATGCTAGTATCTAGACTGATCAAGATTACATAAAGTCAAAAACAGGATACATTTTCACTTTTAATGGAGGTGTTTTTAGATGTAAGAGCTCAAAGAAATGTTTGTTCGCAGAATCTACAAAAGAGTTTGAGTATGTAAGAGATTATGAGGTAGCTAAAGAAGTAGTTTGGTTGTGGAGCTTAATCCAAGAGATGGATGTGGTTCCTAGAAGTAATGATCCCATCACACTCTATTGTGATAATAATGTCATGGTGGATCTCGAAAAGACACAAGTTTACATCAACGGACAAAGCACATACTTAGAAATTACTATCTCTTAAGAGATTTTTCTCATAGAGGTGAAGTTGCAGTGAGAAGCATTTCCATGGAAGACAACATGGATAACCCCTTGACTAAAGCCTTAGCTTAGCAGAAACATGATCATCATGTGAGGTCTATCAGAATGAAAGTCATAGGTAGATGGCTCTATTCTAAGTGAGAGTTTGTTATATTTGGTGTCCTAGAACCAATAGTTTGTACTTTGATTACATGAATATTTAATTAAATATTGTTTGTTGTTTTTCATGACTATGATGTAATTATGTCCTAGAGTATTTATCACATTGACATGGTTATAGTAGTTCCCGGCTATGATGAGAACCTTTAAGTGCTATGATAATATTCATAAATATAGTTATATAGCTAGATGACATACTATGATGGGAAACATAGTGTACAGACTGTCAGGTGAGAGTACTTGTAAGCAGATGAAACTTCTCTCATGAAGTTTGCACTTAGTAATCTCTAAGATGGGTGATTATGAGAACAAACCCACCAGTAGGAATTCTGCATGTTTTGGTGTCATTAGATATTCCTATCACCAAGCATATGTAATGGTCCTTAGACTTTAAGATTATCATTAATACATGTCACGACTCATGCACTTTGATTTACTGATGAAAACTGTCATGCCCTATGTTGGTGGGAAGTATGGTGCATTGGGTGTGTCATGAATGACATGTTCTTAATGGATAATTCTAGGAAGAATTTGTCCCTTCAATTTATTGAAGTTGATATTTTTTGCATTTCATTGAAATAGAACCTTTGACCTAAATTCCATGGATATTATGTAATGATAAGTTTATTTCTGGTAGTCAAAGAATGGTGTGTCCAGTGTATAGGTTAATGACACTATTATGAAACATGTTTGATGATATATTGTGATAAAGGGATTATATTACGCAATTACTGTTCATATGTGGATGTCTTCTTTGAGAATTTAAGTTAATTCTCTTTGATGCGTTGACCTATTTCTAGATAGTAATATTGGACATTAGGTAAGATTTCTTAATGTCAATGAGAAATAATTCCATACGGTCCCGTACTATCTGTTTCTAGTGGTCTCAATTAAATTCTATTTGAATTTAATTAATGGACTAAATATTATTCTCAATACCAAGTAATAATTTTTTTCAAGATAAAATGATTGCGTAAATTAAATAAATATTTATTCATCAGATTGTGAATAAAATTTATTTATTTATTTTATTGAAATTTTAATAAATATTTATTTACTAGTTTTTAAATAAAAATATGTATTTAAGAGAATAAAATATTGTATTTTGGTGTTCAGTAAATGGAATAGTAGTTTGAATGAAACTAAGCCCTGTCCATTTATAAATTTATTATTTGCAAGTCGGTAAATAATGTTTATCCAATTGAATTAAGAAATAATAATAATACTATTATCATTATGTGGCATAATATTTCATTTAAAGTTCCATTTTTCACAAGTTGTGCACCACAATTAATGTTGTTGTTATTGTAATTATATGTAATGGGTTTTCTCTAATAGTTATAATCACATTTAATTGATGTTTCACAATTACATATTGTAACTAAAACCCCATGTGGATTAATAGGTAGGTACGTCTATTATGCCAAACCCTAGTTAATTGAAAATTATTGAGCCAAACATTTTCTCTCTCGACCCATCACATATAACTCTCTCAAGAATGAGAGAAGTTCTTCAAGGCTGAAGAATGAGTCACAAATAATGATCGACGCAAGATAGTCGCTTTGTCATGCTAGCACTTGAAGAATGTGTGGCATTGTTTGAAGACGATTGGATCACGTGTGGATCACCACTAGTGGGATTCTAATTTGGATCCTCACGAGTGCAACAAAGACAATATAGAAGGGTCATTCCGAATGATCAACAATCATCAATGAAGAAAGTAGGAAAGACCCAGGTATTTAATTTCTTCAGAAATTAATAAATTAATTATAAACATGAGGTGAAAGATCCTCTTTATCAAATTTGGCGCTTTTATTCTATTTTTCTATATCTTTGATTTTAATCTATGGATACTGGCATTCATCATTTTATTGATCCCAGATTGATCATTGATTATGGAAAAAGAAAATTTGGGCCCTCCCAACCACCATGATTTTTCTTCTTCTAGATCCTTCACAGACTCTGCTGTATAATCTGCAACCACATACTACATTCAGATCTTCTAGCTCCCAAAACCTCCATTAAAAGTGATAATGTATCATGTTTGTGACTTCATGTCATCATGATCAAGTTGGAAACAAGAATATTCATATCTTTTGATTAATATTTCCTAATATCCTCAATAAACCATGGACATATCCTTAGTTTGAATTAGATACTTAAGGATAGTCTTAACTTCCATGCAATGGATACCACAAGGATTGACTAGATATTTTCATACCACACTTAATGCATAGGTGACATCTATCCTCATACATATCATAACACACATTAATGACCTAATCCCTGATGCGTATTTAATTCTTTCCATTCTCATTCTTTCCCCATGTGTTTGATGACACAATTTCCTAGGAATATGAATTCCATGTGATGTTGGAAGCAATCCTCTGTTGGATTGTTCAATACTAAATCTCTTCAGTATCTTTTCAATATATTTACTTTGACTTAGGCCAAGAAACCTCTTGGATATATCCTGATGGATCTTTATCCCAAGAATATATACTACCTCACCCAATACCTTCATAGATAAGAATTTATTAAACCACACATTAACAAACTGCAATACTAGTATTTTGTTTACAATGAGTACTATGTCATCAACATATACTATTAAGAAAATGAATGCACTCCCACTTAGCCATTTATAGACGCATAACTCACATTATTTATTTATGAAACCAGAATATGTTATATCCTCATAAAAATATATGTTCCATGATAAGGATGTTTTCTTTAATCTATAAATGGATCGTTTCAACTTTCATAATTTTTTGGAATCATTTGAGTCAAAAACCCTTCGATTTGTGTCATATAGACATCTTCCTGAAGGTTCTCGTTAATGAATGGAGTTTTGACATCCATTTTCCAAATATCATAATCATGTAAATCTGTAATGTAAATTAGAATTATAATATATTTCATCATTGAAACTAGTGAAATTTTTTCATCATTGTCAATGAATTGATGTATTTTAAACCCTTTTAGCAATAATTCATTCCTTATAGGTATTGAATTGTCCTTCCATGTCCATTTTCATCTTGAATACCCATTTAAAATCAATGGGATTTACATCTATTGAAGTGTTTGCAAAATTCAAGACCTGGTTTTGGTACATTGAATCCATTTTAGAATTCATGGCCTCATTCCTCATGGCATCATCAATGCCACTTAATGCTTCTTTGTAGGTTATAAGATCATTATTATCACCTAATAATGATTCATCATCCTTGATGACTAGAAAACTATACTGTTCTGATTATCTAACCTCTCTAGTACTCCTACACAATAATTGTGTCTCTAGAATAATTTATTTTTCCATGGGTATTTTTGAAATTTTTTCCTATACCAACTCTTATGTATATTGAGCTTGGAATTCATCTAAGTCTATCTCTCTCCCACTATCTCTTTTAGATATAATATCCTCCTCAAGAAATGTGGCACATCTTTCAACCAAAACCTTTTTATCTAATGTACTGTATAAGTAGTATCCCTTTTTTTCTTTGGGATATCGTATAAAAATAATTTTTTCCTCTGGGTGAAATATTTTTACCTGAATAAGCCTTATCAAACACTTTTCAACCCCAAACATAAAAGTAAGACAACCCTTGTTTCTTTCCATTCCATAATTGGTATGGTATACTATTTGTTACTTTAATTGGCACTTGGTTTTGTATGTATTCTAATATTTATAACACATATCCCCAAAAGGATAATTAAAGACTCACATGACTAATCATTGATATCACCAAGTTTAATAATGCGAGGTTCCTCCTTTTTCTTATACTATTCCATTGAATAATATAAGGAGGAGTGAGTTTAGATAATATCCCTAACTCCCACAAATAATCAATTAATTCTTGATTAAGATATTATCCACCATGGTCCAAGTGAAGATTCATAATCTTCTTACCAATATGGTTCATAACCTCATTTTTTTTACTCCTTAAATTTATCAAAATAATTTAACTTATACCTCAACAAGTAGATATATCTATATATACTAAAATTATTAGTAAAATTTATAAAGTATGAGTACCCACCCCTTGCCTCAATAAACAATTGTCCAAACACATTGGTATGAACCAAATCAAGAATCACTTTATCCATTTCACCTATCCCATTAAATTAGGATTTATTTATTTTTCCTTGTTAATGTGTGCTTCACACACCAGGTGGTTTTAGTTCAAAAGAAACTAAATATCCTTATTAATGTAATTTAGTCATGTATTCTACTTTTACATGACCTAGCCGATGATGCCAAATTCTGGTGTGGTATGAGTCATATGATGTAACTTTATTATTGATTTCCATTACTTGGTTCATGTAATCTAACATAGAAACACTGTTATTTAAATGTGCCTTACCATAACAAATGTTATGATTATAAAAGAAGCAATATTTATTCCAAAATTTGAAAATAAATTCATTTTTATCTAGTCTAGATATAAAAATAATGTTTTTTGTAACAGAAGGCACAAAATAACAACCCTTTAAAACCAAGATCATTCAGGTTTACAATGTGAGGTGGTAGTCCTTGATAGCCACACAAACAGGTTTTTCTTCAGTGGATTCTCATAGATCTACCTCTCCTTGGTCAATATTTCTATATCAACTTGGTTCATATATTTAAATACCTACATGACAACCAAAATCTGTATCTAATACCCTGTTTTTAGAAACATATGAATTTTACTTGATTAAAAAAGCACATGAAGCTTCCCCTTGATTATTTGGCTAGGTGTACTGTTTTCAAAGTGACCCTTATTTCCACAAGTGAAATAGTCAACATAATTTTCCCTTTCTTTCACATTTATGTTCCTCTTATTGGAATAACATAAAGAATATTTGGGATTAAAGCTCTTCAGTTTCCCTTTTCATTTTTTCACTATAAGGACATAAGTTTGTTCACTCTTCCTATCCTTATCTACATGGTTAGGGATAGTAAGAAGATATGGTAGAGAATTATAAATGTTGTTCATATTAAAATTTACTATAAATATAGAGAAGTTATGATGGAGTTATTCCATGATGAGATCAATTTCTAGTTCTTTAGGGAGTTTAAACCCTAGAACCTATTGGCACTCAATGTATCCAATGGGCTTGACTACATGAGGCCCATATTTGGAACCCTCTCTAAGATTTCATTGAAAGAGTGCCCTATAAATATCAAATTGTTCTTGTATAAACCTCTCTTGGTAAATACCATAGAGGTTCTCAAGAATTCTATACGCATCCATGTTTTAATGAGACTTCATGATTTAAATTTACATAGATGAAAGAATAGAACATTTAAAGTCAACTGCATCATTCATATTATTATCATAGTCTTGGAACTCTTCATCACTATAACCCTTAGTAGATGGATCAGGAATGGGGATTCTAGCTTACAATATTTTCATTCATGGTGCATCACAACCCAAAGGTGTATATATCATTCTTGAAAGTTACTTCCAGTTGGGAGGTTGTCTTTATCCAATATTGATCATAAGGATAATGTGGATTATGAGGTTTAAATTTTATTCTATAATTAAAATAGTAGATTTTTATTACTTTTCTTGATTACTAATTGGATGAGATATAATAAATTAATCGATTTTATGAAATCTTTCACTATTTGTTTAAAGTCCCAATATCCCTCACCATTGAACTTGGAATATCTAGTTGCTATGACAATCTAGTGGAAAGGATCCATATTTCTTTCCTTAATGATACCATATTCTTCCATGAAAACCATAAGATAGTAATTACATAGGTGGTATTCCCAACTATAGGCTTACAACTCCTTGATCCGTTGAGTGGATTTCCCTTTCCTAAAATAATATCCTGGATTTCCTCAACACTTGCTTCTAAATTTCTATTTAACATACTTTGTTTGTTAAACTCAATACAATTTCGGTTAAGTCAACACAAAACTCTCATGAGAACTCCCTAATAAAAATAAGTGTATAGAATTTGGCCATGTACTAAAGTTAGTTCTAGGGGTTCATTTCCAATCATGTAATGGAAGGATTAGTCTAAATTAATATTAGGTTGAGGTATTTTAATAAATTTATCCTTACATATTATCTTTTTTTATCCTTTACATGTCTTGTTAAGATTAATTGGATGTTACTTAATTAATAAACCATATTGGATAAAACATTTATGAATAATTCATTTATTTAGTTTCCATATTTTCATATTAATTTATTCATTTATGTGACTGTGGTCATGCATACATAAAATAAATAATCCATAGATAGAAATAAATAAATAAAATAAATAACCCAATCATGAGCTTATCTAATTGTTTATTTAATGAGTAGATATTAAATCAACCTATGACCTAGTGGAATAAATCTATTTGATGTTCATGGATTTAGTTACAACATCTCACCTATATATCTAGGTATCACCAAGCTGGCATCATCATGTATCCATCTTGAACTACCTCTACATGCCTTGGGATGCTCCATTAATTACAAGTATTTATTATTCACATGAAGGTGAGGGGAACCAAATGATTTGTTAAATGGTATTACATAAATATCATTGGACACGTAGGTCCTACATAATAATAGAGGGACGGATGAATGATAGGCCAACATTTAATTTAATATTAAATAATTTCAAACCCATATAATAAATTAAATTAAATAAATTCCAACACATACATAGGTCTTGTTCTGGCTCATGATCGACCATACATGCAATGAATATGAAAAAGTAACTGGCTAGAATTAATTTCTTTATTAATTATTTATTATTAAGATAAAAATGATAGAATTAATAAATTAATAAATCAATTAATTAATTCAATTCTATCTTAATGATCATATGAATTTAATTAGAGACACCCATCATTAATGACATTCATTGAAAATAAATAGTATATCAAAAAATGACATATTTATTATAAAAAAATAATTGACTATTTAATAATATTTTAAACCATTATTAAAATGTAAAACACATAATAGGCATAAATCAATAAATTATGGTTTTAAAACATGTAATTTTAATTTTAATGTAATTTAATTCAACCATTAATTAGGAGACTACACGACGTGTAAAATACAACTACATGCCATGTACCTAGGTTGTCATGTGTCTGAGTCACATGCATAGGGCTTCATCATGTTAACTCAGATGGACTACATGGTGTGTATATGCTAGATACATGTCATGTATCATCTTTGTGTGTGTCAGGTTGTCCCGATCAACACATGGTGTGCAATAAATGCCCCATATTTAAATAACTTCTTCCTACATCCAGGTACAATGTACATGGGTACACGGTGTGTATCTCCAACTACACGCCGTGTATCCCAGTTTTACAAGCCAAATATTTGGAACTCTCGATGGCATCTTTGGTCTTTTTTCATATGTTTTTAACCCATTAATAAAATGAAACACCAAATTAACATGATTAAAATGACGATAACATGTTAATTCAAATTGGAATAATGAAAAAATAACATGAAATGAAAATATAACCAAAATTGTGCAAAGATCAACAATTAAATATGACCCCTCTGATATCACATGTTGTTTTTTGGAATAGAGGAAACATGGTATGGTGGGTGATTTTTTCAATTTATTTTAATATCTCATTGTCGAAAACCATGAGAATGGAACTTGCACGTCAAATTTATAATTAATTTATTTAATCTCTGAAGAAATATATAATTGGGCTTAGGAACTTTATTCATTGATGATTGTTAATAATCCAAAAAGACCCTTTCAGATTGCCTTCATAAATTTATAAGGATATAAGGATAAAATCCCTCAAGTGGTGATCCACATGTGCTCCAATGATCTCCCAGCAACACTACTCGATCTCCAAGTGCTATTGAGGTGAATTGAATGTCTTTCATTGTTAGTTCTTGATATTCCGTTCTTCTATAATGATAAAATCCCTATTATGATCCTTTCCCTTGATTGGGAGAGATAAAGAGTTTTTGAGAGATAATTTTTCGTGTGTAACAATTCTATATTCTAAATTTTGGATGTAATACACAATAGACATAAAAATCTATTTATAGAGTTAGAGTTTCAGTTAAAATATTATTTAATTCAATATCATCCATTATATAACATTAAAAACCATTAATAAACCACACATGACATTGGAATAATAATATTATTATTTTTTGGTGCGTTCCAAGTTGTTCACATTGATATATAATATTTACCGACTTGTAAGTAATTATTTATCACCAGACACAGTCTTGGTCTGTTCAAACTCCTCGGTATTTATTGAATACTCGAATAAATATTTTCATTCATAAATAAATATTTCATTCACATACCGACGAATAAATATTAAATAATATAAAGATATTTTTATTCACATGATGATGAGTAAATATTTATTTAATTTATGTGATCAATAAAACTTGAATTAAATTATTCCTTAGTCTTAAGAGCGATATTTATTCCATTAATTAAATTCAAATAGAATTTAATATAGATTAATTAAAACACATAGTGTGAAAACCCTCTAGGATTATTTCTTATTGGAATTAGGAATTCTTGCTTAATGTCCAAGAAAACTATCTAAAAATGGGTCAAGGAACCAAAAAAGAAATAACTTAATGTCATAATGATGGAAACCACATGAAAATGATAATTGCGTCATATAGTTCCATTGTGCTGAAATTTCATCAAGAAGATTTCACATCGGTATCACCAACCTATATGCTCGATATGTATTTCTTTGAATATATGAAATAAACACATCATTACACCATTTAAAAGGAATTTAATGGGATGGTTCTATTCCTATAAAAGTGAAGAAATGTCAGCTTCCATAAAGATGGAAGGGGAGAATCCTTCCCTAACTTATCCATTAATGGAATGTCACTCATGATGCACCCAACGTATCCAAGTTATCTATAAATTGTTATTATCATGGTTTATAAAATACATATAATTACATAATTTGTAACATGAATTAATAATAATATTAAAGTCTAAGGACCACCCCACATGCTCATAGATAGGAATATCTGATGACACCAAAACATACAGAATTTATACTGGTGGGTTTGTTCTCGTAATCTCCCATCTTGGAGATTACCAAGTGAAAACTTCATGAGAAAAACTCTCATCTTCTTATGAGTACTCATAAATGACAATACATGTAGTATGTGTCCCATCATAGTACATTATCCCACCGTAGAACAATATTTAAGAATATTTCCATACTACATAAAGGCTCTCATCATAGCAGGGAACTGCAACGACCTTATCAATATGATGTATACTCTATGATATTATTACATTAGAGTAATATAGAACAATGAAAAATATGTAATAATAAGTTTTTTAAATATTCAATAAATCGAATATTTGGGCAATAAAAGTACATGTAGCTAGTCCAATGACACCAACTCCAACAATTAATAATCAGTTTAATATACACAAATTAGAATTTATTCAATAATAATTACTTTTCCTCACTTTAAAAATCCAATTTATAATTTAACTCAAGCGACAACCAACATCAAATATTTCATTAGAACATTTTATTGCATAATAAGAATCAATAAATAAATAATTTAACTATCATTTATACTAAAAAGTAATAGTTCTAGACATCACTATACATAGAAATAATAAAATTTAGACATATACATGAAAACTATAAATTTACATTAATAAAAAACATACAAACACTTAAAAGAAAAAAACAAAATAAATACTTAAAGTATCTGAAATCCATTTAAATAGAGAATATTATAAAAAATCACTAAAATGGTGTTATATTTTCAATATACTAATTAAAAAAATCAAATGAAATGACAACAATATATATTTTCCCCTTTATATATAAATAGATATGATTGAAACATTTCAAACTCAATTTGGTTATTAGAATATCTTTAAAACTTGGTTCGCCCAGAAGACGGATTTGGAAATTTAGAATGAGAATTTGGAAAAAAATACCTTACATAAAATAAATATTTTATAATAAAAATATTATATAAATATTTTTTTAAATGAGAATCCAATTAATCCTTAATAAAATGAGTATTAATTTTTAATTTTGTTGAGGTTTTCTAAATGAATAAAATTTAATGGTCATTACATATTACCATGGTTCACTATAGAGATTTAATTAATGGCCTAATGTTTATTTATACTAACTATATAAGTTATAAAAATATACTCACATCTATAGTAACTTCGAGTTCTTTATCACAGTCTATAAATTCATATAATGATTGAATACATTGTTTTTTCTATTCATATCCTTTAGAATCGGTAACATATAACAAATTAATTATTCATGTAGTAATATCAATGATATTTCCTTTTTCATTAACCCTAAAATTTCTAGGAAGATAAATTTTACATTCCATTCACACATTAGTCAACCATTTTATAAGTTTATAATGTTTAGGAAGTGGCCATGCACTGTCGTAGAAAGCATAGGGAGTGAATAAGTGGATGAGAACTGGTATGAGGTAGTGCTAGAGAGATCCTGGAATGGGGTGGCAGTAAGACTAGGAGGAAACCTATGGTCATGAAGTGGGTTAGAAACAAAAAAAAAACAAAACAGTGTGAACTGGAAGTCATCAGAGCAGGACCTATGGGAGTTATAGTAGTGTAAAATTTAGAATGCAAAGACCCACAATGAACGAACCGTGAGAAAACGATGAACGATGGTGGGGACTTCAACAGCAGAGCTCCTAAATGTGAAACCGCAAGACCATCGAGCCAAGATAAAGATGAATTATCACACACCACTAAACTCGAACAATCAGTCAACGAGAGAGGAGAAAAAACATACCTTAGATTTGAGACAATGATTTGTTTGATAGAAGATCGAGGGGGAGAAGTGATCGAGATGAACTTACGTGAGAGCTTGAACGATGTGATCAAAATCGGTTGGGTTAGGATTATTTTAAATGCCCAACGAGGGTTTACTCAATGCTTCCAAAAAAGGGCTAATAAAAAGTGGTTTTATCAGTGCTAAAATATTATGCATTGACCAAAGATGTCTTTATCATAACTTTTTTAGCACTGATAAAGATTTATAATTATAATTATAAATAAATATAAATATAATTATAATTATAATTATTTGTATATAATTATAAATATAATTAAATCATTATATATATTTATATAATTATATATACACATAATAAATATATATAAATATATTAAAAATATTCACAATTTAAATATATTTATTATAAGTTTATAATTATTTAAATATCTAATTATTTAGTTATAATTATATAAATACCTTCAAAAATTATATTTATTTATTTTCAATTATAAATATATAATTTTATAAATATAGTAAATATACATTTATAAATATTTTTATTAATAAATATATTTTTCAATATTTTTATAATTATTTAATTATATTTATAAATATATTTATATATATATATAATAAATATATATATATATATAGTAAATATATTCATTACTTAAATATATTTATTATAATATTATAATTAATTATTTATAATTATATAAAAAAATTAAAAAAATTATATCTATTTATTTATATTTATAAATATATAATTTTATAAATATAGTAAATATAAATTTATAATTTTATTTATTCATAAATATTTATTTAAAAATATTTTTTTACAATTATTAATGAATATATAATCTTAAATGCGTGAATATTAAAAATGAGTGAAATTGAATAATTAAAAATGAGTAGGATTTAAAAATATTCAAAATATTTATAATTTTTATTAACTATACAAATTATTAAAAAAAATATGGATATATATTAAAATGAAGATGAATACATATTTAAAATATTAAAACATAGTAAATAAATATGTATAAATAAATATTAGAAAATGATTAAATTTTAAAAATATTAAAAAAATATTAAAAATTAATAAATAATACTAGTTGTAATAAAAATAAAAATAAAGAAATTAAATTTACTAATTAAATATGTAATACATTAAATATATTATGTTACAAAATGAAATTATAAATTTAATCTTAAAATTTGAATAAATTACATAAATATTGGGTGTATGTGTTTCTATATAAGATTTTATTAATTACGTAAATATTTTTGGGTATGAAATTAATATATATATATATACAACCTTGATATATGTTAAATTGAATAATGAAATTATATAATATGTAGTGTCTATTAATGAAATAAATAATACTAAGAATGAATACATTTTGAAAAATGAATAACCATTATTAATTATATAGATGATTTAAAAAAATTAAAAATGAATATTTATATATGTTGAAATGGTAAGGAATACATAATAATTATTTAAATTAAAACCATATTAAAAACATTAAATATAAATGAATAAACATGTATAAACAAATATTCCAAATAGATAAAATTACAAACATATTGAACGAGGAAAAATTAAAAATGAATAAATTCCAAAAATATTAAAAAAAATAATTAAGATTATTGATGAATAAATAATATTAAAAATGAACTAATTTGATAAAAATATTAAAAAGTAATAAATAGTATATATTGACTAAAAATAGAAAAATTGATAAAATTTATTGTTCAGAAACATACTATACATTAAATATGTTATATTAATAAATATAATTCTAAAATGAATATTAGAAATTGAATAAATTATAGAAATGTTATGTGTGTGCGCATTGCATATAAGAATGAATTAATTATGTATATGTGCATGTGAAATCAATGTAACATGGGTTTTATATATGTTAAATGAAAAATCAAATGACATTAAATTTAATGTCCATTACTCGATAAAATTAGTCAATATTTTTAATTAATATTAAATTTTATTTTTAAACCAACTATCACAAAATATATGACTTATTTATGTAATCATAAATATTTTTTATTATATATATCATGTTTTTAGAAATATTATATATATATATATAGAAATATATATGACTAGATTTTTATATTAAAAATATTAAATATATGAATGAATAATTATGTATAAAAACCATTAAAAATGAATAAGACATTAATATTTTTTTAATTATTAAATTTTATTCATTGTCTATATTATATTTAATATATATTATTTATTACTATTTATAAATAACACACACATATATATATTAAATTTATTCACTTTTATTACTAATTATTTCATTAATGTTTTTTTTAATAATTTTGTAATTTATAGATTTTTAATTTTTTGGATTAATTATTATAGTTTATTATTTTTTATATATCTATATTTAATATATAATATTAATTAATATTTATAATTTATATATATGTATATTATATTTATTCATTTTTATTAATAATTATTTAATTAATAATTAAATTAATATTTTTAAATTTAATAATTAAATAATTTTTATTTATTTAATTATTTCAATTTATTCATTTTATAAATATATATTTAATGTATAATATTTTCTAATATTTATAATATATATATATATATATATAATTATTTTGAAATTATTTAATTAATATATGATTTAATTTATTCAATTTTAATTTTTGTTTGTTTAAATATTTAAATTTATTTAAAATTTTTAATACTTGTATTATTTTATTTTTATTGATATATATATAAAATGGGGGGAATGGTTCATATGGGTAGGTGGGTCGGTCCACGTATAGACTTAGATGGGGGGAGGTGGGCCAGGTTGTGTGGGACCCGACCGTATCTATGCGGGTGGGCTAAAGTCCATGAGAAGCAGAGGGTGGTCGAAGGCCCACACGGTCCCATGCATATAGGCCCAAGCCAATATGGGTGCGTGCGGAGAGTGTATGGGGGAGCTCATCTCCCACAACAAGCTTCTGACCTTGGGACGTGGTAGAATCATATATAAAGACACGGTCGAACACAAATTATTTCGATGTGGGAATCACACATGTGATCGAGAACTTTATTAGTGATTGTAAATGCTAATACTATATAATGCACATTTTTTAATTCTAGTAAGATGTTCCTAAGCTTCTTTATATAAGTTATTCAGAAGTTGTGTAAGTTCCCAATTTCTAAAGGAATGATTTTGGAGTGAGAGTAAGGTATGGGTGGAGAATTTTGATAAAATGGATTTTGGGTTTTGTAAGATGCAGATGAAGAATTACCTTCTGCTAAAGGACTTTCACCTCATGTTGACTAGAGCCAAGCTAGAAGTAATGAAAATTGAATAATTTGAGAGGATGGATAATAAATCACTCATGTTAATGCGAACATTACTTTCCATGTACATGGAATATGACATCTAGAAAGTGAAAACAACATTATAACTCATGAAGACCCTCAACTAAATTTATGGGAATCCCACATCAATGAACAAATTATTCTTATTAAGAATACTATTCAATATGAGAATGTAGGGAGGTAAGTCATCTTCCAATCATATTAATGAATTCAATGTCATTAGAAGTGTCATGTTCACTAGGTCAAATAACCTGAGGGGGGGTGAATCAGGGAATGGAAAATTAAAACTTTATCCCTTTTCAATATTCTTTTGTTGTTAGAAAAAACTCAATTCTATCTTCCTCTCATAGCAATATATAACCTGATATGAAATCATGCACAAGACACAACAATTTTTACTTGGTTCACCCTCACTGAGCTACGTTTAAGGGGCATACAATAGCAATGTGTCGATGTACATAATTCACTAAGTCTTACAACCAATAATGAGTACAATGTTCAGGCCAGATCTTCTATGACCAGGCTCACTACCATTACAATGTTTAGGGTCTGCTCACTACATTCCCAATGATCACTTCCTATACCTCTTTCTCTGGCTTATTGCCAGTAGAAAGGTTCACCGTCTTTCTCTTCCTTCACTCACTACTCTTGTAAAGGAATCCACACAAAGTTTATTGACTTTTATGTCAAACACAATTTATAATCATGTAGATCCCTTCATATTCATGACTTCCTATATCCTCAACTATAGGTAGATTCTCTTTTGATGTTCCTTTTTCACCCGTAGATGAAGTCCACTTTCCCGAGTACTACTAGGTAGCAGAAAATATTTTTTACAAACAGATTTGAAGCTTTCACAAGCTTCCTTGTGAAAATTGTGAACCACATTCTCCTCCACGAACTGTGTATCGGGTATGGTATGCAAACAGCCACCTCTGCTAACTACTGCCTCTTCCGCGAACCTCCTCTATCTATAGACGACCTTTGCCTTCTCTATTGCGTACTCCCTCTGTGTACCGACTCCATGAACCTCCTTGGAGAACTAACCTCTGTCCGCGAATTGTTATCTATTTTTGAACTACCTTCGTGAACTGCTATCATAAACCACATGTTCTTCTTTCATGTACCATGTCCTTTGTGGGTTATAGTTATCTGCAAAAAATCTCAATAGAAACTCTTCCACACGAACCACTTCAGCCTTCACAAACCTCCCTTCATGAACTTCTGTCGGTCTTTGCCAAAGTATTTGATCAAAAATATGTTCTCTAATGACATTTGATCTCACCAGTAATCGGTGGGATTATCAATTCTTATATAGGAAAATATACACGCAAAATTTTTTAATCTAAGATTTACCAAATATTCAATCCAGCCTTCACCGCGTGTTGTTCCTTCTGTTGTCGCGAACCACAAGCCATCCATAAACCATTTTTCATACACTACCCACGTACTACCTTTTCTCCTACATAGTTGATCTCCTCCACTGACGTCAAGCTATCCACATACTACACTTCCTTCTACCATAACCCATTTTCGGTTTCGCGAACCGCTCTGGCGTACTATTCCCACCACTCTGCATACCATTCCTAGAACATTGTACGCAATCCATGAATTGTGGTACATGGTTCTTTGGAAAACACCCACCATTATCTTTCCTTATCATCCATCTTTGTCAACAATCACAACCACACCTAGAAAATTTCAAGGGGACACCTTGAGAGATTTTTTCCCAACAGTCTCCCCCTTTGGGTTTGTTGACCACTCTTCTCATAACACTTATTTTTATTTTGATATCTCATAAAATCTCCCTCCATCTTAAACCATCATTCACTTCATGTGATTAAGATAGCGATCAAGGATTTACTCAACACATACTCTAGACCACATGATCCATGATCGGCATGTGAAACAAGAGTATAATGAAATTTTTATCAATGAATCACTTTATTGTGAATAACAAATTAATGATACTATACTGATACACTGATACCAATGAATTTCTTTTATCATGAACCTCATCTGTCGTGATATATAATATTTGATCGATCTCTTCTAGCATTGTCAGATTTAATACTCCCCTTAAGTTACAGCTCCTCCAATAGATTCATCTCAGCTAAAAATCCCCCTATCTCACTGATCCACTTAACATCTTCTCCCTGTGTCTTCTCTACCGCTGGAATAGTCATACTTTCTCCCCCTTTGTCAACGAACCCGAAAGACACTTCAAGGTTGTTTACAATAGGGTAAATAACCCATATTCACACATTAGGGACAATCGCATCATCCCTTGGGGAGAGGGGGACCCACATCCACACTTTTTCAAGTGTGGGTATTCGAATGGACTCCCATAACTAGTCGATTCCTTTAAAACACTTCTTTAGGCAAGGCCTTCGTAAGAATATTTGGAACTTGTTGTTCTGTAGGAACATACTCCAAATTCACAATCCCTTGCTCCACCTTCTCTTTGATAAAATGATATTTGATTTCAGTTTTCTTGGTCCTTGAGTGATGGAATGAATTTTTGATAAGATTTTTGGCACACTAATTATCACAATGGATTATGATTAGATATTTAACTTCAATTCCCATATCTTCAAGTTGTTGATTCATCTACAATAGTAGTGTGCAAGCATGAGTAGACAAAATGTGTTCAGATTCTATGGTGCTTAATGAAATGAAATCTTGTTTCTTTCTCAACCAAGAAATACACAACCCTCTAAGATAAAAGGCACCTCCAGATGTAGATTTATTATCATCTACTGATCTGGCCCAATCCGCATCTGTATATCCTAAAAACCGTGGTTGAGTTTTTCCACTATACATTAAACTAGAATCCATTGTTCCCTTTATATACTAAAGTATTATTTTTTACATCAATAATGTGGCTCTCCTTTGGATTGCTTTGATACCTTGCTACTTGGAATTTGGGAAATACAATATCAATCCTTGTCGCTATTAGGTACAACAGACTTCCAATGATTTTCCAATATTTTGTGATATTAACTGCCTTGCCTTCATCATCCCATGACAACTTCAATCAGGTAGCAACCAGATTCTTCATTTATTTGAAATTATCCATTACAAACCTTCTCAAAACCTCCTTGGAATATTTAGATTGAGAAATAAAAGTGTCATTTATTCCTTTCATCACTTGTAATCCATGGAAAAATGGCATCTCACCAATCATCGACATTTCAAACTCACTTTTTCATGAATTCAGAAAGCTGTCTACATTGTGCTTCATTTGATCCACCAAATATTAAGTCATCAACATAAACTATAACCATCATACTTTTACTATTTTAATTATTGAAATACAAATTGTAATCAACTCCACTACGCTGAAAACCATGCTTATTTAGAAACTGATTGAGCCTCGATTACCATTATCTTGGTGCTTTCTTCAGACCACATAATGCCTTCTTTAGCTGACAGAATCTTTTCTCATCTTAATTAAGGAGAAAACCATCTGTCTTATCAATGTAAACTTCTTCTTCTCGAACTCTATTCATAAATGATGACTTGACATCCATCTAAAAAAACCTTAATTTTTTTTGTACTAATATATACAAGAATAATCTGATTGTCTTTAGCCTTACAATAGGTGAAAATGTCTCGTCAATATCAATACCCTCTATCTCGGAGTACCCGTTGCACACCGATCGTGTTTTTTTTCGAATCACAACACCATATTCATTCATTTTATTGCAATGGACCCATTTTATCCCTATGAAATTCTTATCTTCTGGTCTTGAAATAATCTCCCATGTCATATTATTCTCAATTTGGTCAAGCTTTTCATTAATGCATTGAACCCAATTCTCATATCTAGCTGCTTCATCAAAACATTTAGGTTCCACCATTGATAAGTATGATTCTTGTTGTACAGTCTTCATCCTCCTTGTCCGCACTAGTGCTATCTGATCACCAATTATGTTCTGTCTTTCAATTTCAGCTCTTCTTGCTGGTATTTGGATAGATACTAATTTATTCTCATCAACTGAGTCTTCTTCTAAATCTACCTTGGGAGATGGAGTGTCTCCCGATCTGATCATCTCTTCATCACTATCCTCCTGAGTCTGATCAAGTAATTAGTGAATATTTTGTTAATTTTCTATTATAGTCACATCATGGCTTTCAACTATCTTCCAAGATTCTTATTGAAGTATTTATATGCTTTTCTTTTCTTTGAGTAGCTAATAAATATCCCATCATCCCCATGGGATTCAAATTTCCAATGTTTCTCCATATTGAGATTGAAACATTTACTTCTGAATATTTGAAATTACTTCAATGATGACTTCTTTCCAAACCATAACTCCTAAAGAGTCGTCTCCTCTTTTAGACAAAGTAATGATCAATTTGAATTGTATACTGCTGTTATTACTGCTTCTTTCTAAAATTTCTCTAGAAGGTATTTTTTAATAAGCATTGTTCTATCTATATTATTGATAATATGATTTCTTCTCTCAACTACTCCATTCATGTTGTGGAGTTATTACTAATGAAACTTGATGCGTTATCCCATGTTTTTAGAGATAATCCTTTAGTTGGCTATTTGTAAACTCAGTTCCATTATATTTTCGAATTGTTCAGATTTTCTGACCAATAATCTTTTCACATTCCCATCAATATCTTATAATGAAATTAATCACTTCAGATTTGTGGGTGATTATTGAAACCCGTGCCATTTTTTTATAGTCATCAATGAAGAGAACATAATATCTCCTACATCAATAGATCTCCGTGAAATTGTCCCACACACATCAATATACATCAACTAAAGCAATCTTTTTTACTTTTTATCCTTTTTCATATATGTATTTCGAATGATCTTCACCTATTAGAAGGCATCACACATATGAGTATGATCACATGATAATCTTTGGAGATTTCAAGCTGCATCATATTTCACTAGATCTTCAAAGGAACCTTGGCTTATGTGACCAAGATGCTTATGCCATAACTTGTTTTCTTCATCTTTGGATATAAATCACATATCTTCTTCCCCAATAATGAGGTATAGATTTCCTTTCGTATGATTTACTTGAAACACAAAAGCACCATCATTTTAAATGATGATATATAATTTCTTAGAAAAACTTATGTCATGTCCTAATTCACACAATTGACTAACTCTAAGAATGTCATGACTAATCCCCTCAACAACCAAGACATTTTCTCATCTCATGTCTTTTCCTCCAAACATAGCTTTTCCTGAACCAATAATTTTCAATCCCTCATAATTACCAAATATTACAATACCTTCTTTATCATATGATATTTTGGTCATTATATATTTATTTCCTGTCATATGGAAAGTGCATCCACTATAAGTGATTTATATCCCAGTGTAATCTGATGCCTTGAATGCAATTTCTGAAACCACTTCCTACTCTACCATTTTATTTTGGACCCAAGTATTGGACTTCATATCTGACATGGAATCATAATCTTGATCTTTCTCAGTATATGATGATCCAACATCAACCTACAGAGCTTGAAATTGATTTTGAATTTTCAACTCTCTTGAAGAAACATTTGGATGCTTCTTATGGACAAATTTAGTCTGCCTTGGAACATTCCTCTAAATTGTTGATGTGCAATAACTTTCTTTATGCCTAAGTCCTTTTCACCTGAAATAATGACCATCAAATGATGACATGAAATTTTGAGCACTATACAACAAACATTGTTGGTCTTGTTCCCTTTGGTACCTATTTTCTATGGAACATACATTTTGAGAATGTCCCATTTTACCAAAACAATAGAATCTTATATGAGGTACATTCTTATGTGGCAATAATGCACCACTATTTGCTCCTTGGGTTCTCTGAATCTTTTGATTCTTCTTCATACACAAGTCATTCTTCAATCTTGGAGTGGGGTGCTTGTGGTATGACTTGAACCATAACTTCTCTCTATTTTAGATCAAGCCTCACACCAGCCTTATTAATTAGATTTAATTATTGCTTATGTTTTTATGGACCATTCTTCTCAAATATCATCTTAACTATTTCATGTATGATCTCTTTTCCTGATGTTGAACTGAGAGTTAGTAGTTTCTCTTTATCACCCATTGTTCTTCACATACTAATGACTTCCTCTTCTAGTTGTTCGATATGTTTGATTTGATCATTTCCAGTTTTAGAAAAAATATAAATTTATATTTTCTGTTCTTCAAGATTGAGTTTTTACTCAACCACCTTTTCTGAGTCTTCTAGAATTGAAGACCTCATATTTTCAATTTTTTCATTCAGATTAGAATTCTCTTCTACCTGCTGTTACATAAAGAGTTTGGCTTCACAAAAAACATTGTTATATTTCATTGTTTTGGCTCTCAAAATATCTACCTATTCAAGGGAATCTTCTAATAAATACTAAAGGTCAAATCTTCCTTCAATTTCTCCATGTTCATTGCCACTTTCCTCTCCCATTAATGAATTTCTGACAACTACCACCAAAGAATCTATTTTATGATCCTTACAGTCCTCTAACTCTTCTACCTTGGATTCTTCTATACATTCATCATATTTTGAAAGAATATTCTTATTTTTTAAGAACATTTTCCTTTTACTTATCCTCCCTTTCTCATTTGATGAATACTTATTTTGGGTAATTTTATTATTTTCTTCATTTTCATCATCAATCTTCTAAGGAAACTTTGCTGGAAAAAGCCCAATCCTTCTGCATTGAAAGCATGCAAATGGATGTTTACCCTTGAAATTCACTTTTCCCCTTTATAGATTGGAGGAGAGTAATGACATGAAATCTTCTATATTGTCCTTTTTAGGGAAATCTTAAATAAGGAGATTTGTTATGTCCTTGAATTACACTTATTTAGGCGTCCCCTTTTCCACTATATCATTATCATTGTTTCTCATTTCATATGCTACAAGGGTACTATGTAGGTTATATAGTGTCATCTCTTTCAGGTATTTATCTTCCAAAACAGAGACATTCATATTAAATAGCAGTGGAAGATTTCTCAAGATATGTTTCACAATATTTACATCTTCAATTACTTCTCCAAGACCCTGCATGTCTTCTATAATAATATTTTTATTTTTGAAGAATGAATCAACAATATCATTGGGATTCATTCTAAGATCCTCATAATTGTTCCATAGAACTTACTCCTTTGCTTCTTAGACTTTTTTCACCCACATAAATGTTTAAAAAAATTTCCCACATTGCATTTGATGTTTTACAGGACATCACCTTCGTATAAATTACATTTTATAGGGCTCCCATAAAGAATTGATCCCTTTAACATTAGTATCTAATTCCCTTCATTCAGCTTCAAATAGATCACTACTATTAATTTCAGCAAATATTTCATGCATAGTTGCTGTGAAGACATTCATCCCTACTAATCATAAGTAGTGTTGAATCTGATTTTTCTATAGTTGAAAATTATTTCTGTTAATTATCATAATTCATTAATGATTCACCCCTCAATTTCTTTTTCTTAAGGGAGAACCACTGACTTTAAACCATTCTCTTTGATACCAATTGTCCGGTCTACTAGGTCGAATAACCTGAGGGGGTGAATTAGGGTATGACAGATTAATACATTCCCCCTTTTGGATCATGTTTCATTGCTATACAAAACTCAATTATCAATTCCTCCCATAGTAATAAATAATTAGATATGAAATCATCCACATGACACAACAACTTTTATTTGGTTCACCCTCATCGGGCTACGTCTAAGGAGTATACAATGACAATTTTCTGATCTACCAAATTCACTATGGATCATAGTTAACAATGAGTTCAATTTTCAGGATAGATCTTCTATGACCAGGCTCGCTGCCTTTAAAAATTTTAGGGTCTGCTCACTGCATTCCAAGGGGTCACTCTCTATGAATCTTTATCTAGCTCACTTCTGGTGTAAAGTGTCACCGTCTTCCTCTTCCTTTGCTCACTTATCTTGGTAAGGAATTCACACATATTTTATCGACATGTACATCAAACACAGTTTATGGATATGTAGGTCCCTTAATTTAAATGAATTCATGCATCCTAAACCATAGGTAGATGATCTTTTAATCTTTCTTTTTCACCCATAGATAAAGTCCACTTTCCCAAGTACTACTAGGTACCGGAAAATATGTTTTGAAAACTGATTTGAATATTTAGAAAGCTTCCTTGTGAAAATCACAAACCACCTGTTACTCTTCATACTGTGTACCGGGTATGGAACACAAACTGCCAACTCCGCATACTACTGCCTCTTTAATGAAACCCCTCTATCTGCGGACTAAATCTACCTTCGTTGTTGAGTACCGCCTCTGCATACCGACTCCATGAACCTCCTCAAAGAGCTACCCTCTATTCGTGAATTATTCTCTATTCATAGTCTACATTTTCATACTGCTACCATGTACCATTCCTACTTGTTCCATTTACCGCATCCTTTGCGGGTAACAGTTCTCTACAAAAACTCTCAGCGGAATCTCTTCAAAGTGAACCACTACAGCCTTCATGAACCTCTATTCATGAAAATAATTTGTTCATTTCAAAAAACCCAGATAAAAAAGATGTACTATAATGATTTTTTATCTCACCAGTAATTAGTGGGATTATCTATTCTTATATAGGAAAAGATACCAGAAAAATCTGTTAATCTAAGATTTACCAAATCATCAATCCAGCCTTCACCACGTACCAATCCTTCTGCTGTCGTGAATCACAATCCACCTATGAACCATTTTTCATACTCATTCTATGTATAGCCTTTGCTCCTATGTGATTGATCTCCTCCACCGATGTCAAGAAATCTATATACAACACCACCTTTTACCATGAACCATTTTTTGTTTCGTGAACCACTCCAGCGTACCATTCCCACCGCTCTGCATACCATTCCCGGAACATGGTATGTGGTCCATGAATTGTAGTATATGGTTCTCATCCTTTACCAATTTTCTTAAAAAAAATTCATACCGTTCAATCCAATGAAGAAAAAATTCCTTTTCCCACATCAAACTCTCTATTTTGAGGCCCAAAAATTTGGAAAACACTAGGAAACAATGCCACCTTAAAAATTTGTCTTCAAAAAACACCAGTCATTCTCATTCCTGGTCATTCGGGTTTATCAGAAAACACAACCACACCCAAAACATTCTGAGGGTACACCTTGATGGATTTTTTCCCAATAAGAAGTCTGTTGAATTTGATAAAGGAAACCTTCAGAGACCTGGTTTGGGTGATGTTTTTTACTCTCTTCTCTTTTAAAATCATGGGATATGAATTTGACCAATCTTAGTAATTCAAGTGGAAATATTGACATAAATATCATAGATTTTAGTGACATGATCTTGAATGTTGAGATTCATTAGAAATATATCCATTCATATTTTTGAAACACATACACTAAAGAAGGGTGTATACATACTTATAGATAGAAAAGTCATCGAAAGGGAAAAGAAAAGTGGAGACATAATAGAAGTAGCTCGAATGATGGGTTTCTATTGTGCTGGATAAGTGTGAGAAAAGGACACCTCATGAAATATTTAAAAAAAATTAGGGAGAAATATAGAATATATGATTTTGGTATTGGTTTTGTGAATCCTGTATCAGAATATAGGATCCACTTGATCTTAATTGCCACTAGTTCAGTGGTGTCTTGGGTAATATACTCTAGAGATTCATTCCACTCAACATTTGAGAGAGGGAGTACAAATAATTATACTTACATAATATTGGAAAATGTATATCTTTTGGAGAATACGGCTCTCAAGATAGCAGAGAAGGGAAATGTTTTAGTTCAGATAAGGAATGAAAGGATGTTGGAGTAAAATGACATGTGACACATCCTAGGGTTAAGGAAGAACTTAATTTCTATTAGATAACTTAATAATTCAGGTTACCCAACCTATTTTGAAGATGGTGTGTATAAAATTTCATGTGGCTCTATGGTCATGAAGATAGGATTGAAGGCTATAAACCTCTATCACATGGGATCACTAGAAGGAGTAATTCATGATAGATAGTTAACTTCCATAATGTTATGGAATGACCATCTAGGTTACCTCAGTGGGAAGGGGATGGAGATACCTATTGAAAAAGTATTTTTGTGGGATGAAAGTATTGATTATAAAATGTGTGAGGTTTGAATATTTATAAAGAGATGGAAGGTGTCCTTATGAATGGAATGGAAATCACCAAAGCACCTAAAGATGTAGTTGGTTTTCACAGATGATTGGGCACAAACTTTGGTGTGTTCTCATAGAGGATCACTATTTTATGTTACTTTATTTCATGATTCCACACAAACTGTATAGTAATACTTTTTAAGGAACAAGTCTAAGGTGTTAGATAATTTTATCTAACAGTCAGACATGGTGGAGAAAGAGATCATTTAAAAATTTAAGTGCTTATAGTTGGACAGTGGTGGGGAGTATGGAAGTATGTGGTTTCATTGGTTTTCCTGGTGGAAGAGAATTTGGTTTGAAAATACTATTCATGGGAATTTGAAACAAAATGAAGTTGCAGAAAAAATGAATAAGACTTTTGTAGATAATATAAGAAGTATGTGAATTCACATATGGATCATCAAGGTATTTTGGGTAGAAGCTGTGAATTGTACCAAATACACAACCAATTGGAGTACATAGCTATTTGAAAAAAATCTTATTGAGAAATATTAGTCTACAAGAAAGGTATATTTCAACCACCTCAAAGTCTTTAGAGTACTCACCTATGGTCATACAGATTACAAGGAATGAGATAAGTTAGAGGCCATGTCTTGAGAATTTCAATTTATTGGATATAGAAATGAAGAGTTTGGTTTTCAACATTATGATAATGAATCTCAAAAGTTCTTTAGAAGTCAAAAATGAAATCTTAAATGAGGTGATTCCTTAGATGGATCATGACTTAGTGGAATGTTTTGATAATACATAGGTATCATCGAAAGAAAACGTTCATCTGGATAGACATTGAGAATTTAGGGACTCATTGGAAAATCCAATGAGCATTATAGTATAGGATACCCCAGACGATTCAAAGGTGTTATTGAAATAAGGGGGTCATGTTTCTATGTTGTTTCCCTTGTCAAATGTACCATAGATTTCAAGAATTACATAATCTTTAGCACTATAAGTTATAATTATATAAGTTTCGATACTTTAAGGAACTAAACTATAGATACAACTATAGAGATCTAATAGAGAGATTTTTCCAATGCAATTGTATGGTGAAAGTTTACACTGTTTACTTATAATAAAAAATAGAGATTCTGAGTCCCCAGAATAAGTGAGGAGTTTAAAAGGCTATGAATATTGGGATTTATCCATGATGGATGAACTTGATTCTCACTATGTTTATATAATATGAGAGCTAATAGAGAATATTACTGAGATGAAATTATTACAAAACAAATGGGATTATCGGATGAAAAAAGAGGAAAATAGTCAAAGGGGGTACAGATCAAGACTGGTCAGGAATGGTTTTTAGAAAATAGAATGTATGGATTTATGAAATATATTTTCACTAGTAGTTAAGAACATGAATATATAAATGGTGTTGAGTATGGTTTCATCGCGAGGGCTTTATATGGAATAGTTAAATGCGAAGATAAAATTTCATCATAGGGACTGAAATGGATAAATTTAAATAGAGAAACTAGATGGTTTCGAAGTTCACCAGATCTAGGGACTTTTGTTACAACTAAAACATAACCTTTATGATCTAATGTAATCAACAAGGAATTATAATAGTATGTTTAACAATTTCATGAAATAGTGAAAGCTCATTCAATGAAATGAAGAACATTCTTGTTACTAGAAAGATTTTGAAGAAGGTATTTGGATCATTTAACTACTATATGTCAATGATATGTTGATTTTAGGTCTTGAAAATAAAAGGATTTATGTGATAAAGGCTAATTTTTCTATACGTTTTGAGATTAAGGACATGGTCTAGTGAAGTGGATTATAGGGATAACGATCATAAAGAACATAAGTTCTTGTACTTTGTTCTTGACTCAGGTAAACTATATCTACAATATAGTGGAGATATTTGGTATTAAATAGGAAAATATTGTTTCCACATGCCTTGATGGACACTTTAAGCTAAATAAAAGGAAATCATCATGAATAAAAAATAAGCTCGGGTACTAAGTGAAGGTTCAATATGAATTACATATCAAAAGTTTAATTTACACCATATTTTTTTCTCATATCGACATTAAAAAAGTATTGGGTGTTTCTAATAGATTTATATTAAACCCTAAAAGATAGAATTGTGAGGCTTTGAAAAGGATACTTTAGTAATTAAAATGTTCTAAGAGCATGAAACTTTCATTCAAAATGGATGAGACATTGAAAGGTTTTGTAGACTGGAACATTAGTGGATATCTAGATATACAAAAGAGTACTTTAAAATATGTGATCACTTTTGGAAGAATAACATTGTTATGAATGCCAAAGATTAAACCAGTTGTCACACTTTCAACAATGAAAGTAGAGTTTGTCACATTGAAAGAAGCAGGGAAGGAATTGGTTTGGTTGAAATGTTTTATAGAGGATCTCAAAAGAATACTGAATGTTATAATACTTTTTTTTGATTCACAAATCATGTTTCACATGGTATAAAATATGATATTTCATTCTCAAATGAAGTTCATACAACTGAATTACAACTTCATCGAAAGATTTTTAGAGGATGGAGTGTTAAAATAATGTAAGATAAACGGAGTTCATAATCTATCATATATATTGATTAAGGCTACATCTAATGAATTAATATGGTATTTGTGTTCCTCAATTGGACTTGGATGACCAAACATCATGGTTAGGGAACCATGTATCTTTTTAACATAACTTTAAGAGAAAGAAGGAAGTATATAGAAGAAGAAAGTGGACTTAGTTGTAATCTAAAGAAAATAATATCACGTGGTAGATTGTTGGGATCAATTCATTTTAGGATCATTATTCTAGCTAAGGAAGCTAAGAACATTGGGTTAATAATATCTAGTGTCTTAATTTATTTCAACCAAATGAAATTATGTAATGGAAGTGTCAAGACTAAATATATTCAAAATTTATAAACGATAGGTTGGAAGTTGTCGGGGAAATCAATCCATTAGAAAATGGTTCACAGAATGATTATCCAGCTGGTATATCATATGTTATTTTCAAAAGTGGGAATAGTATATTGGTAGAGTAGGTTTTGGTAGTGAGAGACTTTGACCAAATGGAGGATATTCTAAAAAGATCGAATTAGGTGGATGGAAACTCCAAAATATTGTAAGGCGGTAGATACCCAAATCACTGGCTAGGAACCACTCTATTAGTAAGGTGTGATCACTTGGTGATGGATAATTTTTTATTGTGATCAATAATTTTTAACAAAAATACATATACTCCCTTTGTTTACTTGTGAATCATTATAACTAATAGTTCTTTTCCATTCCTTATTGAGGTTTTACATTGCAATGAGGTGACTTGGGTGCTATTTTACTTCCACGATCTAGTCATTATAGTGTGTGGTTTGTCCCATAGATTTATTTCCTATGTTAAAATTTCTAGTGTTTTATCATCTAATGGTTTAACCAAATTATGATTTTAAGCTAATATTCTATACCTAGATTACTCTAATATTTCCCCAATAATCCTACCAAAAATATATTGTCAGAATTTTTGCAGACTTGGGAATAAATTAAACTACCAATACCTAAAGTATATGATATGGATTTCATTTGTTCTCATTCTAAATCATTTTTAAGGATTTGATTCATATCAAAATTTTCACCCTTAATGGGTGTTATACTTGGTGCATAGTCTTTCATATGAAATTTCTCTAAAACTATATTAATACTAGTTTCTTATAAAATACTATAATTCCACTCAGTCTATCTCTAAAAATATTTAATCCACTAAAATAAGATGCATTTCCCATTTCTTTGATGTCAATGCTTTTTTAGAGAAACTTTTTTATCTATATCGAAAACCCATATCAATTGCAGCAAGTAAAATTTCATATACATATCAAATAAGAAAACACATTTCACTCCCACTCACCTTATGGTATTCACATTGGTCCATAATGTTTTATTTTAAACCAAATGAAGTAATTATATCATGAAATTATAAATATGACTATTAGGATTCTTGTTTTAAAACATAGATTGACCTTTTAATCATAAACAATAATTACTCACCATTACTTGAGAGGAATCTTTTTGGTTGTTTTATGTAAAACTAATAGAAAAATTCCATCTTGATTTTTTTCAAGGTTTTTGGGTTTTTGTGTTTTTTTAAAATACCATTCGAAAAAAATATAGGGTGTTTGTGGAAAAATAAGGCTGAAAAAGTGGTTTTAGAAGCATTGAGAGGTAATTATGAATTACATAGAAAATTGGAAAATGAAGGATTTTGGTGAAAAAGCTATGTGACCACATAGGAGTAATGTGACATATGAATATTTGTAGGATGTTCTTAGCTAGTGGATCTCAAAATTGTAATATGTTAGGGATGTCACACAGGAGGTACATAGAGCCAAATTAAATCATGGTGAAGGAAATTTATAAAAGGAGGAGTTTTTGTGTTGGAGTTTCATGTGAACTCATTAGAAGTTTGTATCAGAATGGTTTTCTCAAAGGATAAGTGTGATAGAGCATATTTATTTGTGTTTAAGAGGTGTTGATTGTACACATACTACGAAGGACATTCAATATGCCATGAATCAAAGGAACATCATATACAAAGCAATTTTCAGGAAGTGATAAATAATAAATTTATGATTATTGGATTTATTGGTTTTATTTTCCTACATAAAGATCCTCTAATCACTTCATTTGGTAGAGTGAAAATTAAATTGAAAGATCATCATTGGGAAATTCCAAAAATTCAGAAATCAATTCAAAGAGTACAATATTCCATAAAGGGCAACAGTGGAAATCCATACAAAAATCATGAAACATGAACATGGTTCATGAGGTACTATGTGAAGGAGTTATACACATAAGCGCTTTTTGTAGGGACCAGTTCATAAGGGACCTCATGTAAATCCATTAATGTGGGACATGTGTAAATTAAGAGGTTTCATGAAGGATTATCATAGTGAATCAGAGTTCATAGAGGCACTATCATGATATGTGGAAGAGGTTCTAGGATAATATAATGAAGATAAGATAGTTGACACACAACTCATAGGGAGGTACAAAAGATTATTTATTTTCTAATTCATTACAGAGATTGAACAGGGTCGTCTCATTTTAGGATCTTTACAATAAGTCAATCCTTAATTTATAATTTACATAAATTACTTCCTTTTTTATTATTTTATTCAAATAATGAAATTTTGTGTTTCTAAAATAGTAAATTTAAATTCAATATAAAATAATGTTATGCAAAACTAAACTAAATGAGGATGCAACAAAATTAATGCAGGTTAGATGAAAGGTCTTGGTCCTAGGGTTTGGTTACATGAGTTATTTCATTATATATTATTTCTTTAAATTCAATTTGATTATTTATTTATGAATCCTAATTAATGAATTAATTTTCATTCAATTATTGAATGTGTAGTTTTAGCATCCCTAAGAAACCATTTTGGAACAGAAAACCCCACCTCCTCTAATATCCTAGTATGGTAACACCTCAATAGAGAATGAAATTCCTAAATGACCTTGATCCATTATATGATGTTTCATCCTTTCAGGCATCCTTAACTCCACTATATTAAGAATTTACTAAAATTAATAGAGGGAAAATAACAAAATCAAATAAAATATATGAATTATAGATTTTTCCCATGGTGGAAGACAAATAAACCTATGAAACTCTCTCCCATTTACCAGAAATAGTATCCAAACATTAATAATTTAGAGTGCAATAATTAATAATTCTATAAACCTCCCCATAGAAAAGCCTAGGGTTAGTCTCTTTCCATTGTTGAGTGAAAGTGATCAAGGTATAAATACATGAGAGAGGGGTATAGTGAAATTGGTATTATAATAATAATGGGGAACACTAGAATTAAAATAATGAATGGGTGTTACATTGTGAAAGAAACTAAAAATAAAAATAGTAAATTAAAACCTAAACAATATCAGCCTAAATTCCCAACATAGAGAAAAATCCATATAATGGATGATCCCTTTCAATCCACCCATAGACTTATTTTTATAGGATTCAATACACCCTCATGACATCATAATTTCCAAATAAATAAGTCTCTTATGGTCCTGGTACATAATAGAGTTATAAAGGCGAGTATCGATATTAAATTATGAGAAATGGATGTTTCTGGACCTAGAATATTGTTTTACAACATAAAATTTATTTTCACCACATAAATTATAACGAACTAATCCAGGCTGCCATTCATTTCAGTACCTAACTCAGTCAGCCACATGGGCCAAAGGGAATTCCGGATCCCCACGAGCTAGCAACTAGTTCCTTGAAATCACAAGAAACCATTTGGGAATGATTTCCCCAAAAAAAGAGATAAAAAAAGTGGAAGACATAAATGTAAGTTCTAAAATAAAATAATCATTCATAATATATAAAAAGATACCTATAAAGAAATTTATACAATAGAAAAGAAAGATAGAGTTACCTCTATTGGACTTCACAGGTCACCACCACCCAACTCACCCCACAATCATGATGATCAAACAAGATCCAATAGAGAACCTGAATCTTTGAATGATATAGGCAAGAGATAAAATCCTCATAGGTCACCAAAATTATTTGAGACTATGAAATATGTTTAATAGATAAATTCATCAATTCTAGTTTGAAAATAAATATATAAATTAAGATTTATATATATTCGACATTTGTAAATCAAAATATAACCACAATACACCTTCAAATAATTTCCTTTGTTTTCAAAAACCAAACACATCTATTTTGAAAAACAAATCCAAAGGCCTAATCCATTTCTAAAATTCACATGCATATTTTTCATTTAAAAAAACACATATGTTTTATTTAAATGAAACAAACCATTTAAAAACATTCCTCAACACGAAGACAACATTTAAACCAAAATATCTATTTTAAAATATATTTAAATAAACCATAAAGGAGTCTTAAAATTAAAAACAAATTTTCCAACATCTTTGAAAACTCACTTTTCCAAATAAAACAGCTCAACACAGTCATAGTGTTTAGGGACAATAAAGTAGGAACCAATAATCACATGTATATAATAATGAAAAATAAACAAGAACGGTGCCACAACAATGAAAGTACAAAAGATGATAAAAAATTTAATGGATCTAAGTCCCTTTAATCATTAACTATGTAATCAAATGTGTCATGGGATTTACTCTAGGACTGTTGATGTGATTATGTCTTAAACTCACTCAAATGGACCAACTTGCAGGCATACATTGCATCCAAACAACAACCCATCTGAGTATCCTGCACCAGCCTTATCAGATTGCACACCCCATCATGCACTATTTAACACTTGAGGTCCCACTAGTTGGGTTTAGATCCTTAGTGTAGTAGATATTCAGAATCTTAGATAGTATCTGGGTTCCAATGACCAATACAAATTAAGTGAGTCATAACACAAATAATACAATTCTAACAAACAAGGCACAACCCTAACTACACTCACCCCTTACACCTAATGATTAATATCTTGGAATATATTACATAAAATCATAACATAAATTAGAACATTCCCAAACAATGGGAGAAACAAGCATCACATAATTATCAAAACCCACACAAGGGTTATATAAAAAAGGTAAAACCAAAGGGTGGCTCTCAAAAATACCATTTAAAAACAAAAAGTTCCAACAATGAATGGAACACAAAAACATGAATTGGAATACCAATCCCCCTTTCACCTTTCATAAAACATCAGTTAAAACATTTTAAGAGCTTAAATAAAACCAACTGTTTCATTAAAATTTTAAAAGAAACCCTTCAACAAGGGTTTTCCTCTTTAAGTAACAAAACAAGGCCAAATACCAACTCATTTATTTCAAAAAAATTTAAATGATCCACTATAACATATTCATGAGGGGTGAATTACACACAGATTTCAAATAGTCATTTTAAATCTAAAAAAGAACCCCATTATCCAAATCATTTCAAGGTCAACACCTCATTTTAAAATCAAATTACCTTCAAAACAAAGTGTTTCCCGCTTGGAAAAATAAACTTAGATTAAAATGTAATAAACACCATGAAAATAATTTCAAAATACCCTCAGTCATTTCAAAAAAGCATAACATATTTAAACATTCAATTTCAAGAAAGAAAACATGGAACTCACAGTAAAAATGATTCATGTCAAGAACAAAATACCAAGAAATGATTTCAAAACACCAAGGAGATATTACATATATTTATACTTTCATAGAAAGTTAATTTAGAAAGTATAAGCACATTTGAATTCCAAAATGAAACAAACTACCTAGTAACACCAACCTCAAAGAGAAGAAGACTAAGAAGAAGAACCTCTAATGCACATATTCCTCTCAATATGAGGTAATATGCATACGGAGGTCTATATATATATACACACATACCTATTCAAATGTGTGAAAGTCTTCAAGGAGACACAAAACATTCTAAATGACCAAAGAAGAAACTATAAATTTCCCAAATCCCCTAATTAATATTTGTATATAAAGAAATATTAGAATAAAACCTACCTCTAATGGTGGAGGGAAAACCGAAATGGATTTAAAAACTTCACCTTTGATAGTGGAAGAAAAAAATTCATGAAGCCTAACTGATAGACCCATAAAATTCCCTAACAATAAAATAAATACCAAAAAATTGGGTCAACCCTTGACCTATGAGTCAACTGACCAAAGAGGGAAAATAGAAAAATGAAAAATGATATAATAATAAAGGGGGATTGAAGTATATACCTTACCTTGGTGATACAATCAAGAAACCAATAGAAAATATATGAAATTACCATGAAGAGGTGAGATTGGGAGAGGGGTGGAAAAAATATGGAGGTAGAGGTGAGGGGATTGTCACATGAAACCAAGGAGGAGGGGATAAAATAGTAAGGGAGAGAATAAAAAAGGGTAATAATATATTTTTTTTAAAAACAAGACACGGTGCATAGTTTAGGTGCAAAATTTAACAAACTATGAACCAACTATGTTGTCCCCACTGGAAAAGCAAAAGACACCCCCATAATTACCCCTAGGAGGAAACCTAGTATTCAAAAATCTCGTGCCTCACTCCTAACACACTCAAAACACCAAATAGAATCTATGTATATCTACACAGTTTGAAAAACCATGCGAAGGTAATGAAAAATGACATTGTCAAAATGATATACCCAACCACACACTTGCTGCTCTAACATCCCAGACCCGGATGCCACCCAATAGTGCCCCAAGACTGGTTGTCCACATAGCCTCAAGAAAATCATCCCAAATGCCAGAGGATGCCCACTAGAAGTGAGGGACTATGTGAGTCATTGGGGAGACTATTTTCTCATTACCAGATTTTTTTACAATAGAATTCAAATACATTCAATAGAGAAAGAATATAAATAAGAAAAAAACTGGAAATTAAAACAAGACAAGAATATATAACAATCTATAAACGCCACATACTCAATGATGCAGATGATACATGTATCTAAAAACAACTAGAATACGTACACATAAATACAATACAATGAAAGTACCCAAAAAAAGATAAAAAAATTATCGTAGCATTGCAAGCCTTATCTTGATTCCATTCTCCTCGAATCCAAAGAAATTATAAATATCCAATGTGAGGGAACTTTCCCATCTTATAACCTACAACCATGTAATCTTTTTGGGTTCCCAAGGAGGTCCAAATAGGTTCTGAGATAAACATCTTAGTAGGTAACCACCCAAACATCTATATAGTTCTAAGTAGTATAAAGTAGTATTCTAAAAAAGTTTGAGTAAGAAGATTTCCAAATTAAGGTTCCATAGAACATATCCACTATAAGAAAGTGAAACCCAATAGACTTTTGACGATCCCTACAAGAAAGGTGTCAACTCCTAACAAGGTAGCTATAAGTAATGTAAACAAGAAACATGACCTTGTCGTACATCCATCCATATCTAGTCCACATGACCTTGCCATATAAAGAACCTTGATCAAAGTCCCATGACCTTGATGTATAATGAAGTGTATCATAATTTCCATGGCCTATCCATATAATTAATTGTAGACCACAAAGGGCCAGATCCAAGGTGTAAAGGACTAAGTCATCCTCATCGAGCCCCAAGAGAATCATTATTGATACTTGGTGTAGGAACTAGTTGGGCTCTTAGGTGAATGTATACCAAAATGTCCTACATGATTCCAAGTAATCAAAATCCAATGGGTAGAAAAGTACAAGGCATCCCAAAGAATCAATACCCAAGTGTAATACTCTGCCCAAGGCATCTGCAACTGCATTCCAGATCTATGGGGAACTATCCATGGCATCTAAACAATCATCCAACCATTTCATTAAATTTAATGAAACTAAATCTATACGATTCTACCCACTTATATAATCAAATAAATTTAATTCCTTTAAATTCCAATAAATTAGTATACCCACTCATTTAACACGTTACAACCAAATCAACTCATGAGTATACAAAATCATGTAGTTCATTACCATTTAATCAAGTCACATGGGTATACCCACTCATTTATCACTATTTTCCATTAAAAAACATGGGTTTACCCACTAATTAATCACAATTCACTTTGATAGTATTTAATGTGTATACCCACTAATGTAAACAATTAAACATTTAACATAACTCATTTAATCAACTCAACATTTAACCAATTTATAGTTCAACAATTTTATAACAAGGTATTGGAGGAAAAAACTATCTCCTATTTGATCCGTTCTACTCATTACATTTATAATTGGCTTCCTACAATTTGGAATACACAAAACACACCCCTTGGGTTGTTTAAAATGTGTAATCAATGAATTTTCATAAGGTGTACCCCATGAGTGAATTTGGTTTGGGAACTGGGTACCATCACATCATAATGGATCCTATGGGAATCCCTAATAGGTCTGATTACATATATTTAAAGTAACCTAATCAAAATTGGGTCCATAATAGAAATTATAAAGGGTGGCATAATAGCTGATAGCTCTAAAAAGCACCAACAACTGAAAGAAATGAATATACCACCTACCTCAACTCGACAGTACAATGCTCATCCAATATTGAGTCCTGATTCATCCTGATTTAGGAAAAATTTTAATAATAGAAGAATAATGGAAAATTAGGGAATATGATCCTAATATTAAATACCACACTTGATTTCCAGAATAATCAAGAAAGGATAAAAAGGAATGTATGTCTTACTGATGGGGATCTGATGAGACAAACCACACTCGAATCAGAGATCATTCAGAGAGTGGATCTGAAATTGACATGTATAATACTTTGAGAGAGTCAATAGATTCTCACTTCTATGTGTTGAAAGTTTAGAATGAATTATATTTTAAAAAAATTCTTAATTTAATTAAACATTATAAAATTCCAAAAATTACAGGGGCTACATAATTTACCTTCATGTTTTTTCTAACCCTACGTAAACTATGCACAATTTAATGTTGGCCAAGGGGAACTCAAATGGTTTACCCACATGGTTTAAAAATGATGCGTTAACCATGAAAAAATCCTATTTCCTGTTATAAAAAAATCATAGTCCTATTTTCATGGGTGTGAACCTTTTCATGCATACTTTCCTCAAACCATGCGACATGTATTCCCCCTCTGTCCAACCTTGCATAGTTTAGACAAACCATGCCACCTTCCCCACACAGTTTGTACTAACTGTGTGCTTGGCCTTTTTCAGCCCAAAACCTGGTTCCAATATCAAAAGAATCCCCAAAAACCCCCAAAACACTCGTGATCAATTTGGGTACTCATATAAGGCCATATTTAATAATTCAAACCAAAATAAAATAAGGGATTCATACCTCATATGAAAACCGAGGTTCTTACAATCTCTCCCTTATAGTAATTCATCTCCAATTTTCCCTTTGTAGGGTGGTCAAGATTCTTCTAAGAACAAATAGGGCCACTGAGCACATACAACATCCTCTTGATCAGATGTATCATCCTGTAAATGGTCATGCTGCTATAACACCCATAATAGAAGAAATGACTATCCTCGTAGAACCTTTTTGGTCTTGTAAATGATATGAATCGAATTCTCCTCAAAGGATTCATCAATATATAACTCAAAAACTTTGGGATGAAAAGCTTGAGACAAGTCCAAATGATAGAGGCACAATTGAGATATTTGGAAGACATCATTCATGGATAAGTACCTCTAAGGTAACTACAACTGATAGGCTACCAACCCAAATCTCTCCAAAACATCAAATGAGATGAAATATCATGGTGTAAGCATACCTTGTCTCCTAATCCATATATGTACCAACCTCAGTGAAACATACAAAAAGACTCGATCCTCGACCTTGAACTCTAGAGGTCGTTTTCGGCGATCGACGTAATATTTATGATGAAACTGTGTTGTATCCATCCACTTTTGAATCAAATAAACCTTCTCAGAAGTCTCTTGCATGAGACACAATCATAGTAATGTAGTCTCCCCTACCTATAGCTAGCATAGGGGTAATTGGAATGACCTACAATACAAAGCCTCATAATATTCAATATGTATAGTCTCCTGATAACTATTATTATAGGTGAAATCAACAAGGGGAATGTGCTTCTCCCAATAGCCCCTAAAATTTAGGACACATTCTCATTGCATGTCCTCTAGCACCTATATCATACTCTCTGACTAGACATTAGTTTTAGGGTGGAATGTTATGATATGAAACTCCTGTGTACCCAGATCCCTATGAAAAATCTTCTATAAATGTGACATAAATAGGTAATACCTATTCAAAATGATAGTGTGTGGGATCCCATTAAGTCGTACTATCTCATAGATGTACAACCATCCAAGCTCATAAAAACTGAAGTTATCCTTCACCAGTAAGAACTAAGAAACCTTCATGAGCCTGTAAATAAGAACCCATAAAGCATTGTTACCTCAAGGTGACCTGGGTAACCCAGTCACTAAATCCAATGTGACATCATCCCATTTCCACTTCATAATAGGTAACTACTATAAAATTTTTGATGGTCACTGGTGTTCAGACTTCATCTACTGATAGGTGGAACACCTCATAAAAAACCATCTACCTATCTTTTCTTACATGACCACCTGTACTAATGGTGCAATTAATGGTACATCTATGTGACTCTAGGATCAACTACCCAAGAAGAAGCATGAAACTACCACATTAGCTCCTCGCATATGTCCACTAGAACCCAAACACATCCTTGGATACATAGGATCTCATCCTCGCCTACTGTCCAACCAGGAGGTGGGTCCTCACCTGCCACACTCTCTCATAGGACTAGTTCATCAGAATATGATTGTTGCCTCATCCTTACTCTATCTAGTAGGGTATAGGTCATAAATAAGAATGATACATATGTCTACCCCTGGCTTCCGTGCACCTCTATATGCATTAAAAAACACCATAATCTTCCACACACTATTATCATGCTATACTACCTATATCTACATCCTATTACATAGTGAATCAGCCACTGTATTTCCTTCATCAGGCATGTAAGAAATCTCAATTTGAAATAACTATAGGTACTATACCCATCTATGCTACCTTAGATATATATCACGCTATGTAAAAATATAATTGAGGCTTTTCTGGTCCATGTACACCACAAAATGCTCTCCTAGTAAATAGTGTCTCTAATAGTGAAATGTTTGAACAATCATAGCATGCTCTAGATCGTGTTTCGGGTAATTCCACTTGTGTGGCCTCAGCTACTGAGAATCATATGCCACAGTCTTATCCCCCAACATCATCTCTTCTCCCGAACCAATACCTGATACGTTATAGTACACAATGTATCTCTTACCATGTTTTGGAAATATTAGTATTGGTACTAAATTCATCCTTACTTTAAGCTCTTTAAAGGATGTATCGCAAAAATTTTACCATACAAACTTCACACCCTTATTAGTTAAGCCCATCAACGAAACTTATAAGTGTGAGAAGTCCTGTATGAAATGCATGTAGTAACTAGATATCCCCAATAAACTCTATATATTAAAAATATTCTTCGAATGTTCTCAAGAAACCACATCTTTCACCTTTTATGAGTCCACTGATACTCCTGTCTCCAAGAATATGTGATCTAGGAAGTGAATCACATCTATCCAAAAGTAGAACTTTGTGAGCTAAGCATATAACTGATTCTATCTTAATTTAATCAAAATGATCTCAATATGGATGGCATGGTCATGTCAATTATGAGAATACATCCAGATATCATCCATGAAAACTACCACAAAAGAGTCTATGTAAGGATGAAACACTCAGTTCATCAATGCCATGAAACCATAGGTGCTTTCGTAAGACCGAATGACATAACCAGATACTCATATAGACTTTACCTACTATGAAAGGTTGTACAAGGTATGTCTATATCTTGAACATGTATCCAGTGATATCCTAACCTCAAATCAATTTTTGAGCACACTTGGTATCCTCGAAGTAGACAAAAAATATCATCTATCTATGGAAAGGGATATCAGTTTTTTAATGTATACTAGTTTGGTTTTTGGTAATCCACACATAGCTGAAGGGTACCTTCCAACTATTTCACTAAAAGGACGGATGAACCCCACAGATAAGTACTGGTTCAAATAAACCCCTTTACCTCCAAATCCAATAGTTGCCTCTTGATCTCCTATAACTCTTTTTTAGCCATCCAATAAGGAGGAATAGATACTGATGCAGCTCCTCGAACTAGATTGATGGTTAAATCAACATATATCTTTGGAGGTATAAAGGAAAAAGTCATTAGAAACGGCATCCCATAGGTGATAAACTACCGGAGGAAATCCCATTCACCCTTTTCAGTATACACTACACCTTATGGTGATGTGAAATTCACCGTCCAGCGAAAGCAGTCAATATAATCTTGGTAATCTACTAGCCATTCCTTCTTGAGAATGACTTCAAAACCTATCATCACAAATAAATATAGATCCCAGACAAAGTGACACCTTCCAACCTCAAGGGGAACTCCTTCATGGGTGTACACCCTCTGTTCTAATCCCCAATGGAGTGTCGAGTGTCGTAACACTTTCATAATACAGAATAGTAAGCCCAAGGCTTTTCAACACTAGTGAAGATATAAAACTATGTGATGTAACTATATCAAAAAATATTATATGAAATAGTATATGATACTAGGATCATACCTCTCACTTTAGATGACCTGACACCCTGATCCTCAGTGGTAGGCTAAACAGAATAGAGATGGACTCTACCATGACCCTGTGATACAACCTTACTACCCAGAGTAGGCCCACTCTAATGTCTTGGAATAACTAGTGTCTGATTTCCTCTATCATGACCACCCCTACCTCAGCTTGACCGGATATCACTTCTTCATCTCCCTTACTAATGCAGATATGGGGATCCTTCTCCTGAACCGGGTGTCAGATTTAACCCCCTACCACTCATAAATGTAGGAAACGTCCTGAAAAAATGCTACATGTGGCCTATCCTGTCGCAAGCTCAAAACTCAACTGGATCATGGACACACTGACTCTTCATATGGCCTCACCCACCATAATGATGACAAAACACTGAGCTACCTGCACTCATATATTAACTCGAACTCATCTCATAGAGAGCCTCAAAAAATAACTTACTTTTTGAAGATGTTGAACCAATAGTTCGAGAAACAACATTTCCCTACTCTACACCCCCAGATTCCCTCAGGTTATACTCCGCAATCAACACATGATTCACAATCTCAAGGATAGATATGAATCTGAACATATTGACCTGAGATTTTATAGCATGTCTGAGACCTTATTCAAAGAATCTCACTCTCAATAGCTCATAAGAAAGGTACATTAGTGAAAAATGTTGTAGCTCTTTAAAGCATGCTGAGCACTCTATAACTGTCATTGTGCCCTACTCCAGTTGCATTAACTCACAAGCCTTCTCTACCCATAGAGTTTTAGGATAAAAGTATTCATTGAAGTGGGTATGAAAATATGTCAAACCCATATCTCGCAGCCCATTAGCCTAGTTTAGAACATCCCACTAATGCTTTTCGGCTCAAGAGAGCATGTATGTTTTAAGATTTACCCTCTTCTTAGGAGGTATCTCAAGATACTCAAATATAAAAAAATTCATCTCTTGCCACACTTCATCAGCCTATGGACCACCAACCCCCAAAAATGTTGGAGGATTCTGCTATTGGAACACCCACATTAGCTCATCCATAGACAATGTAGGCTACGGTACTCCCTAAAAATCCTGCATATAGCGAAAGAAACCCTCATGGAACTATGCCTCTGAACTTTTTTTCGAAAAAACAATGGGTGCCTCAGCCGGCTCTGAAGGAAGATCAACCAGTAGCCCATAGCCCACCACCTCCAGAGTATGGTCATAACCTCCCTTAAGGTGTATGACTTGAGGTTGTTGTGGTTATATCCCTCTACAATTCCCAACACACACCTCATAAAATAATGATATCAATATCAAAACTCAAAAGAATAGGATAGGTCAAAACTCTCCTAAAACAATTCATACCCCACAGCTTGCTCCTAAATCCAGGACTTTAAAAGAAATAGTTTCCAAAACCACTAGAAACTCTACCTATGGCCCACTCAAATGTTGGGTCTAGGTCAAGTCTCTACTTTCCATTTCATTTTAATTCAACAGTCATTAATTCAAGTGATTTAACTGATGGTCCACCAAGTTACGATTCATGAGGGGCCATAACACCTCATGAAACAAAATTTGATGCCCATATAATCCTTACATATCAAATTTAAATCAACGATTAAATTTAAAAGGCGCATCATTTTTCCATCCATAAGGGTCTATATACCTTATGAATTGAATGATTACGTTACTTCTCTTTCCATAGCACAATGTCTATCAAAACAGAAACCACAACTAACATAACACCTATCACAATAGTATGAGTTAGGTAATTCATCCTAAATCGCATGTCATAATGCATGGCATGTGATTTCTAATAGAGTAACTATATGATGCATGAGATGGAATACCCTCATATTATCTAGTTTCAACAGAAATAGAACCATAATCATACTAATAGTAACATCATAAATCAAGTATGTCACCCAATGGTAGAATAAAATCACCTTTAATAGTCAAAATCTTGAAAATAACAATTCTTTTTGAGGAAATTTAGATTTTCCTTACACACAATGTAGCTACTCCTGGGCACAACTTATTACCAAATTACATTCCCTTCCTATCCCTGTCTATTCTCTCCAAATAGTAGGCCATACTAGAAAATAAATAGATGTTATAGAACTTTGTAACATCCCAGACCCTAATGACACTAAATAATACCCCAAGACTGGTTGGTCATATGGCTTCAAGAGCAACTCCCCAAACTCCATAGGCTACCAACTGACAGTGAGGGTCTAGGTGAGTCATTAGGGAGACTATTCCATCATTACTAGAGTATATCAAAGTATAATTTAAATACATTCAATAGTATAAGTAGATAAATAAGAAGATAGTGAGAAAGTAAAAAAATGATAGGACTATATAACAATCCATAAATGTCACATACTTAATGATGAAGATGAAACATGTATCTAGAAAACATCCAGAATAGTTACACAAAAATACAATAAACTACATGTATCCGAAAATACAAAAGACCAAAAAGTTCCTGTAACATCATAAGCCATATCTTGGTCCCATGCTCCCCTTATCCAAATAAATGATAAAAAACTAGTTTTAGGGAACTTACCCCTGTTATCACTAGAAACCATATAATCTATTTGGGTCCCCAAGGTGGCCCAAACATGTTGTGAGATAAACATCCCAGTAGGTAACCACCCAAAATTCTATATTGTTCTATGAAACACAAACATAGTATGCTAAACAAGTGTGAGTAGCAAGTGTCAAATTTAAGGTGCCACAACATGTATACACTATAAGAAAGTGAAACCCAATAGCCTCTTAAGGCTCCCTGCAAAAAAACTATCATCTCCAGACAAGGTAGTTATAAGCAATGTAAACAACTAACATGATATCGCTATGAATCCATCCATATCAAGTCCACATGACCTTGCCATATAAAGAACCCATATCAAAATCCCACGAAATTTTCGTATAATAATGTGTATCGTAATTTACATAGTCATTATATATAATGAAGTGTAGACCACAAAGGGCTGGGTCCAAGGTCTAAAGGACCAAGGCATCCTCATCGATTCCCAGGATCACCTCAGTGGAGATTCAGTTTAGGCACTGGTTGGAGTCCAAGGAGAATGTATACTAACATGTCTTTCGCGAGTCCAAGAAATGCGGTTCTAAGGGATGGTAAAGCCTGAGGCATCCCACAAAATCATGACCCAAGGGTCATACTCTTCCCAAGGCATCCACTACCACATTCCAGATCCATGGAGTTCCATCCATGGAATCTAAACAATCATTCATCCATTTTATGCAATTTAATGAAACCAAATCCATATGAGTCCACCCACTCATATAATAAAATACATTTAATTCCATTTAATTCCATTAAATGAGTATACCCACCCATTTAATACATTACAACCAAATAATCTCATGATTATACCCACTCATGTATTCCATTTACATTTAATCAACTAACATGGGTATACCCCCCATTTATCACTATTTTCCATGAAAAAAATACATGGGTATATCCAATCATTAATCACAATTCACAAGCATGGTATTTAATGAGTATACCAACTCATGTAAACAATTACACATTTAACATAACTCATTTGATCAATTCAAAAATTAACAAATTTCTGATTCAAACTTTTATAAAAAGGTAAAGAAGGAAAAACCATCTCCTAATCAATCCATTCCACTCATTACATTTATAATTGGATTCATATAACTAGTAAACCCCAAAAAACACCCCTTGGGTTGTTTAACATGTCATAATCAAGGAATTTTCATAAGGTGCACCCCATGGGTGAACCTATTTCAAGAAACTAGTACCAACACATCACAACAGATCCTATGGGCATCCCTAATAGGTTTGATTACATCTATAGCAAGTAACCCAATCAAAATCAGGGTTTCAGAAGAATGTCCAGTGGGTGGCGTAAGGGCCAGTATCTCTAAAAAGCACCAAAATCCAAAAGAATGTTATATAACACTTACCTTAACTCGATAGTAGAGTGCTTATTCAATATCGAGTCCTAATTTTCCCAGTTTAGGATAAATCTAAAGAATAAACAAAGAAGGGAAAATCAGTGCATATGAACCTCAAATAAAATAGCACAATCAGTTTCCATAAGAATTGAAAAAGGCTAAAAAATAATTTTTTTTACTTATGCGGGTTTCATGAGATAAACCACGCTCGAATTGAAGATCTGATGGAGCGTAAATCTTAAATTGAAGTGTATATGTTAGACTATCAGGTGTTGGGGGAACATAAGCATTGAGTCTTATTCTTATGAATTTTGCACATGGAGATCTCTAGTAGTGAGATCATAATAATTAACCCACCAATAGGAACACCACATGTTTTTGATGTCATTGGATGTTCCTATCTATGATCATGTGTAATTGTCTCCTAACTTGAGATCATTACCAATGTATTCCACTTGACTGCATACTTTGATGCAAGAAGAAAACCATGATATTGAAATTAGGGTGAGGTAGTTTGTGTTGGGTGTGTCATTGGTGGCATGAAGTTGGTTGAATGGACAAGAAAAGATTTGTCACTCCCATGTAAAGGAAGTTATATATCTCAAGCCATGTTAATCAGTATGGTATAACCTTGATAAATCCATGTCTATTGTAGTCAATGGTAAATCTGTCCAGTTAGATCAACAAACAATAAATAAAGAAAAGGGAGATGACATGATTTTACATCCTTCTTTATGAGATATTAAAGAAAAAGAGATTATATTACACAATTCGTATTCATAGTGAAAATAGTATTTATATAGTGTGATGGGTTACTAGATCCTACTCATGGTCAGTGAATAATATTCAATTCTATTGAGAAAATTTCATAAAGGTTCACACACAATATCATATTCAAAAATCCACCATAATAAGTTGATTAGGAGTTTTGGAAATGGTTCGCGCCACCACTGGGATTCAGGATTTTTCCATGGAGATATGATCATCTACACAATAAATAAATTCATATTATTCAAGTTATGAATAATGGGCATTGGATTTATTTGTTAAATGTATTTTCAAGGTTTTATGTAAATACATGATAATATTAATTGAATGAATATCAGTTTAAAATAGTAAAGGTACAATTAATATTTGTGGGAAGTACGATCTGAGTTAATGGATTGGGTATAATCACGTAATATATTTATTATATTACAAGAAAAGTGATAATAATAATAGATAATATTTTTGACTCAGTTTAGTAGTGAAAATAGTATTTATATAGTTTGTTAATTACTCAGCTGCCAGGCTGGATTTTCTGGATAATTCTACTTCACACTATAAACAGAGGGGTATAGGGATTTTCAAATGACTATTCATGAGGTTTGTCCATCTTTTTCTCTATCCCACAATCTAGAGATAGAATCTCTGGATCTATGATCTGGGATCGAGCTCTCTCTTATGCATTATAAGTAAGGTGATGTAGTGATCATCAGAGCATCGAAGTTGTCATCAGATCACAATGCCAGAACCTAAATTTGATGAATGATGCTCCCATAATTTCTTGAGGCGCATGTGGAAGATATAGAGGAATTCAGATTCAGATTATTGGTGTAGCGATCTCCAACAATGAGAAGATGTGGTGTGAGGCTTTAAATCTAAACCAAGTATTTTAAGATTTATTTTTCTTATTAAAAATCATCACGTGAGATTATCGGCTTAAACTGGGCAGTGATTCACCGACGTTGATGAGTTCATGTCTTATTTAAGTGAAAAATTTTAAAATCCCATTTTAGGGGCTTCTATAGCATATTTGGTACCTTCAATTGGTATAAGAGGGATGCGTGATGATTTTAAGGCAAAAAAATATAAAATTTTCATTAAATATAATAGAGGACATTGTCACGGTCTTGATGTTGCATATAGATTTACAATCTGACCGTGGATGGCCACATTACAACCATCCAAAGTTTTCAATACAGATTGAAAACTCATTTTATTGGTATGAACATGATGAACATATATTTATTGGTATGAAAAAATACATTAAGATAGTTATTTTTGACAATTTTCAATGGATTCGAACCCCGGTCGGATTTTTGGTGCTCAGAATAATGTATTCCGAACCCGGGGCATTTCCACAAATTTTTTGAATTACTTTTGAGAAAAACAAATATAATATAAAAAAATATAATTTTTAATAATGCCTAATATATAGGCTTTAGATTCTTTGATAGGGTATAAGACTTTGCAAAATAAAATGAGGATGTTGGGTCCGGGAAACATATGTCCAAAAATAATGAAATTAAAGGGGGGGAGGAGACTGGATTTTTAAGAAATAAAAAAATCAAATGCTTGGGGGTCAAGCAGCCCCACTCAGCTACCTCACCGGCCACCCCAGTTTTCTTTGCGGCCTAATCTGTTGCTGAATGGCTTCTGGCCTCGCTACCCTCTAGATCTGGACCTCCTGCAGACTCCCACTTGGAGCGGCCTAGAGCTTCGCTCGATCTCTGCTGGAAAGCCACCGCACAAGACCAGGCCAAACAATCGTCATCAGGTGAACCCACCTCTTTCCAGCTGACCTCACCTCATCCAAACTAGAGGTATGACACCCCTTCACCGCGAGCCTCCTTGGACTCTTCCATTCACACATCACGGCGGCGCACAGTAGCCTGCATACCACTGGTGATAGATAACCTTATATGAGTCCCTATAGACTTGAGTTGACACAAAATGATACAGGGCAGGTCTTTATAGACAAGAATGGGCATCAGAAGGCCTGCCCAACCCATAATTCCACTATATGGGGTCTGCATAGCGTCAGCTCTACCTAAGGGGGGTCGTCCCAACCTACAGGGATCCTGCCCAGGGTTTTTCGGGGCCAGGTTATTTTCGAAATAATAAAAAATTAATTTAATTTCAGTTGATAATTAAATTAATACGGTATTATTTTTTGGTTTAAATTATTGGGGCATAAATTAATTTAATTTAGTTTGAAAATTAAATTAATTTATCCGGACCGAACAACGTGATAATTGGATAAAAATACGTGTGAAATTTTTAATTCAATAAAATGTCTTTGAGTTTATTTTTATGGAATTTTGATTTACTCTTCATTTATTCATAAATATGTGAGTTAATGCGTATTAATTGATCATTATCCTGAGACCTTCCAATGTATGTTTTGGGTGTTTTATTTATTATTTCATTATTGCATGATAGTTGTTAATAATTAAATAATAAAATGTTGATATGCATATCATCTTTGAGACATTATATGTATAAGGACCTGCATGTCCACTTTCGGAGTTGTATTTATACTCCCTAGTTCCACTCACTTGTGAGTGAGTACTATTGTATAATAATGATAAGACTAGTGATGTACTTCGTGCTGAGTTATGGCGACGCATCGGACAAGACAATGATACATTGGAGGTGTAGGTGCTACAATTTGAGTCAGAAGTGACATGACTTAAGGTATATCCCCTAGGTTCTAGGCTAATCCATTATTCCCTAAATGGATCAACCATTAGTATTGTCTCATGGTCATGTAGTCATTTTATTTTTTATGGTTTATTATTTCAGGGTATGTGCAGTTAACATAAGAACACATAGAGTAATTATAAACAAGAATGGACAAATAATATGAACATGTGACATGATAAAATTTTCTATTTCATGCATTTTCAGTTATGAGTGAGATCACATATTACATACTTAAAAGATATAAAATTATTTCTTTCATCACAAAAAATAGAAAAAACTCTCAAAGAAATATTATGTCTAAACTGCCTTCCATCACCTGAATTTGGACAAAAACGAGTGTTTAGGGTGTCACTCCTGCCATAGGTGAGGGTGCCTCTTACTACTAAGGAGTTATGATATTTATGAGTTTATTTAACTAAAGTGATAGTAAGGATTATCCATAGATAACTTTCTATCATTTTATAGGAAAGATTTGAGTAAATCAATCTTGAATTTAGAAGATGGGACTTCACTCAACAGATCAATGAACATCGAGTTAATACGGTTAGCAAGCCAAAATCCTACTATGAACCCTCCAAGCAGTGGTGTAGCCAATGATTTTAGACTATTATGGGAGGTTTAGGGATAATTTCCACCAGAATACTCAAGTGACAGAGTATTTTGAATCTAGTGTAACGGGTTCTTAGAATTCCATAAAATTGTGTGAGATCTTTCATGATTTAATTAATAAATAAAAATGTAAAAAACGGTAATCCAAATAAAAAGTACTAATCTTCTAAAATTTATTTTTGAAGAAAAATGGAAATTTATACCACAAGTTTAAAAATCACAATAAATAATGGATAAGTAAATTTCCTCTCTGGCATGAGTATCCAAGAATAGTAAAGGTGTTTGCACATAATACTATTAGAAAATCAAGGTGCTAGTGTCCATATATCTTTTAAAATTACCTCAGTAAGCAAGGGTGAAATTTCATACAAGAGACTAATGTACAAATCATATGATGGTTATGTCATTATTTCTTCATCAAAGTCTGCTGTTAGTTGCGGTCACAACATGAGGACATGGAAAATATAGCCTGAGGTCTTATCTCTGAGTGGCTTGCAAGAAGAGATAGAAGCAATGATATAAATAGGAAATGGTTACACTGGATCTATGTAAATTTAAAGGTGGGTTAGGATATGTCAATACATCCTATTCTAAAAAAATATGAACCCCTTTACTCAAGTCTTGGTTAAAGTTTCAAAAACCTAAAAGTATTGAGTAAACGCTTCATTACTCTAACAACCCCATCTTGACGTACATGGAAATTACATTTCTTTTATGGAATAATTCATACATTACGAAAATATAACCCCAAAGAACGTATTAGTTTAGTTTCTTTGGAAACTCGAAACATAATCTTAAAATCATTGTGAAAGGTCTTCAAAATCTCCCATAAAGATCTTCCTCTTTTTTTTACCTACCTAAAACCATTATTTATATCTTTGGGAAAATAAAACATAGTTAGGGTTATCTTAAATGATTATTAAGGGTAAACATGGAGAACATAAAACAAACCATACACATTTGAATGTAAAAACATGAACATAATGTTTAAACATCAAAATCTTGAGGTATGAAATAAATCATGGCAGTACGTAAGACATAGATCATAAAGAAAAATTAACTATGATAGAATAGAATTGTCAAAAAACATGTAATTGTGGAAGAATAATAAGTATATAATATGATTTTTATATTAGCCAAGACATTGCTACCACGACCATCATAGTCGACAATGTCCATTACTAAACCAAGTTTACTTGCCATTCTATCCATATATTACTGAACTAGATTTACTTTCCATTCTAGTCATGTCTATCTCATGAGATATAAATCATTACCCAATGCATTGGAGGGAGATATAAGTCTCACCCATCTCATAATGAAATCATTCTTACATGTTCCCCAAAACATGAATCATTCATCATAATATAACCCAATAAATAAAATGGCTTTATTAAATATCATTCCATCATAACCTAATTCATAAAAAATATCATTACATCATTAACACAATAAAATCATAGTAATAATAGGGATCAAAACAAAACCCTATTTAAGAGTGTTATCTTAGATAAAAAATAATTTTGATAAAATACTTGAACTTAATTCTTGAGGAAAATATCTTTTCTTCCTCAAAAATGTTTTATTTCCTATAAATACCACACAATTTTAAAATAAAAGACATTAGTTGAAAATAAACATGAAATGGTGTAGAGGAAGCTTCAGGGAAATAAGGCGTCATGAAACCGTAAAAATCCATTCATGCCGTATATGTTAAAATAATATTATTCTCGTACTTTTTTTGGAAAATTAAAAAAAGTACATCGTATGGTAAACATAAGAAAGATTCCTTCCAAACCATATAGTAAAAGTCAACATGGGTAAAAATGAATTCAAACATACATAGAAGAATATTAAACATTTTATGAAAACATTTTTAGAAAACATGGACATGGATGATTAATATATCCCCAGTTAATAATTATGAATAAAAAACCTCAGATAAAAATAATATTAACAAAGTTATCCCTTACCTTAGGTCTGATTTCTTCCGTATGTGTCCTAAAATCTTCTATAGTGTGTTTAAAAATATTTTTAACATGTAAGTGAACCATAATAATATTTAAGAGATCTTAAATGATTTACTTAGGACTTTGTATTTCCCATTCATTTGTCATTTCCATGTTAAAGCAACATTTTGGGTAATAAAGGTTTTTTTTATCGTGCGTGTTTGGACTTTTTATTCTTGATATTATTACATAGATCATGATTTACATACTACCGAATGTAAAACATGATTTATATATCATATATATTCAGTATATAAATATATACATAATAAATAGATAAATAAAATGGAATACATCATTCACAGAGATGGTACGTATAATGACCCATACCTTACATACATTGTTATTACTTCAGAATTGAAGCACACTTATTACAACATATAACAAAACCAAGAAAGGACCGTATAGGTATAGTGTCTTTAGAAACTGGGAAACATAAACAACTGGTTCATAAAGAATCTACTTTTGCCTCCCATTTATTTCATCATATCTAGAGTCCCTTTTTGGTATATTCTACTTAATAACCTTCTTCCTGACCTGGGGAAATAAAACATACAAAAGGGATAGCTCAAATGCTCAGTAAGGGTAAACAAAAGAAATATCAATCACATCATATACATTAGCACATAACTTTTGGAAATCTTAACCTGCAAAAGAGATCATAATTTCATAACATGGGATAAATCATAGTAGTGAAATGTAATCCCAATAATCATAACTTAAAACATGAAACTTCGTGGCATACACAGATAATCATAGAGAATCATTTCTTATTAGTCAAGACTCATTTCCAAGACTATCTTAGTGGACAAAGTCCATTTCTGAACCGAGTTCACTCCTCGTTTCAGTCCTGTTTCACTGAACCAGTATAACCTACCGTTCCAGCCATGTCTATCTCATCAGATATAAAATCTTTACCCAATGCATTGGAGGTAGATATAGGTCCCACCCATCTCATAATAAAACCATTCTTATGTGTGCCACAAAAATCATAAATCATACATCATTGCATAACCCATGTAATAAAAATGGAATTCTTAAACATCATGACATCATAAAACAATTCATATAAGATAAATGAATTCATAAAAATAATTCCATCACAACATAATCAAATCAATGTAATTATAGGGATAGAATCAGAACCCTATATTATCTTAGATGGAAAATAATTTTGATAAAACTCTTGAACTCCATTCTTGAGGAAAATATCCTTTCTACTTCAATTTTTTTTTCCTTTCTTAACATGTCATACAATTTTAAACTAAAATAAGTTGATTAAAAATAAACTTGGAAACTTGTAAAGGAATCTTCTTGGAAATAATGTTTTAAAAATCCATTCATTCCGTATATGTTAAAAAAACATTCTTCTCGTACTTTTGTCGAAAAAGTCAAAAAAGTACCTCATACGAAGAATAAAAAAGATTCCTTTCATATCTTTTACTAAAAACTCACCGAAAGGTAAAATAGGATTTAAACATTTGTAGGTGAATGGAAATAATAGTACATATTGAGGAAACATAGTTGTGGATGATAAAATACACCCCAGTAAATGCCAAAGTATAAACAATCTCGGATAAAAATGAGAGTGTGATATTTCCCGTACCTTTGGTCCGATATGCTTTGTACGTGTCCGAACCTCCTGTATAATGATTTAAATAATGTTATTGAATTATTACAGAATCATAAATATTTATATGATATCATATACGGTCATATTCTTAGCTTATTATTAGTAATATTTCATTACTACTTGTTATTCGGGTGTTTACTACTTTTTGTTCTTATGCGTGTTTCTCGAATAAATTCGTATTCTTCTATTTAGGTTATAGATACCTCATTTCCATAATGGTATTAGTGTAATATATATCATATTCATTCATTCAATTCATTTATATAATCATTATGAAATGAAGATCATGTAGAACGAGTCGCATCACATTGTGGAGACGGTATTCCGTACGTACGCACGAGTGATGATATCGTTCCTATGATCGTGGAATAGTATTGGAGTGTATGTATACTATTTCAGAATCAATATCACTTTATAATAGTCATATATAGTCATTATTTACATAATTATACCCATCCAAGTAAGGTGGTGGTGAAAAATAGATTACACCACGGCGTGGAGACGATATTCCGTACGTACGCACGCGCGGTGATTTCTTTTTCCGTAGGATGGATAGATGGTGAAATAGGGTTGTTTCATACTTATAATAATATATCAGTATATGGGTGATACTGATGTTATTACTTCATAATGAAACAACTAAATAAGAAGAAGTGGAAGAAGAAATAAAGATGAGAGAATCGGTAATGGACATTACCTCTTCTTTGAAGTGATTCTTTGAGACCTTCTTTTAGGGCACTAAAATTGGTCTTTGAAGAATACCAAGACCTATAGGATGTCTCTAGGGAAGTGGAGAGGAGAAAGTGTCAGGGGTTGGCCGAGCTTGAAGGCTCAAAGTGGTGTGAGGAAGAGAGGGAGGAGGTGCCCTTTTATAAGGGAGGAGAGGGGCACCTTTGGAATAACTAAAAATATTATTTTATTATAAAGTCAAGTTCGGTTTTAAATAGCTCCAAATTGATTTATTTTGAGGCTAAGGTGGGGATGGGTCGAAATAACTTCATAAAATAGAATTTAGAAAAGTTTAGGTTCCTATTTTAACCTTATCATTTAGATTTAACATTAAGTTAAATAATTTTACTTTTACCGTGTCTTCTTGTGTTCTTATACTATAAGGTTAATAAACTTACTATATCAATCCAAACGAACCCCAAGTTGTTTATTATTAATATATATAACCTTATCGAAGTCATTTTGCCAAACCTTATATTTTTAGGAATAAAATAACAATTAATAATATAATATTTGTTTTAAAAACTATTTTATGTAAATTTTGACACTATTTAGTAATTGATTTTTGTGAAATTCATAACAGAATGATAAGTTCGAAAAAAGTTAATTAAATCAATACTAACATATCATATTAACCTAGAAAATTAGTGTAATTCATAGAAAGTCTCAAATTATATTTATTTGGGTATTTATAACATCAATTATGTCAATATTTCATTAATAAGATAATTACTGCATCATCGTTGTGTCATAAATAAATTAAATTATTTAATGTCTAAAAATTACAAATAAAATAACATTATGTAGGAAATCATTTTATCTTTCTAATGAATATTTATAGTCGAATTTATCTTATGTATAACCTCATATTAAAAGTGATTTATTTATTAAACTTTGATTTTAACTATTTTAACCCTTCTTTAAATAAATTAACAATAAATGTCCTAATCTAATCCAAGTGGGCCTAAATGGACATATGTTATTCCTAAGTTTGTTTTTGGTCGAATTACACTTGTCCAATAGAATTAGGACATGTGTTAGGGTAATCATAATATCATTTTTACCCTTAATTACCCTATTTACTTTTAACCGTGGTAAAAAAAAGGTAAAAAGTTACTATTCACCAAGAATTATTTTCATCTCATTGAACCACATTTTAGTCCTTGATATTAACCGTGTCTCTCGGATTTTAGAAATTCCACTCACAGAAGCGGTAAAATTAAGTTTTATGAAAAAATTCAGTTTTTTTAACTACCACTTAGTGGTTTCACTATCAAAAATTGAAAGTTTTCAGAAAAATATCAAAATTTCACCCTATGCTAATTTCGATATTACGAATCCAAAAATGAAGTCCATTTTGAAAAATAAAATTTATAAAATTTCAAAAAGTGTTTATTACTATTCATAACGGCTAGTTTTAATAATATTTTAATAGTATATCGTTGTTTAGTGAAACTCGGTATTGCGTACGACACAAGCTATCGAGGAAGGCCGCGGTTGCATGTAAAGCAAGCCAAGATAGTGTTGTGTGTAGTGAAAGATTCCTTTGATGATTTATATAACATAAAAACAAAATATTTCACATAAAGGTCTCAGGTGCTACATTCTACCCCCCTTAAAATGAATTTCGCCCTCAAAATTCGTCACTTTGTAACAAACAGATGAGGATACGTCTCCCTCATCATATCCTCAAGCTACCATGTAATTTCTTCTAATTGGTGGTTCCTCCATAAAAATTTCACCAATCGAGTGGTCTTGTTTCGTAGGACTGTTTTGCTACGATCCAGAATCTCTATCGGTTGTTCTTCATAAGAAAGATCTTGCTCCGGCGGTATAACTTCTGAGCTGAGTACATGTGAAGGATCAGGTATGTACTTTCTCAGGAGAGATACATGGAACACATCGTGAAATTGAGAGAGATTCGGTGGAAGCGCCAATCGGTAAGCTACCTTCCCAACACGATCCATTATTTCGAATGGACCGATATATCTAGGGCTCAACTTCCCCTTCTTTCCAAATCTCATAACCCTCTTCCAGGGAGATATTCGTAAGAACACTTTATCACCCACTTCAAACTCTAGGTCTTTTCTTCGGTTGTCGGCATAACTTTTCTGTCGACTTTGAGCTGCTCTTATGTGTTGTTGAATAGATCTGACATTTTCTGCCATTTCATCAACGAGATCGGGTCGTAATAGCTTTCTTTCCCCAACTTCATCCCAACAAGTTGGAGTCCTGCATTTCTTTCCACAGAGAGTTTCATAAGGAACCATCTGAATATTGGAGTGAAAGCTATTATTATAAGAAAATTTGACCAAAGGTAGGTGTTGATCCCAACCACCTTTGAAATCCATAGAGCAAGCTCTCAATATATCTTCTAGAGTTTGAATTGTTCTCTCAGACTGAACGTCTGTCTGAGGATGATAAGCAGTGCTGAAACTCAACTCTGTATCCAGAGTTTTCTGAAGACTTCGCCAGAACATCGAGGTAAATCTCGGATCCCGATCAGATATAATAGAAAGTGGTACTCCATGCAATCTTAACACTTCCTTTACATATATCCTGGCAAGCTGATCTAGAGAGAAATCCTCTCTAATAGCAATGATGTGTGCAGACTTTGTAAGATGATCAACTATGACCCAGATAGCATTATTGCCTATGTATGTTTTAGGAAGTCCTGTGACAAAGTCCATAGTGATGTTTTCCCATTTCCATTCGGGTATGGGTAATGGTTGTAACATCCCCTTAGACTTCTGTCTCTTAGCTTTAACTTGTTGACAAACCAAGCATCGAGAGACATATTCAGCAACATCTCTTTTCATGCCATCCCACCAGAAGTACTCTTTCAGGTCCCTATACATCTTCATGCTTCCAGGATGAATAGAGAATGAAGAACTATGAGCCTCATCCAGCAGCTCCTTCTTTAATTCAGGGATGGGAGGAACACAAACCCGATTCCTGAACTTTATTATCCCATCAGAATCAAGGTTGAATTCAGGAACATTTCTCACCTTCTTTTGTAACTCGACATCTTCTTTCTGTGCCTCTTTAATCTTCACATGTATAGATGGTTGAACATTCATTTGAGAAAGATACGATTTTCCCCCTTCCCTTATAATTCCAAGATTAATCCTTTGTAAATCCATAAATATTGGATCTTTTGTGATCCTCATCATGGATAAACTGGCATGGTCTTGTCGACTTAATGCATCTGCCACCTTGTTTGCTTTCCCAGGGTGGTAATGGATTGAGCAGTCGTAATCCTTAATCAGCTCCAACCATCTTCTTTGGTGCATATTCAGCTCCTTTTGTGTGAAAATATACTTTAAAATTTTATGATCAGTATAAATGTCACACCTTTCTCCATAAAGATAATGCCTCCAAATCTTTAATGCAAATATTACCGCAGCTAACTCCAAATCATGAGTTGGGTAATTTTGATCATGTATTTTCAACTGTCGTGAGGCATAAGCTATCACCACATCATTTTGCATAAGAACACACCCCAATCCCTTCTTGGATGCATCACTGTAGATCACAAACCTTTCTCCACTATAAGGCAGTGTGATCACAGGTGCACTGGATAACCTTATTTTCAACTCCTTGAAATTCTCTTCACATTCCTCCGTCCAAACAAACTTAACTCCTTTCCGAGTCAACTTGGTGAGTGGATTAGATAATCGTGAAAAATCTTTCACAAAACGGCGATAATATCCAGCCAAACCAAGAAAACTTCGAATCTCAATCACTGTTGTTGGTCTCGAACATTTTTCGATAACCTCTGTTTTTACTGGATCCATAGATATCCCCTCTTTTGAGATTATGTGACCCAAAAATGCAACTTTTTGAAGCCAAAATTCACACTTGGTAAATTTGGCATAAAGCTTCCCCTTTCTCAGGGTCTTCAATATAATTCTCAAGTGATCTTCATGTTCTTCCTTGCTCTTTGAATATACAAGAATATCATCTATAAAGACTACCAGAAACTGATCAAGATAGTCTCTAAAGACTCTATTCATCAGATCCATGAAGATAGAAGGGGCATTAGTAAGACCAAATGTCATCACTATAAATTCATAGTGTCCATACCTTGTACGGAAAGCCGTCTTTGGTATATCCTCCCTTTTGACCCTTAATTGATGATACCCTGAACGAACATCAATCTTGGAAAAGTATTGAGCTCCGCGTAGTTGGTCAAATAGGTCATCAATGCACGGGAGAGGTTATTTGTTCTTGATAGTGATCTTGTTAAGTTCTCGATAATCAATGCAGAGTCTCATTGATCCATCTTTCTTCTTAACAAACAGAACAGGTGCTCCCCAAGGTGACGCACTAGGTCATATGAACCCCTTATCAAGATTCTCTTGGAGTTGCTTCTTCAATTCCTGCAACTCAATTGGGGCCATTCTATAAGGTGTCTTTGAAATAGGCAAAGCACCCGGTACAAGTTCTATTGAAAACTCAACTTCACGATTCAGTGGAAGACCCGGTAATTCCTCCGGAAAGACATCATCAAACTCTTGTACAATGGGCATATTCTTAATTGTGAGTTTCTCACCAACCATTTGAGATAAATAACCTTCATTTAGTGGAATCAAGACCCATAAGATGGAATGAATTTACACTGGAAGGTTATGTTCATCCTTGCATCGATAGATGATCATATATTGATCTGGAATATGAAATGTGACTTCCCTTCTTTGGAAATTGATATGAGCTCCATGTAGAGAAATCTAATCCATGCCAAGAATCACATCAAATTCCACTATAGGAAGGATCACAAGATTTGTAGGAAACACTTTCCCAAAAACTTCAATCGGAGAAGAATTATAAACTTTTGCTGCGACTGTTGTTCCATTAGGGGTTGTCACAGCTAACTCAACATCTAACTGTTGAGGTAATAAGGTGATATCCTTAGAAAATTATTTAGAAATAAAGGAGTGGGTGGATCCAGAATCAAATAAAACATTTGCTACTTTAGAGTGGATGGTAAGTGTACCTTTCACCACATCGTTATCGTACTCCACATTGCTGATAGAAATTGGATGTGACTTTCCATTATCTTTATCCTTAAGAGTTTATTGACGTCAACCATCATCATCAACCCTTGTATTTGTGCATTGATTGGAATAATGCCCCATCTCATTGCACTTGAAACATTTAAGTGTATTAGGTTAATTCTGTGCATCCCTTCCTTTGTTTGCATCATTAGACATCTTCTTCCCATCATTACGGCATTCAAATGCCCGATGACCTTCCTTTCCACATTTGAAACATTTACCTGTCTTTTTAAGGCAACTCCCTCCATGTTTCTTTCCACACTTTGAGCATAAGGGAAAGATCATCTTCTTTTCAGTGTACTCTTTAGATTTTCCTTTGAATTCCATTTTCCTCTTCTTATCAAACCCATATGACTGATGGGTTACTCCAATCTCCATCTCAACTTTGAGATCACAACGAACGATTTCCTCGTAGCTATTGAAGTCCCTTATGGCCAAGTCCCTTCGAAGACTTGGTTTTAATCCACTAAAGAATTGATCGATCTTACTCTCAGGTTGGATAATAATACCAGAAGCGTACCTTGCAAGTCTTGTAAAATTTGCTTCATAGGTACCAACAGATTCATCATCCTTTTACTTTAGTTCAAGAAACTCTTTCTCCATCTTTGTTCGGAGAATACGAGGGAAGTACTTGTTGAAAAATAAGTTCTTGAACTTGTCCCATTAAATGGACTCAATTTCATCCCTTTGCCTCGTATTCTTAATAAGATTACACCATTGATCAGCATCACCTTCCAAACGATACACTGCTAAGATGAATTTATCATGTTCAGAACATTGAATAACTGAAAATATCTTTTCAGTAGTACTAATCCATTGTTCAGCAACTAATGGATCAGTAGACCCACTGAATAAAGGTGGACGCTGCCTCATGAAGGATTCAACAGAATGTTTCTCCTTACTTTGCTCGTTTGGAAGTCCTGCATGATTCATAGCTTGAGAAAGTTTTGTGAGCATGGCTACAAGATTTTTCATTTCGGCTCCCATAACGTTTGGTTGCTCTGGGGGACAATCATTGCATTTCCCATTGTATTCCGCATTAACACGGTTCCTTCGGGTTCCAGCCATGGACTAAAACCAAGAAGAATAGTGTGAGCAACACTAATTATAATAGGAAAACCACATAATCAAGAATAAAATTTCACACTTAAGGTCTTATCATAGGTTTTTCATGGCCATTTCTAAAACACTAAGATAGTGTTCTATGCTTAGACTTATCCTTAGGGTTCTTACTAAGGCTTTCATATCCTAGTTTTCAAAGGTTGACTATACCTTTCCTCTGATACCAACTATAACGACCCATACATTACATACATTGTTATTACTTCAGAATTGAATCACACTTATTAAAACATATAACAAAACCAAGAAAGGACCGTATAGGTATAGTGTCTTTAGAAACTGGGAAATATAAACAACTAGTTCATAAAGAATCTACTTTTTCCTCCCATTTATTTCATCATATCTAGAGTCCCTTTTTGGAATATTCTACTTAATAACCTTCTTCCTGACCTGGGGAAATAAAACATACAAAAGGGTGAGCTCAAATGCTCAGTAAGGGTAAACAAAAGAAATATCAATCACATCATATACATAAGCATATAACATTTGGAAATCTTAACCTGCAAAAGAGATCATAATTTCATAACATGGGATAAATCATAGTAGTGAAATGTAATCCCAATAATCATAACTTAAAACATGAAACATCGTGGCATACACACATAATCATAGAGAATCATTTCTTATTAGTCAATAATCATTGCCAAGACAATCTTAGTGGACAAAGTCCATTTCTGAACCGAGTTCACTCCTCGTTTCAGTCCTGTTTCACTGAACCGGTATAACCTACCGTTCCAGCCATGTCTATCTCATGAGATATAAAATCTTTACCCAATGCATTGGAGGGAGATATAGGTCCCACCCATCTCATAATGAAACCATTCTTATGTGTGCCACAAAAATCATAAATCATACATCATTGCATAACCCATGTAATAAAAATGGAATTCTTAAACATCGTGACATCATAAAACAATTCATATAAGATAAATGAATTCATAAAAATAATTCCATCACAACATAATCAAATCAATGTAATTATAGGGATAGAATCATAACCATATATTATCTTAGATGGAAAATAATTTTGATAAAACAGTTGAACTCCATTCTTGAGGAAAATATCCTTTCTACTTCAAAAACATTTTTCCTTTCTTAACATGTCATACAATTTTAAACTAAAAGAAGTTGTTTAAAAATAAACTTGGAAACTTGTAAAGGAAGCTTCTTGGAAATAATGTTTTAAAAATCCATTCATGCCGTATAAGTTAAAAAAACATACTTCTCGTACTTTTGTCGGAAAAGTCAAAAAAGTACCTCGTACGGAGAACGACAAAAGATTCCTTTCATATCTTTTACTAAAAACTCACCGAAGGGTAAAATAGGATTTAAAAAATTGTAGGTGAATGGAAATAATATTACATATTGAGGAAACATAGATGTGGATGATAAAATACACCCCAGTAAATGCCAAAGTATAAACAATCTCAGATAAAAATGAGATTGTGATATTTCCCTTACCTTTGGTCCGATATGCTTTGTACGTGTCCGAACCTCCTGTATAATGATTTAAATAATTTTATTTACTTATTAAAGAATCGTACTTATATTTATGATATCATATATGGTCATATTATTAGCTTATTGTTAGTAATATTTCATTACTACTTGTTATTCATGTGTTTATTACTTTTTGTTCTTATGCGTGTTTGTCGAATAAATTCTTATTCTTCTATTTAGGTTATAGATACCTCATTTACAGAATGGTATTAGTGTAATAAATATCATATTCATTCATTCAATTCATTTATATAATCATTATGAAATGAAGATCATGTAGAACGAGTCACATCACATTGTGGAGACGGTATTCCGTACGTACGCACGAGTGATGATATCGTACCTATGATCGTGGAATTATATTATAGTGTATGTATACTATTTCAGAATCAATATCAATTTATAATAGTCATATATAGTCATTATTTACACCATTATACCCATCCAAGTAAGGTGGTGGTGGAAAATAGATTACACCACGACGTGGAGACGACATTCCATACGTACGCACGCGCGGTGATTTATTTTTCCGTAGGATGGATAGATGGTGAAATAGGGTTCTTTAATACTTATAATAACATATCAGTATATGAGTGATACTGATTTTTTTACTTCATAATGAAACAACTAAAGAAGAATAAGTGGAAGAAGAAATAAAGATGAAAGAATCGGTAACGGACATTACCTCTTCTTTGAAGTGCTTCTTTGAGACCTTCTTTTAGGGAACTAAAATTGGTATTTGAAGAATAACAGGATCTCTAGGATGTCTCTAGGGAAGTGTAGAGGAGAAAGCGGTATGGGTTGGCCGAGCATGAAGGCTCAAAGTGGTGTGAGGAAGAGAGGGAGGAGGTGCCCTTTTATAAGGGAGGAGAAGGGCACCTTTGGAATAACTAAAACTATTATTTTATTATAAAGTGAAGTTTGGTTTTAAATAGCTCCAAATTGATTTATTTCTAGGCTAAGGTGGGGATGGGTCTAAATCCTCTCATCCAACTGAATTTAGACAAGTTTAGGTTCCTATTTTAACCTTATCATTTAGATTTAACATTAAGTTAAATAATTTTACTTTTACCGTGTCTTCTTGTGTTCTTATACTATAAGGTTAATAAACATAGTATATCAATCCAAACGAACCCCAAGTTGTTTATTATTAATATATATAACCTTATCGAAGTCATTTGTCCGAACCTTAGATTTTTAGGAATAAAATAACAATTAATAATATAATATTTGTTTTAAAAACTATTTTATGTCAATTTTGACAATATTTAGTAATTGATTTTTGTGAAAATCATAACAGAATGATAAGTTCTAAAAAAGTTAATTAAATCAATACTAACATGTCATATTAACCTATAAAATTAGTGGAATTCATAAAAAGTCTCAAATTATATTTATTTGGGTATCTATAACATCAATTATGTCAATATTTTATTAATAAGATAATTACTGCATCATCGTTGTGTCATAAATAAATTAAATTATATAATGTCTAAAAATTAAAAATAAAATACCATTATGTAGGAAATGGTTTTATCTTTCTAATTAATATTTATAGTCGAATTTATCTTATGTATAACCCCATATTAAAAATGATTTAGTTATTAAACGTTGATTTTAACTATTTTAACCCTTCTTTAAATAAATTAATAATAAATGTCCTAATCTAATCCAAGTGGGCCTAAATGGTCATATTTTATTCCTAAGTTTGTTTTTGGTCGAATTACACTTTTCCAATAGAATTAGGACATGTTTTAGGGTAATAATAATATCATTTTTACCCTTAATTACCCTATTTACTTTTAACCGTGGTAAAAAAAAGGTAAAAAGTTACTATTCACCAAAAATCATTTTCATCTCATTAAACCACATTTTAGTCCTTGATATTAACCGTGTCTCTCGAATTTTCGAAATTCCACTCACAGAAGAGGTAAAATTAAGTTTTATGAAAAAATTCAGTTTTTTTAACTACCACTTAGTGGTTTCACTATCAAAAATTGAAAGTTTTCAGAAAAATACCAAAATTTCACCTTAGGCTAATTTTGATATTAAGAATCCAAAAATGAAGTCCATTTTGAAAAATAAAATTTATAAAATTTCAAAAAGTGGTTATTACTATTCATAACGGCTAGTTTTAATAATATTTTAACAGTATATCGTTGTTTAGTGAAACTCGGTATTGCGTACGACGCAAGCTATCAAGGAAGGTCGCGGTTGCGTGTAAAGCAAGACAAGCTAGTGTTGTGTGTAGTGAAAGATTTCTTTGATGATTTATATAACATAAAAACAAAATATTTCACATAAAAGTCTCTGGTGTTACAGTACGTCGTACGTACGCATGAATGCTGTTTTCGTTTCCTTATTGAATTGAATGGAAGTAAGTAAATGAAATATGTATATATATATACAAAAAAAATCTAGTAGAATTATTATGTAATATATTTCATGATTATTTATTATATATACTTTATAATCATTCTAGAATGGTTAACGTGGAGAATGAATCTCATCGCGTTGTGGAGACGGTAAGCCATACGTACACACGCGTGGTGATTTCATTTTTATAGGATGGATAGAAGGTGAAATAGTTTTGTTTCATATTTATAATAACATATTAGTATATTAGTGATAATTATGTTATTAACTCATAATTAAACAGATAACTAATAGGAAGTTGAAGAATAAATAAATTTGAAAGAATCAGTAGAAGAGATTACCTCTTCCTCAACGTGCCTCCTTTAAATTTCCTCTTAGGGAACTGGAGTTGGTCTTTTGAGAAGATCAAGACAACTAGAATGTAACTAGGGAATCAGATAAGAGAAATGGTCTTGGTTTGGCTGATATTGAATTCTCAAAATAGAGTTAAGAAGAGAGAGAGGAGGTTCCCTTTTATATGAGAGAAGATGGGCACATTAGAAAAGTCCTAAAATGTTAATTTATTATAAATTGAATTTCAATTTAAAATGGTCCAAAAAATATTTAATTATAAGATAATATGATTTTGGTTCTAATACCCCTCATCCAATAATTTTTAGAAATATTTTGAATATTATTTTATCTTTATATTTTTTGTTTAACCCTTATTTTACCCTTTTTAATCTTACCATGATACCATGTTATTTACAGATTCTAGGTTAATGTAATTACCATATCAAGTGAAATTACGGAAAAAAAGTTATTTATGATATATTTGAAATTATATTAACCATTTTTCCGTATCTTATATTTTTTTTAGGAATTTAATATCATTTAATAAACAATTTAATGTTTCAAGTTATGAATTATGTCAATTTTGGACACTATTCATACATGACTTTTTTAAAAATTCATAACAACATGATTCCTTAAAACAAACGAATTAACTCATCCCTAATATTTTATTTTCATCCATAAAATTTGTGTATGGAATAAAAAAATTTAAATTATATTTATATTAATATTTATAAATTCATTTATTTGGATCTTTCATTGATAAGGTATTCACTACATCATAATTGTGTCATAAATAAATATATTTATCTAATTTCTAAAAATTATAAATAAAATACCATGATGTAGAAAATATTTTTAGATTTATAATGACTATTTATATAGATAGGGATCATTTATATATTAATATCAATTTAGTACAATATATATGTTTAGGTAATAATTATCTTTACTTTAAATTAATTCTTATAAAATGTCATTTTCACATCCAAGTGAATCCAAGGGGTCGCAAAATAGACCTAATGATTCCCATGGTCGTAAATATCTCATCAAATAGAATTAGTACATGTGTTAAGATAGTTTAATATTATTATAATATTATTTTTTTACCCTTATTTTCCATATTTACCCTTTATCCTTGGTTAATAAAATAATTTCTGAAGTTTCTATTCATAATGTCTAAATAATAAAATGTACTTATTCACACAATTTGGTAATTATGATTCCAGATATGGAATATATTTTTCCAAATTCAAAACAAATTATTTTCAGTAATTAATTTAATATTAATTCTCGTTGTTAAAACCAAAAAGCGGGGTTTTAAGAAGTAATAAATATTAAAAGATTGACATGTATTTATGTCCAATTTAAAAGTGAAATTACTTCCAATGAACAAAATTGAATTAAATGATAAAAATATAATCAAATTTAACTTTAAAACCAATTAAAAAGTTAATCTATATATATAAATAAATTAGATGAAAAGGCAGTTTCGAATTAAAATGCAGTATTTTTCACTATTCATTAAAATTTGAATATTATCAATAAAGTACAAAAAATCAATAAAAGTAAATTTTTATTTCCCTCTTCCTAAGAAGTATATTTTTTGAAATTTAACTTTTAAAAGTGTTAGAAACTAGATTTAAAATGGGTGCACTATCAAAAGGTGGTAAAACTGTATTTTTTTTAAAAAGCGTCTTTTATCCGAAAAATTGATTTTATTCTCATATCATGTTTTAGAAAATGTGTAAGATGAATTCTAGTGTTATATAAAATAAAAAATTTGTCTTATACTATTCATATTGGCTAGTTTATATCCCATTAAATAACAATATTTTAATAATATATCGTTGTTTAGTGAAACTCAGTATCGCGTAAAATGAAAGCTACCGAGGAAGGTCGCTCTTGTGTGTAATGAAAACCAAGTCTATGTTGAGTGTGGGGAAAGTTTACTTTGGTATTGTATATAACATAATCCCAACATATTTCATTTATACGATGAAAAAAAATATACACTCATTGTTTCATGAAATGAATTTTATCATAAGAACTTGAAATTGTGTGTAAAACAAGCAAAGAATATAGTTGCATATACTAAAAGCTAATACGGTGTTTCATATAGCGTAAGCTAATCTTGGTGTAGTGTACAACATCAAATAAATTAAATGAATCTATCTCATAAAATCTCTGAGTGTTACATTCTACCCCCCTTAAAATGAATTTCGCCATTGAAATTCATCAAGGTTATAAATGGTTTTATACTATAATGTTTCTTTCCTGGAAACCCACATTGTATAAAGTGACACTAAAACATCATTTAAAAAAGGAAAGATAAATAAATAATGGTTACTTAAAGTAACTAATTACTGGGTTTCCATACAGGAGAACATAGGTGATAAGTGAAAACATAGATATGGAAGAGAAATCTAACCATCAGGTTTTGATGGATAGAGATAAAGAATAAGGTTTAGAGAAAGTTAACTATAAGAAAGAAATAAATCTGAAATGGTTTAAGAGACCATTTGATTTACCAGAAAAGAAGGTAGTAGGATAACATTTTAGGTTTCAATATCCTTTCCCTAAAGATAATGAATTTTTAATGAGAATAGATACTAACTTGGTTTCAATAAAATCGCATGGTTGGTCATTCCCAAAACAATTTCCACTTTATCTCTTATTTAAATAAATGAAGTTAAAATTTTCATTCTTTAAGTGTTAGCAGATCATGGGATTCAATGATAGGTCATTCCATCTATCTCAATAAAATTGTTAGAACATGTTATCAAATATGTAGAAGTTCACCTATAGCGAGATAATACATTAATCTAAAAAAACTTCAATCAGAATATAACTTATAATATCCATAAATGGATAATATTACAATTCTTCCAAAAACTAAAAATATAAAACTTTAGAAGGAGGTGAACTAAATCGACTTAATATTTGTCTCCCATATCTCATTTGGTTGTTCTTGATTGTCACATTCCAAACATGTGAATACCATAATCATGTTTTCTCTATAAACATGATAATAACATGAATTTCCATATAAAATTAGTGAAAACATACATTCTATCAAAATTAACTCCTTCCACAGACCAAAAAATATGAAAAATGTTATATACTCAAACTAATATATCACTTTGCCCTTATATCAGTCCTGAGCTCATTAATACCATTAAACATCTCATTATCTCCTAATCTATTCATTATCAGCATATCATGTGATTTTAAAAAATATTTCTACAACTTTTCATGGTTATCGGTACAATATAATTATATAAAACCACAGTAGTCTAATACGTAGATATTTAAATATTCCATAATACTATAAATGATATTCTACAACACTATTTTGGAATCCCATTGCACAAACACTTAATCATTCCACCACGTCATTTTCACAATCAACATTTCCAATAGTGATCGCATGTGTTTTCCATTTGTATTTTTCTATAAGATGTTTCTGACAATGATCATCATTTACCCTTAGATTAGGGAATTGGCTAGCTTAATGTCCCATTTTCATACAATTGAAGCATTGACGTTTTGGGGGTGCGTTCTCTGCAGTCTTTTCTATATTCACATCATTAGAAAATTTTATTCCCATTACTTTGGCACTCAACTACTCGATGAACTTCCTTTCCAAACATAAAACATTTTCTAGTCCCTTTAAGACAATCTCCACCATGTTTCTTTCCACACTTTGAGAATAAAGAAACATTCATCTTCTTTTTAGTGTGGTCTTTATATTTTCTTTTGAATTTCATTTTTATCTTCTTATCAAACCCATATGACTACTGGGTTACTCCAATCTCCATCTCAACCTTGAAAGAACATCAAACAATTTCCTCATAGCTATTGAAGTCCCTTATGGATAATTCCCCCCAGAGACTTGGTTTTAAGTCACTAATGAATCGATCAATCTTACTCTCAGGTTGGATAATAATTCCAAAAGTGTACCGCAAATGTCTTGTAAAATTTTCTTCATAGGAACCAACAAATTCATCATCATTTTTCTTAAGTTCAAGTAAATCATTCTCTATCTTTGTTAAAAGAATATTAGGAAAGTACTTATTGAAAAATTAGTTCTTGAGATCATCCCATTACATGGATTTAATTTTATCTTGCTGACATGTATTCTTAATTAGAGTTGTATCACCCCAAGCTTCCATGGTATGTTTCCCTTTGAATAATGCAATAGCTTGCATTGTACGCAACTTGGAGTTTTAACACACCACGACCAATCAAACTAGCCATTATGAATAGTAATACTCTAATTTTGAAATTTTATAAATTTTATTTTTTATAAATGAACTTCATTTTTTGATTCAGAATATCAAAATCATCTTAGGGTGAATTTTTTGTATTTTCTGAAAACATTCATTTTTTGATGAATAGTGAAAAACACCGCGTTATTATTTAAAACTGAATTTTTATTTAAATATTATATATTTTATTTAAATTTATTCTAAGTAAAAATAGATACATTATACCTATATTAGTTCAATGCAATTCATTGGAGACATTTTATAATAAAATTAGATGGATAAAATTTTATTGAATTTTTACAGTCTTTTACCCACCTTCTAGGTGCATTTTCAAAATTGCATAAAATTTAATTTTATAGCTTCTAAGAATTGAATTTAAAAAATCAGAGAGACACGGTTGATATCAGTAAGTAAAATGTGGTTTAGTATGATAAAAATAATTTTTTCTGAATAGTAACTTTTGACTTTTATTTACCAAGGTTACAAGTAAATAGGGTAATTAAAGGTACAATTGATATTATAATTACCAAAAATGTCCTAATTATATTTTATAAGTGTATTTTGAAAGAAATTAATCTCAGAAATAAAATATGATCATTTTTATCCACTTTTATTAGATTAGGACATTTATTATTATTTTATTTAAATAAGAGTTAAAAGTGTTAAATTCAAAGTATAATAACTAAACCAATTTTAATATTGGGTTATACCTAAGATAAATTTGTCTATAAAAATTAATTAGAAATATAAAATGATTTCCTAGATAATGGTATTTTATTTATAATTTTTATACATTAAATAATTAATGTTAGTTATGACACAATGATGATGTAGTAATTACCTTATTAATGAATGATTAAAATAATTGATATTATAAATATCCAAAGAAATGTAAATTGAGACTTATGATGAATTAAAAAATTTATAGGTTAATAAGACATTTTAGGGTTGATTAAGTAATTTTTTTTCAAAGTAATAAAGTTTTTATGACTTTCACAAAAACAAAATACCAAATTACGTCAAAATTGACATAAATAAGTTTTTAAAACAAATATTGTTTTATTAATTGATATAATATTCCTAAAAATATAAGGTTCATCCAAATGACATAGATAAGTTTATATATATTAATAATGAAACACTTGGGGTTCTCTTGGATTTTTATAGTATGTTTATTAACCATGTATTATAGTAATACAAGAATACATGGTAAAAGTTAAACTATTTAACTAAGAGTTAAATCTAAAAGATATGGTTAATATGTTGACCTAAACCTATCTAAGACCTATTTTTTGAGAGGTTTTCGACCCATCCACATATTATCTTATAAATAAATCATTTTGGATCCATTATAAACCGAATATGATTGTATAATAAAATAATATTTCAAGCTTTTCCTAAAGTGACCCCCATCTCTCTTATAAAAGGTCACTTCACCTTCTCTAAAAATGACCCCTCCAAATCCATATGGATTAGCCAAAACCTGCTAAAATGTCCTCCCAAATACCATAAATTTGACCTAGAGGACTTAATTTGATCATAAATCCAACATCAGGAGCCCTTTTGATCAACTCAAAAGGAAACACCTGAATAAGAGGTAATAATTTCACCACCTCTTTCAAAGTTCATTTCTTCTTCCACTTCCTATTTATTTGTTGTTTTCATACCAAAATAATAAATCCAGTACCTTATACATTTTGTGATGTTATTATTAATATGGCACAACCATATTCATTATTCTATCTATCCTATGAATGAAAAGTCACCATACGTGCTTACGTACGATTTACCGTCTCCACATCGGGGTGTAGTTTGTTATTCAAACACTTCATTATTTGGATGGTTATAATAATGAGTGTAATTTATTTAAATAATAAATATAACATGTTCAGGATTATATATATATATATATTGTATACCATCCAATTACATAGGATTTCACCTTTAATTCAATGATATTGTCGCTCGTGCGTACGTATAGATCACTGTCTCCACGAACGCGATGAAATTCATTCCCCATCGTAACCATTCTAGAATAAATTTCATTTTATGGATAAAAATACCGTTTAAGAACATAATATAATTCTCTATATGAATTAAATACATCCTATCCTTAATAAACATTACTTACATAACAAAACATATAAAGGAAAATGAATCTGTTAACGTCCAAAACAATGATAGTACTGAAATATTATTAACTAAGAAATATTATAAGATCATATATGATATCATATTTATGTATTTCATTATTGTAAAATTTAATAAAAATGATTTAAATATTACACAGGAGGTTAACATACCCTCTATCAAGAAAAATTACAAGGTAATGGTTAATTCTACAATCTCTTCATTTTCTGATATTGTTTATATAAGAGTATCTATTGGGACGTCTTTATCATCCACATCCGTGTTTCTTAAAAATGTATTTCAAAACATTTTTACTATATACAGGACTATGGGTTAAATTCAGTTATTTCCACTTTTTACTTTTTATAAAGTGGTTTAAAAGGAATCTTTCCATTGTTTTCCAAACAAGGAACTTTATGACCTTTTCAACAAATTAAGGTAAGAAGGTTTTTTTAACTTATATGGACGGTTCGACTATTTTTTGACATTATAACACCTTTAAAGATTCTATTACAATATTATAAGAATATTTTCAAAATAAATGTTTTCTATTATAATTATGTGACTTTAAATGATTTCAAAATAAAAAGAGATACTCCTCTCTAATAGTTTTGACTTTATCTATGTCAATATCCTTTGATGGATTTTAAAAATTTTTGAAGTTGATTTATTATGATACAATCTTCCATAATTTATTGAATTTTTTTTTGATATGTTTGACTATGGATGTGTTATTTTTATATCATTCATGGTTTATGGTTAAAGTATTAACATTTTTATGCTAGTTTTAATACGAATGTTTATGTTATATTTCAACCTTTTCATATGAGGAATGAATTGGACTTAGTAAGTGATTGGTGGAGCCCACTATAGATCCTCGATGCATTAGTAGGTCTCATGAGACAATCTAGTGTCTTAGTACAGGGCCTTCACAAAATCTTATTTGTAGTCTTAGCACGAGGCCTTGACTATGTGGTTATGAAGTTTGGCATTATGCATTCCATCATTATGAAATTGGCTATTGATAATGTATTTTATTATTCGATTAGTTGAATATCCATCTGAATACGTAAATGTAATTACATGATTTATATTTTCTATATTATACTGAATTTTAAGTTTAAAAGGTTTATATTTTAGTTTTATACAATCCCTTAAATGTTTATTCTTATTTATGAAATTTCTCGCTATATTGTTATTGTTTCTAAGCATATGAGCTCACCCTTTCTATGTTTTATTTTTCCCAGGATGTGAAGAAGTATTTTATGGTTGACATATAGGGATAGTATAAGGTATATAAGTGTGTTCAAATGGGAAAAAAATTTGGTGTTGCTTTTATCTAATGATGTAATGTAAAACTTATATTTGTATCTAGTAATTACAAGGCTACTAAACTGATCGGTCTTTCGAGACTTGATCCCTTGAAATCATTCCATTATTATGTAATAATGCATAGACTCTAGGTAACTAGGTTTGGGGCATTACAGTTTGTATGAGAGGGAGGTTTAGTAGAAACCTTAGAAGCTATATTTAGAAAAACTCTGATTAGAGAACATTACCTTTAGATATACTTTGAGGATTAGTATATAAGAACTTACTAGAATTTTGGTAATGTCGATATTTTTTGAGTTTTACAAGAAGTACATCCCTATTTGGATATGAGAAGGTAGAGTTGGCTCTGACACAGATGTACCTAGGAGTGAAAACTCTGACAAAAAGTTTTGGGCTTGACCTGGGGTATCCTGGTACAGAAAAATGGGCATTGCTGCACTCTTGGTTACGATAATCCCGGGGGATAGGCTTAGGATAATTCACATATTATTTATAAACCATTATAATAAATTTATGAGTACATACCTCCTCAAAAAAACATTTTTATGATTATAGATTATATCCATAAAATGTTCAATTTATGTTATGTGTTTTACAAGTATGAAATTATGTATTATAATTCATAAACTAATCTTCTGTATTCCATTTTTTAGAAATGGCCCTTAGTGGAAGGAATAGAAATTGTATCCACACACGTAATACATGTAGGGATTTACCTCCTACTCAAGATAATTATAGTGGAGATGGTGATAAAACTGGTGCTGATAAAATTATCACCATACTGGGATAACTCACTCAGGTTGTGAATAATAACCTTACCCGTATAGAGCACCCTGATCCACAACATGGAGGATCAATGTTAGACCTTTTCATGAGGAAACAACCACCAACATTCAATGGGACTACTAATCCATTTATAGCTAAGAAATGGATAATTTTCTTAGAGAAAATATTTCATTCTTTGGGGAGTAGGGAAAGGGAAAACGTTTCCATGGAAGTTTATCACCTAACATGAGATTCAGATCAATGGGGTTCATTAATTCAAAACAAAAAGGAGGATGAAGAAGTATCAATTACGTAATGGAGGGAGTTTAAATATATTTTCATAGAAAAATACTTTCCTCGTGACCATCGAGCAGATATGAAAATACAATTTCTGAGTCTGAGGAAAAAGGAGGATGAGAATGTCACAAAGTATGAGGCTAACTTTACAAGGTTTGAAAGGTATGCAACAACATATATACATAACCCAAGGAGTAATATTGATCGATTATTTATGGGTTAAAACCATTTCTCCTTCTAGAATCAGTCTGACAATCCTTCTCATCATACGAAGATATTGTCTCATGTGCTATTAAGACAAAAAATGAATTCTCTAAGTCTAACAACTTTATAGAAATGTAAGAGAAGAATATATCTACTGAACAATCTATAAATGGAAATAAGGGGAAGAAGGGAAAAGTTGAATATCCATCCTGCTGTAAATGTGGGAAGAAACACCTCATTACTTTCCTGAAGGGAATGTGAGTCTGTTACAAGTGTGGTGAAAAAGGACACCAAGCTCTTGATTTCAAGGGAAATAAAGAGGCTGTCAATGTTGAATGTTACAATTGTAGAGAAATGGGGAATTATGTAAATGAATTTCATAAGCACCAAAGAAACTTACCTCCAAAAAGGACAAGGGAACAAATCCAAGCTTATGATATCACTACTACTGAAGTTGAAGCTCTGAAAGTTGTGGTGGTAGGTAATTTAATGGTTTACTCAAGTTTAGAAAATGATTTATTTGATTCTAGATCATCACATTGTTTTATATCTTCCTATTTTTCTAAGAAAATTATGTATTTTCATTTTGATTTAACAAGGGAGTTGTCAGTCCAAAATCCTAAGAAAAGTATCATTGCAACAATGTTTTGTGAATCAGTCCCCATTAGGGAATATAAATGTTCTTTATCCGCTGATTTCATCGTCATACCCATGATTTAATTTGATATAATCCTCGTTATGGATTCGCTTTTGAAACATGATGTGAAAATTTATTTTAATAAGAAGGAGGTTACAATTTTCAATGATGATAAGGTGTACCTTATCTTTATAGCAGAAACATCACCACCAGATTCTTATCTAGATCCACCCCCAATAGCTCTACTAAATTCCATTAATGGGGAAGAATAGAATGAAATAACCATGGGAGAGAAAAATAATGATCAAATAGAGGATGTACCTATTGTGCAAGAATATGTTGATCTGTTTCTGGAGGATTTACCTAGGCATCCTCCAGAATGAGAAATTGAGTTTTCCATTGATTTAATTCGTTGTTCAAGGCCCAAATCGAAGACCCCTTATAGAATGGCCACTGTGGAATTAGTGTAAATAATGAAACAACTAGAGGTATTGAGTAATAAAGGATTTATTTCCCCTAGTGCATCTACATGGGGATCCCTTGTTCTTTTTGTTGAGAAGAAAGATGGATATATGAGGTAGTTTATTTTCTACAGGGAGATCAATACTATAACAATAAAGAACAAGTATCCCCTACCACACATTGATGATTTATTTAACTAACTTCATGGAGCTCAATAATTTTCCAAGATTGACCATCGATCTGGATATCATCAGTTCTGTGTGAAGAAGGAATACATTTCGAAAATAGCATTTCAAACCAGGTACGAGCATTACGAGTTTACAATAATTCCTTTTGGACTGCCTAATGCACCCTCTGTTTTCATGGATCTAATGAATAGAGTTATCATGGAATATCTTGATGACTTTGTAGTGGTATTTATTGATCATATATTGGTATAATAAAAAAGCTACAAAGATCATGAAAATCACTTGCGCATTATTCTAAAAAACCTTAGAAGAAATTAATTCTTTGGGAAGTTTAGGAAGTGTGAATTCTGGCTTCAAGAGATTTCTTTTCTTGGCCATATTGTCTCAAATTATGGAATCTATGTCAATACTTCAAAGACCAAGGCAATCCAAGAATGGATAGCACCGACAAGTATAACTGAGGTTGAAAATTTTATTGTTTAGCAGGTTATTAACAGCACTTCGTACATAATATTGCCCAATCTACTAACCCATTAACAAAGCTCACACATAAAGGGATTAAATTTGTTTGTAGAAAAGAGTGTTAAGAATGTTTTTAAGAATTTAGGAGAATATTATTCAATGATCCTATCTTGAATCTACCGTCAGGGAATGATGGGTTTGTTATTTATAGTGATGCATCAAATAAAGAACTTGGTTGTGTCCTTATGCATAATGATAGGGTTATTGCCTATGAATCACGACAGCTAAAAAATTCATGAAAAAAACTATCCCACTCATGATATTGAGTTATCAGTTGTAATCCTTTCTTTGAATATATGGAGACACTATCTATATGGAGAAAAATATGAGGTGTATACCAATCACAAGAGATTAAAGTATATTTTCTCATAGAAAGAACTCAACGTGAGGCAAAGAAATAGGATTGAAATACTCAAGAAATATTATTGAACTATACACTACCACCTAGGGAAGGAAAATATGGTGGCAGATGATTTGAGAATAAAGGATCATGAAGTTTTGAACAAGATGAGAGTTGAAAGGTATCCCATGTTCATGGATCTAGTAAAGATGGATATGGGAATAATCATGGAAGATAAAACATCAATACTTTTTCAAATGGTTACCAATCCATATTTACTAGAAAGGATAAAAAGTTCTTAGGCTAATGATGAAGAGTTTCAAAAGCAAATTAAAGCTTTGAATGATGGGAGATTTATTGACTTAGTATGTGAAGAAGGAATTTTTAAATTTTGGAATAGACTTTGTGTTTCTGATATACTTAATCTAAAAATGGAATTGTTGGATGATGCTCATATCTCCAATTTCTTTATACACCCTAGTAGCACTAATATGTATAGTTATTTGAAAGAACAGTTTTGGTGGGACAAAATGAAATGGGATATTGTTAATTATGTGTCAAGATGTATGGTTTTTCAATAGTTAAAGGCTGGAAGACAACATCCTAGAAGATTCATGCAACCTCTTCCCATACCCGATTGGAAATGGGATGATATTACGATGGATTTTGTCATGGGGATACCAATGAATATTAGAAGGAATGATGAAATATGGGTCATTATTGATCGTCTTACCAAGTCAGCACATTTTCTTATAATGAGAGAAGATTTACCACTTGAACGTTTAGCAATACTATATATTAATGAATTTTAAGACATTATGGAGTACCTATTTCGATTGTTTCTGATCATGATCCCAATTTTACATCAAGATTATGGAAAAGACTTTAGAAGGCCCTAGATACTGAAATTCATTTGAGCACTACCTACCTCCCTCAAACTGATGAACAATCAGAATAGACTATTCAAACCATAGAAGACATGTTGAGATCTTTCTCACTTGATTTTCAAGGTATGTGGGATCACTATTTACCTCTGGTAGAAATTTCCTGTAACAATAGATTTCATTCAAGTATTCATATGGAACCATATGAAGCGTTATATAGAAAGAGGTGTTGCACACCAACTTTTTGGGATGATGTTGGTGAAAGAAAACTCATAAGCCTAGAACTTGTTGAGGAAATAATGGAAAAGGTGAAGGTTATCAAAACCCACATAAAAGTAACTCAAAGTAGGAAAAAGACCTATACCGATAACGAAAGGAAGGATTTTGAATTTCAAGTAGGAGATCATGTTTTCTTGAAGGTATCTCCATGAAAGGGTGTTATACAATTAGGTGAGATGGGTATATTGATTCCCAGGTACATCAGACCTTTCAAAATTCTAGAACGAATTGGAGTTGTAGTTTATCGTTTGGAAATGCTGCCAAGTCTCTCCAAAGTTCATGATGTGTTCCATGTATCAATATTAAGAAAATACATGCCTTACCCAACACATGTACTCACCTATGAAGAAATAGAACTGGAACCTGACCTGTCTTATTGTGAAGAGCCAATTAGGATTATTGATACCAGCAAACAGGTGTTGAGAAACTGGGTGACTCGTCTAGTAAAAGTTCTATGGAGAAACCATAAGATGGAAGAGGAAACGTGGGAACCTGAGGAACTTATGATGAAGAACCACCTGAATATTTTTGTACAATAATATTCTAGAAATTTCATGGAAAAAACTATTTAAAGTAGGGAAGAATGTACTACCCCAAGCTTCCATAGTACGTTTCCCTTTAAATAATGCAATAGCTTGCGTTGTGTGCAACTTGGAGTTTTAACACACCACTACCAATCAAACTAGTCGTTATGAATAGAAATACCCAATTTTTAAAATTTTTAAAATTTTATTTTTCAAAATGGACTTTATTTTTGGATTCAGAATATCAGAATTAGCTTAGGGGGAATTTTTAGTATTTTTCTGAAAGCTTTCAATTTTTTTTAATAGTGAAAAACACTGCTTTGTTTTTTAAAACTGAATTTTTATTTAAATAATTATTTATTTTATGTAAATTTATTTTATTTCAAAATAGATACATAATACCTATATTAGTTCAATGCAATTCATTGGAGTCATTTTATAATAACATTAGATGTAAAAAAGTTTATTGAAATTTTTACCGTCTTTTACCCACCTTCTAGGTGCATTTTCCAATTTGCATAAAAAGTAATTTTACATTTCTTTGAATTTAATTTCAAAAATCCAAGAGAAGCAGTTGATATTAGTAAGTAACATGTGGTTCAATAAGATTAAAATAATATTTGGCGAATAGTCACTTTTGACTTTTATTTACCACGGTTAAAAATAAATAGAGTAATTAAACATAAAAATGTTATTATAATTACCCTAAAACATGTCCTAATTCTATTGGATAAGTGTATTTTTACCAAAATAGTCCTTAGGAATAAAATAAGTTCCTTTTGACCCACTTGGATTAGATTAGGGAATTTATTAATATTTTATTTATAGAAGAGTTAAAAGTGTTAAATTCTATGTTTAATAACTAAACCATTTTTAATATTGGGTTATACATAAGATAAATTAGACTATAAATATTAATTATAAATCTAAAAATATTTCCTATATTTTGGTATTTTATTTATAAATTTTAAACATTAAATAAATAAATTTATTTATGACACAATGATGATGCAGTAATTACCTTACTAATGAATGTTTAAAATAATTGATATTATAAATATCCAAATAAATGTAAATTGAGACTTCTAATGAATTACACTAATTTTAAAGGTTAATATGATATTTTAGGTTTTATTAAATAATTTATTTCTACATAATAAAGTTATTATGACTTTCACAAAAAAACAAAATACCAAATAGTGTCAAAATTGAAATAAATGAGTTTTTAAAACAAATACTATATTATTAATTGATATAATATTACTAAAAATATGAGGTTCTTCCAAGGGAATTATAAATGGTTAGATATATTAATAATTAACTACTTGGGAATCTGTTGACTTTTTATATTATGTTTATTTACCATTTATTATAATAATACAAAAAAACATGGTAAAAGTTAAACTATTAAACTAAGAGATAAATATAAACGATAAGGTTAATATGGTGACCTAAACCTGTCTAAAACCTATTTGTTGGGAGGTTTTTGACCCATACCCACCTTATCCTAAAAATAAATTATTTTGGATCCATTATAAACATAATATGATTATATAATAAAATAATATTTCAAACTTTTCCTAAAGTGACCCTTACCACTCTTATAAAAGGGTACTTACCCTTTTCTCAAAATCACACCTCCAAAGCCATTTCGCCCTACAAAAACCTACTCAAATATCCTTAAAACTATCCTCAAATTGACTTAGAGGCCTTATATTGATCAGAAATCCAATCTAATGATCCCTTTTTATTTACTCAAAAGGAAACACTCAAAGAAGAGGTAATAATTTCACCACCTCTTTCAAAGTTATTTTCTCATTCCACTTCCTCTTTCTTTGTTGTTTCAATACCAAAATAATCACTCCAGTAGCTTATACATTCTGGGATATTATTATAAATATGGTACAACCATATTCATTATTCTATCCATCCTATGAATGACAAGTCACCAAACATGCGTACGTGTGGCTTACCGTCTCCACATCGTGGTGTAGTTGGTTATTCAAACACTTCATTATTTGGATGGGTATAATAATAGGTATAAATAATTTAAATAATAAATATAACATGTTAAATATTATTTATATATTATATAACATCCAATTACATACTATTTTACCTTCAATTGAATGATATTGATACTCGTGCGTACGTAGGGATTACCGTCTCCACGAACGCGAAGAAATTCATTCCCCAACTTAACCATTCAAGAATAATTTTCAATTTATGGTTAAAAATAATGTTTAAGAACATAATATCATAATAGATATGAATCAAATGCATCCTATACATACCAAAAATTACATTTGTAACAAAACATATAAAGGAAAATGAATTAGTTAACATCCAAAACAATGATACTACTGAAATATTATTAACAAACAATATTAGAAGATCATATATGATATCATATTTATGTATTTGGTTCTTTTATAATTTAATAACAATTATTCAACTATTATAAATGAGATTAACTTACCCTCGATCAAATAAAAGTACAAGGTAAGGGTTAATTCTACAATCTCTTCATTATCTAAGGTTGTTTATACGTGAGTATCTACTGGGACCTCTTTATCATCCACATCCATGTTTCTTAAATATTTATTTCAAAACATTTTTACTATTTACTAGTCTATGGGTTAAATTGTTTTATACCCTCATTTTAATTTTTATAAAATTGAATGAAAGGAATATTTCCATCGTTTTCTAAACAAGGTAATCTATGATCTTTTCGACAAATTAAGGTAAGAATGTTTTTTAACTTATACAAAGGGTGTGTCTATTTCCTACCATTATAAAACCTTTCGAGATTCTATTACAAGATTATATGAATATTTTAAAAATAAAAGTTTTCTTTTATAATTACGTGAATTTTAAATGATTTCAAAATAGAAAGATATATTCCTCTCAAATAGTTTTGATTTTATCTATGTCGACATCCTTTGATGGATTTTACCCTTTTCTAAAGTTGATTTATTATGATACAATATTCTATATTATATTTAATGTTTTGTGATATGTTTGAATATGTATGTGTTATTTTTATACTATTCATGGTTTATGGTTTAAGTATTAACATTTGGTATGCTAGTTTTAATACAATTTTTTATGTTATGTTTCAACCTTTTCATATGAGGAATGGATTGGAATTAATAAGTGATGGGTGGCCCCCGATATAGCTCCTCGATGCATCGGCAGGCCTCATGAGACAAACTAGTGTCTTGACACAAGGCCTTGACAAAATCTTATTTTTAGTATTGGCACGAGGCCTTGAATATGTGGTTATGATGTCTGACATTATACATTACATCATTATAAAATTGGCTATTGATATTGCACGTGATTATTCAACTAGTAAAATATCCATGTGAATAAGTAAATGGCATTATTTGATTTATATTTTCCATATTATACTAAAGTTTAAGTTTAAAAGGCTTATATTTTAGTATTATACATTGCCTTAAATGTTTATACTTATTTATAAAATTTTCCGCTATATTTTTATCCTTACTGAGCATCTGAGCTCATCCCTTTATATGTTTTATTTTTCCAAGACTGTGAAGAAGTATTTTATGGTTAACCTACCGGGATAGGCTAGCGAATATAAGTGTGTTCAAAGGGGACAAAATGTTGTTGTAGTTTTTATCTCAGGATGTAATGTAAAACTTATGCTTGTATCTAGTAATTCCAAGTCTACTAAACTGATTAGTCTTTCAAGTCTTAATCCCTTGTGATCATCCCAATGTTATGTAATAATGCACTGACTCTAGGTAACTAGGGTCGGGGAGTTACAAGAGTCTGCCACTAGTCCGCTTCACCTTTTAAACAATAGATAGCCAAAATGACTTTTTCATGTTCTAAATAGTGAAGGATGGAAAATATATTTTCAATGGTACTGATCCATTGTTCAGAAAAATGTGTATTAGAAGACCCATTGAAATAAGGTGGACAATTGCTTCATGAAGAAATGAACAGAATGTTGTTCCCTTATCTTCTCATTTGGAAGTCTGGAATGATTCATAGCACATGTAAGTATAAAAATAATATTTTTCATTCCGTATCCCATTAAATTAGGTTATTCATGAGGAAAATAATTTCATTGCCCAGTGTATTGATCATTAACACGGTTCCTTTGGGATTCAACCATCATCTAAAACCCAACTAGAATAGCATGAGAGGAAAAAATAATACTGTGAAAACAACATAATCAAGGAAGAGTACTTTAAATTTCTAATATTTTAGGATTAATCCTAGGTTATTCATGGTCATTACCATAATTCTAGGACTATAATCTATACTTATACTTTACTTTAGGGAAATCCCAATACATACCATAGAAATATCTCGAGGGATCTCACTAATGTTTTTGTATCCTAGTTTCCAAAGGATAATTAAACCCTAGCATCGATACCAACTCTAATGACCCCATCTTGACTTACAAGAACATTATATTTATTTTGTGGAATACTTAATAAATTACAAAAATATATTCCCAATGATTGTATTAGTTTAGTGTCATTGGAAACTCAGAACATAATCTTATAATCATGGTGAAATATCTTCAACATCTCCAATAGAGATCTTCCTTTTGTTTTCCTGCCTAAAACCATTATTTATATCTTGGGTAAAAGAAAGCATAGAAAGGGTGAGATTAAATTATCAGTAAGGTTAAAAATGGAGAACAAAAAACAAACCACAAACATTTGAATTTAAAAGAATGAACATAATATTTAAACATCAAAATCATGGGGCATGAAATAAATCTTGGAAGTACGTAAGGCATAGATCATAAAAGAATATTAACCATGATAGAATAGAAATTTCATAAAACATGTAATTATGGAAAAGTAATAAGAACATAATATGATTTCTATAGTAGCCAAGACATTGATTCCCAGACCATCATAGTGGACAAAGTCCATTACTGAACCAAGTTAACTTTTTGTTCCAGTCATGTATCACTGAACCAGATTTACTAGTCATTCCAGTCATGTCTATCTCATTAGATATAAATCTTTACCTAATTGATTTGATGGAGATATATTTCCCACCCATCTCGTAATGAAATCATTCTTACATGTTCTGCAAAACATGAATCATTCATCATAGTATAACCCAAGAAATAAAATGAGATCTTAAATATCATTACAATATAACATAATCCATAAAAAATATCATTACATCATTAATGTAATAAAATAATAGTAATAATAGGTATAGTAACATAACAATATTTAAGAGCATCATCTTAGATGAAAAATAATTTTGATAAAACACATGAATTAGTTCTTGAGGAAAATATCCTTTCTTCTTGAAAATCATTTTCTTTTCTCCAAATGCCACAAAATTTTTAAAGAATGATTTTAGTTTAAAATAAACTTGAAATAGTGTAGAGTAAGATTCATGTAAATAATGAATCATTAAACCATAAATATTAATTCATTCTGTATAAGTTAAAATAACATTTTTCTCATACGTTTTTCCAAAAAGTAAAAAAGTACCTCGTATGGTAAACATAAGAAAGATTCCTTCCAAAACATGTTGTAAAACTCAAAATGTGTAAAATTGATTTTAAATATACATAGAATAATATTAAACTTTTTATGAGTTTTTTTATAAAACATGGACATGGATAATAAATATATCCTTAGTAAATACTTACGAATAAACAATCTCAGATAAAAAAAACATTGGAAATGTTTTTCCTCACCTTAGGTCTGATTTCTTCCTTATGTGTCCAAAACTCTTATATAGTGGGTTTAAACATATTATTAACTTTTAACAAAACCATAATAATATTTATGAGATCATATATGATTTAATTATGACTTTATATTACCTGTTCATTTGTCAATTCCAGGTTACAAAAACGTTTTGGGTAATAATCGTTTTATTTATCGTGCGTGTTTGGACTTTTTATTCTTGATATTATTACTTATATAATGATTTACTTACATAAATAATGTAAAAAATGATATATATATATCATATATATTTAGTATATTAATATATATAATAGATAGATAAATGAAATGGAATACACTGTTCATGGAGATGGTAGGTTGTACGTACGCATGAATGCTATTTTCGTTTCCCTGTAGAATTGAATGGAAGTAAGTAAATGATATATATATACACATTAATAAAGTAGCATTATTATGTAATATATTTCATTATTATTTATTATATATACTTTATAATCAATCTTGAATGGTTAACGTGGAGAATGAATCTCATCGCATTGTGGAGACGGTAATTCATACGTACACACATGCAGTGATTTCGTTTTTCATAGGATGGATATAAGGTGAAATAGTGTTGTTTATTATTTATAATATCAAATTAGTATATGAGTGATACTAATGTTATTACATTATAACAAAACAACTAATGAATAGTAATTAGGAGAAGAAATAAATTTGAAAAAATTGGAAGAAGATATTACCTCTTCCTCGACCTTCCTCCTTTAAATTTTTTCTTTGGGCACAAGATTTGGTCTTTTTAGAAAACAAAAACATCAATAATATTACTAGAGAATTTTAGAGGAGGAATGGGTAGGGTTTTTTCGATATTGAAGGATTAAAATAGAGTGAAGAGGAGAGGGAGGATGTGCCCTTTTATAAGAGAGGAGAGGGGCACTTTAGGAAATTCTTAAAATATTAATTTATCATAAATTGAATTTTGATTTAAAATGGTCCAAAACTCTTATAATTAAAATATAATATGATTTTGGTTCGAATAACCAACATCCATCAATTTTTAGACATTTTTGAATATTTTTTATCCTTATCTTTTGTTTAACCCTTATTTAACCCTTTTTAATCTTACCGTGATATCATGTTATTTACAAATTGTGGGTTAATGTATTTACCATATCATGTAAAAAAAATCCAAAAAAAGTTATTTCTGAGATATTTTTGTTATATTATGCATTTTTTTCAAATCTTATATTTTTAGAAATTTAATATCATTTAATAAACTGTTTTATGTTTTATGTTATGAATTGTGTCAATTTTGAAAACTATTCATACTTGAATTTTAAAAATTCATAACAACCCGATTGCTTCGTACCAAATGATTTAACTCATCCCTAATATGTGATTTTCATCCCTAAAATTCGTGGATGGAATCAAAATATCCAAATTACATTTATTTTAATATTTATAAATTCATTTATTTTAATCTTTCATTAATGAGGTATTCACTATATCATAATTGTATCATAAATAAATATATTTATAAAATGTCTAAAAATTATAAATAAAATACCACGATTTAAAAAATAATTTCATAAATCTAATGACTATTTATAGAAATAGAGATCAGTTATAAATCACTATATTAAAATCTATTTAGTAAAAGTTATATGTTTAGGTTATAATTATCTTTACTTTAAATTAATTCTTATAAAATGTCATTCTCCCATCCATGTGAATCCTTGGGGTCCAAAAATAGACGAAAGAATTCCCATGGTCAGAAATATCTCATTAAATAGGATTAGTACATGTGTTAGGGTAGTTTAAAATTATTATAAAATTATTTGCCTACCATTATTACCAGATTTACAGTTTAACCATGGTAAATAAAATAATTATAGAAGTTACTCTTAATAATGTCCAAAATTAAAAGGTACCTATTCACACAATTTGGACCTTATGATTCAAAATATGGAATCAATTTTTCCAAATTCAAAATATAGTATTTTTAGTAATTAATTTCCATTGTCAAAATCGAAAGGTGGGTTTTTTAAGAAGTAATAACTATCAAATGATTGACATGTGTTTATATCCAATTTAAAAGTGAAATTACTTAAAATGAACAAAATTGGATTAAATTATAAAAATATAATCAAATTAATCTTTAAAAAAATTTAAAAATTTAATCTAACTATATAAATAAATTAGACGAAAAAAATGTTTCGAATTAAAATGCAGTATTTTTCACTATTCATTAAAATTTGAATTTTATCATAAAAGTACCATAAATCAAAAAAGTAATTTTTTATGTCCCACATCCAAATAAGAAGTTTATTTTGTCAAATTTAACATATAAAAGTGTCAAAAATTATATTTATAATGGGTACGCCATCAAAACATGGTAAAATTTTATTTTTTGAAAAAATACTTCTTTTATCTAAAAAATTGATTTTGTTCTATTATCATGACCTAGAAAATTTGTAATATTAATGATAATGTTATATAAAATTAAAAATATGGTTAATAATATTCATAAAATCTAGTTTATATTCGATTAAGTAATAATATTTTAATAGTATATCATTGTTTAATGAAACTCGGTGTCATATACAACGGAAGCTATCAAGGAAGGTCACTCTTGTGTGTAACACATGACAAGCCAGTGTTGCATGTAGTGGAAGATTCTTTTGGTGTTACATATATCATAATCCAAACCTAGTTCATTTATAAAATGAACAAAATATATACTCAGTGTCACGTAAAATGAATTCTATCAAAATAACTTAAAATTATGAGTAACACAATCCAAGAATACTATTTCATATACTACACGATAATATAGTGTTGCATATAGTGCAAGCTAATCTTGGTGTAGCGTAAAAAATGAAAGAAATTAAAAGAATATATCTCATAAAATCTCAGGGTGTCACAATTACCAATTTAGTTAAGGATTTCCATGTAAATTATAATATTTAAGATAGTTTCATCTTTAATTCATATGGAGAACAAATTGAAAGGTAGGGAAAAGGGCCAGTGGAAAGTAATGCCAGAAGTAAATTTTCAACTTCCTTCAATTAAAGAGGTATTAATAAGAGGTTATTTACATTGAATATTATTAAATAAAACTATAGAAGTTTAATAATAATAAAATGAATTAAAGAATCAAGTTACTTCTTCTTCTTCAGGAATATTCATAAATGTAATGTTTTAGTTTTACTTCAGGGGAATTCAATACAATATTTTTGTCACATATGTGTATTGATATAAAATAACTAAGTAAGTGTAGAAATATTATTATAATGTCATGTGTGTTGTCCATGTTGTTGGGAATGGGTGATACCTAGGCCATTGGTGAAAAGTACACGACTTCTTTATTGCCTTGTGAAAGATTCATGTAGAAATATTATTGATTATAACCACAAAAATTCATCTCATGTGTCCTTTTAGACATAAGGAGACATTATTTGAGGTTACAAAATGAGTTTTTTTGTGGTGTGTCATACTCAAAAATTAGTTCAGTGATCCATGAATCATCAGAGTTATGAATATAAATATGTTATACTTATATCTAGTTGTGGAAAGATAGTTATCTTTCAAGAAACAGTAAAATTAGACATAAAGAATATACCAAGTATGTTATTTAGGATCCTCACAACTAAACACCTTTTGTATTATTGATGTCTTTAGTTTGGATAAATAAGCATCTAAAAATAAATGTATGTCAGAATGCTTTCAAAATTAGTTCATCTAGAGAGCATGAACTATTTTAAGAGTAAGATAGAGGTATATATATATATACTTCATTAGATTCCTTTAAGTCATTAAGGAATGGTAAATTGAATTATGACATATTCATGGTCTGAAGATATGAGTTGCTTTAGATAGGCATGTTGAAGAATATCTTGACCAACCATTCATCCATCATGATAATGTTGTGTCGATTAATTCTTAAATGCATATTACCTTATCTACATCGCTCAATTGATGTTAATGAGGAGGATCGATGATGAATTCTTACATTTCAACATTTATCTATAGAATGTAGTGTGACATTTTGTACATCAAATTTATGATTTAAGTAGTATCAATGTTTCAACTTGTATAAAAATCCATTATATTTCATTATGTTCTTTACAAATAACAAAGATTTCCCATAACCATATGTCAAATATTAATGAAAAATTGATATCATACGAGTCATAGTATGATGGAAATCGCTATGTCATAAGGAAATTTGTTTGAATGTGAAGAGTTTGTTTGGATATAAACAAACTAGAATCCGGAACAAACACATTGTGAATCTATTGTAATTATCCTAATGGTTTCTTAGGATATCACATAAATCCCTAAGATAGAAAATTGGTAGTTAAGTGATTGAAGAAATTTCTATATAAGGCTGAACAATTCTATTTGAGATTGTGGTAGAAATATTGACTTGGGTTTAGTCAATGTTTGAGATGTATATATAGTTGGAATTGGAACTAGTTACACAAGTTCATGTGTAAGAGAGTATGTTCTAGATACACATATTGCATTGGAAGGATAAAACCATGGTGATAGTTTTTGTATCCACTACGGTCAGTGACCTATTATTCATTGTGAATAATATTACCTACAAGTTAGAATTATATTAAAATTAGATAAAATTGACAGGATCAATTAAAATTCAATAATGGATTCTGTGTATCAAAATGTAAAAGGGGCATATTATTTTTAATAATCTGGTGGGAATTCATGTAAGTTGATACATGGATGGTACAATCATATTACCAACAAGGCTGAATTGGTTTTACCAATTCATTATGCCTAAATCCATTAGAATTTTACTTCTCATAGCTAAATTCTAAGATCATTATACTGAGTATTAGATATAATGACCACAAATGATGGAAGGTGTCTATATGACACAACTAGAAAGAGATGGTGAAATCACCAATTCCCAATAAGGGTGCAAGTTACTTATATACATTTTAGTATTAATGTGAGAAACCAGATCTTAGAGCATTAATATGAAATTAGTATTTTACATGTGTCTACTAGAGGTTAGTGGGAGTGCCATAGTTTTCTGATTGAAATATGTTTAGACAAATATAGAAAACCCTCTGGTCTTCAAGTTAGTTAAGACCGGGATGAAATTTATTCTTCGGTGATTGAATTAAAGTAGAAACCTATGTTCTAGGGAACAAGATCTATAGAGTTAGATCTAATGGTTTATTGGAACCAGTCAATCATACATATAGTGACATGGTATTGAAAAATAAAACACAGAACAATTCAAGAGATAATTTTTACCATTGCCACATGGAATAATCTCTTTTGCAGTCATATTTATGGCATAAGAGGAAATTTATGTGGTGTGTTGAAGTCCATATGCTTATGTGAAGGATCAATCATGTATTCCATGATATATACAAAAAAAATTATTTCCAGGATATACATTATAGTTGGAAACTATCATTTATATCTAGGAGAATGGAAAGTGAACCATTCATAACTATATGATTGTACTTCGACAAGTACAAAAGATATGTACCAGGTAAGTGGAGAATAAAGGATACTAGTTTTCAGGGGACATGAACTAGTCTTTCTTATATCCATGTGATCTAGTATGCCAGTTAGGCTAAGGTTATGAGTGACACAAGATCATATAATCCAATGGTTTTCATACCTATAAATACCAAATACTTTGTCGCTTCTATGGAACCTAAGAAGCAGTTAAACACAACGATTTGTTCCAGCAGTTGAAATCACACATAGTATGAAGAGTATTATCCTAATGAAAATTATGATATTCTTATTATCTAATATTTCAAGTTATTCCATTGGAAATGAGGGATATACTTAGGGATTCCATTTCTTGAAAATTTTTACTCAAAGAGATGAGGTCGCTATAGTAGAATTAATACATAGTGGAGTCATGGAATATCCAGTAGCTAAATCTGTGACCCAGTAGAAACAAGATCTTAATCATGTGAGAAGAAAACACGATTACTAAGAAAGTTGTCTCTAGTTCATGTGGGAGTTTTGAAATGGTGGGTGCCCTAGACCCAACTATAGAGTGATTTTGATTACCATACAGTGTACATATTTAATTATATATGATGTATTCTTACCATTATAGTGTATAATTTTCTACGTCCACTATTTAATGGTAATTTGCACAGATTAATTATCATATCAGAAAGGTTATAGAAGATCCCAGCTATAATGATAAACTCAAGTTACTATAACATTAATCTTAAACAATGGTCATATGGTCTAGATACATATTACTGATTGGACATAGTATATGTTTGACTATCAGGTGTTGGGGGTTAATAAGAATTGGGAATTCTTATCATGAAGTTCACACATGGTGATCTATAGTAGCGGGATCATGAGGACTGACCCGCCAATAGGAACACCACATGTTTTGGGTGTCATTGGATATCTCTATCAACAATCATGTGTAGTGGTCTCCTGACTTGAGATTATTACCAATGTATGCCATTTGATTGAATACTTTGATGAAAGATGAAACCCATGATATTGAAATCTTGACTAGGTAGTATATTTTGGGTGCCTCATTGGTGACATGACATTGGTTGAATGGTTAAGAAATATTTTTTCACTTATATGTTAAGGAAGTTATATATCTCGGTTCATGGCAAGCAGGATGGTAGTACCTTTATAAATCCCTGGCCCATGTAGTCCAAGTTAAAATCTTCCAGTTAGATCAAAAAATAATAATGTAATAAAATTGTGATGACATGAGTGTGCATCCTTCATTACGAGATATTAAAGATAAAGAGATTATATTACATAGTTCATGTTTGTAGGTTGATTGTCACTATTGTGACAATATTTATCTCTTTAAGGGCCATGATGTGTTGTAAGATCCTACTATTGGTATGTGAATAACATTCACTACTATTGACATAAGGCCCTAGATGTTCACACACAATAGAGTGTTCAAGAATCTTTCCAATTTAGTTGAATATGAGTTTTGGATGTGGTAGGCCCCATTACTAGGGTCCGGGATTAGTCAAAGGAGATGAAATCACCAATCAAATAAATAAATTCATATTATTAATGTTATGAATAATGGGTATTATATTTATTTATTAAATGTATTTATAATTTTTAATGTAAATACATGAAAATATTAATCGAACTAATCTTAGTTTAAAATGGTCAAGGTTCAATTTATATTTGTGGGAAGTACGAGTTGAGTTAATAGATAGGGTATTATCATGTAATTTATTTATTTTATTATAAAAAAGTTTTAATAATAATAAATTATATTTTTGAGTTAGTTTAGTAGTCAAAAATATTATTTATATAGTGTGTTAATTATTTGAGGGTCATGTTTGAATTTTTGGGTAATTCTATTTCACACTATAAGTAGAGGAGTAGAGAGAATTTCCAATGACTATTCATGATATTTATTTCTATTCTTCTCTATCCCATGATCTAGGGAGAGAATCTATGGATCTAGGATCATGGATTGAGATCTCTCTTGGGCATCATAAGCAAGGTTATTTAGTGATCATTAGAGCAATGAATGTGTCGTCAAATCTCCACGCAAGCACATAGAATTTGATGAAATATGCTCTCATAGTTTCTTGAAGCATGTGTGTATGATCTAAAAGAATTTGGATTTGGATTATTCATTCATTGATCATTGATGATGAGAATATGTCGTGCAAGGATTCATATCTAAACTAGGTATTTTACAATTTCTTTTTGTGATTAAAAATCTTCACATGATATCCTCATCTTAAATTAGGCATCAATTCACTGACGTTGATGAGTTCATTTCATACTTTGGGGAAAAATTTTAAAAACCCAATTTTCTAGATTCTTTTGAGTTCTTTATACCTTCAAATTCACCTTTAAAACATTTACCTTTATTTTAAAAAACCAAACACACACATTTTTAAAACCAAATCCATCGGCCTAAGACATTTTAAAAATCGACATGCACATGTTTCATTTCAAAAAAAACACATGTTTTATTTAAATTAAATATCCATTTTTAAAAACATTCCTCAAGTCAAAGCTACCATTTAAATCAAAACACATATTTTGAGATCCAATTTGAATCACCTATACAAGATTCTTTAAATTCAAAACATGGATTCCAATATCTTTGAAAACTCACTTTTCCAAAAAAAAATAAACCAACACACTCACATGGGTCATGGAAAAAATAAGAAGGTACTAAGCATCACATGCATATAATAATGAAAAATAAACAAGAATGGTTCCACAATAATAAAAGAATGAGAGATGATACAAAAATCACTAGTTTAAAATCCCTTCAATAACCAACCAAGCAACCGAATGTGTCATGGGATCTAACCTGGGATCCTTAACATGAAGATGTCCTAGACTCAATCAAATGGACCAACTTTCCAGAATATGTTTCATCCTAACAATAACCCATCTGAGTGTCTTGCATCGACCTCATCAGATTGAACACCCTATGTTGACCTATTTCATTCTAGTGGGGCCACAAGTAGTGTGTGGCTTCATAGTATAGTATAGATCTAGAGTCCCACCTAATATCTAGGTTTCCATGACCAATACAAAGGAAACATGGCATATCATAAACAAGCCAAGTCTAACACACAAGTCACAACCATAACTACCCTCACCACTGACACCCAATGATTAATATCTGAAAATACATAACATGAACTCAGAGTATAAAAAAAATATTCCAACATAAGGGGAGAAATAATAATCACATAATGATCACAACCCACACAAGAGGTATAAGATCAAGGAGAAACCAAAGGTTGTCTCTCAAAAAATAATATTTAAAAACCAAAGCACCAACTTGACCTTTAACACCAAAACACAGCTCAAAATACCAATCTCCCAATAAACATTCATAAAAAACAAAAATTAAAACATTTTGAGAGGTTAAATAAAACCCCCTATTCCATTAAAACATTTCAAAACAACCCTCCAACAATGTTTTCCCTATTTTGAAAACAATACAAGGCCCACGCCCCAATAATTTATATCAAACCATTTTAATGAGTCCACTAAGGTATTTTCTCAATGGGTTAATCACACACACATTTCAAATCATCCTTTGAAATCTAATAATAAACACCCTTATCCAAATCATTTTGAGGTCAATACCTCATTTTAAAATAAAATTCCATTTAAAACATATTTTTCCTCTCTTGGAAAACAAAACTTAGATTAAAATACAATAAAAATTATGAAAACCATTTCAAAATCCTATTGGGATTTCAAAAAATATTTACATATTAACAAATTCCATCTCAAGAATGAAAACATGAAACTCACATAAAAAACTATTCATATCAAGCTCAAAATACAATGAAATGGTTTCAAAATTTCACGAACCATACCCCAGGGCCTGTGCCATGAATAAACCAAGCCTGCATTCCATAGGCTAGGGGTTGGTGACTAGCACCAGAAAGGAATATCCCAAAAATAGAAGGCATTGACTTTAAGAATGTACACACACAGACTATGTACAAAACAAAAGAAAACCACGAAGCAGAACTACTGATAGTAAGAGTGTGAACTGAAAGTAAAAAAGTGATATTATAAAAACCCAACTAAAAAGAATGAACAAAAAATAGGAAAAAACATGATTTGAAGGTCATCCACAAAAGATCCTACCTAAAGGGTAGGTACAACTTGTTGTATGTCAACATTGCTGCTCACCACATCTACCAATCACCTCCAAGCACCATCTAGTCCCGGATCCACAAGTCTCAGTCAAGATATTGGTTGTTTGAATATGACAAAAAAGGTGTGGGAGGATCCCATGCATGGGTGAGTATAACAATACCCAGTAGGAACCCTGAGACCCTCAAAGGTCTCCTAAAATTCCACAAGGAAAAACCACAAATAATGATCTCAATCAGAAAGAATAAATTAAAATACAACTTACACTATGTATAAAACTTAAATAACATGAATAAATATGATTATACTTTATCTAGAAATTTTTATTTTGTTGAAAGGTTATGTTGCTGATCCAAAAAGGGTCGCTATACTGCTGATTAACAAAGGGTGTATCTACTACCGATCCACAGAGGGTCTCACTACTACTGATCCACAAAGGGTCTCACTAATGCTGATCTGAAAAGGGTCTCTATAATGTCGATACATAGAGGGTGGATATATTTCTAATCCATCAAGGTTTGCAATGCTTCCATTCCACATAGGGTCTCTCTCATGCCGATCCACGAAGGGTTGCTCTTCACTTGACAATGAGCCACTGGATTCCCATACTTAGTGCACTTGAGTTACGTAGGTTCTTCTCCTAAAGATATCGGGCATAACTAAACCACCAATAAGTCTCATGAAAAAGTAACCCAAAGGACCACCTTGTTTTAAGGGTTCCAACGTGACAGACAATGTGTCAATCGGACGCCCAGTCTATAAGTTATAAGCAAAAAAGGTAAAAAGGGCCCGCCTAGATTCAAGTCCAATCCAACCTGGCTATACACCAGCTTCTTCCAAAACCCAAGTGGAGTATCTCAAAAGAACCTCCATATACCAAGGGTCCCAACTCCATATACGGAATGTCAAATAGATTCCCTATTTGCGAGATATAACAGTTTTAGTGAAATGGGATCGGTCAGGTCTGCGTATGGTAGGGGTTTGGCCCAGCCCAGGGGTCCGGCCTAAATTGCGGGTCTGGCCCAACCTACGGGTCCATCTGGGAACACGGGTCTGGCCTGCCTAGAAAACCCGGCCCACATTCTGGCCGGTTCTCCTAACTAGTGGCTCCGGCGGGGCGCCACCACTCCTTCTGAAATGGCCGACTGGAGCCGACTATTGTGTCCAGCCAAGCATCTTGACTTGGTCACTTCATTTCCCATGCGTGGTGTATCGTCCCCACTCCATCCACCCACCATGGCCCGAATGGCCATGAATATTACTGTTGTGGCACCTATAGGCGCTGCTTCTTCACACGACAGGCATGTCCTGACCCCCGCCGCGCCGACGGTGTCGCACCGATGACTGCTTCTTCGGGCCACCAGAGATGCTTCGGTGGTCTGTTTTCCTTCCCGTCTATTCCTACAGGATTCCTAAGTTTCCACCTTCATTGTGAAGCCCTTGGATTCCTCTTGCATTCATGTTTCCTAGTTGCGCCAAATGAACGCACATAAACCAAGAACAGCTGGGGGTCTGAGTTTTGTTTGGGTTGGCCCGCACCCTCCATATTAGTGAATTATCTTGGGTTAAGAATCAATCATAACTTGAAAGAAGGAAAATCCCCAAAACAAGACCCTGATACAACCACCCATAATAATTAATGAGTCGCAAACCAACCCGTTAGTTGGTTGATCTGCGTTCATTGTATTTTTCAAGAATAGGAAAGATGATTCTTTTAAATACATTAAATAATTAAACCCTCTACTCAGATTTAGTGGAATCCATTGTGGATGAAATAAGGAATACACATTCAAAGACGTTCATCATCATTCATTGATGTCTAGTTTGAATCCTTTAATGGGCATCGACCAATCATTGTTCTTCATTGGAGGATGATATCATTGGCATTTCGTTAGAGCTTTCCCCAAGATTTCCAATCCGTTCGCTAATAGGTTGATTAAATTAAAAGAAACAAGCTCCTCATTGTTTTCATTATTATGGTTCATAAATAAATCTTAATTAATGAACCTATAAAAAACACAGGTGTTGCGATAACAAAAAAAAAGTTCACTAAATGACTCTCATTTAACGATCATCGTTACAATGCGGTCCTGCCAACCATCACTCAATGGTTGAAGGAAAATAAAATAACTCAAGAGTTATTTTTTTTAAAATTCCAAAAATTATATTTTTCGAATGACCCTTGATGGTCGATGTTAAGATTCTCCTAATTGAATCCTGGTGCTGCAAATTCAATGGTGCCCTATGATTTTCAATTTGAGCACCAGTTCAAAATATAGAAAATCATGCTTGCATGTTTACGGAACGTAGCTTAAAAAAAGTTCAAAATTCTATTCTGGGATCTTCAGGACATAGAATCACATGTTGTCAAATTTCACAGTCTCTTAATAATTACATATAATTAAAAAAATTATATAGAATTTACGGGTCTTTACCTTCTCCCCACCTTTGGTCTTTACATCCCCAAAATCCACAACAAAAGCCAAGGAAACAAATGGGGGTACTAAGCACGAATATGAGCCTCTTACTCCCATGTGATCTCCTAGAGGTTACCATACTACCATAGAACTCACAATAGAGAAATAGACCATCCTCATAGGACATTCTCTTATCAATACTCTATATCCACCAAAAACTCTGCAGACGTCACCCCATCATCAATGTCCAGTTCAGCCGAGTCGATGACGTGTGATGGGTCAAGCAGGCATCTCTTCAACTGTGACATGTGGAAAACATTACGCACCTGGTACATCTCTGGGGAAGATTTAGGTGGTACACCACATCACTAACTCTACTCAGGATTTGGAAAAGTTTGATGAACCTTGGAGATAACTTTCTACCCTAGCCAAATCTCTGTAATCCTCTTTGGGGTGAGACCCGTAGGAAAACATGGACTCCCTCCTTGAACTCCAAGGGTCTCTTCCTATTATCGACATGAGACTTCTGCCTGATTTATGTAGTCTTCATGCACTCCTGGATGACCTACACCTTATCAGTGGTAGCTCGTAACAACTGTAGACCCATAAGTGCTGACTCCCCTAGGTTTTTCCAGCATAGAGGTGATATACATGGTCCCCCATTCAAGACCTCAAATGGTGCCATGACAATGGTGGAGTGATAGCTATTGTTTTATGGGAACTCTACCAGTGGTAGGTGGTCCTCCTAACTATGGCCAAAATCAAGGATGCGAGCACGATGTATTTCATCAAGTGTTTGTATGGTCTACTCAGTCTGACCATCTGTCTGAGGATGAAAGGTGGTGCTTAAGTTTAGTTGAGTCCCAAATTCCTCCTGTAATACCTTCCACAATCGGGATGTAAAATGAATATCACATTCTAAAAAGATCATCAATCGTACCCCATGAAGTCATACTATCTCCTGGGAATAGAGGCATCCCAGGCCCTCTATTGATCCCTAATCTCGAATGGATAGAAAATGGGATGACTAGGTGAGTTGGTCAATGATCACCCAGATAGAGTCGTTTCCCTAGAATGTATGTGGTAACCCCATAATGAAGTCCATCGAAATACCATCCCATTTGCACTCAAGTGCATCAAGTGGCTGAGTCAAGCCTGCTAGAACTAGGTTCTCAACCTTCACATGGTGACAAGTGATGCATCGTGAAACGAAATACACCATTACTTTATTCATCCTTAGACACTGGTATTGACGTCAGAGGTCCTGGTACATCTTCTCCACTTTTAGATGTACCACTAAAGGTTATGTATGGAACTCCCTCAACACCTCCTCCCGAAATGTCACTAGTACCATGGTGTATCCTCTAAAAAGAACGATGTGCTCCCCACCTATTGAAAATACATCAAGAGCATGTACTAAGGATATCTGTGCATGTCGGGCCTCATAGTCATTTCCCCCAAGCTATGCCTCCCAAACACACTTTAGGAGTGTGGGAGTGACAGTCATATACTGGAGGTATGATGCACCATTCCTATCCAGGAAGGTTATCTGCAATGTGGCTAGCTTCTTTATTGCTTAACTTAGCATCTGTAGACCAGACCTCCTACTGAGTGAATATGATAATAAGTTTTCCTTCCCATGAGTGTATACTATTTCAAAGTCATATTCTTGGAGGAACTCCATCCATCACCATTGTCTCAGGTTCAGATCCTTCTATGAGATGATATACCTAAGACTCTTGTGATAATAGTAGACAGTACACTGTTCACCCATCAAGTAGTATTGACACATCATTAATGAAAATAACAATGCTGGTAACTCCAGGTCATGGGTCGTATAGTTCCACTCAAGTCTCCTAAGCTGTCGTGAGCCATAGGAAATAACTGCTCACTCTTGCATCAGGACACATTCCAGTTCCTTCCCTGATGTGTCGTAGTAGACTACATACCCAACACCCTCTTTTGGTAGCCTCAAGATGGGGGCACTCTTCAGTCTCCACCTCCGCTTCTGGAAACTCTTCTGGAACCTCTCTATCCATAAAATGGTCTATCCCCTCTTTTTCAAAGCTAGAAAGAGTGCTGATACTCTAGAAAAGTTGGGTACCAATCTCCAGTAGTACCCAACCAACCCCAGGAAACTCCGTACCACGGTCATGCTCCTGGGGGGCTCCAATGAAAGAACTGCCTCTATCTTCACTAGATCCACCGCAACTCCAACCTCAAAGATAATGTGTCCTAGAAAGTTGACCTCTCAAATCTAGAACTGTCACTTCAAGAGCTTACCATAAATCTGGTTCTCTTAGAGTGCATCCAGTACTATTTGAAGATGTGTGGTGTGATCCTACTCCGACATCGAGTACACCAAGATGTATTCAATGAATACCACCAAAAAGCAATCGAGGTGAGGATATAAGATCCTGTTAATGAGTCCCATAAACATTGTTGGGGTGTTGGTCATGCCAAAAGGCATCCCAAAGAACTCATAGTAGCCATACTGGTATCTAAAGGCTATTTTCAGTACTCCCTCATCCCGTACCTAAAGCTGGTGATTGCCTGATCTAAGGTCTATCTTTAAAAACCGATGAGATCCCTTTACAGTACTGGAAATAAGATCTATACTAATGGTTTTGGTAAAACCGTTGGTATAGTTCACTTATATAGATCTATACCAATGGTTAGCCAAAAATGGTTGTATAGGTCACTAATTTGGACATATACCAATGGTTTTCCCAGAACTGTTGGTATAGGGGGACCTATACTAACGTTTTGGAGAAACAGTTGGTATAGGTCACTTATATGGACCTATACCAATGGTTTGTCCAACAGTGTTGGTATAGGGTCTCTATTATGGACCTATGCAAACGGTTTTGGCCAAACCGTTGGTATAGTTCCATAATAGAGACCCTATACCAACAGTTTAGGAAAAAAAGTTGGTATAGTTCCCTAAATCAAAGAATCTATACAAACAGTTCTCAAAAACCACTGGTATAGGTCTATACCAGTGGTTTTGAGAACCGTTGGTATAGTAACATGTATTTCTTATGGAATTGTATTACATATAACATTAAATAAATCAAAATTTAAAATATTTATGATAATACATATATATAATTATGAAATTATGTTCACAAAAGTCATTTTATGTTAGTGGTTATGTCATTAAATCATAAACCAGATGTACTGGGATCAAAACCAACATAATGATTCTTTTTTGAAATACATATACAAATGGTTTTATGGAACTGTTGGTATAGATTATTCATATTACTTATACCAACAATTTTGAAAACTGTTGGTATAGGTTTATACCAATGGTTTTTCCAAAACTATTGGGATAGACCTATCCCCACAGCTTACTATCCAACAGTTCTCCAAACCATTGGTATAGGATATACCAATGGTTTTGAGGCCCATAAAACCTATTTCAAACCATTGGTATAGGGTATATTTTAGTAGTGTTAGCTGTTCGAAGAGATCATCAATCCTCGGTAGAGGATACTTGTTCTTCAAGGTCACCTGGTTCAAGCACCAATAGTCCACACAAAGCCTCAAGCTCCCATACACCTTCTTAGAGAACAAAATCAAGGATACACAAAGGGAAACATTGGGCCTTATGAACCCCTTCATCTATAAGTCCTCCAACAATACCCTCAACTGAAGAAGCTCCATGGATGTCGTTCGATATGATGGTGTAGATATTGGTGTCATCCAGGGGTGCAAGTTGATGTAGAAGTCTACCTCTCTATGAGGAGGTAGACCCAGAACATCCTTAAGAATGATATCCACATACTGGTCCACCACTACATGATAGCTCAGACTCCCCTCATCAACTACATTGAGGGTGAGGCTAGCCAACTAATGAGTGATAGGATGCACCCTCCTATAATAAAGTATATCCAAAACAGCACAGGTTCCCTCCCCTCTGGTGAAGAAAAACCAAATCCCATCCTCGCGAACATGCCACACATTACTCCTAAAATAGTCGATCTGATCATGGACCATAGATAACCAGTCTATACCCAAGATGAAATCGTAAGGCCTCAAAGCTGCTTCTAAGAGATCCTAGCCAAATATCTCACCTCCTAGAGTAAGCTCAAACTACTAGAACTAGTTTGTAATCATCAAATCCTCTCCTATAGGAGTCTCTAATCATAAGGATCAAGCCAAAAGTTCCACTGGAATATTCGAGCTCCGGATGAGAGTCATGGCAATAATAGAGTGACTCACACCTGTGTATATAAGAGTTGTATCTTGGTTAGAGTAGACACAAATTATACCTTGAATCATCTCCCAAGCACCATGGTCATATGTATATTCCACCTAAAGCAGAGCTCATCCCGGTCCGCCTACTCCCTGAGGTTGGAGTGGACCTCCTGGGGGTGGGGGTGGTAGTGCCTAAAATCGTCACCCACTGCCTGTTGCACGACCTGCTCCTCGACCACATCCAGCACCCAACATAACTCCTTGCTCGAACCTCTTCCTCTTACTCAGACATCCTTCAACCATCTTCTGATCATTAGTGTGGCTGGTCGAGCAATCACGAGCCATGTGACCCTACCTGCCACATGAGTAGCACAATCTTCTCCACTACAGACCTCCTATGCCCTATGATCTCCACACCTCTGACCCTACATCCTGGGGTCATCCTCTAGAATGTCTAGCCTATTTGGGACTTTGCGTCATCTGCCTGTTTTCTGCTGTTTATGACTTGGCTATATGTCATCTAGTGGTGGCTCTCACTGTTAGTGTCTGCTCAGCTAGGAAACTCTCCACCAATAGTGCTCACTCTAGCACTCCATCATGCATCGGGATGTCAAGCGATATCATCGATGCTCTGATCCCCCGTAGGAGTCCCTACTTAAAGTTCTGATCCCTAAATAAAGGGTCTAGTACAACATCAGTGGTGTAAAGTGAGAGTTCAATGAATCTCACCGAGTACTGGGCTACTGTCGGGTTACCTTTTTATAAGTGCAGTAGATCCTGAATACACACTAAGAGTAAATTATTTGTTATGAACTCTTCCATGAAGTGGATCTTGAATTCAAACTGGGAATGAGTCATCTCCTTGTGAGGATATAGAATAAGGCTCCACCGTCTCCCTATTGTTCCCTAAAAGAGACTAGCAATTAGGATCACCATCTGGTCTGCTAGTGTCTCAACCAAGTGGAAAACTCATGCCACAACCTACAACCAGTCCTCAGCTACATGTAGATCTATCTCGCATCAAATACTCAGAGTCCTCTATCTTTGAACTCATGAAAAACACTCAGTCGGTGCACAAGTTCCACAGGTGAGGCTACTGAAAACTGCTACCCTATGGGTGGTGGTGCGGTTGGTACACCGCCTGAAGGTGCTATCACTGTAAAAGGGCCCTACACTGACATCTCATCACTTTGTAGGCCTTCATTGTGATATCTCAATGGAATCCTGGCTGGCTGTCTACATGACGGAAGCCTATAAAGAAACATATGTACCATGATTAATAAGTTATAATTGGTGAGGTGACTCAAAAGATATCAAAAGAAATACATTTTCAAGACACCTGCAAATAGTGTTTTTGTGTATAGAGTCTGAAATCAGAACTCAGGGTCATAGTGTATGGATACATCAGCCTCCACACCAACACTTGACTCCCCAAACTGTAATTCAAACTCAATACTCTTAACACTATTTCTCCATTGAAATCAAATACTCTTAGTCCTTCTGGTAGAATTGACCACCCTCTAAAACCACTTTTTCACAACCCGTCCCCTAGGTCCTATTTCGTGACTACCCCAGGCCCACCTTCCATAGCCCAGGGGTTGATGACTAGTACCAGATAGGTATATTCCAAAAAGGGAAGGAATTTTCCTTAAACAAGTACACACACAAACTAAGTACACAACAAAAGAAAACCACAAAATAGAATAGCTGATATTAAAAGTGTGAACCAAAATTAAAAAGGAACAGTATACAAACCCAACTGAAAAGAAATTACATAAAACTGGGAAAACATGCTCTAAAGGTCATCAACCAAGGATCCTACCTGAAGGGTAGGTACATCTCGTATTCTATAAACATTTCCGCTCACCACGTGTACAAATCACCTCTAAGAACCATCTAGTCCTGGCTCCCCAAGTCTTAGTCCAGCTATTCATTGTCTACCCAAGAAAATAAAGGTGTGGGCGAAGCCTGTGTATGGGTGAGTATAACAATACCCAATAGGGACCCAGAGACCCCTAAAGATATCCCTGATTTCCATAAGGGAAAAAAAGCAAAGCATGATCTCAATAACATAGAATAAAGTAAAAGACACCTCACACCAGGTATACAACATAGAGAACAGAAATAAATATTATTATCCTTGAATTGGATTATTTCATTCTGTTGAGAGGTTATGCTGCTGATCCATGAAGGGTCACTATTTTTCTGATCTGCAAAGGGTCACTCTACTACCAATCTATAGAGAGTCACACTACTGCTAATCCATAGAGACTCGCACTAATGCTGATGCAAAGAGGGTCTCTCTCATGCCGATCCACATAGGTTCTCTCTATTTTTGGTCCTCATAGGGTAGTACTACTTCTAATCCACGAAGGGTCACTCTCATGATGATCCATAGAGGGCCTCCCTTCACTTGAAAACAAGCCACTAGATTTCTGCACTTAGTGTGCTTTAGTTCTGTAGGTTTATATCCTCAAGATATTGGTTATATCTCAGTCATGATGAAGTCCCATGAAAAATTATCCAAAATTACCACCTTGTATTAAGGGTTCCAATGCGACAGATGACGTGTCAGTTGGACCCCCCCGTCTGTAATTTATAAGCAAAAAGGTAAAAAGGGCCCAGTTGGATTCGAGTCCGATCCAATCTAGATGTTCTACAAATTATTCTAAAACCCAATTGGAGTATCTCAAAAGGAACTCTCCATCCCAAAGGTAAAAATGCCACAGAAGATACATCAAATAGATGTCTGGTTTGCGAGATATAGCAGTTTTAGAGAAACAGGACCGGTTGGGTCTGAGTGCGGTAGGGGTCCGACATGGCCAGCCCATTGGGCATGGGGGTCTGGCTCGGCTTGCGGGTTTGGCATGGTTCATGGGTCTGGGCCAGCCGGAGTGTTTGTCTCACCTTGAAGTCCTGGCACGCAAGGGGCTGGTTCTCCAAGCTAGCGGCACCAGTGGGGCGCCACCCCTCCTTTTGAAATGGCCCGCTGAAGCCGGCCGTTGTGTCCAGCCATGCGGCCCATGCAGGCCACTTCGTTCCCCCCCTGGTGCATTGGTTCCACGCCTTCCCCCCGCCACGACCTGGCTGGCCACGAGTCTTTCCGCCCCAGTACGGATGGTCGTGGCTCTTTCTACTACGACACTTGTAGGTACCGCTTCTCTAAGCGGCCAAGATGGGCCAGCTGCCACTTCTGGTCGTTGGTTCCACCGGTGGTGCCACATCGGCAAGTGCTTCCACAGGCCCCCAGAGATGCTATAGTGGTCCTTTTTCCTTCTCATATATGCCTATGGGATTCCTGGGTTTCTGCCCTCACTATGAGGCCCTGGGATTCATATTGCCACTACCTTTCCCAGTCAGGCACACAGAAAGCACATAAACCAAGAACAGTGGATATTCGGGATTTGGTCCGATTGGCCCCACCCTCCGCGTTAGTATTTTAACATGGATAAAGCTTCAATCATCATTTTAATGAAGCAAAATCCCAAAAACAAGACCCCATAACAACCACCCACAAGAATGAATCAGTCTCGAATCAACCCATTAGTCGGTTGATCTATATTCATTGTATTTTTCAAGAATGAGAAAGATGAGTCTTTTAAACACATAAAAACATTACACCCCTACCTGGATTCGATGGAATTTGTTGTGGACGAAAGAAGGAATACACATTCGAAGAAGCTCCTCATACTTTGTTGATTTTTGGTCCGAATCCTCCAATGGTTATCCATAAATCCGCATTCTTCATTTGAGGGTGATGTAACCAGCATTTCGACAGAGCTTTCCCCACAATTTCCAATCCGTTCACAAATGTTTTGATTAAATAAACAGAAACAAGCTCCGTGTTGTGTTCATTATTATGATTCATAAATGAATCTTAATTAATGAACCTATTAAACACATGGGCGTTGTAGTTACACAAAAAAATTAACATGTCATTCAATGAATCTCATTTAATGGTTGTCACTACATTGTGGTCCTACCAACCATCACTCTACAGTTTATGAAAAATAAAATTACTCAAGAGTTATTTTATTATTTTTTCCCAAAAAGTACAAAAATTATCGTTTTAATATAGCCCTTTCCGGTCAAAGATAAGCTTCGGCTAAGTGAATCCCGATACTGTGAATTTAACGGTTCCCTCATATTTTCAATGCGAGCATTAGTTAAAAAGATAGAAAAGGCCAATCACACATTTACTGAACGTACCTTAAAATAAGTTCAAAATTCTGTTACGGGCTCTCTGGGCCTCGGAATCACGTGCCGTAAAATTTTTTAGTCTCGTAATAATTCCATATAATTAAAAACAATTATACAGAATTTTCAGGTCTTTATGAAAAACACCAAGGATATATCACATATATATTTATACTTTCATAAAATGGTAATTTTGAATGAACAAGAACATAAAAAATTAAAAAATGAAACCAATTTCATAGTAACACCTACTTCAATGAGAATAAGACCAAGCTGAAGAACCTTATAAATTATCGCCTTTGACAACAGACACTTCTCATATACTTGCTCATAAATCTCTATCTCTCTTTATATATAAACCGATTAAACCAATTCACATATTCACCTAGCCATGAGGGAATATGGACAATGATGGAGTGTGTTTATAATTACCTATGTATATGCATGAAAGTATTCAAGGAGTCAAAAAACATCCTAAAAGAACAAAGGAGAAAGTAAAAATAACCCAAATCACCTAAAAAAAATTGAATAATAAAAAATGGTAGATAAAAACCTATCTTAAATGGTGCAGGGTGAACTGAAAAGGACAAAAAATATTACTTGGGTAGGGGATGCTGAAGGATGCACAATTCCAACCCGAGACACCCATCACACACCTTAACAATAGAAAAAATACCAAAAATTAAGGTCAAACCTTGATATAGGGTTCAACAAAGAAAAACAATAGAGACAATAAAGAGAAAATATTTGGGATAAAAAAGGAGGTTGAAAGAAGAGACCTTACCTTAGTGATTCAACCAAGAATCTGGAAGAAATCAATTGAAATTGATGTCGGGAGGGGAGCTTAGGAGAGGGTGTGGTGCATGAATGGAGGGAGTGAAGAGGGTTTGGTCACATGACTCCAAGGAGTGGTGAAGTAAGAAGTGAGAGAAAAAAAGGAAAAAAGGAAAACAAATATTTTTAATACTAGATAGAGTGTACGGTTTAGGAGCACGATTACAATCCATGTGCCAACTATGATATCCCCACATGAAAAACATGAGACAAACCACACAATTATCCCTAGGAGGATGTATGGTTCAAAAAAAATATGTGACTCACCCCTAAAACACTGAAGATTTGCCCGATCTTGGGGGAGATCCATACAGTTTTACAAACTGTGCAGAAGCTGTGAAAAATGGATCTGTCAAAATGAAAGACCCAACTATATGGTTGTCCTAAAAAACCATGTTAATGTCATGAAACACACCACAAACCCACTTGGGAACCCACATAAGAACTGTATAGTTACTACTAACCATGTGGACTAACCATTCTCCTCCTAAAAATCCTCCAAAACATTAATTTGTAGACAACCTTGAACTGAAACTCAAAGCCACTAAAGACGAGATAATATAAAACCAAAATAAAAACACCATGAGATAAGGAGTGTCACAAAAACCCCACCATGCCACTTTCTGTTCCCATAGATTCTTGGTTTAAAAGAAAGTAATATTAATAGGAAAGGTTCAAAGAGAACATATCCTAAAATAATCACTCCACATGGATCAATTTCGAATCCAAAAACAAACATCCTTAAAAAAATTAATCGATCAACCACAAGGCTCAAAATTTATCCAAAACATAAATGAAATAGAACCTTGGGCTAGGATCCCTAAAAAGAATGGGATACCTAACATGGTCTTTACACCATTTAGTGTTCCTTGAAAATGGTCTCCATACTATTTAGAGTTCATCTAAAATGGAGGAATAAAGAAGAAATATTAGAAATACATACTCAAAAAATCGAGTGACCATGAGATAAAACCCACTCTCAACCATAATCACTCAGAAACCAAATAAAATAATTATAAACAAAATAATCCCTAAAAGAGTGACATGATATCTCACCTAGAGTCATGAAACATGCGGATAACCAAGGGTCATGAATTGGGTCACCACCACACAATTCACCATAAGAGGCCCCTACAAAACACCCACATGAATACCGAACTCAACTAGTAAACCACACCCTAGTTACCCTATCCTACACCAAATTCCTCTCTCATTTCAATAAAATGATTACCTCAATATATCGATGTGAAAAAATGTGCAACCCACTACCATTGAGAAAGCATTTGTCAAAAAATAGGGGTCAATAATACAACATTCACAACTAAACACCAAATGAAAGTCAACCACCAAGACAACCATAGAGAACGAGGAAGAATAGAACAAAAACCTCAATATATAACCTCAAGTGAGGTAGGGAGGGAAATACCACATGTAATACTATGCCTACCAAAACCACTACATGAGGCCACCCACAAGATCCCAAAAATGGTGAAAATCTATAAGATCCACACATCTTCAAAAGGAACCATTCCAACGGTTTTTCAACCATGTTCGATTATCCAAAATTGAGATTACACCCACCAAAAGAGTATCCCCCAAACAAACACCACCATTTTCCACTAAAATCATCAAAAATAGTGAGCACACTATCAATAACTCACAAAAAAAAAGATTCACATCCACCACTCCATTCAGAGTCTTTGTAGTCATTGAAACTAAGGAGTCCTTTTGGATCATTTTGTGGGATAAAAATAGAACCACAAGACATGGAAATAACCAATCCATTCCCCAAATCATAAACTAGATGATTCCTTCATAAGACAAGAATCTAATAAATAAATTCCAAAAAATAGGCACAAAACAAACACACCAAAAGTGAATTTCTTTTGAAATCACTATTTTTACTAAGGAACCTTGAAATCACACTCCATTGAGGTGTTTCTAAAAACCTGGATAACATAATTTTTTTAAAACAAAACAAAATTGGAGGAATGCACACATACCAAAAAAGAAACCTCTTAAAAATCTATTTTAGAACATCCTTTCTTTTGAAAAACATCCACTAAAAGAATTCCCATCCATAACACATTTTACTTTTGAAAACAAAATTTCAAAAAGGAAGAAACCATTATATAAAATATTCTATAAAACCATGTTTTGAAAATAATATTTCTTCCAAAAATACCTTTATTTTCCAAACAAGGTTTTAAAACCAAGTGAATATAAATAATCAAACATGCATTCAATCAAGGTTCACAAGAAACAAATCCACAAAAGCCACACCACACTCGTTAATCCACCTCCCACTGGGGGAAACCAATTTTTAGATATTCTAGATTCAAGAGGAGTCCAAAATATTATAAATAGGGAAGGAACAATGTTGTTCATATATTGGCCGCAGGGTTGGTGGACCACATGAAAATCAGGAAACACACACTATAAAGGAGGAAGAATTAAACGTATGAGCACCACACTATTTTTAGAGCCATGCAAGAAAACCACACAATCATGTTCACCTCCCATTACAATCTGAAACCTAAGAGAGACATATAATATCATGAACATTCTCAAAGGGGATAAAAAAATAAATCTCATAAAAATAAATAAAAAACAACCAAAAACATATTTGAATTAAAAATTCAAGACCCAAATTCCATTGGATTATTAAGGCTCATAATGAGAAAGAGTTAGATAGAATCTTCCCACACTTACCTATTAAGATCCATCAATCATTGCCCCCCTCCACCTAAACATCCTCAAATAAAAATGATGAAACAAAAGTCTTATGCTCTTACTGAAGGATGTAAAAACCTTCTCTGATACCATTTTGTAATAAACTAGCCCAGGATGCAGTCCTTCCCAGCACCCGAATTAGTTCACCACATACCCCAGAGGGCGTACCCAATCCCCATGGGCTAGAAACTAGTGCATGGAAATCACAATAGACCCTTTTGGAATGATTTCTACCAAAATATAGATAAAATACAATGAAAAAATAAATAAATACAAGGGCTAAAATAAAATAAAAATAAATAAAAAAAGAAAAGATAACCATAAAAAAACATTTATAATAGAATTGAAAGCTAGAATAACCTCTATGTAACCTAATAAATCACCACCACCGAACTCACCCCATGACTACAATGAAAAAAATATCTAACAGAGAAATTGAAAACTAACATGATATAATAATGATATAAACGTCCTATTAGTTTAACACAACCAACTAAAACTATGAAATATGTTTCCTAATACAATTTATCAATGATAGTTTAGAAATAAATTTATAATGTAATATTTAAATATAGACCACGTATGGAAATAAAAATAATTCCATAATTAACCTTCAAAACATTTCACTTTGTTTTCCAAAACCAAACACACAAGTTTTGAAAAAGAAATCCTATGACCTATTCCATTTCCAAAATCCAAATGCACAAATTTCAATTATTAGAAACAAGAAACATGTTTTATTTAAATTAAACAACCCCATTTAAAAACATTAATAAAGATGAAGAGACCATTTAAACCAAAAAACCCTAATTTGAAATCAACTTTAAATTACCCATAGAAGATTCTTTAAATTCAACATAAGTTTTAAAAAATCTTTGAAAACTCACTTTTCTAAATAAAATAACCTAACACACTCACATAAGTCAATCACAAAAAATTATTCACCAGTAATCACACTCATATAATAATGAAAAATAAACAAGAATAGTGCCAAAAAATGATAGGAGTGAAGATGATGCAACAAGAACTAGATAAAACTCTATTTAATCAATAACCATCAAATATAATGTGTCATGGACTCTACCATTGGCACATCAATATGTGAATTTCCTAAAATATCTCAAATAGACCAACTTACTGACATACATTGCATCCTAATAACAACCCATCTAAGTAGCTTACACCAACATCATCAGATAAATCACACCATCTATACCTATTTTTTGATTTAGGGGACACTAATTGTGTGTGTATCTCTAGTGTATAATATATCTAGACTCCCACCTAGTATCTGGGTTCCCGTGACCAATAAATAAGAAGTGAGACATAGCACAAAAAAAGAAATTCTAACACACAATGCTATAATATAACTACCCTCACCCCTAAAAACCAATGATTAATATCCCCAAATACATAACAAGAATGCAAATAATAAATAAGAACATTCCCACAAAAGGGGATAAATAAGAATCACATGATGATAATAATCCACACAAGGGGTATACAAACAAGGGTCATCCAAAGGTATTCTCTCATAAAAACTATTTAAAAACTAAAGTTCCAACCACAACTTTAACACCGAAACATGGCTCAAAATGCCAACCCCCATTTCTCCTTTCACAAAAAAAATCACTTAAAACAATATAAGAGATTAAATAAAACTACCAATTTCATTAAAAAAATTTGAATCTTCCCTCCAATAAGGGGTTTCATCCTTGAAAATAAATATAATACCAACACCCCAACCATTTATATCAGCCCATTTTAAAGAATACACCATATCATTTTCATGAGGGGTGAATCACAAACACATTTCAAATAATCATTTGAAATATAATTAATTACCCCATTTTTCAAATATTTTCAAGGTCAAAACCACATTTTAAAATAAAATTCCCTTCAAAACATAGTTTTTCCCGCTTGGAAAACTAAATTATGATTAAAATATGATAAAAATCATGAAATTCATTTCAAAATCCCCTCAAACATTTCAAAAAATATCAAAATATTTAGAAATTTTATTTTAATCATTCAAACATTGAACTAGCATTTAAAACTATTTATTTCAAGATCAAAATACCAAGAAATGGTTTCAAAACACTAAGGAGATATCATATATATTTATACTTTCATAAAAAGGGAATTTAGAAATCACAAGAACATTTAGAATTCCAAAATTTAACAAATTTCATAGTAACACCGACCTCAATGAAAATAAGACCAAATAGAAGAACCTCGAAACTTGTCACATTTAATGATGGATACTTCTCACTTACAAACATATACACCACTATATATATACACCCCTTAATCCAATGCACATATTTCCGTCACTATGAAGGGATATATACAAGGATATGGATATATATATATACAAACATAAAATTATATATGTATGTGTGTGAAAGTATTCAAGGAGGTACAAAACATCCTAAATAGCTAAAGAGAAAACTAAAAAATCACCTAATTCCCCGAATTAAAATTTTCATAATCAAAAAGCGTAGAAGAAAACCAACCATAAATGGTTACATGTGAACCTAAATAGATTGAAATGATTCACCTTCATCGGATGATATAGAAACACACAACAAGAAAAACTGAGATACCCATCTCACTCTTTTATAATTGATGAAATTCTAAAATTTTGGGTTAATCATTGACCTAGGGTTCATCGGAAGAAAGATAGGTGATGGGAGAGTTAAAAATGCTTGAATAGGGAAGGAGGAGGGAAGAAGATTACTTATCTTAGTGATTTGACTAATAAAAATTAATAATTCCAATGAAACTACCTTAGAGAGGGGACCTCAAGAGAATGGGTAGTGAACGAATAGAGGGAGAGAGAGGAGAGGAGGGTCATACAACACAAAGGGGGATTAGTAAAATAATAAGTGTGAGAAAAAAAATAATAAAACGTTTTTTTATTTAAAACTATACATGATGTATGATTTAGGTGGCACAGTTTACCAAAATATTCACTCACCATGTTATCCCCATTGCACAATCACTCGGTACCTACATAGTTACCCCTAGGAGGCCATCCATTTTGGAAAAACCATGTGTGTCACCCCTAATAAAACCAAGACTCTGCATGACCTATGGAGAGATCAACACATTTTGAAAAACATTATGGAAGCCTTGAAAAATAGCTCTATCAAAATGACATACCCAAACATTCATTTTCTGCGCGGTCTAACAAACCATGCACAAGTCATGTAACACACCAAAAACCCACTTCATAACCTGAAGAATCACTGTATTGTTACTACTAATCATCCGGGATAACCGTGATCCTCCCAATAAGAATCCAAAACTTGACATTTTGGCCCACCTTGGACGAAAGGTCAATGCCACTCAAGGTGAGATAAGATATGACCAAAATAAAAACATGGTGACACAATGGGTTTCACATAAATGTTGTAGGGCCGAATTCGGGAGGAGTTTTATAGCTTGAAATTATGGCAGTAAGAAGTTTGGGGGTATGTCACAACATGACACATATGTGTCACACCCAAAGACATGCGGTTTAGCTCTATAAAACACTGTTTCATCACATCTTTCATTCTCCTAACTTATCGAATGTATCTTTCATCTTAAATATCAATTTTACTATGTAAATCATCAATTTATAGTAATTTTAGATCCTTCTCCACCTAGAAGCTCCAGTTTTGAGATCCAGGATTATTCCTTGACATTCCCTTTGTTTCTAGTGATCTTTTTTTTTCGACGAATTCATAACTTTTATGTTTGTTTTCATAAATTTTATACAAATTTTAATAAAACATGAAAAAATTAAATTCTAGTACTACTAATCATTTAATATGTAAAAAATGTATTTTATAATAAAATATGCATGAAAAATATAGATTTTTCAATTTACACACACTTAGAACATTCTTTTCCTCATGCATTTAACCTCAACAATGTTATAAAGAATTTTTATTCTACAAATGTTTATATTTTAAAGGCAACAAAATCAAATGTTTTTAAATGGAAAATAAGAATTGAACCTTCACACCACAATAAATCATCTAAATCTTTAATTTTTAAAGAAATAATACTAATCATGTATTTTAATTTCCCTATATTGAAAGAAAAACAGAATTCCTTCCTTTGACTTTTATATCTAAATTCATTATTAATGTTTATTCCAATTTAAATCTACCTAAAATTGATTTTTTTACTCATCCCTTAAGGTAAAAAATGTAATGGAGTTGTTCTCATATAAGGAACTAGCCTTAATTTTTTTTATAATCATGAATTTTAGTTAAGAACATACATTATTACACATTGAAGATATCTTCAAGTATATAGTTTTAGATAATTAGGCCATAACTATTATATAACAACTCATAAATTACAAAGTAGATGCTTCTACACACTATCTATATTTATGAACAAATAAAACTCTTTAAAAGAAAACATGATTTCTTTTTATTTATACAAATATGCATAAAATTAATATTAAATTCATCATTTCTCTTACCTATGCTTATAATCTGTGATTTCATTTTCAAACTTGGTATGAGAATAAAAAACTCAGTAAGGGATATAAATAATGAAATAATTAGTCAAGTGAAAACACAAAAACTAATAAAACCCATTACATAAAACTTATTAACATGAATAGAATCATAATGAAGTTTTCTTGGGAAATATTTACCATATCACTCTTACATTCATCCTTACACATGAAATAAACATTTGGTCAACTTCCATCTCCAGAGTACCCAATTCATTGGAGAGCCATAATGGGGCTCACCCATCATATATTTAGCTATAATGGGATCAACCCAACAGATCTTGAACTATAATGGGTATCAACCTATCGTATATTTAGATATAATGAGATAAAACAAACATAAAATATGTACTAATAACATATCATGAATAAAACACTTCATAACTCATTTGAAACCTTGATGAAAACACATTCAGATTTTCAAAATACTGTTCTTCGTAAAAAAATCACTTTTAAAATATAAAAATCGTTCCCATAATAATGAAATAATATTCTTCAAAAATAAATATTCAAAAATATAATAGAAATATCATATTAATATATCATTATAAAATTAGGATAAACCACTCACTCCATATAAAAAAGAGATTAATATTTTTTGAATTTTATAAAAGATACATTTAAAAGGATTTTAAAAGGAAAGTCCCTTACTTTAGGTTAAATATCCTTAAAATGTGTTAAAAACTCATGTTTAATGGTTTGAATAATTTTTTTAATGTATTACAGAAATAAACTCATTTTATAATACTTTATATTATCTTCTTATAACATTTCCACCTATTTATTAACAATCTTTTTTTTATGTATTTCTGGTGCATTGTTTTCATGGTTTTCAAGGCCGGTTTATTAATGGTATTCCATTTAAAAATGAAATAATAAACCATAAGTGATAGAATATATATATAGGTCATTTTAAACATTTAAATGTGAATTTAATCTTTCCATGATTTTGAAAAAAAGGAAATGAAAATTCATTATCCACAAAGGCAGTAAATTAATGCACCACGAATGACGATTTTGTTATTTATGAAATAAAGAAGAAGATGAGATATTTTATAATGAATATACCATAAAAAAATTATGTTTATATGTGATACTTGAGTTTTCATGAAGCATTGTTTGAGACGTGGGGATAATGTATAATGAAAATGAATTTAAAAGAGAACAAAAAAGGAACCTTCCTGAAAATTCCTCCTTCAGAACCTATTTAAGGCTCTTAGAAGTGGTATTTTTATGATAATAGGATCTGAAGAATGTTTGAAGGGGTGAAGAGGAGGAAATTTTTTAGAGGTTATTTGAGAAATAAGTCTTAAGTTGATGAAAATTTGTGAAGGAGGGAGCATCATTTTATAATTGAGGGGAAGGGTAACTGGGGAATTATACAAATTATTAAAATATAATTAATTTATTTTTTGGGTTTAATACATAAAAAGGGATAAAAATAATAGTATATCACAATTTAGAACAAATATATTCATTTTTTTCTTGTTCAATAATTTGGTGATTTTTAATATTTTAATTAAATATTATATTCATGAAAAATTATTTGGTCAAATTAAACACTATTCATAACATTTAACTTTAAAATGTTCAAAAAAAGTTTCAAATTGGATAATAATTTTTTATTATATCTTATAATTATCATATTAATCTATATAATTGTTTAATTAGATAAAAATATCAAATTATATTTTTTTTATTATTTTTAATATCGTTAAATTAATATATTCATTAACACAATAATTACTGCATCATAATTGTTCAAGCCATTATGGTAATTATTTATTACCAAAAATTTAAAATTTAAATTTCAAGAAAAATATAATTTTATTATCTTTCCAAATACAATTATTTTTTGAATAAAACTTCTAGAAAAACATATATAAAAATATGATACATATTGAAAATTATAGTGTGAACAAGTTGTCTTTCTTTTTAATAAAATAATATAAAGGGAATAATGGGATCCTTGTGGGTCCAAAATGCACCCAATTCGAATAAAAACATGATAATCGTATTTAGTTTCTTATATAAACATTTTCATGCCAAATTTATGTCATTTAATAATTCTTATAATTTTAGTAAAAACATTTTATTTATTTTTCTTATGCTTGCCCAAGCACTGCAACAACGTTGCACATGCATTAATGTAAATTATTTCATATATAAAAATAAAAAAAAATTACGATCACTAAATAAAATAATTATGTTCAAAATAATCACTTAGAGTCATTAAATATGTATATTTACTTATATCCATGAAAAAGAAAATTCAACAATTTGTTAAATTGTCTTTTCTTTGAATAAAATACTATAAATGCATTAAAATCATCCATGTGGCTCAAATTTGTCCCAATATAGATCCATTGACACCTTTTATCAAAAAATACTCATAAAATAAAATTAGGACATGTTTTAAGATAATTTTATAATACTTATAACATTATTTTATTACTTAATTACACGATTTACCCTTAACCACGATTAAAAAACTAAAATTACTATTCATAAAAAAATATGGTATTCTTATTATACCATAAATTTCATATAAATTAAAACCATGTATTTTAATTTTTCAGAATTTAGTTAACATAATTAGTTAAATATAAATTAAAATTTAACACATTGATAGATTGAAAAAACTTTCGAATGTTCATAAATTTATTATATCCAATTTCAATGAGAAATTTATTCTAATGACAAACATTAGATTAAATGATAAAAAAATGATTTAATTATACCATAAAACCAATTAAAAGCATAATCTATCATTATAAATAAATTAGATGAAAACGTTGTTTTGAAATAAAATGCAATATTTTTCACTATTCATCAATAATTAATTTTTTTTATAAAATTCTCAAAAAATCATACAAAGTTAGTTTAAAAAAGATGAATTAAAAACTAAAATTAATTTTATCAAATTAAAATTATAAAATTATAAAATTAAAGTTTTAAATAAATAACTATATAATAAATTATTTATTTTAAGAATTACTATTTAAATAAAATATACTAATAAAAAAAATTATTCTATAAATACCTGGTTGTTACATTCTCCCCCCATTTTTGAAATTATATCCTCATAATTTTTATTTACTTATAAACAAACATGAATACTTTTCCCTCATAGAATTTTTCGATTCCCTTGTTTCTTCTTATACCATGTGGTTTCTCCACAAAACCTTAACTTGGAGAATTACCTTGTTCTGAAAAACATTCTCTCTATGATCAAGAATCTGAATAGGTTTATTTTCATAAAACATACTCTCTTCCATCTGAACTACTTCTTGGGCTCAAAACATAAGATGATTCTAGAACATAATTTCATAACATCAAAACTTGGAAAACATTGTGTACCTGAGATAAACTTGGAGGTAAAACCTTTCAGTAGACAATTGGTCTAAAATTCTCCAATATTTTAAAATGCCCAATGAATTATGGACTTAAATTTATTTTTTTACCAGAACACATAACTTTTTTACATGGATATATTTTAAGGAAAACATGATCACCTACCTCAAATGAAAGGTTTTTCCTCCTATTATATTCATAAATGTTCTTCCTATATTGAGATATCCTCATGTGTATCTGAATAATATGAACTTTTTTCCATTTCCTATACTAATTATTGTCCCATAAACATCCTTTCATTGACTTTATCCCAAAATTATATATTTTTCATAGTTTTCCATATAATGCCTAAAAAGGTGCCATCTGTATACTGGAATGAAAACTGATATTATAAGAAAACTCAACTAATGAAATATGTAAATCCCAACATCCCTGGTAATCCATTAACAAATATCTTAGCATATCCTACAATGTATGAATAGTTTTTTCTGACTACCCATTTGATTGTGGATGGAAATATTTACTAAAATTCAATTATGTTCCCAATGAATTTTGATAGCCTTTCATAAAGTTATAAGTTAACTTTGGATCATTATCTGATACAATAGAGGGAGGTACTCTATGTAACCTAAAAATCTCTTTGAGGTATAGTTTGTAAAGATGATATAAAGATAGAGTATCTCAAATAGGAAGAAAAAAAGGAAGATTTAGTCAAATGATCAACAATAACCTAGATTGCATTGTTACCTCCAGATGTCATTTATAGTCCCACTATGAATTCCATGGATATATTTTCCCATTTTCATTATGGAACTTAAAAAGGATGAAGCATCCCCTTCAGTAACTACAAGTATTCTTTAACCTATTTACATGTCAAAAATTTCATGTTAAAATATACAACATCTCTTTTCATTACATCCCATCAGTTATACACCTCAAGATCCCTACACATCTTAGTGCTTCTAGGATGAACTGAAAATGGAGAACTATGAGCTTCACATAACGATTCATTCTTTATTATAAAATCACAGGGAACACATAACCTCTTCTGAAGCATTGAAATATAATTCATATCAATGTAAAACTCAGACAACTTTCCATTTTGAACAAATTATAACTTTTTCTACAACTCATGATATTCCTTCTAAGCAAGTTTTATTCTGTCTGAATGAGATGACTGCACTGACACCTGAAACAAAAGAGAGGTATTTTCTTCCCCAATGAATTCCAAGATAAAATTTATCAAATTATTCACCAATGGGTAATGTTACAAAAATATCATTGTTAATGTAGTATTATTTTTCAGACTTAAGGAATCGACCACTCTATTTGCTTTTCTAGGATGGTAATCGATCGTGCAATCAAAATCCTTGATTAGTTACCGCCATATTAAATGTCTCATGTTCAATTAATTTTATATAAATATATACTCTAAAATTTTATGGTCAGTATATATTTCACATTTTACTCTACACAAATTATGCATCCAATTTTTTACTGAAAAAATAGAAACTAATTCCAAATCAGGTTTAGGGTAATTTAATTCATGTGGTTTCAAATGACATGATACATAATCAATTACATAATAATTTTTCATCAGAACACAGCCAAGTACCTTCAAAGAATTATCATTTTAGAAGAAAAATTTACCACTTTGGAACATAGGGTTATAACTGGAGCATTCACCAATTTTCTATTCAATTCATGAAAAAAATCATCACATTCTTTTGTCCAAATGAATTTAATTTCTTTTTGAGTTAACTTAGTCAGTGGGCTAGATAACCTTGTAAATTGTTCAAAAAACCTACTGTAATAGCCTTAAAAACTAAGAAAACTAAGAATCACAATTATATTTGTCGGTATTGGCCATTCTTCAAAAAAAATTGTTTTATTAGGATCAATAGTTGTGAAATCTTTATAAACAATGTGAAAAGGGAAAGAAATTTCTTGCAACCAAAATTCACACATTCACCATTTTCTATATAGTTTCTTTTATTTTAGGGTCTTCGAAACACATATTAGATATTTTTCATGCTCTTATTTACTTTTATGATATACTATAATGTCATTAATAAAAACAACCACAAAATTATCCAATAACTCATGAAATATTGTATTCATAAGATCCATGAATACAACAGGTGTATTAGCTTTCCCCAATGGCATAAAAAATTTTATAATGACCATATCTAGTACATAACACAGTCTTCAGGATGTCTACATACTTTACTTTAAACTAATGGTACCCCAACCGTTGGTAAACCATTGAAAAATATTGTGCTCCCTAGAGTTGATCAAAAACATCATTTATATGAGGAAAATGTTATTTTTTCAAAACAGTGATGTTATTAAAAGTTCTATAGTTAATGAAAAGTCTCATTGAACCATCTATCTTTTTAAAAAAAAAGGTATGACCACCCCATGGTGAAGTTATGGGTCAGATGAAGCCTTTATCTAATAATTCCTATAGCTATTTTTTAAAATCTAAAAATTACATTTTAGCCATTCCATAAGGGGGTATAGAAATTGGCTTAGCCTTGGTAATTATGTAAATATTAATCTCAACCTATCCATCAGGAATTAAACCAAGAAAATCATCAAGAAACACATCAAGATACACATTTAAGACTATCACATCATTAATTTGAACGGTTCCCTTGTTTTCAATAATGTGTGGAAGATAACATTCATTTTCATCTTTTAACAGTTTCTTAGGTTCCTGATATGTTATCAATTGTATGAGTTCATTCTTTTGCACAAACTAAAACTCTTTTTGAAAAACAATTTCTTTTTCTCTACAATCTATCTTATAATTGATAAAAAGTAAGACAATCCATAATCAGAATAAAATCAAACTCCACTATAGAAAAAACAACAAGTTTTGTAGATAATCTATTTATATAGGAAAATATAGAAAGATTATTACAATTTCCCTTCACTATGATATTTCCTCTAGGTTTTTTTCCATGAGTTATGGATTCATTCCAGGAGGTGGAATTTCCAATTTTGCAAAAATTTCTACAAAATAAAAGAATGTATAGACCCTGAATAAAAAAAACATTTGAAAAATCGTTAAAAACAATTAATTTTCATAATACTACCTCATTTTATGTCTCAACATCTACTGTAGTGGTTTTAAAGGATTTATCTACACCCTTCTGCTTCCAATCTTGCTGATTTCTTATATGAGTGACTAGCTTCAAAAACACATTAGTAAAATGACCCAATTCTTTATAGTCATATCATATCAGCATTGAATTATCATTAATTTTTGGATAATTTTCCTTGAACTCATGAGACATGTTCCAAAATCTTCCACATCAGTATCATTTCTTGAAAATTACATGACCTTCACAAAGATGATTTTTAACACACTTTTCACACAAAGAGAAAATGATTTTCTTACCTCTATATTTTGATGATTTTTTCCCAAATCATGCCAACCTAAACACTTATTATTTTCTTCATCACTAGAAAAATATGTGTTAGCCAACACCATCTCATATTTTTTAGCACAATGAATATTCTTCTCATAGCATTTAAACTCTCATGAATACAATGACCTTCGTAAAAATGGTTTCAAACCAAATTAAATTCTATTAATGTTACTATCAAAGTCCCGAGTAAAATATAGTATATACCTAGAAAATCATGTGAAATTATCTTCATATCCTACCACATAATCATCATCTATCTAATTCAGTTCCAAGAATTTTTTTCTATTCAGAGTCAAATAGTTTTAGGTAAATAGTTTTCTAGAAAAATAATCTTAAAATAATCCAATTTTAGATTTTAAAAATCATATATTTCTCTCATATTCATAATTAGAGACCAATATTAATTGGATTCAACTTCAAGACGATAAATTACTAATATTAACTTTTTTAATTTCAAGCATCTCATGACATAAAATATCTTTTCTAGAGCTTTGATCCATCCTTCAGCTATCACTGGATCTGTGGTTCCACTGAATGTTAGAGGATGTTGCCTCATGAAATGATCCTAGAAAGATATATTTATTCATTTTATATTAGGTTCCTCTATATCATGGATACCACCACCATTTATTTTCAGATTTAACTTATCTATTACTATCCCAAAATGCTTGGTTCCGAATCCCACCATTCCATGCTACATATTCATAAGGATATCATTCTTTCAATTCCTTTCTACTTCAACTTCCCCATTTTTCTACATAAATTCATTATGAATTGACATATATTAGATGAATAAACATGTTAATGTTAAATTTTATATAATATCAAATCAACCCTAAAATAAAAATAATTTATTGTATTCTATTAACATCATCCTAACCCAAAACGTTATCTAAAACATCCTTTGATACCAACTATAAGGACTCAATATTAAAACATTTCATAATCTTGAATTTTATACAAGAAAATACATTCTTAAACAATAATTATATTTTCATTTTTATAGATTTATATAATTATTCCATAACTATAACATAACAACTCCAAAATTACAAAGTAGACACTTCTACTCACTATCCATTTTTTCACAAAATAAAACTATTTAAAATAAAACTAGAGTTATTTTTCCAGATAAAAATCTTCATAAAATTAATATTTACTTCATCATTTATATTAAAAAGACTTATAAATTATAAAAAACATTTTAAAAACTTTGTATGAGCACAAAAACTTAGTAAAGGATATAAAGAATGAAATTGTTAGCCAAGTGATAACATAACAACCAACAATACCCATTACATAAAAACTTTTTAAATTAATAGAATAATAATGTAGTTTCAATGGGATATATTTACCATGTCACTCTTACATTCACACGTAAACATGGACCAACCATTTGGTCAACTTCCATCTCCGAAGTACCCAATTCATTATAGAGCTATAATGGTGCTACCCTGACATATCTTGACCTATAATGAGCCCAACCCAACAAACTTGATCTATAATGGGGTTAAAACAATAATATATTGAGATATAATGTGATAAACCCAACATAAAATAATTAAAAGTAAAATATAATTAATAAAAAACTAGATAAATCATTTTAACCCTTGAGAAAAACAAATTAAAAATTTTAAAATACCCCTTTTTCATAAAACAAATATCTTTTAAAATATAAAAAGCATGCACCAAATAATGATATAACATTATTAAAAAATAACTGTGAAAACATATAATAGAAACATAACATTAATATATCATCATGAAATTAGAAGAAAATTCTCATTCTATATAAAAAAGAGAGAAATCTTCCTGAATTTTTTAAAAGATACATGTCAAAGGATTTTAAAAGGAAAGCCCCTTACTCGAGGTTTGAATTCCTTAAAATGTGTTCAAACATCTTATATAATGGTTTGAGTAATGTTCTTAATATATTAAATAACTAAACTAATATTTTAATACCCTACATTATCTTCTTATAACATTTTCTATCTATTTATTAACAATATTTTGTTATTTTCGTTGTATTAGGTGCGTTCTTTTCATAGTTTCCAAGGCTGGTTTATTAATTGTATTCCTTGTAAAAATTAAATAACAAACCATTAGTTATAATATATATATTTATGTAATTTTAGACAATTAATGTTAGTTTAAACTTTTCATGATTTTAGAAAAAAGGGAAACAAAAAATCATCATCCATGAAGGCCGTGAATTAATGCACCACAGAAGACAATTTCATTATTTATGAAATAAAGGATAAGATGAGATATTCTATGATGAATATAACATAAAAAAAATATTATATATGTGATACTAGAGTTTTCAAGAAAAATGATTTTGTAAAATTAAACACTATTCATAACTTTTTACATTAAAAACATCAGAACAAGGTTTAAAATTTTAATATAATTTTTTATTATATATTATAAATATTATATTAATTTTTTTAATCTTGAATTAACTTTAAAATATCCAATTATACTTATTTTATTATTTTTAATATCGTTAAATTGATTTATTCATTAATCAATTAATTACCGCATCATAATTGTTGAAGTTATTAAAGTAATTATTTATTACATAAAAATTTAAAATAAAACTTCATGGAAAATATAATTTTATTGTATTTAAATATTAAATTATTTTTGAAAAAAAACTTCAGGAAAATCTTGTATATAAATATTGTAAAAATTAAAAATTATAGTGTGAACAAGTTGTCTTTTTTTAATAAAATAATATAAAGGGACTAATGTGATCATTATGGGTTTAAAATGTACCATATTAAAATAAACACATGATAATGGTAGTTATTTTATTTTATAAAAACTTTTAACCGAAATTTGTGTCATTTAATAATTCGTATAATTTTAATAAAAACATTTTTTTCTTATGCATGCACAAGCACACCACCAGCATTATACATGAATCAATGCTAATTATTTCATATATAAAAATTATAAATAAATTACCATCATGAAAATAAATTAATTAGGTTCAAAATAATCACTTAGAGTTATTAAATATGTATATTTACTTATATCCATGATAAGGAAAGTTCTTTAATTTTTTAAATTGTATTTTCTTTGAATAAAATACTATAAATGCATTTAAATCATTCAAGTGGCTCAAAGTTGTCGTAAAATTTACCCACTGATGTATTTTATTGAAACATACTCATCCAATGAAAATTTTAAAAGTATTAGGATAATTTTATAATACTTATAATCAAATTTTAACCCTTAATTACCTGATTTATCCTTAATTGTGTTAAAAAACAAAAGCTACTCTTCAAATAAAATTAAGTTGTTACTATTAGAAAAAATTATATTAATTACAATAATTTATTTACATTTTTAAAAATTCAATTAACATAATTATTTAAATTTAATTTAAAATTTAACTCACCGACAGATCGAGAAAATGAGCTTTTAAAGTAAACACGTTCAAAATTTCATAATGTTTTTATATCTAATTTCAATGTGAATTTGATTCTAATGACATAAACTAGATTAAATGATATAAATTTTTTTTCAGTTACACAATAAAACCAATTAAAAGTATATTATAATTTTATAAATTAATTATATGAAATATTAGTTTTGAAATAAAATGCTTTCTTTTTACTATTCATTAAAAATTAAACATTTTGAGAAAAAAAATACATACAAAGATAATTTCAACATGATGAATTCAAAAATGAAATTATTTTTCTCAATTTAAAATTATATAATTTTAAAATTAATTTTTTATATAAATAATCATATAATAAATTATTTATTTTAATAATTACTATTTAAATCAAAAATTCTAATAAAAAAATTATTCTATGAATCCCTGGGTTGTTACATCTCATACCTAAAGTACATGTCACTTACCATTTCTTTAAATACATATAACATCTCCTCCACATAAAGATATAATAAACATTAATAATGAGGGATTTTTATTAAGCTTCAAACATATTTGAGGATTAATGTTGGTATGATAAATGAATAAAAATAAAGAAAAAAAGGAGGTTTGAATCTTTAGCATACTGCATGATTTCAAAATATATGGTCAATGTAATTCTACTATAAAAATTTAATCTCCCAACTCCCAATACTCATTGAAGTCACATGATATAAGTAACCATAGTGAATTAATCACCCCTCTTAATTTTTACCTTTTCTCTCATTTTTTTATTAAAAATTTGTGCTTAAAAAAATCCGATATGAACCACTTAATCAAATATTATCCTAAGATAATTGGTTAGATAATGGTGATTTTTGATCCACAAAATACAATTTTTTTATTTTCTTTATTTTTTTATATTTTTGGAAAGAGAGTTAAATAATTAATTATAATAAATGATAACATGTCCTCTCCCAAATATCATGGAAACCCAAAAAAATTAAGTACATGCCCATCTACCATGTATAACTTCTCCCCCACACCTAGTATTTTGGATATCATGCAATTTACTATGATTAAGATATAAATGAATATAATAGGATTGTAACATGGATCGTTTAATATCAAGTAAATTCATGGATTCTATGAGAAATGTAGGATTGATGACAAGGTGGCTCCAAGTAGAAAAGGATAATTAATTAAAATGGAACAATTATGTTAAAATTAATTCAATACAATTGTATCCTTGATATGGTTCCAAGAATGTTATAGAAGAGAACATGCCCAAGTCACTCAAGAAATATACTATATAAATAAATTAGATATATTTGGTTTAAAAAATTTCTTAGGAATGTGATCATATGGTTTAGGGAAATTATGTATAAAAATGAACAAAAGAAAAACAGAAAATTCATATTAGTTTCATAAATTCAAAAAATTCCAAATATTAGAAAAATTTCATTTAAAAAAATAAAATTAATCCAAAAAATAATAATTTTTCCAATCAATCCCATCATGATGAAATATAATAATCTATTTTACCATTTCACTCATCTAATCATGTCGATAGTGAAAACTAAAACATGGATTAATGATCTCCCTAAGAAGCATATTCCTCCTAGATCGACACTAGAGTTTAAGAGTTTAATTGGGGCATGGAATTTATTTTAAATTTCAAACATAGATCTTAAAACCATGGGGGTAAAAAAATCATTGAAGTTCATACTCTTCTTATGTTGAAGCTTCATGTTAGTTTCGAAGGGTATGTTTATAAAAATCAATTCTATATCATTTTACGATGTAAATTCTCCTTTTTGTAAGAAGTTCTTCTTTACAGTGTAATCACTCTTTGGTAGCATGAATTGTGCACCTTCTTCAGTTTCTTATTCTTTTTATTTATTCCATCTACATTATAGAAATATAAAATAAAAGAACTATTTTAATTATGGGGAACCATGTAATGACCCAAACTATCATTAATGGAAATTTCTCTTGATGTAATTAAATGTTTGATATGATTATATAAAATGTGAACTTCATTGGTTTTATTTTTTTGGAATTTTAAATACCATTATGAATTGTGACTGTTGCTAACGTATACATTGAACATGGATCACATGATTAGTATAAATATAGGGCTTTAACAAATCTAATTTACTCAGAAAAAGGAAGTGATGGCCTCTTCCAGTTGACTTGACCTGTACAAAGCCCATTTGTTGGAGCTCAGAAAGGAGGTGTCATCATTGAGATTATCTCTTGAACAAGACCAAGATGATCTTGAACACGTTAATCTTGAGCGGAACCGATTATGGGAGAAGTGGAAGTTAATAGAGATTACCACCCGAGCAATGTTATCCGAGCCACTCCAAGAGACTATCACCATCGCACACCTTACCCTTCCGTCTAATGCGGGTGTTATAAGGGGTTATGTAACAATAACTTAGCACTATGAATATGTGCATTATTTTTTTAATAATAATTAATATAAATTCATTTTATTATTGTTACTTTGTAAATAGTTTTAAATCACAAATTGTATTTTTAGTTAATATTCAACTAAAAAATCTATTTTGATGAATTAATGGTTTTTTGAATTAAATAATGTATTAATAAAATATTATTATAATTAAATTACTTTTTATTAAATATAAATGATCATATAATTTTATGAATGCAATTTTAATTTTTATTAAGGTTTGAAAGCTCTTATTATCAAAACCCATGAATTTTCGGTAAATGACGGTTTTAATTTTAAAAGTAAAAAATTAAAATATTTATAAAATTATTTAGGTAAGATGAATATTATTTTTGGAATCAGTATGTCGAAATTATCCAACGGTGAATTTTTTATAATTTTCTTAGACAATCGAATTTTTGGGTAAAAATTAAATACTGGTTAAATATATAATGTGTTTTATGACATCATAATAACCCTATAGTGATGTAATCAAATAATATAAAAATTATGTTCGTCCAATATATGTTTTACCGTTAAAATAATGTGATTTTGGGTTTGTTTGATTTATTTTACAAAGTATTAGTGGACCCTTCAAGGATTATAAAACATTTTGTCTTTTTAAATTGTTTTCCTTGAGAGTGTGACTCGCCGCCACATAAGAAAACCTATTATTGTAAGAAGTTAAGTCATTGGACTTATAAAATATTGTTTTCTACTCACATTTTGAGAAAATCATGGGCAAAAACTATGGTCTGGTTTGTGTTTTTGATTAGATTAATGTGAGGTGTCCCAAACCTAAATAATAAATAATTCCCTCTCCATTCCTATATAAACCCTCCCAAGATCCCACTTACTCATCACTCAAAGACTTTGGAGTTCTACCAATCTTTGACCTCATCTCTCTATAATCCTCTTAAGGTTCCCCAAGCTCCCAAGAAGCCTCTCTCAAGTCTATCCTAAGCTTTTGGGACCACACATCAAAGTAAGGGATTTATTCCTTTCTCATTTTTGTCCAATTTTATTTAAGTTGTTATGCCCTTTTGTTTTCAATTAAAAATGTTGTTGGTATGATTTCACACCTCCCACATACTATCATATTTATGTTTGGTTTATGGTAGATGCCTTTCTCTCCCATTAATGCCTCCCATGTACACCTGTTACCATGTTGAAATTCCTCAATGTATTTCTCTCTCCTCTTTTAAACCCAAGTAATTCTTTTGAATTATGCATCTAAATTCCATTATGTTTGTTGGGTCATGTACCTATATGAATAAATTACTATACATTTAATGTAAATATTATGAGACACCCCTTTCTCTCTCATCAACCATTTTTTATGAATTCTTATTTCACACTGTTATGCTTATGAAATTGCACTACAATTTTCCAAGCTAATGTTATTGTGTAGTGAATACCCTGCCCATTCATATATCAAGGGTATTCACCTTTATGAACATTTTATTATTGATTATAAAAATTCATGTATGTATTCTAAATCCCTTTATCATGTAATAAATGATGATAATTTATTCCATGTTGTATGTTCTATGTGGCACACTTATGCATGAAATGAAATGTTTAAGAAGGGTGCGCCCTGATAGCACTCCAATGCATTGGGTAAAGTATATTATCATTATACATCATCTTAAATGAGTTTTGACTCATTCTAATTCAAGTTCAATGAGGTTTTACTCGTGCTTCATGTGCACTAGGGGTTTACTCATGCTCTATGTGCAATGAGCCTTGGCTCATGCTAATTCCATGTTAAGTGGTGTTGCCACATTTCCATGTTATGATTATCATGATTTATCATGATATTATGTTCATGTTTCTATTTTTGTCTATTGATATTCATATTTTCTAACATGTATTGTATTCCTCATGTTATTCCATGTTGATTCCCTTACTGGGCTTTATAGCTCACCCTTTTCTTATGTATGTCCTCAGGTTATCCCATGTAATGCTAAGTACAGGGGAATGTAGTGGTCATGTAAAGGAAGTTTTCAATAAATATGTTGTATTTTTTATGTTCTAAGTTGTTATGTAATGTTCCTAATCCCCAAAGAACCTATAACTCTCATTCTTCTATGTTATACAAAGTTAAGAGTTTATTTAATAAATCATGTTTTAGAGTGTAATAAAGAGCGGGGTTGTTATAGACCATGTCAAAGAAAGATAAAAATGATAAAGTAAAATATAATAATGTCCTAATATATTCCAAAACTATGAATTGAAAAATAATTTTCTTGAATGAAAATAAAAAATAAGGATAGTTCTTGGTTAAATCCTCTATGTGGGCCCTAGGTTTTGACTGCCTCAAGATGGGCAGCACCAACTATCTTTATAATCTGTTGGTGACTGTAGTTTCTTGAACTTAAACAACCACATGGTGTTACTTATAGGTTGAAATTATTTATTTTTATTGTAGAGGACTCCATGGATAGAGTAACCTAGATCCACCAATTTCACAATGTGATACAATTTTCATGGTGGGGGTAGGATGAAGTATGGGTCCTCCTCCTTCTCAGTTACAACTTGTACAAACATTCCATCACTGTACAATGGTTATTCTAGATGTACTAAATCAAATGAACATGCAAAGGGAATGATAAAAGTAAATTTTATTTTCATGAAATTTAAATCTTAATAATATAGTGAAAAATGTCCCCCTTTAGTCCAAGCATCTTTTCTCTCTGGTTCTTCTAAAATATCCCCTTGGATATCTTCATAAAGTTTATTTAAAAAATGTTCAATGTATTTAGGGAGATCTATATGTTCCTCAATAGATGCATTTTTTCGTCATCTTCATCCATTTCATAACATGAGTTTTTTTAATCTAAAAGTTCAAAATATTAGGGGGTGATGCACATTCCATTTTAAATAACATCATATAAGATAAGATATAATAAAGGATTATCTCCTTGATTTAGTTTTTGTTAAATCTCTTCTTCAGTGGAAAGTGCATCTTGGAGTAGATATTCAATAGATGGAGGTTGGTAGTACAGATGCTCCATTATTTCTTCAAATTACACCATAGTGGAGGTTTTTAATTATTTTATGGCCATAGTGAGGTGTAGTGGTGTCAATTATTCTACTTTATAATGAGCAAGGAGATCATATTTCACTTCATACTCATTCTATAAATTATCCAAATATTTTTTATATCCAATTAAAATATTATCAAGCATGATTTTATTATCACTCTCTTATAACAATTGTTGAGTGAGGTGTAATGTATTTTAGGTACCTCCTAAATTACCACCTTAGGTTCTTCAACTTAAAAGATGATTGGTGGAATCTCTCCCGCCAATGGATCAAGTTCTACCTGATCCAAATACTCATGAGGTACTTGATCCATTTTACTCCTCACCAAATCTATATTTCTTTCAATCCTTTGAATATGATCATATATATATTCTTTAACCAACTCTTGTTCTTGATGTTCCACCTGTGATTACTCAGTCCATGCATAATATGGGTTGTTTAGAAACATCATGGAAAAATAGTTTTTAGATATTTTTTTTTAAAAATGAAAATATTTATATGATTTGAAAAATAAATTCAAAAATAAAAAACTCCATAGATCCTTGCTAATGATTATACTTTTGAGGAGCATGTCTTAGGACATTAAAAAGACCTATTTATTTTCCCAATTCAACCTAGATGATGACTAGAGTCATCTCAAATGAGGAGCATCGTAGTCAATAGATCATTAATTTCTGATTCACCTAAACTAGTTAATTTTTTGTTTTTATTATTTTATTAAAAAAATGAATTTTTATACTTTTAGAAAAGTGAATTTTAAATGAAATTGAAAATAATGGGCTGAAAAACTAAACTAAATGTATATGTAAGATAATGAATGAAGGTTAAAATAAAGGTTTTTATCCCTGGGTTTGGTTACAAGAGTTACTTCGTTTTTTTGTTTGTTTATGTTTAATTTGATAATTCATTTATGAAACATCATTAATGAATAAATTTTCTATAATTTATTGAGTGTTGAATTTTATAATTCCTAAGAAACCTCTATAGAACACCAAAACCCACCTTCTCTAATTTTCATGTTGGGAAACACCTGAATTGAGAATGTAATTCCTAAAAGATCGAGCTCTATCCATTTTTTATCACTTTGAGAATCCTAAAATACATATTATGAATAATTTACCTAAGATATGGGAGGTAAATAAGTAAATCAATGAAACGAGATGAATTTGATACCCTTATTATGGTGGATGACCGCCATACATGTGCAACTCTCTCTCATTCATAAAAAATGGGATTCAAACATTAATAATTAAAAGAGAACTAATTAACAATTCCATGAACCCCCCTAGGATAAACCTAGGGTTAGTTACATTCTATTTTTTAGTAAAATTAATAATGATAGAAACATGAGAAATAAGGTGAGAATGAAATTGGGATTGGAAGAAGAATGGGAAACATTTGAATTTAAAGATTAAATTGTGTTTCATTGCAAAAAATGAAAAAATAGATAAGGGAAATCTAAATAGTAGCATCCTAAATATATAGCATAGCATCCATGCCCTAGAATGGATGATACCTTTCAATACACCCATAGAATCATTTTTATTGGCTTGAATTCAGCCTTGGGGAATCTTAATTTCCCAATAAATGAGTCTCCCATGGTGTTGGGTCGTAATTGAGTCATAAAGGGTTGTATAAGTGTGAAATTTGTCAAATTGGATGTTTCTGGACCCATACAAGTGTTTTAAAGCATAAATGGTGTTTCTACCATGTAAATGTTATAGTTCCAAACCCAAGAGAAGTTTTATGACCGTAAAAAAGTTAGGGCTACATCACAGTGTGACACATATGTGTCACACTGTGACCCATGTGGGTTAGCTATATAAAGCACCTTTTCAACCTGTCTTTCCTTCTTCTAGATTATTCAAAGTATCTTACATAATAAATTATTGATTTATGATGTAAATAATTAATTTTAAATAATTTTGGATCCTTATCCACCTATATATTTTGTTTTTAGCTCGGGTTAGGTCCTTGAATTTCTCTTTTTCACATGACAACTTTTGATTGATAAATTCAACTTATTTAAGCTCATTTTATAAATTTCTTGTATCTTATAATAAAACATAAAAAAATTAAATACCTATAATATTAATCATTTAATCTTTAAATATATATATATATATTTAATACTCAAATATGCATGAAAAATATGGAAATATCACATGTCCATGAATTGTGTATGCAGAGTTAGACTATATAGGGACGTACATAAAGGCATTATGTATAGGAAGTTCAAAAAGTGACCTTATGAGAACAGAAATATATACAAGACTAGTACACAATAGACAATATGCATGAAGGCAGTATGTAGTGAATAATATTCTATAGAAAATAATAGTTTGTAATGGAATTTCACATGAAACAAATTGCACATAGTAAAGGGGATTTCATCATAATGAGGAAAAAAGAGCTTCATGTGACAGCTACATCAATGTGAACCAATTTAGAATTGGTATATATATATATCATTCGAATATTCTGATAGAGAATTAGTGAACTCTTTTCAGTTGAGAGAGTATTGATCTTTTAACAAGTGAGTGGTTATAGATAAGGAGGGATAATGATTATTCTATGAACATTAAACAATAGTTATCATTGGTGATTTTAGTACATTGGAACATTTCTTATGCATACTTCTATTATTTTACCGGTTTGGGTGAACCAAGTAAATGAACAATATTCCTTTAATTATTTTCATTTTGTTACATATTTTTGTGAGAAAAAGAGAAGAAGGGGTTTTTCTTGATAATGAAAAAATAACAAAAATGGAGAATTATTTTAATCATTTATACCCTAGTTCACCCCCCTCTTAGTATATTTTAAATAATTGGTTCAAAAATAAGTATTAGAGAAAGAGATTAAAGTCAGCGAATCTCACTTAGTGGAATCCATAGAAATAGTTTATCAAAAATGTATTCCAATCATTAATGGAAATAATATTAATCTTTATAATAATTGAATGCAATGCTAATTTTTATCTTTATTTATGGATTTTTATACATATGTTATTCATTTTATTACTATCAATATGGAAAATATATTTTTATCATAAGGATACCATAATGATCTATATGTTGATGTTATATGTATAATTACTTTAGGGAATTTTTCATCTAACCTAATATACCCAAAGGTTATGTCATGTAAATACTCACATTAAATGTGGAAAAAGATGATTAATATTTACTAAGGTGATTCAAAATTCTAATAAAAATAATTAAAAGTTATATGAAAACATTATGAAGAACTGTGGATGCACCAAAATGAATTTGTTAATGCATTCTTTGATCATTTAAATGATATTATAGAGAATATTCATGGTATTAAAGGAAATATCAATGAAATTTTCATATTTATGTGCATCCAGATAATAATTCTACATTGATTTAATCTTAAATTATCTATTCTTGATGATAAAGATACAAAGGAACTAATATCATATGGTATTCATATTACTCTTGTGACACCCACTCGAATAACTTAAATTCCCTTAAATTTTTTATTTTATTTATTTTTTAATTTCTCAAGAGTTATAGGAGTTAGGGGTTGGAAATTTGAAAAATGTGTAAAATAGGTTCAGGCACATGATGAACACACAATTAGTTCTAATTTTTTATTCCAAACCATGAAAAAGAGGAGGGGAATTTTATTGTCTTTTTACATGGTTGGCTCATGAGCCTCCAAGAGCGATGCATATTTGAGGGGGAGCCATGTGGTCTTTTTTGGTTCCCATTGGTGAGGTGTATAGTTATAACATGGTTTACCAAATCATGTATCCAACCAATTTTTTTTTTAAATGTAAAATCACCACCTTTACTCTATCATATTTAATTATAACACTCCTATATTTTCCCCATTTGTGTGACCTAGCCTCGTCCCAACCATGACTTCTTCTTCCTCCTTTATCCTTTGTTATTTCTAACAGATTATAGTGAATTTATCAAGATAAACTCTTCATTGCTCTTGGATTCATTAATTAATCCTCCTCTAAATCTATGTTTCTATATGTTTGCCTTATTTCCATGCCCTAACAATCCATGATAGCTAAGTTCATTCCTTGGGATGATCCTGATGTTGATTCTTTTATGGATTTATTCTTATGAAGGCCATCTTATTCCTTATTGAATGTTATCTAATGAAGGAAACATTTTTTCATCACATTTGAGGTAGGTTTATCTATACAATAGTCCATTCATTTAATATACCTATATTTCATAGTATTTATTTGGTTTTTCTTACTAAATTGTGATTTAAATCAAGATTGAGGAATATTTTTTGTTTTAAATTATAGTTCTAAAAATTTTATTTGGAAAATTTGTGGTTTCCTTGGGTTTTTTAATCAGTTTTATACATCTTAGGTGTTTGATAAATTTTTTCAAATGAGATTTTAGATTTAAATGGACTTTTTATGTAATTTTTCAAAAATAATTGACTTTTGAATGTCACTTACATGATTTTTAGTCCTTATCTTACTAGTAAGGCTTGATGATTATGTGGTTGATTATATTTTAAATGGGAAACATTACGGTGTTCTTGGTAACTTGGTTGGATGACGATCTAGGTTAATTTATACACTAAATAGAGGATATCACCAATGAGATCTTTTGGGAAAATGGAATTTCAGTTATTTTTTGGGTTTATCTACAGGTGATTCCAAATTATTGTTACCCTACTGGGTTAGATACCTTATTCAACACATTATGTTTTCTATGCATTATTCCATTACTTAGATACCATGACAACGGTTTTTAAATTTTTTTCCTTGGTAACATTTTATTGATTCCTTATTCATGTTTACTTTTGATCTTATCTTAGATTTGTGAAATTAATGGATTTGTAAAATTATTTTTATTTCTTGTTTTATAAAACAAAAAGATATTTTTAAAAATATTTTTAAATATAACTAACTGTTTATAAGGGGAAAGATATTTTTTATATTTATAGTGTTATCTTATTGATCTTCACTTTACACCCTTCATATTCCTCTGAGCATATAAAAACAATTTGTTCTTAATTTAGGTAAAGGGGAAGGTGTTGAAAGATATGGCAGTGCCTCTTAATACTCACAACCCTTCCATGGAATAATGATGGTTGTGACCATGGGTCATGAGGATATGGCTTCTGTGGAGAATTTTGGGGATCCTCTAGTATTGGATTATTTTGGGGTTTTCATGTATCATCTATACCATACTTGAATCTATTTTAATTTTTGTATTATATGAGATCTGTTTATCACCTTACCTTAAGATTATGGAGTGCTGTTGGTTATTTATTTATTTATTTTGCTGCATTTTACTCTATTGGATTGTTTTTATCATTTAATGTTTGTTAACAAGAATGTATGACTCACATATGGATACACCATGGAAAATTTATTGGTGAAATAATTATTGTGTGTTATTGGGTTCGAAGGGTGAAATCATTCCCACTTTATTAAAATTTGATAACTTGATGCTTTTCATTATCTAGTGGAAATTGAAAACATTATTTTGGTCCTTTGATGAGCCAGATTGGGTGACATGTTAGGTTGACCTGGTCTATTTCATTTAAAAATGTAATCATAGTTCTATACTTTTATTGGGGGAGTAAAGGTAGTATAGAGTTGGTCCATCAGGGCTTGAGTGGAGTTTTCAAGAAGTGTATGGTCAACCCTTCTTCATGCTAAACCTATAGTTTCCATGGGTGGTTAGGAGATTTTTTCAAAAATTTAGATTTATTATTTTATGTTTTTAAGTTGATTTACTACTATTATGTGTTTTTGGGTAATACCATGGGTTGTTTTTAAGAAAATGGAGTTTGGGGTGGAAACGGAAAAGAAAATAGTGGCACATGGTCTTGAAAAACATGTTATGGTAGTGTGACTAGGCCTAGACACCTCCCATTTCCACTATCATGGTTGGATTATGATTTTCTAAATCATGTGACCAAAATTGTGTATAGTGGTAAATTGTGGACTTTTTTATGCCTTAAACCCATTAGATTCTCATTTTTTATTTGTATTGTTATTAATTTACAATTAATTTAGTGTATTTTTATGTCCTAACCACGTTTAAATTTGATGTGACTTATGTATTTATTGGGTTTCATGTTTTATTTTTTATAGATTATTCCATCTAGAAAATATCCTAGGATCCTAATGAGGGATTAATGGAGAACATAACGCAGGATGACCTCCTATAGATACCCAAATCATTGAGTTAGTTATCAAGACTATCTATAATCTGGGATATGGTGGTTATCTAGGGAAAAATAGAACGGTGGATCATGCCTTGGAATTTACCTATAAAAACCCACCCTAGTTATGGGGTGGTAAGAAAACTCAGGAACTCAAAGAGTGGATAGGAAATTTAGAATTCATATTCTATTTACATCAGATCTCTGAGATTCCCAAGAATATATTTTCAATCTATATATTGTAAGGTCCCAGCCATAAGTGTTGGGACATAATCATGTTTTCTAAGATCCATTAATAAATCACTTAGACTATGTTCAAGGAGTTTTTTAATCAAAAAAATACCTAGAGACCTCAATGGTGGTGAAGGAAAAGCAATTTTTTATTCTAAAGTAGGGGTATCATTATGTGATGGAATATTCCTCAGATTTTTTAATTTGGTTTACCACTCCCTTAAGATTCTCACAAATGACTAATTGAAATTTCATCATTTTGATATAGGATTAAACCTTGAAATCTTCTCAAGTATCATTATTCATTTCATGATAACCCATATGGAGGTGGTTGGGATGAAAGTGATGGTATTGAAAGACATAAAATGGTTAACTTTTATGGATGGTTACCCTACTTTTACCGGGGAATCCAATGTTTATCTTCTATTCAGAAGAGATAGCATGAAGATTATCATTGGGGTAGTAGTGGAAGTGTGCTTTATCCTTCTGATCCTGAACCTATGGCACCTTCACAACATAGAAAAGTAGTATCATATCAGTGTGGGAAGGTGGGGTTCCACAAATAATTCTTATGTGAAGTTATAATTTGTTTCCATTATTGTAGGAGTTTGGGAATCTCCAAAAATTTTGTAGGAACCCTCCATATAATAGTTTAGTGAGGTATTGTTTTACTAGTAGTTTTCAGGTGCATTTTGATGCATCTATGGGAGAAGGGTCTCATCCAAAAACAAAGGGAGACTCCCTCCCTCCCAAGAAACCTCAACGTGTTATAAAATAATATATTTTTCATATAATATAACTTTTTTCATATTATTTTAAGGATAGGCTAGATTCCATGAGAGGTACGATTTTTATTACTTCATCTACGAGATTAGATTTATTAGAAACAAGTGCATATCATTCCATTAATTCATAAAAGTTGATTGACACTTTAAGTACATCAAAAATATTGATATCTTATATGATGGATTTATACACTCCATTGGGAAATAATAGAGATAAAGTTTTTTAAGTGTCCATAATTTAGAGTGGCCATTATCGATGTCGAGGATAGTTGGGAATTCTTGGTTCTTGACCTAGATATTTTCAACCTCATCTTTGACATGGATTGGATAGTTTTATCAAAATATAAGATCATTTTTAATCAATTTAAGGTCATGTTACTTTTCAGTGATGAGAATACTCATATCTTATAGGGTTTATAGGACACTATGTTAGGAGGAGAAGGACCTCATATGCCAGATATCAGCTCGATCTCTTTCCAATCGTTCACTTTTTGTTTTTGATGAAGTTGAAGGGGGGTAAAATGTAAATCTTCATTTAGTAGTGAGTAGTTATACCAAATATTCTCTTGATGATTTTTATATATTTACAACATATAGGGAGGTATATTTCTATTTTTATATACTCCCAAGAAAAAGACCAATCTCCTTTACATCATACATAATGACTCCTGTTGAGTTAGGAGAACTAAATGTTCTATTAAATGATCTTGAGATAAAGGGTTTCATTCACCCTATTGTGTCACCATGGGAATCCATAGTTCTATATTTAAAGAAGGTATATGGAAGCCTCAAACTTTACATCGATTATCAGAAGCTCAAAGTGGGTACTGTTAATAATAAATACATATTTCTTGGAATTGATGATCTGTTCGACCATATTAAAGGTGAGAGATGGTTTTCCAAGACTAAACTTAGGTTAGGATACCACCCGTATATGATGTGATAAGAGGATATTACTAAGACCAATTTATGGAGTAATTATGTCTATTATGATTATTTGGTTATTCCATTTAGCTCACTAATTCCCCCACTATTTCCATGGTCTTGATGAATTGGATTTTCCTTCGATATCTTGAAACCATTTTTTTGGAAATTATTGATGACATTTTGGATTATTAAAATATGAAGGGAGAGAATGGGGTCAATTTTTATGTTTTCATGAGAACCTTTAAGGACCACTACATTCATTATAAAATTTATAAATGCCATTTTTGGATCTAGTTTATGAAGATCAAAGGTTAGGTGGTATCTAAAAAAGTCATTTCTATAGACCCGATGAAGATATAGCCTATGATATCTTGGGAGAGACCCAAGAATGTTTTTGAGATAAAGATTTTATTAGGACTAGATAGATATTACATAAATTTCAAATAGGATCTCAATATATTTACATCCCCTTGTAAGCTTTTACTTGAAAGTGTATGAAAATTTTTTGGGATGAGAATTTATAAACAACTTTTGAGGATTTGAAAGTGGGGTTGACTTTTTCATGCCTTATAATTCTTGTAGTTGAGAATGGGGTTTATTTTTTAATATGATACTTTAGGTACATGTGTATAGTTTTTTAATTTAGAACTATCATGTTATGGTGTATGTATATATCCAATTTGTACCACATAAGAAGAAATACCTCATCCATGACCTTGATTTAGAAATAGTGACGCATTCCTTGAAAACATGGTGTCATTATATCTTTAGGGAGAAGTTTAATATCTTTAATGATTATAAAATATAATACTCTATCTTCTACTATAAGGATTTGAATATCTAATATTGGTTCTGGGTTAAGTATCTCTATACATTTCACTATGACTTGGATAACACCCCAAGTAAAGGGAATGTAGTTGCTGATGCCTTAAGGTGGAGGTTTATGACTCAAATGGTGATTGAATATAGATATGAGAATATTTTTAAGAGATTATTCATGGGATTACATTTAGAGTTAAAAATGTAGATGATTAGGTGTTCTTAAATAGTATGTAGGTCACATCCTCTTGAGATGATCATATTTCTCTTGAGAACACGCTGGATCCCATCTTTTAGTAGATAGGTTGAATTTTAAATATTGGGGATAACTCGATTGATTTTTCTTACTATCCTAATGCAACCCTTTGTTTCTGATGGTGTTCAGTGTCTAATTTTCCTTTAATGTAGGAGATGATGAGTAGTGGAAACCACTCTTGTCGTTTCTTTCACCCTAAGGCTACCAAAATGTTCTATAAATTTAAATTTTGATACTGATGTCCTGTGAAGAAGTGATCAATTATTGATTTTCTTAAATCATTGCATTACATTTTAAAGGATTAATTTTGAGTACAAGAAGATAAAATATTATTGAATCATCTCACATTTCCAATATAAAAGTGGTGTGAAATTTCTATGGATTTTTTATTATATTACCTTGGTCTCATACTAGGAAGAATTAAATATGGGTTATTATCGATCAACTGATAAAATTATCCCATTATTTTACAATTAAGGAGTCAAATATGGAGGAAGATCTTCTACGATTAAAAGTACAAGAGATTTTGATCCATAATGGTATGACTTTTTCAATTATTTTCAATCAATACTCACACATTACATCCCATTTCTATAAGGTTATTTAAAAATAAATGGGCTCTCAGTTGAAATTGATCATGGTATATCACCCTTAGATGGATGGTAAGACTAAGTGATCCATTCAGATTCTGTATAACATTATCCATGGATGCATTATTTATTTTTGTGGACCATTTCATTGGTTTAATTTTTATATAATAATAGTTATCATTTTGAGATAAAAATGATTCTCTTCAATGAATTTTATGGATGACCATGTCAATACCCTCTTTTCTAGATAGAACATGGAGAGAAGTACTTATTTGGACTGAGCGCCATCCAAGAGATGATGAAAAAGGTTCAATTGATCTGACAATGATTAATGATGGCTCAGAGTCACTAGAAATATTATATCGACTATCTCCATTATCTATTGGACTTTTTCTTTGGTGACTATGTGTTTTTTAGAGTCTCTCTTCGGCCGAGACATCATCTATTGGGGGAATCAGTGCAACACCCCATGTATTGATTGGTCTCAATTTTTTGAGTAAGAGAATGAATTTTATTTTGGTGGATGGTATATTTTTCTAACTATGTCTAAGAATTAGGTTTCAAGAATTTTAACATCCTAAAATACAGTTTTTGGATGTAGTTTGGGGTTCAATGGACTCCTTGAGGGTTTAGAAAATCATTAGAGGAATGATAAGTGTTTCGGGAAACTACTATGAAAACGTTATAGCCTATTCATTCCATAAATCATGGATTCATGGAATGAAAATTGATGATAGAGGTAGGGTCCCTATTACCTTGAATAGTTATTAACATTAAACTAGTGTTCACATCATTAAAGGGGTGGGAGTAATTTTTTAAAATGCAGTCACCCTATTTTGTTTCTTAGCCAAGGCATGTATATGGGAGGGTAGAATGGACACCTCCTCCCCTTTTATTTATCTTCTTCAATACCCTATGATAAGGGATAGTTTTTAGAAATGATTTTGTGAACTTATACCCCTTTGCAATCTCATATTTTAGTTTCTAGTAAATATACCTAATGTCACATGATTCATGGTCAGGGTTCTTGATTATTTCCACCGGATCATGGTAGAAATCATCACAATCAATGTGTATTTTTCTTGTTTTGTGTAGAGTACATCCCAATATTTCATCAACATGTAGTTGGAAGACATTTCAATGAAGTTAAATCAGTAAATGGTATTTAATAGTTTTTTTAAATTATTGTAAAACTATCCTTTGGCATGATGATATAATTTGGGGATTTTCATGGAATAGTTCTAGTTTTATATATGGAGTGCACTGTATCGCATTTCTTGATATTATAGTGATAGTATTAAGCTAGATAAGTATTTAATTGATTATACCTATTTGGTTAATTTTGATAAATTAATTATAAAATTTTATAATAAATTATGTGATATTTTTGGCATGAGAATGATTCCCAGGAGTGTGGATGATACTCAGTGGTCTTGGATGAGGAACGATAAATATCATCATGGGGTTAAATATGGTATTAAGGTTGGTGACCCCTTTAATAAAAAACATATGATTGATTATGCATGGTTGTTCATGAATGTTTTCATAATTCATGGGTTTCAGTATGGAATGAGAGACTAGTAGAGATCTGGGAAAGATTATTGGTGGCTTTGAGCCCATAAGCATGTAATAAGTTCGTGAGAGAACTTGGGTTAATAGGAATTTACTAATGACTATATAACTATGAGGAGAGGATTATAAGAGGCCCAAGTTGGTTCTTGGGATTTAAGTTGAGTTAAATGAGTATCCCAGGTTAGGTTCCTAAGGATAGTAGGTTGGGATGAGAGTTTTGGGGCCAAAATATGATGGGAAAGGTGGTCATACGTCTCATGAGCAATGAGGAACACCATATTGAGAATAGAGGAATCTCTTGATGTGTGTTTAGAGTGAGATGAGTACCTTGTGATTTGACATTTGGATACCAAGGGGGTTTATCCAGGAGTTGGAACCCACCTATTGAGGCTAGGGTTGGGTGGAATGTGATGAATCTAGATGATCCATGGGTATTAAAACCAAGAGTGATGAGGGATTAAGAAGATTAGATATGACTGTAGGGTTTAGATAAAGATGATCCTTTGGTATGTGGAGTTATCACTGGAGGATTTTTGTGAGGTGGTATTAATGTGATGAGATCGTGGTGGGTCTATATTACAAAATGGATAACTTCACACATGAGTTTTGATGTGTTGCGATGAGGGTCTAGGTCACAAGAAAATAGTGCTTGAGGGTCACCCTATGAGTTATGTGATGGGTTGAAACCCTGTGTGTATTTCATGTCCTTTTTGAACCTCCCCAGAGTCTATGGGGATAAATTAGTGTGATTGGACCATATAGAGTCTTTAGGGGTTGTTTTATGTGATTTTGACCTCCCTAGATTTTGTGGGGATGGGTCGGTGTGATAACCAATCCTTGATGAGTGTAGTGGGCTGAGGATCTTTCCAGATAGACATTGGGTCCATGTGCATGAATTGGAACTTTACATGTGTAGACTTGGGTTAGAGACCACTATAGGGGTTGGTTCATTGTGTGATATGAGACATGATAGATGGAACTCCCTTGAGCGAGAAGGGATGGATCACGTCTTATGGATGTATGGCCATGCCAAATGATTGTGGGTACTGGGTCGAGGTTTTGGATTCCCCCATACCCTGGGTATTTGGGTATGGGTTGGTAACTAGTTATGGTGGCCCAAGGAAATGATAATACTTTTGCATGACACCAAAGAAGATATATATAGGGTTGGGGTGGCCTGGTGATCACTCGATGACCTAATGGGTATGTTTATCTCATTGAGTGTCGTAGAAGATTTTTTAGCACACATCCACTTACTAATCATATTTATCAGTTGTATTTATTTTCCCCATGCATGCACACATATATAATGGTGTATATTAGGGTTTCTTAGTGAGACCCTACAAAGTTATATTCTCGCATGTTTGATGATCACCTTATTTCATGTGAAAACATTGTGTATTTATTTTAGGTCAAAACAAATGATGTTTAGTGGTTTAGGTTGGTTTAGCTTGAGTTTTTTAGAGGAAAGGTGTATGAGTAATGGGGATGGAAGAAGGGTCGGTGAGTGTGTTTTATTTTTTATTATTTAGGATTGGAGTAGTGGGTGATTAGTGTAGGTATGTTTTGATTGAAAAAATTATATATGTGATTGCATATGTTTATAATTTCTGATTATTGTGATATTGTGTTATGGATATTTAGTTATATCCACTATTTATTTCACTACGATTAAAGGTTATAGTCTCCAAAATTCACAATTTTCTCCCTCATTTCTAGTGGGTAGCCTCAGTCATATCGGGAGGTGTGCTTGAGGTTATTTGGCTCTATGGATTGAATGAGTTCTAGTGTGGGGAATCATAAAGTGGTATCATATCATGTGTTTATGTGTGTCGTGTATCACAAACAGAAATCAATGATTTTTTTATTTTATGATTTCAGGATATGGTACACAAGTGGTATAAAAATATTTCAAACCTTATGTCGAATATCAAACTGGTGTGTGGAGAATAATTTTTCTGGTAATAAGTATAGGTTACTAGGTGAAAGAGATTACTATTCTTGATTTTTGATGTTAGAGTTGTTTTATTTCACCTTGGGTGGCACACTTATTTTTTGGAGTTATGATTTTTTTTATGTTTTTTGGATATTTTCCCATATTAAATTAGTTTATGTTTAGATATTGACCATTTCGTAAGAGGTTATGTTCATGCATCATCGTAGGAATTCAGGATTCTAATGACATGTTGTGCTTTATTATGATTGTTTTCTTATGATAGGTTTAGTTGTTTAAAGATTCAAAAAAACTTATATAGTGTTTTTATTTATCACATATTGGTGGAATTATACTTACCTAGGTGACAATATATTTCCTTTTCATGGTATGTTATGTGGATCTTGTGGTGGGAGGTTCTTTTGTGTTGTAAATATATTATCTTCATCATGGGATGTTTTATGACACGTAGTGGGTTGGTATAGGTATCAGATGCCTTAGTAATGGATCAATGAATGCATAGTGTGCTTGAGAGGTGATCAAAGTAAATTCTTTCAGTTATTGTAAGATTCAATAAAAAACCTATATGGTGTTTTTCCCATATATATTCTTTATGGTACTCCCCAAAACCAAAATGGATGGTTGTACGGATTCCCTAAGGGGTTTGGGAGAAAGTAAAGGGAAGTATCCTAGGATTTGGGATGTGAACCACTTCAAGTGATTCTGTTATCAAGGCCAGATGACAGGGAATGATTAGTTAAATGTCCAGACCCATGGTTCTTAGGATGTGATTTCAGGTAGGGTGGTGGGAATGTGGGTTGACACTCATAGTTTTAAGATTATTCTTGTTTGGTGGGTGTTCATGAGGTTATCCATGGTGTGGGAGAGGCTTTTGGATGTTATAGGTGACTAACATGTGTGTGGGTGAATTAACAGTGGGTTTGGCACATAATCCTAGGTCAGATGGGACATGAATCATGGGAGCCTTAGTCTGGTTATATGATTTGGTTTTATAGAAACATGCAGTCATTTGGTTCTGTTGAGATGAGGATAGATAGAAAGAATTTGTTAGTGGGTTTTTAGGGGATCACTCTACCTTTGGTGGAGGAGAGTGAGTATTGGTTATGTTTTTTTGGGAAAAGTCTCAGTGTTCAAGTATGGGTGCACATTGAGTACGTGCTCTCCTTATTAAGCTATGATTTAGTGAATGGGTCGTGTGTGGTTTTGTTGAGAATTGTTAAAGTATAGATGAACTTGAGAAAATTTGTGGCGTTAGTGAAGTGGTGAGATGATTGTGGGCATGATGGACAATAGTTGGGGATGAAATTTTGGAGATGTCCCCATGGTAATATGTGATATCATTGAAGCGTCGATTATCATGGTACAGTTGATCTAGGTTGAACCTTGATAGGGGTTTTTTGGGGGGGAATAAGTGTGTATTAGGAGTAGAAAAAAATTCGTTTTGTTGGGAAATATTTGGACTTAGTAATCTAGGATAAATATAATCGAATTCATATAGTGGGGAGTTCACCATTGCTGGTTGGTATTTGCTGTTTATGCTTGGGTAGGGGTCAGAGGCCATCATCCAGTCATTACCTTTGGTAATGGAAAAATCATGGTACAAAGAGATCATGTTTTTAGGTCATTCAATGGAGTGGTGATGCTGATAATACTATTTCATGGAGTGTCCTATTAGTCCTGAGTGAATGAACCTCATGTCAAAAGGGTCAATGGTGTATCGTGACTAGACGACCTACGGTTGAGGTGACATTAGGAGGATGTTGTGGGGTATGATCTACAAATATTTTGTTTACTTCGAAATACCAAATTTAAACTTTTAATGCGGGGTTGGTTGGATTTTGTTTATTAGAATTTGGATTAGGGTGTTTTAGTGTGATTCAGGGTTTATTTTGGATGTGAATTGTGATTCATCGCCGAATTCATAAGGTGAATCATGGTTTATTCAATGGTTTGGGGGGTAAAATTATTTCATCACAGGGTTCATGGGGTGAAACCAATTCATCATAAAGTTCATGGGGTGTATCATATGATGTATTTTTCACAATGGCTCCCATTGTGACATTAAATCTATGAAAATTAAGGTAGGTTAGATTCATAACTCGGGCATAATTGGGACCCTATGTGTGGGGGTCATTATTGGAAAATGTAGTCTTGGAGACATAATTATTTTAGTTTAATATTAGTGGGTACAAATGAGTGTTTATAGAAACAATTTACTATAAGAGGATTGAACATGATGTTGATATAGATTTGGTGGTACTGAGGTTGAAACCACAATGAGAGAATTGTTCAAAACCTGATTGGAAGACTGGTAGACTGCCAGAAGAGTGTTTCCAATAGGTGATTCCTATAGCAGAGAAAACCATAGAATTGTAAGTAGATCTTTATAATTGGAAGAACAATAATAATTATGTTTAATCAGTTGAATGAACCATGGAATTTTAGGATATATAAGTGTTGGTTAATTCCTTCTTAGTGTTGGCATTGGCAGCGAGTGGGTGGTTCAACTTCTGGTGAATGGTGTGTTTGGGGTTGTGCAGCAAAAGTGTACTGGGAATTTAGTGATGTAATTTATTGATTTATTAGAAATTTTATTAATATAATGGGTTGGTATACATAGTGTAAGTATTAAAATGATTTCTTAAGAACAATAATAATTATAGTGGGGAGTTTGTAACACCACGTTGATTTTCTGGTTGTCATGTTTTGAGTAGGATTTTAAATCGTCATTTAGTGGATGGTTTTTTTGATAAACGGTTCTAAAAATGAATTTTTTATTATTTTAACATCCATATATAGTGTTTTTTATCGGGTCTGGGGTTTAGTAGACACCCTAGGGGTTCATGTGAGCTTCGAAGTGAGGATTGGTGGCTGAGATGTGGTAATATAGCAGTTGTTGTCTAATTATTCCATGAATCAAGGTTTCATGGAATGAAAATGGTGGGATTATTTTTTTAAAAGTGTATAAAACCATTTTTTTCTTGGACGAGTCATGTATATTAGAGTTCCAAATAGTCATATTCTTTCACCTTCTCCATACACAAAAACCCCTTATAAGGGTATCATTTTGGTAGAGATATAAGGTATGTCTCCACCTCCGTAGTCCCTTATTTTGGATCCAAAAGCTATCCCTAATATTTATTGATTATTTCTTAGTTTTCTTGATTATTTCCATAATTTTATGGTATAAATACACCTAATCAATTTTGATTTTTCTTGGACTATATAGAGGATGTCCTGAGATAGTATCTTCATGCTGTTAGAATCTGTTTTGGTGAAGAAACATTAGTGTATGGTTTTTCTTAGGGGTTAAAAATATTTTTTCGTAAATTAATCCATTGTAATGATGATATAATTTGTAATTTTTTCTTTACATAGGTTTAGTTGCATGTTGGTAGTGGACACCATCCCATTTCTCGAGATTTGAATGAGCAGATGATTCTTGGTGAGTATTCACTTAACTATAACTATTTGTTTAATTTTTAATAATTAATTATAAGTGTGTATTATTAATTATGGGCGATTTATGGTTTTATAGAGATTCCTAAAAGTATTTACAATGACCTTTAGTTTGGTAAAAGTCTTGGAGGAGCTCGGTGTGTAGTTAAATCTTGTATCATGGTAGGTGGCTCCTTTAATAGAAAACTATATGTATGTTTTTTCATGGGTGTGCATGTTGTTGTGCATACTATTTGGTTTTGGGTATGTGAATAGAGACTATGAGAGATCTAGGATGGATGATGGGTGTATTTTATCCCTATGGAATAGAATAAGTGATTGAGAGCAATTGAGTGACTAGGAATCTCCATGTGACTATGTATTTAATGGGAGAAGTTCATGATTGAGTTAACGAGGGTCTTGAGATATGTATATGTATTTATGTTGAGTTATGGGAGTATACCATCTTCATAGGAATAAGGGGATTGAGGGTAGAAGGAAAATGAGAGAGATAATCATACATATTGTGAGCGATGAGGGACTCCCTGCCGAGATTGAAGGTATGTCTTGGAGTGCGCTTAGAGTGAGAGGTATACCATAGAACGTGGCATTAGAATGGAAAGGGGGTTGGGACGGGAGTGGGACCTTTCCTATTAAGTATAGGTTTGGGTGGAACATGAATACTTGGGATGGTCTTAGGTAGTGGGACTAGGAGTGATGATGGCTTGTTGATTTAGATAGGACTTTCGGATTTGGGCTGAGATGAGACTTTGTGCTGTGGAGTCCTCACTGGGTGACATGCATGAGGTGATATTGATGAATTTAGACCATGGTGGGTTTTAAGGGACCTAGTGGATGGCATAATAGAAAAGTTAATAAGTTTTGTCATGAGGGTTTGTGTATTATTTGTGAGATGTGTAATAATATGAAAAATTTTATGTTTCTCATCTTCTTATTGGACCTCCCTAGAGCCTATGGGAATGGGTTAGGGTAATTGGACCTCCCTAGAGTCTATGATGATGGGTTGGTTTGATTGTGACCTTGATAACATTTTTAGGGATGGGTTGGAGTGATGACTATGACCTCATGAGGGTAGTGGGTGGAGGACATTTCCAAATGTGTCTTGTACCACTATGAATGAATTAATCCTTTCCTTGTATAGGATTAAGTCTAGGAACTAACTAGGGGCTGCGTCATGGTGTAATGGGAGATGAGACCGATGGACCTCCCTTGAGTGATAAGGTATAGGTTAAGTCTTATGGATGTATGATGTTTCCTAGTATCTATGGGTATTAGGTCAAGGTTTTGGATGCCTCCCCACCCCGATTATTTAAGAATGGGTCTGAAATTAGTTATTGTGTCACTCAATAATGAGGGGATTTCAATATGGAATAAAAGAAGGTACAGTTGGGGTTGGTGTGTCCTGGTTAGTACTCAATGATTTGGTTAGTGTGTGTACTTCATTTAGTGTCTTAGTGGCCTTGTTAGCACACATCAAATTAATATAAATGTTTATTTATCATATTTATTTTCCTCATACACATATTCAAACACACACACACACACACATTATTGTCTATATTAGTGGTTCTTGGTGAAACCCTATTGAGTTATATGTTTATACTCTCCACAGTCACCTTAATGTTTTTGTAGAACTATTTTCTACATTTCATGTCAGAGAAAAATATGTGTAGTAGTTTAGGCTAGAACAACTTGATCATTTTGGAGGCATGGTGTTTGAGGCCATAAGATGATAGTATGGATAGTGTGTTCTTTTTATTTGGGACTTTTTATTTAGTATTGACCTAGGGGTGATCATTGTATGTATGTTTTGAATTACTATATCATATATATGATTGGATGTGTTTAGAATTTATCCATATTCTAATGTAGTGTTATGTATGTTTAATAATTTTAAATGTTTTTCCCGATAATTATAGGGAATAGTTCATCAATTTATTTTTTTGTCCCCCGATATAAATCAGAAGCCTTTAATGTAAAGGGAGGTGAACTTGAGGATATGTGGGTCTCCATATCATACAAGTTTAGGGATAGGGTTCTATAAGAAGGGTAAAATGACACCACATTATATTATTCCATTCAAGATCATGGACCATATTAGGAAAGTGGAATACTGAAAATACTTACAATATTAGATAAAATTCATTCCAAGTGTATTTGACATCGCCTAGAAAAATAAGTATGATTCAATCCCATGTCATGTGGTTGAGTGGGAGGGTTTGGAAATAAAGATCAACACCTACATGGTTGTGTAGCCTTTTTATTTAATGGATTGTTAGATAATAGTGTTGTGAGATAAATCAATCCCTTTGGTATATCAGTTATGATAGTGTGGATGAGATATACATCATATTTGGGAGTCTGAATCATTGGTGTGAGAGTAATAGCATCAATTATTACATAATTAGGAGTATTATGAATTTTAATGGGACGAATGTGGCATGGTGGAGAGAATAATTACACCCACTTGGTCACTGTTATGTACATAATTTGTTCATTCCATTAATTTATTAATTTATTTGGAGTTGGTGGTAAAAAATTTTAAAATGAGGAAAACAGGTTGGGGTAAATAATTAGAGCTATCCATGAACCCCAAACCATGGTGAAAGAGTTGGGGTATTCTAATGTTGTCTTTCACAGTTCAAACATGCTCTAATCCATGCAACTTTTCATGTGGAACTGTATAGTCTTGTTTGGTTCCTAGGGTGTTGTTCATGGTTGGTGAAACCAAACCATGATGCTTTCCAAATTTTCATAAAAATTTAAAATTACCACTCTAACCCTATCAAATTTAAATTTAACTCTCCCAACTTTCACTATTTTCACTACTTGGCCTCTTCACAACCATGAATTATTCTTCTTCCTTACCACTTCATGATTTCTAATATATTCTATTGGATTATTCAAGGTAAACTCACGATTCATCTTGTATTTCTTCATCCATACTCTTCTATATCCATATTCTTCAATGGTTCTCTTGTTTCCATGACCTAAGATTCATTGGTGGCTAATTTCATTCCTTGGGTTGATATTTAAGTTGAGTGTTTTATAGTGTTAGATTAAGAGGGTCCTATTATTCCTTATATTGTGTTATATAATAATGGTTATGATGTTTCATTATATCTAAGGTAATTGAATCTTCATAATTGGTATTTTCTTTGGTATACCTTTAGTTCATGGTCTTCCTTTGGTTTGTTTTGAATAAATTGTGACTAAAATTATAACTGAAGATTTATTTTTGTTTTCTATTACAATTCATGGTTTTTTAGAAAAAGTGGTGGTGTCTATGGTTTTTTAAATTATTTTTCTACCTCATAAGTTTTTGATAAACTTTTTCAAATGGGGTTTTAGTTTTCAATTGCTTTTCAAATGAAATTTTGAAAATGAATTGACTTATGATTGATGATTATGTAATTTATATTCCTTATCTTAATAAAAAAATATTTTTTTATTATGTAGTTAATTGGATTTCACATGGTAAACCTTGGGGTGTGTTGGGTAACTTGGATAGTCATTTATCTAGATAATTTTATACACTCGCTAGTGGTATTCTTTAGTGAGATTTTTTGAGCTACAAGAATTTGGGTTATTTAGGATGTTTATAGAGGATTAATAGTGTTATGTGAGTGAGTCCTAGTCATTGTTACCCTTATAGTTTAAAGATAATGTTTTTCACATGGTTTATGTTATGATTTATTCAATTCCTTGGAGACAATAATGATGATTGTTCGATATTTCCTTTTTTACATTTTAATGATTCCTTGTTCATGTTTATTTCAGAATATTGATTATGTTCATGAAACCAATGTATTTTTATAATTATTTCTATTTTATTTTTAATATAATATAAATGGGTTTCGTAACGAATTACTTTTGAACTTTAACTAATTGTTTAGAAAGTGAAATATATTATGTTGATCCATGGTGGTATCCCACAAGGCTTTCCCTCACACCCTACATATGCCTCTAGGTGTATCTAGAATTATTTATGTCTGATTCAGGTAAATGGAAAGGTGATGAATCATATAGTGGTTCCCCTTAATACTAATTATCCTTCCTTGACCTAATGATGCTGGTGACCATGTTTTATGATGATATGGATCATGTGGAGTGTTATAGGGATCCTTCGATATTAGATTATTTATTCATCATACCATCCTTGAATATATTTTGATCAATGTATTATACAGTATTGTTTTATCCATTTACCTTTAGTTTATGGAGTAATATTGGTAATTTTGTTGTTGTTTATATTGTGTTGTTCTCAATTGGATGATGTTTATCATTTTTTTCATTTATTAATGTGAATATCTGTTCAATGTACAATTACAACACACTATATTTCAAAATGTAAGCCTTATTGAATTTTATTATGTTCTAATGGTGAAATAATTCCCAATTGGTTGTAATTTGATACATTAGTTCTTGTTTCCAACCCATGGTAATTGGGAACATTCTTTAGAACTTATGGTGAGCTGGATTGGATGATGTGTCAGGTTGACCTATGAAAGTTTTTTAAAACCATTATTTCATGTCAAATTAAGAATGACGATAATGAGGCTATATAAAAGAGGAATTTTAAGGAGGTGTAATTCAAGGATATAAAGAATATCACCATGGATAATGATTAGGAAGAATAATAAGAAGAGGTTGATACAAAAAGTGAAATTGAAGGTGAAAAGGGAAACTTCCTCTTACTAAATTTCAATACGAAAATGATGGAAATATTGTGTAAAAGTGTCTCAAAAAATTTCAAGATAATAATGAGATTGATGATGTTAACATGAAGAAATATTTAAATAACATGAATATAAGGAGGATTAATATGAACTAATTCTTCAATAATAAGAATATACTTATCTCAAAAGAGATAGACGTGGAAGAAATTAAGGATCACAATGAACTCAAAGAAGATGTTCTTAGTGATTTTTTCAACAACATGAAGTTCCCAATGGTAGGGTTTAATTTTATTTGTTTCCAAATATGTTTTTCAATATTATAATGTAATATTTTGTCACAAGTGAAGAATAAATAATCCACCCATTTAATAGGAGTTTCTTAAATGAGAAATAAATAAAAAGAAGTCCTTGGAATAACTGATTTGATATATTACGTGGAACCTAAAGTTAGAGAACCCATACAAGGAGTAAAAAGTCTGTTGGTTTCTATAATTAGTGTTTATACACTTTCAGATAAAGGTTGAAGTGATTAGAAATGGATTATAATTGATTAAAATCCACAAAAGGGATGATAGAGTAATTTTAGGAAATATTATAATTTGAGAATTTTATATGCTGAAACACTTTAGAATGAATTAAGATGATTTTGAAATTATTCTAATAATTCCAATAATAAATTGATGTTGTTTCAAGATGATTTTAATAACTTTTTATAAGACCTAGAGCAAGACGAAATTAATTTGAATATACCTGCAAAAGTCTTTATTTTGGATTCCTTGAAAAATGGTCATGTCTTGGTCAAAGGATTTTTCTAATGTGATCATAAAACATTGATACCAAACATAATAATTCAGGTACAAAGTTTAAATCTTTTTGGTGATCATAAAAATTTTATTTTCATCATATGAATCTATAGATCACAAGTCTTTTTTTGACTATGTGGCCTCATTGTATGAATTTAAAGTTTTCTAAGAATTGAGAAACATATAATCATAAAGATTCTACTATTGAGTGTAATTATCTAATGTTCTCATCATAAATATTTGGTTTACAATAATACTCTAATACTTGAAAAAAATTATAGTAGTTGTGGGATGAAAATAAAATCTTCAAGATTACAATGTTGATGAAGATGAAATAATTTTGGATGATTAAAGAGTTGTTCAATCATGATATAAATATCATGAACATCTACATTAAGGCATGCTACAAGAATTCCAAGAAATAAAATATGACATTCATCCATAGAAATGGAAGATAAAATAAAAATGAAAATATGGTTTTATATAATTATTTAATTTTTAGTAAATAAAAATTAATTTATTCATGTGATGTACTTTTGAGTTCATAACATCATGAAACTTAGATAATCTATGATCCAAGCCTATTTTAGTGAAGATGGAAGGGATATTTACACTGAATGTATTTATTAAATAATTAAATTTATTTATTATGTTTTCAATAATAACGTTTTTATAGAACCTTAAAACCTTGTACTCATATTTATGATAATATATATTTTGATACAAGGTATTTTTAGTGTTATAGAGTAATTAAGATATAATTTTGGGAATTTTCCTAACAATTTAGCAATGATAAAAGATGTGGTGTGTTATTGGAAGTGAAGATGAGTTCCACCTCATAGTTATTATATTCTATTGATCTTTTTATAACTATGAAAATTTTAATGAGCATAAGGTTGAAATATTTTGAGAAGAAGAAAATATGCCTATTGTAAATATACTTTAAATATTTTTTAGTAAAATTTTCAAAATTTTAAAGCATTAAATATCAAGAATTTATAGAATACACCCTGAGTAGAAAAATTAGCGCATAAAAAATCATGGAACTTGAACAATATATTTTATTAATGTCCTTTTTCTATGAGGATGATTTATTTCAAAGGTGTTCTATTTAGTGAACATTGAAATTTAAAGGTTCATTTTTTATATCTTACATTACATTTTAGTTGTTGAGAAGATAAATAAGAGAATAAAATAAGAAGAATAAGTCACTATAAGTGTGATATAGAATAGGAAGTTAGAGTATCCTAGAGAACAAGAGCTATTAAAGAAGTTAAAAAGAATCTACAACATGCTATATTAAAGAATAAGAAGGGAAATAGAAGTTTCAAAAACCTATTATGAAGAAGAAATGTGTGAGAAATAGTAGACATGTTTACTTTAGTGCATATCACTAGGAAAGGTACTGAGGTAGAGTTTTAGTGTCAAAAATCCATGAGAAATATATTCTCTGATATTTTCATTTGAAGTTAGTGAGAAATTGTGGTGATTATATCTATTGAATACCTGGGAAGTAGATTTGTGAGTGGAGACCAAGTTACAAATGATTTTTGAAAATATGTTGGCATTCAAATACTCTAGTATGAGTTAAATGAAAATTATTTTTTAGATGTTGTGAATTATTTGTGTCATTTAGAGATATACATCCAAGGAGGAGAAAGAAATAAATTTTTGGGTATTCATAGTGTAAATCCATAAAACCTATTTGACTCACGGTACGGGAGAAGACCACCTTGAGATTCTATGGATATGATTAGAATTTATTGAAAATGTTAAAGAAAAAGCTAGCAAGTGAATCCCTATAAGAGGCATGAATGTAGCTGGTGAGACTCTGGTTGAGATAATATATGTGTTACTATGATATAGTTATGGAATTTCAATCACCTTCCACTTTTAATTGTGATATATAATTATAGAGGGGAATCCTTGATTGGGGTGTATAACCAATCATGGGAAAAATTAGGTATTTTTAAAAACCTTGTGAATCCTTATGTTTCTGTGTTTTTATTTAATGGTAATTTGAGTGAGGCTATGTGACATCATAATGAGTGGAATGATAATTTAAATGTATATGAGGTTGAATTAAAAAATGAAATAATTTCAAAAGTTTTAATGGGACCAATGATTCACCCCTACCTTATTAATGGTTCATAAATACCCTAGGAATTTCAAATTGTGTTAGATATAATCTAGGTTCCCTCTGAAATTATTTAGATGAATCCTAGATTTTATATTCTTGAATAAATCTTAGATTAATAACCCTACCTCCACATATACTAAATAAGATATCAATGTTTCATCTAGAAAACTGAAAAAAAAGGATGATTAAAGGGGAAAGAAAGATGATAAATGTATCAAAGATGTAAGATGAAATTCCATTAGATGGATTTAATTAGAAAAATAGTGATTTATTTAGTAAATATATATTTTTTATTCCTATAATTATTTAAGTTCATGTTGTGAAGGATGTGAGGAAAATTGAGATATTAGAACAATTGAATAATTTTACTCACATATAGAAAAATATATAAAGAAGGTTCTATATGAGTTTTTTACCTATCAGATCAATTTTATGAAGGAACTATTTGATAAAAAATTATATCTATATAATGAATATGATTCTATGGAGTATGCATTAGTAAAGTATATTGGATGATACAACATTCTCATGAATATTATAAAATCTAAAGAAGAATCATTCACACATTGAAATGAAAGATCTTATTTAAATGATTAATAATTTTAAAGAGTTATATATGATAAATAATTTCCTAATAGAAACTAAAAATTCAGGTTGAGGTTAATGGTATATGAAAATATCATCCTCAACATGAACTGTGTAAATATGAAAGTAAAACTAAAAGATCTGGAATCAAAATAAGATGGAACTCCCCAATAAACTGAGAAGAGATATATTTCCAAAAAAACTTATAAAGTGTGACCTATAATAAATAAGGATCATAATGATGGATCAAATATATTTAGATCATGTAAATAATCCTCTAACTCTATAAAATTGAAAAATATGACACATAATGCAGATAAAATGGATTTTACTAAATCATTAATTTATTAAAGTAATTGAAAAAATATAAATTATATATAAAATTTTAAGAGAAAAAATGGTGGGACATACAATAAAATGTAAAAAATGATGTGTGAATACCCTAGTGAAATGGTTCCCCAAAAGGATCCCAAAGGATTAGGGTTACCCAAAAAATCGCAAGCATAACATGCTAGATATCCTAAACCTGAATTAAAAAAAGACTTATTGAAATGTTTTTGTACGGTCAGATTTTAAAAAATAATTATATTTATTTTTGGGATAATATTTCAGTACAAAAAAACTATTAAACTCCAAAATCAAGGGAATGAAAGGTTGAATAAAGGAAGAAACCCATTGGAAATAATCAGGCCTCACAAAATGGTATAATCTTCATTGAAGAACATATTTGAATGTTTGAAGAATTTTATTTAGATGTGGAACATTAGTGGTAAAAAATAATATGGATGTTAGTAAAACCATACCTGGTATAATAGTTTTATTGAAGAGGAAATAAAACTACCATATTTTTTGAAGTAGGTTAAGAAAGACAATTCCTCTACCTTGGGAATGAATATAATTCTCAATAATTATAATAATGTGGAGGAATATGTTCAATAATCTCAAATAAAGGAAACAAGGGATACATATATAACTCATAAGAATAAATATAACTAATACCTCTAACTAATAAGAATAATATGATTTTACAATGGGAAGAGAGACCTTCCCAATGATTATTTTAAACAACTAATGGAATGGAAATCTAGATGGACAATATGAAAATAGAAGAGATGTAAATCAAGTAAATTCAAAATAATATTGGTATTGTGGAGTACATAACTAATTATGAGATTGATAAGATACCTAAAAATGATAAGGAAAAGCTTGATAAAGAAGTGTGTGGAAGGTGTAAACAATTCAGATGTGAAACTTTCATATGCATGACTGTTCGACCAAGACAAATGAAAGACAAAGTGAAAGATCCAATGAAATCTCGTTATAAATCTATTTTTACTAAATATAAGATCTATATACCCAAATATAAGAAGGAAATTCTATTCAAAAGTGAATAGAACTATAAATCTAAGGCGTAAGCATGATGAACTAGAGATAAATGTCATGGGTTGGAGAATTTTCCTCAACCCTCTAGCTTATTCTGATGTTATATTTTGGGATTCACCTTATTATCTAGTAAATATATATGTGATTTTTTATTGGGGAATTAAAGGTGAAGCTATACACAATTCATCCATTGAGGGGATGACAGTAAAATAATCCTTTATATTAGTGTTATATGAGTCTCTACTAATTTTTTAAGTCTGGATATATTTAAATAAAATTAATATTTGAGACCCTAAATAGTGATAAATATGAAACTTATATCACTTATGAAAATGTAGAAAACATTATGTTTTGACTTTTTTTGTCTCCTTTTCTATAAATGTTTGACTAATATAGACTTAGAGTTTATTTTCTAAGGAAGAATTTATTAGAGAAATAAAATTCCAAGTCTAGCATTAGATGATGCTATGATCTTTTTATAATTCCTATAATAAATTAAAACTGGTAAGCTATGATTATTGTAGAAATTCATACTGGTGTTGTCTTAAAGTGGAGATGAATTTGAATAAGAGTCCTCCCTTTGTAATTTAATAGGTATTAGTCAGCCTATAAATTATTATTTCAAGTTATAAAAATTTATATTGATATTAGACAATAAAGGGGGATACTATGTTGAAGGAAGATCCTTCTATGTTAAAAAGGTTGAGAGAATCTTACCCTTTTCATTAATTTTAAATTAGGGTAAGGCATATCTCATTGACCAAAAATGTATATGTAGGTTTATTAGAATTGAAAAAAAAACCAAAGGGGATATTAAAGTTCCCAAATGTAGTGTTTGATTATATTTTATGTCAAATAGATTTTTCAATGTGATGATAAAATCATTTGGTATTTGGTGAATAAGTAAGAATCCACCCATGTAAGATGAGTTCATTATTGGATAAATAAATGACAAAGAAAAATGTCCTTTGAATTTATAGTTTAACACATTCCTTGGAACCTAACATTTGATAACCCATCAATGTTGTAAAACATTTGTCTTATACTATAATCAATGTTTAAAAACTACTAGATAATGTTTAATGTGATTAGATATGGGCCATGATTTATTGAAGAGGATCAAAACTTGGGATGGTAGACCAATTTAAGAAAATACTCTAATTTTACTATTTTATATGTTTAATCTTCTTAAAATTAGTTAGAATATGTTTATAATTATTCTAATAAATACAATAATCATTTAAGGAGGTTTTGATAAGATTTGATGAAGTTTAGACAATCCCTAGAGAGAAAAATTCCATTTAATACTAAATATAAAAATATGAATTTTGGAGTTCATGAAAAATGCCTATGTTTGGAGCATAAGACTTTTCAAACTATGATCCTAAGACTTTGATGATGGATATAATAGTTCATGTGATGAGTGTAAATATTTTAGGTGATCCTAAGAATTCAAGTTCCATCAAATGACTTTTTAAATCATAATTCTTTGCTAATAATGTGGCTTCATTTCAAGACCTTAAATTATATTAGGATTAGATAAAGTAATGATAATAATTATTTTTCTAATGAGATTAAGTGTATAAGGTTCCAATTATAAATCTCTGGTTGAATCTATGACTTCATCATTTGAAAAAAATTCAATTTTTCTACTGGATGAAAATACGAGTTTCAAGATTTTAAATCTGATGAACATGAAATAATTTGAGATAATGAAAGAAATTGTCAATATTTTTATAAAAATAATAAACAACTAGTCTTTTTTATGAAGATATCACGAGAAGAAAGAGAATATTATCTTCATCCAAGTAAAGGGAATATCAGATAAAAATAAAAAAGAGTTTCCCTAATTATTTAATTTTATGGAAATAAAAATAATTTAATGCTTATTCAAGGATTTTATGTTTAGAACATCATGAATCTTAGAGAATTCATTAACCAAGCCTATTTTAGTGAATATAGAGTATAAATTTCCCCTAAATGTATTTCATGAATAATAAAATGAAGTTACTGAGTTCTCCTTCATAATGCAGATGAAGTACTTTCAAACCTCTATATGTTTTCTATTATAGCCTAAAAGTTTACAAACTAAATATGTTTGACTATTCTTGAGTGATTGAGATTTAATTTTAGGACTTTGAGAAAGTCATTATAAATGAGAACAACTATTTTATTTTATAATTATTAAATATGAGTTCTATATTATAGATACAATATGATATAGATATTTGTACAAATTTGAATATTTTCATATGGATAATGTTGGAAAGTTTTCAGATTAAAAAACTTTTCCTATTTTAAATATCTATTGAATATATCTTTAGTTAATTTTAAAAAATATGAGGCATTAAATGATGGGTGTTTGTGGAATACACCTCATCAAGAAAAATATGTTCATATGAATTAATAAAACCTGAATGAGGTATTTTATTAGGGTTATTTTTAGAAGGAATATTTGTCAACTATTACTCCATTTATGGACAATTTAAAATGAAATATACAATTATTATAGATTCTTATACATGTGTCGTTTTTTATAAGTTTGATAATAGAATAAAACAATAATAATAATTCATTGGAAACAAACTTTTTTAGAGTAAGGGAAAGTATTTGAGAGAACTAAATCCCTTAATTATGTTTTCGATACTTTTCTACATGATGTAGTAAAGAATAAGAAAAAGGAGGAGATGCTAATATAACCTATATTGAGGAAGAATAATTGAGGTAGTAATATAATATATATACAATTCAATTAATATCTCCAAACAAGATTCTCAGTTAGTGTTCAAGCATACAAAAAAAGATTTTATTTTCTGTTGTGTGATTGTGAATTGGGTGAGAAATAAAGGTTAGAAAATCTATTTATGACCAATAAAGATGAGAAGTAAGTGGAGAATAGGTTGCCAAGAATTCTTGAAAATGAATTTTCATTTGATGAAACTAATGTGAGTTAATGGATATCTATTTTTTGGATGCTGTGAATATTTTTCATAGATAATGTGTGATGTCTTAAGTTTAGGAGACAAGATTAACAACACTTATAATGGTTTATTTATTCTGTAATTACATGCCTACATACCAAGTTTACCATCTTTATTTATTTTTCGAGGGTTAATTGTGGGGGTTCAGGTTTGGTTTCACAATCATTCACTCCCATTACACAAATTTCATTTCTTTGAAACTTACAATAGATCCCACATCCATAACAAGGTATAGACATTCTTTCTAAGGGTTTTTCGTAAATTAGCATTTCAAACCCAGTGATACTTCGAAAATAAAATTATTTGATTGGAAGGGAGTTCAGGCTCATAAATCCATTTTGGGGGGAAATGTTTCCAACTCCGAGACTATCTTATAGATTTATGATATGTTCAATAATCTCTTCCTAGTCCCAATACAGGATCGATTACCCTAACGAAATGATCAAGTGTTGAGTCCTACCTTGTGTAAAGGGGGTTTCTATTAATGATACCACCACTACGTATCTATAGTTATTTATTTGTTACCCATTATTTATTATTAATGTGTATATATTTATATTTTGAAACTATATAACTAGTAAAACTATAGTTTACTACCATCCAATGATGAACTTGATATTTAGAGGATGACATTGAACCTTTATGAGGCATCCTGTATATCCTATTTATGGCAAGAATCAAAACCCACATAACTTGTTTTAGCCATGCAGTTTAACGTTAAAAGGAAATGAAATATACGAGGGAAAATAGACATTAGTTATTAGGATCAATCCTTAGGAATAAATCCTACACATCTTTTTTTGGATAAGAATAATAGTCATCATAGATTGATCACACCCTCAGCACATTCCCTATGGTGGAATCTCATTCATGGGGGAAGACATATCATGCCACTGACCGAGGCTTACCTACTAAGGTTTCCCTAGCTAGGGAATACTTATAATGAAAATGATTTGATAATTGAAAATCCATAATCCCACCTAAACCATCATCGGTGTGAGAAACAAGGTATAAAAAGTGATCAGTCTCACTAAATAAAGATTTAGGACTTATGAAATGGGGAGGATCTAATAGGGTATTAATATGGAACATGGGTCATGATAATTCATCCCACATAACCTATTTGGATAGGAATTAAATCTTTCATAGTTAAGTCATATTCATAATCCACTGGCAGATGAGAAGGGAAGATAAACCAAAAGGTGAGTTTGGGTCCCATGGGTTTTAGTGTCGAAGACATGGAGGGGCTTACACCTAAGTGGATGCTAGTTAGAGATCAGACCTTAATAAGGAGTCCTACGTATCCTGTTTGGATAGGAATTAGAGTTATCATAGTTTATTTCTAGAGGTATACCAAAAATTTTCTATCAAGAAAGGTTATCAATTCTCGGGATGTGTGCTTGACATGTCCTGATTGTCTGGCTTCCATGTTTGGGGTGTCTGTGTGAAATCTATGAGGATGTATGGTCATATCCTAGTTTCCTAGTGGAAATTTAAATGGAAAATCACATGATTCATAATACCTATCCAGAGGATTTCACATAACCTAGATGGAATGTCTGGGGAACTATGAAAAACCTGGATGAAATTCTCTCATCCTACCACCTGACTTGGGTGACATATCGAGAGGACTTCACAAGACATGGGTGACACACCCTGATTCAAATGCATGACTTGGGAGACATTTCATAAGTACATCATGTGATTTATATGGAATGTATGGAGGACATCACATGATCTAGATGTCATGTGCATAGGGTGTCACATGACTTGGATGACATGTCTAGAGGACATCACATGACCTAGATGACATGTTTGGAGGACATTTCATGGAAAATAAAGAAGATTTCAAATAATCTTGTTGGAATTTATGGAGGACATCATATGAACTTTATGTCTTGTCCAGAGGACATCACAAGATCAAGATTACATGTGTTGATGCTGCCACATAACTTGGGATACATGTCCATAAAACTTCTTAAGACTTAGTTGATATGTCTTTAGAGTGTATTAAGACCTAGGTGACATGTATAAAAGACTCTAGAATACATGGGTGACATGTTTGGAGGACCTCTCAATACATTATTGACATGTTTTAGTGTTGTTTAATGATCTAGGTAGGTTATGTGAAGTGAATGAAGAATATCATATCTATATTCACATAAGTCTTCCTTCCTTTTTCATTCTTTATTAGTATTTGTTACATATGTGCCTTGACGATTGTCAATAAAAAGATTATTTAGGTTTCATGTGTCCCAATCTACATGTGGAAACTCCTTCGCATGAACTGGATTGCCTGGCATAAGTCCTTAGGATGATCTATAGCATGACCACATGAAGCACATATTTATTCTATGTGATAACTTTGGTAATTATACAAATTTTACCTACCGAAAGACCATTGCGATCAAATGAATTTTATAGCACACCCGGTTTCTAGTAATTAACCCTTTCATTATGCTTTTGATTTCTATAATGTATAAGGGTGAAGTTTGGGAGAGTTTGGAGGAATTTTGAAGTGTTTTGGGGATTTTATATGGGTACTTGGGTGGTATAAGGTTTATAGAAACTGTAAAACACTTGCATAAAACCATGCACAGTGAGACAAGGGAAAAAGAGAAGTTGTATGGGCAATGCATGGTTTGTCCATACCGTGTAGCTGCCAAGTAGAAACTGTATGCTTTGAAAAATGGATTTGGTCATTTTGAGGCAAGGGTATCGGCATGGTTGGAGAATAGTTTGGAGACAATATGAGATTACCATGTAAGGTCCAGCCTTAAGGCCATGGGTAACACCCATTTTTACTAATCATCTGAATATACTCCAGAGAATTAGAATCAATATCCTTAAAAAGTGGATCTAGGCCGGCTTAAGATTTTGACCCTGTTTTTTCTTTATATATATCCCTAACAGGAGATTTTTCTCTCTCAAAGTCAAGTGAGGGTTCTGCATCGATATGGAGGTGATCTGAAGGCTTCCATTTGTTATTATAATCTGATTCCTTATGGTAAGTGATTGTTCATTCTTCTTCTTAATATTTCTCTTCAATCAAATTCTCCCTTTCTCTTTGTTTCTTAGCTCTACGACCACTAAGGGTTGATCTAAGGTTTTTAATGATAGATATGTTTGTATTTTGCCATTTTTAGGATATGGAATGATATATAAGGTAGATTCATGGACATTAGACCATGTTTTAGGATGTTTATCATTTTCTCCAAAACTCTCAAGGTAGGTGGCTTCACTCTCAACTCTACTATTTTAGAACTTTAAGTATTAGTTTCAAATTTTTTCCCTAGATTGTAATTATTAATTTAACCATTTTGTAGTTATTTTTAGAAACCCTATTTAGTGATGGTTTTTTCACATTGGGGAATTTTCTGTGTTATTGGAAAGTGTTTTGATAATATGATTTTAAAAGGACAATTTTAAAATAATTTCTAGTTTTTCTTCATGACAAAATAGGATTTAATGAAAATAATGATGATTTATTGAAATGGTTTAAACAAAATTGGTTTGGAATGGTTTTTTGGTGTGTGTTCATATGCATTGTGTTGGATAAGGGTGTGACAGTCCCCCATAAAAAGGCTAGGACAGTTATGGGTGTTAAGTAACCCCATAAAATTTGTCCACTAAGTGATGAGTTAGTTGAAGGATAACTCACCACCCATGAGTATAGGTAGGTCCATGGGTTTCATTCATGTTTGGATGTATGGTTGTGTGGAAAGGAAGGGGTTATACAGAAATGGAATGTTAGATGATTTAAATAATTGTTATACATTTCCTTAGAAAAATGTTTACAATGGATTTAGTTTATTTTTAGATATAAACTATTTTAGAATTTTTTTTATATACATGTTTCTAACATGTTTTATCCTAGTTTCATGAGTAGGGAAGTAATTGAGGAAAACCTACTGAGTTTTAGTACTCACCCATGATTTGGAACTTTGGTGCTTTTATAGATTTCATTTACGAGGACATGGGAAAAGATAAAGTAACAAATGTCTTTAGCACTGATTCATGGTACTTTATTTGTTTAGTGATTTTAGATCATGTATATTATAGATATTGAAGTCTTGTCATTATCTTGGAGTGTATTTAGTTTGTCTTATGCTATTTACTTTGATATTCTAGTCTTCTAAAGTGATGCTTGATTTTATTTTGGTTTTTGATAAATGGAATGTTTAGTTTTATTTAAATTTTATCATGCATTATATAATGGTTGTTTGGTTTTGGATTATTTGACTAGTGGTTTTATTCATAAATGTTAAATCTTCCCCCACATGTATTGAAACCCTTCTTCATTTATTTTCAGACTTTTGCATCTTGGGGATGTCACTTAAGGCCTAGTAATGTATCACCGCCCTCCCAAGACAATGATAAGGGTAGGGTGTTACAAATGGTATCAGTTTTTTTATTCCCAATGTCTTCTGAGACATGTTTTATATGCTTGTTCCTTCATTTTTTGAACAATTTATATTTAGTTTTTCAATCTTGAAGATGATTTTCATTCAGGTCTATTCCTTGGGTCGGGTTGGTTGAAAGGATTAAAATAATCAGGACTTGAAAAGTAGAGTATAAAAATACATAGCTAACCTTTTTATACTGAACTTCACGTTACCAGAGATTTGGGTACATAAGTGTTTTGGAGGCACATATAGGATTTGGAAATCTCATTATCATGGGTTTAGATAATGATAAGAGCTTCACAGACATTATAGGGATGACTTCGCACTATGATTGCAAACATCATTTTGAGTAATGATTTCCGATCCTATAAAAAAGTGTTGATTTTTTAAAATTTGAATGTGTTTTCAAATGAAATGTTCTGAAAAAGATCATAGTTGTTATATTTTGGAAATGTTTTGATTTTCTAAAAGCAAGTTAAAGTTTTCAAAAATGGTTGAATGTTGAAAAGGTTGATTTTAGAAATCAATGTAGTGATAGTTGATGTGGTAGAATTTGAAATTGTTATGACTTAAGTTGATAGAGAGTGAGAATTATGGAATTTATTATTTTTTTAGAAAATTGAACCCATTAGGAATCATATAAACTAACTAGAATAATATGTAGTTAATGTGGTTGCACTTGAACCATAGGTGAAAAAACATATAGTTCAGAGTATCATCCAAGAATTTCAAGATATGGACACAAGGAATCAGAGGAATGAGCCATGGTAAGTGGATCATTCAGTGTAGTTCTAGAAGTAGAATCCACCCATCTTTTGGGGTGATTCTGAACCAGAAAGGGAAGAGGTGTGGCTGAACAAGATGAATCGTATCTTCGATTTCATCAGTACACCAGTAGATCTAAAAGTCAAACTTGCGATGTATATGCTCAAGGATCTTGCATGATAATGGTGAGATCTAGTGGTATATGAAAAAGTGGATTAAGGAATAATTTGGGAGGATTTTGAGGAATTTTTCAACAAACAATTATATCCCCACACGTTTAAGATTCATAGAATGATATACTTCTTCATCCTGATGAAGGAAAACCTCTCTATCACTGAGTATGTAGCTAAATTCATGAATTTAGTACACTTTTCACCTGAGGTTGCAGCTAGTGCACCCTTTAAGGGACATATCTTAGAATTGTGGATAAGGTAGGAGATTCTATAAATGATATACGTTCTCTATATTACTAACTATATATATATGGTGAATAGAGAGATGGTGGTTGCAAGATACATCTCAGTAGCTATGGGAGGAGGAATTATTTTAATACCCACAAGAAATGGAGGGAACTCAATTACATGGAACAAGAAAAAGAGAGACATGTACTTCTAAGGTGGGAGTGTGAATCATAATAAAATGGCTGGATCAGCAAAACTTCCTCCATGAACCAGGAAAAATATAGGCTATTTCAAATGTGGTTACCTTTACCACAGAACAAGATTGTGTACGACACAACCTAGAGCATTCCATAACTACAAACCGATAGAAAATCTTCAGTGCTATTGTCGCAATGCTCCAAGTTCATGTGCTCAGGAAACTTATCAAGTGTCCCAGAAATTGTATTGTAGAGACCCGAAGCTTAACGTACATGGACATTACATTAATTTTGCGGAATACTTGTACATAAAAAAACACACACACAAGGATCGTAATAGTTTAGTATCTTTGGAAACTCGGAATATAATCTTCTAATCATGGTGAAAGATCTTCAACATCTCCCATAAAGATCTTCCTTTTTTTTACCTAAAACCTTTCTTTATATCCTGGGGAAAAGAAGACATAAAAGGGTGAGATCAAATGCTCATTAAGGGTAAACAAAAGAAATATCAATCACATCATATTCATAAGAACATAACATTTTGGAAATCTTAACCTGCAAAAGAGAGCATAATTTCATAACATGGGATAAATCATAGTAGTGAAATGAAATCTCAATAATCATAACTTAAAACATGAAACTTTTTGGCATACACACATAATCATAGATAATCATATCTTATTAGTCAAGACTCATTTCCAAGACTATCTTAGTGGAGAAAGTCCATTTCTGAACCGAGTCACCCTCGTTTCAGTCCTGTTTCACTGAACTGGTATAACCTACCATTCCAGCCATGTCTATCTCATGAGATATAAAATCTTTACCCAATGCATTGGAGGGAGATATAGGTCCCACCCATCTCATAATGATACCATTCTTATGTGTGCCACAAAATCATAAATCATACATCATTACATAACCCATGTAATAAAAATGGGATTCTTAAACAACATGACATCATAAAACAATTCATATAAGGTAAAGGAATTCATAAAAATAATTCCATCACAACATAATCAAATCAATGTAATAATAGGGATAGTAACAGAACCCTATATTATCTTAGATGGAAAATAATTTTGATAAAACACTTGAACTCCATTCTTGAGGAAAATATCCTTTCTACTTCAAAAACACTTTTCCTTTCTTAACATGTCATACAATTCTAAAATAAAATAAGTTGATTAAAAACAAACTTGAAAACTTGTAAGGGAAGCTTCTTGGAAATAATGTTTTAAAAATCCATTCATGCCGTATAAGTTAAAAGAAACATTCTTCTCGTACTTTTGTCCGAAAGTCAAAAAGTACCTCGTACCAAAAAACGACAAAATATTCCTTTCATATCCTTTACTAAAAACTCACCGAAGGGTAAAATTGGATTTAAACAATTGTAGGTGGATGGAAATAAAATTACATATTGAAGAAAGATGGATGTGGATGATAAAATACACCCCAGTAAATACCAAAGTATAAACAATCTCGGATAAAATTGAGATTGTGATATTTCCCTTACCTTAGGTCTGATTTGCTTTAAAAGTGTCCAAACCTCCTATATAATGATTTAAATAATGTCATTGACTTATTACAGAATCATATTAATTGTTATGATATCATATATGTTTCACTTATGACTTTATATTACCCGTTCTTTTGTAAATTCCATGTTAAAGATTGTTTTGGGTAAAATTGTTTCATTTGTCGTTCATGTTTTGACTTGTAATTATTCATATGATTACTTAGAAAATGATTAATTAGTTTCAGAATATAAAACATGATTTATATATAATATAAATTCATAATATACATATATAATAAATCAGTAAATTGAAAGAAATACACCGTTCATGGATACGGTAGGCCGTACGTGCGCATGAACGCTGTTTTCGTTTCCTTATTGAGTTGAATGGAATTAAGTAGATGAAATTAATATATATACACCTAAATCCAGTAGCTTTATAATGTCATATATTTCATTATTATTTCTTATATATACTTTATAATCATTCTTAAATGGTTAACATGGAGAATGAATCTCATCGCGTCGTGGAGACGGTATTCCGTACGTACGGACGAGCAATGATATCATTTCCATAATTATTGAATTGAATTGGAGTGGATGATACAATATATAAAAATCATTATGATGTTATAATAACTATGTATAGTTATTCTTTACACCATAATACCCATCCATGTAAGGTGTTGGTGGAAAAACAGATTACACCACGGCGTGGAGACGGTATTCTGTACGTACGCACGCGCGGTGATTTCGTTTTCCGTAGGATGGATAGATGGTGAAATAGGGTTGTTTCATACTTATAATAACATATCAGTATATGAGTGATACTGATGTTATTACTTCATAGTGAAACAACCTAAGAATAATAAGTGGAAGAAGAAATAAAGATGAAAGAATCGGTAACGAACATTACCTCTTCTTTGAAGTGCTTCTTTGAGACCTCCTTTTAGGGCACTAAAATGGGTCTTTGAAGAAGACCAGAACCTCTAGAATGTTTCTAGGGAAGTGGAGAGAAGAAATTGTCAGGGTTTGGCCGAGCTTTAAGGCTCAAAGTGGTGTAAGAAAGAGAGGGAGGAGGTGCCCTTTTATAAGGGAGGAGAGGGGCACCATTGGAATAACTAAAAATATTATTTTATTATAAAGTCAAGTTCGGTTTTAAATAGCTCCAAATTGATTTATTTCAAGGATAAGGTGGGGATGGCTCGAAATCCTCTCATCCAATAGAATTTAGACAAGTTTAGGTTCCTATTTTAACCTTATCATTTAGATTTAACATTAAGTTAAATAAGTTTACTTTTACCGTGTCTTCTTGTGTTCTTACACTATAAGGTTAATAAACTTACTATAAGTAGCCAAACGAACCCCAAATTGTTTATTATTAATATATATAACCTTATCTAAGTCATTTGGCCGAACCTTATATTTTTAGGAATAAAATAACAATTAATAATATAATATTTGTTTTAAAAACTATTTTATGTCAATTTTGACACTATTTAGTAATTGATTTTTGTGAAAATCATAATAGAATGATAAGTTCAAAAACGTTAATTAAATCAATACTAACATGTCATAGTAACCTAGAAAATTAGTGTAATTCATAAAAAGTCTTAAATTACCTTTATTTTGGTATTTATAACATCAATTATGTCAATATATCATTAATAAGATAATTACTACATCATCTTTGTGTCATAAATAAATTAAATTATTTAAAGTATAAAAATTACAAATAAAATACCATTATGTAGTAAATCGTTTTAGATTTCTAATGAATATTTAAAGTCGAAATTATATTATGTATAACCCTATATTAAAAAATTTTTAGTAGATAAACTTTGATTTTAACTCTTCTAACTCTTCTTTGAATTAAATAATAATAAATGTCCTAATCTAATCCATGTGGGCCTAAATGATAATATTTTACACTTAAGGTTGTTTTTGGTCGATATACACTAGTACAATAGAATTAGGACATGTGTTAGGGTAATATTAATATCATTCTTACCCTTAATTACCCTATTTATTTTTAACCGTGGTAAATAAAAGTAAAAAGTTACTATTCACCAAAAATTATTTTCATCTCATTGAACCACATTTTACTTAATGACATCAACCGTGTCTCTCAGATTTTTGAAATTACATTCAAAGAAGCGGTAAAATTAAGTTTTATGAAAAATTCAGTTTTTTTAACTACCACTTAGTAGTTTCACTATTCATCAAAAATTGATGTTTTTTAGAACAATGCCAAAATTTCATCCTAAGATATATTTCATATTCCGAATTCAAAAATGAAGTCTATTTTACCATATTCATATCATAGAAGTTGCATTAATTAATTTTATAATTAAATCCCGCTGTTAAAACAAATAGCGTGTTTTTGAGAAACAATATCTATCAAAATATTGACACTTGTTTATGCCTGGTTTAAATGTGAAATTACATCCAATGACCAACATTGTATTAAATTGTAAAAATATATTCAAAATATATTTTAAAACCACTCAAATTAATAATTTATTACTATAAATTATTTCGATTGAAAAAGTTGTTTTTAACTAAAATTTAGTAATTTTCACTATTCATCAAAATATAAAAGTTATCCGAAAAGTACCAAAATTTCACCTTAGGCTAAATTCGATACTACGAATCCAAAAATGAAGACCATTTTGAAAATAAAATTTACAAAATTTCAAAAAGTGGTTATTACTATTCATAACGGCTAGTTTTAATAATATTTTAATAGCATATCGTTGTTTAATAAAACTCGTTATTGTGTACTACCCACGCTATCGAGGAAGGTCGCGATTGCGTGTAATGCAAGGCAAGTAAAGGATGCGTGTTGTGCAAGATCCTTTTGGTGTAGCGTACAACACAAGACATTAGTGAAATTAAAAAGAATATTTTTTTCATAAAATCTCGGTGTGTTACATTCTACCCCCCTTAAAATGAATTTCGCCCTCGAAATTCGTCGGGGTTATAAATGGTTTACTATTCGAAAGTTTCTTTAATAGAAACCCACATCGTAAAAAGGGAATACCAAAACCAATCTTTAAAAACAAAGGTATGAAACGTAACGGTTACCCAAATAAATTAATCACTGGGTTTCCACATTGGTGAAAATATGGATATGGAAGAGAAATCTAACCATCATGTTCTGATGGAGAGTGGTAGAGAACATGGCTATGGAAAAGCCAGTAATCACAAATCCATAGATTTGTGATGATATAAGGTACCATCTAATTTACCGGATATAAGGGCACTAAGACAACATTTATTGGGTTTTCAAGATCATTTCCCTAAAGTTGAGGAATTTGAATTAGAATAAATACTTACTTTATTTTGGTAGAATCTCACTATTGTTCGTACTTTAAACAATTTCCACTTCATCTCTTAAAGAAATGAAGTTGAATTTGTTATTCATGAAGTGATAATTGATCATGTGATAGAATGATGGGTCATTCCATCTGTCTCAAACAAAAGGTTAGAAAAGTTATCAAAAAATACATAAGTCTATCTATAGTGAGATTAATAATATATGGTTCCTAAAATGGACTTATACTTCATATATCGTACTGCTTAATAAAATAAAACTAGTTTCTACTAAACAGGGACTTCCTATAGGCCAGTGGTAGGCGATAAAGGCCAGTCGCACTTCGGTTGTGGGTTCGATTCCCACAGCCTTGTCCGACGCGATGGGCTGTCGCCGGTTCTGCAGGTTGTCCTTTTTCTAAAACTACATTACTATAACATCCCATCAATAATATCGAAAAAAAACTTCTACCCTTAAACAATACTAATTTATGCCCAATATAATCCATTCTAATATTTAGGCTTATCCATAATACAGTAGTCCATTGTCATAATATAGTGAAAACGATTACCAGAGATATAATACCATCTTTGGTCCCCATATATCATAATATATGTCTTGTTGGTCACGTTCCAAACATTCAAAGGCCTTAATCATGTATTCTCTTGAATACCCATTGAACCTTAGTGAAAACATGAATGCTGTCAAAAGTTAACTCTTTCCACATACCAAAATCCAAAAATTCTATACACTCAAACCATGATATCACTTAGTCCTTATATCAATCATGAGCTCATGAATACTGTTAAACATTTCATTTTCTCATTTCCCCTTCATTATTCGCATATCATCTTATTTCCAAAAATATCTCAATCACTTTGAATACCACATTAGACCAACACATAAATATTCCAATACTTTATGATACCACATTATTTTGGAATCCCATTACATAAACACTTAATCATTCCACCACATCGTTGTCATATTCAACATCGCCAATAGTGATCGCATGTGACTTCCCTTTTTCCTTTGCCTTCAGTGGTTTCTCATGTTGATCATCACTAACCCTTGGATTTGGGCATTTATTAGCATAATTCCCCATTTCCTTTCACTTGAAGCATTGAAGTGTTGGTGGTGCGTTCTCTGCAGTCTTTGCTTTATTCACATCATTAGAAACCCTTTTTCCATTACTTCGACACTCAGCTGCTCGATGACCTTCTTTTCCACACTTAAAACATTTTATAGTTCCTTTAAGACAATCTCCATCATGCTTCTTTCCACACATTGTGCATAAGGAAACATTCATCGTCTTTTCACCATTATTCTGAGATTTCTCCTTGAACTACATCTTTCGTTTCTCGTCAAAACCATGAGATGGATATGTAACACCAACTTCCATTTCTACCTTGATAGCACAACGCACAATTTCTTCATAGCTACTGAAGTCTCTTATAGCTAATTCCCTTCGAAGACTTGGTTTTAAGCCACTAAAAAATCGATCAACTTTACTTTCAGGTTGGATGATAATGCCAGATGCATACCTTGCAAGTCTTGTAAAATTTGCTTCGTATATACCAACAGATTCATCATCCTTTTCCTTTAGCTCAAGAAACTCCTTTTCCATCTTTGTTCGAAGAATACGAGGGAAGTACTTATTGAAAAATAAGTTCTTGAACTCGTCCCATTCCATGGACTCAATTTCATCTCTTTGCCTCGTATTCTTGATAAGATTCCACCATTGATCAGCTTCACCTTCCAAACAATATACTACTAAGATGACTTTATCATGTTCAGAACATTGAAGAACTAAAAATATCTTTTCAGTGGTACTGATCCATTGTTCAGCAACAAGTTGATCGGAAGTCCCACTGAAAGAAGGTGGGCGTTGCCTCATGAAGGACCCAATAGAATATTGTTCCCTTATCTGCTCATTTGGAAGTCCAGAATGACTCATATCTTCTGTAAGTATAGCAATAAGATTTTTCACTCCATCTCCCATAACATTTGTTTGTTCAGGAGGAAAATCATTGCATTGTTTATTGCATTGATCAACACGGTTCCTTCGGGTTCCAGCCATCGTCTAAAACCCAAAAAGAATAGTGTGAGAGGCAAAAATCATGCTAGGGAAAACAACATAATAAAGGGGTAGTATCCTCAATATCTAACATCTTAGGTTAAATTCTATGATCGTTACCGTAGTTCTAGGACTGTATCTTATACGTATACTTATCCTTAGGGACATCCCTAGACATACCTTAGAAATATCTCTAGGGATCTCACTAACGTTTTCGCATCCTAGATTCCAAAGGTTGACTAAACCTTTCCTCTGATACCAACTGTAGAGACCCGAAGCATAACGTACATGGACATTACATTACTTTTGCGGAATACTTGTACATAAAACACACACACACACAAGGATCGTAATAGTTTAGTGTCTTTGGAAACTCGGAATATAATCTTCTAATCATGGTGAAAGATCTTCAACATCTCCCATAAAGATCTTCCTTTTTTTACCTAAAACCTTTCTTTATATCCTGGGGAAAAGAAAACATAAAAGGGTGAGCTCAAATGATCAGTAAGGGTAAACAAAAGAAATATCAATCACAACATATTCATAAGAACATAACATTTTGGAAATCTTAACCTGCAAAAGAGAGCATAATTTCCTAACATGGGATAAATCATAATAGTGAAATGAAATTCCAATAATCATAACTTAAAACATGAAACTTTTTGGTATAAACACATAATCATAGAGAATCATATCTTATTAGTCAAGACTCATTTCCAAGACTATCTTAGTGGACAAAGTCCATTTCTGAACCGAGTCACCCTCGTTTCAGTCCTGTTTCACTGAACCGGTATAACCTACCATTCCAGCCATGTCTATCTCATGAGATATAAAATCTTTACCCAATGCATTGGAGGGAGATATAGGTCCCACCCATCTCGTAATGATACCATTCTTATGTGTTCCACAAAATCATAAATCATACATCATTGCATAACCCATGTAATAAAAATGGGATTCTTAAACAACATGACATCATAAAACAATTCATATAAGGTAAAGGAATTCATAAAAATAATTCCATCACAACATAATCAAATCAATGTAATAATAGGGATAGAAACAGAACCCTATATTATCTTAGATGGAAAATAATTTTGATAAAACACTTGAACTCCATTCTTGAGGAAAATATCCTTTCTACTTCAAAAACACTTTTCCTTTCTTAACATGTCATACAATTCTAAACTAAAAGAAGTTGATTAAAAATAAACTTGAAAACTTGTAATGGAAGATTCTTGGAAATAATGTTTTAAAAATCCATTCATGCCGTATAAGTTAAAAGAAACATTCTTCTCGTACTTTTGTCCGAAAGTCAAAAAGTACCTCGTACAAAAAAACGACAAAAGATTCCTTTCATATCCTTTACTAAAAACTCACCGAAGGGTAAAATTGGATTTAAACAATTGTAGGTGTATGGAAATAAAATTACATATTGAAGAAACATGGATGTGGATGATAAAATACACCCCAGTAAATACCAAAGTATAAACAATCTCTGATAAAAATGAGATTGTGATATTTCCCTTACCTTAGGTCCGATTTGCTTCGTAAGTGTCCGAACCTCCTGTATAATGATTTAAATAATGTCACTGACTTATTACATAATCATATTCATTGTTATGATATTATATATGGTTCACTTGTGACTTTATATTACCCGTTCTTTTGTAAATTCCATGTTAAAGATTGTTTTGGGTAAAATTGCATCATTTGTCGTTCGTGTTTTTAATTGTAATTATTCATATGATTACTTAGATCATGATTACTTAGTTTAAGAATATAAAACATGATTTATATATAATATAAATTCATAATATACATATATAATAAATAAGTAAATGGAAATAAATACACCGTTCATGGAGACGGTAGGCCGTACGTACGCATGAACGCTATTTTCGTTTCATTATTGAGTTGAATGGAATTAAGTAGATGACATAAATATATATACAAATAAATAAAGTAGCTTTATAATGTCATATATTTCATTATTATTGCTTACATATACTTTATAATCATTCTTAAATGGTTAACATGGAGAATGAATCTCATCGCGTCGTGGAGACGGTATTCCGTACGTACGCACGAGCGATGATATCATTTCTATAATTATTGAATTGGAGTGGAGTGGATGATACAATATATCAGAATCATTATGATGTTATAATAACTATGTATAGTTATTATTTACACCATAATACCCATCCATGTAAGGTGTTGGTGGAAAAACAGATTACACCACGGCGTGGAGACGGTATTCTGTACGTACGCACGCGCGGTGATTTCGTTTTCCGTAGGATGGATAGATGGTGAAATAGGGTTGTTTAATAATTATAATAAAATATCAGTATATGAGTGATACTGATGTTATTACTTCATAATGAAACAACCTAAGAAGAATAAGTGGAAGAAGAAATAAAGATGAAAGAATTGGTAACGAACATTACCTCTTCTTTGAAGTGCTTCTTTGAGACCTCCTTTTAGGGCACTAAAATGGGTCTTTGAAGAAGACCAGAACCTCTAGTATGTTTCTAGGGAAGTGGAGAGAAGAAATTGGCAGGTTTTGGCTGAGATTGAAGGCTCAATGTGGTGTAAGGAAGAGAGGGAGGAGGTGCCTTTTTATAAGGGAGGAGAGGGGCACCTTTGGAATAACTAAAAATATTATTTTATTATAAAGTCAAGTTCGGTTTTAAATAGCTCCAAATTGATTTATTACGAGGCTAAGGTGAGGATGGCTCGAAATCCTCTCATCCAATAGAATTTAGACAAGTTAGGTTCCTATTTTAACCTTATCATTTAGATTTAACATTAAGTTAAATAAGTTTACTTTTACCATGTCTTCTTGTGTTCTTACACTATAAGGTTAATAAACAGACTATAAGTAGCCACACGAACCCCAAATTGTTTATTATTAATATATATAACCTTATCTAAGTCATTTGGCCTAACCTTAGATTTTTAGGAATAAAATAACAATTAATAATATAATATTTATTTTAAAAACTATTTTATGTCAATTTTGACACTATTTAGTAATTGATTTTTGTGAAAATCATAACAGAATGATAAGTTCGAAAAAAGTTAATTAAATCAATACTAACATGTCATATTAACCTATAAAATTAGTGGAATTCATAAAAAGTCTTAAATTACCTTTATTTTGGTATTTATAACATCAATTATGTCAATATATCATTAATAAGATAATTACTGCATCATCTTTGTGTCATAAATAAATTAAATTATTTAAAGTATAAAAATTACAAATAAAATACCATTATGTAGTAAATAGTTTTATCTTTCTAATTAATATTTATAGTCGAAATTATATTATGTATAACCCTATATTAAAAATGTTTTAGTAGATAAACTTTGATTTTAACTCTTCTAACTCTTCTTTGAATTAAATAATAATAAATGTCCTAATCTAATCCAAGTGGGCCTAAATGATAATATTTTACACTTAAGGTTGTTTTTGGTCGAGATACACTAGTCCAATAGAATTAGGACATGTGTTAGGGTAATATTAATATCATTCTTACCCTTAATTACCCTATTTACTTTTAACCGTGGTAAATAAAAGTAAAAAGTTACTATTCACCAAAAATTATTTTCATCTCATTGAACCACATTTTACAAACTGACATCAACTGTGTCTCTCGGATTTTTGAAATTCCATTCACAGAAGCGGTAAAATTAAGTTTTATGAAAAATTCAGTTTTTTTAACTACCACTTAGTAGTTTCACTATTCATCAAAAATTGATGTTTTTCAGAACATTTCCAAAATTTCATCCTAAGATATATTTCATATTCTGAATTAAAAAATGAAGTCTATTTTACCAAATTCATATCATAGAAGTTTCATTAATTAATTTTATAATTAAATCCCGCTCTTAAAACAAATAGCGTGTTTTTAAGAAACAATATCTATCAAAAGATTGACACTTGTTTATGTCTGGTTTAAATGTGAAATTACATCCAATGACCAACATTGTATTAAATTGTAAAAATATATTCTAAATATACTTTAAAACCACTCAAATTAATAATTTATCACTATTAATTATTTGGATTGAAAAAGTTGTTTTTAACTAAAATTTAGTAATTTTCACTATTCATCAAAATATGAAAGTTATCCGAAAAGTACCAAAATTTCACCTTAGGCTAAATTCGATACTACGAATCCAAAAATGAAGACCATTTTGAAAAATAAAATTTACAAAATTTCAAAAAGTGGTTTTTACTATTCATAACGGCTAGTTTTAATAATATTTTAATAGCATATCGTTGTTTAGTAAAACTTGTTATTGTGTACTACACACGCTATCGAGGAAGGTCGCGATTGCGTGTAATGCAAGGCAAGTCAAGGATGCATGTTGTGAAAGCTCCTTTTTGTGTAGCGTACAACACAAGATATTAGTGAAATTAAAAAGAATATTTTTTTCACAAAATCTTGGGGTGTTACATGTATGCTTTGATATGATGAGGAAAACAGAACCTATCTCTTTAGTAGAACTGATCTAGCCATGATGATTATAGGAATTCCTTGACTCCTCATACAAATAAATATTAATATGGAAACAAAGAAAAACATTCAGTGATGAAGCTATTATTTTGAGCTGAACAAGTGATTATGGATGACCAAGCGAGTCTATCTATGGTGAGAGGTATTATTGTTTTTAATTATACCCGTATGCAAGTGTATTTTGATACTGGTGAATCAAATTCTATTATTTATTCTCATACTGTTGATTTGCTGGTTTTACAACATGAGATTATAAAACTTCAATCTTCTATTGGGGAAAGAGAATATTGCTCCTTCTTTTGTTGAGAATGTTCTATAACTATTGATGGATATGATATGTAATGGTATTTATCTATTCTATATATGTATTTTTATGATGTTATCCTAGGTATGTATTGGTTGACAATGTTCAAAAATCTCATCGACTATTATAGAAGAACAGTTAGTTTCATGATTGAGGACGAGGTTGAGCATCTCTTTAGAGGAGAAATGAATACGAAGATTGGTGAAATGGGATTGTTAGTACCATAAATTGGAACTATCTTCTTCCAAATGGAGGTTTTTTACTTTGGAATTGATGGAAGATATTGAGAAAAATAGTTTTCTAGTAGTGTGGATCAGTTTCCAGATGTGTTTCTTGAAAATTTATTAGAGTTTCCACCCATGAGAAATGTAGAGTTTATGATTGATTCCCTTCCTAGGACCATAAATATCTCAATTACATCATATCAAATGGAAACTAATAATTAAGGGAACTGAATGTGTTTTGGATGAACTAGAAATCAAGGGTTTGATTCGTCCAAGCATGTCTATATGGGAGCACTGATATTGTTTGTGAAAGAAGATGATATAAGTCTATGGTTATGTTTGTATTGTTGTCAAAATAACCAAGTTTTGATAAATCATAGGTATCCACTTCCACACATTGATGAGTTGTTTGATCAATTGAAGGGATATCGTTGGTTCTCTAACATTGAATTATTCTTTGACTATCACCCATTGTTAGTTCGGAAGAAGGATATTCCAAAAATAGATTTTAGAAGAAGATATGGTCATTTTTAGTATGTGGTAATGCCTTTCAGTCTTATTAATGAACCAAAGATATTTATAGAATTTAGGAATCATATATATCAATGACATCTGGTTACTTTTTTCATAGTTTTTTGTATATGAAATATTGGTGTATTCAAGGACAAGGGTTGAGCTTGAGAAACACATAGCGACATTATTGTAAATATTGAGACATCATCATTTGTATTCCAAATTATCAAAGTGTGATTTTTGGATAAAATAAGTATTCTTTCATGGATAGGTAATTTCTTAAAGAGTTGTTTAATTAGATCCAAAAAATATTGAAGTTGTTATCTCTTGGAAACAACCAAACAACGCCTTTGAGATACAGAGTTTTCTTGGACTTCGTGGTTATTACCATTGCTTTATGTGTAAATTTTCATGGATATCCTCACCAATGTAATATATAAAAAAGAATAATGTTCCATCCAATGGAGTGTGGAATTATAGAAATATTTTTAAGAGATAAAATATCTCCTTAAATCTACACTGATCTTGATTTTTCTGGAATCAGGATAGGTGTATGTGGTGTATTGTGACTCTTTAGGATCTAGGATGGGATTTGTTATCATGAAAGGAGACCGTGTTGTTACTTATGTCTCATGACAACTAAGAGAGAATGAGAATAACTACATAATACATTATTTGGAGTTAGCTGTAGTTTTCCATGAATTAAGAACTTGGTGTCATTTAATTTTTAGTGATAAATTTATTATTTTCACAGATAACAAGAGATTGAAGCATATTTTCTCACAAAGTTATTTGAATTTTAGGAAAATAATATGGATTTAGTATCTCTAAATGTTTGACTTTGACTTTATCTATACAAAAGGTAATGGAAATTTAGTGGTTGATGCATTAAGAAGACATCCATACGCTCAGTTTAAAAAAGAAGTTTGGGATGAGTAGAAGTTGATATTGGTCCTTGTTGACATGAATGTGGAATGTGAATACTCAGGTGATTTTGAAGTTATCTGTTTAATTTTGGTGGTTCCTGATATGGTAAATATGGAAAATCAAGCATGAACATATGATATAGAATGTGTTTCTATGAGGTCAAAACTCAATGGTGGGGAGACCATTGAGGGGTGGAGGCTGGATGAGAGTTCATTTATTTGGTTTTGAGATTATATGGTTGTACCTATGAATTATTAGGTCTTTTTTCATGATTAACACCTTTCGAGATGGGTTTTCCATACTAGAAAATAGAAGATGTAAAAGGCATTGAAGGTGCAGTTTTGGTGGATCGACATGAAAATTATAGTGGATGACTTTGTTTCCAGATGCTTAAATTGTCAGCAAGTTAAGGTAGAACAGCAGTGACTATCAAGTATTGTATAAGTATGGATCGGCTTATGAAGTCTTCCCATTTCATTCCTATTTGTGAAACTCATAGAGTTAAGGATATTTACAAAATATATATCTGAGAAGTGTTAAAGTGACATGAAATACATGTTTTGATTGTGTCAAACATATATTCAAGGTTCAGTACCCATTTCTAAAAATTTTTATAGAAAGACCTTAGGAATTGTTTGACTATGATTACGACGTATCATCCTTTGTTAGAAAGGATATTTGAAGGGATGATACAAATGTTAGTGGAAATGTTTTGGGCTTTTTTAATGGATATTGGTGTCTATTGGTAAGAGCATATTCTATTGGTGGAGTTCTCATATAAAAATAGCTATTAGGATTTGATACAAATGGATCCTTTTGAGGAATTGTATGGGAATTCTTGTTGTTATACACTTTTTGGGTGGAAATAGGTGATACATCACTATATGGGATAATAATTTTACAAGAAACAATAAATATGATTCATTTGATCAGGAAATAGATGGATGCGACTTAGATTCATCAAAAAATCATATGTGGATCATCATCAATGGAAATTTTTGTTTACAGTGAGTGGTCATGTGTTCTTGAGGATTTTTCCCAGGAATGGACATCAATGCATTGGGAAGTAGGTCATGTTATCTCCTAGGTACATAGGCCCTTTTTAGAAACTATAATAGTTGGGAGAGGTGTGATATCAGTTGGTATTACCACCATGGTTCTGTGTGGTGCACAATGTGTTCCACGTATCTCAGTTGAAAAAGTATCAGCCTATCATGATCATGTGATCATATTGGGTCACATTGGAATAGATTTGGATGCTTTGTTAGTATATATACAAGTATGAAATTTGGATAGTAAATATAAATCCTTGTGTGGAAAAATCATCGGTCTAGTATGGGCTTTATGGCAACATTGTCATATTCAGGAAGATGATAGGGAACACGAGAAGGAAATTTAAGATAAATGGATATAAATATTTCTCGAATCTAATGGTTTTCTACTTTTAAAGGAAGGAAATTCCAATGGTGGGGAGAATGTAGCACCCCAAGTTTCTGGAAAGTAACAATTTCTTTATGGTATTTATGTATATAATGTATTAGGGTGAAGTTTGGGATAGTTTGGAGAACATTTAAAGTGTTTTTGGGACCTTCCTACCGGTTCATGGGTGGTGCATGGTTTTTATGAACTGTGAAACAATTTTAGGAAACTGTGAATTGTGAGATAGGGGAAAAAGATAAGTTTCATGGGTGATACACAATTTTTCCAAACCATGTTGCAGCCTATTAGAAACTATGCTCTTTGAAAAATGGATTTAGTGATTTTTAGGTAGGGGAATCAGCATGGTTAGATCACAGTTTTGAGACCAGGTGATATGACCATGATAGGTTCATCCTTAAGGTAGTGGATAACGCATGGTTAGTGTATGATTTTCTTAACCGTGCAACGATACCAGGCATAGTTAAAATCAAGATCCTTAAAGTGGATGTAGGTCGTCTTAAGATTTTAAACCCTCGTTTTTTATTCTATGAAGTACTAACTCCAAATGTTTCTATCAATGTTCAGGAAAGGTTCTACTATCGATCTGAAGGTAATCCTAAGGCTTCCCATGCTGATTAGAAGTTGATTCCTCCTAGTAAGTGATCATTCATTGTTTTCCTTGATGTTTGTCTAAGATCTACTTCACACTCTCTCTCATTTTCATAGATATACAATCATTGTGGGTAGATATAAGGTTTTGAATGCCAAATATGTTTATATTTTTTATTTTCTTTTATATGGGAATAAATCTAAGGTGGATTCATGAAGATTGAACCCAATTTTATGACATTTTTCATGCCTTTAATCATTTTCACAAAAATGCTTGAGATAAATGGGTCCACTCTCTAATAATCTATTTTAGAACATTAAGGCTTAGTTTCAAATTGTTTTCATTTATTGGAATTAAACATATAAGCACTTTGAAATTATTTTCATAAACCCTCTTTAGTGATGGTTTATGGAAATTGGGAAAATTGGTGTTTTATTGGAAAGTGTTTTGATAACATGATTTTAAAATGTTGATTTTAAATAAATTTCTTGTTTTTTGCATAAAAAATGGGTTTCCATAAAAGGAATGATGTTTTATTGAAATGGTCTAAACACACTTGGTTTGGAATGAGTTTCAAATGGTTGTGTGGTGTTTGTTAATATACATTGGGATGGGTAAGGGTGTGAAGTGCCCCCATCAAAAGGTTGGGACATATATGGGTGTGAGGTACCCACGTAAAAGTTGTCCACTATGTGATGAATTATTTGAAGGATAACTCTCCCCTCACAAGAATAGGGTGGTACATGGTGTTCATGTATGGTTGGATGTATGGTTTTGTGAAAAAAGGGGTTATTCCAAAATTGAATGTCAAATGATTTAAGGAATTTTTATATGATTTCCTTGGAAAAATATTTACAGTGTCTTTAGTTTATATTTTGATATAAACTATTTTAGAAATTATTTTATACTTTTTTATAAATGTTTCTAACATGTTATATCCTAGTGGTGTGAGTAGGGATGTCATTGCGGAAACCCTGATGACTTTTAGTCATTACCCTTGCTTTGGAACTTTGGTGTTTTTATAGATATCGTTTACTGAGACATGTGAAAATGTAAATTTTCACACATATTTAACACTACTTTGTGAAAATTTGGTAGTTCGGTTATGTTGAAGAATGTATAATGTTGACCTTGGAGTCTTATGGTTATATTGGAGTGTTTTTAGTTTGTCTTTCACTCTTTACTTTGTTATTGTAGTCTTCCACTATGGCACTTGATTTTAGTATGATTTTGATAAATGAAATGGTGAGTTATGTTTCAATGTTATCATGAATCATATAGTGGTTGTTTGGTTATTTATTATTTTGTTAGTGGTTTTATTCATAAAGAGTAAATCATCCCCCACATGTATTGAAACCCATTGGCATTTATTTTCATCCTTTGGAATCTTGGGGATATCTCTTAAGTCCTAGTAATGTCTCACTTCCCTCTTTATCCAATGAGAAGGGGAGGGGTGTTACAAATTTCCACTCTGAGAATTACTATCATTTATTTTTTTTACTATTATCCATCATGTGTGTATTTTTTGTGTTGAGGGGGGAGGACTTTATAAACCTCACCACCATAGTTATACACCACCTAACATGTAATGTATTTAAAAAATATGATATGGAGTTAGTGGAGGGATTTTTTCATCATTTGATTCACATGATCCTAACATTGTTTATTCAAGGGGTAACATGATAATTTGTTACCATTAGAATGTTCCAATATATCCTTGTTTATTGGACTATATTGAATCAAATGGGTTTCACATAATCCTGTTGACATGTCAAATGGGCTCTGTATGATTGAGATGATATGTCTCACAACCTTGATGAGACTATGACACCCACAAATAAGATCTCATGTGATCAAAGAATACTTTTTTAGGGTCCTTAGGGAGACTAAAAAATCTTTTAATAGGGTGTTCATTAGATCAGGATGACTTGTTAGGGGACTCTCATGAGATCAAACTAGCTTGTCGAGGGGTCTTCATGATATTGAGATGGATTGTCAAAGGGCATTCGCGTGACCAATCTATCTTGTAAATAGCCTTCACACAATTGATGGAGATCATATGAGGCACATAAATCCTTCACATGAAGATCAACATATCTTACCTTCATAAGAATATTTACCCATTCCTATTTTATTTCCCTTCTTATTTTATAAGGATAAGGGATCTCTTGATGTTAAGTGATAATTTTAATGGAAAATCACCCTGCTTGTACACGATGAGTCACATCATCAACTATGAATCTCACGATGATGCATGAGAATTTCTATAGTAAATCCCTATGTTTGTCTATATATTTTTAGAGAATCACATGTTTGATTGGACATGTCTGAGGTTCTTTCACATGATGAAAGTGACATTCCAACATGCTCTCGTGAAACAATGTGTAAATGCTTCCATGGGATCTATGGGGTCTTAAAATCCCATAATCAAGCCTCATTAAGATCAACATAACTCTCCTTATCATGAGTATTTCTCCTTTATCTACTTTTATTTTATAAGGTGTTTTGGATGATTGTCAGGTGTCTATCGATTGACAAGCCACATGATCAGAGGAACTCATCTGAAAACTTTTACAAGATCATCAATTCTTGTCAAGACACATTCAAATGAACATGGGGGATTTTCAAAGGGGATTTACATGATCATATATAGATCATGAATAGGGAATGATCCATTCACATGAACTTCCAAAGGTCACATGATCTGCATGATTTATCCTCCTTCCTTTCTATTGTTTTATGGATTAAATAATACATATACTTCAGGTATTTCATCCTTTGTATATTTTCTGATGCTCATTTGAAGGGTGTAAATAAATTAACCCCTCAGAAGAAGAATCCTAAAATACAAGGACATAGTTTTGAGGAATGAAAGTACCTGTCTAAGTCCTTGGGGCTTTCACATATCAGTTTCTTAGGTGATGTTTGGTCTTCCAGGAGACCTTGATATTTCGTATTATTTCCAATAAATAGGGGAGTGAGGGGTGGATCATTTCATAGATAAAATATAATTACATAAATCTTATTATTTAGTTAATTTACTAAATCTTTCTCAAGACCTCATTGTAATATCAATTTCAAAAGTCCTCTCCATAAGAAATGATCATGAAACCAGTTTCACAAGACTATTTCATTTGAACTATTTCACAAAACCATTTTTGTATCAATGATTGTTCAAATTAATAACAAATTAAATCTTAGTAATTTTCTTAAACATTGATCAAGATCCTATACCTCATGGTTGTCATGTCGGATTCACATGATCTTTTGGGTCAGTAGCTTGATCTCTTGATCATTACATAGTTTGCATGACCATCGTAGGATCCCAAGATTTTATTTTTTATGAATAATCATGTGGTCATTATATGACCTAAGAGTCATCTAATTCTTGAAACATATATAAATAATTAGGTTTTTGAGACCTGTATCAGGTCATGTGATCGTTAATCCCTTCTTGTTTTATGCAATTTCCATGATGCCACCTGATTGATGTAACTAATTTGATAGGATTTTTCACTCATCTAATATATTCTTCTTGGTTTTATATAGATGGATTCTAGTTCCCAAAAATCTTTCACTATGTCCATACAGAGGGCCATGATTTCTAGTAATCAAAATGCTGACCCTCGGTTTTACATGGGCATTGAAAAAAAGTTTTGAAGAGGCTTCTCTCATTTGAACTTCAAACCTATCCCTTGTCACATCACCTTCATTTTTATGGATTTTCTCTGATGGGTGATGATGTTATTCCCTATCCTAATTACAATCTTCCATCTTTCTAGATATCACACTCCCTTGATTATATTAAAATGAAATTTTCAAAATGAAATCAATTGGTCATGGTATATTCTTAGGGGTTTTCAAATATATTGGTGAACTCCCCTCGGGGTCTATATAGTTTCAATTTCACCCATAAGCCAATTTCTCAAAAAATTATTCAATAATACTCATCTCCTACTCGAATAATACAAGACGTATCTAGATATACAAGTGGTACTTATGAATTGTTGGTAATTTTTATAATGAATGTGAATAGAAATTATAGGATAGAGTTTCTCATAATTTTCTAACTAACTACATGTTATTCACTTTTACGAGGTATTATGTATTTCTAAGATAATTTTCTATCATCGATCAAAAATTTTTTAAAAAAATAATTATATATTTTTTCCCTGGAACTAATTAATTTCATTTTTCCCACATTGAACCAGGTATCATCCTCTGGGACATTTATCTATTGGGATAGAAATATACACATATGGAAGTGTATGAAGAGTTTTTTAATGACACAGATGTTTGGAATGAACCCACACAAACTCTAGCCTTGGTAAAGGGCATACTAACCATTATCAAGGATACATTACAGAAGGAGATAAATATATGATCTATCATTTCCTTTATGTTTTGGATCAATATCTTTCTATACCATAGAATAATTCATCCAACTATTATCCTTCCTAAAAGGTTTGTGATAGTTCATTCTTATATTAAGATATCCTTGAGGCTAGAGTGTATAACACATTTAGCCATGTTTCTAAGTGGATGGTTTTCTTAGCTAGGAACACATGCCTGGGAATTTGAGTTGGCATGATGGTGATGGAAGATCCATTAGAAAAGGGTAGGCCTCTTAATATATCCATAAAAAATCTTTCATACCTATAAAAAATCCAAGGATATATCCAATATGTAGAATTACTTTACAATATTGGATACCCTTTCTAGTTATTATTCATCTTGATAGAAGAGAATTTCTGCTGTTATAAATACCATAACACAACTTGGGTTTATGATGCTTAATTTATTCCTCGGATGCTGAATATTCCCGGGATTGAGGAGATTCCTATAGGCCCAGATGAGGTCATTAAGATGTTACGATGGCCTAATAATTTCACCTTTATGCCTTATCCCACACCGACTCGGCTAGTTATTGATAATGATAGTGTCTCCCCTAATGAACGATCATACAAAATATTTATTCAGGATGGGGTTATCATTACCCTTATAGAGGAGATGATTATTTGTCTTCCTTATACCACTTATCAGTTTTCTAACCAATTTAGTTTCATCCAAAGGGATTATCTTCCCCCTTCATCTGTTGTAGGGATAGAACAACATCCTGATATTATCCACCAATTTAAGCATATATTTGAATGTGAATACATGAATGCTGAGATTATTATTCCACCTATTGATGCCCCTATCTTCCTATCTTATGATAATGACTAGGGTTGGGTGGAATCCTACCCTGGTGGCATGCTAAATAGATTGGAACATTAGGTGGAGAAACCTTGTGCTTCATTGATCCCCTTATCTATTGCAACATTGGAGTTGATTCAAGACTTGGGCGATCCTTCAAGGAAGCATCCTCATCCTAACGATAGCCATCCCATTAGTGTGTCTGAATTTATTAAGGAATATGGTCCTTTAATACAAGTGATAGATGATGTATAATTTGAGATAAGAGTACACATAACTTCATCTCTTGCTTCTTCATCATTTCATCCAATCATTAATCCTTCTGACATACCTACCCTAGTAGTTGCATTGGACTAAGAATGACATAGGACTATTTGGAAGAATATTCACCCCATGATCACTGATACTCCCTAAAAAATATTTATTTACAAATATGAATTCCTTCTATAAATTTTTCATGATCTAGGGGTAAGATTCTTTGACTACCATACATTATATGACATCATGCAACAAATTTTCCTGACTTGGAAAAAATTGGTTAGTGGCGATGGGATCTTAACCTACCTGAAATATTACCTTTCAGAATGACCATACTTATTGTAAAATGCTAAAAAAGGAGTTGAAGATATATTCTGATTCATTGATACTCTTCATCCTCAAGAATTGGTAGAAGAAGTGAGTTGAACTAAACTTTATCACTTAGTCAATAGTTCTCACTAGACTCGGGCTGATTTTGAAAATTCATATGATCAAATTTTATTGTAGTCAGATTACAAATGTTTTTGTTTTGATAAAATCGTTTTAGAGGCTTTGAAATTTCGATACCCATAATTTTTTTCTCCTTATCAATAAAGTAATATTACAAACCCTACATATCAATGTAGATATTTATTTCCTTTATGATGTTCATGACATTTCACTGATCTGATACCACATAGATCATTAATTATACCCATAATTCTTATGATATCAAGTAAACCAAAAATTCATGAGTTGAATTTTTGAATCAAAATAGATTTTACTTGGAAAATACTCAATTATTCCCATCATCACAAGATTACTCACTAATTTACTATATATATTTATCTTGATATCAACTAATTTAAAAGGATAATTTGGGTAAAATATATGTCTCATAGGGATAATGCTTTATCTTTTGTTTATGTTAGTGTAATTCATGAGAGTAGATTAAATTTTCCTAGGGATAAATGATGATCCATGCAAGATTTATATATTTTTATTTTATATTACACTAATTTTTGACTAAGATCCATATAGAGGGACGATTAATGGTTGTGGACTTGGATTTTTTCTTGGACCAACCTCTTATGGGTTTTAGGCTTGAAAAGTTTTGTGCCATTTACATTTTATGAGTTCTCAATATGTCACAAAGCCCAAAATGTTCCTACTCAGTGATCTAGAAATCAACTTTATGCCCATAATCCCTTTATTAGATTTGAAACTAGCAAGGATTGTATCTATTTTAGTTTTTCTATTTTAAGGTCTAACAAACTAGATCGGTACTATGCTATAGTTTAGGGTCTCCTATCTTCAGCCTTCTGCTATTGTTTTTAATGTATTACAACTTAGATATTTAATTAATATGATTTAGTGTCTCCAAGATAATACCACCTATTTATATAGTTTAGGTAATTTTAGCTCAGACCTCCCATTTCTATAATTTAGAGTATTTTAGATTGAACTTTCTATTGTTGTTTTTTTAGGTCTTTTTTCTCATAACTTTTGTTGCTTTAGTTTAGGGTCTTTTAGCTATGAAATTATGTTATTATATTTTAGGGACTTTGAGCTCCAACCTTCTGTTTATGTTGTTTGGGGTTTTTTATCTCAGACCTTATTTTGGTGTAGTTTGGTGTCTTTTAATTCATACCTTTTATTACTATAGTGAAGGATCAGTATTCATGAAGAGTTCGATGACCCGGAATCCTTGATGCGACTCTAAAGAATGAGTTTCCATGAAGGGTTTTTACGACATACATTCTTAGTTTATATTATAAATAATGAATGTTCATGAACATTTCTAGCACAATGAAATCTTATAAAAATCAAGAGGGATGAATATCTATTACTGGTTGTGAAACCTTGCATCCTTACTTTATAGGGTGTTGGTGGATTGTGAGAGATTAAATATTCTAAGTCGACTTTGATAATTGGAATATGGGTTTTATAATTCATAACCCAAAATTTGCAATCAATGAATATGGAATGGGGAAGAAATACTAGGGATCAACCAAAACACACTAAGGCATTGAGGTATACCATAGTCTTTTAGGGGATCATAAGGATTAGAGTTACTTTTTTGCAAGGAAGAGATACCTCTAGTTGGTAGGTCAGAAGAACTTATGCATGAGCCCACAGGGCTTACATGCATGGACATGTAAAGGGGACCACCACTCATTTTCAAGGTAGGTATGAGATTTTTAAAGACTCAAATGTCAAGATGATGAAGTTGGAAGTGGATAAAAAGCCATCTAGAGAAGGTTTATAGAACCCTAAGGCTATTTAGATCTAATTTAAGAAGATCATTCCTTATGACATGTGGTTTCAAGTCATCTGGTGTCGGTTATTAAATGTGTTAGGAATGGAATGTTGCATTCCTTATTTGATAAAGGGTAAAATACATGATGTTGTAATGTCAAGGATGTCAAATACACTTGAATATTATGGTCATAGAGATTGTAAATCATGGTATATAAATATTTGAGTTAACTATAGTTGGGAACTGATTGTTATAGGTCCACCATTGAGGATGTAATGAGCTTGTAATATCCTCTTCTATTAGGAAAAAAACTCTAAGATTTAACAGGGGAGTTCCTAGGATCCAAGGGTCCATTTGGGGGATCAAATCTCTATTACTAGTCTACTATGGTGAAGTTCCAAGAGAAATTATCCCCAAAGTCTATGGGGTTCCTTGATAAGGATACCTACTTAAGGAACTATTTGTGTCTGCTCAGACTTCCAAGGCACAAATGTGTTTTATATAATATTTAATATTCAAGAAGAGGTAGAGAACCCTAAAATTTCTGCCACTACCTAGTGAACACATTATCATTGCAAAGATATGTGAAAAACTATTATGCTAACTTTTTATTAGAACAGAGGGTCCAGAGAGCATGGATATATTTTTTAGGGCTATAATGTCAGTTCTATGATATTTATGACTTGGTTATTTATGTTCGAACATTTTCCTAAACTCTGGATATGAAGAGTTTAGAAAGTAGAGACTTGAATTTTACTCATGATTACCTTTTAAGGTTTTTAACCTAACAATATTTTTTATGCTTTCACTTGCATCTTAGGGTCTTGTGATTTGGACCATTAAAGAAAAATCTTTAAGGTCATATAGGTTCTCCTAGAGTGAATTCATTTTAAGGTCATAACACGCATGGACCTGTTATGAGGGGAATTTCACACAACAATATAATTATGATACCTATGGTCAAGGGTACTCGAACATAATTTTGAGTGGGAGATGAATGTGTTTTAAAACATGGATGAAGGTTATCATGTCATGAGTAATGATATGGGAATATCATTCTAGGGATTAACTTTGAAACACTAAGGTTCTAAGTTCTACTACAGTGATATCAAGATCACAATGAGTAGAAATCCATTAATGTTGGTCCATACTATATTTATTTGGTAGGTAAAATAGCTTCTTCATTGATATCATGGTCAGTCAAATAAATATATTTTCCTTTAAAAGGTACATGTAAGATTTGCAGTAACCTAAGGCATGTGATATGGGATGTGTGATTTATGGGTTTATGAGGATAAAAGATGATAGAGGAACTCCATTCTATGGTTGATTTGGTTTGGGTTATTGTGGTCTATTGATAGGGATTGATGATGGGTAATGGATCAATAATTTTAATGTCATGTAGTGGGGACATATCTATCATGTAGTTTAATGTCATGTGAAAAGGATGTTTTCCTTATAGTTTAACATCATGTGGTAATGAATTTTTTCCTTTACTTGTCGTTAAACATCATTAAAGAAGGACATGGGATCCATAATGAATATTGTGTGGGATATATTTGTGGAAAATGTTCACTGATCAACACATTTATATGTTTTGGGAGCATATTTTATCCATGCAGAGGCTTATTGTTGGGTAGCCATATGCTGCATCCCTTCTTGCATAGATTTATCATATGTGAACATAAGATGTATGTAGATCTGAATCATACATATATAGAACAGTCTTATATGAATTGACCCTATTTTAATAGATGTATACTATTCATTTATGATTTGATCAATTTTAATACATTTTTTCATGAAATTTAATGTCATATATCTAGTTCAAGGTTCTTGAGTTGATGTTCGTCTCAATTATTACCACTAGAGTGACTTTATAGGTTATCTAGGCTTACAAGATCCAATATTGGTGTGAGAAACAAGGGAAAATTGGTCATTCAACTGAGCCTCATGAGAGTGGGTATTATATATCTCACTATATAGGTACAACCCATATCAATTTAGGGGTTTATTTTTATTATTTTATATTTTTTAGAAAAACCTATGATTAATGATCCTAATGTCACTACATATCTTTTAGTGGCAGCAATCGAAACACCTATAGTTCTTATATGAATGTTCCCTATGTAGGTATAACCCATACAAAGGGAGGGGGATATTGTTTTTTATATCATGGCTAGACCTAGGATCAGAGATCTGATCATCACTATATATCTTATGATGACATGAATCAATCCATATGTAGTTCTTGAATAGAAAACTATTTACATAGGTCTGAACCATTCCCAAAGTTGGGAATGTTCCCATTTACTATTTCTTCTAGAAACATTATTAGAGATCCAGATGTCTATTACTTATCACGTGATGACAGGAATCAAGACACGTGTAGTTCGTGAATGGGAAACTCTCAATGTATAATTGATCTATACAGAGAGGGGGGAATTATTCTAGTTGATTATTGTAACTGGACCTAGTATTGGAGATCCTTGCATCACTATGTTTCCTATGGTGAAATGAATCAATAAGAACATAGTTCTTGAACCATAAACTCTTAATGCAGGTTTCAACCATACACAAAGGGGGTCATTGTTCCTATTGATTGTTGCAGCTGGACCCAGGATTGGAGATCTGGGAACCACTATATATCTTGTAAGGATAGTAATAAAGACACATGTTGGTCTTCAATGGGAAACTATCTACATAGTTATAAACCATATGCAGAGAGGGGTATTATCCCATTGATTATTGCAGCTCGACCCAATATTGGAGATCTGAGGGTCACTATGTATCTTGTGATGAAAGGAATCAATCCACACAAAGTTATTTAATGGGAAAATCTCCATGTAGGCATGAACCATATGAATAGGGAGGAATTTTTCCAATTTATTATTCTATCTATACTTGGGATTAGAGATTTGAGATTCATTATGTATCTTGTGATAATAGGAATCAAGCCACACCTAATTCTTTAATGGAAAACTCTCCATGATGGCCTAACCCATATGTAGAGTGGGGGGCATTGTTCATATTTATTATTATAGATGGACCCAATATTGAAGATCTGGACATCTTTATATACCCTCTGATGATAGGAATCAAGACACAAATAGTTCTTGAATGGGGAATTCTCCATGCAGGTCAGACCCATATGTAGATGGGGCATTTTTTCCATTGATTGTTGTAGTTGGACCCAATATTGGATATTTGGGAATCACTATGTTTCCTATGATGATAGGAATAAAGAAATTAATAGTTCATGAATGGAGGTTTAGTTGGATACCAACTCCATGGATAATGGTCCTCCTGGGCGAGGTCTATAGTAATTCAAAATTTTATTTCTTACAAGATACATCAATCACCTAGTTTAACATTCTGCGGTAAAGATGTATAGTTTTAATTTTAAGGAATTAATTCAAGGCCATGATAATGTTGTCATGAAAAAATATGTCTCGATCATGCAGGTAATAATTTACCGAAATTCCTAAGACCAAATGAGCTATGCTCGTTGTGAGAATCAAGGAATGGAAAAGGTATCTCTCTCTACACAGAGGTGATTAATGGAAATGATAGTGGAATTTTTTATCATGTGGTTTAAGGGCTAGGATATATGATTTAGGTGTCTCTAAATATATCATTGGTGTGAAAATAAATCTGTATGTAGTTCAAGAAAACCATGCATTTTAACGTCATGCATTAAAGAGTCACCCTTACAGTTTAACATCATACGGTAAGGATGAAGGGTACCTGATGTGAAAAATAAGGCTTGAATCACTATAAACACTTCTCATGTGCTAAAGGAATCATCCTCTGAGAGAAATACAATGTTGTGGAAATGAATATTTTTAATATAGTTTATGGAGGAATCCCATGCTTAGTACATAGGATAAGAATACATTTTAGGGTCATGTACTGAATATGTTGTTGCACAACCTAATGTCCTTTCACTGGGATAGATATATTATAGTCAGACCCAGTATTTGGGATCTATGAATCACAATATATCCTATTATGGTAGGAATTAATCCAATAATATTCATTGATTGGAAGATTCCCTATGTGGATCTGACTCACTCACAAGGTTGGGGGAACTTCATTTCACTTTTGTATAGATCTAGATCACGTGCAGTGGTCTATCTCTTTTGTAAATTATTCTATGTAGTTTTAATAGCATATGATAAGGATGTCTAATTTATCTTAATTTAATGCTACTAGTATTTCATATTCTTTATGGAAACTAAGAAAAGTACTTTTTTTGTAACCTCAAATTTGTGGGGGGGGGAGTGACACGTAACCCATTCATTGTGGAAAATGAGTAAGGTCCATTAAAATTTACCATTTGTATGACATATGGCCCTTCCCACTTGGGTTAAAAATTTGAAATCTTATTACCTAGTTTCATTGGGGTTCTATGATCCAATACCAGTTCTCCTTGAGGGAACAATTGTAGGTGAACCATTTTATTGAAGGCTCGTGAAATCCTATTCTGAAGGACTTTATTGTTGTGAAGCACACACAAACTTTTCTCATAAAGTTGCTCTAGCTCATCAAGTTTATTTATTTATCATCATCTAAGATTTATATGTAGATGGATATTTTAATCAATGGAAAGTGGAATTATATATACAACACTACCTCAGTTTATACACTAATGAATACAAATTTTCTTGGGTTGCAGTACACATGGTGGTATGGTAAGCCCATAAAGCAAGGATGAGTTTGTTCATCTGGGACCTATTGTACTTATTCACCATATTCTAGATTATATTCTATAGGGTTTTATTGAAGGTATTTATTTTTCCATTTTCTTATTCATGACCGTGGGATGAATTGTTTTACTCAATTTTTTCCTCCTGATACAATTTATTCAACTTAGTAGAACAAAAGTTGGTACTTTTTTCCATCAATATCATGTGAGGTACTCTGAATCTGGTGATGATATTGGAAATCAATAAGTTAATTATATTCTTCATCCTGAATTCCTTGAGGGGTATTACCTCATCCCATTGGGAAAAAATATGGTAGTAGTAATGATGTACATAAACTACTTAGCTGTGATTGGGGGATATGTCACCACCACATCCACTACCCATATGAAAAATAACAAGGAATATTTAGATATATGAAGAAATTATAGGGGTTGAGGGATGATATTTTTAGGAATCTTGAATTCAGGAAATACCATGTTGAATTCCACATAGTCATGTATCATTGGTTTCCAATAATAATGAAAACTCCCACTTTAGTGGGAGAGTCTGGTCTCAGAATTATGGGACCATAAGAGTCTACATAGAATTATTCCATGATGGTGAGAATATATCTTTTTAATATCCATATGAGGATGATTCCATAGAATCCTTTCATGTAGAAGGCTTTGTTCTCATTTGGTTCATCCCAAAAAGTAAATTTCACTTCTCGAAACCAATTTTATTCCCTTCTTGATCAGTCCATTGGGAGGGTCCCATTTTTTATATGTCTATTATGGGCCCCATCCATCTAGGGGTGGACAATAGTTAAACATGCTCTGGGTCGGTGTTGATATGATTTATTTCTTACATGTTGTATATAATGATAAATGTGACCATCCTTCAATGCATAATGCATAATATAACTTCATCTTGATCAAGTTCAGCCAAAATTGTGGCTGTATTATCCAGTGTGTTGATACGAGCATTATGTGATTGAGGGACATGATGGTAATGTTGGTCCAAAGGGAATTATTCCATTAGTATTCTAATATACATAGTGAGAGGGTTCTATTATTCCTTTTTATGAAATATTCACTATTTATATGATTTATCACTATTTATGAATCCCCCTTGAATTTCTGGTAGGTTATCTACAGCTATTAGACTAGTTTTGAGACAAAAATGATGGCCTGATATTCTGCCTCATTATTAGTGTTGCCATCAGATAGTGAGAAATATTAAAGGGGATTTTCTTTTTCTGGAGTAAAAAATATAATCCAAAAACCGACCCTATGATCTTTGGGTTTTACATCCTCTTACTAATATGACTTCAAGAGGCACAATAAAAATACATCCCCCATGTTTGGGGAGTATGATGGGCATAAGAAACCTCTTCAAATGGATGATTGGTGTCCACTGGTGTACTTTCTAGAGAAGGAAATGCTGCAAGGAAATCATCATGGGTATTCTATTTCACTACCTTCTATGACACGGACTATATTTCATATTGTTGTAAAATAACTTCCCTTGGTCCAAATTATAGTTAGCACTGGTAATTAAAGTATACACTTGATATGGTTGATACAAGAGACCAAGTGGACTTTGTGGCACTGCATGTAATGCCTCATATTTTTTTACCATAATGATGAGCACAAGATATTTATTTTTCATATCATGATACCTACCATGCATTTTTTAACTAAGGTTGTAGAGATTGTTCTCATCCCCTACATCATTTTTCTATGTGAGGAAAGTACTTAGTGATTTTTTAATGGTGGAAACATATAATATGATTGTATTTCCATCCACTTGTGGAATCAAGACTGGTGGGTATAAAAATTACTACTGATACACTAATAGGATTCTTGGGAGTCCAAATCCCATGGGTATACCACTCCCTTATTCATTAATTTGGTGAAGCGGATAGAATTTTTTGGCCAAGTTAGATATGAAAAGTTGAATTTAACTTGTTCCCTTATATCCCATCAGCTCTTTGAGATTTTAAGGGTGTGTAAATTATTGGAATGTACTAGTATTTAATGGTTTTAACTCAATTCCATGGTGTTATACCACAAATACATGTAATTTATAAGTTGTAACTCCAAAACTTCACTTCAGTGGGTTCATCTCTAAAATTTGATGTCATAACTTGTCAAATATTGTTTGATGATCTGTGAAGCGATCACATCAATATTGATATTTTACAACAAGGTCATAGACATAAAATTATTCCATTCATCCCAAGAGGAGATTAAATATATGATTCATGGTGTGTTGGTAATTAGAGACAACATTCTTTAATCCAAAGTGCATGACTTGATAGAAAAATATCCCATGGGGTTCTCTAAAGGTTTTGGATTCCTCATCTTTAGGGGCCATACTTACTTGATTGTACCCTGAATACTCATCTCTAATAGAAAGGTATTAGAATATTTTAGTTTCATCAATCAAGAGTTATGTGATCAATAATATAAAATCATCCTTAGAGAAATGTGAATTAAGGTATTTAAAATCAATCCATACCCTAGTATTCCCATTTTTTTCTTTATAGGGATGATGTCAGTGAGCAATATTGGGTACTAGAATTCCTAGAAAAAGTTGGATTTGATAAATTTTTAAACTTTTTATTCTACATTAGTGTCATGTGAGGGGTTAATCCTCTTGTTTTCTTACTTGAAACCTTGATGTTTATTGGGTAAGCCTAGATGGCATGTTTCCATATTGGGGTTTACCCTGATCATATCGGTATAATTCCAAGAGAACATGTATCAATGATATTTTATAAATATGTTGTATATATATTTCTCCCCAATAGGTATTGAATCAATAATATATGTAGTCCATGGGTCTTCATCTTTTCCTAAATTCACTTACTTGAGCTTGTCGATGATGGTGGAGATTCCTTCCTCAAACTCAGCAGGGGAGTTCATGAGTTCATCATCATCTTCTTCCATCTCTGGGTCCATGGATGCACTTTTAGGCATAGTACAGAATTTGAGGGAATTTCTCTCACTACTAGGATGATACATGATATGAGATGAGACATTTCCATCCCCTACTATCAGATTCATTTTAAAGTTATTGTAGAGTTGATTATTTTATTTCATACTTTCTTTAGGAACATGAGGATCTTGTACATATGGGAATAAGTCTAATACCTTAATTAGGCTCACATAATCTCCCTTTATCACACTCCAGGGATTCTTAGGGGTGGTCCCCAAGCCATTTGGGGATGAAATATGTATATCATCATCCACCATTGGTTCTTTTCCCTCCATTTTGTAGAAACATTCCTCAACATATATGGCTTCACAAGACTTAAAGGGAGTGTTGTCACAGTGTAGCATTCTAACCATCCTATCGATTGTGTATTTTTGACACTGATGAATTGTTTAATATACTTCCATATCGCTAAGTAGCAAAGGCCTTCCAATAATGAAATTATATGATGTGTCTTATTGGATTACCTTGATCTCAACCGTATATGTGAGATCCACAATCTTTTCCTTGAGCTTGATCTCCTAAAAAGGTATTTTATCAATCTTATCGTACCTTTGATTGTTTATCTTTGTAGGAGATAAATCCCCCTTGTTATATCCCAAATGTTGAAGGGTCCAAAATCGGATGAGGTTTATCCTAGAACCATTTTCAATAAGATCCCTTTAGATGTCAACATCATCATGTTTTTCAAAAATGTATAACTTTCTGATATATCCTTGGATGACCTCTTCACGATTCTAATATATTATTGGGAAGGAGACATGAAATTATAAGGGCTAATCTCTACTTGATATACCTCAGATATAACAACTTCTATCTCAAACTCCTATAGTATATAAAGGGGATAAATAATTGACACTCTTTTTTATTTTTAAAGGTGGATAGAATCTAGGATCGAGAGTTTGAATGTGACTACTACGAACTATTTTACAATGTCATACTTCTAATCCAGAGGTTGTTACTTATGAAGGTGAGGTTTCTCCTTATTATTCAATTCTAGAGATGATGTATTTGAGGTAAATGTTCATAATGATCATTCAGATGTCAAAGGATAATCTTATACCAATGGTGAAGGTCACACCAACCTTCCCCTTTGTTTGAGTTTATCTAACAATCACACCCCTACCAGATGGTCACATAATATTAATGGGCTTAGAGGAACACTGGAGGTATCTAAGACACATCCATGTTTCCATAGGGATTTGAAGTTATTTTTTATGGATCTTGTCTTCATATATGTCCTCATCATGGATTTGGACAAGATATTGGGTCATACCATTACTACGTTGTCCCATATACCCTCATCTCTTACATTTATGGCCTCTATAACCCCATTCGGGTGTGGGGAACTCATACTCAGAGGCATATTAATTAACCAAGAAGGGATATTACAAGTGTATTATGTTAACATAAACAAATATGATCTATTCATCTAATAGGGGTCCCATTTGGTGGGTAAATGACTTTACTTCATGAATTGATGGGAATAAGTCTACAAGAGTTAGATATTTTGTAGGAGAATAATATGAATCTTCATCTTCTATATCTTATTGTGTTTTATGGTTACATCCACCACTAGGAGGAATATTCGATTTCACCTCCCTAGGTTATGGTATTGTTATGAGTTTGCAAAGTTCTACTCTCAAGGTGGCATGAACATGATCAACTATATTTCGAGTCATTCAATTATTGAAGATCTATTCATACCTGACCGAAACATCTTGGAAATCAACCTCTTCTTCTAGTTGGGAGATTTTTAAAAATTCCACTTATTCCATAGAATCATCTAGCATAACCTATCCAGAATCAACCATGATTTACAGAATGTATTTTAAGATAAAACAATCTCAGATGGTGTGACCTAGCCTCCTATGGAAAGGAAAGGATTTGGGATGATCAATGAGTTTAAACTCATTGGGTTTATTAGGATGTTGTAGCATGAGTATGTTATTTTATAGGGATGAAAGGAAATAATTCGGTATATTCTCATTTTGGAAGGACTATGATTTATTTATTCATTCCTCAAATCCTAGGAGACACCGATATCATTTTTCTTCTGACTGAGAGTGATTATTTTGTTGCTACCACTCGACAGAAGGTACTAAATGATTTAGGTACTGCCTAGGTACTTGAATGATAACTACTACTAGATTTAGGGTAACATCATTAGTTTCTTCCAAACTGACCCTTTTCCCCTATTTTGAAATCATGGTATGATATTTAGGTTAGGTTCATTGAAAATAATCTTCCAAATGTTGTGCCATTTCTTAAAACATAGAAAATTTTCTTTGATAATTCATTGGGATCAGAGGTGCCTATAACTCAACACTAATATTTTCATCATAGACTTACAAAAATATACCTTGTGAGAGAGGGATGATGGTTGAATTGGTTAATCCTTTACATTTGGATAATAAGTCAGAAACCCTCTCATTTTCACACTTCATAGAGTTTTTTTGGTCAACAATTGACATTTTATTTAGTGTAATTCTGAACAAATAAGTGAATTGATGAAGAAGGTCGTATCATAACATAATGGATCCTACTAAAAGGATGATGAACTAAACAAAGGATGACCCTATCAGATTATTTAAAAAGAATATCATCTTGGTCACCTCCTGTTGATCTCAATAATCCATCATCAAATCGCATCGGGACACTAAATGTGTGAGATTTGGTTCTAGATCTATTGCATCACTAAAGGTGGAGAATATAGGATTGATAAAATTTAGTGGGAGAAAAAGTATCATCCACCCATTTAGGATTTATCTTTTTCTTGGGTTTCATGGTCATGCACTGCCTTTCAATGGATTCCATTTGAGCAACCAGGGATTCAATGTAATTAAGAAGTTTAGGAGAAGGTGTGGCCTAATTATGTGGCCCTATTTTCATATCCTTCTAATTCACAATATGTGCTAAAACTGAATGGTCACTCTGGTAGGGGAGAGGCTCTCACTATAATAGATGGAAGTGGTGATCATATTTGACTTCCTCATCGATATTGATTGACAACTTAGATCTAGAGTTGGCCTGTCACTCAGATGCCACTCTTTAAGGTGGATCAACTCTTTCATGATGTGTGGGGGGACGATTTTTTAAGTTTGAAGACAATACATAGTGGTAATGTTTCCCCTATGTAGTTCCTCTTACAGTTGTATGAGATTTTTTATCTCATTCTCTTACTTTTCTAAGTACCCCTCCATGGAAGGAATTTCATCACTTATGGGTGAAGAGTGGGATATCAAAACTTATTTCCCTTTATAAATGGTAGTTTTCTACCATCGAGGAGGAAAATAAATATTAATAGGTTCTAGGTATTGGATTCTTATATAGTTTTTAATACATGAAACTCCAACTGGTGCATCTAGATTACCCACTCCTTGAGGTATGTTTTCCATCCTAGGTCCCTCTGCATTTATATATTGATAAAAAATTATCTGTCGTGTTGATGGTGATGAAATTCTCAGAGTTGTATTGGGAAATGGTAGTTGTACCTATATTATAAATGCAATTGGGTGATTTTGTATGTCTTTCATCGTGGTTGTTTTTACGACCCTAGACGTATTGAATCTTTTTTGGATTATGAACCCTATGGAGTTTGATTTCCATCACCGTAAGTTCCTCTCATCTTGGTCTTTGAGTAGTAACCCTAAGGTATTTTTTGGTCATGTTTTCCAAATGATCCCCTAACATGGAGAAAACTAATTCCTTCCAAGATGTTGATAATGATAAAAATCCCCCCATTTTTGTGGGCTGGGGACTATTCGGGGCCACCATTTGTACTTTTTATCCAAATATTGAGGACTAGATTATTATAGTTGGGGATTTAACAACCCATGGGATAATAATTGAGATATAAATGACCCCATACCTATGTGATAGGGTTATTTTGTATCTTCCACTGATATGTCCTAGATCCTCTCATATATTGATGACCTAAGGGGTTGCAGTAGTGGTAAATATTCCCCTAGCCTGGTGGGTTGGGTATTCTCCTAGACGACTACTATGGTAGATTATATTACAACCTGTTTTATTTGGTGTAATTATGCTCATGTATGAGATGGGGGTAATGGAAGACCATGATGGGAGTCATTTTCTATGGGATTTTGTTTTTTGTGTTGGCCAAAACTTTGGTGTCCAAGCATGAAATTAATTCCCATTGTTTTAAGAGGCCCAGTTTTAAAAATAGTTGGTAGTCTTCTCTCTATTTTAATGACATATTTACATCTTTCAAGTAGGAGAATTACATTTTTGTGACCAACTGGATTGAATGTTACCCAGTCTTCTGATCTCACTATAGTGTATGATATTACATGATGCCATATAGAGGGGGTCCTACTATTCTGAGGACATAATGAAGTGAAATTAGCCATATTTTCCCCATCCTCATACAAATACATCTGATGGAGCTTCGTGAATAACTATACAGAGAGTTTTCATGATACAAATACAAACACTTCATATGCATTTTTCATGATCTTCCATCACTAGGTTCTGAGATACGGAGAATGTGGCCATGTGAAACTAAAAAAAGAGTGTATTTATGTCCGGATGGTGTCCCTCATAACCTGGATAAGGGAGGTGTCTAAACGTTTACCACTGATGAGTTTCCCACTTATTTTATCATAGTTAAGGCATGAAAAACATCTCTAGATCATATGGGATCTCATTGTTTGAAGTGGTGATAGGATAAAAAATGGAGGGAAAGCATTTTTTAGATAAATATCTCTATATGTCCATGTTAGCTTCCTCTTAATCAGACTTATAAACCTCCCCCTGGTTAGATCTCAGTGGTAAGTTCTCTAGGTCGGGTACTAACCATAGTAAATTATTGCTGGTGGATGATAGGGAACTATATATTATTGAACCTAATGTTTCTAAAACCTCTCTATATTAATGAGTTAGAGTTTTTAGTACCTCTCTATATAGAGTTTTATCATCAAGGAGAGTATTTCATTTTCTAAGGGATATATCACTATGGGGAGGTTAACCATGCTAGATGTCATGAGTAGAGTCCTTGGGATCCATCTCCACACTTCCATAAGGAGGACCATAATGGTAATGATTTGATTCTTCTATGGTTAAAGAGTATATAGAAATTTTAGGTGTTTTAGATTTTCATCTAATATCCTCAAGGACAATTTCATTGAGTAGAATCGGTATATGAGACTCATTATGTGTTGTGAATGTAATATACCGACCTACCATTTGGGGTTTTTAGGGGTATCTGCATGCTATATGAAGGATTCCAAAATATGTTGATAACCATATGGTGCTATGAGAATATGATCCAACTACTATGAAGCTTCTAGAGTTTGTTGGTGAATTCTGTATTGTTAAAAGGAATATGTGCCTACAAATGTGTGGTTTTCCGAATGTGATCGTAAAACCTAGATGAAGTGGGAATATGATCCTGATTCAAATATGCATACCTTATTAGAATATAGTAAAAATCCTCTAAAATTGGAGAAGGGATATGAACCTCCTAATATATAGCCTCTAAAGGATGATGGTGTAGTTATTTTTTAGTGAAAGTAGGGATATGATCCTGGCCTCTGTGATCTACTTGAATATTCCAAGTATCTTCACCGATAAGAATATGTGCTTTCCCAAAGGAATATTCCACTCTCACTTAGTGAGAACCAATTGGAGAGGGGATATGAGCATGATCATATTCCATTAGAGAATGCCACTAGTCATTTTCAAGAGGAATATGAGCCTGTATCGAGGTATATGCCACTCTCACTTGATGGTCCCTTATTGGAATTAGAATATGAGATAGTCCCAATACCTTTAAAATATGACACAAGTATTTTTAAATAATAATTTACACTTATCTTGAAGAATATACCACTCCCACTTCATGTACCATGTTTGGAATGGGAATATCATCCCAGTTCGGTGCCTATTCCTTTAAGGAATATGTCGATAATCCCCCTAGATGAGAGAAATAATATAAGCTGGATCTAGAGTAATTTATTTTTCATATTTATTATAGAGATGATCTTCTCTAACTATTAGGATTTTGATATATAAATTTCTCTATATCTGTCCCAGTGCCAGAATATTCCGTAGGAGTTCTTAAACTATTTGTAGAATGTAGGGACACTTTAGTAAACTATGTGTAGGAATATAGGCCTCTACATCTTCAGTCTAAAATATGTACTAGATGATATCTTCAATTGAAGTGGAAATATAATCCCACTCCTTTCCTCCTTGTTCTTTTAGATATACCAATGGGATTCATGTGTGGGGTAGGGATATGTGCCTCACCCATTATTGTTGTAGAAATATGCCATTAGACTTGATCCAAGGGGGAAGAGATATGATCCTTATCATTGGTTACCATTAGAATATGCCAATGTGATTTTTTAGAAGAATCAGATATATGATACCAATCCTAAATATCCATAGTCTTATATATATGGAATTAATTCCATGGTACCCATGTGTGATTAACCAAGGTGGAATTATATCGGGTGTTTCCCTCAACAGGAAAATGAGGGGAACTAGTGTTATTACTCCCATGATGGTGGTCAATAGGATCCCTCCTTGGTTGCTCCTAAACCATAATATATCTATAATCAACTCCTTGATCCACAATCCTCATATATTTAAGGTTATGATTATCATGCTATGGGGATTAGTTTCTGAAGTGATTGGAAGTGGCAATGTGAACCGTTGGTTTCACTATAGCTTTATTTAGACAATGCAGACCCATCAATTTCAGTATCTAAAGACCCTTACATACAACCTCAATGGTCGAGATTATACTATGTTTATGTTATTCCTTAACCATTGAATTCATCAAACAAAGAAGAAGGTTTTGGGTGGGTGAAGTCATTATATAACCCTCACAGGTTTCAACCATAGTTGATGTTTCAGAACGGTCTCTGGATGAAGAAATGATCTCAGGTCGGTGTATTATTTATGAGATTAGTATTTGTAGTACCAATGACAACAAGGAACTTGGTCATTGATCATTTCATTGTCACAATCATGATACATGCTCAATCAGACATGAAAGGGTAACAAGGTTTTCATTTCTTATTCATGGTTCATCAGTTTTTCTCATGTGGACTTGTCAGAGTGATAATGGAGTTATTTCATGGGAAACCAATTATGTCGGATCTCACGTTGGGCATACCATTTTCATTTTTGAGTAGGAACAAGAACAAATTTCCCAAACACATGTTCAATATATCACTTTTTTAGTCGATAGTTTCTTGTCGGGTTCACCATTTTAATGTCACTTGGAGAATGTGTGGTGTCCCGGGTTTAGGAGACAAGGTGGATGATGCCTATAATGATTCATTTATTCTGTCATTATAAGCCTTTATACTAGGTTTACCATCTTTGTTACCTTTTTTAGGGTTTATTGAGGGGGTTCAGGTATGGTTTCAAAATCTTTCACTCATGGTGTGCAAGTTTCATTTCTTAGAAACTGCTAATAGATCACACATCTATAACAAAGTACATACATGCATTCCGAAGGCTGGAATTAAATTGAGGTTTCAAACCCAATAGAACTTAGAAACTTAAATTAGTTGATAGAATGGGAGTTCAGGATTTTCATACCCTTTTGGTGATAATTATTTCCTACTCTAGGACTATCTTATAGATTTAATATATGATTGATAATCTCTTCATAATCCCAATAAGGGACTAGTTTACCTAACAAATTGATCAAGTGTTGAGTCCTTCCATGTTAAGAGGGGGATTATATTAGTGAGACCATCAATATTTGTCTTTGGTTCTTCATTAATTCCCCATTATTTATTAGCAATGGGTATCTGATTATATTTTGAATCCATATAACCAATAGTTGAGATATTGTAGGGGGCTGGATGATGGCGAAACCCTGGCGATTCTCTTGAGCGAGCAGTGGCGATGACGCCTGTGCCGGCCTTCCCCCCTTTGGGGGGGGGAGAGAGATTCGTTGACCAATGAGAGACCAGGTGTTTTTCTATCCCTTCTCAAATACAGACTTACTTACTCCATTCCTTAAAGTCTCTTTGAGTCCCAAATCTTCCAATATGATCGAATGGTGCCATAATCTTCAAATTTCAACTTCCGAGTTTTCAGAATCTTTAGCGCTTCTGAATATTACTTTGATTGCGCGATTTAGAAACAGATGAACATATTTTTATTCATTTTATAGGTTTTTCTTTGGTTCATGGGATCTTCAAGAAAGGGTGATTTCCGACTTTCTTGATAGGAATCACATGATGATTCAGTTGAATCTGAAGCAGATCTCATTACTGCTTGGTCGAGGGCTCCTCACAACTTCAACGGATGTCATTTCCTTCTCTTACGCTGGTCCTTTGACTTTCACATGAAGCATGATTTTAGGTCAGCAGTGGTCTAGGTAAGCTTTCCTAATCTCCCGCTTCCCTTACAGAATCCTGCTATTATTCGCATGATAGGTAATCTCGTAAGAAGGTATTTGTGTTCTGATAGTCGAACTAATACTGTGTGCCACCCAGTTAACCCCAGGATTTTTGTGGAATTGGATGCCTCTCAGAAGCCTTTTGATTTTGTGTGGATTATGATTGGGGAAGAGTAAAGGTATAAATAATAGGTGTTTTACGAGAACTGGATGGATTTATATTCTTCTTGTCACCGTTTGGGTTATGGAGTGGAGTATTGAAGTCTCGTTTGCATGTTCCCAGACGAAGGGATGGAGATTCTAGGGGAAGGTTATCAGTGTTTGGTGTGAGGGAGGGGCATGATCAGAAGGAGCCTGGACCTGATGGTAGAGGTGAGGGTTCCCACCTTTCAGGTTTGGCCCGTCAACTGGTTGATGATATCAAGGCATCAGTTTAGGAGGTTCTTGCTCTTGCTCCTGAGGAGAGGGAAACAGAAGGAGAAGGTAAGGAGGTTCAGACTTCAGTGGTGGCTGGACAGTCAGTTGAGGTCAGTATGGTGTTGGATAAGGACAACCAAGGTGCTAATGATTATGATGATAAGGTGATTTCTGGAGTGGGGGATGATTTGGTTCAGGCAGTGGGGGATGCGGGTAACCGCCCCTTTTTTAAGGTTTCCTGTACAGGGGAGGCTAGAGGCTTGGATCCAGCGACCAGACCTTTTGTATCCTTATCCAACAGGTTTGAATGCCTTGGTAATGATAGTTTTGAACCTTTTTAAGTGTCGTTTTAGGAGATGGGGATGATGGTGTGTGTGAACCCAGAGAGGAGATGTTTTTTGGGAATATGGGACAAGAGGAGGTCACCAAGGATGTGGATAATTCTATCGAGGGGGTTAGGCCTTCTTGCCCAACTGAAAGTAATACTTCAGCCAAAGGAAGGAGGGGTAAGAGCCTGTGTAATGATAATAAAGGAAAGGAGGCCTTGTCCATGGCTGCAGAAGAAGGTCCAACTGAAGATGTGTGTCTCTCTTTATTGGAGATCAGCATTCCAGATCAGAGGCTGGGTAATAACATAGAATTCTTAGTTACTGTTTGGAGGGAACAACTTGGTAAAGGGAGAATTAGTGGGGAGGAAAAGACATTGTGAGTGACCCTTCCGGCCTTTCATTCAGTGATATTGTTAAGAGTGGGAATCAGAGGATGGTTATAGGTGAAGGGCCTTTGTCTACACCATCAATAAGAAAAATGAGGAAAGATTACTCTTGCCTTCCACCACTGATGCGGACTTGATCCGTCTCTAAGCGGAGTGGAGAGGTGGTTCTTGCTTTGAAAAAGGGTAGAATGGTCAAAGATACTTCATCTGAGCTGCCTACTCTGGAGCAGTGTAGAAGTTGGGTTCAAAGTTAAATTTTTTGGAGGCATCCAGACTAGGAATCATCTATGGGAGAAGAAGATTCCTGTATGGGTTTTGGAGATGATTATGGATATTATGATGTGTAATTTTGTGATGTTATGTGTTGTTTAAGGTTCTTATTTCTTGTTTGCAGTTGTGGTTGTATGTTGGGGTACCAGTCCCCTTTAAACAAACCCTTAAAAATGAAAATAATGATTTGCTACATATAACCAAGAACTCTGGAGTTTCCTACCATCCAGGGAGGCGATTAATATTTTTAGGATGGGATTGAATCTTAATGATGAATCATATGTATCATTTTTGTAATAGGAATCCAAACCCACATAGTTCCTTTTAGCCCTACAGTTTAATATCTAGAAGAAAGGATATATATGAGAGAACATAGGTGTTAGGTATTGAGCTTAACCCTTAAGAAGGAATCCTACATATCTTGTATGTTTAGGAATCAGAGTCTTCATAGTTACATCATTCCCTTGGATCTTTCCCCAAGGTTTATTCCCCTGTATGGGTGTAGTAATATCCTTTCACTAATTAGTGATTACAAAATGAGATTTCCTTGGCTGGGGAATAAATAAAATGTCAATTATATGATCATTTTAAATGCCTAAGCCCAGGTGATCCATGCATGGTGTGAGAATCAAGGGATAATAAGTAATCAAATTCATTGAATATGGATTTGAGACATTTGCTCTGGGGAACCCCTAATGGTGTGTTTGATATGGAGCTCAAGCCTTAAGAAGAAATCATACATATCCCTTTTGGATGAGAATCAGTGTTCTCATAGTTAAATCATCTTCTTAATCCATTGATGGATGAGTAAGGGAGATGAACCCATTAGAGAGTTTGGATCCCATGGAATTGAGTAAACAAGACACGTATGGTCTTACACCGATGTGGTTTCTTATTAGAGATTGGACCCTAAGAAGGTGTCCTATGTATCGTTTTTGGATAAAAATAAGAGTTTTTGTAGTTCAATTATGAGGTTAGTACCAAATATCTCCGTCATACAAGGTTATCAAGTCTCGGGACATCTTCCTAACACATCCTGATTGTGTGCCTGACATATTAGAGGTGTCTGTATAACCTGTCTGAGGGTGTATGGACTTTTCTTGGTTTCTTAGATGATATGTCAAAATACAATCTCATGATCCAGTTAACTTGTCTGGAGGATGTTGCATGACCTATAAGGCATGTCCAGAGGACTTTTGAAGATCGTGATGACATGTCATGATGCTTCTTCCTGACTTGGGTGCATGTCAAGAGAACTTTTAAAGACTTGGGTGACATTCCCAGATGTTGGCGCATGACATGGATGTCATGTTCAAAGACATTGTTTGACGTCTATGGAGTGTCTGTATAACATCACTTGAACTAGATGGAATTTATGGGGGGTGTATCATGACATCGATGACATGTCATGTGGATATCACATTAAATGGATGACATGTCTGGAGGACAACACATAGAAAATCTAGAAGACATTGCATAACAATATTTACATGTCTGTAGAAAACCACATGTCCAAGATGGCATGTCTAGAGGACTTCACAAGACCTGAATGAAATGTCCTAATGTTTCTGTATAACTTATGTGACATGTCTAGAGTACTTTTCAAGACTTGTTTGACATGTATAGAGGGTGTTGTAAGACCTGGGAGACATGGTGAGAGGACTTATCAAGAATTGGGTGACATGAATGGATGACCTCATAAGACTCAGTTGACATGTGTTAGTGTTGTATCATGATTTGGGTAGGTCATGTGAAGTGCCTAAAGATTAAGGTATCTATATTTACATAAATATTTCTCCATTTTTTATTCTTTTATGTTATTATTTCATATGTGTCTATAGGATTGAATAGAATTAGATTATTTAGGTTTCACATGACCCAATCGACATGGGAAAACTTCTTCACTTGATCTAAATGGCCTATCCAATGTACTTCAGGTGATTTATAGGGTTATCAAAAAAGGAAATATTCATGCTACATGATCCCTTATTATCTGGATTTTATTTTTTATAATATCCTAGAGATCATGTGATTTTTTCTCCAAGAATTCTTTTCATATACTAAATGCAATAATTTCTATTGTGTGTTTGTTTTTTGGGTTAAGGGGGAGAGATTTATAGGACTATCTACCCTGATTTTGTGACTACTTATGCATCAAATATCTCACAAATATGATCTGGAGATATAGGATTGATTTCTGCATGATCATTCTGTGGATTTTTCATGGTGTCACATGATAAGAAGCGACTGAAAGAATGTTCCACCATCACTATGTTTATTGAAAACTGTTTGATCAAAGGGATTTCACATAATCATGTTCACGCATCAAATAGTCTCTATACCATAAATCCAACAAATTTTATAACCTTCATGAGATTAGGACTCTCACAGATTGCCTCTCACATGATCAAATAAGACTTGTATGAGGTCCTTCGCGATATAAATACGGCATGTCAGAGGATGTTTGTGAGATCCAGATGACATGTCATGGGCCTCTCATGAGATAAAATTGTCTTATTCGGGTTTATTCATAAGAAGTAGATGGATTTTCAAAGGGCCTACACATGAATTATTTGTCTTGTAAAAGGTCCTTTACATTTCCAATTATAATCATATAAATATATCTTCCATTCGTAAGAATATTATATCTTTTCCCTTTTTTATTTCCTCCCTTGTTGTACAAGGTTTGGGGATATTGTGATGTCATGACAGTGTTATCAGGGACAATCACTCTAATTTTTCACGATGCATTGTAGGATTAATGATGAATCTTGCAATGATGCAGGAGAATTTTCACGGACAATCCCCATTCTTATCTATGGATCCACCAGGGCATCACATGTTCGAATGGATGTGTTCGATGTTATTATCACGAGGAAAGTGACATGAAAAAATGCCATTTCATGATAAGTTGGACATATTTATAGGGGATCTGTGGGGTATTAATAATTATATAATCATGTTGAATGAAGATCAATGTAATTATCATTTACAAGAGGCTTCCTCCTCTCTCTACCATTATTTTATAAGTGGTTTTTGATGTTGTTAAGGAATCTATTGATTGAAAAGACACATGATTGGAGGAATGCATCATTCAACCTTCACATGATCATCATCACATGTTAGGATGAATTTAAAAGATCATGAGGGATTGTCAAAGGGGATTTTTATGATCATAAGTAGACCAAATGCAGTGCATGATCTATTATTATGACCATCCAAAGGTCACACAATCTATATTATTTGACTGCCTTCTCTTTGTTTAGTAAAGAAAATAATACCCATGATTCCATATTTATTCCATTATATATTTTCTAATTCTCATTTTTAAAGCATAAATAGTGACATCCCTATGTCATTTAGAGATCCACTACCATGGATTACCTGTAATGAAATGCTTTTGTGTACATGGTGTGAAGCCATAAAACCTATGAGAGTTACTATATGAAAGAATGATAATTTGAAAATTAGTGACTACAGTAGAATACTATCGAGGAAGTATAATGGGAAGCTAGAAATTAGAGTCCTATGAGAGGCAGATGAGTGGATGGTGAGAATCTAACTGAGATAATATTAGTGTGATCCTGACCAAGTTATGGTGCATGAATCTCCCTCTACTTGAAATTGTTATATTTGATTAAAATGTATAATCCTTGACTGGGGAACATAACTAATCATAAAAAAGAGTATATATTTGTATCCAAACTTTTAAATACTTGTGTTCCTCTACCTTTATATGTTGATTATCCATGTGAGGACATGTGACACAAGAAGGATTGGATGAAGACTGAATAAATCAAGGATGTTGAATTAAAAGGGATATAATTCATAAAATTTTTAAGTGACCATTGATTCACCCATCCCCTCTCAGGGGTCTATTGATACCCTAAGAAATTCAAAATTATATATAAAATAAGATAGTGATAATGAAAAAGAAAATTCATAAGGGAGAGTTGATCTAAAAGTATAAAAGGAATATTTTATTAAAGAGATATATTTTTAGAAATATAAAATGAAGAAGGATAATGGAGTGATTCATGATGCCAAACTCTATATGTAGTTGCAGTAAGAATAGGATTTTTATTTGAGAGAAGATATTTAAAGGATAAAACCTAAAAATTTAGAGGACCCAAAAAGTGGGTGTCGTTCTTCCTACAATGGGTGGTGTCGATGGTCGCTCCGACCACCCTGTCTCTCTATGAAGGGGGAAGAATCCTCCTTCATTTTATCCCTTTACTAACACTGCTTCACTCCCTGATTTTTCCAGCATCCACTTTGGTCCGAAGGTCCCCTTACTTCACCTCGCCCCCACCCCCGCTCCTCATTTCCCTCTGCGAATTCTTTGAGGCATCAGCCCTCTTTATCCTCTCCCTGGTTGCTCATTTCGGTCAGAGACGCCCCCACTGGACAACTTCGACAGATTCGTTAATAATGCCTGGTCTCTGAAGGAGTGAGTCACTATCAGGATACTGGATCCTTGACACTTATTTCTTCATTTTGATAATGAGGATGACCTGACCGATTCATGGTCTAAGGGAAAGAAGGCTTATGAGGGATCCCACTTCTACATATTCAGATGGGGCTACTAATTTCACTGGAATCAGGATCCTCCAACCATGGCGCTTTGGGTAAGTGTCCCGAGCTTACCCATGCCCTTTCAAAATCCTTCTATCCTCTGAATTCTAGGAAATCTCGTTAGACGTTTTATAGCTTTTGATAACCGTTCGCATTATTTGTGCCACCCCATTGCTCCTTGCATCTGTGTGGAAATTGATGTTTCTAAGCCTCTAGGGGATTCTTTTTGGATTGAGTTGGACAAAGAACTCAGAGTTTATCAGGAAGTGGTGTTCGAGGCCTGGTGTAACTAATTATCATCGTGTATTCATTTGGGACACTCACCGAATGATTGTCATTCCAGGAAGAAGGAGTTGGATCATCCTTAATCTGAGGCGAACAAGGCCTTGAGTGTTTCTTCTAATGTTTGTGGCAAGTTCATGGATATGAACGGTGATAGGTCTATTGATGGTAGTGAGAAATATGTTCAAGATCCTAGTAAGTGTGTTGGTACTGTTTTTTTGGGTGAAGCTGTGAAGCAAAAACAAGTTAAGGTATTACCTCCTGAACCAAGTGTAGATGGGATTTTTAGCAAGCTGAGAAGAGACCTGGCAAGTCCTACAGGCATCAAAATGATTGCAGGGGAAGCTCAGCCTCGTATAATGGTAGATGTTAATTTGGATAGTCTCAAGGATAAAGTACCGGCTCCAGTGCATTCAGTTAGAGATGAGGTTTTAAGTTCTAAGGGCAAGGTGTTCCCAAGTTCCGCCACCTATGTTATGGCTGTGTGTGTAGGAAGTATTAACAACCCTGGAAAGGTGTTCCATCCATCTGGAAGTGGTAACTCTATGGATGTTCAGGAGTTGGAGGCACTTTCGCTAGGAGTAACCAGGAAGCTGAGCCCCAAACAAGGACCCAATCCGAGGAATAATCAAGGATGTATCAGTTTAAACAACCGTTTTGAGTGTTTGCGGTCCAATAGAGGGGTTGATTGCAACTCCTCTTGTCCCCTAGAAGTCAATTATGATAGAGAAAGAAAAAACTCAAGAATATAGTGTTATAGTAGAGATCAATAAAGGCATGGAAAATCTAAGGAAGTAGAAGGGTAGTAAAAAAATAGGGATCTGAGGGGATGCATTGTATCCACAAAGAAAAAACAAAAGGGTTTCAAAGACTACTCCCATATTCCTAGTACAATGAAGACACGATTAGCCAGGAAAGGTGGAAAATCAAAAAGAACATGAGGTTTAAATAGTTGAAGGTGAGGAGGTACAGCATGTATAATCTGGTCATCCAGATCATGGCATGAAGGTTTTAAAGGTAGAGGACAGTGAGGACGTTTTGGAAAACCCTTTGGGGGATGCGAATGAGAGGTTAGAGGTTCGGTTCGGGGAGACACCATTGCATTTCGAGGACGTGGAGATGGTGAAGGAGGCTGCATACCCTCCTAGACAGCATCGTGAATAGGAGCTATGGGAACTTATTATCCATTCCGAGGAAGAAATGGTGGAGAAATCGATTCCATTCAACTCCTCAAAAGAGGACGGTGATAAGATGTCTGAGAGATCACTTCATGTGGCCACTACCCAGGTGCAGACGGAGTGGATCAACAAGAAAGATCATATCATGGTAATAAGATTTAATGTAGGTAAGTTAAAAATGGAGGAATTCATACAAACGTGGGACAAGTTTTTATTTTGGTTTGAGGACCTTATCAAAGATGATCTGGATTTCAAGGTAAACTGAATTCTCTGGAAACATTCTAGGAATAATGTGTCTAATAGACTTAAACTTGATTTCAATGGTTCATCTATCTATTTTGATATTTAAAGCTCTTTATTTTGTACTGACTCTGGTTCTCACTTACCTTTAAAAGTTTTTGATAATAAAAAAGTAATCTTCAGGTATAGAGGACCCTAAGAAGGTTTTTTCGTGAAAGATCAAGATAGAATTTAACAGAAAATTTGGCCAACTAATTAACGATATTGAAGAAGATTTTTTGAACTTGTGATGGGAAATAAAAGGCCAAGAAATACTCTTGGATGCCTATAAAAAATTAGGAAATCAAATCAAACTGGTAGTGGTAAAAAAGGTGAATTTAGATATCTATAAATATAGTCAATCTAACATCCCAGTTAAATAAAGAACATGAATTTTTCATATTTATAAATATTTATGAATTAAATATTCATTTTACTTTAAATGGGATACTATGTTTGATGGCATACCTGGCATGCAATAACTATAACGACCCATACTTTACATACATTTTTAATACTTCAAAATTGAAGCACACTTATTACAATATATGACAAACCTAGAAAGGAGCGTATAGGTATAGTGTCTTTAGAAACTGGGAAACATAAACAACTGGTTCATAAATCTTCTACAGTGTCTCCCATTTATTTCATCATATCTAGGGTACCTTTTAGCATATTCTACTTAATATCCATCTTCCTGACCTGGGGAAAAGAAAACATAAAAGGGTGAGCTCAAATGCTCAGCAAGGGCAATTAAAGGAAATAAAAATCATATCATATCTTTTTGAAAATCATAACCTGCAAAAGAGATCATAATATCTTAACATGGAACAAATCATAGAAGTGGAAATGAGATCCCCATAATCATAACATGAAACTTGAAACTTTTTGGCATGCACACATAATCATGGAAAATCATTTCTTGTTAGTCATGACTCATTGCCAAGACTATCTTAGTGGACAAAGTCCCTTTCTGAACCGAGTCACCCTCGTTCCAGTCCTGTTTCACTGAACCGGTATAACCTACCATTCCAGCCATGTCTATCTCATGAGATATAAAATCTTTACCCAATGCATTGGAGGGAGATATAGGTCCCACCCATCTTATAATGAATCCTTTCTTATGTGTGCCACATAATCATAAACCATACATCATAGCGTAACCCATGTAATAAAAATGGGATTCTTAAACAACATGACATCATAAAACAATTCATATAAGATAAAGGAATTCATAAAAATATTTCCATCACAACATAATCAAATCCATGTAATAATAGGGATAAAAACAGAACCCTTTTATTATCTTAGATGGAAAATAATTTTGATAAAATACTTGAACTTCATTCTTGAGGAAAATATCCTTTCTACTTCAAAAACACTTTTCCTTTCTTAACATGTCGTAAAATTATAAACTAAAAGAAGTTGATTAAAAATAAACTTCAAAACTTGTAAAGGAAGCTTCTTGGAAATAATGTTTTAAAAATCCATTCATGTCGCATAAGTTAAAAAAACATTCTTTGTACTTTTGTCGGAAAAGTCAAAAAGTACCTCGTACGAAAAACGACAAAAGATTCCTTTCATATTCTTTACTAAAAACTCACCGAAGGGTAAAAATGGATTTAAACAATTGTAGGTGGATGGAAATAATATTACATATTGATGAAACATGGATGTGGATGATAAAATACACCCCAGTAAATACTTACGAATAAACAATCTCGGATAAAAATGAGATTGTGATATTTCCCTTACCTTAGGTCCGATTTGCTTTGTACGTGTCCGAATCTCCTGTATAATGGTTTAAATAATGTTATTGACTTATTACAGAATCATACATATTGATATTATACCATATATGTTCATATCTTTAGCTTCTTGTTAGTAATATTTCATTGTTACTTGTTACTCGGGTCCTTTTTGCCTTTTGTTCTTATGCGTGTTTTGCCGAATAAATTCTTATTCTTCTTTTAAGGTTATAGATAACTTATATCCAGAATGGTATTTGTAACATATATCATATTTATTCATTCAATTCATTTATACAATTACTATGTAATGATGATCATGTAGAACGAGTCGCATCACATCGTGGAGACGGTATTCCGTACGTACGCACGAGTGATGATATCGTTCCTATGATCGTGGAATTGTATTGGAGTATATATATATTATTTCAGTATTAATATTACTTTATAATAATCATAAATAGTTACTCATTACACCATTATACCCATCCTTGTAAGGTGATGGTGGAAAATAGATTACACCACGGCGTGGAGACGGTATTCCGTACGTACGCACGCGTGGTGATTTCATTTTTCCATAGGATGGATAGAAGGTGAATTAGGTTTGTTTCAAATTTATAATAACATATCAGTATGTAAGTAATACTGATGTTATTACTTTATCATGAAACAACTAAAGAAGAAGAAGTTGAAGAAGAAAGAAATTGAAAAGATCGGTAATCGATATTACCTCTTCTTTGGAACGCTTCTTTGAATCCTCCACTTAGGGAACTAATATTGGTCTTTGAAGAAGACCATGACCTCTAGGATTATTCTAGGGAAGTGGAGAGGAGAAAATGGCAGGTGTTGGCCGAGCTTGAGGGCTCAAATTGGTGTGAGGAGGAGGGGGAGGAGGTGCCCTTTTATAAGGGAGGAGAGGGGCACCTTAGGAATACCTCAAAATATTATTTTATATTAAAGTCAAAATCGGTTTATAATGGTTCCAAAGGGTCTTATTTCGAAGGTAAAGTGGGGAGGGGTCGAAATCCTATCAAAAAATAAGATTTAGACAAGTTTAAGGTATTATTTTAACCTTATCAATTAGATTTAACTCTAAGTTAAATAATTTAACTTTTACCATGTCTTTTTGTTTTCTTTCACTATATGGTTAATAAACTTACTATAACATGCCAAACGAACCCCAAATTGTTTATTATTAATATATATATCCTTATCTAAGTCATTTTGCCGAACCTTAGATTTTTAGGAATAAAATAACAATTAATAATATAATATTTGATTTAAAAACTATTTTGTGTCAATTTTGACACTATTTGATATATGATTTTTTTGAAAGTCATAACAGAATTATATGTTCTAACCAAGTTGATTAAATCAACACTAATATATCATAGTAACCTAGAAAATTAGTGGAATTCATAAAAAGTCTCAAATTACATTTATTGTGGTGTTTATAACATCAATTATGTCAATATTTTATTAATAAGAAAATTATTGCATCATCATTGTGTCATAAATAACTTAATTTATTTAATGTCTAAAAATTACAAATAAAATACCATTATGTAGGAAATCTTTTTAGCATTCTAATGAATATTTATAGTAGAATTTATCTTATGTATAACCCCATATTAAAAATGTTTTAGTTATTAAACATTGATTTTAACTATTTTAACTATTCATTAAATAAAATAATATTAAATGTCATAATCTAATCCAAGTGGACCTAAATGGTCATATTATATTCATAAGGTTGTTTTTGGTCGAATTACACTTATCCAATAGAATTAGGACATGTGTTAGGGTAATAGTAATATCATATATACCCTTAGTTACCCTATTTACTATTAACCGTGGTAAAAAAAAGTAAAAAGTTACTATTCACCAAAAATTATTTTCATCTCATTGAACCATATTTTAGTCCTTGATATTAACCGTGTCTGTCGGATTTTCGAAATTCCATTAACAGAAGCGGTAAAATTAAGTTTTATGCAAAATTCAGTTTTTAACCTACCACTTAGTGGTTTCACTATTCATCAAAAATTGAAAGTTTTCAGAAAAATACCAAAATTTCACCCTAGGCTAATTTCGGTATTCCGAATCCAAAAATGAAGTCCATTTTGAAAAATAAAATTTATAAAATTTTAAAAAGTGGTTTTTACTATTCATAACGGCTAGTTTTATTTTAATAGCATATCGTTGTTTAGTGAAACTCGGTATTGCGTACGACGCAAGCTATCGAGGAAGGTCACAATTTCGTGTAAAGCAAGCCAAGCAAGTGTTGTGTAGAAAAAGATTCCTTTGATGATAACATAAAAGTCTCGGGTGTTACATTCTACCCCCCTTAAAATGAATTTTGCCCTCGAAATTCGTCACTTTGTAACAAACAGATGAGGATACTTCTCCCTCATCATATCCTCAAGCTCCCATGTAGCTTCTTCTAATTGGTGGTTCCTCCATAAAACTTTTACCAAGCGAGTGGTCTTGTTTCGTAGGACATTTTCACTACGATCCAGGATCTCTATCGGTTGTTCTTCATAAGAAAGATCTTGCTCCAGCGGTACAACTTTTGAGCTGAGTACATGTGAAGGATCAGGTATGTACTTTCTCAGGAGAGATACATGGAACACATCGTGAACTTGAGAGAGATTCGGTGGAAGCGCCAATCGGTAAGCTACCTTTCCAACACGATCCAGTATTTCGAAAGGACCGATATATCTAGGGCTCAACTTCCCCTTCTTTCCAAATCTCATAACCCTCTTCCAGGGAGATATTCGTAAGAACACTTTATCGCCCACTTCAAACTCTAGGTATTTTCTTCGGTTGTCGGCATAACTTTTCTGTCGACTCTGAGCTGCTCTTATGTGTTGTTGAATAGATCTGACCTTTTCTGCCATTTCATCAATGAGATCAGGTCCTAATAGCTTTCTCTCCCCAACTTCATCCCAGCAAGTTGGAGTCCTGCATTTCTTTCCATAGAGAGCTTCATAAGGAGCCATCTGAATACTGGAGTGAAAGCTATTATTATAAGGAAATTCCACAAAAGGTAGGTGTTGATCCCAAACTCCTTTGAAATCCATAGAGCAAGCTCTCAACATATCTTCTAGGGTTTGAATTGTTCTCTCAAACTGACCGTCTGTCTGAGGATGATAAGCAGTGCTGAAACTCAACTCTGTATCCAGAGTATGCTGAAGACTTCGCCAGAACTTCGAGGTAAATCTCGGATCCCGATCAGATATAATAGAAAGTGGTACTCCATGAAATCTTACCACTTCCTTTACATATATCCTGGCAAGCTGATCTAGAGAGAAATCCTCTCTAATAGCAATGAAGTGTGCATACTTTGTAAGACGATCAACTATGACCCAAATAGCATTATTGCCTTTGGATGTTTTAGGAAGTCCTGTGACAAAGTACATAGTGATGTTTTCCCATTTTCATTCGGGTATGTGTAATGGTTGTAACATCCCCTTAGACTTTTGTCTCTCAGCTTTAACTTGTTGACAAACCAAGCATCGAGAGACATATTCAGCAACATCTCTTTTCATGCCATCCCACCAGAAGTACTCTTTCAGGTCCCTATACATCTTCGTGCTTCCAGGATGAATAGAGAATGATGAACTATAAGCCTCATCCAGAAGCTCCTTCTTTAATTCGGGGATGGGAGGAACACAAACCCGATTCCTGAACTTTATTATCCCATCACAATCAAGGATGAAATCAGGAACATTTCTCACCTTCTTTTGTAACTCAACATCTTCTTTCTGTGCCTCTTTAATCTTCACATGTATAGATGGTTGAACATTCATTTGTGAAAGATAAGATTTTTACCCTTCCATTATAATTCCAAGATCCATCCTTTGTAAATCCACAAATATTGGATCCTTTGTGATCCTCATCATGGATAAACTAGCATGGTCTTGTCGATTTAATGCATCTTCCACCTTGTTTGCTTTTCCAGGGTGGTAATGGATTGAGCAGTCGTAATCCTTAATCAGCTCCAACCATCGTCTTTGACGCATATTCAACTCCTTTTGTGTGAAAATATACTTTAAACTTTTATGATCAGTATAAATATCACACCTTTCACCATAAAGGTAATGCCTCCAAATTTTTAATGCAAAGATTACCGCAGCCAACTCCAAATCATGAGTTGGGTAATTTTGCTCATGGATTTTCAACTGTCATGAGGCATAAGCTATCACCATATCATTTTGCATAAGAACACACCCCAATCCCTTCTTGGATGCATCACTATAGATCACAAACCTTTCTCCACTACAAGGCAGTGTGAGCACAGGTGCACTGGATAACCTTCTTTTCAACTCCTTGAAATTCTCTTCACATTCCTCTGTCCAAACAAACATAACTCCTTTCCTAGTCAACTTGGTGAGTGGATTAGATAATCGTGAAAAATCCTTTACAAAACGTCGATAATATCCATCCAAACCAAGAAAACTTCGGATCTCAGTTACCGTTGTTGGTCTTGACCATCTTTCGATAACCTCTGTTTTTGCTGGATCCACAGATATCCCCTCTTTTGATATTATGTGACCCAAAAATGCAACTTTTTGAAGCCAAAATTAACACTTGGTAAATTTGGCATAAAGCTTATCCTTTCTCAGTGTCTTCAATATAATTCTCAAGTGATCTTCATGCTCTTCCTTGCTCTTTGAATAGACAAGAATATCGTCTATAAAGACTACCACACATTGATCAAGATAGTCTCTAAAGACTCTATTCATTAGATCCATGAAGATAGCAGGGGCATTAGTAAGACCAAATGGCATCACTATAAATTCATAGTGTCCATACCTTGTACGGAAAGCCGTCTTTGGTATATCCTCCCTTTTGACCCTTAATTGATGATACCCTAAACGAAGATCAATCTTGGAAATGTATTGAGCTCCGCGTAGTTTGTCAAATAAGTCATCAATGCGTGGGAGAGGATATTTGTTCTTGATAGTGATCTTGTTAAGTTCTCGATAATCAATGCAGAGTCTCATTGATCCATCTTTCTTCTTAACAAATAAAACAGGTGCTCTCCAAGGTGACGCACTAGGGCGTATGAATCCCTTATCAATATTCTCTTGGAGTTGCTTCTTCAATTCTTGCAACTCAATTGGGGCCATTCTATAAGGTGTCTTTGAAATAGGCAAAGCACCCGGTACGAGTTCTATTGAAAACTCAACTTCACGATTTGGTGGAAGACCTGGTAATTCCTCCGGAAAGACATCATCAAACTCCCGTACGATGGGAATATTCTTAATCGTGAGTTTCTCACCAACCATTTGAGATAAATAACCTTCATTTAGTGGAATCAAGACCCATAAGATGGAAGGAATTTCCACTGGAAGGTTATATTCATCCTTGCATCGATAGACGATCGTAGATTGCTCTGGAATATGAAATGTGACTTCCCTTCTTTGGCAATTGATATGAGCTCCATGTAGAGAAATCCAATCCATGCCAAGAATCACATCAAATTCCACTAAAGGAAGGATCACAAGATTTGCAGGAAGCACTTTCCCACAAACTTCGATCGGAGAAGAATTATAAACTTTTGATGTGACTATTGTGCCATTAGGTGTTGTCACAGCTAACTCAACATCTAATTGTTGAGGTAATATGGTGATACCCTTAGAAAATTTTTCAGAAATAAAAGAGTGGGTGGATACAGAATCAAATAAAACATTTGCTACTTTAGAGTGGATGGTAAGTGTACCTTTCACCACTTCGTTATCGTACTCCACATCGTTGATAGAAATTGCATGTGACTTTCCTTTGTCTTTAGCCTTAAGATTTTGTTGACGTCGACCATCATCATCAACCCTTGGATTTGGGCATTCATTGGTATAATGACCCATCTCCTTGCACTTGAAGCATTGAAGTGTAGTAGGTTCATTCTGTGTATCCCTTCCTTTGTTTGCATCATTAGATAGCTTCTTCCCATTATCGCGGCATTCAAATGCCCGATGACCTTCCTTTCCACATTTGAAACATTTACTTGTCCCTTTAAGACAAGTCCCTCCATGTTTCTTTCCACACTTTGATCATAAGGGAAAGCTCATATTCTTTTCAGTGTGCTCTTTAGATTTTCCTTTGAATTCCATCTTCCTCTTCTTATCAAACCCATGTGACTGATGGGTTAATCCAATCTCCATCTCGACTTTGAGAGCACATCGAACGATTTCCTCGTAGCTATTGAAGTCCCTTATGGCTAACGCCCTTCGAAGACTTGGTTTTAAGCCACTAAAGAATCGATCGATCTTACTCTCAGGTTGGATAATAATACCAGAAGCGTACCTTGCAAGTCTTGTAAAATTTGCTTCATAGGTACCAACAGATTCATCATCCCTTTGCTTCTGTTCAAGAAACTCTTTCTCCATCTTTTTTCGGAGAATACGAGGGAAGTACTTATTGAAAAATAAGTTCTTGAACTCATCCCATTCCATAGACTCAATTTCATCCCTTTGCCTCGTATTCTTAATAAGATTCCACCATTGATCAGCATCTCCTTCCAAACGATACACTGCTAGGATGACTTTATCATGTTCAGAACATTGAAGAACTGAAAATATCTTTTCAGTAGTACTAATCCATTGTTCAGCAACTAATGGATCAGTAGACCCACTGAAAGAAGGTGGACGCTGCCTCATGAAGGATTCAACAGAATGTTGCTCCTTCTTTTGCTCGTTTGGAAGTCCTGCATGATTCATAGCTTGAGAAAGTTGTGTGAGCATGGCTACAAGATTTTGCATTCCAGCTCCCATATCGTTTGGTTGCTCAGGGGGACAATCATTGCATTGCCCATCGCATTCCGCATTAACACGGTTCCTTCGGGTTCCAGCCATTGACTAAAACCAAGAAGAATAGTGTGAGCGACACTAATTATAATAGGAAAACCACATAATCAAGGATAAAATTTCACACTTAAGGTCTTATCCTAGGGTATTCATGGCCATTTCTAAAACACTAAGATTGTGTTATATGCTTAGACTTATCCTTAGGGTTCTTACAGAGGCTTTCACATCCTAGTTTCCAAAGGTTGACTATACCTTTCCTCTAATACCAACTATAACGACCCATACTTTACATACATTGTTAATAATTCAAAATTGAAGCACACTTATTACAACATATGACAAAACCAGAAAGGACCGTATAGGTATAGTGTCTTTAGAAACTGGGAAACATAAACAACTGGTTCATAAATCTTCTACAGTGTCTCCAATTTATTTCATCATATCTAGGGTCCCTTTTACAATATTCTACTTAATATCCATCTTCCTGACCTGGGGAAAAGAAAACATAAAAGGGTGAGCTCAAATGCTCAGCAAGGGCAATTAAAGGAAATAAAAATCATATCATATCTTTTTAAAAATCATAACCTGCAAAAGAGATCATAATATCTTAACATGGAACAAATCATAGAAGTGGAAATGAGATCCCCATAATCATAACATGAAACTTGAAACTTTGTGGCATGCACACATAATCATGGAAAATCATTTCTTGTTAGTCATGACTCATTGCCAAGACTATCTTAGTGGACAAAGTCCCTTTCTGAACCGAGTCACCCTCGTTCAATTCCTGTTTCACTGAACCTGTATAACCTACCGTTCCAGCCATGTCTATCTCATGAGATATAAAATCTTTACCCAATGCATTGGAGGGAGATATAGGTCCCACCCATCTTATAATGAATCCTTTCTTATGTGTGCCACATAATCATAAACCATACATCATAGCGTAACCCATGTAATAAAAATGGGATTCTTAAACAACATGACATCATAAAACAATTCATATAAGATAAAGGAATTCATAAAAATATTTCCATCACAACATAATCAAATCCATGTAATAATAGGGATAAAAACAGAACCCTTTTATTATCTTAGATGGAAAATAATTTTGATAAAATACTTGAACTTCATTCTTGAGGAAAATATCCTTTCTACTTCAAAAACACTTTTCCTTTCTTAACATGTCGTAAAATTATAAACTAAAAGAAGTTGATTAAAAATAAACTTGAAAACTTGTAAAGAAAGCTTCTTGGAAATAATGTTTTAAAAATCCATTCATGTTGTATAAGTTAAAAAAACATTCTTCGTACTTTTGTCGGAAAAGTCAAAAAGTACCTCGTACGAAAAACGACAAAAGATTCCTTTCATATTCTTTACTAAAAACTCACCTAAGGGTAAAAATGGATTTAAACAATTGTAGGTGGATGGAAATAATATTACATATTGATGAAACGTGGATGTGGATGATAAAATACACCCCAGTAAATACTTACGAATAAACAATCTCGGATAAAAATGAGATTGTGATATTTCCCTTACCTTAGGTCCGATTTGCTTTGTACGTGTCCGAAGCTCCTGTATAATGGTTTAAATAATTTTATTGACTAATTACAAAATCATACATATTTATATGATATCATATATGTTCATATTCTTAGCTTCTTTTTAGTAATATTTCATTGTTACTTGTTACTCGGGTCTTTATTGCCTTTTGTTCTTATGCGTGTTTTGCCGAATAAATTCTTATTCTTCTTTTAAGGTTATAGATACCTTATTTCCAGAATGGTATTAGTGTAACATATATCTTATTTATTCATTCAATTAATTTATATAATTACTATGTAATGATGATCATGTAGAACGAGTCGCATCACATCGTGGAGATGGTATTCCGTACGTACGCACCAGTGATGATATCGTTCCTATGATCGTGGAATTGTATTGGAGTATATATATATTATTTCAGTATCAATATTACTTTATAATAATCATAAATAGTTACTCATTACACCATTATACCCATCCTTGTAAGGTGATGGTGGAAAATAGATTACACCACGGCGTGGAGACGGTATTCCGTACGTACGCACACGTGGTGATTTTGTTTTTCCATAGGATGGATAGAAGGTGAATTAGGGTTGTTTCATATTTATAATATCATATCAGTATGTAAGTAATACTGATGTTATTACTTTATCATGAAACAACTAAAGAAGAAGAAGTTGAAGAAGAAAGAAATTGAAAAGATCGGTAATCGATATTACCTCTTCTTTGGAACGCTTCTTTGAATCCTCCACTTAGGGAACTAATATTGGTCTTTGAAGAAGACCAGGACCTCTAGGATTATTCTAGGGAAGTGGATAGGAGAAAATGGCAGGGGTTGGCCGAGCTTGAGTGCTCAAATTGGTGTGAGGAGGAGGGGGAGGAGGTGCCCTTTTATAAGGGAGGAGAGGGGCACCTTAGGAATACCTCAAAATATTATTTTATATTAAAGTCAAAATCGGTTTATAATGGTTCCAAAGGGTATTATTTCGAAGGTAAAGTGGGGATGGGTCGAAATCCTATCAACCAATAAGATTTAGACATGTTTAAGGTATTATTTTAACCTTATCAATTAGATTTAACTCTAAGTTAAATAATTTAACTTTTACCGTGTCTTTTTGTTTTCTTTCACTATATGGTTAATACACTTACTATAACATGCCAAAAGACCCCCAAATTGTTTATTATTAATATATATATCCTTATCTAAGTCATTTGGCCAAACCTTAGATTTTTAAGAATAGAATAACAATTAATAATATAATATTTGATTTAAAAACTATTTTGTGTCAATTTTGACACTATTTGATATATGATTTTTGTGAAAGTCATAACAGAATTATATGTTCTAACCAAGTTGATTAAATCAACACTAAGATATCATAGTAACCTAGAAAATTAGTGGAATTCATAAAAAGTCTCAAATTACATTTATTTTGGTGTTTATAATATCAATTATGTCAATATTTCATTAATAAGATAATTACTGCATCATCATTGTGTCATAAATAACATAAATTATTTAATGTCTAAAAATTACAAATAAAATACCATTATGTAGGAAATATTTTTAGATTTCTAATGAATATTTATAGTCGAATTTATCTTATGTATAGACCCATATTAAAAATGTTTTAGTTATTAAACTTTGATTTTAACTATTTTAACTATTCATTAAATAAAATAATATTAAATGTCATAATCTAATCCAAGTTGATCTAAATGGTCATATTATATTCATAAGGTTTTTTTTGGTCGAATTACACTTATCCAATAGAATTAGGACATGTGTTAGGGTAATAGTAATATCATATTTACCCTTAGTTACCCTATTTACTATTAACCGTGGTAAAAAAAAGTAAAAAGTTACTATTAACCAAAAATTATTTTCATCTCATTGAACCACATTTTAGTCCTTGATGTTAACCGTGTCTGTAGGATTTTCAAAATTCCATTCACAGAAGCGGTAAAATTAAGTTTTATGCAAAATTCAGTTTTTAACCTACCACTTAGTGGTTTCACTATTCATCAAAAATTGAAAGTTTTCAGAAAAATACCAAAATTTCACCCTAGGCTAATTTCGGTATTCCGAATCCAAAAATGAAGTCCATTTTGAAAAATAAAATTTATAAAATTTTAAAAAGTGGTCATTACTATTCATAACGGCTAGTTTTATTTTAATAGCATATCGTTGTTTAGTGAAACTCGGTATTGTGTACGACGCAAGCTATCGAGGAAGGTCACGATTTCGTGTAAAGCAAGCCAAGAAAGTGTTGTGTAGAAAAATATTCCTTTGATGATAACATAAAAGTCTCGGGTGTTACAATAACGAGTTTCTAAGAAATCTTATGTTGCACACAAGGCTGAGTCATATTGAGAAAAATAATAATAATATAGTATTATTATTTGAAATAGTAGTTAATGCCTAGACATTGTATTGGATAGATTGAAAAAAACTAACTATATTATAATTAATCTTGTTTTTTAAATGATTTTACTTTTATAAAATTAAATTTATAGTCTTAAAATGATAATGAATCCAATTTAAAGCATAAATACTCCAGTATTTTTAATAGGTAGTTTTACCACCTGTTGAAGGAGAATCCTTTTTAAATTTTGTTTTTGTCAGTTTTATATGTTCTATTTGATAAAATAAAATTCTTCTATAGAATTGGTACATAGAAATTTACTTTGGTTTAAATTGTGGTATTTTTCTAATAATGTATATTTTTAAATGAATAGTGAAAAATATAGCATTTTAAGTCAAAATTGTCTTTTCATCTAATTTATTTATATAGTTATATTTTCCTTTTAATTGGTTTTAAAGTAAAATTGGATTATATTTTTATCATTTAATCCAATTTTGGTCATTTTATGTGATTTAAATTTGGAATTGGACATAAAAACCTTTCAATCTTTTGGTAGTTTTTACTTCTTAAAAGCACGCTTTTTGGTTTTAACAACAGGAATGAATTTTAAATTAATTTCTATCATTAATATGTTTTGAATTTGGAAAAATAGATTCCATATTTTTAATAAGGAGGTAAAAATCTTGTAAATATTTAACTTTTATTTTTAGACATTATGAATGGTAACTTCTAGTAATTATTATTTTTTCAATGGTTAAAGGATAAATCTGGTAAATAAGGGTAAAAATAATATTATAAGAATATTAAACTACCATAAAAAGTTTCAAAAAACTATTTGATGAAATATTTCCCACCATTGACATAGTTTTTCGATTATAGGACCCCATTAAGCCACTTTTATGTAAAAATGACATTTTATAAGAATAAATTTAAAAGAAACAAAAATGTAACATAAACATGTATTTTTTAATAAAACAATTTTTATACGGGGTTATATAAGTTCTATTTTCAACTATAAATATTAATTAGAAATCTAAAACTATTTTCTAAATTGTGGTATTTTATTTATAATTTTTAGATCTCAAATTAATAAATATATAAATTACAAAATGATGGTGTAGTGATTACCTTATTATTGAATGGTTTAAATAAATAGGATTATAAATGTTAAAATAAATTTATTTTGAAACTTTTTATGACATAAAATTTTTTTAGGGATTATTTTGAATTGATATATTTTAATTAATGAAGTTTTTTCTAAATAATAATGTATTTATGGGTTTTTAAATATTCATGATATGAATAGTTTGAAAATTGCCATAAATGAGTTTTCAAAACAAACCCTATTTTATTAAATGATATAATAGCACTAAAAATATAAGATTCATCCAAATGACCTAGATAATGTTTAAAATGTAATTAATTATCCACTTGTGGTTGTATTGTCATTTTATAGTAACTATATTAACCATATAGTATGAATACACAAGAAGACATGGTAAGAGTTAAATTAGTTAACTAAGGGTTAAAGATAAAATATAAGGTTAAATTTGTAACCTATACTTGTCTAAAACCTATTTGTTGATTTTTTTAGACCCAAAACATATTATATTTGAAATAAATGACTTTGGGACCTTTTGAAACCGAAAATAATTTTATAACGAAATAATATTTCAATACCTTCCTAAAGTGCCCCTCCTCCCTCTTATAAAAGGGCATCAACTCTAACCCTTAATCAAAACTCTCAAGCCCCTTGGCTCATCCAAAATCTGACCAAATAATATCCAAAAATCCGTATATTCCTCCTATAAGACTTAATATATGCATAAAGAAATTCAAGAAAACCTTTTGGCTCAAATCAAAGGGAGTTACATGTTTTAAGAGGTAGCGACTTCTCTAAAATTCCTTTCCATTATTTTAATTATTGACTCCCTATGCTCTTGTTATTATGTTATTACATAAAAAAAGTATCCTAAATATACTATGATGTTTTTATGAGAAGGTTTCTAACTAAACTTACACACACCTCCATCCAATAGATATGAACATATTGTTTCTGTGTACGATGAACTACTGCTTCATGAAATGATGATTGTCCAATTTTACCCTACCACCTCTCACAGAAGACATTATGATGGAACTATATTTATATATGATATGAGAAATATATTTATATTTTATCTTTGATTCCATTTTTATTTTAATAATACCTTTATGCTTTCCGGAATGTGTAAATGCGATAATTTCATTTGAGGAAGTGCGGACTACCACCCCCTCAAAGTGATATGACTCGTTCATGACATACATTGAATGTATAAAGTATGGAGTTAATTAACTTATTTAATTTATATAAAATATGATATTATACTTTAATTACAATATTCTTATTTATCATTTATTTTTTATTCTATTAAATATGAAAAATAAATGAAAGTAGAGTTCATGCGTACGTACAACTTATCGTCTCCATAAACAGTGCATTTCATTTCTAATCTCCAAATTTTATGTAATATTATAAATACTTATATATAATATATATATATGATATATATGATATATAAATCATAAATATATTTCTGTATATAATGTAATTTTTACCACATGGACAATTTGTAATTATAACAAGTTCGTTTTTTACTCAAGTACCGAATATCGACAAAACAACTGATATTATCTTAAATAATTATGTAATATTTATTACAAGGTAATAAGTGATATAAAAGGAATAATAAACTTTAAAAAGGTTCTGATGTAAGTATAAATTAACTTAAGTTTATTATTCAGGAAGAACAAGGAACATACGCGACGAGTCAGACTCAAGGTAAGGGACATCGTCTCAATCTCCTTTCATTGAGACATGTTTTAATTTATACATGAAATTATTTTATATTGTGTATAAAACCATTTGAATTTTAATTTCATTCAAATGGAATATTCTTCTAAGAATAATTTTACTAAATAAAGAAAAATAAGGTTTTTTAACATACACGATGACAACGAACTTTCCACCACCACAAGCATTATTTGATATCTGACTTCCTTAGCAAGACGTAACATTTTAAAAAAAATAAAATAAATACTAAATAACCTTTTAATGTATTATAGTATTGAAAATGGTTTTGGGAATGTATTTATTATTTCAATATCTTGAAAGTTTATATTGTTATTGGAATGTGGAAATGTAATATTTCCTTTATGCTTGTTTTATGTGTTATGATTATGTTATGGTTCGTGGGAATTATTTATGTATATACATGGTTCCATGATAAACATAGGGTGGGTGATCCCAAGATATCTCTCCAATTCATTGGGAAATATAATGGAAGTAAACATTAATGTTTCTCCTAAGAGATTTATTGAATATACTGTGGTGGGTATTCCAAACACAACTCCCTATGTAGCTATAAAAGATACAATGTAAGTATGTTATGGATGCCAAAAGTTACCTTTATAATTTATGATTCTTATGTGCCATTAATAATTCTTATTATTTCATGTTGTATGTTAAAGATATTATGTTTTATGATTGAAATGTATGATTTTATTGATTTGTATTTATTAATGGACTAATGTTTTGTTTCCTTATTTTATAAACCTTATTGAGTTATTTATTCTCATCACAAGTTTTTGAATTTTTTTTTTCACAGGGTATAAGGAAGAAAAAAAGAAAAGAAGAATTCAAGAAGTTTTATATCAATAAAATAATTCTTTTTTTTATTTAAGGAGTTTTAATGTTGGGAAAAAATTGGATAGAGTAGAAGTGTCTACATTGTTATATTTGAGATGCAATATAACAGTTATAGCCTAATTATCTAAAACTCTAAACATGAAAAGGTCCTCAATGTGAATTTATTATTTAACTCATTATTAAGTGTTTTTTAAGTCTAGGGACTTATAGTTGGTATCAAAGTTCGGTTTATAAAACCTTAGGATATAGGATATTGTTAAATTAATTAATTTTTGGTAAGATAGAAATAATATAGTCTTTGGAGTTTACCATATTGCTTCACCTTATATATTTCTATGTTCAGAATGGTTTTACATAGAGGAAACATGTCAGCTATGATGGGACAACATCAAGAGGAAAACAACCTTCCAAATCAACAACCTAAGATGGTCAGAATCATAACTGAATAGAATGTGCAGTGATGACACAGTTGACTCAGGCAATAAATGGTGGTGGTATCCATTTATGAGATTAGCCAAATCAACCACATAAGAACTTTTCAGTAGTGGATCATTTTCTAAGGGAAAATCCCCCATCATTCAGAGGATCATATGACCTTTTCCCAACTGAAGGGTGGATTAAAGCACTAGAAAAAAATTGATGTCATGGGGTGTTTAGAACATAAAAAGGTTAGTCTTTCTATTTACTATTTTAAAGGTGAAGTCAATCAGTTCTGGTTGATGGTTAAAAATATCAGGATAGTGAGGAGATTTATTCTCTTGATTAAGATGAATTCAAATGTATGTTTCTTGAGAAATATTTTCTTAAGGCGCTACGACTGAGTATGGAAAAACAATTCTTGGAATTTAGGTAGGAGGATGACTCAATGGTTTCTTATAAAGAAAAATTCACTCGACTTGCAAGTTATACTCCAAATTTCACTTGGGATCATGATAGTAAAATCAATAATTTTAACTTAGGATTAAAGCTAACATATCGAAGGGTTTTAGCTTCTTTTGAGTTCGAAATTTATGAAAAACTTGTTTGATATTTAGAGAAGGTGGAAATAAATTTTCCCGATGATCAAGGGTTTTTTTCAAACAACTGAAAAAGTGGTAGATGAAAGGTAATAACTCTTCAAAAAAAAATTTTGGTAAGAAAATTAAGTTTATAGTTTGTGAAAATTGTGGTAAAAATCACACTAGGTAATGACTTTTGAATTCAGATAAGTTCTACCGATGTGGTAAAAAGGGGCTTAAGGCTCGTAATTTCACTGAAAAATATTAGTGTATTAGTAATAAAAAATCTGATTTACAGTCAGTAAAATGTTTTAAGTGAAATTAAATGGTTCATTATGAAAATGAGTGTCCAACAGAGAACTCAACTAAGGGAAAGCAGTTAGACTGCAAGCAGAAAGGGGTGGTAAAATCCTTTGAAACTACTTCAGAAGATGTTGGTCCATCAAATGAAGTAGTATCAGGTATATTGTTTTTTTATTAATATTATTCCAATTTGTTGTTTCATTTATGGTCTATACATTATTTCATTTATGAGAAACTTTCTAGTAAATTGGGAATTCCATCTCAAGATATGAATCCTAAAATTGTGGTAAAAACACATGGAGGAATTTTTGAGACACAAAAAATTATAATAACCTTTATGTACTTGTGTGTGGAAATAATATACCTTCAAGCCTTGTTTTTTCCTCTAGTAGAGTTTGATGTTATTTAGGAATATATTAGATTTTCATTTATCATTCTAAGATTGACTGTTGTGCTAAAGAGGTTTCTTTTCAGAAAGAATTTCAGTTTGTAGACAAGAATGAACCCTTACTTTTGATAAAAAAAAATCAGAAATCTAAGTAACTAGTAAAATAAGAAAATGAATGTTACTGTGCACATATTGTTGAAAAAAAGGAACTATTCATATTAATGATGTTCTAGTGGTAAATGAGAATCTTGATATTTTTCCTGATGATTTTCCTAGTATAATACCTGATCGATACATTGAATTTATTGTTGAATTAGTTTTTAATACTAATACAATTTCAAAACCCCTTTATCAAATGGATTAAATTGAACTTTTAGAGTTAAAGAAGCAATTGAATGAGTTATTAGATAATGGTTTCATTCAAACTAGCACATCACCATGGGGTGATCCTGTCTTTTTTATTAAAAGGAAATATGGTTCCACAATACTTTGAAATTATTATGGATCCTTGAATAACATAACTGTTAAGAAGAAGTATCCTTTGCCTCATATCAATGATTTTTTTATTAACTCCATGGAGCTCAGTATTTTTCAACAATTGACTTGTGTTCAGGGTACCATCAGTTGAAAGTAAGGGAAGAAGACATTATAAAGACCACATTTTGTATTATATATGGCCATTATAAATTTGTAGTTATGACTTTTGGGTTAACCAATGAACCTTCTGTATTTATGGATCTTATGAATATAATTTTCTGTGAGTTCATGGATAAGTTTTTGGTTGTTTTTACTAATGATATTATGGTATTTTCCAAACATAAAGAGAAGCATGAAATTAATTTATGGGGTTTCTTTCAAACCTTAAAATAAAAGAAACTTCATGGAAATTCTGAAAGTGTGAGTTTTGGTTACAACAAATTTCATTCCCTGGTCACATTTTTTCTAAAGATATCATAACTATAGATCCTTCTAAAGAAAAAGTTGTTAAAAATGTCCAAGACCCACAAATATAACCAATATTTGTATATTTCTTGGTTTCGTAGGTTATTATCATAGGTTTGTTGAAATTTTTTCATGTTTATCTAGCCCACTGACTAAGTTAACTAGAAAAGGTGTAAAATTTATGTGGACAAAAGAACATGGTGATTGTTTTTGGGAATTGAAACGAAGATTGGTGAATTCTCTAGTATTGGCATTGACTTCTATAATTGGTGAGTTTGTTTCTACAATGATTCTTTATTGAAAGGACTTGGCTATGTCCTTATGTATAAGGATCAAGTAATTTCTTATGCTTCATGTTAGTTGAAACCTCATGAGTTAAATTTCCCTACACATGATTTGGACTTATCTGTTGTTGTTTTCACTTTAAAAATTTAAAGGCATCATTTTTATGGAGTAAGGTGTGAAATATATACTAATCACAGACGATTCAAGTATATATTCACTCATAATGAATTAAACATGAGACAAAGGTGATGGATTGAATTAATCCAGGATTATTATTTAATGATCCATTATCATTCAGGAAATGAAAATAAAGTGGCGGATGCTTTGAGTCGAAAGAGTAATGATACATTAACCAAGATACATTTGGAATGAGATCCTTTAGTTTTTGATTTTATGAATTTGTGATTGGATGTTATTAGTGCAGAGAATTCATTTGTTTTGTTTCAAGTGGTAGTGAAATCATCTCTAGTAGATAGTATAAATCAAGCGCATAATGAAGATAGTGAGTTGTGAAAATATTGTAGAATTGGTTCAGGAGGATAAATTACCTAAATTTAACATTTATAAACATTGTTTTTTGAGGTTTGTAAAGAGGTTATGTGTTCCTTGTGATTCATAGTTGAAGAAAGAGTTGTTATGTGAAGCTCATTATTCTCTTTTTTTAGTTGATCCTGGTAGTACTAAAATGTATAGATATCTACGAGAGCATTACTGCTGGGATGGAATGAAAAGAGATATTGCTGACTTTACTATAAAGTGTTAAACTTGTCAAGAGGTTAAAGAATAATGAAAGTTACTGAAAGGGATGCTTCGACCTTTTCTAATGCCAGAGTGGAAATGGTAAAATGTTACCATAGATTTCGTAGTGGTATTACCAATGACATCTCGAGGTAACAATGAAATTTGGGTTATTATTGATCGATTGAATAAACCAACACATTTTCTTCCTATTCAAGATACTCTATCTCTAGATCAACTTTATTGATATTATATTAAATATATTGTCAGGTTACATGGAGTTCCCCTCTTCATTGTATCTGATCGAAATCCTAGGTTCACTTCTAACTTTTGTAAGGGACATCAAAATTCATTGGGAACTAAATTAAATTTCAGTACAACTTTTTATCCTCAATCTGATGGGCATTCAGAACGAAAAATTTAGACCATGGAGGTTATTCTACATGATTTTTTACTAGATTACCAGGAATGTTGGGACCAACATCTTTCTTTTTTTGAATTTTCTTATAATAACAGTTTTCATTCCATTATACAGATATAACCATTTGAATCCTTATATGGAAAGTGGTGTTGAACTTCAAATTTTTGGGATGAAGTAGGTGAAAGGAAGTTGATGAGACTAGAATTGGAAGAAGTGATGGAAAAAAAGTTCAAATGATTCAGAAGCACCTGATAACAACTTAGAGTACGAAGAAAAGTTATGCGGATAAACAGAGGGAGGATATTTCTTTTGTGGTAGGGGATCATGTCTTTCTCAAATTTTCTCCATGTAAAAGTGTGATATGTTTTATTAAGAAGGTAAATTTGAGTCTGAGGTTCACTGGACCCTAAGAAATCCTAGTGAAAGTACGATCAATTGCCTATAGAGTGGCTTTACCTCAATGTTTATCCCTTGTACACAAATGTTTTTCATGTTTCAATGTTGAGAAATTATATGCTGGATCCATATCAGATTTTTAGTGTAGTGATAGTTTAGTTGGAAGAAAATTTCTTTTATGAGGAACAACCAGTCCAGATTCTTGGTCGAAGAGAGAAAGTGTTGCTGAATAAGGTAATTAATCAAGTAAAGGTTTTTTGGAATAACCATATAGTTGAAGAGGCAACATGGTAATCTGAGAATGCTATAAGGGATAAATACCCCCACTTATTTGATAAGTGAATAAAATTACGAGGATGAAATTTCCAAAAGGGAGAAGGATTTAACATCCCAGGTAAATAAATAATATGAAATTTTCATATTTATTAATATTTTTGAACTAAATATTATTTTACATTAAAGGGGTGTTATGTTTGATGGCGTACTCGACACACAAAAATGAGGTTCTCTGTAGTCTTATGTTTCTTTTTGACAAAGGAATATGATATATTAATCTTGAAGGTCAGTAGTTACAAATTTATGAAACCAAGTAGTAATGTGGTCAAGCCAGATATGATTCATGCCAGACGTGCTGAATGAAGCCAGGTTATGGGCTACCTCATTTCCGTCCCTTTTAATGATGGAGAAGGAGCAGGTTGTGAAGATTTGAATGAAATACTGGATGTTTATGATAACGGGGCCAAAATAAAAGAAGCCACCATTATTGATCCCAATAGTGTTGATGATGGTGAGGCAATCAGATTCAATGTGAATATATTTCCATCCTCGATCTTTTGCAAACGTCAGCCCGACAAGGACAATGAAGGCTTCAATAGTAGCGGGCTCCTAGAGAGCGTGGTATGATTCTTGTTTGGCCGCAATGATTTGATCATGACAATCTCATACCACAAGTCCAATTCTGACAATTCCATCCATGGAGAGAGATGCGCCAACGTTAATCTTGAGGATCCCTTCTGGGGGGGTGCCATCTTGAAGCAGCTGTGTGAGTGCCAGAGAGCCCATGACAGTCAGAGTCCCACTTCCTCCCCTCAATCCAGGATGGCACTCGATCAATCCAGAACCCTAGGGGATTTGAAATCTGATTAAAGATGAAGTAATTGCATCACACCCAGACTACCACCAGAAAAAATGGATTTTTGGGGGGGCCTTAAGATGCCATAGGGTTTTCCATATCCCTCCCCTTTCCTCGCTTTGAGTATCAAGAGAAAGCCTATACCCTGATTTCACTGTATAAGATCTAGATACATCATTTCTTCAAAAGGGATAGTCTAGCCCCACCTCTCTCACACAGGGGATGCTAAGAATGATCCTTCTATCCCTTTTGTTGAACCATGAGTTGATTTTATCCATACACCACCTAGAACCATGATCGTCAAACAAGAATAAAACTTTGGTGTTCTCATAACCAGGCATGGTGGGGGAGGTAGCTTGCTAGCCATCTTTATCAATCATCCAGAAATCGGTCCAAATATTAATTTTCATACCATCTCCGACCCTCCAGCCCCGCCCTATAAAAATTAAATTTCGTGATCCCCAAAGGCTTCTCCATAGAAAGCTGGGGTAGGGTCCAAGAGAGGAGTTCTGAAAATCCGAGTGGGGAAAGTATTTTTCACAAAGAATCCACTCACTAAGAGAAGATAGATGAATCATGAGGCACCAACCTTTTTTTATCAAAAAAGAGTATCATTAAAGAGTCAGAGGCCTTGAAATCCCATTCCACCACCAATTTTAGGGGTATAAAGTGACTTCCAAGCAACCCAGTGAATTTTTTCTTTCCATCATTATGACCCCACCAGAAGTTAGTGATGCGGGAGTGGATATGGTCAAAAAGTGTGCCAGGAATCTTGAACATGGACATAATATTGATAGGGATGTACTGCAATGCGGATTTGATGAGTGTTTCCTTACCTGCTGTAGAGATTCTTTTCAGAGTCCAGCCTTTGATTTTTTTTCTTGATTATATCCACCATAGATGAGAAGATTTATTTTTTTGAGGGACCAACAATAGTGGGAATCCCATGGTATTTATTGTCTTTGTCAACCATTTGAATGCCTGCAGTAAGACAAAGCTCTACTCTCTTGGTCGGTGGGATGCCAGAACTGAAAGAGATTTCCAAATTGGTTGGATTGATCGCTTATCCAGATACCCTCTCATAAAGTAGGATCACATGGAAGATAGCGAGGAATTAATTATGAGTATCTTTGGAGAAAATAAGGTAGTCGTTGGAAAATAAAAGGTGCAAGACAGGTGGGTTGGCCTGACAAACCTTTTCCCCATATATCCCTTTTGAGACAGCGGCTGAGGAAATGAGGTTAGAGAAGACGTCAGCCACCATGATGAAGAGAAAGGGGGAAAGGCAATTTCCCTGGCGGAGGCCATGGGTAGGTGAGAAGCCTTGGATGATTCCACCATTAATGTTAATCTGAAAAGAGATGGACGAGACACATTTCATGATCATATCTTTCCATTTGGGGCAGAAACCCATTTTTGTCATGACGTCCGGAAGGAAGTGTCATTCCACTCAATCATAGGCCTTAGTCATATCCAGTTTCCAGGCCATGACACCTATTTTTGCTACAGAACACGTTTTCATAGAATGAAACACTTCATGGGCCATGATGTAATTATCTATGATAAGTCTATTTACTACAAAATAACTTTGATTTTCAGAGATAATAGCAGGTAGCCAAGTGTGTAGACGATTAACCAAGACCATTAATAAAATATTGTAGGAGACGTTACAAATACTGATAGGCCTGAAATCCAAGTCAACAAGGGGTTTCTTGATCTTTGGGATGAGGGTAATAATTGTCTCATTAATAGAGAAGAGTTTAATTTCCCCAGCCCAAATGCCTTTCAAAAGTATGCATATGTCAGAGCCGATAATGTGCCAGTATTGCTTAATAAATCGACCATGGAAGCCATCAGGACTAGGGGAATTTATGGTGTGGATTTTTTGAGAGCCTGAAGGATCTCATCGTTCTTGAAAACTTTTGTGAGCTGGCGGTTCATCTCGCCGGTAATCACATGTTTGATGTAGGACTCAACCTCCGACGATAAGATGGAATCTCCTGCTGTGTGGAGTTTTTGGAAATAACATGAAATAATATCATGGATACCTTCAATGTTGGAAACCGTTCCCCCATTAGGGTGGGTGAGGAACGAAATGTTGTTTTTTTAGGGCCTGGCAGAAGCCTTCTGGTGAAAGTAACAGGTGTTTACATCCCCTTTATTGATGAGGATTTCTCATGTGCACATAGTCGAGAAGCTTTATTTAATGCGAAAAGACACATCCAATTCACTTTGCAGACTAGCGATTTTGGAGAGAATATTATCCTTTGGGTGTTGGGCAAGAAGGTAAGTGAGTTTTCATTCAAGGGAGTTACACAACTTGTTGGGTTGGTGAAATTTTTTATTGCTCCATGATTTCAGATTAGCAGCCACCTACTTGAGGTTAAAATTTATGTCTTCACATCCACCTTTCCAACACGATCGAATAACTTCTTCACACTCACGGTATCTGGCCTAGTATCTTTCAAACCGAAAGGTTTCCCACATCTTGAATTGCATACACTATGAGAGAAATTGATAATGATAGGGCAATGGTCCGAATAGTTCAGGGCCAAGTAGGAGATATGAAACATCTTGAAGATATTAGTCAATTCCATCAAACCTAGAAATATATCCATATGCTCATAAATGTGTGTGCTTTTTATGTTCCCCTAAAACCAGGTGAAGGGTCTGCCTGCATGGCCTAAGGCTGAGTCATACTGAGAAAAATAATAATAAGGTAATATTATTATTTTAAATGGTAGTTAATTCTTAACCATTATATTATCGAGAATGAACATAACTAACTATATTATGATTAAACATGTTTGTTAAATGTTTTTATATTTATTCAATAAAATTTAGAGGCTTAAAATATAAATGAATCCAATTTTAAGCATAAATACTTTAATATTTTTAAAAGGTAGATTTACTGCCTCTTGATGGAGAACGTTTCTTAAATTTAGTTTTTTTTTCACTTTTATATGTTATATTTGATAAAATAAACCTCTTTTATAGAATTTTTACATCATAATTTACTTTGGATTAAATTTTGGAATTTTTTTGATAAAGTTCATTTTTAATGAATAGTGAAAAATATTGCATTATAAGTCAAAACTGTTTTTCATCTAATTTATTTATACTGTAATATTGTCATTTTAAATGGTTTTAAAGTTTTATTTTATTTTATTTTTATAATTTAATCCAATTTTTTCTATTATTAGTAATTTTACTTTGAAATTGGACATATAAACATGTTAATCTTTTGGAAAATGTTTCTTCTTAAAAACACACTTTTTGGTTTTGACAACAGGAATTAATTTTAAATTAATTTATTCCATTTCTATGATTTGAATTTGGGAAAAATATATTCCATATTTGGAATAAAGAGGTTCAAATTGTGTAAATAGGTAACTTTAATTTCTAAAAAATATGAATAGTAACTTCAGAAATTATTTTATTTATCGTGGTTAAAGGGTAACTCTAGTAATTAATGGTAAAAAATAACATCATAATAATACTAAACTACCTTAAAAGGTGTGATAATACTATTTGATGAATTATTTATGACCATGGGAATCCTTGTATTGATTTGGTGACCCCATGGAACCACTTTGATGTGAAAATGATATTTTATTTGAATTAATTTAAAGTAAAGAAAAATTTAACCTAAACAAGTATCTTTTAGTAAAAAAAATATATGGGGTTATATAAAGGATATTTTCGACTATAAATATTAAATAGAAAGATAAAAATATTTCCCAAATCATGGTATTTTATTTATAATTTTTAGACATCAAATAAGTAAATATATTTATGACACAATTATGATGTGGTGATCACCTTATTAATGAATGATTTAAATAAATGAGATTATAAATATTAAAATAAATTTATTTTGAAACTTTTTATGACATACACGAATTTTATGGAAGTTTATGAATCTTTATATTTGAATTGACGAACTTTATTTTGAAATAATCATGTTTTTATGGATTTTTAAAATGTCATGATATGAATATTTTGAAAATTGACATAAATGAGTTTTAAAAGAAATACTATTTTATTAAATAATATAATAGTCCTAAAAATATAATATTAGTCCAACTGACATATATAATGTTTAAAATTTCATTGAATAACCACTTGAGGTTTTATTTCCATTTTATAGTAACTATATTAACCATATAGTATGAATACACAAGAAGACATAGAAAGAGTAAAATTTATTAACTAAGGGTTAAAGCAGAAAGATATGGTTATATTTGTGACCTAGACTAGTCTAAAATCTATTGGATGAGAGGTTTTAGACCCATAATCATCTTATCTTTGAAATAAATTACTTTGGGACCATTTGAAACTGAAAATCATTTTATAATAAAATAATATTTCAATACCTTCCTAAAGTGCCCCTACTCTCTCTTATAAAAGGGCATCACCTCTAACACTTACTCACACCTCTCAAGCCCCTTTTATAATCTAAAATCTTCCCAAATAATCTCCAAACATCCCTCTCTTCCTTCTAAAAGCCTTACCTTAGGCAGAAGGAAATTCAAGAATGCCTTTTGGCTCAAATAAAAAGGAGATGCATGTTTTAAGATGTATCATCTTCTCTAAAGTTCCTTTACATTATTTTACTTCTACACTCCCTTTTATTTTGCTATTATTTAATTACAGAAAAAAATTATCCTAAATATAATAGTATTTTTTATGATAATTATTATAACTACACTTACATACACCTCCATCCAATGGATACGAACATATTGTGTCTGTGTACGGTGAACTACTACCACACGAAATGATGATTGTTCGATTTTCCTTTACCACATCTCATGGAGGATATTATGATGGAACTATATTTATATATGATATATGATATATATTTATATTGTCTATTTGATTCTAAATTTTTTATTTAAATAATACATTTATTCTTTACAGAATGTGTAAATATGATAATTTCATTTGAGGAAGTGTGGACTACCACCCCCTCAAATTGATATGAATCATTCATTCCATACCAAGAATGTATAAATGATGGGGTTAATGAACTTATATAATGAATATAAAAATTATATTATACTATATTTATAATATACTTATTTATCATTCATTTTTTAATCTAGTAAATATGAAAATGAAATGAAATTAGTGTTCATGCGTACGTATGACTTACCATCTCCATGAACAATGAATTTAATTTCTTATCTCCAAATGTTATGTACTATTATAAATACATATATATGCTGGATATATATGATATATTTGATATCTAAATCTTGAATATCATTCTTGAGATAATTTAATTTTGAAGACATGGAAAATTTGTAATTATAACAAGGTTATTTTTGACTCACGTACCGAATATCATGAAAAAAACCGATATTAACTTAAATAATTATGTAATGTATATGGTCGGAATGGCCCGAAGGCCTTGGTTTTTTTTATTTTAATAATCCAATTTTAAATGGATGAGGTGGAACCCTTATAAGGCCATAATGATTCGAGACAATTACATAACCCATAGGTCTTAGAGGGAATCAACCAAATAAGATAACATGGAACTGATCCTTCGCAGCATATGTCATGATATCAACACTCCACCTTCGCAGGGCTGGTCAGCTTGCTTTCCTATGAAAAGCTGCACAAGCTTGGTACTGATGGATAAGCCATGCCCTCACATTTTTCCAAATCTGGTTATCTTTACTCTAGTAAATGCACCTGGCCTGAGTTATTATCTGAAGCCTTATTCCTTGTAGTCAAACTGGTATATCAGAATTCAAGTCGACCGAAGGCCTTGGGGTGTCACTAAGGCCTTAATGTGACTTGAAGGCCTTTAGAATCAACTAGACTGAAGTCCTTGTGTGGCCTGAAAGCCTTACAGGAACAGAGGCCCAAACCGGTGGCCCAAATTCCCAAATGAATGAATAGTACCTTCTACTACAGTATCGAACAATACCTACTAAAATACTTCTATAGTGCCTGCTACAGTACCGTTATATTAATGCAATAGTACAAACATGAAAAAGGTTCTGAAGTAAGTATAAATTAACTTAATTTTATTATTCGGGAAGAACAAGAAAAAAATGTGACGAGTCAGACTCGAGGTAAGGGATTTCGTCTCAATCTCCTTTCATTGAGGCATATTTTGATTTATACATTACTTTATTTTATATGGTGTATAAAGACCTTTGACTTTTCAATTCATTAAAAGGTAATATTTCTCTAATAAGTGTTTCACTAAATGAAAAAATAATGTTTTTTTTAATGTACATGACAACAACGACCTTTCCGCCAACGCGAGCATTATTTGATATCTCACTTCCTTAACAAGCTATAACATTAAAAAAAGAAAATAAATTACAGATGTTTTTCTTGGTATTTTCATATTGAAAATGGTTTCTATAATGTTTTGATTATTTAAATATCTTGAATTGTTATATAGTGATAGGAATATGGAAATGTTACCTTTACTTTATGCTTATTTTATGTGTTATGATTATTATATGGTTATTGGGAATTATTTACGTAAACGGGTGGTTCCATGATAAACCTAGGAAGGGTGAGCCCAAGAGAGATCTCCAATGTATTGGGTAATGTGACAAAGGTAAACGTTAATGTTTCTCCTAAGAGATTTTGGGAATATACTATGATGAGTATTCCAAATGTAACACCCTATATAGTTGTGAAACCTATAATATAAATATTTTATTGATGCCACAAGTTACCTTTATGATTTATTATTTCTATTTTATATTCATAAATATTATGATTTCTTAAGGTATATTAAATAAATTATGTTTTATGATTGAAAAGTCTGATTTTATTGATCTGCATGTATTGATGGACTAATATTGTTTTCGCTTATTTTATAACCCTTACTAAGTGTTTTATTCTCATCCCATGTTATTTAATTTTTTTTTCACAGGGTATAAAAAAGGGTTATATAAAGGAATAATTCAATATTATTTACATCCCGAAAATAATTTTTCTTTTATTTATGGAGTTTTATTATTTTGAAAAAATGGATAGAATAGAAGTGTCTACTTTGTAATATTTTAGATGTACTGTAATAGTTGTGGCCTAATTCTATAAAACTCTAAAACTAAAAAGAACCTCACTGTGAATTATTTATTTAACTAAATATTAAGTAATTTGTTAAGGTTTGGTCCTTATAGTCAATGTACTTTTAATAGAAAAAAAGACACATTAGATTGATAAGGATAGAATATGTCATAATCAGAAGTAGAATATAGTGATGGTTGGTGCTAAAACATAAGAACCCACTCGAAAATTAAAGGTTGATTAGGGAAGAATCAGAATGAAAATACTCAAAGAACCAAAAATACCATCATTATTATAGAAAGGTTACATAATAGTACAAAATAATCAGATTTTATTATTGTGGAAATATAGGAGACTCTCGAAATCTATGTTCTATAGACATGAAGTATTAAATAGAATAAGGTAAATAATATAATATATGTATAGTTCAAAATTCATGGTATTCTTTTGATGGTCACTATTTTTGGCGTGTTGTACATGGTAATATGTCTAAGTATTTATCATTGATGATGAAAATATATATATTCTTTTGAAGACCCAAAGAATTCTTATGAAGTATCTCAAAGAATCATTAAGAGGTATGAAAATGAAAAATAAAATTGTATTATTTAAAGATAAATTTAATCCATCATATTCAGAAGATGATAAAGTGAACAATCAATACCAAGTGTGAAGTAGAAGATGTGGATCAAAACAAAAAAAGTTGATAAGGTAACAGTAATAAATATTGACCTGAAAGAATCAAATTGTTCTAGTACATGTATAATTAATAGAAGATATAATTCCCTTAATAAAGGAATTAATGATCTTTTGAAAATTATAAATTATGGAAGATAATTTGTTTTTGGATTTGAATATGATTAATTTTTTGAGAATATTTACTTTTGGAAGTCTAAATTTTGGGGAAAATACACGAGACACATAGATGTGTTGATTATTAAAGTTATCAGTCACAAAATTCTATGTTCTATCCTGTTATGTGATTTGGGGAATCAAATAAGCATTACCAATAATTCCTTCATCATCCAGGTAATGAATTATGTTTTTTTGATTCTAGGAAATCAAATGAAGCTAAATCTCTACCATTTCATGGGATAAAAAATAAATATTTTTTATCCAATGAAGAAGAAAAAATATTATAGAATAAATGATATGGACATTCAATAAAATAATATCTTAATGATATGGTGAAAAATTATAGCTCAATAGATGTACCTAAACTACCATGTTATTGTACACACACATTTTACTTTTTTAAAAAAGAAATTATTATTCAAAAGATAGACAATGAAAAAGAATATAAGACAATAAGGGTTCTTAAACTGGTATATGCTGATGTTTTTTGAACCATATCACCAAGAGATATTAATAGAAAGAAATATTATGTAATTTTTATCTATAATTACAAATAAATGAAATGGTTAATAGTCATAAAACATAAGTATGAGGTTTTTAGATTCATTTACCAGTATTAGAGAAAAGATGAAAAGATTATTGGATAAATATTTCAAACTGATAATGGCGTAATGTTTACAAACATACATAAAAGAGAATATATCAAAAAACATAGGATAAGAAACCAAGTATCAGAAGTTGTAACTGCTCAAAAAATTTTGGGGTTGAGAGGAGAAATAATATCATTAAAACATGGCTAGAATGATTCTTACTGAGAAAGACCTACCAGAAAAGTTTTAGAAGGAAGCAACCATGACATTAATATACATTTGTAACTGATCTTTATTATGTCTAAGTGAATAAAATACTCTATATAAGATTTGGTGTGTAAATAAACTATCCCTAAAGTACTTTATACTATTTAGAAGTAAATTATGCACTCTCAATAAATATATACACAAGAATATTGAGTATCCAAGAGATAAATGAATTTTCTTTAGATTCTATGGAAAGATAAAAACATATAATTGATTCAATAAGAATCTATATAAGGTTGTCAAAATAAATGATGGCACTATAGTAGATAATGATCATAATATTTAACCAAATTTTTTGTGGGTTCTGAATAAACTCAATGAATATGAACAAAAGACTCATAAAATAGAATGATTAGTGTATATGTGGTATTATCACATTGTGGGAATTGACATTGATGAGACTTCTAAATCTGTTTCCCAATTAAAAACTATAAAACTTTTGTTTCAAATATGATTGAAAAGAGGATTAAAGGTCTATAAAATTTATTGTTAATAAATATTCCTTAACGGATATCTCAAGGAGGAAGTGTACATCAAAAAACTAAATTAGTTCATTGTATATAGAGATGATAGCAAGGTGTGCCATTGGAAGAAGGATTTATGCAGGCTAAATCAAGCATCAAGGGAATGGGATTCTAGTATTGTTCAATACTTGAAATAGTTTGAATTCTAGTAAGGTGAATTTGATCAAAATATCTATATTATGAATGAGAATGACCAAAGGATGATGATTATTATCTATATGGAAGAAATAATAATTAGAGGGCCAGATAATATGTAGATGAACATTATTTGCCGAATATATGAGATCTGAGTTTGAAATGTCCATAAATAGGTAATTAACAGTGTTCCTTATTATAAGTGAAACTCATGGAAGGGATTAATAAATTATTTATCAATAAAAATATTCCAAATTGGTTCTGAAGAAGTTTGGGATGGAGGATTATAAACCAATAAAAACATCAATAGTTTCTCAGATGAAGTTATCAAAAGATAACGGTAGAAAGGAGGCTAATATCATACAGTACATGAATATTATTGGTATCCTACTACTGTTAACAATAACATGAAATAACATTAGGTTTTCCCCATTATAAGATATATAGTACCAATTATTTTTGAAGTATATCCATACTCATATAAGGAAAATAGTTCTTTAGTATACCAATAATATGTTAGACTTCATGTTGTTCCATCATTGAGATTAATGAAGGAATTATTCGGCTATACAAATGTATATTGGTTAAATTTAGTAGATGATATAAATCCAACACGATGAGGTGAATTATATCATGGTATATTGTATATTTCTTTTCTATACATGAAACAAGACTATATTTCATTGAGTACTACAAGAGTTGAATATATTATAGCCACTCAAGATTTAATAAAAATATCACACATGAAGTAGTAGCCTGAATAAATTGGATTTGGAGTAATGTATCTGATCATAATCAATTATGATAAATCAAGAACTATCAGTTTTTACAAAAATCTAATCCATCATCAAGTAAAAATAACATTGAAATAAAATATCACATCATAAATGAGAAAATTGAGCATGGTTTTATGAAATTTTAGTACGTTCATCCTAAAATTTAAGTCACTTATATTATGATAAAGGCCTTTACCAATCATTTGATAAGAATTAACAGAATCTCAGAGTCCAGTTGACCCCAAAACATAGATAAGTTTATATGTGGGACCCCCTCTGTCTGAGATATGATATTATCTTCCTTACAAACTAGTAGTTGTAATTTTACTTTTGAATCCCACAAGGACTAACATTTGAGTTCATTGAAAAAGGGGGAGATATATTTTTCATGAAATAGAGTATGATTCTCAAAAAAGAAAAAGGATATGAGTAAATATGAGAAAAGAGGAGATTTCATATATATTAATGTCAAGTAGAGGAAGGATGTAGGGGGAGACAAATTTAACTCGATGACACTGAATCAGTTCTTTCATTGAATGCATATCATTGATTCATGACCTTTGGGTTTCTGATGCTATAGGTTTTCAAAGTATAGATTAAGATGTTTTCAGGATAGTTGAACACATTTCAACAAGTGGTACTGATCATAATATCATTAAATTAGTAGTGTTGAGAATAAAATTATTTATTCATGATGTTTACATGTTACTCTTTTTTATTAATCCGATATTAACTCATGTGGTATTAGATTACATGATGAGTAAGTTTGTGATTTCTCTCTAGTGTTGTAGAGTGTGAATGATGTTTAAATAATAAAGTGTACAATCTTTTTCAATAGGATATTTATGGTGTTTTATGGGCTATCAACAAAATCAAAGTTTAATATTGTTGGTAAAAATCACTCATGATATTTTTTCATGGTTATGGTTTTTTCAAAATGATCATTAACTATGTTACAGTGTGTTTTCTGTAAAATATAGTTGAAAAAGTGGTTATAAAAGCATTTGGAAGTAATCATAAATTATGTAGAAAAGTGAAATAGTAATGATTTTTGTAAAGGAGCTATGTGATTGTGTAGGAGTTACATGATAGAAGAAACCATGTTAGATGTTTGTAGCCAATGGATCACAAAAGTGATATACCGAAGGAATATTGTATAGAATGTATGTGAAGCCACATTAAATATTGGAAAAAATGTAGAGATGACACAATGTTAACATTAGAGGTTAGTGTGACTTTAAAGGAATTTTACGAAGAAATGGTTTGTGCAAAGGAGTTACGTGGTGGATACTATTCATTTGTGGCTGAGGGGGGGAGTGATTATATATGGACCATTAATTTAACACCTAAATATTTTAACTTATGAATTTCTTTAAATAAGTCAATGTGTTCATTATCTTTATCCTCACACAACACAAAACATAAATGACATCATCCAATATTTAGATAAAATACAAATATTTAAGTATGACCATTGAAATATGACCTTTTAATTAGAAAGAAAGAATAAGAATAATTTTTTTATGATAAGTGTATATATATATCAATATATGTAATAAATTCTAACATTAATATGAATGAAATTCAATTATTTTCCCTAAAATGACTAATAATAACTTTTATTTTTTAAAAAAATCATTCTTCTAAATAAATTACCATTTTATATGACAAGAATTTCTATTTTATAAAATATATGATTAATAATGATAAATTATGTTTGATAATAATTAATTTTTAACCCCAATTTAGTTGGTAAATGATATAAATATGAATAATAACAGTTCATTTTTGTAAATATATTTTTCCAATAAAAATAGATTTTCATTATATTTTATGATTTTAATTCATAAACTGAATTTATAAATTTTATAATTTGACATTATAAAATAAATTAATTTTTGAATTCGTAATAACAAAATTATCTTATTATGAATTTTTTATCATTTTAAATAAATGTCTATTTTTAGTTGAAAAATATGGTTTTTACAAAACTTACCATTTATATGACTCAATTATTGTATAAGAAAGTCTAAAAAGCTGGTAAAACATTTTATGTAATCATAAAATAATTTAATTAATATAAATATACATTTTGAAATATTATTTGAACTTATAAATCCAATGTCCAATAATTTTCAAAATAATTAAAATTATACTTCAATAAAAAATGTTTTCAATCTTTTATTTGAATCGATTATTTTCATGGGATATTGGGTTTTGGGTTACAATAAATTCCTCATACCTTTTTTATAATAATTTTTTTTCATAAAAATTAGTATCCAATGTAATTTAATCTTATATATATATATTTAAATCATAATGTCTTTATTACTCTAGAAACTATTTTTACAAGACTAAGTATATTTTTCAAAAAATTAAATTTTCAAACAATTAGAAATTTTCATTAATAATATGATTTTAAAATTTTAAATTATAATTAATTTTTAAAATGTAAATAAAACTATTTTTTCGTTAAAATTAATTACAAGTATTATAAATTAATTACCAAGGTAAAAGTATATTATGGTAAAATTTAATAAATTAGAATATTCCTAAAATTATTAATAGTTGTCTAAAAATTGAGTGTTTTAGGTTATTTTCAACCCAAAATCATTTTACTCACCTATTTTTACCATTTCTTACATCTACACTTGAATAGTAAAGATAAATTATTAAAAATGCATGGGTTACTCACAAAACTTTCTTTTCCATAATTTACAAAAGGGTAACCCTTACACCATTTCAAGAACCATATATACTTTTAATTTTTCCTTCAAACTCTTAGAATTTTATCCTTATATAACCCTATCACACTTTAAAAATATTCTGGTCTTTATTACGTAACATAAGTTCTTCATTTACTTGGAGACTTCCAAGGAAAATTTATGTCCCTAACATGAGTATTATCAACTAATTATATTTTCTTCTTACTTATCTTCTTCCATGATGGTCAGTCTTCTTGATTTTTGTTCAGCGATGAACCCGTTTTGTGTTTATGGAGTGGTTTTTTAATTTTTGGTTATTGTGGTCAATTGAACTATGTTGATAATTATGTTGTAGTTAGCTCATACTATATGGGTGTTTGGATTTTTTTTAGTTTTCTGGGGGATAGTGATGATATGGATGAGGGCTGTAATTGTCTTTGATGATCTGGTGTGGCCTTTGGATGGCATGGAATATGGAAGGTGATATTTTATGTTATAGTGATTGATGATGGTGAGGTTATTTATAAAAAAAATTTAGTGACAACAATGACTGTGTTGACGAGATGACATGATGATAGTTGGCATGGAAGGTGACATGACATGACTTTGGAAGTTGGCATTCTCATGGCTCAAAGTCTCCTTGAACGATGTGAACTTTTTAAATTTTGAATTTCATTTTGAACGCTTTGAATATATTTCCCACTTATGATTTTTTTTATCACCTCACAAACATAAATTGGTTGATTTTAAAAATAAAAAAAAAAGATAATTCCCTATCATCTATCCTATCTATTAAGAAAAACCAAATTGTCATTCATGCGTATGTGAATATTACAGCCTCTATGACATGATGTTGTTAATTTTTTAATAACACATATCATGTATTGTATAAACAATGGATTTGGTAAATAAATATGATTTATATGTCACAAATATAATTTTGAAATAATCTTATTTCATATATAATCATTTTATCCATTAATTTTGAAATGAGATTGTTAATCATGCGTACAACAGACTACCGCCTCCATGAATGATGAATTTTATTTTTCATCACCACCCATATTGGATGGTTATAAAAATTATTTTACTGGATATATATGATCAATGTTACATGTTTATGTTTCTATATTATTTATATTAAAATTATATAATAACACATTCTTGTTCACTCAAACCTTATAAAACCCTCTTATTTTGGTTGGTTTTACCACCTTCATGAATGCTGTGATAATGATTATTTAATGAATGATTAAGGAAAGTAATATAATGGTAATAAAATATAATAATAATTTATTAAATATTTTTTTATGATCATATAATTTTAATATTAATATATAAACACATTATTAATATATCATCTATATTTGTTAAAAACAGATTAAACGAGCATGTCATTGATTTCATATTCATGAGTCATAATTAAAAGTCTTATGGAATAAAAGTGGGGCATTATAATTTTTTTTGAATATATATTACATTACCTTAAATAAATTAGTAATAATTTACTTTATAAAAATAATTAATATGGACACTGTAATTATGTTACTAGTATAAACGATCAAAACTATAAACACATGATGTGGAAGACCATAAAAATTCAAACAGATAATTTCTATTTATGAAGAGTATTAATGAAAATGGATATCAGTAAGGTTTTTAATTATTTTATTAATATATATGTGTTTTAAGAGATGTGATGGTAGGGGGAGTGAATTTTCCATTTAATAACTTTTTAAAAATTAAAACTGTATATAATTGATATAAAAAAAATAAAGAAATAACTAAAATTAAAGGAGTTATAATGAAAGAATAATATTTAAGATTTGAGGAAATTAAATAAATAATTTAACATAGTGGAAATATAAATATAACATAAAGAAAAATAAATTTATAAAGTATTTCATTAATAATCAACAAGGGAGCCCTATATCTACTCCCCTCAACTAACCTCAGGAGGTTTTTAATTATACCTTAATTTTCTAAGATTATAGCAATAAACACAAAAAAATATTTATAGAGGTTTTATAAATAAAACCATTAAAATAAGTAATTCCGTTGGTTTTTAGTGGGCATACTAAGAAAAACTAAACACATATGTAGCCTTTTGTGGAAATGGATAGAAACCAAAGTCCCCTCACTTTCAATTAACTTATCATCTAACCCTTACATTAAGGAATAATTAAGAACCTAATATACCCTTTATTTAAGGAAAAAGAATGTAAACCCAATTCCCATTGATTTAAGGGCCAATAAAGAACAAAAAAAGGAAGATACTTTCTTTATGCAATCACTTTGCGAAAAACTCACACATATACAACACGGTATTATAATAAAATAGTGGGACAAAGTGATATAATTGTAAGAGAGCATAAGTAAGAGATAAATTTTCCACAATTTGCCTCTAGAACTGATCATCATGGTGATCAATATCATTAAAGCACCCCTTTGGGTATATTTATATCCTCAAATATATTTTAGTTCAATTTAGAACATCTTAGGGACTTGAAAAGTTGTTGTGAATCAAATTAAGGCTTATATGGCCCTCTATAATGGTGAGTATTTTCCTCTATCTGGCTATCACCGAGTAGTCAGTGTGTGTAACTGGGCAGCTGGTGGGTTCCACTTAGTATTCAGTGGTTATCAACAGGTATTTGGTGCGTGTGATTGGATAGCCAGAGGCACCTAGAAACAACTAGTGTTTTTTTCCTGGTACCACCATCCATCAGGTGGTACCCACTAGGTACCTACAAGCACATACTGGTAGAAGACTCCAAGAGGGTCCTCCAAATCCTATTTGAGTCGCCCGTTTGCTTTGGTAAATCCTTGTAAAACATCTGTTACATTGAAATGATAAAATTCATCATGTGAAAATTCTATAGAATTAGTTAGATGATTTTGATCATTAAAAATCACCTAAGGGAGTGAAGTGAACAATATTATACCCCTTATTGATGATAAAAAAACCATGAGAAATTAATAATACAAGATAATCATGATTCATTTCTTACAAATATATCTATTGTAATTTCAATATTTAGAAAATAAATTTATCCAAAAAAGTTTCAATTCTTAAAAGATAAATTTAAAATTTCAATTCAAGAATTATTTCAAAGTGTATTTAATAAATACTTAAATTTCAAAACATCTCCATCTTTGTAATTATCAATTCTTTTTATTTTCATAATTCAGGAAAAAAACAATATTAGAAACCATCCAATTCTCTAAATAATTCAAACAAAATTTAAAAAGGTTCTCTGGATGTCAAAAACATCACCCCCATTGATATTATAGAATCATGAATATTAAAATGATTGAAATAATTTTAACAGTATTTAATACCATTTTAATATATATAATCATACATTAGAGAAATGGTACATTTAATTACATTAGATTATATAAAAAATGTTGTCATCATAATGTTTATAGACAAGGTTTTATATAAATAAAGATAATATAATTAAAAAAAATATAAGGTATAAGAATAATAAAGAAAAAAATGCAAATGATAATTTAATAACGAATAATAATCCATCAGGAGAGTTCAAAATACAAAAAGAGTATGAAATGTTAAAAAAAATAAACTCTTCAAAATAGATTTAGAAGACTAAAAACTATATATTCATGTATTCAAAACTTCTAGAAACTATTTCTATGTTTTTATAAATAATATACATGTGATCATACTTTATAAATAAATAAATTTATAATCAATACATGCTTAAAAGAAGTGTCACTCTAGGAAGAAAGAGACTTTGATCCCCCTAAAATTGGGAATTAAAACCACCATAGTCCAAAAATTATTACTAATTTTTCTCAATAAGTTACAATAAAACTATATAAAATTAAAATTAATAATATTATTCTAATTTTAAAATAAATTTTAAGAACCCATAAGATTTAAAATTTATAAAAACACTATAGTATAAAATTAATTTTATCATGCTAGAGTATGTTCAACAGTAGGTGTGATTTTTAGGGCCATTTAAAAAAGAAGCTATATCCCCCTAAAATAATGCATAATCTTAGTAATATAAGGGGGTGAATGAAGGAAAAAAACAAAAAATATATATATTTCACTTAATAAATTGAAATATATAGATCAATTACTTCAATATTAAAAAAATAAAAAAATCAATAAAATTTAGATTTAATAAAATTAAAATATTTAATAAAGGAGTTAAAATAATAGAGTCATATAAAGCTCATGAGTCAATATCAAGCTATAAATGAATACATATTTTTATAAAAAGAACATAGATAAATTATTAAATGAGAAAAAAATACTCATGTTTTTTGCAAAGAATAATTCCTTACACAATTAATTTGAACAATTATATTGTAAAATAAATAAAAATATATCTTTAATGTTCAAATAAAATTTTCAATTTAATTTTTAAAATGAATCTCATAAATCAATAAGTCTTAAGATGAAAAATAATAACTCTTCAAAATGAACCAAGATTAAAAATTATAAAATAGCGGAAAAATCTCCATAATTTTCTACTTTTGGAAAAAAACTAAAACTATAAAATCATAAGAATATGAATAAAGATTTTTACTTGAAGTTAAAGAAATAATTATTTATATATTAAATTCAAGATTAAGTAAATATATAATCAAGTATACCTTGATTTAATAATATTTTTATCTTAATAAAAAAAATAAAAAAAAAGATTAGATAAATTAAGAGAGCATATAAAAAGAATAAACCTGAAAACATATCCCACAAAATTTATTTATACAAATCCATAGTGTCTTAGACATCTTGAAAAGATAAATGAAAACATCATATTCCTTCTGGGGAGGATGGGAGTAGAAACCATGTCATGTGGTATCATGATGGAGAGATAAGAATAGATTATGAGTATACTCTATCATCCACTCTAACCAATAATGATGTGAGGAGGTGGTATGATCTATGTTAGCAAGTTAACTATCCACTATCTTCTCAAGATATGTGCTATTATGGTTAATTATTTCATGAAACTACCTCATTTTCTCCGTGAAAAAGTCCAACCCAATAGTAGTTCTTCCTCAACAGTAATGTAATCTCAAGGAGGATCTTCCTTAGACCCCACATCAACATAATCCTTAGAATTATCATCTACTTCTTCTTCTTCCTCATCCTCATATAAATATTCATAAAGATCTTATTCCTAAAAAATTACAGGTTACATAGTAATATCCTAAATTTTGAGCTCAACATCAAGTGAATAATTTTTTAGAAGTCTAGGATAGTTATAAATGTATTCCTGATGGCATGGATTTTATCAAATTAATATTTTTTTGAACCAAAAAATGGTTCACAATATTTTATTTAGAGTTTTCCTCAAAGGAAATGTTCCATAATCTGATACCAATATATGAAAATATCTAAGTGGGAAGGTGTAAAAACTGTAATGTAACACACAAAAATTTTAATGTTCATTTTTTCTAAATTAATTAAAAAATTTGATAGATTATGGTGCATGAAACCTCAATACTTTAAAATAGGAACATAATGATCGATATCTTATACAACACACCACACTATTCAAAAACAAACCATGAGATACTATTTAAATATGATCATTATAACATTACCAGGGAATTAGTAGGTATTAATAAGACTAACCAAATTATGAAATATATATAGGTCATAATAAGTACTAATTTATTGATATATAATTAGTAAATAATCAGTCAAATTTTTATTAAATTCATTTGATGATTCAAAATACATATCCTTTAAAAAATGGTTTTATTATGAATTTTATGTTTGAAATTATAATAAAAATATATAAATTTTATAAATTTTATTATAAAAATATAATATTCAATTTGAAATCATCATTTAAAAATTATATTAGGGTGAAATTTTGTGTTTTTTCTGAAAAGACTGATTTTTCAATGAATAGTGAAAACACCGATTTTTCAAACCCTATTAGGTCATTTAATTAAATTAAGTAATTATAAAGTCCCATAATTTTTTGAATCTCATTTAAAATTTTAAAAAAATTATTATTTAATTATATTTAAATTAATTAATTACATTTTAATCATCTTTATAACCTATTTTTATATAAGATTTTTGAGGATAAAAATCATAATTTTCTAAAAACTATTTTTTAAATGCATGGTGTTCCTCCATTTTATTAATTAAAATAACATTTAATATTGAATTATTTATATGAATTGTATATATTATATATCTATCTATATTATTTTTAATATATTATTTGATTACTATTGGTCATATAGCTAATATAAGATCATCTTATGCTTGGCAAATGTATTTTTGGAAAACCAATTTTTAGACACATATGTGGGTTTTATTTTAATGGAAAATTTTACAATTAAGCAAGTTTCATTTGGTAAAATAGATTTAATATTTTAAATTTTAATAATTAATATCTTTTATTATTTTCAACTTAATTTTTTTCATATTGACTAGTAAAGAAGGTAAAATTTATTTACCACAGTTAACGTTAAAACGAGGTTTTGCATTTTACATTTTCATATGTTAAAATTAATTTTACACACAAATATGATATTTATTTGATAAATTGGATTTCATTTTTAGGATAATTTGGTCCAAATTATATAATAAATACTAATTTATTTTATGATAAATAGATAAATTACCAAGGTCAAATACACTAATTGTCGTGGTGAAAAATAAAATGGTAAAAGTAAGAAAACATAGAGGATAATGAAGAAAATGTTTAAAATATATTTATTTTTATATAAAATATATTTGGATATACCATATGATACATAAAATAAATTATTAATTAGTTTTTTTGGCAATTTGGGTGAGAGTGACTTCTTATTATTGAATAGTTTTGGGTATTTACAAAAAATGCCACTCCACCTCAATTATAAAAGGGCACTCCCTTCTGTCAATTATTCACACCTCACAAACCATTTTTCTAGAAAACAATTAACCAAAATATATCCCTAAAATTATTATAAACATTACATAGGTTATTTTCTTACCAAAAAACAAACCCTATGGTTCTTTGAGAAGAGATCCAAATGAGGTTTCTCTAAGAGAAGGTAATCATCTCAACAATGCAATTTTTTTTCTTTATTATCTTTCAAACCTTATTTATTTATTAACACTTAAAATATAATTAAACTAGTATATACCAAATTATATAATTTTATTATTTTTATTTCATAATTTTTATCCATATACTCTATCAAATGGGAAACAAAGCCATTACTTGTTTGTACGATTGACTATCGCCTTGCGAACTGATGTAAACTATTTTCCATCGCCGAATCACATAGATAGTCATAATGATTAAAATAAGAAATCTATATATTAAATATAATATAATATTGATTCTATAAAATTAATATACCATCAACTTCTTTACTATTTCATCTATTAAGGTAATTAAATAATCGCTCATGCATATGTACAGTTTAGTGTCTCCACGAAGTAATGTGATTCATTTTACATGTAAAAGTCTCAAAACATTTTCTGAAAATGTGTAAAATTATTAAATATTATATTTATAAAATTAATATAATTATGTAGATTATGTAACTATATTCTCTACACAAGAACTATAACTTTCATGACAAATCACGCTTGAGAAAACAAGATAATTAACCCCCAAAAGATAAAAATAATGAAATATTATTAACAAATGAGTGGTAAGATATTATAAGAGGATCATATATAAGGTTATAAATATAAATATGGTTTATTTAGAAACTAATAACATTATTAATAACATTATAAAATATGATAATGTGATTTCAACTAAAGGGAAGTGTGAGGTATTGAATTTTGTATCAATTTGCTTTCATTGAGGCAGATTGTAATGTTATACACCCAATTTATTTATATGGTATATATAATGAACCTTTTACATAAAAAATATTGAATCCTTAATAAATAATCATATTTTTAGTTTAAAGTTTAATTATTTCATCCAATGGAATTTGATCATGATAATTTCCAAGTGGTAAAAAATTTCATAACTCAATTTATTTTCATTGAGTTATATTACTTCCTTATTGTCTTTGATATTAAATGATTAAGCATGAAATTAAATTTTATAATATTATGATTTATTTTCACTTGTCTTATGTGGATTTATGTTTTTTACACATTATATATTAATTTATTAATTCTCACTTCAATGTTATGATCATTGTAAGGGTTTCTCATCTCAAATTACCTTTTTTTTTGATATATATCATGTTATACACCTATATTCTTTATGAGGTGTATCTAGTAACACACACATACACACATATATATACATATTCATTAATATATTTATATTCAAGGTACATAATGTTTCATTGGATTTTATTCATTTCATGGGGCTTAAAATTCAAAATTTACTAAAGTGGAAATAGATTAATGTTTTAAAACCATTTTAATCATGATTATTTATGATTGAATTTTAATTGAAGGAAATTATTTTATCATTGTCTAATAGAAATTTTTTATTTTATTATATTCTAGTTATTCATGAATTTTTCAAATATTAGTTCCATTTTCTTATATTTTTTACTTAAAATTATTGATAAAATGTTTTTAATAAAATCGAACTTCATTTATCTGTTCCTTCAAAAATACTTTTATTTCAAGTAAATTTTTTCTAATTTTTTTTTCTAAAATGTTTTTCTATTCTTTTTTAAATTAATTTTTACCCATAATTCCATTTTTAATTTTTTAAATTGTATCTTCCTATCTTTTTCAAAATTAGGTACTTTTGACATTCCCTACAAAAATGTGAATGTAATAATTATTTTAATGTATTGGGAATGAATGAAACTTTCCCACCATTATGGACACACATTTTTTTAAAGATTACTTTAAAATTATAAAATTTTATTTTTTGAAATAAAATTGTTTTCCTAAGATTTTGGATACTTTTAGTTTTTTAAAAAGGGATATTCAAAGTTTTTATATTTTCCTCAAGAATGTTTTTAATGATATTTTTATGATATTTATATTCTCCAGTGAGAAGAACCCAATATTTTACATATATTCAACTAGATATATGATGGAATGATAATATACTTATTCTTTATCTAGACAATTTACGTTCATTCAAACGGGGGAAAATATATAAATTCTATTTTTTAGTTTAAATTTTTTAATCATTAGTATTCCCTTTAAATATTTACTTTATTGTGATCATTGGACATTACATATCCCCTTAATATCCATATTATTTAGCATGGATGTTATTATTACTTAAACTATATATCATTTGTATATATAATGTTTTAGTTTGAATGTTATATTATTGATTAGAGAAATAATAATATTTCATATTATTTATTCCATTCAGTCATTTTTTATAAGGAATATTTTTCATAAATAAATTGATCATTTGATATTTTAGGAATGCTTTGGACATGCAGTGATGGGTGGGACCCGAAATAATAATGTCCCATGATTCATTAGTATTATCACAAGGAGAATCTCTAAGATAGTATTAAATGGGATTTTAACCATAGTTTTAAACCATCTTATAAATGATATTTGAGGTATATATATCATTATTTCTGGGATCATGAATACCAATATTAAAAATTTAATTCACTAAGAATTCAATTATTATTATCCATAATATTATTTCATTGATATTATCCATGGATATATTTTTTTATCAAGTCATTGATTAAATATAATGTGTCTTTATTTATTTATCATACCATACTAATTATGCATTATATAATAATGATATTCATGTTTTTTATTAAATGTAATGTGTGTTAATAAATTTATATTGAAATAATGAGTATGTCTTATTGATTATGATTTACTTATTCTTGATACTTTATTATTTATGTAACTGTTACTAAGAATTTGATGTCACCCTTGTTTGGTTTCCCTTTTCAGGGATATAAGGAAGGAATTTTTTAATGAGGTCAAGGATTAAAAATATTTATATTCAATATAATATAATTTAATTTTCAAATTTAATATGAGACTCAAGTATGTATCTATTTTAGCATGACTACTAAACTATTCGGTCGTTTGGGATTTGGTCGTTTATATCTTGAACCAATGTTACAAATTAAACATTGAATCTAGGTTACCAGATTTGAGGTTGTTATAGTTGGTATCATATAATTTTTAGTGTAAACATTATGATCTAGATTCAGGAAACATATATTAGGGAATTTAACCCTATGATAGACTTTGAGGATAAGTATAGAAGAACATCCTAAATATTTATCAAGGAAGATAGTATGTGGCTTTCCTAACATTACATTACTATATGGATAAAAAAAAGTGGATGTAGTTCTATAACAGTTGTACCTAGGGATAATAAATATAAAAATGTTGTATTGGGATTTGACTTCATCATCACATGGTGTAAGGAAATTTTTCTAATAATGCACTTGGTTTGACACTCCCAGAGGATATGATTTAGACAATTCATATTTCCTTTATGATCCATCACAAAGGATTTGAATAGATAATGAAAATTAATGAACTATGACAAACTTAAGATGTATTATATTGAAAAGTAGGTTTCATTATTCAATAATCCTATAAAATATTATACATTTTTACCACAACAATTATTATTACTCACACTATGTTTTTTGGTTTTAGTTATTGGTTGGAAAGAAATGGAATCATATATACATCAAATACAATATATAATGTGGTAATTATGAGAAACCAAATGGAATTATTATTAGAGTAAAATATATCATTATTATAAATAATTAGTTATCATGATATATGATAAAAAACTATACCATAGAAAAACCTCAGACTCACCAATGAAGAGAAGGATGGAGTCCGCTATAAGATGAGAGGACCAGTTTGGGATATACCAAACACTGAGAGGGGGGGGGGAATCAGTGTTGGGGACTTTTAAAACCAATTTCAACTTTAATTCATGTACCTCTTGACTTTTTAGGATCTTTATTCTCTTATTCTCTTTTCCTTGTCACATACAATAATATAAATCAGTAAAAATATGCACATGATATTTTTACAAGGTTTACCACTCAATAATATTAGCTATGTGATTGCCATGCATGGGGATGACCAGTGCATGGATTCTCCACTATAATGAGATATTTTGTTAAAATAGAGTGGCTAGGAAAACAATCGACTAGCTAGTGTGAGTCCCTACACTTTAGAGGGGGGGAAACAATCCTCTTCCCTGGACTGGTGATGACCTAGCCCAACTTGCAACGTCTAGCTGGTTCTTTCTACTGCCTATGGAGACAGTCTTCTTCCTTCTTCAAAAGGAAGTTTTTTCTATTGATCTATTTCAATGCCCTTCACTTGATTACTTGCAAAGTAGTAGGCAAGCAATTCTTCTGGTCTTTTTCTTTTCTTCTTCAATAGTGTAAAACCAGATGCACTAGGTTTGTTTAGTGAAACAACATAATGCACTAACACATCTTCTTATTTCCTAGCATGAATCACATATACCAATGTGATTATTCATAAACTGAGGATCCTCTCACAAAGCATCATCTGAATTAAATTTACCTAAATATTTGTAGGAGGCATACTCTGTTATTCTTCTTATTCTTATTCTATTCTCTTTATGCATCAAACTTGTAAGCTACACACTCTTCTTCTTCTACTGCTTCTTCAATGCAAAACCAACTACACTGAAACCTACTCTTATTCACACATTCTCTCTCAAAGAAAAACCATATGCACCGAGCACTTCTTCATCTTCTTCTTGCTATAATCACAAGTTCCCTTTGTTATTGTAAAAACAATGAAGTCCAGATCAACTTAGCATAATCACAATTGAACAGAAGCTGGTAAGAACTTCTAGAACAACTCACAGCTTTCACGACAATCCTTACTTGCATGCCACCCTACTTGCGCGCCTCCCTGCTTGCACGCCGCCCAACTTGCCCGCGACCTACTTGCGTTCCACTCACAACATGAGCGCCACTATTGTGCATATCTCACAACTTGTGTTCCACATTTATATTATAAACACTTCCTTCGTGCACACCTCTAGTAGCTTGCACAGAAAAACATGCACAAAAAAACTTTCATAACAAAACTTGCACGACAAAACTTGTACGACACCACTTGCGTGGCACCCAGCTTGCGTGCCTTATAAATAAACCTCAGCTTGCATGATAATTAAGCGTGCGCTCCACTTCCACTACTTGCGTGATTAGAGCTCAAGTTTTCTCTTAAGTTTTGAGCCTTAACAAATGAGGAGGAAAGTCATCTATTTATATGAATTTTAGGGACTTGCATGCCACATAAACTTGTGTGACAATACATGCACCCCAATACATCACTTGCACTCCGCTTCATCACTTGCGTGCCCTTCTATCACTAATGCTACTCTTTATTTCCTTTGTCATATTTTGAAATGATGATGCTGGAATATGACTTGCATGCAACATACACTTGCGCTCCGCTTATACTTGTGCGACACACTTTTTCACCACTTATACTTGCGCACCACACTTGCGCGCCTCTTATACTTGCACGTCGCTTTTTGACTTGCATTCCAATCTTTAACTTGTGCACCATTTTATTTCCTTTGTCATATTTTTATGGGATAATCTTGAAATATGACTTGCGTGCCAATACTTGCATTCCATTCTTGACTTGCGTGCCACTCTTGACTTGCGCGCCACTCTTGACTTGCGTGCCACTTTATTTCCTTTGGAAAAATCTTCTCTTTACTCCCCCTATCCTTCATAAGTATTGCATCACATGTTCTCTAAACTTATGATATTTGTGAAATAGAAATCAGCAAAGCATCATCTGGTTTCATCCATTCTTTTTAGAATTTGAATTCCAAAGTACTTCTTTCATCCTCACTTAAAATCCTGAATTCCTTTTAGAGTGTTAATTCCAAAGAACTCTATTTATCTCTCTTCTTCTAAAAGTGGAGGCTTAAGGATTCTTTAAACACCTTCATTGTTGAAGACAATATATCACATTTGATATATGTATTTGGAACTTCAAATAACAGTGCATCAATCATCTGATTTCAAGGAAATGTGTAATTCATGACCTTCTTAGAATGACAAGTACTTCCACACTCTCTATTCATCTTCAACCATCATTTTCTACTTCATTAAAATCATATGATTATTTTCTTTAAGTAAGCTCTTGCATGATTCTCATGCAATCATGAAACATTGCATTGTATTCTTCAAATCCTAATTCTTTTTCAACCATCCTTAGATAGATGATACATCACCCTACTGCTCTAATCATCCTCAAATGGATGATACTTCTCCATTATTCATTGTTGTAAACAATGTGTCACCTTTGACACAAGTTCTTTGAACTTAGGATCAGTTCAACAATCTTCTGAATTAATCTTCTTAGATAATTTCTCAAGTATGAAATCCAATGCTATGATTCCATAACAATTCTCTAGGAAACCTCACTCCAGCCAATCTCCACTAACTTTTTGGTCCTTCCTCATCTCCTTCTTCATTTTGATGAGTATTGACAACTGTTGACAAAAAATACAATATTCATACACAAAGCGGTACCAACAATCTCCCCCTTTGTATTTTGTTGTCAATACCACAAAGTCTCCTCTAATGAATGAGTCAATGTCAAAATAGGAATCTTCTATCTCCCTTTTACTTGTTTCTCTTCCCATTTCATTTCAAACATTCATTTCATTTTATACCCCCTTATTGACAAGAAATACAAAGTTCATGGTTGAGAGGGTATCAATTCTTACATAAGAAGTGTTTCATTAATAATTTCACTTTAAGTCTACATGAGAAAATATAGATGTAGAAAACAAGAGAATTTTATTTAGACCACAATGATGTCCATTATCCATTGATTGTGATACCTCATGAGATGAGATCTCATACACTTGTCTTCAAGGGTTTTCCACTTTCATTCTAGGATAAAGATATTGAATGTGATATGAAATAATCAATCCTGAAATTCCTGCACTCACTTCAACCAAAAGGATAAAAAACATTCAGGTGTAATTAGCAGGATAAGTGGCCTTGGGGAACATTCATTATTCTTATGTCACTGATTAACCTAGGTACTCCACCTTTGTAAAAATATATTTATTTTGAGTAACCAAGGATGAGAGATTAATAAACAACATAACTTTTCCAACGACATGGTCTTCATACAATCTTTTGAGTAATTTAATTTTATACCAACTGATGTTGATACTTATTGAGATAATGACTCTGACAGTTTCTTCATGTGTCTCCCCCTGAAGGGAACACTTCTCCTCACTGAATCCAAGGTTTTTCTCCTGAGATCTTACTTCACCTTCAATTCCTTGTATGATAATAAAAAATACAATACATAAAGATTTAATGGAATAAGGTGGATCCTCTTTTCTCAATCAATGTGAACAACAAGGTTGAGATGATCTTCTCAACCTAGATGCTCCATTCTTCACACTTTCACAACTGATATTCAATGATGACTATGATTGGGTGGACCTCACTCTTTATTCCATCTCTTTGTGTGTAAATATTATTTATTCAAGGGATTTCAAAGCACTAGATTCTCCTGGTGCAACTTTCATCGTTTTGAGTAATTTCTATTGGGCTGGTGTAAATTCAAAGCATCTTTTAATTGTATTACCATCCTTGTTGCATCTCACACATGGAAATTCATTATTTTCATGTAGAATCTTCCTTTTGAATTTAGCACTAGACTTAGCTTGTGAGTCTTCCATTTTCTTCATTTTATCCAAATCTTCTGGCCAAACCACCAATATATCATTAGGGATTGGGGAATTAAGATTGGATCTTCTACATAGATTCTTCTAAGTGGATTATTTCTTAGTTGTTCTTTTGGATGCACCACCCTTCACCTTTTTGGATTTATAATCCAAGGACTTCTCATCTTTACTTCTTGAAATCATCTTGGGAGAATTTTTTTTCACATTATTCATCTAATTTCTTCCCAATGATTCTTCTTCATTCTTTCCCAGCTTCTGTGGTCTTCTTTTCTTATATGAACATGCACCATTCATATGACCACTCCTATTTCATACGTCACAAATGTTATATAATATTCTAAATCTATTTACAGTATATAGATGTTTATAGATATGTGGATGTTGCTTCCTCTTCTCTGGATTTCTTCCCCTTGAGATGGGCTTTCTCTATGATTTTACATTTAAGGGATTGTACCAATAATCCAGTTCACAATTCCCGAATCTATTACAGCACCAGCATTGAACAAAAAACCTTGACTTCCTGACATCTTCTTTATAAGGTTGTTGAAACTTCTTCATGATTTTTTGTGATTTTTGTGGCGATCTATCTTCCATACTCTTCTTCCTATTCACCATAGCCATGGTGATAGTTTTCTCCTCACTTTTATTTATCAATTATTGTTTATAATTTTTCTTCCAATCTGCAATTTTTAGAGAAACAATTTTAGAACCATGAGTACAAGTTGGTATGGATGGTACCTTTACTTTCTCAGCTACTTGTGATAGATCAATGAGTGAATCCATGATCTTATTATCACACGTTGGAGGTATTTCGACAGTAGAATCCACCATTGAGCATTGAATATTGACAGAAATTGTTTCCCTCTTTTGTGGAGACTCAATATGTGTATTCTCAAGATTGGTAAACTGAGCTTCCAATTTTAGAAATATCATGTTGAGGATGACTTCCTAGTCTTCAATCATAGTCATATTCTCTTCAAAATTCTTCTTTAATCTTCCAACTTCAGCTTCATGCATATTCAATTTGTTTTTTAACAAAGATTCAAGGTCATTGATCTTCTTGGAATCTTTTTCCAAATAAAAATCATTGACATCAATGACTTTTTTAAGCTCATCTTCAAGTGTATGGATCTTCTCTTCTAGAGTCATATTGACTCCCTCTTTTTCTTCAACATCTTTTAGCAACTTTGAAGAGCTTACTTCAAAACCCCTCTTGGTTGCTTCAAAGGCTCCAACCTGTCTTGAGAGCTTGAAACATTCAACAATTTTTGCTTGTAAGCCTTTCTATGACACATCTGTTTCTTCTTCCAGCTAAGTGATATTTTCCTGCATACATTAGAATACTCCAAAAAACAGGGATGCACTTTCTTTAGGAATACCATGAAAAATCATTCTTAATCTATCAACTAATATTTCTTGAGATGTTGTAGATTGACTATCACCACTTGTGATAGAATTTTCAATATGAGGATAATTTAAAAATGTACTAACACATACCTCTTGATTAGTTGAGGTAGGAAGGTTATCCATCTTCTTGGTGGGGACTTGAGCCACCTTCTCATCAATTTCCATGTCTGGTGTGTCTTCAACGTCAGCCAAATATGGAGAACCTGATGTTTCCTCTTCTTTAGATAAGAGGAAATTCGTCTTCAATTTCCTCTTCTCTTTCTTTTTAATGTTCATCATGGTCTTGGTAGATATTTATTTTTTCTCAGAGATAGATGGATCTTTACAAACACTTCTCTTCATTGTTGACTCTGGAAAGGAGCTCAAGTTTTCAAAAGAGAATAAATTTACTATAGAGAATCCAACAGAGGTGAACCTATCGCTCTGATACTAATTGAGAGGACTAGTTTGGGATATACCTAACACGGAGGGGGGGGTGAATTAGTGTTGGGGACTTTTAAAACCAAATTCAACTTTTATCCCTGTACCTATTGACCTGTTAGGATCTAGACTCTTTTACTCTATTTTCCCAGTCGCATGAAATAATAGAAAGTAGTAAAAGTATGCACATTATATTTTTACAAGGTTCACCACTAAATAAGAGTAGCTATGTCCTTTCCATGCATAGGGATGACCAGTGCATGAATTCTACACTATAATGTGATATGTTTTTACAATGGAGTGGCTAGGAAAACAATCCTCTAGCCAGTGTGAGTCCCTACACTTTAGAGGGGCTGGGAAACAATCCTCTTCCCTGGATTAGTGATGACCTATCCCAACTTGTATTGTCTAGCTGGTTCTTTATACTGCCTATAGAGACAGTATTCTTTCTTCTTCAAAAGGTAGGTTCTGCTCTTGATCTATTTCAGTGCCCTTCACTTAATTTCTTGCAAAGCAGTAGGCAAGAAATTCTTCTTGTCTTCTTCTTTTCTTCTTCACTAGTGCAAAACTAGCTGCACTAGGTTTCTTTAGGGAAACAACAGAATGAAATAACACTTCTTCTTCTTTCTTAGCATGAATAACATATACCAATGTGATTATTCAGAAACTGAGTATCATCTCACAAAGCATCATCTAAATTAAATTTCCCTAAATATTTGTAGGGGGCATACTCTGTTCTTCTTTTCTTCTTTTCTTCTCTTTATGCAGCAAACCTGTAAGCTGCACACTCTTCTTCTTCTTCTTCTTCAATGCAAAACCAACTACACTGAAACCTACTCTTCTTCAGACATTCTCTCTCTGTACAAAACCATATGCACCAAGCTATTATTCTTCTTCTTCTTGCTGGAATCACAAGTTCTCTTTGTGATTGTAAAAATAATGAATTATTGGTCAACATAGCATCATCACAGTTGAATAGAAGCTCATAATAACTTCTAGAACAACTCGCAGCTTTCGCGGGAATCCTTACTTTCGCACCACCCTGCTTGCGTGCCTCTTTGATTGCGTTCCACCCAGCTTGCACGCCACCTGCTTACGTTCCACTCACTACTTGCACACAAATATTGTGCACAACTCACAACTTGCACACCACCTTTCTCATATACACACTTCCTTCTTGCGTGCCTCTGGCAGCTTACACGGAAAAACATGCACAGAAAAACTTGAACAACAAAACTTGCGCGGTAAAACTTGCACGACACCACTTGCGCGGCACCCAGCTTGCATGCCTTATAAATAACCCTCAGCTTGTGCCCCACTTCAGCTTTCGCGCCACTTCCACTACTTGCACGATCATAGATCAAATTTTCTCTTAAGTCTTGAGTCTTAACAAATAAGGAATTAAGTTGTCTAATTATAGGAATTTTGGTGACTTGCGTGCCACATACACTTGCGCACCAATTCTTGTGTGCCGCTGCATCACTTGCATGCCGCTTCATCAGTTGCGCGCCCTTACATCACTAGCGTGACTCTTTCTCTCCTTTGTCATATTTTGATATGATGATGCTGGAATATGACTTGTGTGCAACATACACTTGGGCGCCACTTATACTTGTGCAACACACTTTCAAAACCCTTATACTCGCGCACCACACTTGCGTGCCACTTTTTGACTTGTGTGCCAATCTTTAACTTGCGCGCCATTTTATTTCCTTTGTCATATTTTGATGGGGTAATCTTGAAATATGACTTATGTTCCAATAATTGTGCTCCAATACATGCGTTCTATTCCTGACTTGTGTGCCACTCTTGACTTGCACGCCACTCTTGACTTGCACACCACTTTCTTTCCTTTGACAAAATGTACTCTTTACTCTCCCTATCCTTCATAAGGCTTGCATCACAAGTTCTCTAAACTTATGATATTTGTGAAATAAAAATCAGAAAATAATCGTCTGGTTTCATCCATTATTTTTAGAATATTAATTCCAAATTACTTCTTCTATCCTCACTTCCAATCCTCAATTCCTTTTGGAGTGTTAATTCCAATGAACTCTATTTATCTCTCTTCTTCCAAAAGTGGAGTCTTAAGGCTTCTTCAAACAACTTCATTGTTGCAGAAAATGTATCACATTTGATACATGTATTTGGAACTTCAAATAATACTGAAACAATCATCTGATTTCAAGGCAATGAGTAATTCATGACCTTCTTATAATGCCAAGTCCTTCCACACTCTCTCTTCATCTTCAGTCATCATTTTCTACTTCATTCAAATCATATGATTCTTTTCTTTAAGTAAGCTCTTGCATGGTTCTCATGCAATCATGAAGCATTGCATTGTCGACTTCAAATCCTAATTCTTCTTCAACCATCCTTAGACAGATGATACTTCACCATTCTGCTCCAATCATCCTCAAATGGATGATAATTCTCTATTCTTCATTGTTGTAAACAATGTGTCACCTTTGACACAAGTTCTTTGAACTTAGGATTAGTTCAAAAATCGTCTGAATTAATATTATTAAATAATTTCTCATGTATGAAATCAAATTCTATGATTCCATAACAATTCTCCAGGAAACCTCACTTTAGCCAATCTCCACTAATGTTTTAGTCCTTCTTCATCTCCTTCTTCATTTTGACGAGTATTGACAATTGTTGACAAAAAACACAATCTTCATACCCAAAGTAGTCCCAACATGATATTATGTGGTGGAGACAATGGAGGAAATAATCATTGAATCCCATAATTTTAGAAATTTGGAAAGATACAAACAAGGAATACCTCAAAGAAAAATGAGAATGTTATATTTTTTGAAAAGAAGTGCACAAAGTGATGAATTTATGAGGAAATTTTTTGATTTTGGAAGAGAGAAATAAATTTTATTATATAAATATATTTATATTTAATTTTATTGAATATGGAAAACCTAGGAATTATCATAGTAAATTACCTATTTTAATGGTTAACTCCTAGATCATGGAAGGAAATATTCTCTATGTATCAAAGGAGAACTGGTTTGAAGTATTAATGTGTTGGGATTTATGAACTATGATGAATAGTTATTTTTAAAAATGGTAATTTATTTATAGGAAACATGAAACATCTAGGTCATTTGTTAATTTTGGAAGTATATATTCCTTCACGCGTGATTAACTTAAAAGTTTTGGATGTAATCCAAGGTTTATGAGTTTAATTTTTACCACAATTTCAACGTCATAAACACCCATTTTCTAGGTTTTATTTGATATATATTAAGGATATTTTGGGATACATTTATGGAAATAAAACCCATTGGATTAGTATATGAATCTTTTAAGGAATAATTACTTTATATTTTATGGACATAAGATTAAATGTGTTACTAAACATTAAATTTAATTTTATCTCTTTTGTTGTGGTAATTATGGTTCCTTTGGTAACATTATTGGAATTACATTAATATTGTTTTTGAAAAAGGATAACATGCATGTTGGGTGATAACCTATCATATCCAAAATGGATATGGGGATTAAACCTATTGACAAAGGGTGACAATGGTGTGTATAATATCACTGGACTACATGATTTCCTAGTTTTTATAAATTTGTTTTTACATAAATAATTTTATGGATAAATATTTAGTTTGTTTTGGGAAATATATTATAGGTTTTAATATTTTTATTTTGAGATGATTAAGGATATTTTTGAAGATTTTTTAATTTTTATGTATGGTTATGGGTTTATGTAATAATCTAATATAAACATTTAGTGGAAATTTTTAAGTAAAATGTGTTGTATAAAGGTTTATACATTATGGTAACCATTTCATTTTTTGGTTAATATTTAAAGACAACATGAATAACTTATTACAAATTTATGGTGATTATAATATATTAAAAGTTAATTTTAGTTATTTATATATAAAAAATTTATATTGGATATTCATTTCATAAAGAAAGAAATGTATTGGAAATTTATTGAAGCACAAAAAAGGATGAAATAATACTTAAAAATTATCAAGTATATTTTCTAGTGTTATCTATCTTGATAGTAAATGAATCTATAAACTATTTAAAAATTATCTTGAAACAAAAAACATATTATTTTACCTTCATATCTGATGATAAAATAGTCTTTTAACAAATTAGATATTTATGGTTTTGTGGTCATTAATGTTTTTATTGATCATTCACTTTCTTTTGATCAATGATCTCAATCAATCTCCATAATTATTTACAATTTTTTTCTATATCCATATTTTCACTTCCTAAAAATATTCTCCTACTTGTAAACCTATTTATGTGTTATTAATGATTATTTAGTTATTTTAAGATGAAGTTTTATAAGACCTTTTAACAAAGATGTTTCTTCAATAAATTTATTTTCAAATATCAAAACATTGTTTTCCTAGTGAAAGTTCAAACTGTGAGGACACAATTTATTGAAGTTTGCGAGAATGAAACACACCAATTTTTTAAATTATATTTATTTTAAATAAATTTAATAAATTTTATACGTTGTGGTTATTCAAAACATGGGTCTTTTAAAAAATTACATTATGTTTGATATCATATATGATACGCAACACTGATCCTAAACAAACCCTGAGATACAATTTAAATTACCATTTTAACCAAACCAGTTAATTGGTGGGTATGAATAAGATTAAACAAATTATTAAATATATATATAGGTCCTAATAAATACAAATTTGTTAGTAAATTATTAGTAAAAAATCACTCAAATGTTTAGTAAATTCATGTCATGCGTCAAAATACATATTCTTCAAAAAATGGTTTTATTTTTCATTTTATGTTTGTAATTAAAATAAATTTATAAATAAGTTATTATTTATTTTAAAAGGGATAATTTATTTGAAATTATCATGTCAAAATTATATTAGAGTGAAATTTTTTGATTTTTCTGAAAGGTTTATTTTTTACTGAATAATAAAATAACTAATTTTTTGAACACTATTATGTCTTTTCATAATATTAAGTTATTTTAAAGTAACATTATGAATTGAATTTTATTAAAATTTAAAAAATTTATTTTTTAATTGTATTTAAAATAATTAATAACATTCAAATGATATTATACTTGATTTTTATATGAGATTATTTTTTGTGTTAAAATTGTAATTTTATAAAAAAAATTAAATGAATAATCTTCCTCTATTTTAAATAATTTAAATAATATATAGTTATGAATAATTTAAATAAAATTTATTTCTTATATATAAAAATATATAATTTAAATCCAATTTACTATTATTCAAATTCATATAGTTAATATAATATCATCTTATGCTTGAAAATACATATCTTGAAAACCAATTTTTCAAAACATTTATAGTTTATTTAAATTTAATTTTCCCATTCATGTGAGTTGAATTTGGTAAAATTGATTCCATATTTTAAATAATAATTATTAATATTATATAATATGGTGAAAGTAATTTATTTATAATGATTAGTAAAAATGATAAAAATTATTTACCGCAGTTAAGGTGAAAACAAGGTTTTTCATGCTACATGCACTTGTGTTGAAATTAATTTTCCACAAAAATATAATTTTTATTTGATGAATTTTAATTAATATATAGGAAAATTTGGTTCAAATTAAATAATAAGGGTTAATTTATTTTAGTCTTAAATGGTAAATTACCTAGGTCAAATAAACTAATTACCTTGGTGAAAAATAAAATTGTAAAAGAAAGAAAACTTATATGATAATGAAAAAAATGTTTACAAAATGATTATTGTTATGTTTTGTAGATTTTTATCGATCATAAAATACCTATAATACATCATTTGTAAAATTATTAGGCACTATGGGTGAGATTGGATTCCCATTATTGAATAGTTTTGGGTATTTACACAAATGTCACCACTCCACAATTACAAAAGAGAACTCCATTAGCTCACATTTTCACATATATAAAAAAAACTTTATAGACCACAAAATACAAAAATACCTCCAAAATATCATTTTAAGCATTATATAGGTGATTTTTCTCCCAAAATACCAACCCTAGTGTCATTGATAAGATAACCAAAGTAGGTTTTTTTAAGTAAATGTAATCATCTTAACAAAGTTATTTCTTTTTTATTTCTTCTATTACAACCTTCAATTATGTCTTAAAACATAAAATATAATAAAAAATTATCTCCCATATACTTATATTTTATTATTTTTATTTTATAATACTTATCCATATTCTCTTCCATAAAATGGGAATAACGTTTTCACTCATGTGTACGACATTCAACCACCTCACGAACCAACATAATTTTTTTTCCATCACCGACTCTAATGGATATTCATGATGATGGAAATAATGAATATATATAATAAAAATAATAGGATATTGATTATTTAAAATTAATATATCATCCAATTTTTTACCCTTTCAACCATTAAGGGAATGATATCGTTGCTCGTGTATACATATGACCTATCATCTCCAAGAAGCGATGCAATTAGTTTTCTTTGTAAAACATTCAAGTTAATTATTACAAAAATTTAACTAAGGATTAAGTATTATATGTAAAACATTAATATAATTATTCGTATGATAGAACTATATTCTATACACAAGAACCAAAACTTACATGACAAAACATCCATGAGAAAATAGGGTAATTAACACACAAAAGAATGAAAATAATGAAATATTTGGTTAAAATGGTGGAAATATATTATAAAATGATCATGTATGATATTATAAATATTAATATGTTATATTTATTAATTAATAAAATTATTAAAACAATTATACTTGAGGTTAAGTCATGTTTAACTAAATAGAAGTGAAAGTTAGGGGATTTGTCTCAATTTCCTTTCATTGAGGAATATTTTAATGTTATGGATCCAATTTATTTATATGGTTTGTATAATGAACAATTTTAAATTTATTATCATGATTCTATATTAATTCGTTTTATTATTATTTTTAATTTTAATCATTTCATCAAAGAGTATTTAAATTGAAAATTACCATGTGGTAACTAATTTCAAAACACAATTTATTCTCTTTGGGTTATATTACTTATTCAATGTCTTTGATATTTTAAGATTATGTGTGTCATGAATTTTTATTAAATTGTATTTTATTTTCACGTTTTAGGGAATATTTAAATTTCATAGACATAATGAATTCATTAATTAATTCTTACTTCAACAATATGATCATTATAAGGGATTCTCATTTCAAATTGTCCTCTTCGAGGCATATGTCATGTTATACACCTATCTTATTTATGAGGTGTATTTACTTCCAAAATTATATATTATATCATGAATATCTTTTTACTCATAGTATTTAATTTTTTATATTATTTTATTCTTTTAATGGGGATTACTATTCAAAAGTTACCAAAGTGTTAAGAGATTTAGGTTTTAATCTCATTTTAATTGGGATTTTTTATGCTTGAATTTCAATTGAAGGAAATTATTTTATCATTGTATAATAAACCCCTTTCATTTTCATATCCTCTCATTATTCCTGAGTTTTTGAGGAAAGTGTAAAAATTTCCTTTATTTGTTACTAAAAACTATTAAGAAAATGTTTTCAATAAATTCTAAGTAGATTTATTTATTCGGTCAAAAATCTATTTCTTCCAAATCTATGTTTCTTAAAAATATTGTCAAAAATGTTTTTCTATGATTTTTTAAAGTCATTTTTTACTATAATTGTATTTTTAAATTTTTTTAAAAGGAATATTCACATCATTTTCAAAGAAAGGTTATATTTAATTTTCATACAAAAATGTGAAAGGAATATTTATTTTAACATAATTTGGATGAATAGATAATTCCTTCCATAATAACCAATAATTTACTTTAAGATTTATTTAAATTTTTAAAAGGTTTTTTAAATATAATTTTTCCCATAATATTCTAGACACTTATAATTTTTTTAAAAGGTATTTTACAAGATTAAAAGATATTTTCATCAATAATGTATTTAAATATTTTTTTTGGTATCTATATTAATAAGTGAAAAAACCCTTTATTTTCCATATACTACACTAGAGCTGTATTGGAATGATACCATCATTGTTGATTCTATAGACAGTTAAAATTCAATTTGACCAAAGAAATTATTGACATTCTCTTTATTGATGATTTTTTTATCCTTAACTTTCCCTTAAAATGTTCACTTTCTTGTGATTATTGGAAATTAAATTTTCCCTAATTATCCATATTATTAAATATATATATTCTTATTTCTTAAAATTTATATCATTTCAATATATAGTGTTTTTTGTTGAATTTTATATGATTTAATGGGGAAATATAAAAATTCTTTATTCTTTATTCAATACACATGTTTATTGTTAAGGACTATTATTCATGAACTAAACCGATAATTAGATATATGAGGGGAGAAATGGACATGTAGTGATAGGTGCATCCTAGAATTATATATCCCATAATGCATCTATATTATCATGAGGAGAACCAGTAATCTATCATTAAATGATTTTTTAACCATAGTTTTAAACCTTATTGTGAAAGGTATTAATGGTATAGATATCATAATGTTAGATATCATAACATACAAAATTAATTATTTCATTCCTTAAAAATTTATTTATTATTATCCATGAGATTATTGAATTTATATATTACATGGCTTCATTTTTTGTACAAGTTATTGATTAAATGGCACGTGGGTTCTGTTATTTACCGTTATATATTGACTATGACTTATATAATGATGATATTAAAGTTATTTATAAAATGGAATGTGTGTTCAGATATTAACCATGACACGTTGATTATTCCCTATTGATTATTCTTTATTTAATCATGATATATTCTTATTTACACTACTCTTACTTAGAATTGGAGCTCATCCTTATTTTATTATTCTTCCTCATGATATGAAGAAGGAAACTTTGAATGATTTCAAGGACACAGAATATTTAATTTGATTATTTTTTAATTTAAGTTTTAAAATGAAATACGAGACTCAAATTTGTATCTATTTAACAAGACCACTAAAGTATTTAGTCCATTGATATGTGGTCAACTGTATCTTACAATAATTTATTAAACTAACCACTAACTATAGGATACTATAGGTGGGGTTATTATAATTGGTATTAGTGTAAGTTTAGAAGAAAAATTGGGAACTGGAATTAGGAAACATAGATTAGGTAACATAAACCTATGATAGAGTTTGAGGATAAGTATTTAAGAACATCTAAAATTTTAGTGAGGAAGTGTTTATATGATTTACAAGAAATACATCCCAATCAAGATAATAATTGTGGATGTAGTTTTGGAATCATGGTAACTTGGGGTATTAACTATGAAAATGGTGAATTGTAATTTGACTTGATTATCACCCAGTAAGTAAAAATGGGCCTTACTACACCAATAGTTTGAAACTCATGGGGGATATACTTAGGATAATTAATATTTTCAATAAAATTCATCCTGAGGATTTGAATTAATGATAAAAAATAATTTCCTAGGATAAACCTATGTTTTATTTTATTGAAAATTCATTGTCATGATTTTAACATACTATAAATTATTATATAGTTTTTCTACTATGATTATTGTTTCTTACACTATAAATTTTAGTTTTAGTTGATGTTTATAACCTAAGGGAATCATGTAGACATTTAATATAATGGAGAATGTGGTAATTTTGAGTAACTAAATAGGATGATTAATTTAGTGAAATATAACATGATTATGCATACTTTGTTATCATTATATACGATTAAAAACCTACACCTTAACTAACCCTTATCCTCAACAAAGAAGAGAAAGATGGATTCTTATCAAAGATAATGTTGTGGATAACATGAATTAAATAATTATAAAATTCCTTCATGATAAAAATTTGTAAATATACACCCATGTGATTTTATCAATGGAATTGAAGAAACAAATTATGTGTGGAAAATAAGGTCATAAATCAATGAATTATTGAGGAAAAGTGATTTTGGTGGAGATAAATAATTTTCTTTCTGAAAATATATTTATAGTTTATCTTCTTGAATGTGGGAAAGGTGGTTTTTTTCTATGTTAATTCAGCATATTAAAGGTCAACTCATATAACAGGGAAGTACCTCTTCTATACTAATCATTGCAAAAAAGGCTTGAAGTATTTATGTATTGGGATTAATAAACTACATTGTAGAAGTATTTTTACCAATGGTCTTTTTTATAGTAGTCATGAAACATCTAAGTATTGTGATAATTTTGGAAGTATATATGACTTCATGTAATATTAACTTAAATATTATGGATAACACTATAGTTTTATAAGTTCAAGTTTGATGACAAGTTTAATATCTTAAACAACCATTTTTTTAAGTTTTCTGTGATCTAGATTAAGGATATTTTTTAGAGACATTTATGTTAATATAATCAATTGGTTTGTTGTATGAAAGAGTAATTTATGGTCATTTTGTGGATATAAGATTAAATGTGTTGGTTACCTTTAAGGTTTGTCTTATCTTTGATGTTGTGGTAATTATGGGTCATTTGGGAATGTTATATGTATTATATTAATATTGTTTTGAAAAAATTACAACTTGTATACTGGGTGACAACCCATAGTATCTTGTGAGGGCATCATATCGTGCCCAAAACCAAAGGCCAACAAAGTTTGTAAAGCCTAACACTAGTAAACATTATATTCTAGTTAGTATGACATTGTTTTTACATGAAAATTTTGGCAGATAAATATTATGTTTATTTTCAAAAAAAATATTATAGGATCAAATATTATGATTTTGAGTTGATTAATGATATTTCAAAATATTTTTTAATTGTTTTGTACGATTATTGGTTTTTTCAATAATATAAGATGAAGACTTGGTGGAAATTTTTAAGTAAAATATATTATATTAAGGTTTATACATTATGGTAACCATTTCATTTTTGGATAAAATTTAAATATAATAGGAATAACTTTTTATTCTTTTATGGATCTTACAATCTGTTAAAAGTTAATTTTAGTGCTTTAGGAATAAAAAATTCATACTGGATATTCATTTCTTGGAGAAATAAATAAAGTTGAAATTGAATGAAGCATAATAAAAAGAATATAATAATACTTATTAGATATCAAGTAAGTATATTTTAGGGTGTTCTCTATCTTTATAGTAAAATAATCCATCAACTCTTGAAAAATGATCTTTTTTAAATCATATTTCCTTCATATCTGATGAATCAGTTGTCTTTTAACTCATAACATATTTATGATTTTTGGTCATTAACATTCTCTTCCTCATTCACTTTATTTTGATCAATGATCTATATTACAATCCATAATTATTTATATTTTTATTCCATAAGAATATTTTCACTTCCCACTAATGTTATCCAACTTAGAAACATAGCTTCACATCCATGAAATTATTTTCAGGTAGTTTTTCTTTTTATTTTCAGTATACCCTCTTTTCGTTGGATTTTTTTTGATGTTTTGGAGAAAAACATTAATTTGGCTATACAAAAAATGGCATACGGTTGGCATACGGTTAGTAAAAACCATGAATCCTATCCAGATATACATGTAGTATGTTTCTGGGTGAGATTGAACCTATCGTACGACCATCGCATAGCCATGCTCCCTAGCTGAGTTACATGTGTGGTCACTGAACCTTTGAGTCAATAGCTACCCCTTGACTGTCGCACAGTCAGTAATACCGTGTGAGGTATCTATGTAGTTAGAATTTCCTGAGAAGAGTGTGTTGTATGGTTATCTAACGATTTATCCAACCATGTGGGCTAACTGTGCGCCCTATCATCTCATTAAAAATTGGCTTATTTTCTCTCTACTCTATATTTTAACCCCACTTAACCTCTCATTTATCTCCTCCTTTGGTATTTCAGACCCTAGGCACACCTCCCCCTCCATCTTCCTCCCTTGGGGCCTCAATTTCTTACCTAATTTGGGTGGTTCTTCCGAGATTCATCAAGTAAGTTTCCTCACTCTCGTTTCTTCTCTCTATTTTAGGGTTTCTCTCATTGTTCTTGGATTTCAATTTATCCAACGGATCGGGTTTCATTTTTTGGTGTTCGAACGTGAATTTTTGGGTTCAATCATCATGATTAGGGTTCTTTCATTCTTTCTTGTGATGTGGTTTAGTTCTGATTAGATATTATCACCTGTTTTAAGGACTTTCTACACTCAAGGTAGGGGATTACATTTTTCATCATTATTTTATGAATTTATCCTGATTTCTTGAATATTTTGGACTTTTCTATGAATATTATACATGGTGAGAAATAATTTTTAAAAATTATTTGATATTCAATTGGATTTAAAATGGATTTTCTATATGGAATTGGGTGTATTTTTGGTGTAAACCACTATTGTTCTACATTATAGTGTTTTATAAATTGTGTAATTAGTTTACTAAATTGGGTAAGTGATGTGAATCATGTTTGGAAAAGGTTTTGGGTGTGCGTATGATTTTTAAAAAATTAATTTGGGTGTGTAAGTGGTGGATTGTGAGGACTATTGCATTGTTTGGTTTTTGAAATGTGAAAGTGGTGAGTTATGTGAAATGTGGACCTTTATTAAGCACAAAGGTAATCCTATGTGACTAGGTGGTCAAACTAGGACCAGTATTCTAGTGATTCAGAATTGGATTCAGCCTGTTTTCACTTAGGAGGATTGATAATGACCACAAAAACAAAATATTTATGGTGATTAGAGACCATTAGAATCTAGTATGTTTCTATTATCTAGTGTCTTGTGCATGAGAATTTTGATTATTGTTATTTTTGTGCCACTTTACATCGATATATGACCTCACAAGGGTCCCACTCTTAGCTAGTACCTATAGAGATATCTTGTGACTAGTGATATTCGGTTATATCACACTTATCATCTGCATACACTATAACTAGATGGTTATTTCGGAAGCAAGCATGTTTTCATTAAAGTTGGTTTCCATAAAATTTTCTTTCCATGAAATGTTTCTAGTTACCTTTTTATAAAAATTTCAATTTATTTATCTTATAATGATTATATCATGGAATGTTTTTTTGGGTGGTATCCTATTGGGAGTTAGTTATCACCCTAATTACACCTTTGGGTGTTAGTAGACTTGATTATGTTTGATAGAGTTAATGGAAAGTTATTTGGATATGGTGGTCTGGGTTCCTAGCGGTATACCATCGTGCAGTGTTGTGGAGATGGATTGATGGAGAAGTTCCTCTTTCCATGTGGTGGTTTTTGAGTTGGATTTTGGTTTCTCCGATTGTAGTAGTTTTTTTGTTTTTGTTTGAACCATGTAACTAGAGATCTGAAAGTTGTTAAGACATATTTGGGTATAGTTTTCAGTTTTTGTTTATTAATATTTCTGGTTGTTTTATGTTTATAAATTAAATTAAATCATTACCATGTCATAATCATGATACCCTGGCACTTGTTTCTAGCCCATGAGGATTGGGAATACCCATTAGGTCATTCCATCGATCCGTTCGGACACCGGTTAAAATGAAGTCCCATCTTTGTTTTTGAAAAAATTGTATATAGGTAGGTTAACTCTTTTGGGTCATGTTATTTGGGATGAGTCTGGATAGACTGCATCTAGGACTGTTGGGGATCTGAGTTCTTATTGAGAGTAGGGTGCATCGATAGCACACCATGTGACATACCTCAATTTTCCATGGGATGTTGGGGATTTTGTTTGACTTATCCTCCTGGTGGGGCGTATAGGATACAAAAGTTTTATGGACACTGGTTTTGGGTGAACAATTTTGGTCATTGCATTGTTGTGATAAGTTTTATTTATTTATATTCATTGTTATTGTAAGAAATTTTCTGATTTTTTGTATTAATGAATTTTCTTATGACCATTGATTTTTGTTGTAACATGCCTCCATAGATAATTCCCTTTCAACTGTGGGAATAATATGGATAGAGTTCTACCTCACCGCTTGATTTGAGGTTGTTAGAAGTTATGTTTTGAGATGTTCATGATCTGGGGAAAGGAGTGGGTATTGCTTCTTCTCCTGTCAGGGAAGCTGAACTTGGTCCTCAAAAGCATGAAGCCCAAGAGTTTCTCAAGAACAAACCTCTTTCTTTCTAAGGTAGCACAGAGGTGCAAGAAGTACAGGAATGTCTTGAGATGATAGAGAACAAGTTCGAATTCCTTGACACTCGCAAGGTGGTCATTGTGAAATAAACCATGATTCTGTTAGAAGTTCCCAGTCGAAGGTGGTGGGACTCAGTGAATCAAGCTGGAAAGAAAGTGTAGATGAACTAGATGGAATGTATGGTGATTTTAAATGACCATTATTTCCCTAAGGTCTTGGCCTATGCTAGGTCCTGAGTATTTTAGAATCTCATTTAGGGGGGCCAGTCAGTGATGTAGAATTCTAACTGATTGGCTTAGCTAGTTCAGTATTCACCCAAAATAGTTTCCAATGAGCAGATGTAGGCTCAGAGGTTTAAAAGGTTCTTGTGGCTAGAGATATAATATCAGGTATTTCTATTCAAGATAAAGACCTATAATGAAGTAGTTGATCAGGATAACGTTGTGGAGGATGACCACAATGGTAGGTCTAGTTACTATGGGGATATGTCTATGATGGGAAGTGACATTTCATTTAAAAAGAATAGGAATAAAGATGAGTAAGGGAAGAAGGGAGGTGGTAGTTCAGGCCACCCTTCTCGTCAGTATTCATCTGTGGCCTTCGATGAATGGTCGATATTATTCCATCAATACAAGAAGGTAGGGAACATTTGACATGCATGTATATCTCCTCCAAAATATTTTCATCGATATGGATGGATGGGAAACATTCAATGATTATGTAGAGCCTCACGTTATTATCAGAGTGGAGTATGATCTATAGCCTCTAGGGGAATGTCATATCAGTCTGATCCATCTAGGTAGGTGGGATCCTGGTTTGGTGGTTATGGTGGAAGGATTATATCTTCTTCTAGTTAGAGTTAGTTCAGGATAGAGACACTTGGTAGTGGTCATGTTTAGACTTATATGGAGACCAAACATCTTCATGTTGTGGATCAATCACCAATGGGATCATATGCAGGTCCCTCAACAGTTCAATGTACCATTTTGATTTCATCTTCTATAGGATCTGTTTTGTTTGATACTGGTCCATCATCTTCTTTTATCTCTACCATTCTTGTGAACATTTTGAGCTTTCCAACCGAGATTATGTCTTTTCTCATAGAATTGGTGACATCATTGGGTAAGACGGAGCATGGTCTCATGTACTCATATAGTGTTCTTTCTATGTTATGGATTGAGATGGAATGCGATTTCTTGGTCTTGGACATGGACATTTTTTATATAATCCTTGGCATGGATTGGATGGTTCACTTCTAATAGCACATTGATTATTATAGGAGGTGAGTATGCTTAATGGTACCTGATGAGAGTACTGAGTTTTTTTATGGGGAGTGAGATCTTTAGTCGGGTTGTGCTGGACCTCCACTCATAGAATTCGGTACTCTTGTTTTTCAATTATCATTTCCCATGATGGAAGATGATAGTGGCTCTACTGTGGTAGAATTACCTCCTATGGTGGATGAGTTCCCAAAGGTATTTACAGATGAATTTTCAGGTTTACCCCTAGAGCGGGTTATAGAGTTATCAATTGATTTTGAACTGGGGAAATATCATTTATTTATTCCCTCATATCATATGTCAACCACCAAGATGAGTGAATTAACGATATAGCTAGATGATTTAGAATCTGAAGGGTTTATTCACCAGAGCATATCTACTTGGGCCTCCGCAGTATTGTTTGTGAAAAATACCGATTGATCTCTTCTATTGTTTATTGATTACTATAAGATGAATAAAGTAACCATTAATAACAAGTATCAAATTCCCCAATTTTATGACCTTTTTTATAAGTAAAAATGGGAAATGTGGTTTTCCAAGATAGATTTGTGTTTGGGTTACCACCAATTTAGGGTGAGAGAGATGGATATCTTGAAAATGGATTTCTGAAGTAGGTACAAACTCTTCGAGTACTTGGTCATGCCTTTTGGATTAATGGTTGCTATAGTGGTTTTCATAGAGAACATAAATAGAGTGTTCCACCAATATCTTATCTCCTTCATTATGGTATTCAAGGATGACATCCTAGTTTATTCTGGTTCTGATGTAAAGAATGAGAATAATTTTTTGATCGTGAAGAGCACGTTATAGGAACATCATTTCTATGAAAAGTTTACAAAGTTCACTTTTTGGATTAGGCAAGTGATGTTTATGTCCATGTGATCTTGGACCAAGGGATTTTTGTAGACCATGATATGATCAGAACAGTTATGTCATGGGAGAATCCAAAAAATGTGTTGGATATCTGAAGATTTATTATCCTAGATGAATATTATAGGTTGTTCATTTGAAATTTTTCTCAGATTTATTCTCCCATGAAAAAACATTCCAAAAAGGGGGTGAATTATGAATGGATCCCAGAGTGTCAAGCATCATTTGAGGAGTTGAAGCAAAGGCTGAATACTACACCCATCATGATCTTTCCAATGTTGAGAAATGGGTACATGGTTTTTCATGATGGTTCAAGTATGGGCCTCAGGTGTGTGCTTATAGAAGGTAATCATGTGGAGGCATATAGCTCTCGCAAACTCTAACCTCAAGAAAAGAACTAATCAACTGATAGTGTGGATTTAGAATTTGTGATGCATTACTTGAAGATGTAGTGTAATTATAATTTTGGGGATAAATTTGTTGTCTATTCTAATCATAAGAGCCTATCCTATATTTTCCCTAAAAAGGATTTGACTTAGAGGCAGTGTCATTGAATCCAATATCTATAGGGGGTTGAATTTGATATTATCCATACACTAGAAAAATGTAATTTGGTGGCTGACACCTAGACTAGAAATATACTGGTGAAGGCATTGATGAATTCTAGTGATGAGTGGAATTTGATGGGGATATTTTCCCAGATGAACTTAGAGAACAAAGAGAAGAGTTGAGGTTCATTCTTGGAAAGTGTTTAGTTGGAACCTTACCTTCTAGAGCCTATTTAGTGGGATAATACTGGTGATGAGTTGTATTATTAGTCTATGTAGTTTATTCATGGAGTAGAGATATCTTGTGGTTTGTCATTGGCTTCTGATGGGATCTTATGAATTTAGGGTTGTTTCATATTTCTGTTGTCTCAGAGGAAGGAGATGATGCAGAATAGCCACCAGTCTCATTGGGATGTTCATCCTAGAGACACCAAGAACTATTATGATGTTCTTCAGTAGTTTTTGTGGCCAATAATGAGGCAAGAAATATGTAATTTTTTATCTAGATGCCATATATTTTATCAAGTAAAAGAAAAGCAACAAAGGCCCTCAGGTTTTCTCCAGCCACTACCTATTCCTACCTGGAAGTGGGATGATATCTCCATATATTTTATTATTTTTTTCCTTATACACCTCATGGAATGAATTATATTTGTGTAGTAATTGGCCATTTGACCAAATCAACTCACTTCATTCCCATCATGGACTAAAAAAAGTAGATGAGATGTGAAGATTATATGTTCAATAGGTAGTGAGAATTCATTGTGTGCCATAGGAAATCATCTATGATAGGAACCTATGTTTCATCTCTTTATTCGGGGAAGGGATTCAAAAGGAATTGGGTATGTAGATCGAGATGAGTATGATATACCACCCTCAAACAGATGGTGAAATAGTGCAAGAAAATCATATTCTGGAGGACATTCTTGGTGCATGTTTTTTAGACTTTAGAGGATCATGGGATAACCATTTGGTATTTGTAGATTTTTCTTATAGTAATGGTTTCCAATACTCTATATAAATGGTGGCTTTTGAGGTGATATATTCTTCCTTTTCAGTCTTCTTTGTGTTGGGTTGTGGTAGGCAAGACCTCACAATTGGGAGTGGGACTTGTGCAAAAGATTTCTGAGAAATTCAAGTTGATTAAGCAATGGTTATTGATAGCTCAGAGTTGCCACAAATATTATTCAAATCAGAGGTGTTGAGGTATTTAGTTTAATGTGGTTGATAGGGTGTTCTTGAAGGTGTCAATGTATTTAGGTCATCGTCATTTGGGAATGTAGGGAAAACTTACGTTGAGGTATGTTAGAACTTTTGAAATCACTGAACAGATTTGAAAGGTGGCTTACAAGTTAACTTTTCCTTTTTAGTTAACATGTATTAAAAATGTGTTTTATGTCTCCCAATTGAAAAAGTATAATCTTGATCCATATCATGTGTTGAATTGGGAAGGCTTGGAGATAGAGCCCAATTTATCCATGAATGAACGACTAATACAGATGATAGATTCCAAAGAAAAAGTGCTTTGTGAGAAGTATATTATATTGGTCAATGTTATTTTGCAGCATAGCCATGATGTGGATAAGAATTGGGAGTAGAATTAATGGGTTGAGAATTAATATATTTTCTTATTTTTCAATCAAGTTTCGAGTTTACTTTCTAGGGAAGAAAAGTTTTCATGCTTGGGAGAGTTTTCACATCTATGATTTTGTTTTCAGGTTTTTTTCTTCTTTATTTTCAGTCTACACATTTTTTCCATTGAATTTATTTTTAGGTTATTGATGAAAATGGAATTTTGGGTATACAAAACATGGTGAATGGTTGGTGCATGATTAATAGTATCCATGAGCCCTATCCAGATAACAATGCAATATGTGTCTAGGTGAGACATAACCTACTGCACGATCATCACATGGTTGTGTACCTCGGCCCATGTACCTATTTGGTCAATGTCCATTTGAGGTAGTAGCTACCAAAGGACCAGTACATGGTCAGTTAGACCGTGAAAAGAATCTGTGTAGTAAAAATTTCTTAGGATGGCATAATTTCCACTCAGTTTATCAAACCATGCGTACTAACCAAGATTCTTTCCATCTCATTAAAAATTGGGTTATATTTTCTCTCCTCCAGAGTTTAACTCCCCTTAACACTCATTAAACCCCTCCTTCAGGAATTCATACCGTAGGAATCCCTCCCCATCCATAATCCTACCTTAGGGACTATATTTCTTATATATTTGTGTGGTTCTTCCTCATTTCATTATGTAAGTGTTGTCTCTCTCATTTAATCTATCTATTTTAGGATTTCTCTCATTATCCTTGGATTTTTGTTTCCCCGATAGTTAGGGTTACATTTTTTGTGGTTTTATCTTGACTTTTTGGGTTCAATATTGACAATTATGGTTTGATATTTCTTACTTGTAGTGCATTTGTGGTGTGGTTAGATATTTGCTTCAGTTTTAAAGGGATTTATATGCTCAAGGAAGGTGATTCAATGCGTAACCATTATTTGATGAATTGATTATTATTTCATGAATATTTTAGAGTGTTCTATGAATATTATGTGTGGTGGAATGTAGTTTGTAAATGGATCTGATATGAAATTGGTTTAAAAATTACATTTTAATATGGTATTGGGTCTATTTTTGGTGTAAAACTTTGTTGTACTATTTGAAAGTGTTTTATAAATTGGGCAATTGGTTTATTAAATTATTTAAGTGATGATAATCATGTTTTGAAAAGGTTTTGGGTGTGTGTATGATTTAAAAAAAATGAATTTGGGTGTACAAGTGGTGGATTGTGAGCTTTATTTCATTGTTTGGTTTATGAAATGTGGAAGTGGTGTGTTATTTGAAATTTGGAACTTTCTTGAGCACAAAAGGAATCCTAGGTGACTAGGTGGGTGGTCTAATACAATTATACTACTAATTCAGAAATGGATTCGGCCCGATTTCACTTATCAGGATTGACGATGACAACAAAAACTAAATATTGATGATGATTGCAGACCACTAAAATTTTGGATGTTTCTTCTCTCTAGCGAATCATGCATGAGAACATGGATTTTCATGGTTTCTATACCACTTTACACTGAGATACGATGTCACTAGGGTCAAAATCATAGCTTGTGCCTAAAGGGATCTCCTATGACTAGTTCTCTTTGGTTATATCACATTTACCATTGGTATATGGTATGCCTTGTTGGTTATTTCAGAAACAATCATGTTAAAATTAAAGTTATGAAATTTTTCTAGTTCACTTTGTATAAAACTTTTTATTAATTTATCTTATAATGTTTATAGAATTGAATATTTCTTTGGTTGGAATCCTATTGGGTATTTGCTCACACACTACATACACCTTTAGGTTTAAGTAGACTTGATTATGTTTGCTACAGGTAAGGGAAAGGTATTTGGAGATAGTGGTCTGGGTTGCTAGCATTATTCCATGGCATAGTGTTGTGGAGATGGCTTGAGAGATATGTTATTATTTCCATGTGGTGGTTTTTGAGTTGGATTTTCGTTTATCCTACCGTAGTAGTTTTTTTAAACCTTGTAACATGAGATCTGGAAGTTATTAAGGCTAATTTGGTAATAGTTTTTAGTTTTTTTTTATTTAAATTGTAGGGTGTTTTATCTTTACAAATTCTGGTAAATCATTTTTAGGACGTAATCATGATACCTAGGAACTTGTTTCTTGCCTGAGGGGATTAGGAACACCTTTCAGGCTATACCACAGACGGGGTTGGGTGCCAGTTCGAATGATAACCCAGCTTGGTTCATGAAATATAGTTATGTGTTATTCTATATTAACTTAATATTACCGTAACATTTTTTATGAGGAAATTTTATTTACCCTTTTTAGAATGTGGGTTTTCAGTAATGGTATTTTCAAATATCAAAACCTTTTTTTCCAAGTGAAAGTTGAAATTGTGAAGATGTAATTCATTGAAGGTGGGTAGAATATGAAACAAAAATATTTTAAAGTATGTTTTTTTTAAAATAAATCTATTTTTTTGATAAATTTTGGTACATTTATACTTGAGAATTTAACATAATAAAATTTTGTTCGATTGCATATACGACACGCAACACCGAGCCTAAACAAACTCTAAGATACAATTTTAATATGACCATTATTACCTAACCATCGAATTAGAGGGTCTAAATAAGATTAACCAAATTATTAAATATATATAAATAGGTCCTAATAAATAAATATTTTTTGATAAACTCTTAGTAAATAATCACTCAAATTTTTAGTAAAGTCATTTTACGTTTCAAAATAAATATTCTTAAAATGGTTGTATTTTACATTTTATGTTTAGAATTATTATTTACATAAAAAAAATTGAGAAATTTTTATTTATAAAAATAATATCAATTTTTAAATCAATATATAATAATTATCATAGGGCTAATTTTTTTTATTTTTCTGAAAATGTTGTTTTTTAATTAATAGTGAAAGATACTAATTTTTTAAATACTACTATATATTTTCATTACATTAAGTAATATTAAAGTCCCATTATGATAAAAATTTGATTTAAATGTTACAAAAATATTATTTAATTTTATTTAAATTATATAATTACATTTTAGTAATATTTATACCAAATTTTGATATATGTATATTTTTAGGATTAAACTCACAATTTTTTAAAAACTATTTTTGAATGCATAATGTTCCTCCATTTTAATTAATTAAAATATTATTTAATTATGATTGATTTAAATGAAATTTATAGATTATATATCTAAATATATTAATTTAAATCCATTTCATGATGATTACTAGTCATATATTTTATATAAGATCATCATGTTCTTGAAAAATGTATTTCAGGAAAAACATTTTTTCCAACACATCTGCAAGCATTATTTTAAATTAAAAAATGAAAATTATGTGAGTTTAATTTATTAAAATAGATTACATATTTAGAATCATAATTATTAATATTATTTAATATGATAATAAATTTGTTTGGTTATAATTATTAGTAAATACATTGAAATTTATTTTCCACAATGAAGGTCAAAACATTGTTTGTTTACCTTACATGTACTTGTGTTAAAATTAATTTTACACAGACAAATAATTTTTATTTGATATATTTGGTTTAATATTTAGGATTATTGATTCCAAGTTATTTAATAATTCCTAATTTATTTTATTCTTAATAGATAAATATATTAGGTTAAATAAACTAATTACCATGGTGAAAAATACAATTGTAAAAGTAATAAAACTTATAAGATAATGAAGAACAAGTTTAAAACATATTTATTTTTATGTGTTGGATATTTATATAGAAATTAAACTCCATAAAATCGGTTATTTTTTAATTGGGGAGGAACATAGTGTGAGAGTGACTTTTCATTATTGAATAGTTTTCGGTTTTTAAAAAATGGTACTCATCCTCAATTATAAAAGGGAACTCACCTACCTCGCTTATTACAATATATCAAGAAACATTACTCATAAAAACCCAAATGAAATATCTCCAAAACATCCTTATACAAATTATATAGGTTTTTTTACACCCAAAAGTCTAACCCTAGGGTCCTTGAGAAGAGAGCCAAATGTGATTTTTTAAGATAAGGTAATTGTATTAATGCGGTTCTTTCTTTTTCTTTTTTATTTTTCAACCTTAAATTATGTCCTAAAACATTTAATATAATAAAAAAATTATTTATCATATAATGATATATTGTTATGTTTATGGAATAATATTTATTTATCTCATATTCCTTCAAATTGGAAACAAATCCATCGCTCTGGTGTACGGTGGACTATCACCACATGAACCGATGAATTTTTCCCATCACCAAGTCACATGGATAGTCAGAATGGTGTAAATAATGAATATATATAAATATATATATAGTAACTATAAATTTATATAAATTCTATAAAATTAATATACCATCCAATTCCTTACCCTTTCATCTATTAAGGGAATGATATCGTCACTCGTACGTGCGTACAACTTACTGTCTCTATGAAGCGATGAGATTCATTTTTCATGTAAAATGTTAATGAATGGTTATAAAAATGTATATAATGAATAAATTGTATATTTATAACATTAAATTAATTCTTTATATGATTTAACTATATCTAATACATAATAACTGGATCTTTCATGTCAAAACACAATTAAGAAAATAAGGAAATTAACACTTGAGACAATGAAAATAATGAAATACTGTTAACAAATGTGTGGTAAGATGTTTTAATAGGCTCATATATGATATCATAAAAATAAATATAGTTCCATTTTAAATTAATAACATGATAAAAACCATTATACAGAAGGGTAAGGAATGTTTACTTAAAGGTAAGCATGAGGTAATGGATTTGTCTCAATTTCCTTTCATTAAGACTTATTGTAATGTTATGAACCCAATTTATTTATATGATGTATATAATACCCCTTTTACAATTAATATAAATAATCTTTCATAATTCATGGTATTTGGAGTTTTAATATTAATTATTTCATCAAATGGGATTTTACTTGATAATTACTAAGTGGTAATGAATTTCATAACTCATTTTCTCTTTATTGGGTTATATAACTAATTCATTGTATTTGATATCATAATCTTATGTGTATAATTAATATTTATCATATTATGTTTTATTTCAAAAAAATTTATGGATTTTCATTTGATACACATAATGTATTCATTGATTATTTCTCAGTTGAACATTATGAGCACTATAACGGTTTCTTGACTCAAATTGTCTTCTTTGGGACATATTCCATGTTATACTCCTAAATTATTTTTGAGTTTTATATAAAACCCATTTTATTTGTTTTCTCATGAATATATTCATATTAATGGTATTTAATGTTTCATTTCATTTTATTTCTTTAATGGGGCTTACAATTTACTAGTTACTAAAGTTGTATGAGATTTATATTTCAATCTTACTATAATAATTATTGTTTATACTTCATTTTACATTGAAAGAAAATTTTTTGATCATTTTATAATAAAGTAATTCAATTTTATTCTACTCTGTTTATTCATGAATTTTTCAAGTAATAGTACCATTCTCTTCTTTTCGGTACATTAATTGATTAAAAAAATGTTTTTAATAAAATCCAACTTAATTTATCACTTTGGACAAAAACAATTTTCTTCCAAATACATATTTTTTAAAAATATTCTCAAAAATGTTTCACAATGATTTTTTAAATTCATTAATACCCATAAATTGGATTTTGATTTTTTTAAGGAATCTTCCTGTCATTTTCCAAACAATATACTTTGGAATTTTCTTACAAATATATAAATGGAATATATATTTTATCATATTAGTTATAAATGAAAATTTACCACCATCATGGAAAATATTTCCTTTTAAGTATCTTTTAGAAGTATAAATGAAATTTTTTAAAATAAAATGTTTATACTAATATTCTAGATACTAATATTTTTTTAAAGTCATTTTCAAAGTTAAAAATATATTTTCTTTAATAATAGTTTTATGGTATTTATATTCATTAATGAAAACAATCATTTATTTTTTATATAACACATTGGATATTTGTTGTAATGAGACTATACTTATTTTTTATTAGGATGGTTTATGTTTAGTTTGACTAGGTAAAGTATTAACATTTTATTTCTTGATCTATTTTTGTAATCAATAAATTTCCCATGAAATATTAGTTTTCTTATGATCGTTAGACATTAAATTGACCATCAATATCCATGTTATTTATCATGGATATTACAATTAATTAAATCATATATCAACTCTACAAATAGTGTTTTAATTATAACATTTCATGATTGAATGGGGAAATATTGATCACCCCAATTCTTTATTCAAAAGGGACAATTTTTGTTAAATATTTTTTTCATATATTAAATAGATCATTTTATATATGAGGAATTCATTGGATATGAAGTGGTTGGTGTGGATTGAAACTATATATCCCATAGATTCCTCATTAGTCTCCTCAAGAAAATTATTAGGCTTTCATAAAATGAGTTTTTGAGTATAGTTTTAAATCATCTTATGAAAGGTATTAACGAATTTGACATAATTATGTATGAGATATTGATGTATAATATTAATCATTTCATTCATTAATAATTAATTTATTTTTATACATGTGATTACTACATTGATATTATCTATCGATGTATTTTTTTCCCAATTTATTTATTAAGTAACATGCATGTTTAGTTATTTACGTTTCCTTGTTGATTATTACTTATTTAATCATGATAGTATAGTTATTGATACAATATAATGTCTAATCATAAATTTACCTTTCCATATTCATTATTCTTTATTGATTATGAATTATTAATTCTTGATAGCTTCTAATTTATGTAACTATTACTAAGAATTTGACCTCACCCTTATTTTGTTTCCATTCTCTAAGATATGAAGAATGAATCATTGAATGATTTTATGGATGAATAATATTTTCCTTCACTATGTTAGAATTTAGGATTTCAAATTTAATGATAGACTTAAGTATATATGTATTTTTCCTATTATACTAAACTATTTGATCCTCTGGGATGAAATCTCTTATATCTTACACCAATGTAAAAAATTAGCCACCAAATTTGGGCTTCTAGTGCCAGGATATTTATAGGTAATTCCTAAGATCATCTAGAATGAGAAGTAATGTAGTACATGGTCCAAAAATCAAAATTAATAAGGTTAAAATAGATTCCCCATTTGATAAAATATAGAACATAGATATCATTATACTTGAATTTTCCATGATCTCTAAGTTAAGGAGCTATGGATGTTTGAATTACTCTATCAGTAATGATGTTTTGGAGAGAAATTTTAGAGATATTGACAATGGATGTTTTTTATTGACTGGAATGTATTTGATGCTTGTATTTGTAGTTGAAATTAGTATCAATGTGAATTTATCCTTGGGTGAAGTAGTGAGGGCCCATGTGATTAATTATCATATAATCAGTGATTTATTTAAATCTAATTGAGAAGGGTGTGTAATTAAAATTTGATGATATGGTAATATAATCATCACCATGCTTGAAAACAATGTGGTAATATAATTATTTTACCAATGGGGGTATAAAACATATCTAGGTGGATGTTGAAAGCATTTCCACAACCCTTGGTAATTAATAACCCTTCACAATTCATCAAGGGACTAACTAAGACAACATAAATAAATAATGCGACCCAACATGATAATTTTAACTTTCAAAGTTCGGTAAAGTGGATCTAATAGAGGTTGATAGAAAGGATATTTTCTCTTTCCCTTACCCTTGGAAGTGGTAGTGTGATTATGAATTATTTCCATGAGAGGGGATGAAAATGGTTAAGTAAAAATTGTGAAAGAATTTTATTAGATGAATAAGACATAAAATAAGGTTAATTTTAAGGGGAAATCAAGGAATTTTCTGAAAAATACAATGAAACTAATTTAAACTACCATAAAATAAATATTTAGGAGATGAGAGGAGGCTATGTTTTAAAGGATTTAAGAGATAATGAGATAATATTTACATTTGAGTGGGGGAGAGTAGAGAAAATTATAATAATCCATCCCCCACTTGGGTATAAATAGGCTTCCTTGACCCCACTGGCTAGCTGGTGAGGGACACCAGATAACTGGGGGTAAAGTATATTACCAAGGATCTATAATACACCACTGACTACTCAGTGAGGTTCCATCAGCTAGATAGTGGGCACCTGGGTGTCTTAAAAAAAACAAATTAAATTGTGAACAATTATATCAAAAAAATATTAAGTGAAAACTCACTTAATGAAAATAAAAAAATTCACTAAATAATAAATACCACATTCCATCGCACATACTTCATAAAATACCAGACAATAATTAAAATTAGATGTGAGTAAATTTAAGATAATTTCAATTTATAAAGATATAAATAAATAATGAATAAACATTAAGACAAATTATATTATATGATAGGATTTTAAACTAGAAATACCAATCAAAATGTGCTAAAGTATATGTGTCTCAAGAATTTTCCATGAAGACCCTTAGAATTATTCTTGAGACATACTACTTATAAATAATTCAAGAAACTAGAGGTTCTTTTTCCCAAAACAAGGTTCCATAAATTTTATCTAATATGTATTTTTTAAAGTACATTTTCTTGGTATATGAGTTTACATAAAAATATGAGAATATCTCGGTAAGAGATTTGAAGAGAGGTGAACCATTTTTAGTCAACCATATCAATATTTTTTTATAACTACACTCATAAATCATGTTCCAAGTATTTCTATAATAATTACAAAATTTATTTTGAGATATTCCTCTTAAAAATGGTATTCATGGTCTTTTTAGAGGATATTTTATAATAATGACATCAATAGTTACCTTTCAAATAACATTGACAACTAGAGATTTTTTGGAATTTAATCAACCATGGGTGAACATAGAAAGTGATTCATTAATATATTTTATAGAGGATTAAAAATTCTTAATATAATATTGAATTGGACAAGGCTTCTTAATTAATTAAATTGTAAATTTCTTATTTTTCATTTTTAATCTCTTTACATTGATTCTCAGTCTTAGACATATCTTTCAAAACAACAAACCTTCTCACTTGATTTTTTTAAAAGGAAAGCCATTTTTCATTTTATTCTCATTTTTTATCTTTTTATTTTCTTTTAGAAGAAGATATTTCTAACATAAAACTAGACTATATTTATTTTTAATCTCCTTGGATTATTTGTGAGTTCATTAAATCATTATTGTAGTTGATCTCTAGAATATTTTAGATCTTAATAATTTAAATGAATTGAATAAAAGGAAGAGATAAAATATAATAAATTATTACTAACCTCTATTTGAACCATGATAAATTTTGGTGTTTACCTCACTTTAATTTATTGATTTGTAGGATTTGTCCCATGCACTCCATTTTGATTCCTTTAACACCATATTACTTCTCACATTCTTATATAGGAACTATAACTTGATATTTTCCTCATATTTGTCTTAAAAAACATCCAAAATTTATGTGGATTTGTAAAATTATAAATATGATTAAATTCATTTTTTTATAATTCACAATAAAGAGAATTCAAGTATTTTAAATCTATATCAAAATAAGTAATATCCTTAAGATTCCATTTTCATATGATTTATTAGAACTTATATAACCATTTATTATAATGTTTCAAAAATTATAAATTATGATTTTAAGAAAGGTATGAATTAATATTTTCTAATAACCTTATTCAGTTACATAAAAATATTAAATTACTACAATAGAGTGTCCCTTTGGAACACCTTAGGAATTTGAGAATGTGTCCATCAACAATTAATTATTCCTTGAAACCTGTTAATTCTTTAAAATCATGTTAACCTTTGGTACCAATTATTGGTTGGAAATAAAATAAAAATTTGGTGGATGAATTTAACTTCAAATACTTTTTAGAAATTAAAAATTAATTTAATGAATTTAAATGAATTAATTTAATAATTAATATTAAAATATTTATAGTGAAATAATATGAATTAAGCGTGAAAAAATTAAATAAATATATTTTTTCAACAAAAAATATAAATGAAATAGAAATCACGGTAAATTTTAAATGTATTTGGTTAATATTACAGAAGGTATCCCTATATATTCTCCCTTCAAGTAACCATGACATATTTTGTTTAAACCCTATTTTTCAACAGTTATAGAAAGAAATCCAAACATTTATTTTTAGAGGTTGTTGAATGAAACCAGTTACAAGAAGTATGTTACTTGGTTTTTAGTTGTTGTACCCTAAAAAGAGAAATACATGTATATACTTTTAGAGTTTATCACATGAAACCCAAATACTCTCACTTTAAAGGAAGTGTCCACTTGTCCCTTTTTTTGAGGAACAATGAAGAACCTAATATACATATACTTTAAGGGACATATAGTTAAACCCACTTTCATATTTATTTAATGCCTAAGAAATAATAAAAAAAATAATTGGATTCATTTATGCAATACCTTTTAATTAAACTCACACTTCTATATCAATATACAATGAGAAAAGAATGAGTGAAGGTGAGACAATAGTAAGAGAGAATAAGTAAGAGAGAAATTTGACCCAATTTGGATCTATAATTTATCTTTAAGGTAACTAATACCATCCAAGGACCCTTTGTGAATATTTGTTATGCTCTAGTAGCTTTTAGTTCAATTTAAATCCTCTTTGGTGCTTAGATATACATTAGGGGTCAAACTAAGGCATTCAAGGCCATCTCTAATGGCTATTGTTTTTCTCTATATGGGAGCTTAATCACCCATGGGCTATCGTTAATTCTGTACCGGCCTAACCAAATTATAAAATGTATAAAAATATGAAAGTGAAAAAAATTAAATAAAAATTAGTACATAGTATGTTGAGGTCGAACCCATGAGATCGTGTAAATTTTTATTTTATGTTTTTTAAATAAGATAAATTATTTGATTGGATTTGAAGAGAGATAAAATAATAATGTGGGTTGCTTTTGAAAAGAATGTGAAATGCATTCCATTGTTTTTTATACTTTATGTTTTAGGTGCTATTGGATTTAGAAATTGATTATATTAGTTAATATTTTGTGTGAGAGTTGGCATTACGAGGATTATGTGGTTAGGGTATCCCCTAACTTGTAAAACATACCATATTTCCCTTGGTCCATTAATTTAGGTTTTTATTGAACTAATTTTATCTTGATATCATTTTTAAAACTAATTTACCTAGATCACCCAATAAAAATAGTGTAGTATAAGGACACTTGTTTCACAATTAAAATTGTCACTTTCCAAATGTTTCAAAATTATCATGGGAAAATAAAAAAGAAGTATATTTGAATATATATTAAGAAATTATTTTAACCCAACATGAATAAGATAAATAAAATACAAACTAAAAACACCTTTCCCCATTGTCTATATTATACTAGAACATGTGTGTAATTACCCATCATTATAATAATAATGGAGTAAGGGAGAATGAGAAGACATAAAGAAGACATATAATAAATGGGAGAAAAGAATGGGGAGGGCCCTGCTGCAATGCAGCTTCTCACCCCAGACAGTGGAATCTAGATTCATCAAGGAAGTAGAATCTTGGTCCACTATTTATTTATCTCCATGGGTGATCAATTTTCATTTAATTCTACCAAAAATTTATCAAGTAAGTATCTTGAGTCTTTAATGGTAGTCCCATGCTATTTTAGTTGATAAAAGGGGATCTCCCTGCCATTTTCTATCAATCCAGGCTATTTTGGGCCATGTAAACACATTTTACATCATAATATATTGTTTCAAACCATAATATTTCATGGATAAACTACCCATCAAATTATTTTCACTGTAAAATGATGTTTTAAAATATTTAAGATGTTTCATGGTGTGATATATATATATGTCACACTATGACACATGGACTTTCTCTCCTGGGTTCCTTTTCTCTTCATGGATTGGTGTTAAAACTTATTTCCTAATATTTTTTACATCATGAAATGAACATTTACAATGTAAAATATGTTTTTCTAGCCATAGTAACTTCTTTTTTCCTTAAATCTTCTTTTTTGACCCATAGAATATCCCATGATCATCCTTTTTTATATAAAGATATCCTTTAAATGAACTAATTAGCATTTTATCTTATTTTACCTATTTTAAAAAAATTGTTGTATCCTTAAAAATATGAAAAATCTCATTAAATAATTTGGAAAGAATTAATCATTTAATTCATAAAAGTGATATAGTTAAATAATGAAAATTATGCAAGAAATGTACGTATCAAATACACCACACTTGAATTTAGACTTTTCCTGAAGGATGGAATCTTAGTGTACTATAAAGTAAGATCACCCAACCTTGATTTAAATTAAATATCAATAGAATAAATTGAAAAAATGGAAAATCAAAATGTTTGAGTGTCAGATAAGAAAAATTTATCAATGCCTCAATTTTAGAATAATAAAATAATCCTAGTATTTTACTTTTATCCTTATGAAAAAGACCCACATTTTCATTCTTCTGTTTTAATTTTTTATTTAATTTTTAATATGAATTCATTTTCAATTTACCTCAAATTGAATATTTCAAATCATCCTCAAGGTAACAAGTATAAGTGAAATTTATATCATAACTAAAAAGCATGTCGCATACCGTAGGCTTTTAAGAAATCTAGTATCTCCCCTGCCTAAAAAAAATTAAAAATAATTAAAATGGATTATTTGTTATGTAAAAATTACTCGGAGGCTTTGGTCAGGTAGATAAATGATGTAAAACAATTAAAACTAAAAAAAGAGGTTTGAATCTAATGTAATTTTTATCATATAAAAATAAATAATCCCAATGGAAATCTCTCTATGTTGATGTAATCTCTCTCTTTCCCCAAAAAACTCAATTTCGGGTCATGATAAAAATAATAACAATGAATGAATCATCCTCACTCTCCCTATCACTATCTTACCCTCTCTCTTTAAAAGTTATGCTTAATAAAAATCTCACGTCCACCTCCTAGCCATATATGGTCAAACAAGCATCGGTCTAGAAATAGTGAATTTTCATCCTTTTAAGACACAATCCATTTGTTTATTTGTTATATTTTTTAATAATTTTTTGGACATATAGGTGAATAATAAACTAAAATGAATAAAACACGGCCTATCCCCAAATAACAAGAAAACCCCCATCAAATTCCCCCTACTATAGTATATCTTAATCCACCACGTAAAATCTCCCCCAACATTTTTTAAATATCATGAAATATAGCAAGAGTCATATATGAATGGATAAAGTAGTCTTGTAATGCATATTATTTTCCAAAAATGTCATTCAAGGATTCTATAGGCTAAAAAAATATTAATGAAAAGTGGGTATATCGACAAATATATAAATGAAAATATGTATCAGTTAGTTCAAAATTGATTCTGTTCATTCGTATCATTGATTAGATAAGAAGAATGTTCTAGAAGATAACATTCTCAAGTCTCTCAATAAATATAATATATATGGATTATGAAATATTGGGTCATATAATTTCTTAGGAATGAAACAAATGGATCAGAAAATAACTCATGATAATGTGTATAAAATATTAAAATAAATTAATGAAAATATAATAATTCCACGATAGGAAAAATAAAAAAAACATTTACTAAAATAAATCAGTCCTTCTAAATCATGATTTTCTATATCCTGAACAAAATTCTTTCTCAACTAATTATTTCTCCCGTTTATATCAAAAATATTTAGTAGCAAAACAATTTAAAATCATTTCATGGAAAGTATCATAAATAGTTTGTGTCTCATAGTTCAGTTGATTAAAGAAAGAATCAATGATAGACATGCAATTAGTATTTAAAAATATAAAACAATTAAACATGGGAATATAATTAAAAAATATAGAATTTAAATGATTACTACTCTTTTAATGATGATTTAACTTTGTATATGTGGGTTTTACTTCTCTGTGTTCATGGTGTGAATTTATCTTTTGTTCAATTTTCATTCTGAATACAAGTGTATTAATGGCACTATAAAATGAAAACAAAAAAGTAAAATTATTGGACATTTTCAATGATATTTAAAATATTTTGAGGATATTTAATGTTCCTAAAACTAACTAATAAAAAAATCCTAAAAAACTTGTTTGTCTCTTGGAAGTAACTTTGTTCAACATATCTAGTTTAACATTACCTATTTTAGCATTGGATCATGTCATGTATGGTTGGAAATATTTTAACTAGTCAAGGTTCATAAATTGTCTCACCTCTAACTTGTACATATAATTAAATCCCTTTCCTTCCTATTTAAATAGCTTCACTCTTCTTGTTAGCATAACGTCCTCAATCTCCATCAGGATGATATTCAATTTTTTCCTAAATCTGGGAGAACTAAATAGAATTTCATGTAAGAAATATATCTATTTACCCTTTTCAAATTTTATTTAATTATATTATTCTCTAGTGTCTGTGTTCTGGCCTATTAGCTTCCATTTTTTATTTTTATTAATTTGAATTTGAATTTCCACTTATACAATAGAAGATACCTCATGTAATTATTCATGTTCAAAAGTATCCTCATCTTTAGGTATTTTTCCCTCTCCCATCTCGTCTTCTTGTCTTATTCACAATTCTTTATTTCTCAGTAAATATTAAAACCTAATTTCTCACTACCAACTCTTAGATAGAGTTCTCTTCTTTGCACATATATCAACTCACACCCGGTTGAAAAAATGTTCTTCCCAAAATGAAGGGTGTTTGTTCCTCTTCCATATAACACACTAATAAATCCAAAGGAAATTAAAATTTTTCTACTTTGATAAAAATATATCCAATCATTACTCATAGGAATTTCACTATTGAGTTTGATAATTATTGTGAAGCTCTTATGTTCTTTATTCCTTCTAATCCTAGTATTTTTATGGTGGTGTATGACATAATATTAATGATTTATCATATATCACACAAAGTGATTACTCAGGTTTATATATATATATTGACTGGTTTTTATATGTTTTTCATTAAATATTAATTTATTTAATATTAACTACTACCCTGATATGGATTTTTTGGTATTTTTTACACGACCAACATTTATAGAATATGATTCAAGATATATAAATTATGTAGGAAAATGCACTTTGCACCAATATGTGAAGTGATGCAAAGTCACAATGAAAAGAAATGATGTATACGAGGTTAATGATTAAAGAAAACTAAAAAAAGTGGTTCTAGAGGCACAAGACTGAAGAAGCAGGATGAAATAAAGGTTTTGACGTTGGATGTTAATGATACATGTTGTGTACTTTGTACACTACATATAAATTTACAATTTGTGAACATTTTATAATCCTAGAAGTATTAGAAACCAAAATGTATTCAATATTTATAGGTCTGAAAATTACACATTTTATAAATTTTACATGAAATTTAAGTGTTATATATACTAAAAAAATTGTTTTTTGTGTGTATTGGATGAGAGATATTACCTTTTAACTATTAACTTCTATTTATTAATTTATTTGACACACAAAATATCATTGATGAAATAATTTATTACATATATGAGTTCTGACCAAGAGATTAAGCATTCTAGTCTAGGATTGGAGAGTATTTACTGGTGTGAGGAATCTATAAGTTTATAACCCACTATTCTTCATAGATAGGTTTCTGTTTTTCTTTTCTTCCTTTAATGTAATGTTTTAGGAATCTCTTTATTTTCATCATTTTTCACATTCATCAATCCCTTGCTGTGTTCTTCATTATTTTCTCATTCATTTTAGTTTTTAATTACTTTCATACATGTTAAATGCATTATTACTTAATTTTGAATCATTTAATCATTATGTCAAGAATTCCATTTGTTTCTCATATTTCATTAATTTCTATTGTGTAAAGATAATTCAGTTACGGTTAGGGATCAAGATTAGGGGCACAATTAATCATAATGAGTTTGTAAATTTAACCTTTCTAACCCTAATAATAGTAATTCGGTCAATAATTATTATTCATCCCATTATTTTGCAAAACCTTGATAACTAGAAGTGCAATTGAATAAACATAACCTAATTGGATTTGAGTAGGTTTATGACCATTAGCCTACGATTCTTTCTTCATAGAATCTAAACATATTGCACCTAGGTTGTTTGTTATACCATAACCATGGGATAGTTACAACATAGGAATATCCAATTGGTTTGAACAAAACCAATAGGAGAGCTTTGCACCACATCAAAACATAATTTGTTGGACTATCCCAATATAAATATAGAAATATGTTTGGCTTTTATCTTGAAATTAACCCTAATACCTTATTATCTTTCTTACTACATTTTATTTGTTTCTTTTAAATAGTTTAAATAAAATAAAATAGAAATTGGACTGACTCAACCTTTATCCATGAATTGTTTGATGTGTTCCCCTTTCTCTATGTGTTCATCCTTATACATAAACTTTAGTATGTCTCTATAGTTAGTGATGTCCAAGATAAAATAAAATTCTTTTTGGTTAGACCCAAGGGAAATGACAAGTCCCTCTGGACCTATCATAAATATTTTCGAAATTTATTATCCCCAATTTATAATGGAATTGATAATCTTCCTATATCTTCCTAAATATCATTTAGGTACTTTGATATGACATTTGGAAACTCCCTTTAGAATGGTATGGTATTATTCCATTCAATTTAATTTTATTGGAAACTAACACATTTATGAATTTTTCAATGGTAAAAATTCTTTAAAGAGAATATGAAAAATGAATATTAAAATTAAAATTTTAAAGTGTTTAAAAAATTTAATTTCTATGTATAAATATTCTTTTATGTGGCCACTGTTGAAAAGGAAGTATCAGTTTGTATGTTGCAAGTTCTTTTTCCACATCTTTAGTGACTAAAATATTGTCTTTATTTTGTATCTCTTTATATTATTTTTTAATTTTTTGTTATTTCTGAATCATTCTTGATTCAGAATGGTCCTTAGTGAATTTTATACTCCAGAGGGTAATTAATTTCAAATATTTCAATAAGTGAACTTTGAGGAATCCTATTTTTATTCTTATTGGTCTCTCTTTAACCTCATCAACAATATGGCCAAGTTAAATCTCAAAATTTCATAGTGTCATATACTGGTTTATTGGGTCTTTATTTATCTCTTTGATTGTAACCCTATTTGTGGTCATAAATGTGGCCAATATCTCTTCCAAGTTATGGATTTGACTCAGCAGCATGGGCCCTTGGTGTTGAGGTTGAAAACCACATTGTCTTGGTTGAAATCATATTCCTTGGTTTTATTTTTTTTGGTTATTATGGCCACTAACCTTAAAATTGACTACCATAACTGTAATAAAACTAATTCAATTTGGTATAAGTACCTTGGGGTTTTTTATATCCCACAATTTTGTCAATTTTTTGGTTAAGGATCCCATTTACACCACCATCAAACTATTATTATTGATCAAGAACATGCCTTTTCTCTATATTCTTTAGTTTCCCATTGGAAGTTTTTTGTTCCAATTTCATATTGTAGGTTGCATCATTCCTCCAAAAAAGTATATATCAATGACCCACTAGTTATGATGCCTGTAATTAAGCTACAACCATATGAAAAAACCTTATATTATGTTTGAATGAAAATCCATATTTTAATTCTTTAATGATGTCATTTTCTATGCAAATTTTTAAATTGATACCAAGAAGAGTAGTGTGAATCATCTATAAATTAATAGAAAATTAACATTTTTACTAGTATATCAATGTATTTTTAAGGTGGGAATAAGTTATTTATAATTTTCTCTACCAAATCTACCATGTGGTGATGGAATAAGTGAGAAAACTTTGAATCCACTCCTAAGTTTGATCCCTTAATGAAAATATAACCAATCGAAGCCTTACTATGTCATATGGGATATTATGGTATTGAAATGAACCTCAATGTTCAAGAAAGATATAAATGTGAATTTTTAGGTATTCATGCAGTAGTTTGGGGAGTTTCATGATATTTTAGATCATCTAAATGATTATGTGTCTGATCTCAAAGTGATTTTCTACAATGATAGGTACCCAGATGCTTGGTTGAAAAAAAAATTTAGATGTCCTCCCATAATCATTAAGTGTATGCATTACTATTTTATTTTTATAAATCATCGACCAACTAATTATTATTTCACATCCTCCATGGTCATAGTGACTTTTCTCTTTGGTATTATTTTAAAAGTTGTATTGAGATCGATGATGCCTTTTCCTTTTTCCTGTGTGTTATAGTTACTCATATAATGATTTAAAATCTAAAAATTCATCCAAAAATACCCTAGAGTAATGAGTTTAATTAACTAAAAAATAAAAAGTTTAAAACCTAAAAACTATTTAGCCATTCCTAGAAATTACACCCATTTGGTTTCCCGTGGGGCATCGTTATTTCCATATGGGGCTAACTAAATTTCAAAGTTTATAAAACATAAACAAGTGAAGAAAAAGAATCTAAAATTAGTAAAAATGAGTCAAGGTAGAACCCATGAGATAGTGAAAATAGTTATTTTAGTTAGAAAATGATTTGATTTTATTTGAAGAAGATGGTGAAGATTAGAAAGGAGTTTCGGTTTTGAAAAGATAGATGAAAGGTGGGTTGGGGTTTTAGAGAACTTTCTGTTTAGGTGAACCCAGATTTAGAAATTGATTCCATTAATTTATAGTTAGTTTCCAAGTTATGATGATGAGGATATGACAGTTAGGATATCCCAACCTTAGTACATAAACACCTTATTTCCCTTGGTCCTATACTTTTTGTTTTTAATGCAGTAAGTTTATCTTGATACATTATTTTAAAATAATTCTCCAAGATTACCCAATGGTCATGGTGTAGTATTTTAAAAATAATTTCACAATTAAAATTGTGACTTTATAGATGTTGTCCAATGGTCATGAGAAAATAAAAATAAAGGCATTGGAATTTATATTAAAAAATTGTAGCAACCAAACATGAATAAGATAAAAAACATAAAATCCAAAAAAACCTTATCCCTTTGTCTCCATTACCAAGAATAAGGAAATAATTTCCAAATAATTTTAATAATCAGTGAGTAAGGGAGGAGGAAAATTAAATATGACATGAAATAAATTGGAGAGATTAATGGTGAGGACCCTACAATATCCAAACTTTTTACCCTAGACATTGAACTATGGATTCATAATGGTAGCAGAAACTCGGTCTTTCATTTATATATCTACAAGGGTTTTTTGGGTTGAATTTCATTTACCTATAAATGCACTAAAAATGATTCTCGAGTCATTAATGGTGGTCATGGGAAATTTTTGGTCATAAAAGGGGGTCTCCAAGACATTTCTCATCAAAATTGGGTTTTTTAAGCTTTGTCAACACATTTTAGACCGTAAGACATGGTTCTAAAATGTAACATTTCATGGTTCATTTACCTGCTAACCAATTTTCACCATATTGTTTTTATAATTTTGGTATGTGTCGCGGTGTGACACATATGTGTCAGGCCATGACACAAGACCCTACAATTCATAGTTTTTTTCTCTCCCCAGATTGGTCTTAAACACCGTTTCTCAAAATGTTTATATCCTAAAATGAACATTTGTGATGTAAAACATGTATTTACTAACTCAAAATGTTTTTTACTCTAAATTTTTAGTTTTAACCCCTTTTAAGTTCCTATGTTCATCCTTTGTTGTGGAAAGCCTTCTTTTTATGGAAATAATTTCTATTTTGGATTCTTTTACATGTTTTTAATAAATTGATCTATCCTACCATATATGAAAATTTTCATTTAATATTCATGAAATAATTAATTATTTAACCATTAAAAGTGATGTATTTTAATACTAAAATGTTTGATGAAATGTACATATCGTTGCCACCATCCATCTAATGGTACCTGGATAGAATATGTGTTATATCAAAACCCCATCATCTCACTGGTGGTGCTTGGACTGAAATGGTGTTCTTTTTAGGACCCACTAGGTATGCACTAGATCCTTATAGTGTAATACTCCAAGACTACCCTCCATAACCATTTCAATTCAATAATTTACTTTGGTCAATACATGGAAAATGTATAATATGGAAATTCTGAAATTTATCAATTTAAAATTTTAGAAAAATATTTAAATGTTCTTGATCATAAAAAATCATGTAATACAGTTATTTTTACAACAATATGTTTGTTATATAGGATGTTAATGTATGATCATGAAATTAATGACAAGCGGTAATGGTTTTTTCATTTCAAATTCAACTTTTTGAGAAATGTTTAGTATTGTGCAGAAAATTACATTTATGTGGTGTATATACTACCCATTTTTGATATCACATCATAAATGATATTTCTTTATCATGGTATTTAAATTTTAATCACAAGAACACTCTTTCAAGGGGGTTTTCTTAAAGTGTTAGTCAAGCCAAAGGTTTTTTCTTTGTCTTAATTCTGATTCATTGAGAAATAATAAATTTTTTACACCATGTTTATTTTGTATGGTGTATTCACTACCCATGGATATATTTTTATCATAATCATTATATTTTATGGGATTTATATAAAAATCATGTTTCATTATTCAAGTGTCTTTTTATTCATTTGTTTCCCTAGTATAAATGATTTTTGTTAACTCAATTTTCATCCATGTAGTTAAGATAATTATTTAAAGTTATTTTATATATGTTTCTTAAATTATACCATTTTATTGTATTATATGATATTACCTAATATTTTTCTAGGATATTCATTCCTACCACATAAACATTTTAATGAATATTCCTCACTTCATGGGGGATGTTCCTTTAGATCCACCCACCTTCTTTCTTTGGATGAATTATGATAATGTTATTACAGTATTGAATTATCCATATAAGAAATTATCTATATGGTTTGAGTTTTTTATGTAATTTATATTTGATTATGTTTACCTATAAATATTTGAATTCTGTTAACCTGGGTAAAATTATTAACACTTCATATGTTTTTATTCTAATATGGATGATTATTGAAAATTTTACTATATATTGATTATGAAGTCACCATCTATCTATAAATTAGTTATGATCATGTTACCTGTTTTTTTAACATGGGGAAAAGTATTAGAATTCTTGATGATTTTTTATTGATAATGTAGGTTGATTATGGATTGATTTTCATATTTCTTACTATAAAGACAACCAATTTCTAGTGACTAATAGGATACTTAGGGGATGGTATAGAAGGTATTGATGAATTTTATAGTGAATGAATTAGACATAATAAAGTGAAAGGCGTGGACCAAAATTATATACACACTCTATAGATCAATAAGATTCAAGAGACAAAATAATCTTATGTATTTGGTGTATGTCCTCCCAATTTATCAAGATCTCTAGACTGTGGCCTAAATGACATGTAAATTTCATTAAACACATACTTGAAAACATGTTTTTAATGTTCATGATTATAAATTCCATTATTGTGAGATAATTATAATTAATATCAACATTTTCATTTATTTTTATTGATATGACATGATCCCAGTTTAATGATGATTTTGGCTTCTTATTATTTATTTATTCCTTTTATAATATATATTTGGTGTTTATGGAATGATTTCGTTTGTTGTATAGTTTACCTTAATGAGCATTTGAGATGACCTCTTATTATGTTTCAATTTACCCAGGCTATGAATAAAATTATTACACATGACATGTTTACAATTATTAGAGATGGAATGTTTTTTGGGAGATATTGAAGACTCATTATGGATTAGGTAGTTTCATATATAATGAAAAAATGTTCTTTTGATACAAATAAAATGGGATTTATTAGTTTATAATGTGTCTTAATTCTCTCAATCTCTACACATGAAAATATTTTTCATATGTTAGATATTTTGTAATCATTGTTCACTTTTTAATTAATGATAATCATATCCAGGCTTATACAGCTGATATTAAATAAAGTATGTAAAGTATATGTTTATGGAACTGAATGAAAATGTGTGGGTTCGAGGCATCACAATTGGATTCAAAGAAAGTATTAGGTAAATTTGAAGATTGTGGACTTTTTCGTGGATAATTTAAGGGTTTATAAGTTTAGGTTGATCCAAATTTCAAAGGTATAGATAATCCTTTGGGATTGTATATAAAATTAAATTTAAGGTAACAATGAACTATTTATTTTGGTTTTAGGATAATTTAAATTTAGTGAAAACCCTATAAATAAGTGTAAGTATGGATAACATCAAAATAATTTGGTAAATTGGATATTATATGGTTTTCTAAGAAATATATCCCAATATGGATACTGTTAAGTGGATGCCACTATGGCACAGATGTGCCTAGGTGAAACCATTCCAAAAAGGGTTAGTTGAGTATTAACATGATCTTCACTCTAGTACATAGTAAATGAGACTAAAACTATACAACTGGATAAGAACTCTTGAGGTATATGATTTGGTTAATCTGATTATCTTTATCAACCATTACAAATGATTTAGTAATGATTTTTATCTAATTAGGTTAGATAACCTAAGATAAAAAATAACCATTGATAACCTTGGAATTAAAAAAAGAGATTCACTAGTAGATCCAAAGGTGTCATTTTTCAAAAATCGGTTTTTTATATGGGAAGACATATTTTGGTTGATGCTTTAATATTCATATTTTGTATATTACCATAACCATTTTTTTCTATAATTGGTTGAAAAAATATCATATTGATGAATGTATTCATATTATGTATTTAGAAACAACTATGTCTTATAACTAAATAAGGGAGAACATGTAAATGTTTAAGAATTATATTATATGACTCTTATGATGAAAAATGTTAGATTTCTAGTCTTACCTCAGGTAGTGAGATTGATATTTTCATGAAATTATTATCCCTTTTATTTATTGAGTTAAATTAATCAATGATATTATAGTATATTCAACAAGTTATTGAGGATTATGTGAAATATCCAAGGATCATTATTCAATAGTTTAACTTTATTGATTAGGAAAAATATATTAAATGGTATCAATAAACTTGAAAAATGATTTTATGGAAAGGTAATATTTTAGCGGAAAACTATTGAAGAACACATGGTTGATGTATGGATATATCTTAGGTTTAAAATAATATTGATATTGAGGTAATGAAGGATTGATAGATTTTGAAATAATTGAGTTAGATAGTACTGATACACTTATAATTGATTATTAACTAAATAAAATAGTGATCCATGGAAGGTTTTGTGAAGTTTCTAAAATTTTTGGGATTATGATATATATTAAATATTTTTGACATTATGAAATAATTATTAACAAATTCAAGGGTTAAAGATAGAGTTTTTTTTTAAGAATATAATATTAGGTTGCAGTTTAACGTCTTGAAGATTCAAATGGTATTGGGAAATGTATTTTATTAAGAGTATATGATTAGGGTATATACATATTGGGGTATATGATAATATTATTGATTAATGTTATTTTTGGTAGGATAAGTTGAATTTTAGGAGAATAGTTTAACTAATATTGGGTTTTGAATATTTTAAAATAAAATCATGATAATTAGGGATCTTTATTTTAATGATTAGATTAATATGTATGGGGGAATCTAACTCAATGTAACCTATGTTGAACCAAGAATGATATATGTTAATCTAAGAGTGTTATGGGTAAAACCAAATATGATACAAGTTAGGTTTTAAGAAATATATGATAACATGATAGTGTTATAAATCGAGACATAGTGACGTTAAATTTTTTCTATAGTTATTTATGATAATTATCTTATAAATATCATTATAAATGTTAACTATTTTCTTTTTTAATATGTTTATCTGAAAGAAGAAAATTTAACAATGAATGCCTTAGATACTGTAGAAACTGTCCCAATGAATAACCTAATGAGATAAGGGATGGAGTGAGAAATATTTTAATTATTCCATACCAGATATCAAGAATTATGAGTAATAATTTGAACCTTGTTGAAATCCTATACACACCAATGAAGAGAAGGATGGAATCTCATAGAGATTTGGGTGGCCAAGATGATAAATAAAAGAAGAATAAATTTCATACATTTCAAAAATGTGGGAATAAACATGGAGGTTGTTTATTTAAAGGGATAGGTAAATTAAACATGTGTAGAGATGATGGTCATGAGACTCATAAGTTTAAGTGAATGTGAGAATCTAAAAATTAGTTTCTTAAATTATAAGAGAGTTGTTAATTATGTGGCTTAATGTCAAAATCCAAGGGTCAATAAGGAATATAGTTACCAATAACCACAGGAATAAGGAAAAGCATTGGAAAATACTACCAATGTGTCATGTAGTGATTTTTCACTCCTGATTTTCTAAGGCATAATTTTATATACTTTTTCCCAAACTATTGGATATTGAGTTATAAATAAATTCCCATAATGGTATGATTATAATATAAATAATTTTAATGATTTTTGGAAGTTTATTCATAATGAATCTATATTTTCTTGTCTTTATAAAATTTTATGTGAAATTTTGAGTGTGTTATCTCTTCGCATTAATCAATTATAAAAAAATTATATAGATTAATAGCATTCCATATCATAAATAAATGCATGATCTTCTAACAATGTATTATTAATTGTGAGTTCACTATAAAATTACTATGATCTTATGTGTAAAATTTCATGGATGCAATTTATTTAAGGGGGTTGGATATAACACCCCATGATTTTGTCATATGAATTCCATTAAATAATCCAATGTGTCTGATATCTTTCTCCATATGCAACACCAAACTTAAACAAAATATTGATACATTTAGATAAAACATAAATATTTATGTATGGTGATTAAAACCAAAACATTGAATTAGTGGGAATGAATATGAGTAATTGATTTATTAAATATTTGTATATATAAAATAAAGTATACTTTTAATATGAAATAAATTCAATTAGTTTATCTAAAATGACTAATAAGATCATTTATTATTTAGGAAAATATTTTTCTAAAATATTACCTTTTCATAGATATGTATTTATATTTCAAGAAACATATAATTAATGATGATAAATTTTGTTTAATATTTATAAATTCGTTAACACCAATTTAATTGGTAAATGATACAAAATTTGAATAATAATATTTAATATTTGAAACATCCATTTTCAAATTAAAAAAATTAATTATATTTTATGATTTTTCTCAAAATATTGAATTTAAATTTTTTTAATTATAAGTTTTAAAAAATAAATTATATTTTGAATTAATCATACAAAAATTTATTTTTAAATTCTAAATCATACGTCCAATATTTTTAAAAATACTTATAATGATGCTTTATTAAAAAGTGTCTTTTTACTATTTCTATGAATCTAGTAATTTAGAGGGAGAATTAGTTTTTTATTCCGACTAAATACTCATAAATTTTATTTATATATATAATAAATAAAATTATGTCATTAAAATTACAGTCTAAGATAAATTTATCATATATATAAATTTAAATCTTAAAAAATTTATTACTCTGAAAATGGTTTCCACATAAACAAGTGTATTTATTTTAAAATTAACTGTTCACACATTTATAGATTTGCTTTGATAAAATTATTTTCAAAATTTATTTTATATTTATAAAATTATTTAAAATTTTCAATCATAAATTTTTTTTTCTAAAAATTATAAGGTTTTAAATTAATTACCATGGTAAAATAAAATTAGGGTAAAAGATGAAAGTTAAAATAAAAAGACATTAAGCGCCAAAATTTTTCTAAAAAGGAGTGGTTGAGGTGAGTTTATACCCAAACTCATTTTCCTATAATATTTAGTCCATTTTAATAACTTTAAAACATTAATAGTAACATTACATTATAGAACGTGTAAGGGTTACTCCCAAAACTACGTTTCTATTCAATTATAAAAGGGAAAACTCCTCACCACTTCAAGAATAACCTGTCCTTAGAATTACACCTTGACACTATACCACTTTTATCCTCCTACAATCCTCCCCCATGTTTTAGTCATTATGGACCCCATTAGTTTAAGTACCCACCATTAAACATCACATAATCATGATTTTTAATCAATATTCATTTTCCAACAATATAAAACTTTTAAAATGAAACATATTTTCTTTTTATAAAAAATCATTATTACTTTCAACTTGACTTCTTCATTGATCTTACCTGTCCTAAAACCTTGTGATTTTTTTAAAAGATGGTATGAGCACAAAAAACTATGTTACGTACATATAAATTAAAAAATAAACCCATTAGTCCATTTTAAAACCATAATATCATAAAAATTGTTTTCCATTAAAATTACTAAACCTTGAGCCCAAATAATCAATTACATACACATGAAACTGGATTTATTTCCCAAATATTTTTATAAACCAAATTATTATAAAACATAATGGAAAATAATTAACATTAAAACCCATGAAAAATCATTTTCACAAATAAATAACTTTTTACCCTAAAATGGCAGAATGGTTTTTTTAGAATATCATTATCTTACCATCAGAAATCAAACAATTTCTGTGAAAAATCATTAGAAATAATGGTAAATTCATGTAAGTTCATTCATACATTACCTTCATATAACCATTATAGAACCCTTTCAAATTGGAATAACCATCATGGTTAAATTTCAACATAATTCTATAGTTAATAAAATCATTACCCAATGCATTAAAGCACTATCTGGGAAGACCCATCATATATTCTATAATAGTTTCACCCATATTCATGATCTATTTTGTACTATCACATTATAAAAAAATACAAAACCCATATCATGAATAAAACTATTTAAAACTATTTGAAACCATAATGAAAAATAATTTTGGACATTAAAATACCATTTTATTTTAAAAACAATTTTTCAGTTAAAAAATACCCATAACAAGGGAATTAGGGGTTTTCTATGATAAAAAACATGGAAAGTTACAAAGGAAACCCAAGATTAAATAAAAGTTACGAAAGTGTGAAAAGTTTTTGACTCTGTATAGGTTAAAATTGAATATTCTTTTTATAATGAAATTCAAAACATTTCATATAAAATATATAAAAATATAAATTTTGTAAAATCTTTTACAAAAATTAAAAATATACATAAATGAACTTTATAATTATATTATGTCCATATAAATACACCTATAAACTAATTTTAAAAATATGGACATGGAAGAGGAAGATTTTGAAAATAAATCTTTAAAATATTTAAAACATCATTTTTAATGAAAACCATCTCTTATCACAAGGCTGAATAATCATGTATGTTTAAGTTTATTATTCCTTTGGATTTGATACATTTAATTATTTAATCAATTAAGTTTACATCAGACATTTAATTAGTTCATATGTCCAAATTGACATTGGTAGGTTGAATATGGTCAATTAGGACATTATTTAATTACATCTACACTAATAATCATGAAATAATTATCATTTTTAGACATCAATTATAATTTTAAAACCATCCATGAAATCTGGTTATGAAAATTTAACTATGTTACAATCATGGAGATGGTAGGTTGTACATACGCATGTGCAACGTTTCCATTTTTGAACGAGCATTAATGGAAGAAGGGAAGTTTTATTTTATCATTACATAAATATCATCATATCATAAATACAATATTAATTCTTTATATATAATTATATATACCATATATGTGATGTGGTGATGAAAAAATCGCATTGCTTCAGGGAGGTGGTTGACCACATGTACATACAAATGACATTATCATTTTGTATTGACTAGAAATGTAAGAAATAAAATGATTTATCATATTTTAATAACGATAAATATGTCATGGATGTCATATATATACATTAAATTTATTTCTACAACAATCTTTAAGAAGTAATGATGGAAAAAATTACATCGTTTGGCGAGGGGGTATTCCATCGTACACATGAATGACAATTTTGTTTCCCATTTGATGGAAGATGAGATGAATATAGGTTATTAAATTAAAATAATAATTTTTCAATATATTTAATATAAATGTGTTATTATTTTCATCATGTTTGAATAAAAGTTTACAGAGTAAAAAATAAACAAAATGAAAATAATTGGTCAAGAATTATACCTCTCCTTCTAACCTCTTAAGGTCCACACTAAAAGATTTCCCAAGTGAGTTTCATGATAAAAATAAGGAATATAGGACATGTTTAGGGGTGTAAAGAATATATATTGGTAGTTATTATATGATACTAAATATTTTTTAAGTGTGTAGAAAATAGGATAGGATGTTCCCTTTTATAAGAGAGGGGAGGGGCACACTAGGAATTTCATAAAGTATTAAATTAATATAAATTAAATTTAAAATCCAAACAAATAAAAATTTATGATAATAAAATATAATATTATTATGTGTAAAAATAATATAATGCAATTAAAATTTTACATGTTTAGGTGATGTTTTCACCCTTATCTATTTTTGACCTGTGTTAACCCTTTTTGATAATTACCTTGATATTATTGTTTTAACTCTTTCGGGGTTAATAAAGTTAACATAAAATGAAAAAATGATTCTAAATGGGCCATGGTTGATATTATAAACCATATAAAATTAAATTAACCAAATAAAATATATTTGTTAATTTTAAATAATTTTATAAAACATTATTTATTATAAAATATCATTAATATCAATTTTTACACTTCATTTTATTTGATTTTAAAAATATAAAGACAAATAGATAATTTAAATATATACATCTAAAACATACATAATATTATATATTTATATAAAAAAATTATAACTAAATATTCCATTCAACTTATTTTAATTTTCATATTTTTAAAACCATTTATTTTATTTTCGTTTTAATTAAATAATTATTATGTCAACTTTAAGTAAGAATTTAAGGTCATTATTTCATAACTAAGACACAATGTTAAATTAAATTTATTTATATTTAAAATAACCATTTATAACTGAATTCAACTTATTTTTATCCATATTTAAAAAAATTAAAATAATAAAACAAAGAAAATGATATTTTTTGCTTTTCTTTGCAAAGAGTATTATTAGGGTCAAAATCCATTCCAGATGGGAACAAGAAGACATATATTAAAATTTTGGATTTTTTTGTATAAATTATACTCATACAATATAATTTATTCAAGAGTGGGTGGAATATTTTCATCCTTATCAAATTATTTTTACCCTTAATTAACTAATTTAACCTTCATCGTGGTAAAAAATATTTACTATGGTTACTATTTATAATGAAAAAAATAAAAGAAAACTAATTTCCAAATTTTTACCTCATAATTAAAAAAATTGAATTCATTTTTCATTATTAAAAACACATAAGTGGAATAATTTAATTTTAATTGAAACTTAAAAAATACGATGAAAAACGGGGTTTCATAAAAATTCCCTTTTAAGTATAGAATATTTCAACACAAAATAAAAGTATAAAATTCATTAAAAAGACAATTATTGGATTATATTTAATCAAAAGGAACTAATGAAATTCTAAAACTAATAAAAAAATAATATTAGTCTGTAAAGACTTTAAAATAAATTATAGTTTTCAATAAAAATACTTATAGTTCACTATTCATTGAAAAGTCAAAATTTTTATAAAATTATCATAATATCACCATATGTTAATTTTAATATAATAATTTAAAAAATTATATCATTTTTATCAAATACAATTTCTAAAGTGTTTAGAAATTAAGTATAATATTTTCTCACAAGAAGCTATAAAAATCAATTTTTTAAAAAAATGTATTTTTGAAGAGTAAAATGACTTTACAAAAAATTGAGTGATTATTTACTTAGAATTTATCAATAAATTTATATTTATTAATACAATTAAATATATTTTTCAAATTATTTAGTCCCATTCATAATCACCAAACTACTAGTTACGTTATAATGATCATATCTAAATAGTAATATTTCATGGTTTGTTTAGGATCGATGGTGCATGTTGTTTACACTATCAAATATAGTTCTCATTGTTTTTAGAATATTAGGTTGTTTCATTCTCCCCCATTAATTTATTTAATCCCCATAATTTTAACTTTATCTTTTTAGTTGAAGGGATTTCATCTTAAAATAAATTTTTGGAAATGACATGTAATAAAAATGGTTAATAAAATTTCCTCTTTATATGAGAGAAAGGGGGAAATGAAGGACATCTAAAAAACACATAACTAGGTTTCCAAAGTGGGTAAAATTAGTGGGAAGTTAAAATGGAGGAAATAATTATTTTTAAATAATGATGGAGAGTGATAGAGAACATTGATAATAAGAAAGTGAATGATCGTGAGGAAGTCAATGACCACAAAACTATAAATCAAATAGGTGTGAAAGATACAATCAATTAATCAAAATGAAAATTAATATGATAAAAAAAATTCAAGATCCTATTCCAATATTATAGGAATTATTTTACCATATAAACAATGAAAATAAACAAATATACTTACTTTATTTATGATTTTTTTCCTTTTATCAACTTCCACAATAATCTCATCTTTTTTCTCGAAATAATTAGTATAAAAGATGATGTTTTTATGCTTGAAGCACTAAAATTCATTTATAATGGATCACATAATCCAAAAAAAGGATAAAAAATCATTTCTCCTATATTTATACATTATAAAAAATCCAAATAGTTAAAATAAGTTAAGTAGATTCAAAAGATGAATAAAATGACAAACAAATAAATAATACATTAATCTTAGAAGTTAAACAATAATACCCAATGTTCAAACAAAATAATTTTATTAAAAAACTATCCTTAAAATTATTCAATATATTTATGTCTAATATTTAAACCCAAATATTATAATTATTTGATCAAATATTCTTCCAAGATAAATTTATAATTTATCTTTAAATAACATCAATCACTCTTAAGGTCTCATAAAAAATTTTTATCTAATAATTATATAATATCTAAGATATGATAATAATTTCCAAAAATGTCCCATATCACCATAAATCCTAATTAAAATCACATATTCTTAAAAAATATAATTCAATAATTTTTCCTCAAATAAAATACAATAAGCTTCTTTTAGCTTTAACCATATAATGTTCCCCAAAATTATAATTTTATTCTTATGAAATAGAAAAATTAACTTAATTACAAAATCACATTTCAATTCTAGTATTATCATTATGATAAAACATTTTTTCCAAAAAGTAACTTAATATTTATCTATCAAGTCATTTATATAATATCATAATAACAAGGACATCACACAGGCAAGTGGTAGGAGATGCACCCTTATCTCTCTTAAATTGTGGGTTCAAGCCCTACAAACTTTCCATATGCGATGGGTTTTCCTTTTTTCTAAAACTATATCAATATAATTCCTATAAAGTTCCAAAAAATATAATAAATATACTAAAAAATACACTTAATCATAAAATCAATTTTTAACCTCAATGGTTTTATATATAGCACATTTTTATAAAAAAATTCAAGTCATCTTAATTGGATATCATCAAGCACATATTAACTCAAGTATTATTTATCCCTTTATCATTTGTCAATTGATTTGTGTCTCTAAAAATATCACTTTTTTCTACACCACATTCTGAAGTTCAAAATTCTCTCTAACATATGATGCAAATTTTTGAAAACAAAATATGTCATAGAATTTTCAAAATTCTCATAATATTTTGAATATATCAGAATAAAATTAATAAATACATCATTAATTAAACTAACTTCATAGACATTTAACCATTATTTATTATCTTATTCCTTAATAATTTATTACTACAAACAAAATATATGAAATATGTCCATATGGTTTGAAAATATCAACCCAATCATGTTTGATACTTAGAATATAAGTAAATTGTTCATAACTTAAATATAGACTTCTAGGTATTCCTTTATACTATTTATATCACTATTATCTTCCAACATGAATTCTGTATCTCCAAAATAAAATAAAAAGTAAATTCCTTAGTGATATTTCCCATTTATAATGATATGGATGAGTTGATATTTAAAAAAATAATATAAATACCATGATCCGTAAAAATTTTAGAGAAGTAAAATGTTTTTTGATATATCTAATTGTTTCTTATAGGTGATTTGGATGTTTGAAAATATTTCAAATTCATTTAAACATGTTTTTTTTTATAAAAGTGATGATTAAATCCTCTAGAAGGGATAAGAATGTTGTGTGAGACCCTTAACCTTTCATCTTAAAAAATGTTCTTCAATCTATTGAAAATAATATCATTAAAATGTGAAAACTAATTATTATATATTAAAATTAAAATGCTCTCTGTAAAGTCATTACCTATAGAAATTATATAATACTTTAACCTTAAAATATACAAAAATAATCATAATGACATCAAAACTAAAGATTTTTTTATCCAAAAGGTTATCTAATTCCTTAAACTAAAATCCCCAAAAATGTAAAAACATTATTTGGAAATAATCATTTTTGTTAAAACTAAGGAATACACATACCTCATCCAAATAAAACATTTCCCAAAATATCAATAATCAGCTTAAAATCTCATCACATAAAAAATCAAAAAAAATATACACCCTTTTGAACTTCAGAAAAACCTTGAACTTATTTTCCAATGATCATATACATAACTCTTAAGTTAATCTTATATGAAAACATCTTAATCTCCAATATTATCTAAACCTTTCTTTGGATACCAAATATAATGGCGCATCCATAAACATTACATAATCCTAGTTTTCTTTAGTCACAAATTCATTTTCATACATTCCCAAGTATCTTTACTATTTGAGTTTTGTATAATTAGTCCCAAATTGTACATAATAAACCTATGCATTGCAAGTGTAAACTTCTACCTAGTAACAATTTTCCCCCAATTTAAAACTTTTAAAAAGAAATAAAATTTCTTTTCCTGACAAATATTCATTAATTTGAACTTAACTTCTTATTTTTCTCTCAACCACCCATGGGATAAGAATAAAAATATCAAAAAGGAAAATAAAATAAGAAAGAAACTCATTTTTACATTTTATAACCATGAGATCAAAAAGTGTTTTCCTTTAAAGTATAAAACATTTATCTTAAATAATCATTTAGTTTCTCTTGAAACTAGCTTTATTGCCCAATAATTTTTATTAAACACTTTATAAGAAAACATAAAGGAAAAGTAATAATCGTGTAGGTTTTTTTAGAAAAAAAAGAAGGCCCATGATTTTTTATAAACATACCTTTTTACACTAAAAATATTAATTTTCTCTTTTAAGAGATCATTAGATTAGTTTTTGAAAAAAAATGATTTCCCCAAAAAAATTATTAAAAACAATAGAAAATTTATGTAGGTTATTTGGGATATCATCTTTATATGACCCTTATCGAATTATTACAAGTTGGAATAACCATTATGGTTGAATTTCCACATAATTAATTGGAATGCTATTTGGGTGATCACATTATAAAATCTATATTGATCTCACCCATATTCATGAGCTATATTGTACTTAACCATTATTATAAAAGTTATATAAGGACCATATAAGGAATAAAAATATTGAAAAATTCTTTAAAACTTGTATATAAAACACCTTTGGATATTTAAATACACTTTCTTTTTAAAAAACAATTTTAATAAGATAAAAAACCCAAACATGGAAAAAATGGTTTTCATTAAAATAAAACAAGAAACCTTATAAAGGAATACATATATCAAATAGTTTTTATGGTGGCTGTAAAAAGTTTTTAAGCCTTATGGATTTACATCTAGATGTTCAGGAGTCTTAGGGGTAGGAAAATCGTACATCGACCTCTATTGTTTCCATGTTTCTGTATTAGATCAAAAAAGGGGGGTTATATGATCTATATGTTTTAACCCTAAGGAAAAACATATATGGTGGGGATCCATTATCATTCTAGTTACCCTATAGTGATCATGTTATACAACCCCGTGGCTATGTCTAGGTTCATATAGGTATGCATGAGGAGATGATGTGGGAATTTGAGGCTTCCAGGTGGGTGTAATATCCTGGGTAGATGAAGATGTATCCTTATCTCCATAGTTAATAATTTAGTTCAAGTATAAATAAGGATATAATGGGATTTTTGGAATGATGCTTCATCTGTAAGTAGGTGAATTATGAGAAATAGAGTCTTTTTAGGTTACTAAAACCATTTACCATTCACTAATAGAACTGGGATGATATCTCGATGGATATCATGAATGGTTTACCTTGGACACCTTGAATAAATGATGTAGTGTGGGTGATCATGAATCATCTAATAAAGGAAAAAAATTCTTACCTATTAGGGGAACCTTCAACATAGATGATCTAATTTATCTCTATGTGTGAGAGACATTTCTACGGTTTGGTGTTCAATGGAGTCTCATTTCTGATCAATATTCTAATTCACATCATGTTTCTTATAGGGACTTCATAAGTAGTATGGATCACAAGTTATTCTATATACATCATTATACTAGAGGACAATCTAGATGGTTGATTCAGATTTTGTATGACATGTTATGAGAATATGTTCTCGATTTCAATAGATCATTGGGGTATCATTTAAACTCATGGAGTTCACTTATCAAAATAGCTTCCAAGACTCAATATAAAGGTCTCCTTTTGAGGATTTATATATAATTCCATTCAATTTTCCTTTCTAAAAGTTAGAGGTGTGTGATTTAGTACTTGTTAGACCTCATCTCATGCAAAATCTATATGAGCTGGTCCAACTGATTAGAAATATATTGGAAACCAAAAAAATCAATAAAAAATCTTATGTTTACCATCCTAGATGACCTCTAGAGTTTTAGTTCGGTCATTAGTTCTTTTTTTGGGTGTTTCCTAGGTTGGGAAAATATCGCATCTAGAACTAGGGAAAGATAAAAATTATTTTTCTTTATTTTTGTAAGATAATGAAGAGAATCATTCTATTATCCAACTGATTAGATCTACCACAACACTATAATATCATGCATGATGTATTCAATGTGTGCAACTTTATAGATATCACCCAGATCCTTCTCATGGAATAAATTTTGATGATGTAAAACTTGATATTGATGTGAACTTTGAGTATCATCTAATCCATATTGTAGACTACAGTGGGAATAATCTCTTAAGAATGATCATTTTCTTAATTCGAGTATAGTTGTAGTATGGGCATGTGTAGGAAAAGATCTATAAGAGGAAACCAGATGTATATGTTTAATGGTGATATTTTTTAACTTTTATCTCTTAATGATTTATGGGAGAATATATTTCAAAAATAAATTTAATATATTTGGGAGTTTATATGATCACAACTTCGATCTAGCTACATATCTTTCTTTATGTTTTGTTAAACCTACTTCTATTATATAATCAAGCCTTGAACGCAATTAATTTTTTTGTTTAAGATGTTCTTTGGGTCTTAAATGAGGTGGACTAGTGAAGGGAACTAGTGTAATGTAGTAAAAGATATACTAAATTTCCATTGGGTAGCCAGTTTAGGGAGAAGTAGCATGGTATAGTTGAAGGAAGCCCACCAACAAGCTAGTGAGACCCATCGGCCTGTCGGTTGGATCTTAGGAGAATGATAAGGGATTATGAAATGAATTTTTTATTTTACCAAGAAATGTTTCACCAGTCAATTTGTTAAAACATTGTGGCAACTAATGAGGGGGGGGGGTTCATCCATTTTTAGTGCATGAATGTAAAATAGAGAATATATAAATGGATTTCATAGTGGGATTTCCAAACACAACATGAGGAAATAATTTAAATTGGGTTATTAATTATCATTTGATTGCATCTACACATTTTCTTCATATCCATGATACTATGTATTTGGATTATATTTCTAGAATCTATAGGTTTTGTGTATTTTCTATCTCTATTATATTTAATCGTGATAATAAATTTATATCAAGTTTTATAGAAAATAATTCAGAAGTTTTCAGGTACTACATTATGTTTTAGTATAATATTTCATCCTCAATATGATGGAAACTAGAGTAGAAAATTTAAACATTACAGGATATTAATTGTTCATGTACATTGGATAACCCCGGAACATGGGACCATCATCTTTCATTAGTATAATTTTCTCAAAATAGCAATTTTTATTCCATTATATATATAGAACCATTTTAGGTATTATATATAATGAATTTTAAAACTCTTGTATGATAGGATGAAGTAAATGATAGAAAGTTACTAGGACCTGAATTGGTATAAGAGATGGTTGAAAATGTAAAAATGATTCAACTCCTAGGTGTAGGACATAAAAAATTGGAATCAAAGGCTTCCTTTTCTTGCCTTACTCTTTTGAGAAAATAGATAAGATATTATGAATTCAACAAAACATGGATATATGTTGTTTCTTGGAGTATATAACATGCATTCAGGGTAAATACTAAGTTTCTGAAAATCCTAAATTATTATTTTGTATTTTTCTATTATAGTTGAAAACTTTTCACCATTGGGTGATGTGCATGATATGTGATATTTATTATCATTATTATGAGTGAGAATTTAATTTTATTCTTGAACCAATGATATGGGGTATATATGGAATCAATCATTCATCATTATAGGCACATAGAATTCACATCCATGCATATACCATGTTGTATAGGTGAATTTCACAACTTGTATTGATTATGTTTCTCATGATTGTTGAGTGATCTATGGTTATTATATATATATATACTCTTTATTCTAATATCTTTTGTTGGGTAGTGAGTTGGTTACTTAAAGTGTCAATATCAATATAAATAGTTTTTTTCCAATATAGGTTGATAGTGGCATCTTAAATGGTAGGTTTCAACCCATGTCAACTATGTACCTTTGGTTACCTGAGCTGCTCTTTGGCTATGATCGAGGGACTGCCCATTTTAATCAATGATGTAAATTAGCCTTTGTGAATTGGAATGGGTAATTAATCTAGTTGAGCAATCATATATTACTTGTTAAATTTTGGAACAAAGTGTAGATGGGGTTAAATAAGAAAAAAATGGGTGTTGATTTCATTGATAATGTGTATGGGCCCTTATTCATTGGGAATAATGATCCATTTCAATTCAAACCCAGATATATTTATATAAAAAAATGGAAAACATAAAATAAAATAATGACTTATAAAATAAAATAGTTTCTAGTAAATGAATAGGAAAAATATAGTTAACCCTTCACCTAATGAAACCCCAATAAATTAAATTTTGAATACATACCAAAACATTATCCTTATAAGATGGTAGTAGGGGAAGTACCTCTTGTAGTGTGTCCTTTTCTTGTTATCTTCTTCTGCCAATGTTTCTATCTACTTCAAATCCTACTATGATGCATTTTCTTGGTAGTTTTAGATCTATTCCACCATGACGTCCGTGAGTCATTCTCAGGAAAGGTTATGATGACCACACTCCATAGATGGTGGTCCCTAAGACATTAGTCTTACCACCATGAGTTCCACTTTAGGAACTTCCTATTATACCTGAAATGGGCATTGATTCTTATGTTCATGGGCATTTTCTATATATGATGTAGTCCATGAAGGGTGCTCTATAATATGTACCTATGATGGATGATCTGACACATGAGTTCTAGAAAAATCATCCTCTGATCTATTTGGGGTATAGTGGTCCATAGGCTATTGAGTCTTATCTAGATTCCACTCTATATATCATTTATCATTTAGATATGTCTCTCGATAGGAGGGTCAATCTTTCCACAAACACAATACATGATTTGTAAAAACATCGGTGGGAGGGGATTACCTATACTTTTCATTATCAGGGGATGGCCTTGTATGAATTTTAGACTTCCTTATATGATAAATTTTTTCCTAACACACTGAGATCTAACATAGTTTGATATTTCATGCATCTAGATAAGGGTTTTATATCATTCATGGATCATTCAACTCATATTACTGAGTTACAATTTTTTTCACTGATTGTAGTCGGTGATGAGTTGTTGTGATCTAGAAGATTCGAGGATAGGATTAAGTATTCCATACATGCTCATGTGAACATATTTTACCTTCCTAAAATTTCATAGATAATCAATCAGCCCCTTATCACTAAGCACAACATGAGAGAAGGTGGTAGTTCTTGGAACAACAATTGAATACTGAGATGGAATTGTATTTCTTCTGGTAGAAAGAATAATTCCCTTAATGTTTCTCAACAAAGTAGTGGAGGCTAGAGTGTCCGTACTATAATCTCATATATATTCCATTAGTGAGGAAATAAGGGGAATATAAATCTTTTGTGTGATATAAACCTTCTTTATTTTCATTCTTGTGGCCACATGATACATCTTCAAAGATTCTATGAGATCGTTCCATCTCCTTCTAGTGTAAGAGGATTCACACCAACATTAACTTCATGAATAGGATCAGTTTAACCATGTCATGTAAGGAGTTGGAGTGTCACCAGAGGGATAGAATGAGGAGGAAGTTTTGGTTGTTGCAGTAAAACTTCTAATTATTAGCTTCATCAGAGTGGTCATGATCAGGGTATTCTAGAAATGGCATAAGATCGTAGATTATGTCAGTTGGATTCATTAAATTTAATACCTAATGATCAGAATAAAGGACCCACAATATTATGAGGTATTATTCTAGTATCCACCTCTAATGTATCTTCTTTATTTAATAAAGGTTCTTCACACTACTTTATTTCTTTATCAACTATGGAATGTCTCAGGTAAAAAAATTCAGTATTATTATGGTGTGATAACCCTAGAAATATAGTTTAGAGTGCGTTTAGAGGTCATATTCTAGTGCAAGGACTGACACCTTGAGGTAAGAAGTTATCCCTTATAATGGGAACGCTTTTTTCTTGAGATGAGGGTCTTTTATGTCATTCTCGGGATGAAATATTTGATTCCCTATCATTTCTAGGTGAACTACTATCACTGAATGGTATTGTTTACATTACTGTAGGGTGATAGTTATATTCATAAGCATGAGTGGAATTTCCATTGCATTAGATATAGATCATAGAATCAAGGGTTATATGGAGTAACCATCCAATTTTACAATCTCTTCTTGAAGGAGCAGTAAATGCATCTTTCAGACTTTCCCCCCATGGTAGATTGTTTTAGTTGCATATTTCTAGAAAAATAAATTTGGGATTAACTCCCAATAAAGTGGTATAGTTTATGATTTATCTTGTCTTAGGATAATATATTATGTACATTGATATATTTTATGGAACCTACTAAGCTCTATAAGATTAAGTGAAAACTAAAAGATCTGAAGTCCATGGGTTTCATCAAACCCATCACTTCTTCCTGGGTTTCACCCATGCTTTTTCCTAAGAAGGTAGATGGTACCCTTTGTCTATGCATGGATTATTGATGATTGAACCAACTTATAGTTAAGAACTGGTATTCATTTCCTTGTATAGTGGATCTTCTTACCATCTCTTAGGTGATAAGGTTTTCTCAAAGACTGACCTAAGATAGGGGTATCATCATGTGTGAGTCATGCATTTAGACATAACTCATACAACATTTCATAGTATGTAGTCATTATGAGTATCTCATGATGTTTTTTATCTTTTCAAATGTTCCTACTACATCCATGGATTTGATGAGAAGGTTTTTCAATCTCTCTATAAATTCCTTTATCGTGGTCTTTGTGGATGACATATTGGTGTATTCTCAAACTCATCAAAACCATGATAAAAATATTGACATTATTCAAAGTAAGCTAAGAGAGAATTATCTATATGAGAATATTGATATGTACCACTTATTAATTGACCAATTTCACTTATTAGGTCATGTTATCTCAGAATTATGCGTATCTTTTGACCCATAGAAGGTATGTTTTGTGGTTTTCTTAGAGATTACCAAGAACTTGTTCGATATACGGAGTTTATGGGTGTGTCTGGATATTGTAGGAATTTAATTTAGGACATATCATGTATTTATGAACCTATTAATGGTTTATCAAATAAGGGGATGAATTTAATATGGTCAGAAGTGTGTGATAAATAATTTCATGAGTGGTAAGGTAGGCATACCTCAGCACCGATTTTGATACCTCCAGAGCCTGGTAAAGGGTATATAGTATTTTGTGATGCATGAGGCTTTGGACTAGGTGTAGGGCTAATGTAGGAGGATTGAGTTGTTGTGTATGAATCTTAGAAGTGGGTACCTCATGAGATAAACTACCATATGCATGAACTCGATCTAGAAACATTGTTCTATAACTTATATTGTTGGAGACACTATCTAATGGGTTAGTGGTTTGTAGTCTATATGGACCACTAGAGCCTAAAATATGTATTTACTCAGTGTAACATGAATATCATTTAGAGTATATGTTTCAAATATATTCATTCCTTTTATTTTGAGTTTGCATATACACCCGTAAAGGGTAAACCATTGGCTAATGCATTGAGTTTGAGAAATCATACACAAGTCGTATATGAAGTTAGTGGTGAATGGAAATTGAAGGCCATATTTTCTGTAATGCATCTAGAGTTTCATGAGTGTCACGATCAGTCTTATATTACATCCTATATAGTCACCTATTCACTCTTTAATAGGGTATATTAGTATGTTTTTAGACATTGAGTGGTTGGTTCTTTGGGTGGGTGTTCTTGGTGATAACCTACCTCTAGTTTAGTATGTTAATGGATATGATACCTTCTATATATATGGGTGTATTTGGTATTCTATAGACATGAGAGAGGAACTGATGTGAAATTATCTAGCTTTTAAGTGGAAACTTCATCTAGGAATCTCTAATATGTATCGATATATGTGACACCAGTATTGGTGGACTATGATGAAATGTTACATTGAAAGTTATATAACTAGGTATTCCACCTGTTGGTATGTGAGGGTGGAACACCATTGAATTGATGGGTTGTTACAACAATTTTCAATCCTATGATGGAAATGGGAATATGATTCTATGTTGTTTTTGTTATCTTACCAAGGTCTCCTTGAGGTAGCAATGCAATTTGGGTAGTTGTGCATAGAATGATGAAACTATCCCACTTCCTTTATATTCATGAGACATTCCTCATTCATGAGATAGGTTGATTGTATGTATGTGAGATCATACAGCTACACCAAGTCCCTCGTACTATCATTTTCAGTAGGGATGATCATTTCACATCAAATTTATGTCAAGTGTTACAGAGAGTTATGGGTACTCTAGTGCTTCTTATCTCACCCATTCACCCTCAAACTGATGGGTATCCAAAATGGATGATAAAGGTGTTATGGGCATGCTTTGAGAATTTTTCATTGATTTGAGAGGTTCTTGAGAGAAGAATATACCTCTCATCAAGTTCTCCTGCAATAATAGCTTTCATGTAATGATTTAGATGGATCCTTATGAGGCCTTTCTTGGTAGGTTGTGTCTTTCACCCCTATGATGGTTATAGGTGGGAGATGTAGCAATATTGGGTCCTCATATCATTCATGAGGATTTGGAGTAGGTTCATTAGATCCAGAAGCATATGTCTACTACTTATTCTAGATATAAGTCTTGTGCCAATCACAATCGATGAATTCTAGAGTTCAAGGTCCGATATCGTGTATTCTTATGGGTATCACCCAAACATGGGAATGGAAGGATTCAATGTCACTGGAAGTAGCTACATAATTATGTCAGGACATTTTAGATTATATATAGAGTCAAGACCATACCCTATCAGATTCTATTTCCTCATAGGTACCATTCGATTCATGACATCTTCCACATTTCATAGCTTCATTATTATCATGAAGACCCATCTCATATTTTTTATCCTGAGTAGTTTGAGTTGGATATTGGTTCTTATTTTGATGAGTATCCCATAAACATCATTGATCGAATCATAAAGGATCTCCAAGGCTAGTATATCCCTTTAGTAAGGGTTCTTGGCAACATGGTCAGGTGTAGGATGTGACTTGGGAGTGGGAGGTCGATGTATGTTCTTTGTGTCCAATGTTGTTTAATGATAGTGTTTTTTCACCCATGGAAGGAGAACTCAAGTGAAATATCCTTTAAGGGTGGAAGAATATTAGAACCTTATTTTTTTATTTATGGATCCTTTAAATTTCATTTTAATTATTCATTTTTTTCTAATACAAATTCCTTGTGAGGTAGTGCATTTTTCATGGGTGTTTAGGTATTTTTCAGAATATAGAACACTAAACAGTGGATAAAAGGAATTGGTCATATGGTTTATAGAAGTAGTGTAATCCAGTCTACAAAATTACCCTAACCATGTGAGGTCTGGACAGAGGGATTCATAAGTCCTCATGGTTTGAGGAAACTATTAATCCTGAGGCACATTACCATGCAGAGGGGACTATAATTACTTGCAAAATCTAAAGCATGTTATTTTACATGGTCAGTGAAACCATGAACATAAAATCATGAGGGGTCCCTCCTTATATAGTGTGAGGTGAATGGTTGATGCATTATTTTTACAATTGTGTTTCCAAACCATGCAACCCAAATTTATTTAGGAAAAAATACATTTTCCCTTAAAATATAATTTAAATCACCCCTCTCATATTTATCTCATTTCTAGTAGTAGAGGTCCCATATTTCTCCCAATGGATCTTCCATGTTCTCTCTTATAAGTTTTCAAACCCAATTCATTGTCAGAGATTGGATTTGATCATCAATCTTCTCATTGGATAGCCACTGGTAAGATCTATGATCCTTTGACTCAGTTTTTAATTTGTCTTTCCTTCGATGATGCTATTTTAATATTGGATTATATGACCTATTTTGAAGTTTTTGATCCATTTTTATTTTTTATTATAATAAAGGACAAACTAAAGGTTGATACTGGATAATAATAGTGATATAACTCATGGTAGGTGGTCTAAGACTCATCCCTTGAAGTGTCTCTATTTTATATAATGTTTTCATTGTGTGAACACTGATTTCATTGGGAGTTTCCTATTTAATTCATATTCCATGCCTATAATCAATGTGATCATATTCTAGATCCCCCTCTATACCTAATAATTTCATCATTGGAGGTTGATATCTCAACACCTTCCACCCAAATTTTGGTGCATCCTTCTTTATGACTTTAGTGGCTTTTTATGACTATATATGCCACCGTTTGGGTACGATTTGACTTGGACATAATAAATGTAATTTTTTTAATTAAATGAATGTATTTTTAATGGATATTATATTATTCTATCACTTGACCTTTATAAGGTACGTTTTCTATCATAATAAATAAAACTAAATTGTAAATGGAAAGTATATGATTTTTTTTCACTTGGCCTAGTTAATTATAAATTAATTTCCTATGGTTTCATGTCATTATCCTGCATTTATTTTCTTGTGTAGGGTAAAGGGATGAAACTAATATTTTAATATGGATTAAAATGATAAATGGTTTCATTCGTTTTTAGAATTTTCACTTGGTTTGAAAGGTAATGGAAGAAACCGATTGATTATTAAAAGGAATGAGTATTACATGGCCTAAGTTAAATAAAGAATTATGTGTAAGGTTCCTATTTCATATGGACATTTTTATCTTTATAGGAGTGGTTAGACTCTTTCTCGCATTGGATTCTTGAGGGGATTCCTTGAGCACTCAGATAACTCCATTTCGATTTGAGGAGTCAGTCTCTATGGGAGACACCCACCGTGAAACACAGTCCTTGTATATTATTGAATTCTTGACATTACATTGTAGGATCTATTCACTATATTATAGATATTATGATGCCTTGGATACACTTCTTGAATCTATCTTGATGTCTTCAGAAATTTGGGGCCATTGATTCACCCCATTGGTCCCAATCATGATTAGCTCATTTTACCTTATACAAGATCATTTGACATAGTTAAAACTATTACAGTGGAATGCCTTGGGCAATTCCACTTGGATTACACTCGAACCCCTTTAGCTAGGCTGCATGTTGTTACTAAGTTGGATCACCCCTTCAGTTTAAGTATGCCTTTATTATTACCTTTTATCCACTTTTATTATAATCACCATCAAGGATTCTGTGGTTATTACCTAGGATATTATATCACTATTATCATAATCATAGGATACCTTGTTATACCTTCAAAATTATTAATTCTTTGATTATAAATGGGAACATAAAAAATTATATGATTACATGTTTAGACACATTTTGAGGCTGAAGAAGTTATCAGGGTATTTACATTATTATTCTATCTTTACTTCCATATATATATACATTCATTCACATTATTTTATCTTATATTCATAGAATGGATGGTAGAGACATCATTGTTGGTGGCCTACTGAGATTCATCTCACACCCTATCTGGTTCGTTGATAGTACTCAGACAAATTACATGTATGCAAGAGTGGAAAAGGGGAAGCATCCATCATTAGACACATGATCTTGACTTCATTCTTAGGATGGAGCATGGTATTAGATGATCAGGTACAATCTCAATATTCTTTGATAGTTCTATAATAGTTTTTGGTTCTTTTTATAGCATGTATTTACGACTACTTGGTACAAGTGGTTTCCTTCTTTATAGAGACATAATATAAATTATCATAATTTTATGTATGAATCAATTTTTAATGCATTGAATTATCCCTGTTATATATTAATAAAATTCTTAGGAAAATTACGAGACCAGGTGCTAAGACGACGTGCCATTCTGAGGCCTGAAGTACCCTAAATGATCAGTCAAAAATGCTAATTTTTAAACAGTGCTTGGGAGAAATTTTCTAAAAAAAGGAATAACTCTTAAACAGGTTCTAGGATCAAAATTATGTGGGCATCGTTGCATTCATATTAGTGGGTTTACCCTATGTGAGAATTATGTTTAGTCAATGTATATCACAAGTGAGAAAACCTGAAAATTATCTAACTGTAAATAAAATAATTAAATAAGAATATTTTATTTTTCATGTCCTTATTTATCCTAAATGGTAACTCATATTGAAAATATGAGACCACCATTGAGCCTATTATGGAATGCTTTCCTTAGGCAAAACCTTACATTGGCCGGTGCGATCTAGATGTAAATATTGGTTTTTGGGATGTAACTTTAAATAAAATAATTTATATAGAAAATATTTTATTTCTGAATCATCATAACTCAGAAACGATAGCTTGAATTAAAAATATGATACCACTTTTGAGTTCATAATGAGATGTTCTCCTTAAGCAGGACTTAACCTTGACCGGTGTGTATAAAGGGTAAAAGTTAATTTTTGTAATTTTTAAAGAGGAATAAAATAAAAAAAATGAATTTTATTTAATTTCTTTTTAATTTTTCACAGCATGGGGACACTACGACGTAGTGATAGATAAACCCATTCTCCTTTAATAAATGAAGCAGTGTGGCGATGTAGTTTCAAAGTGAAACATTAATGGTGGAACACATTAACTCATTAATGCATTTCCTCCATTTATCGAGGACAAGGTCCAATGTTATAATTTATAATTCTGGAGAATTGATCTATAAATTTGGTGTTTCATTAAGTTAATTGGATGATTATCTCTCTCTAGTGACACTGTATCGATGGTCGGGGTTTGATCAAGCAGCGACGAATCGATGAACACTGGTGGAACAAGGATCGACCTGGCGATGTGTCTTCATTCTATGCTTGTAAGTGATCCAACTCAAGATAGGGTTTCTATTTAATTATTTTTCTTTCCCCATTTATAAATATCCATGATGAGTATGAATCATCTAATGAATAAAATTATTCATTGATCATGTGTGATAAATGTGGGATGGGTTTATTATTGAGGGATTTGAAGGGAAGATATATGAGGGATTATCCCCTTCCCACTCTTTCCTTCTAGTAGGATGAACAAAGGCTGAACGAACAAGGCCAACATCTATCCCTTGGGTGTTCTTGGTGATTTTTTCTATGCATTTTTGGAAAAGTGGGTCACAAACAGGATTCAAGCCCGTAGAATGTGAAATAAAAACTCAATGAATCTGGAGCACCTTCCGGTTTGGAAAACGGACCAACAAAGCAAACCCGTTGGCCGAAATAAGAGACCACCAGTGGAAATATGTGGTGATAGCTATGTGCAGAAGGAATCGCACGCCGTAGAAATGAGGTGGCTCGCATCATTAAATTTGGGTGGTGATCCGGGCTGTCGGCGGTGAGTGTGAGCGGACGCAACGAGACACACCGCGTCACTCATTGGAGGCCCCCAGTTTTCCTAGACTGTAGTAGTGGACCCCATGGAAACTGCAGTGTAAATAGAGGTGTGGTGCACCAACCACATATCAGCTGAAGCAAGCTGACCCACTCACAATAGGATGGGTAGGAGGAGGAAGGCGACCCCAGTCGGCCCGGCAGGCTGGAACCACAGCAGCCAGTGGGTCGGACCCACAACAGCCCAGCAAGTCGGACCCGTGGTAGCTCAGTGGGCCAGACCTGTGTTGGGTTAGTGGATCCCAGGCTAGCTCGGGTCAGGTCGATCAGCCCAGGTCAGACAAGACCCAAACCCAACATCCCCATTTTTAGTAAAATAGTCATAACTTGTAAATCGTAAATCAGATTAACGAACCATTTACAGTGTTGGGACCCTCAAAATGAGGAAATCCTTTTTAAATACTCCATGGTCATTTCCATGGAGGTTGATTTATGGGTGATGGATTGAGGAGTAGATTCTTCGGGAATCAAGCGCGCTATGAGAAGAAATATTACAACTGTTTGTGATGAGAAGGAATTTAAAAGTGAACATTAGTGGCCTGATAGCTGAGCAAACCATAATTTCCCGACCAACAAGTTGTAGTTCAGTGGACCTCAGTGACCCGATAGAGGATCAGAAGCTGGGCGGACCTCATTAGCCCAATAGATGAGCAGTAGCCAAGCAGAACTCAGTGGTCAGGTAGACGAGTGGTAGAATAGAAGACCTCGTTAGCCCGAAAGCCGAGTGGACCTTAGTGGACCGGAAGATGAGAAGACCTCAGTGACTAATTGGGGATCAGTCCCTTAGTAGTGCAATATGTTCAGTATTATGAATGAAGTAGTTTACTTCGGGTAGTTCGCATTGTGTTCTTTTTGTGTGGGCCCCAAAGAAGTGGGACCTCTTTGCGTAGGTCTCTAATGACTTGGTGGCTAGATGAGTGAGTCCTCCCAGGATGAGCGTTTTTTGAGAAAAATCCTATGATGAAGGATTGGATGTGATATTGATAATTCTTGTCTCAGTGAGACTAGAAATATAAGGGAAACATAATGATGTATCGAGACCAAGAGTTCTCTCAGATAATTTTGGTAGAATTTCTCTTCCTGGTTACTATCTGATAGATTGAGGAGTGGGATCTCCTAGAATCAAGTGTGCTACATGCAGAACCATATGACTGGTTGCAGATGAGACATTGTGTCTTGGAATCCTTTAGGATTATACTTAGATATTCTTGTTATATGTGTTGATGACACATACCTATGTTGAGCTGATTGCACCTCTTTGTAGTATTTCCCTTTGTGGTCTTTTTATTTGTGGTTCTCATCCCCCCTACTGAGTATTGTTTTACTCACCCCTGCATTGGATTTTCCCACACATTTTGTGTATTCTGCAGATGACTGACACTTCGGTGGAGTCTTAGAAAAAAAAGGACCAAGACTAGGGCCAAGGGGTGCCTTGTGAGATTAGATGATCCGAGGTGTTTTTAGAAACTTCCTATAATAGCTTTAGTACCCTTGTTTTTGGGCCAGACATTGCAATTGTCTTTCTTTTAGTGGGATTGTAATATTTCCTGATTGTACTTTACTGATTTATTTTTTGTCGAACTATGTTGTTGGGTTGTATTGGTATACATGAATTTTCTTTACTTGGTATTTTCACTCTCCATCCCTATTACTTTTAGTTGGGTTTGTGTGTATAAAATGATAGGAATGTGTCTCCCATTTGTGGGATATGCCTACTCAGCACTAGTCCCCAGTCCATGACCAATTGGAGGTGGGATTGGTGTAGTCATGGCACAGGCCATGAGGGTTGGGTCATGATAGAGTGGTATCATAGGAGGTCGGTTATACATTAAGAACCTAGGGTATATGAGTTTGGATTTGGGAAAAGGTGTTATGTGTTTTGAATATATCATTCTAACTAGGAAATCTAGTGTTGGTGTGGCGGCCGACATATCCATACATCAGGATCCTGAATTCCGTTTTCAACTCAGTGTATGAAAAAACTAGTTGCAAGAAAAAACTATGGTACATTCATCATATAGTAATGGGTTGAGATTTCCATTTTCTTCTTGATTCATCCCACCAATTATACCTTATTGATCATGGTACATCTTGTTTTGTTTCAAGGAGTTTCTACCAAGATAGCTAGTAAGGATTCTATTGTGTTGTCACATGGTTGATTTGCAGGGTGACAAGACATGTATGAGGGTTCATACCAGAGACAACACCATTGGGTGGTGTACTAGATATACCACCACTTGTGGAGTCACACACAGTACTCATAGTACATGTGCATGAGATTTGAGGGATGAGCGCTCTTTAAAAGTTTCGGCAACAGAGACCCCTCAGGTTCTAAGGCGAGCCTGACTCATAGGCGTCTAAGTACTAGCTTGAGATGGTGACCAAGTTTTCCATCAAGTTAGGGCACTATTAGATCAGATGGTAGTCCTTGTAGTGAGCCTTCTATGTGGCTTTGCAAGGAGACGATAGGGTTTAGATTATCTGATCATGGAATGAAGTGACTTTTCCATGGACTGAGATTGATAACCTTTCTCATAGAAGGAGTTCTTTCCATAAAATATAAGGTCTATGTGTGCCCAAGATCTTCTATATCTTCTTCAAGATGACATGATGAAAGCTAAGTATTCATCGAGGTGTATCGACCTTTCCAAGTACTCGATGAATACGATATAACTAGTAGTTTAGGTCTTGGATCTCTGAGTGATATGTGTTTAAGGACATCCAAGATAGAACTATTACTCTATGAATTCCTAACTATTCTAGGTTAATAGAGATGAATTTTTTTTCTGAAAGTTCTTTAGCTGATTATATACAGCGAGTGGATGTTAGCCGTGGGAAAGTAAGAATCTGACATTAGTCTCAAAGACATAGAAATGTGAGATGTTCTGATATTAGGACCCAAGATAGAGTATCTATAGCTCAAGGATCACAAGGTGAGTCCAGTCATCCTAGAAAGAGGTAATGATTTTCAAAATATGGTAGGGACATATCGCTAGAGATTTTCCAGACCATCGTGATGAAATTGAAATGTTGGATGGGCCACCAAGGTAGAGATAGTGACATGAACAGATTAATCTACAGGGCAGCAGACATAACAGAGGAGCTAAGAGAGTAGGAGGAGGTGTATAAAATTTGACATGTTATAACCACCACCATAATGAGGTCTACACCAAGCTTAAGGAGCTGGATGATAAGAGAAGGGAGTAGCTTCATTCGGCCAAGGATTATGACCCAAGGGCTCCTAGAATTATTTTAGGTAAGGTCTGTGTCTAAAATTAGCTATCATATTATTAGACATAGGTGCTAATAGTTATTTTTTGTCCCAAATCTTGTTCAAGACCTAGAGTTTCTGGTCAAACTGTTGACTTGAACCTTACATCTGAAGATACCTTTGGGAGGAGACATGATAATCACACTTATGCTGATGGTTTGATCTATCCTTTGAGGAAAGAGTTCTGGTTTGAACCTCTTGGTGGCAGCGTCGAGGCCTTATGATGTTAGTTGGGGTACAGACATGTCATCCAAAATTCATGATCCTATTGAATATTTTAGGAAGAAATATGTGGTATGTCTTCAATGTTGTAATGGGGTTTTTCGTGGTTGGTGAAAAGGGAAACCCATGCAGCACAGGATAAAACTCATGCATAGAAGGGTGCAACCGATCACACTTGAGTCATCCATCCTTACCCTTGTGGTAGTGGATGTTTTGGTTTTTTAGTTCCTAGTAGTAGTGGCAGAGTATGGGTAATTATTTCTAGAATATGTTTCTAGGATTACATCTTCATAGGGAGATGGACTTCTTCATCATTCTACACCCTGAGATGGAATCGATATCAGCATCAGTATATCATAGGGCTTTCACAGAGCTATGTAAGATGAGGTTGTAGGTGGGGGACTTGAAGAGATAGGTATTAGTAAGACACAGTGTTTGAGGTTATGTGCAGATTACCGGCCCTTTAACCAAGTGTCCATGTATAATGAGTATCCACTACCAAAGGGACAATGAATGCATTGATCTGTTAAAAAGGGCATCCTTTCAGGTGGATAGAAAGGTGCACGTAGACATTTCAGAAATTGATATAGAGTGTGACAAGTGACTAGATCTTTATTTGGCAGTAGAAGTCTTTTCATTGATTATTTAGAGACACTACCTCCATGGGAAAATGGTTTACCATCTACTCAAACCACAGGAGTCTCAATTATATCTTCTCTCAAAAGGATTTGAGCTTGAGACAAAGACGATGGTTGGAGTTAATCCAGGACTATGACTTCGATATAGTCTATAATCCTAGTAATTGGAACATGGTAGAAGATGATCTCAGTAATAGATACCTTTCATAGTTATGGAATAATGAAATGGAGCAGTTGGACTCATTATAGTTATCCTTCATGGATGGGGTTGAAGAATCTTATCTTTAGACAGTGGTTTTTACTCATCCACTCTTAAATAATTCAGGGAGGAAAAATTTGGGAAACTGAATGTGAGTATTTATGTGCTCAATTGTTTAAAGGTAATACCCTTGATGGACATACGAAAGGTGGAGAGAACATTGTTCTTTTCAGAGGATGCGTAGTTGTAGTAGTGATGCTTAGAGTGGTGAGATTCATTAGAGTATGTGTGTGGGTGTCAAGGTGGACACCAGGGATAATGGAATGGGTCGAATATGGGCTTACCTATTGAGATAAAAAGATGAACGCTTGTATGAATCACTTATAAGGGTTATTATTTATCTTATTGAGGGTACCAGGAAGGAATTGGGAAGGGGTATCGATGGAATTCATAATAGGTTTACCACATATGTTCAGGAAACATGATACCATCTCGGTGATCATTGAACAACTCAACAAGTCAACCCACTTCCTAACTACATAGGAGAAGAGTTTTTTAGAGGGATCAGGTTGCCTCTTGTGCTATAGATTTGAATGGGGCGAGCTAGATTTTGATGATGGGGATACTTTTATAGATTCTATAGTAGAGATCGAGGATCAATAGGAGATGAACCTACTTGGCCGATAGATTCCTCTAGTGTTTGGTCAATGGTAGCACATGAATCTCTAAGATATCATGTGGGAACTAGAGGATAATGATCATTCTTGTACCCTCATCTATTTGGAAATCCATTGGTTTGACTTTCGGGGATGTAATGTCTTAAGGTAGGGGTGATGTAATGGCTTTGATTTTCTCGATTATATTTTTAGAAAATTCTAGGAAAAATTATGAGACAAAGTTCTAAGACAACATGCTATTATGAGTCCTAGAGTACCTAAAATGATCGGTTGAAAAATGTTAATTTTTAAATAGCACCGGTGAGTTGTTTTCCTAAAAAAATGGAATAACTCTTATATAGGTGCCTAGATCACAAATCTGAGGGCACCATTTCATTCACTGTAGTGGGTTCACCTAAGGTGTGACTTAAGTTTAGTCTGCATGGGAATCCAGTGAGAAATCCCAAAATGTAATAATCATATAAATAATTGTTAGATAATATTATTTTATTTTTCAAATCCTTATAACTCATGAAAAGTAACTCGGATTGAAAATCTGAGACCACCATTGAAATAATGAGGGCATGCTTTCCTTAGTTGTAGCTTAACATTGGCCGGTGCGGGTGGACTGTGAAAGTTGGTTTTTGGGATGTAACTGTAAATAAAATAATTTAAATAAAGATTAATATATTTCTGAATCCTCATAACTCAAAAAATGGTAAATCATATTAAAAATCCATACCCATCATTAATTTCATAATGAGATGTTCTCCTTAAGAATAACTTAACCTTGACTGGTGCGGGTCTAGGGTAAAAGTTAATTTTTGGGATTTTTAAAGTAGAATAAAATAAACTAAAACAAGTTTATTTTATTTCTTTTTAATATTTTTCAGTCTAGAGATGTTGCGATGAAGTGAAGGAGCAACCCGTTCTCCTATCATAAATTAAGAATCATGGAGATGTTGTTTCACATCAAAACAGTAACACTGAAATGTGTTAATGCATTAACGTGTTTCCTCCATTAATCAGATAGAGGGTCGAGTGTAAGAATTAATAATTCTGGATAATTCCTTTAGAACTCTATACTTTACCTAGGGTAAGGGGGAGAAGGCTCTATTTCTAGAAAAGACGGATCAGAGGTCAGGGTTCAATCAAGTGGCGATGAATCGAGGAACACCGGTGGAACAAGGATCGACATGGCGATGCGAATTCAATCTACACTTGAATGTGATCCAACTGGAAGTAGGGTGTCAATTTAATTAGTTTTTTCTCCATTTTCTATATCCCCATAAATATCATGAATAATTTTATGAACGGATTGATTCAAGGATCGTGCATGATAAATGTGGGATATGTTGATTATTGTGGGATTTGAAGGGTATAAATTTGGGTGATTAACTCCTTCAAATTATTTCCTTCTAATAGGACGAATGAAGGCCAAACAAACAAGGCCAATGTCATACCTTAGGTTTTCTTGGTGATTTTTCCAAACATAATTTGATCATATTTGGTGAAGTTGGTTACAAACAGGATTCAGGCCTGCAGAAAGTGAAATAACTACCTGAGGACTCCGAAGCAACTTTCGGTTTGGAAAATAGACCACCAGATTAGACTCGATTTCCTGTGTAAGGTATATTTGGCATGCCAGAATCAGCGATGAAGGGTGCATGTTGGAGGATATGTGTGCCGATGGCATGTAACAATAGCATGGTGGCCCGTGTTATCAGTAGTGGGTGGTGATCTGGGCCGGTGGTGCACATGTGCAGATGTGGTGAGTCACACCGCATCACAAGGCTGGAGGGTTGTGGTCCACCAAGATCGTGGGGTGGAGGGAGACACGTCGCACCAACCACGTCTTTTCTAGAGTAGTCTGGTCCACTCATAGGGGGTCGAGAAGGAGGTGGAAGTACACCCTAAGGGTCAAACGGGTCAGACCCACGGCAGCCCAGAGGGCCAGACCCGTGGCAAAGACGAGCCCATCTATTCGGGTTGAACATGGATCAGGTCATAACTGGGTTGGGTTAGTGACCCTAGGACGGGTCGAGTCAGTCCAACAAGGCCGGACTAGAACTGGGCCCAACCACCCCCTTTTTAGTAAAACGATCATAACTTGTAAACCGTATGCCCGATTGATGAGCCGTTTGTGGAGTTAGGACCCATAGATGAGGTGGTCCTTTTGGAAACACTCCAAGTTAATTTTCATAGTGATTTATTTATAAACTATTACTTGAGGAATAGATTCTACAAGAATCTAGCACACTACAAGCAGGAATCCTACAACTAGCAACGACGAGAAGGAAGTGAGGAGCAGACCTCAGTGGCCTAGTAGACAAGAAAACCATAGTTCTTTAGCAGAAGAGTAGTAGTCAAGTGGACTATAGTGTCCTAACAGATGAGTAGTTTCCGAGAAGACTTGAGTGACCTGAAAGACAAGTAGTAGCTAAGAGAACCTCAATGGCCCGACAGATGAGCAGTAGTCAAGTAGACCTCAGTGGCTAGGTATACGATCATTAGTTAAGTGAACTTTAGTGGATCAGGAGACAAGAAATTGTCGAGAAGACCTCAGTGGATTGATAGAAAATATGTAGCCGAGCTGATCATAGTGTCTTAGAAGACGAGCGGTAGCCAAGCAGACTTTAGTGGTCTAATAGCCGAGTGGACCTCAGTGGCCCATCAGATGAATAGGCCTCAGTGAATCATCAGGGATGATTCAATCATTACTGAAAGATGTTAAAAATTACAACTAAATTAGTGTACTTCAGGTAGTTCTTAGTGTGTTCTCTTTATTTGGGTCCCAATGAAGTGGTACCACTTTGCGTAGGTCTCCAATGAACTGATGTCCCCAGGAGCGAGTCCTCTCGGGACGAGCATAACTTTAGAGGAATTTTATGATGAATTATTAGCTGTGATATCGAGAATTCATATATTATTGAGACTAGAAGTCCTAGGGAAAATTCATGATGTATCAAGACCAAATGTTCTCTTACATTATTTTGGTGGACTTTCTCTACTAGGTTACTATCAGATAGCTTGAGGAGTGATTTCTCCCAAAATCGATCATGCTACAAACTAAACAATATGGATGGAAGCGGAAATGTTTCATCTTGGAATCCATTATGAGTATTCCTAGATGTTCATATTATATTTTATGATTACATATAATTGTGTTTATCAAGCTCTACCTCTTAGTGATGTTTCTATTTGTGGTCTTTTTCTTTGTGGTTTTTGGGGTCCCCTACTGAGTATTGTTTTACTCACCCCTTCACAGGATTTGTTTTCACGTGTTGTGTCTTATGTGGACAAACGATGATTTGGTGTAATATTAGATTGAGTAGGACCAAGACAAGGACTAGACAGTGTCTTGTGAGATCAGAAGATGCGAGTTGATTATGAAAACTTCCTACACTAGCATCAATACTCTTGTGTGTGGGTCGTACTTTGTAGTTGTATTTATTTTAGTGAACTTGCATTATGGATCATTTTTACATTACTATTATAATTTCATTCGTACTCTGTTTTTGGATTGTAGTGGTATGCATTCATTTTATTTAATTAGTGTTTCACTCTCCAGCCCTATGGATTTCCGTTGGTTTCATGTGTACAGGTTCTTAGAAAAATGCCTCCCATTTGTTGGATATGCCTACTCGGCTCTAGTTGTCAGCCCCTGGCCTATTAGTCTGGGCTTGGGGTATTCATGACATGGGCCCTGGGGGATGGGTTGTGACACAATTTATAGCTTTGATTTTATTATTGTTGATTGATCTTTACTCATGTTTTTTGCTTCTAATTATTTGACGTCAAGCTTTCACTATTACAAAAGTTATTACTCATCCACAATGATCCACTCTAATATGGGGGAATAATATCCCCATGGACACACCCTAGGTAGTCACTGTGGGTCAACAACCTCTAGAATATAAGGAGGAATTTTTGAATCCATATGGATAACTAGTATCAAGGCACCTTTGAGTAGCACCTGGGTCCGAGACATCCCCAAAACAATTACAAGTATGTCACTCACCTCACATATAAAAGGTTATCCACTTTGTTCCCTTCTTCACACCTTCACACACTTTTAGGTAATCCAATATCTACCCAAATACTTTCCAATATTTCGTTATCTCATCCTAGAATCCTTATTTTTTTCATAAATCCATCCTAAGCATGCTTTGGTCCAAACCTGAAAATAATATCCGAAGAAGAAGAAACATTCTTCAAAAAGAATCTGTGTTTTATTTCTTCATCCACCTCCTTTAATTCTTATTAAACCATGTTGATATAATAAAATAAGTGTATTATATATAATTAGATGTTATTATGTAAATACAATTAATTAATTACATCTCTACTTCCATCTATAGGGTTACGAACTCATCATTCGTGTGTATAGAAGACTACTACCGTGCAAATTGATGTCATTATGTTTTTGATTACCTCCTCTCAAAGTTGGGTATGATTATGGATAAAATGTATATATATGATAATAATAAAATAATTACACCTTTTGAGTCATTATATCACATATACATTTCTATGTTCCATTCCATCGGGAATACAATGACATTGATCTTGTGTACGACGGACTACCTCCTTACGAAGTGATGTGATTTGTCTTTTACTAATTCATTAAATATAGAGTGATAAGAATAATGTTAAGGATATTATGTGATATACAAGATATAATTTTTATATTCATGACATATTTATATTTATTAATAGATAATTCATCATTTTGTTTCTTATAATTTCACTCAGTTAATAATGATACCATCATGCGTGTATGTGTCGACTACCACCTTCACCAACATTCAATAATGATCAGTGAAAAATAAAAATGGTTTTCATGCGTACGTATTATATACCATCTCCATGATCATAACATACATTATTTTTCATTACCATATCTCATGATTTTATTTAAAAGTATAATTGTTTTAAGAATATGATTAATGTTTCTTTATTATTATTATGGAGATGATGGAACTATATAGTATGCACAAGAATTGGAACATTCATGACAAAGCACCGATTTGAAAAAAAGGCAATTGACACATGAGAAAATGAAAACAATGAAATATTATTAAAAAATAGAGTGATGGGATACTATAAAAAGATCATATATGATATTATAAATATTTTTATGTTTTAGTAAAGAGTTGATAAAAAATTTAAAATCATTGTACATGATATTAAATACTTTTCAACCAAAATTAAGTATAAGGTAATGGATTTAATATCAATTTACATTCCATTGAGACTTAAGTGTTATTATAAACTTATTCGCTTTTATGTGGTGTATATAATTCCAATTTGACATGTATTATAATCAATACTACATTCATTATGGTAGTTTAATTTTTTATTTGAATTATTTCACCTAATGGGATTTGACTTAAATGTTACCAATTGGTAAATATTTTGATAAATCAATTTATTTTAATTAGGTTATATTACTCCTTCATTGTATTTGATATTATAAAAATATGTGTATAATGAATTTTTATTATTTTATATTTTATTTACACTTTTTTTAGTTCTATTTATAGTTGGTGAACATAATTTTTTCATAGATGATTTTCACTTCAACATTATGATCATTGTAAGGTTTTATTTCACAATCTCGTTCTAATCAAGATTATTTATTCTTGAATTTCAATGAAGGGAATTATTTGATCATTATCTAATAAAATTTTTTAATTTTCTATCATCTATTAAACATGATATTTTCAAGTTATAATACCATTTATTACTCTCTGGTATTTAAAATAAAAATGTAATTGTTTTTTTATAAAATATGACTTAATTTCTCTCTTCGATCTGAAAATAATTCTCATCAAAACCCATGTATTCAAAAAATATTATCAAAAGTGGTTTCAACCTTTGCAAAATGATTTATTAAAGAACTTTTTTACCATTTTTTTTAAATTTGTTTTAAAAGGAAACTTAAAGACGTTTTCAAAACAATTCATATTTTTATTTTACCAAAAAAGTGAAAGGAATATTTGTTTTAACATGTATGACATGAAAAGAATATACAGCCTTCATGAAAAATAAAATTTTTTCAAATATTATTTTTATGAAAATTATTTTCAATTTTTTTATAAAATTTAACATTTTTTAAAATTATTTTCAAATTTAAAAGGATATTTTCCTTAATATTGTTTAAAAAGGTATTTTTATGGTATTTCTATTCAATAATAACGAACACACTTAATTTTACATATACTCCTATGGGGATATGTTGTATTGATACCATCCTTATTCTTCATCTAGATGGTTTATGATTATTTAAACCAAGGATAGCACTGACATTCACTTCCTTGATTCATTTTTTATAGTTAATAAATTTCCATTTAATTATTCAATTTCCTATGATCATTGGACATTTATTTTTCCCTAAATATAAAAATTATTTAATATAGATAATTTTATACCATAAACTATATATCATTCTATATATTGTGTTCTACATTTAAATTCAATTATTTATCTATGAAAATATTAATAAATACAAATTATTTACGCAATATGGATATTTTATGGTAAGGCACACTATTTATTAATAAAAAACAAATTTTGGTATTAGAGGAATGATTTTTAAATAAAAGACATGGTTGGACCTCTATTAATAATATCCCCTTAATACATCACTTGTCTCATGGGGTGAATCATTAATCTAGACTAAAATCAGTTGTCCAAAACCAATGGATTTATACCCAGTAGTTTAAACTACCTTGTGAAAGTTCTTGACTCTGGAGGTATCATGATGCCTGAGATCATGGCAGCTAAAAATTAAGCATTACATTAATTAAGCTTTCAGTTATTGTTTTCCATGAGATTTTCGTAATGATATTATATTTTGATTCATTTCATTCTTAGTTATAAATTAAATGGCATTTGTTTTCAGTTATTTACATTTTTATATTAATTATGCCTTATCCTTTTATGATATTCATTTTTTTTATTAAATGTAAAGTGTTCTTTCAGTTATTTTTCTTTTCATAGTGATTATTATCCATGATATTTTCACAATTTTATTATCTATATATTCACTTCCTTTTCAGTTTATTGATTACATGGCACGTTTTTTAAGTTATTTATCTTTCCAAATTGATTGTGCTTATTTATTCATGATTGCTTTTATTGTACTTAATCATTACTGAGCATTTGAGCACATTGGTAATTTTTTATATTCTTAGAAATAAATGAAGTGTTCTATGATCGATATTCAATTATATTCTATAGGTAATAATGTAATTATTGAAAAAAATATGTTGCAATTCCTATATTCAAATGTAATGTAAGACTAAAGTATGTATCTTGTTTACCAAGACTACTAAAATATTTGGTCCTTTGGGATGTGATTACTTATATATATCTATTTTACCAAGACTACTAAACTATTTTTTCCTTATAGATTTTATTCCTTATATCTTAAGCCAATGTAATAAAACAGACATCATCCCTAGGCTACTAGGGTCGATCTCACTACACTATATGTTCATACTCGATGTATAAATGGTTCATAAAGTGCTATCTTTTCCAAAAAAAATTAATAAAAATACTCATGGTCTAAAAAATATTTTCATTGTGAATTTTCCCTACACCCTTTCTTGAAAATAAATTTTGGAGTCAAAATCATTGTTGAGGCATTATATCAAACACATTATGTGAATATATCTACTATTAAGGAAATTCCCCTTTGAAAACATAAATATAATAAAGAAAATTTACTTTGATATTAAATCAATCAATATAATAAAAAAAATCAAGAGAATTTATAATAACATCAATTAATTAATGAGTTATAACCTTTGTGTAGAGACACATACCTCAAAAATGTTGGAAACCCAACCACCATCCAAAAAACAGATTAGAATTGAAGAGATCGGGTCCTTATGATATGAATATCATAAGAAACAAAATTAACTCCCAATAAAAACCTCTATATTTTACAATCACATCCTAATTGGTTTCTAATGAAACAAATGTAAGAGAGATCTAGAGAAGATCTAGGAGTATAAGGAGACAACAGATCAAAAATGGAACATACATTGATAAGATCCAATAGAAACAAAGGGAAACACCATGTAAGCAAGGGAATAATCCTATATACTACTGGTTAGAGGTTAATTTGAGCATAATAAAGATTATAAGTTTATTATATATAAAAATGATCTAGGGAAAATGGGTAAATTTCCACTTTTTATAGGTTTAGATCTGGGTTCATGATTATGACGCATCGTTTAACAAACCCTATTCTAACCGTGTATGATATTTGTAATTTGAAAAATATAGGTGAATGGATACCTTGATAGAGCCACACAATTTTGAAAAACCATTTTCGAAAATTTTGAAGGCTCTGTAAAAACACCTAGACACCAGCATGATTTCATTGGTTAGAAGAACAGTTTGACTAACCATGATCAAACTATACAAATTTCACTAGATCTCTTTAGTTCCATGTCACATATTTACCTCATGATTAGTACTAAAAATGTGCCTAAACCACGTGCCTTCCCTATTTTCTCCAAATATCCAAATTTCAGGCCCTGGGCTCCCTAAACCCTCTTAAAACCCTCAAGACATTAACCAATTTCAAATTAGAGCATATATTTGACAAGAAGTGCATGATAATTATCCCCACCATAAAAATTTTATACCCCCATAATGTTCTCAAGATTTTTGTTTTCAAATAAATAGAGACCACTTTACCTTAAAAAATATCCTCACTCCCACATCTTATAGTTATCCCATCAATAATTTCGTATTACATCATCAAAATGAATCATTTAACCATATAGTACTATTTCTCATATAACCATAATATAGATTGGTTATTCAACCATAGAGGTATCGAGATCTAAATCACCATATTACCATTTAATCACATGTGAATGTTCTAGTTGATACTCCCTTGGATAGGAAATATGAAATACATCATGAATCAATGTTAATAGAGATAGTAAGTGTAATCAATAATCTACCTTTCCAAGACATTTAATGATCTCAAATGTCTGACAAACCTTAGTTCCAACATACCCTATATACTGAAATGATGACGTACTAAGAGAGGTAATACATTTAAGAATATATAATTAACCACCTCAAACTCTTATGGGTGATGAAAATGGTCTTTGTAGGATTTCTTATTACTCTGACTAGTCACCAACCTCTTCTAGATCAACTATACCTTTTTCATCATCTCCTAAATGTTGCTCAATCAAACTAAGAACCTCTCTCCCAACTCTACCTAGTAAAAGTGGGGACAATATGTCTATCCAAATAAGACTTCAAAGGGGGATATTTTAATCAATGAAAAATAACTATTGTTATTGGAAAATTTGACTAAAGGTAAAATATTTTCCCATGAACCAACAAAATAAAACATGCATGCCTGAAGCATATCCATAAGGATATAAATAGATCACTCAGTATTCATATCCATATAAGGATTATATTTCATTCTTCATTGTAGTTTGGATATCATAACATCATATAAACCTTTCCAAAACGTTGAAGTACACTTTAGGTCCCTATTTGAAACAATTCCAAAAGGAATTTCCTTGAGTTTCAAGGCCTCTTGGAGATAAAATCATCTGAGTTTCTCTCCATTCAACATTTCCTTAATAGGAAGAAAAATACCATATTTTGTATGTGGATTGATGTTCACCCAAATTCCATCCCTCCTACAAGAGTCTTTGGTATACTGATACCAAAGTCCATGGATATTTCATCCCACTTAAAAACTAGAATGAGTAAAGGATATAATCGACATGCAAGTATCTAGTGATTTTCCTTGATCTTATAAAAAGTAAGGTATCATGAAAAAAATTCTATAGTTGACCACATCATCCTAAATAAACTATAATAAAATCTTAAATCATTATACATCTTATTAGTACCATGATGTATGGATAAACTAGAACAGTTTCCACTATCCAATAGTTGATATCATAAAGATACCAAAATGAGTAACCTACCTTGAAAACAAAAAACAACTATAAACTTAGAATAATAAACCAAGGTCTCCCCACCATTAATTATTTTTCTAAAATGATAAAGAAATAATATCTTATACCTTCTTTAGTAGAATGTGATTTCAAAAGATGAGTTATCTTTCATTAAATCTAAGAACCCCAACCCACAATACTCTTCCACTCTCAAATTCATCTTAGAAAATAGACCCATTAGAGACCATTTATCTTCTAATTCCTTTAATTAATGTTCTAGTTACTTTCAAAAAAATGGTTTGCCCACCATATTCCCTATCCCAAGAGTATAATTAATATAAAAATATAAATTGTATGGATACCCAAACTAGCATCTCTATTACAAGTTCAAATCCTTATGTGTAAAAATATACTTCTACATATTATGATCAGAATATAACATAAACCACTCCCAAAGAGATAGTCGAAAAAAGTTTGAAGAGTTATTTTAATAGATGAAAATTCAAAAAATTGTTTAGGGATATTCTTCTTATGAGGTTTTAATTGGAAAATGTTGTAAGACACCACTGATTTTACCTATATCAATACACACCCAAATCCTATTCGTGAGGCATCAAAGAAAACATCATCTCCCAAAACTAATTCCTAGAGAATCAAAATGGGATCTGAAGTCAATATCACCTTCAGTTCTTCAAAATATCTCCCAAATATTTCATTCCATTTAAAATTTACACCCATGCTGGTATAATACATCATTGGTGATGCAAGATTTGAGAAGTCCTGAACAAACCACCTGTAATAACATGTTAATACCAATAAGCTCTAAATCTCATATTCATTTCTGGATTTCTCACACAACATTACCACCCAAATATTTTCAAGATCCACTAAGATTATCCTCTCAGATATTAAATGGTCTAGAAATTTTACTTCTTGAAACAAAAATTCACATTATTAAATCTTATGATAAAAGAGATTTTCTTTAAATATATTGAGTATGGTATGAAAATGATCCATGTTCTTTTCCTCATACTTATATTGTGCCAAAATATCATAATAAAACACAATGATGAAGGAGTCTAAGAACTAATGAAAGATCTTGTTCATTAGTTCCAAAAATACTAGAGGGAAATTTATGATATAGAATGGAACAACATAGAACTCAAAATACCCACATAAGATCCTATAAATTAACTTAGTTATATCCTATTCTTGGATTATCAACTAATGGTACCCCATCCGAATGTTGATTTAAAAAAACCAATGATATTTTTTTAGTTTATCAAAGAGATCATCAATTCATGAGAATGAATATTTATTCTTAATGGTCACCTAATTAATTCTTTAGAAATCATTATAGAGTCTCAGGTTTCTATCTTCATTCTTTGAAAATAGAATAAGTGAAGTATTGTCATGACCCATCCTCGGGGACCGTGCCGTGACTACCCCAAGCCCGCCTTCCATAGGCCAGGGGCTGGCGACTAGCACCAAAGGCATAAATCCCGATAACTGGGAAGGAATTGACTTTATAAAAGTAAACAAAACACCACAGAGTACAAGCGGAAGTAAAAACACTAAGTACAAAGAGAAGTGTTGAACGGTAAATGGGCCAGAATACAAACCCAAAAGAAATTACAACTACAACTGAACAAAGTACAACAGGAAAAGACAGCAGTTGGAAGAATGGAAGCGGCTCCTGGGTCTTCCTCCTCGGATCCCACCTGAAGGGTAGGTACAGATGGCGCAGCTCCAAGATCGTCCACCACAGATCCTAACTGAAGGGTTGGTACGGATATCCTCCACAACACTCTCACCCGTCAACCTCCTCTGAGTGTCGTCTCGCCGTGAATTCCACCTCCGGATACTGACTCAACGTGTAGTCCACCTCCGGGTACTGACTCGTCGTGTAGTCCACCTCCAGGTACCGTCCAGTCCTCGAACACTCGGCCTCCATCAGCACTGCCTGTCGTCTACAACCAACACAACGAGGTGCGGGCATAGCCTGTGCAGGGGTGAGTATAACAATACTCAGTAGGGACCCTGAGACCCTCAAGGTCTAAATAAAACCAACAAGGATAACCACAAATAAGATCTCAACAGATAACCTCTACTTAGGTATATGCCCATACATAAACCAAAGTTATCAAGTAACCCATCTCAATCATGAGGAAACACAAGGATTATGAAATCAATAGATAACCACTACCCAGGTATATGCCCATACATATACCTAAGTTATCAAGTAACCCATCTCAATCATGAGGGAACCCAAAGGTCATAGACTCAGCTCAAACCAGGATTTTCATTATTGAAACCGTAACTGCTGAAGAGCCCCGTCTCTGGAGTGTATAGTGGTCCTGTCATGACTCCGAGGTGCTGCTCACAAACCTAAGACTGCTGAGGTACTCCTCCTGTCGAGTACCGCGGGCCTGCCACCTCACATAGTAGTGCTTCCCGCCGGGGTCTGCCACCCAAACACAGTAGAGCTCCCCCCTCATAGCCTACAGAGGTACTTCTCCTATCGAGTACCACGGGTCTGCCACCCAAACACAGTACTGCTCCCTGCTGTGGGTCTTCCACCCAAACACAGTAGTGCTCCCCACTGGGCTATACAAGTCTCTCCGACTCGAATCGGACAAGCAGTCTTCAGGTCCCGGCCAGTTACACGGTCTCTGTACTCCATACGCTCGTCTCTTGGAGAGTCCACTCCACGAGCTACTGGTCAATACTCCAAGTATCACAAACTCCCACGAAGAAGTATCTCAAAGGATAGCCTTGACATAGGGGTCTCAACGCAATAGACGACGCGTCAATCGGACGCCCGGTCTGTAAGTTATTAGCCTTTTTCGTCCCAAGGGCCCGGTTGGTTTCGTGTACGAACCAACCTGGCCATATCTAAACTGTAACTAGAACTCTCATAGGTTATACTCATAGGGATCGTTTCTCAACGTGATCATCAACGCCGCTGACGGTTCGTCAAACGGACGTCCTGTCTGAAAGATATCAGCTTTTCCGTTCCTGGGCCCCGGTTGGATTTTGTGTACAATCCAACTCGGCCATACTCCAACTGTGTCCAAAACTCGGGCGGAGTATTCCAAAAGGTCCGTCTCATCAAGAGGATTTCAACGAAACAGACGGCGCGTCAATCGGAATCCTGGTCTGTGAGTTATTGGCTTTTTCGTTCCAGGGCCCCGGTTGGTTTCGTGAGCGAACCAACCCAACCGCACTTCGACGACATCCAAACCTCTAGCGGAGTAAGCCAAAAGATCCGTCTCACTTAGAGGAATCCATCAAAGTCTATGGTACGTCAATCGGACGTTCGGTGCTAATGATATATTCATTTCCACTCTGAGGGCCCGGTTAGTTTCGTTTACGAACCAACCCGGCCAAACACAAAGTACTTCGAAACCTTCAGTGTAATATACCAAAACGACCGTCTTGTTCCAAGGATCGCTACGTAACTGAAGGTGCATCGATCGGAGCTCCGTAGCACAAGATATGGGCATTTAAACGAAAGTGGTCCGAAAACGGGGGGTCTGGGCCCGAACCGACCCGGACCGACCCCCCCTGGGTCGGCCCGAACCGGGTCGACCCGACCCGGGTCCGACCCGGCTGGACCCGGCCCGGCCCGGCCCGACCAGCCAGCCGTGGCTCGGCGTGGCCGAGCCGAAGTTGCGGAGCGGGGGGGGGGGGGGGGGGGGGGCGGTGCGCGGCCGCCCTCGCCGCTAATTGGGGCCGGCGGCGAACCGAAGCCGCCCATCTTCGGGCGGCGCGCTCGGGCGCCGCCACCTCCTGGCGGCCGAACGGCTCCGACCGCCTCCTCCGGTCGCCGGCAGCACCGCGCCGGCGACCCGCACCTCCGGGTGTTTCCGCGGGCCACCGGAGTTGCTCCAGTGGTCCGTTTCCAAAACCGTCTAAGCCGATGTTCATCTCAGGTCTCGAACTTTACTGCGCAAGGTTCAAAAATACTTTGCGGCCCCGTTTTGTCATCGCCTAACAATCAGCACGTCAATTAACAAAATGTGCCACCTTCGTGGTTCTTCGGCGCGGCGCGTTGGCGCCGCGCCCCTTCACCGTGGCCCGACTCCATCCGCGGATGTCTTCGGGTTTCTCCGACACGGCGTGACGGTGTCACGTCCTTGTTCTTCTTTTCACGGTGCGGCGTGACGGCGCCCCGCATTTCCTTGTCGCATGATTCTGTGTGGTGCGACGACACCACGCCTTCCCGTACCAAACCACAAAGGAACCAACATGAAATAAAGAGGAGGGTCGGCCGTGTTTGTGTGGTCCAGCACCCTCGCGTTATTTGATAACTATTGTTTTTAAACAACGAAGATCGTCAAGTTGGTATTCACGAACAAAATAAATAAATAAAATTAAACCCCTACCTTGGTTTCAAGAGCGGAGCTTGATTGTAGGTTCGTCGAAGAGAAAACCTCGCGGTATATCCGTCGCGGAAAGAGGCGACTTGGAAGGAGGAGGTCGCGTCGCGGGAACGGCATCGCGGAGTCGGTCCGGGTGTTCTTCGTCAGAGACCGATGTTCTTCGTCAGAGACCGATGTTCTTCGAGTTGTTCGTCAAAGAAGAAGATGTTCTTCCCAAAACCTCCCAAGCAACAAAGGTTCTAACCCATAAATAAATTAAGCCTCACTTAATTTATTAACACCACAAAACCTTTGAAATTCAAGAGTTTGAATTAACTCACCTCATTATATTACACAAGTTTCAAATTAAATAAAGGGGAGTTAATGGGGAGTTGAAGAGTTGAAGAATATGAAGGGTTGGGTTTGTGTGGGCCCCACCTCCTTCATAACCTACAAAGGGAAGTTGGGTAGTTACCCAACTTCCTCCCAAAGGATAAAAACATTTAGAGAAAAATAAAAGTTGCCATAATTTAAAGAAGAGAGAGAGAGAGGGGGGAAGGTGAGTAGTCTCACATTAAAGGGGGTTAAACATGTCAAGAAGAGTTACCAATTAATGAGAGGAGAGGTTTAAGGGAGTTTAGGGAAGATGAAAGGGGTGGGGTTCATGTGGGACCCACCTCACCTTTAATCCTCACATGGGAAGTTGGGTGGTTACCTCAACTTCTACTCAATGGAAAAACCACTTTAAAGAAAATAAAAATTGTAGTTAATTTATAAATTAAACTTCCACAATTTTTATCATCTTCTCTCGTGAAAACACAACTCTGGAAATGGCGTTCCTAAGAAATTACCGGTGCTACGGTTCCATCGGTGCCCTTGGAATTCGATTCCAGGCACTGGTTCAAAAGTTATAAATTCCCGCTCGTTCGTACACTGAACGTACCCGAGCCAAACTTCAGAAAATGATTTCGGGCACACCGGGCCTCGGAATCAGGCACCGTCAGAAACTGAGTTCTTGTAAAATTCCAAAGAAAATTAAGAAAAAAATTTCCTTGAAATTTCCAGGTCTTTACAAGTATAAGGTGACAAACTAGGATGATCAAATCCATTGTCTCAAGATCTATAAGGTGAACTTTAATCTCCTTTAACTCAATAGATTCCATGAGTTGTGATGGAATTGAAATGAGAATTATACTAAGGCGTACATCAGTAGGTATCTCGACCTCTCTCTAATATGGTAACCCAAAGAAATCATCAAGAAATATCGCAGGGTATTCTATCACCACTAAAAGAAGTGGACTGATAAAATGACTATCAATATCATTCTGGAATATCTATGATAACTAATATAAGATCATCCCATCCTAAGAAAAATCATGACTTTATCTCTATAATCTGGAATACCACTCACACTAAAAAATATGAGAGACACCTATGTGATATAGAAACTAAACTGGATGGTGATTAAATTTCATCCAGGACTTAAAACTAACCATCCATACAATTTTATTAATCAATTTAAAGATATGAATATCAAGAACTAGTAATTTCCCACATAACTCTGAGTTTGGAAATTGTCACCTAATACTCAAGACAATTGAAACTTGGGTTTTCCCTCTTTCCCAAAGTCATGGAATGATCCAACAAGAATAAAATAATCTCATAACATAATACTGACACGTAAATCAACTTATATAGTATAAAATAATGATATTCTCCAATATCAAAGAAATTTGAAACCATATAGGATGATATTAACACCATACCAATAACAATATTGGACAGTAATTTATGTTCTTATGACATATACTTTGTCTCATAATGTTGGATGGTCCTAACTTCTCCCCTTGATTTCTTCACTACCTGAGTATCCTCTTTTTCATGAGAATGATTCCAACCACCCTTTGATGCATCAAAAAAACCTTGTAATCCTTTGGTAAGAATGGATCCATCTCTAATTCCTTGGTACATTCTCCTACAAAATAAATCTTAAGGTGATCAGATTATAAATAGTGATGAAATTTACTAGGAACATTAGTACATTTAGGATTGGTAAGATGAGTCTTCCTATATTGATAGAATACTACATGATTGTTTCTATAAAAAGGACAAAAAACTAGTCTTGAAGAAAACTATGTACCCATTCTCTTTATTCTAATTCTATAAGATAAACCATGGATACATCATACAGTTATTGAAACTCCGCCTAAGGATATTCTCCTAGATATTCCTACCTCTTCCATAGATATTTTTTCAAATACCTTAAAAGGGCTAGTAAGTATAAGATAATCAAAATCAGTAGGATATTGGTCATTGGACCCATCCTAATCCTCTAATATTTGAGGAATTCATTAGTAAGAATCTCTAGTTCTAGGTGAACCGAATCGAAAAAATGGGTGTCTTGATCCATAAACAAACACTCCAATCTTTCTTAGATAAAAAATTCCCAACACTTTTCCAATTGAATTGTTTTAGGATGAATATCTTTGAAAAATAATTTCCTGTAAGATAGTAGTGTATCTTGTCTTTCATGATGGAGTCCCAAAATATTTTTATTGGTCCTTCAAACATGTATGTGAAAAAACCTACCTTTGAGTCATATGGAGTTTTAATAAATTTGAATATTCTCTCAATATTATCAATTGAATATTTATAATTTTGGGATCCATTATAATTGTGGAAGATATGTGGATTTTTATTGAAATAATTATGAGCCATAATCCACCATTCTTCCCTGTATTCCAACACCCACCAAACCCATAATTTAAATAGTGTGAACAACATCATCCACCAAATATGGTCTATTAGAGGATTCACCTATTAAACATGTCTCATATCTTATTCATATAGATTTAAAAGATCTCTTCAAAGATGAATTGTCTAATAAACACAAAAAACTTATTAGTTTAAGATAAACTTTCTGTGTCAAAATAAAAACTTCAAGAATACAAAATTAAAACTTTAAATAATAAGAATTTTAATAAAACGCAAATTCTACAAATGAGAGAAAAAAAGTATAATAAATAGGCCCATTTAAATAAAACTCAAATAATGTTTATTTAAAAAACCTAAAATAGAGATTCTAAATCTTGGTAAAAATCCATAACCATCAATGGTAACTCAAATTAAAACATGGAATTGATATTGATAGGTACCCTTCCACACTTACTACCTAAATTTTGATTATCTTAACTCCTATCAACCATATTACCTAAATGAATCCCATGCAGTTTCAATAATGTTATGGATAGTTATTTCTATGATAAATTTTTGTAACAAACCAAACTGAGTCGATAAGATGAATCACCTGATTAATGCTCCCTCAAGGTGGAGATCCCAAAAATAAGAAAACAAATATCATAAATAGCTAATAATAGATAAACTAACATATTAAGATGTGGAATAGAATTAAAAAATAGTGATTCCTACACCATCAATCAAAAAAATTAAAAACCTAAAAATAAAACAAGGAATGTTTAAATGGCACATCTCTGTGTAACCAACCATCACAACCAATATGTCTCTCAATAAAGGTGATGAAAACTAAGACAATGTATTAAACTAAATTATTCCCTTCACCTTACTTTTTAAATATAAATCATTTGTAAAAAATACATTGGTTTTTTTAAAAAAAATTAATAATATCATAAATGAGGAATATTACAAGTACATGTTTGATGACATTAATGTATATGAGAAACTATACATGGATACACCCATATATAAACACAAGGCCAACCGAAAATGAAACCACACCATCACGTATAATACTAGGAAAAAGTGGGTTCTAGCTTATGCAGATATTTAATAGGACACAATAAGGAACAAAAACATGGAATAACAATAATAATATTGATATTGAGTCTAAAAATACCCTATCAATATCAAAATAATAACCTTGAGTGGTTCCACACACACTAAGGTTGGTATATGTCCATACCTAACACACCCATAATTCCTAATGTACTTTTTTTTCAAAACATTTAAATAAAAAATTCTCATGGTTTAAAAAACTTTTTCATAGATAATATTCATTGATCCCAGGATTGAAAATATATTTTATATTCAAATTCACCTTATATCAATTTCATCAAAAAATAGTGTCAATAAATCAGTTTTTGAAGATAACCCCTTTTACAAACATTTATCCTACAAAACAACTCCACATTGATATCAAATAAAGTAATTTCCAAAATCAAGATAAGTGAATTTATAATAAAATAATGTAATTCATGAGTTAGAACCTTATTATTGGGACTTGTACCTCTTAATAGAGGAAAACTAGTCTTATTCAAAAATAGATATTGGATTTGATAGGATTTGGTCCTCGCATGATTAGATCCATAAGAAACACCAATAATTCCTCATCAATCCCTCTAGATCATGAATTTACAACACAATGAAAATCCAATATAATGATGGGAAGGGAGATAAATTAGATATATAGGATTTAGTGGAGAAAATAAATCAAAATGGAACATATCTTGAAGAGATCCACTAAAAATGAAGGTAGAACCCCATTGAAGCATGGGAAAAACCTCTATAGAATTAGGGAGCGTCTAGTACAAGGCAATGAGAGAATAAAAAGTGATTAAATATAAAAAATGATCAGTGGAGAAGGGGTAAATTATAGCTTTTGACAGGCTCAGATCGGGGCATGCAGTTGGGCCCCATGGTTTAACAAACCATGCACCAATTGTTCATGGCCTATATCAATGAAAAAATAGTGGTGCATGACTACCTAGGGAGAGAAAAACAATTTGGTAAAACCATTATCAAGCTATCTATGACATCTATAAAAACATACATACCCTTGAATGGTTTTCTTTTAAAATATTCATGGTTTGACTAAGCCTGTATAAAATGTGCAAAATCTTCTGGATCTCTATGATTACATGTCATAGAATTAATTCATGGTTTGTAATAAAAGTGGAACTAAATTGTTTACCTAGCTTTTTTTCTCTGAATCTTAAAATTTTAAAACCCTAATTTCTGAAAACTTCTAGAACCCCTCAATAGATAATCCATGATCAAATTAAATCATACTTATGACCCTGAGAGAATCAAAAAATCTGTATGGGGGACTCTCTATCCCTATGAATTCATAAATTTTTATTCTATTAAACACTTCCCTTTTTTATTCACAAAATACTTTTGAATATTATTTCTATAATAATATTATGGAAAATCCATGATTTTAGGTAGTGGTAGATCCTCACAATTATTCAGACTCAATTAATCAAATTTAAGGTTTTCAAATCCCCCATAAGATTATTTTTTATATTCTCCATGTATTATTAACAAAGGTTTAAATATTTTTCTCCAAAAAATATGTGCTTTTAATTCTTTCAAATCCTCCTTCCATGTATACATGGCCTCATAAAATGTGACATGGAATAATTTCTTATAGTATAAAACTTATCTCTATTCATCTTCTCACAAAATCACCATCAATTTAATCCTTAATATGTAATTAGAATGAATATGAATCAAAATATAATTGTGATATTGAAATCATTGAAGAAAACCACGTAGTTTGAATTAAATAGTCTATAAATATCTTTTTCAATTTCAAGATTTAAAATTTTCTCAAAGGGAAGAAACATATATTCTCATAATACTCTTATTTTATTATTGGAAATAATCTTTTTATATGACTTAGTAATTTTTAAGATCTACCTATGGAATTATTACAAAACCCATCATAATTCTCTCTTTCCTTCTCTAAATTCTATCAACCTTGATAATTCTATTGAATTTTAAAAGAATTACAAAGTTTGTAAAAGTATTACAACATAAATAAGTCATATGTGTATCTAAGTCATATGTAATTCCATCTTAAATCACACACTTACACTAAAGTCTTACAACCAGTATAAAGTCTTATAAGATCAACATTCTATATGTCTATGAATTCATACACATGGAGAAAAAATCATACAAGATAATCAAATGTATTAAAGAGTCACTATGAAAGTATTACATTGCATGTAAATGCTTATGACATGATATAACTCTTATCAAATATATTAAATTCATATTGATTGTCGGAATACATATTTTCAACTTAGAACTCAAAATTATAGACATTTCTTAAATACTTTCATAACCTATTTAGCATTTTTATGGAATTATAAACCACTTAAAATGAACTTAAAGCCAAATAAAAATACAATATTATTCAATTTATATCATATGTCACTTCATAAAACCTTTTTATAGTCTACCACAATGTTAGTTTTCCTCTTTAATCTGTAATATTAATCCTTTTATTTCGTCACTGGATGGATTCTTCCACAAAATATTATAAACTATTTTAGACATTATTCCTTGATTAATATATATCATTAATGAAAACAATATCACAAAAATCATACCATTTAAGGCTAATATAATGAAGCTATAATTCCAAGATCTTCAAGGAACAAAACCCATTTTTCACTTTTTGATGGAATCATCTCAAATTTATTTTATTTTATCATGTATGTTTGAGTATAACCTATATAAATTCAAAATACATATTTACCATCCTATAATACTTACATTATTATATATTTATAACAAATAAAATCTAATACTGGACCTTTAAATATCCCACTTTATTTTTGGCCTCAATGCCTCTAAATATTTATGATAATATCTCTGACCATTTCTTCTACCCATCATCAAAAAATAAATGAAAAGGGAATATGAGAGAAGCCTCTTACTCATTCCAAATCTATAATTATTCAAAAATATATTCCATCCACAATTTTTTTATAATTCTATCTTGATACACTTATTGATAAATTTATGTAACTACACACAACTTATCAAAGATACTTTAGTAAATTTACTCTAAATCTACATGTGGTAACCTACAGTAGAAAAAACAAGTAAGTAAACAAATTGACTGAAACTATCGATAAACTACCTTGTATGTGATAACATTAAAAAATTTCTCATTTTATAGATCTTAAAATTGATTTATCAATAATAATTTATATCATACACTCATCTCAAAAAATATATTAGAATATTCCAATGCAAGGCATGACACCCCCTTTCTCTCGTCTTTCTCTTTAAACAACACCCCCTTGATTAAACAAATTTCATAAAATTAAAATAGGCATGGATAGTGTTGTTGGAATACCTATCCATTAAATTTCAAATTTCTGTCAATAAATTATAAGTTTCTTCAACTAATATATATTTTCGAAAACCCTCTTCATGTTTTCTCACCCTCAAGGGATGCACTTATTTTTTCTTTAGTGTGGATATTAAAATAATTTGTGTTAGAAAACTTATTTTGTTTTCTAACTATGAAAACCTCATCAAAATCTTATATTTTAAATTCGTTAGTTCACTAAACATCATATTATTTCTATATTTTATGGAAGAAAATTTCTTAAGTCTAATATCACTTTTCTTAATTCATATTGGTTTTATTATTGAGAATTTTTTTTCTTCACCATCAATTTCAATTTCAACATATTTAATTTTTGGAAACCAAACAAATATATTCTGAATGATTCCATAATTAAAAAATTTAATAGGAATCATACCACTGAATTTTCATTTTCCTCTTCAAATGTTCTCAGATATAAAGGCCCCAAATTTCTTCTCCTCTTCACTTATTTATTTATTAATTTCTCATTTTGAAACATATTATCACTTAATTTCATTGATCATTTGTACTTTCTTGGATTTGAATTATATATCCACCATTACTTTTTTTATTATTAAATATTTTTTTAACATTTCATATTTAAGGAGAGTGTTGTGAAAATCATTAAGGGAAAATTCTCAAATATCCTATAGGGATAATATCATGGAGTCAAATATGTCAGGTAAATTAATTATAAAATTCCTTAACTTTATGGAATATTATATATTTTATCCAAATACTCTAATGTGTCTTATTATCTCATTAACCATTATAATGTAATAATTCGTAGTCTCATATACAACCATCTAGATGTATTCAAACATATCCCTCCAAATCTAGAGTTTTAATACTTTAATCTTTACATTAACTTTATATATATTCTTAATCTTCTTCCATTTATCCTTGGTACTTTTAAATCCCATTACCTTGGCATATAATTTTATAGATAAATATTATTGGATGGAATTTTTAGATTTCCCATTTACTTTAATATTTCTATTGTCATCATAAGTCATGGGAGGCTCTATTTGAGTGGATTAAATGAAACTATTACAGTATCACATACCTCCATATCCTATAATAGAAGATATAGAAGAATTGTTTTCTTCTATACATGAAAATTATTTCCATAATAATTTTGAACCCCATTAATGTTGAAATTATTTCAATTCTAAATTATTCTCATTTAGTAAGGATTTGATCTTTTAGTGGGAAACCAATTTTTCTATGATATCAATAATAAGGCATATGTGTGGTGGAATCACTATGAGGGGAATGGTTGAATAATCTATTCCCGTTGTTTTAAATATTTATTCTCTTTTAATTCATCATTTGTTATGGGTTAGAGGCTGATATTATATTTCTTGGGTCTCTCAACCATACTTAATTGATTCTTTAAATAATATTTGGAACATAGATGATTTATAAGGTTCAACCTTGAAAGCCTAATTATATCTAGTTTTTTGTTGATTTATAATGATTAAATTCTTCACTATAAATAATATTGAGTATAATTACAATCTATCTTTAAAAAATAGATAGGAAATCTCTTAAAAATCCTAGTTCGCAAGTAAATACAACATCCAACTCTTGATAGGTACTTTATACTAGGTCCATCAAGATAAATTTATCCCATAGAAATATTATGGCCATTTATTAATGGGTTTTTAATACTAACTAAAAATAGTTCTTTGAGGATACTCCTAGACTCCTTCCTTGAATAGGTATATGAACTATTATGTCACTTAGTTTAGTGTTAATAAACCTTCTTCTCCTCAAGTTTGTGTATCCTGGTCTTCCAATGTATATATATGCTTTCTCTCACTCTTCTCTTAATGATGTAATGATATAATAAGTTATTTTAATAGGTTATAACGTATAAATATTTTATTAGAATCAAAATTTCATGATTATTATTGACATCCTCTCATTTTATGTCTTTTTATTATTTTTACCTATGAATTGAATAAAAAAATATGCAGATTAAGAAGAAGAATGATCTAATATGTTTGTAGTTATCATACTGAAAAGATGGTGAGAAGTACTAACCACATGTTATAACTTGTGATAACATTAAATAATTTTTAAAATAAGCTGATCAATCCTAGTGATCCTTTAGAATAATAAGATACATGAAATTAAAGGAGAAAAAGGATTATGAAAACTTCATCATGAGATATGATATTTCGAAGACCTATGGAAGGAAGAAGTTCAAGAGGACCCTTGAGGAACTATTAAGATGTTATATTAAGATACCATCAGGAGAAGGCTATAATATTTTTGAGATATTTCATCATCTTAAATAATTCATTATAATGAATTCATTTGTTGGAGTTCATTGTATTCACTTTTGATCCAGATATTTTACGTCATTTTTCATCAATATTTTCTGGTTGTATCTTGGTCCCTTACTCACAATGATTTACTGTAGAGAAACCAAATATAGTAGCATTTTCTAAACCTAAAAATGAGTGGGATTTCAAGGGAAAACCTATAAATTTAATATTCCCCAGCCTTTATTTATTGCATCACTCAAGTAATTAAAAGAAATATAATAAAGAGAGGAATTACCTTTCACTAGTCACAGAGATTAAAATAAAGTGAATTAATTTATAAAAAAATTATCACTTATTCACTCCATCCCCCTCTTAGTGATTCCACCACACCTTGACACTTCAAATAAAATCATCATTTAAAATATTATACATCTACAGATCTACCTTAGGTTCTCCATATAAATAATACTTCTCCTATAATACCAATAAATATGTATCTATCATTTGAAATATACATTCTATCCCATAATTATTCTCATAATCAAGATGAAAATATGTCAACAACTCTATCTCTTTCCATTAATTATACGAATTCTGAGAAACATGGGCTTAAATTTTTTAATTCAAAGTGTCAACTATCACATTATAATTCATAGTGGTATATGTGATCTCAATGTCGAAATCATGAAGAAATTAAACCCATATTACCTTTTTAAAAATCAAATACTTTTGTAAGAGGATATATATAAAAATATTATGATTAATATAAACTATGAAGTTTTCACCAAAAATGTAATTCCTTTATAACATTAGTGAAAACTGTAAAGACCATTATGGTTTTGGGTTAGTGGAGATAGAAATTTTTTATTTTATTTTTAAATTTAGAGTGAGTGTTATTTTTTTAACCAAAAAAATTATAATTTTTCCTTTTATTTTAATCTAATTTTATAGTATTTCATTCAAAAATCACTTATATACATTATATTCACACATTTATTTATTTTCATATTGATTTTTTGGAAACATATAACTTATTTCCTAATTTGAGTCATTTTATATATATTTGAGACATTAATGTTTTTACACCCCTCTTCCATACTCAAATATATATGATTAGTGATGTTTATATTTTAACAAAAGTATTTTAGAAAAAATAATTATTTTTTATTGATTTATTTATTCTATCTTTTTTATTTTTTATTACTATCAGATTTGTTTATATATTTATAATAATCCAACACCAACAACACCACTTAGAGAACATTGTATATGTTAAAACTCAAGAGTATACTAGAAGGTCATTATGTCCTTTAGTTGTAACTTAAGAAGAAATTGGAGTGTTAACATAGCCTCATAACTAGGCTTAATATTACATCACATACTAAGAGTGTACTAAATATCTAACACCACAAGGATCACAAAAAAAATTAACATACAAATCAAATTATGAAACCAAGTAATTATAATAAGTATTAAGATTCTTAATTTGAAAGTAATTTGAACGATCACAATTTTATAGTATGGGGGATCCAACATAACTTCAAGATCCAATGTAGGTAGCCTTTTCTATCCAATTTAATGTTGAGGTCAAAGGCTACCTGTAATAACTTACATCACTTTATAAAGATATTTTATAAAATTTTGATAGCCACCCAACATGACATGTTTTTGTACTTAAGAATACATCATACCAAGAACATATTTTTCAATACTCAAAAATCAATATCAGTATATCAGGAATAGATTATCCTCATTAAATGAAAAATAATTATATTAAACATAAGGAATTCATGGAAGTTAAAAAGACCAGATACTTTTCATAGATTACATCTCTTATCCACATGGAAAGAATGCAAGACCAAGGGTTCTATTTGGGATTACCCATACCGAACTTCCTAACTAAATTGGGTAAAACATACAGTTGAATTCAATGTGAATAACGATTATGGAGAGAGAATTGGGTATTGAAATCCATTCCAAAGATATAAGGAACCAAGAATATCAGGTGTAAGTAATCTAAGCTACCCTATGCATGTGTCCAGAAGAAAAAAATGGTTGAAAAAAGACAATTCCAACTTTACATTCAAGATTTGGAAAAGAAAGAAGAGGATTAGATCAACCCCCAATGGATTAATAGTGCATTCTAGATAGGGAATTTATAAAAACCCTGGTCTTTATTTTATATTTAAAGAATATTTATTAGATAAAATTTCACTTAATTGAACTTAGATGATCTGGTGGAATATTGTATATATGTATTAGTAACATTACATAATAATTTAATACATGAAAGACACATCTTCATTGAAAACTTCTTTCGCATGACCACAACCTTCCTTTGTACTTATCATTGAATGGGATAAACTGAGAAAAATACATAAGAAAAGGGTATGTTATAAACCTAATTAAGTGATTAAGCAAGTAATAAAATTAATAATATAATACATGCTATTACATAGGTAAATAAATGGAGAATAAGAGAAAAATGAACATAAATTCGTGATATATCATGATTATAATAATATTGAAATGTGGAAACAACTTAAAAACTACATCATTAACATAAAGGAATCAGGTAAACCCTTGTCCCAACATGGTTTAAAAAATTCATATAAATGATTCAGGTAAACCCCTATCCCAACATGAATTATCATGATAGTAAACATTACTAAATGAATTGGAGTTCTATTTGGGTGCACCATTTATATTCATTTCAATCTCATGTTTAAGTGTGCCATATAGATCATATAACATTTATTCATTCAACGCCATCATGTATTCTCGGATTAAGGAATTTTAAATATATACATTTAAGTCCAAAATAAACAAGTATATGTTTATAATAGTGAATACCACTGATAGAGGAGTGGGTATTGTATTAACTGCACTATGATTTTGGCATGGAAAATCACAGTGTAATTTTGGAAGCATAACAACATCATATGAAAATTCATAAAGTTTGTTGATGAGAGAGAAAAGTGTATTTAATCATCTATACATGAAAATGACCGTAGGGTATTGTGTAACATAATATCCCAACATGGAATTTTAGATGCATAACATAAAATAAATCCTTGAATGGAAACGAGAAGAGATAAATACCTTACGAAATTTAGGCACAGTAATTGGGGCTAAAAATATCATTGGGTGGGGGTTAATTGGATTGAAATGAATATACCATAATTTATAAATCAAATTTATATTAAGAAGGTATGTAATAAAATATCTCAAATCAAGCAAATAAAGATTAAAATTCAGGACATAAAATAGGCGTGCGTGAATAAAAATGAGAGACAGATATCCCTTACTTGGAGGTGTGTTCCAAAAGATTTGGTGGATGATTATTATGAGATTATGGGAGACTTGGTAGGACTATATAAAGTATATATAATTGGGTGGTGAAGATTAAAAGATCTTGAGTGAAGAGAAATGGGTTCTTGGGTGGGTTTATATAGGAATGTTGGGGGAATTCTTTATTATTTTGGTTTTGGACACAATACAATAAAATATTGAAAACCACAAACCATTACATGGTTTTTGGACATGGTATCCTGAAACTGTTAGTTTTATACTTTATTTTATAAGTCTAGGTTCAAAATAAATTAAAACATTTCCCTTGATTATGTGGGGTGAGTCACACTTTCAAGGAAATGATTTTAAAATCTTAAAATATTTTATATGTCTTGGAGGTTTTTACTAAGCCTTTATAAAATAAAACAATAAACATAAAATTACATTATTTTAAAGGAAAAATATATATTTTTACTAATATCACTTTTATAGTATTCATTACATCATTTTTGTGCCATTATGATCTCATAAAATATGCCATATATTTATATGGTATATAATATTTACCCAAAAATTTGACTATCCAGAAAATTATGAAAAATTAACCATTGGATAATTTTGATTTCCTGATTCCCAAATTAATATTAATTTTTTCTAAATAATTTTCAAAATTTCTTAATTTTATGTTTTAAAATGAAAACCAACATTTATAGAAAATTGATGGGTTTTGACAAAAATAGTTTTAAACCTTAATGAAAAATAAATTTGACTTCATAAAAATTATATGATAATTTATATTTAAAAATTATATAATAAAAATATTCTATTTAAATATTATATTCCATGAATTTATTTATTAATCAAAATAAAATATTTAATTTGAATAAAAAATATAATTTCTATTTTATCATATAAAAGTATAATTCTTGGAAAACTAATTACTTAATCATTTATAGAGAAACAAAAAAATAAGGAATAGATATAATCATCATTATAATTAAAAATGGAATATTTAATTATAATAAAATTATTAATAAAAAATTATTTTAATATAATAAATTACATATTTCTAAAAATTATCATTTTTACCCCAAAAAATAAATTTATCAAATTCATTATATTTTAAAGAAAGACAATTCTCAGAACAAAATTTATGGAATAAGACTTTTATTGATAAAAATTGATTACACAATAAGTAACTAATAACTTGTTATATAACCCCTTATAACACCCTCATATAACCTAAGGGTAAGGTGTGTGATGGTGATAGACTCATGGTGTAGCTCTGATAACATCGCATGAGTGGTGATTTCCACCAACTTGAACTTCTTCCATAGGCAATTTCATTCAAGCTTAACATGTTGAAGCTCGTCTTGGGCTTGGTTCATATCAAAGCATAGTGAATCTACCACTTTACTAAGCTCTAACAAATTGTATTTTTATGGAATAATTATATTGGTAGAGGCCATCAAATCTTATTTTTGAATTAATTTTTCAATTTTCATTCTATTTATAAACAATACATAAAATGTTAAATTTATTATTGCTTCAAATGGTCATATTTATCTTCAGTAATTATTTACTAATGGTCACATAATGGTCAAAAATTGATAGTTACATTTCAATTTATAATTTTACTATTTTAATGAATGTGACATAGATAAACATTCATTCCCAGGAAACAAAATATTATTCCAATGTTCAGGTTATTATATTCTTCCCCCCATAAGAAATTTTGTCCATGAAATTTCATTTTACAAGCTAAGGTGAAAATAGGTGAGGGTAATTATCCATAATCTTTTCAACTATGTCTTTATTCTTTCCTATTATCATTTCTTTTAAGTAGAAGGGGTTCATATATCATAATGGAACCTTAAGATATTTTTAAAATAATCTACTTTTATTACCCAAAACACCTCAAGAATCTTGGATTATACCGATGGAAGCATTGATAAGTCATTAAAAAGTTATTTATTATATTTAATTTTGAAATATCTTCTTGAAATTGTTTTATAGAAAAAATTATTACTGATTCATCTTCAAATATTCCAAAATAGGGTTTTGGTATATCAATTATGGTATTAACCCAAAGACAAAAATCAATAATTTGATACATATAGGCTGCTCAAAGTTCTCCCTATTTTGAAACATCTAAAAAATAATTTAGTACTTGATAAATTTGAAATAAATATAAGAATTTGAAAATACCCTAAGGGTACTTCCCACTCTTATCATGGTAATAAATTTGATAGATCAAGATTCTCCAATAAATGATACTTTATCTTTTAAATAATCGTGAAATTCTTGAGGTATTGGGTGCCTCATATAGTTTTTTTTCATGTAACATGGATAATTTTAAATGTTTCAAAATCATCAAATAATGAATTTAGGATAATCATTACAAATAGTTTTTCAGGAATATGGGGAAGGGTTGTTCGTTATCTTCTTCCTTCCATATTTTAACAAGGGAAAAAATAAAATTAAGTGGTTTTTATACTAATATTATAATAATGTAAAAAGAGAACATTGAACGTAGAATTATAAACATGTATAAGAATAGTATATCCTAACTTGTGATACCCTATTTTTGAATATATGTTATCCATATATTTATATGGTATTTTTCTCTTTTATCCCTTAATAATTGTTTTTAATGAGTTTATGAATTTACCAAAGTATCTTCCTCAGGAGTGTTGAACTAAGAGTGTAGCAAGGCCCGTTTTCATGCACTAGTTCCCATTCAAGTCTAGATCAAAGCAGTGTTTTCAATTTTAACCACTAGATACATTTGTGTTAGAGCCACCTCTACTTGTTCCTATCCATATAGGGATGTATTTTCTTGATAAACCACTAAATCTATAGTTACCAAATTTTTGGGATTATTTTCATATACTTAGTCTTATCCATAAGGATTTCACTATAGTTTTCTAATTAAAATCCCAAAAATAACTAAACCGCTCCTCTGATTCCAACTATATCAAACCTGCTCTTTATTTCATATTTAAACATGAATGATTACATAAAACATCACTTAATAAAACTCATAAGATTGAGAGTTCTAGTGTCTATGGGTCTTAGGAACATTAAATAACTATTTAAGACATGAAATACCCATATTTTTTGAAAACTTCTTTTACATGATCACAACATTACTTCTTACTTAGCATTGAATGGGATAACATGAGGACATATATATGAAAATGTTGATATATAAATCCCAGTAAGGGAGTAAATAAGGCATAAAATGAAGAATAAAATACATTTTAGGAAATAGGCATATGAATATAAAATAAGAGAGATATTAACATAAAGGCATGATATTGCATGATTATCATAACTTGGAAATGTGGCAACAACTTAAGCATTGCATCATTAACATAAAGGAATTAGGTAAACCCCTATACTCACATGGTGAAAAAAATTACTATAAAGGAATCAGGTAAACCAATGTCCCAAAATGATGTATCATGACACTAAATGTTACTCAATGCATTGGAATTCTATCAGGGCACACCCTTCATAACCATTTCAATCCCATGCTTAAGTGTTCCACATAGATCATATAATGTAGATTCATTAAACATCATAATTTATTCCTGGATCAAGGAGTGTTGAATAACTGCATGTAATTATTCAATAAACATGTATATGTACATAAAGGTTAATACTCTTGATAGAGAAATTGGTATGGTATTCACTACATAATTATTTTGGCATGGAATATCACAGTTCAATATTGGAAGCATAACAACGTTATATGGAACTTCATAAAATGGATTAATGAGAGAGAAAGTTTTATCTCATAATACATACATAAAATGGACATTAGTGTATCATGTAACATAATATCCCAATATGTAATTTTATATTCATAATATAAAATAAATGCTTGAATGAAAATTATAAGAGAGCAATCCATTACGGAATTTCGGCATAGTAATGAGGGTATTAAAAGATCATAAAGGTGGATTAATGGGAGTGAAAAGAAGATACCATCATGTATATATCAAATGGATAGTAAGTATTTATGGAAGAACATATTCCGAATCATTCAAATGGAAATTAAAAGGCATGACATAAAAGATATTCTAAAAGAAAAAGGAGAGAGGGAGATCCCTTACTTGGATGTGTGATCCCAAAGTCTTGGGGGAGGCTTCTTGGGAGCTTGGGCGCCCTGGGAGGACACTAGGGAGTAGGGGGAATAGGTTGGTAGATATTAAAAGAGATTTAGTAAAGAGTAATGGGTGCTTGGGTGGGTTAATAAAGGAAAGATGTGGGAATTCTTTATTATTTTGGTTTTAGACACTACAAAATAAAATATTAAAAACCACTAACCATCATAAGGTTTTTACCCATGGTTTATATAAAAGGGGAGTTTTATACATTATTTAATAAGGATAAGGGCCTAAGATATTAAAATATTTCCCTTTCTTATGTGGAGGTGAGTCACACTTTCAAGGAAATTATTTTAAAATTTTAAAATATTTTATATGTCTTGGAGGATTCACTAAGCCTTCGTAAAATAAATCAAATAAAGTTAAAATTACATTATTTTAAAGGGAAAGATATATTTGGAAAAATATAAATTTTATTTTATTTATTAAATCATTTTTGGGCGATATTGATTTCATAAAACACAACGTATATTTATACGATATTTAATTTTTACCCCAAACTTTGACTATCTCAGAAAATTATGAAACTTTCATTGTTGGATAATTTTGGTAACCTGATTCTGAAAGTAATATTAACTTTTTATAAATAAAATTTTATAATATGTTAATTTTCACTTTCAAAATAAAAAACTTCTATATATTGAAAATTTAAGTGGTTTAAAAAAAATAGTGTTGGAAGTACAATAAAAATTAAATTTAAATTCATAAAAATTATATGAATATTTCTATTTAAAAATTATTTCATAATAATATTTTATTAAAATATTAATTATTCCAAGAATTAATTATTGCATCAAAATATATTATTTAATTAAAATCCAAAATACAATTTCTATTTTATCATACAAATGTATAATTCTTATCAAACAGATTACTATATCATTTATAGAGAACGAAAACAATACAGAGTAGATATAATAATCATTATAATTAAAGGGAATATTTAATTAAAATAAAATTATTAATAAAACCATAGTTTAATGTAATAATTTATATATGTAACACCCCAAGGATTTATAAATAAATTCATGTTACTCTATGTTCCCAAAAAACACCACATTGATATAACCGAGTCAGTAAACATAATTTTACCACATCTGTGATTTGAATTTTGAAAAACGAACATACACAGTAGCGTTTAGTAAGATATTTAGAGCCTGATAGGATCAACGTATATTTTTGGTGAATAGTAACTTGACCCTTATGAATAGTAAAGTAATCATATGAATAGTAATATGACCCTTATGAGTAGTAACCACACCCATGAAGGTATAAATAAAATTTAGAAACCTTAGAACTGAAATAGAGTATTTTAGAAATTAATAATTAAGCATTGGTATTTTTTGACTAATAAATATATAATTATAATTTTAAATTAATAAATTGATTTTAAAGAAGATTCATTTTCATAAAATTTATTCTAAAATGAATTTTTTGTTTTATTTTAATTTTAGGATAATTTAATAAGACCTTAGTTGATTTTTGAATGTATTATAAAATCAGTTTTAAATTTAAATATGTATTTTTCACGTAAATAATGATTTTATTTAAAAATTAACTTTTTATTATTTAGAAATTTTTTTTGATAAAATTGGGTTCATATTTTTATTCTACATGTCAAAAAATGTTTATATTGATTTTTTGGGATTTTTCTAAAATACTAGAATTTTTGGTGAATAGTGAAATTTCATAACTTAAAAAATATGCTAAATAAGTTAATTTATGCATCATGAATGAGTCATGGATGATGTAAATGGACATTAGATTGAACAAACAAGAACTTATTACTAATTTTTATAACTAGCATCAACACTATTGGTTGTCTTTGGAAAAATAATTAAATAATGATTAAAATAATGGGAAGACCCTCCTCTCCTCCACTATAAATCCCCCCTCACTCCCTCTTCCCTTCACTCCTCATAAGCCTTGTTCCTTGTTTAAATTATACCCAAATATTCTACCAAGCCCCTTCCCCGTGTCCAGAATCCCTTGTTATCAAAAAATGACCAAAACCTCTCCCCTAAAGAGGCCACATGGAAGATTATTTCAAGGGGTAAATTATGTGGGAATGTTATATATATGTTTACCAACCATAATCATACTTTTATTAATGGGGAGTTATATGTTTTAAAAGGATATTTCAAAACTTATCCCTAAAATACAAGCTTGATTCAAGGGAATTTATCATATTCTTATGTATTTTCAAGGGATCTCTATAATCTGTTTTTAGTAACCATTATCTTTCTAAAATAACTCATTTTATTATTAAAATACTATCTTACTTCCCTGATAGTTTTATACAAAGACCTTTCTAGAATAACTCTTATTTTCAAAATAAAATAGTATTTATCTTAATAATTACTTGAGGATTTTATAGGAGTATCTCCATGTATTTCAACACCCTTGTTGATTCTTAGGTATTATTGGGATTAATCCTTTATGATGTCATCTATTGTATTTAATTTAAAGGTTAATTATTAGTATGACTATAGATGTACTATGTTAAAATAATTCAACAATTTACTTCGAATGGTTAGTGTCTATGCTTAACTTTTAGGGAAAGTTAATTATATTTCATATGTTAGTTTCAATATTAATGTTTATGTTGTTTATATTTATCCTCATTCATATGAGGAATTAATTTGAATTATTAAGTGTCAGTTGGGGCCCTCTATATCCCCTCAGTGCATCGATAGGTCCCATGAGACAAACTAGTTCTTGGCATGAGGCCTTGACAAAATGGTATTTATATTCTTGGCATTAGGCCTTGACCGTATAGTGATGATGTCTCACATTATGCATTCCCTCATTATGGAACTTGTAATTGATATTTCATGTGGTTATTAAACTAGTAGAATACTCCTGACTATGTTTTATAATTTCACTATTTATTCAACTCTTATTCCTTTTATATTATGTTCAAGTATAATCTTTAAAGGCATGTGTTTTTAGTTATTCTCCATGCCAACTGTTTATATTTATGACATATTCCACTACATTGATTACCCTTACTAAGAATTTGAGCTCACTCCTTTCTTATATTTTATTTACTCAGGACATGAAGATATTTATTATGAATGACATATAAGGATAAACTTATAGTTGTGTATTTCCCCAATAAAACATATATGTTGTATTCCATTTCACATTGTAATGTTGATCTTATGTATATATCTAGCTTTCCAAATACACTACACTATTTATTCCTTTTGGATATGACTTTATTATAATAATTCCAATGAAATTTAATAAGGCACCAGCTCTGGAAAACTGGGGTCAGGTATTTACAGTTGGTATCAGAGGAATTTTTGTATAAAACATAGAAACGGGACTTAAAAAACATAGATTAGGGAATAATCCCCTAAAATATTCTTTGAGGATAAACATACAAGATCATCCTGGAATTTTGGTAAGGAATAGATTATGTGGATATTTATATCAAATACATCCTTGTCTCTATAATAAAAGTGGATGTGGTTCTGGTACAAATTTCCTTAGGAGTGAAAACATTGGCAAGGTGTTTTAGGCTTGACTCGGGGTATCCTAGTACACGACAACGTGCCTTACTACACACCTATTTTGACACTCCCAGCTTATATGCTTAGGATAATTTACAGTTTATTTACAATCTATTATAAAGGACTTAGATGTAAATTTTTCCATAAAGAAACCATGTTTATTATTATGCGATTATACTTGTATAGGATTTCAATTTTTGTTAAGTATTTTGGTATGTTAATATTATACATAATAATTCAAAACCTAATCTAATGTGTGACATTATTTAGAAATGGTTCCCAATGAAAGTAATGGAAAGTGCATGAATTTGTGTATCACATGTAGGGATATCCCTCTGATGAAGTTTAAATATGTTGGCTATAGATCTACAACTGGTGATGAGCAACTTATAACTATACTGGGAAAATGACTCAGGTTATGGACAATAAACATACTCGTATGGAGCATCTTTATCCACCATATGGAGGATTTATGTTAGATCTTTTTATGTGACATCAAACTCTATCATTCAATGGGTCTAAAATCAAATTTGTAGATGAGGAGTAGATAATTTCCCTAGAGAAGATATTTCTCACTTTGGGATGTAATGAAAAAGAGAATGTTTTCATTGTATTTTATCATCAATCAGGATATGCAGATCAATGGTGGTCATCAATCTAAAACAAAAATGAGGAGGAATAAATTGAAGATATGGAATGGAGTGATTTTATGGAAATTTTCCTAGAAAAATACTTCCCTCCTGAACAACGAGCAGATATAGAAAGGTAGTTGTTGATTCTGAACCAAAAAGTGATTGAGAATATTGAAAATTATGAAGCTAACTTCATGAGGTAATAAATCCATGCTTAAAACTACATACATAATCTAAAGAGCAATATTTATTGATTATTTGATTTTTTTAAACCATTTCTCTAAAGGGAACTAGTCACCCAGAATATCTCATCATTTGAAGATATAGTCTCATGTTCTATCAAAACAAAAAAGAATTTTGTAAATCTTATGACTTAAAAGGAAATAAAGAGAAGAAGAGGTATGATGAAAACCCCAGAAATTTAAATAAGGAAATGGAAATTAGGGAAGTGTTAACCTTACACATTGAAGTAATTGTGGGAATAAACACCCTATCACATGACTAAAGGTAATGAGAGTCTATTACAAGTGCAGAGAAAAAGGCAACCAATCTCATGATTAAAAGGTGAAGAAAGAAACGACCAATGTTCAATGATATAGTGGTAAATAGATGGCACGTTATGAACATTAATTTCTTAAGTGTCAGGGAAACATTCCCCAAAGAAGGTCAAGGGAGGAAGGCCAAGCTTATACAGTCACAACTACTGACATTGAAGTTCATAACGATGTGGTGGCAAGTACTTTAATCTTTTCCTCGAATGTAGATAATTAATTATTTGATTCTAGATCATTGCATTCTTTTATATCTTCCTAGGTTTCAATAAAAATTAGACTTGTTTATTTTGATTTAATAAAAGAGTATTCATTTAAAACTCTTGGGGTATGTATCATTACAAAAAGGATATGTCGATTAGTCCCCCTCATGACCTATAAACGTGCTTTATTTTCTAACCATTTCATAAAACCCATGATTTACTTTGATATGATTCGTGGTATGAGTTTTCTATGAAAAGATCTATTTCAAGAAGAGGGAAGTTGTGATTTTTAAGAACAATGTTAAATCCCATGTATTTAGAGTAGAAACCTCACCATATGATTATTATTTAGATCTTCCCCCAATAGCTCTATTGAATTAAATTACTGGGGAGGAAGGGAATGAAATATATATGGATGAGGAAAGTAATGTTGAAATAGAGGACATACATATTTTAAAAGAACATGTTGATGTGTTTCCAGTAGATTTATCTGAACATCCTCTAAAGAGGAAAATTGTTTTTTCAATTGACACTATTGGAAACATGATCTTTCCCAACACTTCTATACCAACGGTTTGTAAAAACCGTTGGTATAGCTACTCTTTCCCAACGGTTCAACAAAACCGTTGGGAAAGGTCCTAAAAACACACCCTTTCCCAACGGTTTTAGTGAACCATTTGGAAAGAGTGACCTTTCCCAACGGTTCAACAAAACCGTTGGGAAAGGGTGTGTTTTTAGGCCCTTTCCCAACGGTTTTGATGAACCGTTGGGAAAAAGAAGGAAAAAATCTAGCATACACCCAACTAAAAATACACCCACCCAGAACCTATCCCAACGATTCTGAAAACCGTTGGGATAGGTCTATCCCAACTGTTTTGACAACCGTTGGGATACGTTCATTGATTTTTTTCCAGATCTACTAACGGAGAACATTATATAAATCAAAAATTTAAATAATTATGATAATACATATATATATTTATGAAATTATGTTTACAAAAGTGATGTTAGCTTAGTGGTTATGTCGTTCGATTATAAACGAGGTGTCCTGGGATCAAATCCCAGCAGATGTTTTATTTTTGGAATTTATATACCAACGGTTCCATTACTGTTGGTATAGATTTCATATTACCTATACCAACGGTTTCCAAAAACGTTGGTATAGACCTATCCCAACGGCTTACTTGGCTACGGTTCTCCAAACCGTTGGTATAGGCTATACCAACAGTTTGGAGGCCTATACCAACGGTTCCAAACCGTTGGTAAAGGTTAGTTTTCCAGTAGTGTGATTTAATTTTGGGAACAAGGCCTATATCAAAGACTCCTTATATAATGTCCACTATAGAATTAGAATAATTGAAGAAATAACTAGAATAATTGAGTGATAAAGGATTTATTCACCCCAGTGTCTCTCTATGGGGATCCCCTGTTCTTTACATTATGAATAAAGATGTATTTATGAGCTTGTGCATTGACTATAGGGAGATCACTATTATAACAATAAAGAACAAGTATCCTCTAGAATGCAATGATGATTTATTTGATGAACTTCATAAAGACCAGTATTTTTAGAATATTGAACTTTGATATGGATATCAACAGTTGTGGGTAAATAAGTAAGACATTCCAAAGATAGTGTTTCAAACCAAGTGTGGCCATTACGAGTTTACAGTAACACCTTTTGGACTGACTGATTCACCCTCTATCTTCATGGATCTAATGAATAGGGTTTTCAAGGATTATCTTGATGAATTTTTGGTATTATTTTTTATTATACCTTGTTCTACAAAAAAATATATAAAAAACATGAAAATCACTTACACAATATTCTGAATAATCATAGAAGAAATGAATTATATAGGAAGTTTAGCAAGTGAGAATTTTAGCTTCAATCAATTTCCTTTCTCAGTCGCATTGTCTCTTAGGATGTAATTTCTATTGATCCAATGAAGACAAAGGCTGTTCAAGAATGGACTAATCTAATGAAAATAACTAAGGTACATAGTTTTATTGGTTTAGAAGGTTATTATCTCCATTTCGTTTAGAAATTCATCCGTTTAGCCAACCCAATTACCAAACGTACACGTAAAGGGGTTAAGTTCATATGGAAAAAAGAATGTGAGTTCTATTTCTAATAATTTAAGAGGAGATTAGTGAATTATTTGATATTAACTCTACCATTGGGGAATGATGGGTTTTAGATCTATAGTGATGCATCAAAGAAAGTACTTGGTTTTTTCTTTACGCAGAATGATAGAGTTATTGCCTATGCATCAAGGCAGTTAAAAATTAATGAACAAAACTATCCTACTCAATATTTTGAGTTAAATTCTATGTTATTTTATTTAAAAACATGGATACACTATCTCTATAGTAAATGATGTGAGATATATACAGATCACAAGATTCTAATGTATATCTTCTCATAGAAATAACTCAACATGATGAAAAGGAGATGGAATGAATTACTTGAGGATTAGGTTTGTTCTATACAATACCACCCATGAAAGAAAAATAATGTAGCTAATGCAATGAGTAGGAATGATCATAGTGTTTTAAGAAAAATGAGGATTAAAAGGGATCCAGTATTCATGTATCTAATAAGGATGGAGATTGGAATTATTAAATAAGGTGAAATATAATTACTTTTTCAATGGGTTTCGCAACCAACTTTATTTGAAAGGAATAAAAGATATCAGCCTGATGATGATAACCTTCAAAATAAAATTAGTGATGCGAAAGATGGGATTCTGGATGAATTTGTATGTAAATATGGAATTGTAATATTTGTGAAGAATCTATGTGTTCCCTTTATACCCGATCAAAAAAGGGAGTTATTGGATGATGCCCAAAACTCGAATTCCTCTATACACCCTAGTAAAACAAAAATGTTTAGAGATTTTATAGAAAATTTCTATTGGTACAACTTGAAATGGGAAACTTGTAATTATGTATCAAGATGATTAGTCAGTCAACAAGTGAAGGCCGAACGACAACATCCTAGAATATTCATGCAACCTCTACCTATTCCTATATGGAAATGGGATGACATCACCATGGGTTTTTTCATAGGATTACCCAAAAATCCAAGAAATAATGATGCAATATTGGTAATTGTTGATCAACTTAAAAAATATGAACATTTTCTCTCTATAAAAGAGAATTTTACCCTTGATTGGGAGGCATGAATCTATATCAAAAAATTTGTAAGACTTCACGAATAACATCTTTTAATATTTTCTTATCGCGATCCTCAATTTACATCAAAATTATGTAAAAGTGTTCAATAATATTGGGATATTTAACTTTGTTTGAGTACTGCTTATCATCCACAAACTGATGGGAAATCAAAAAGGATGATCCAAACATTAGAAGACATGTTGAGATCATGAACCCTTGAATTTAAAGGTATGTGGAATATGTATTTACACTTGGTGAGTTTTCCTACAATAATAGTTTCCATTCTAGTATTCAAACTGCACCATATGAAGCATTGTATAGAAAGAGATTTTGTACACCAACATGTTGGGATGAAGCTAACGAATAGGATATAGTGGGCCCAAAATTTGTGGAGAAAAAAATAGTGAACGTGAAGATTATTTGAGGCCATATCAAAGCATCTCAAATCAGACAAAAATATATTCTAATAATCAAATTAAGGACTTCGAATTTCAAGTGGGAGATCATATTTTCTTAAAAGTATCTCCATGGGTGGGTGTTATAATATTTGTAAAGAAAGGGAAATTGAGACCTATTTATATAGTCTCTTTTGAAATTATGAAGAGAATTAGAGCTGATTTGGATATGTTTTCCAGCTTGTCTAATGAAAAAAATGTTTTCCATGTATAATTATTGATCAAGTACATGCCAGAACCAACACAAGTCCTCACTGATGAAGGTATAGAATTAGGACCTGACCTATATTACTGTGAATAGCTTATCTATATTTTTGAAACTAAAGAATAAGTGTTGAGGAATCATAAGACCTGACTGGTAAAGATACCTTGGAAAATCATAAAGTAGAAGAAGAAACATTGGGATCCTGAGGAGCTTATGAGGAAGAACTACCCAAATCTTTTTGTAAGGTAACATTCTAGTAATTTTGAGGATGAAATTTTTGTGAGGAGAGAATGTTAGACCCCAAGGATTTATAAATAAATTCATGAAACACTGATTCCCCACAGAATACCACTTTGATATAACCTAGTCAGTAAATATATTTTATTGCTTCTTTGATTTGAATTTCAAAAAACTGACATAAACAATTGCGTTCAGTAAGATATTAATAGTCTAATAAGAACAACTTACATTTTTGGGGAATAGTAACCTAACCTTGTGAATATTAATGTACCATTATGAATAGTAATATGATCCTTATGATTAGTAAAAACACCCACGAAGGTATAAATAAAATTTAGACACCCTATAAATGAAATAGAGTATTTTAGAAATTAATAATTAATTGTTGGTATTTTTTAAGTAATAAATATTTAATGAAAATTTAAAATTAATAAATTTATTTAAAAGAAAATTAAGTTTCATAAAATTTATTCCTAAATAAATATTTTGTTTTCCTATAATTTTAGGATTATTTAGTAAGACCTTAGTTAATTTCTAAAATTATTATAAAAATCAGTTTTAAATTGAAATCTATTTTTTTCAAGTAAATAAAGATTATATTTAAAAATTAAACTTCTATTATTTAGAAAATTAATATGATAAAATAGAGTAAATATTATAATTCTACATGTGGAAAAATTTTCAGGGTGAATTTTTGGGATTTTTCAGAAATAAATGAATTTTAGATGAATAGTGAAATTTGATACTTTACAAAATATACTATATGAGTGAATTTCTACATCATGATTGAGTAATGGATGATGTAAAAGACCATTGGATTAAACTCACATGAAATTATTACAATTTTTTTCACAATCATAAACACTATTGTTTCCCTTCGAAAAAATAATAAAATAATGACTAATAATGGAAAAACCTTCCTCTCCTCCACTATAACCCCCCCCCCCCCCTCACTCCCTCTTCTCTTAACTCCTCTAAAGCCTTGTGAATTTACTTAATTCTACCCAAATATCCTCCCAAGATCCTACCCACGTCAAAAAGCCCTTTGTATCATTAAAAGATTAAAACCTCTCCCCAAAAGAGGCCCTCAACGAAGATTACTTCCAATGGTAAATTCCTCTTTTCGTTAATTTTATTTCAAGATTCCTTTATTATCATTTTCATTCTTCAACTCCTTTAATACCAATGTTTTTATGAATCTAGTAACTTAAAGGTAATATAATTATGAAATTATAAATGAAGAATTATTCATCATCTCTCCTTTCCCCTTATTTTAAACTAGAATTGAAAGCACTATCATAGATGTATAAATTTATCACATTTGTGGATGACGGGTTTTCAATTTCAGTTACCAACTTCAATTATGATCATGAAACCATTTTTATGGTTGAACAAAACTATAATATATTTATTATAACTTATTTAATGTTTTTAAACCTTTTTACACGTGATATTAATTTATAAATCAAAATGAATTAATTTTGATCAACAAACGCCAATTAACCCAAACAATTATCATTAATTTTTTATACAATTATTCATATTCACTCCAAATAACCAAATGAATTTTATAAATATGTAATATTATGGTTTTTCACTAATAACATAAAACATCTATTATGGTAAATCATTCTAATTATAATTTTTTATCCTTATATGAATACAAGTAAACCAATCAAGAAAACTTAGGAATAAAACGCTCCCAAATAGTGAAATTGAATTAATTAACCCATAAAAAGTCCAGAATGATCCTAAAGGTTATAATAAATCAATTAAATGTATATAAGGTTCTAGAATAATTATTTTTTGAATCTAAATTTGATTATACATGTCACTTATATCAAGTGAGGAACACCTTCAAACTTAAGGTAAGGGTTTTCTAACTGAACCTCCATTTTTATTTATGTTACTATTATTCTCTATGTACCTCAATTAAATTATTATTTATTCATATGTACCCTAATAAATTCTATGTTATTGTTATATATATTTTTAACAAACATAATCCTACTTTCATTTATGGGGAGTTATATGTTTTAAAATGATCTTTAAAAAATTCTCCCTGAAATACAAGCTCAGTTCAAGGGAATTTCTGAAATTATTACCTATATTCAAGATCACTTAATAATTTGTTTTTAGAAACAATTATCTTATGAAAATGATATATTACTTCACTTATGTTTTTATACAAATAATTTTCCAAAAATAACTCAGCTTTTTAAAATAAAAGAGTATTTACCTCAAGAATTACTCAATGATTTTATAAGAGTATATTTATTTGTTTCAACACTCTTGTTTATTATTATGTATTATTGGAATTATTATTTTATGATATCATGTAACATATTTAATTTAATGGTTTATTATTAGTTTGAATGTGGATGTGATATACTAAAACCATTCACCGATTTACTCTAAATAGTTAGTGTTTACGCTTAATGTTTGGGGAAAGTTATTTACATTTCATATATTAGTTTCAATATAAATGTATTTTTTGTTAATGATTATCCCTATTAATATGAAGAATTAATTGGACTTTTTATGTTTTGTTTGGGGCCCTATATTTACTCTCTGTGCATCGGTAGGTCTCATTAGAAAAACTAGGTCTTGGCACGAGTCCTTGAAAATGGTTATTTATGGTCTTGGAACGAGGACTTGATGGTATGGTTATGATGTCCTGAATTATGCATTACCTCATTATGAATATAGTAATTTATAGTTCAAGTGGTCATCCGACTAGTATAATACCCATGATTATGTTTTATTATGGCACAATTTATTCACATCTTATTTCTGCCATATTATGTTCAAGTATAATTTTTAAAGGCATGTGTTTTTAGTTATTCATCATGACTAATGTTTATGTTTATGATATCTTCTGTTGTACTTATTACCCTTAATGAGAATTAAATATCACTCATTTTTTTTATTCCTAGGATATTAATAATTTTATTATGAATGACTTACAGGGATAAACTTATAGTTTTGGATGTCCCCAATAATACTTATATGTTGTATTTCATATCAAGTTATAAAATTGAACTTATGTACGTATCTGGATTTCCAAATATACTAAACTATTAGTTCCTTTAGGATATGACTTTCTAGTAATAATGTCAATGTAATTTAATAATAGACTATCTCTGGGAAGCTGGGTAAGGTTTTACAATATATTTCTAAAAAGTTCCATTTTTTTCTAAAAAACAATTTATCAAATTCATTATATTTTTAAGAAAGGATTTTCTAATAACAGAATTGATAGAATAAGAATTTTATTTATAAAAATGTATTAGACAATATGTAACTAATACCTTGTTATATAATCCATTATAATCCTCCCCGCATATGAACTAAGGGTAAAGATTGTAATAGTGATAGACTCTTGGGGGATCTTTGATAACATTGCCCTTGTGGTGATTTACACCAAGTTGAACTTCTCCCGAAGGTGATTTTGTACAATATTAAAATATTGAAGATAAACTTGGACTTGGTATATAGTGAATCCTATTGATTCTACCTCTTTAAAAATATCTGAAAGTGGGCTTCTTATAGAAAAATTCTATTGCTAGGGTCCACAAACTATTCCTTATGAATTATTTTTTCCATTGTCATTATATTTATAAATAATAATTATAATGTTAAATTTATTATTGTTTCTGATTTTCATATTTATCAAGATTCATAATTGACAAATGGTCACATAAAGATCAAAAAATGATAGTTACATTTCAATTTATACTTGTATAGTTCTAATGAATATGATACACGAAAACATATATTTTCAAGAAAGAAAATATTATTCAAAAGTTAAGGTCGGTAAACAGTAATCATTTTCTTAAAACCAATGAGGCACATCCAAATTCTTGAGTTAACATTGGACTAGAGTACCTTTGTTTTAGAGGATCACATAGGTTATAAAGGTTAATTTTATGCTTTTTTCTATGTGTTTTATTTTTCTTATATGATTACTTGTGCTTTTTGAGATGATCATCATGATTTAATGATATTTGAACCTTAATTTAGTTTTTTTACTTCATGTTTTTTAGTATTTTTTTATGATTATAATCTTTGGAAGATAATGATAACATATTTTATCATTTTTTGTATGATCATAGGAATTTACTAAACTATCAATGTCTTAAACTAGAATAAAATAGTCATATTGGGGAACTATAAATGGAAAAAAGAGTAGTTTGGCTTGAAAACCCTCCCATGTGCTCCCAAAAATCCCACACAGCCAGATTTAACTACTTGAATAGTTGAAATAAAAAAACCAAAAATTTATGTCATCCACCAAAGGGGGACTTGAGAGGAAACCTCATGGGGAATGAATACCTCAGTAGGATGTATTTGGGTGAGAATAAATAACACTAATAATAACACAGTGGTGATTTCTCACTAAATATACATGGTTAGTATGTGATTTAGAGTGAATTTGATTGATTATATTTTTTATACATTTATCCCTTATAGTATAGGTACGTTCTCTTGGTTGTCAAATCTATGTTATGTAATCTCCTCTTTACTACCCATTCTATCAGATACACACATTCCTTTTACTCTTTTATTTTACATAATTTAATTAATATTTAACTAAGAAAATTGTATCTTAACTCCTTACCATTTGGGGATAGCATGATTACTCACCGTCATTGTGTTGTAATAACATAATTCATTTATAGTTAAATGTTTAAGTATGATTATAAATATGAATCAATAACTTTTTAGCCTTTCCCAGGGATTATAATTTTTGGTACATGATGTTTTTGTGAAGTAAACGAAAATATGATTTAAAAAGAGAAAAAAATAACAAAATAAAAAAAATAACAAAATAAAAAATAAAAAATAAAAATAAAATATCATAAGAAATTTTACTAATACGTTCTTCTTAATGGAATTCCCTATCATATGCTATGGAAGGAACTATTCTTATATTAATTCTTGTTTCACATTCAATCACTAAAATATAAGTATTTCTCTATTTGATATTTTTTTATTAAGGGATAATGACATGCTTGGGAGGTGGTCTCTATGGTAGAACAATTTTAGCATATTTTAAAACTATAGAAATCAATTTTGGGAATGTGATGGATCAAATCCAATTAAACCAATGAAAATTTATGTCTAAATTCAAGATGAGGAAGAGGAATCCATAATAGAATCCACTCATGGATATGTAGTTCATAAATAATATGGGGAAGAAACCCAAAAAATATTACCATATTCCATAAATTTTAGGTGTGTTTTCATCATTAAGGAGGATATGGACAGACTTCCACACATTGCAAGATTTGGGTTCAGTTGAAGGTACATTGTAGCTCCATAAAATGTTGGATAATTCTATAGGGACTTACAAAAAAATAAAGTAGGTAAAATTTATAGGAGTAGTGGAGCATGAAATATGTGATGGTTCCTTTTAATGAATCTATACCAACCCAAATACATGAGATAGTTACAAAATATAACCTGGTTGGATGTTATAAACAAAGAACTTGTTGGGAGGCAACCCAATATTTATGGATTTATCCTTACATTTCTTTATTTAATTGACATTTTTTATTTGTTTAATTTTTTTCAATAAAAATCCAAATTTTTGGTTTGATCCATTATTTATTATGAACTTGTAACTCATCGTGATCCTAAAGAAGAAGAATTTGAACCCACTTCTAGAGGTAGAGCAACATCACATATAGGGTGTAACTCACATATTCTTATTTTTATTTCATACTTAATGAATTTAAATCCATAATGTATATAATATTACTACTCAAATAGATGCATTATTTATACACAAATTACAATATAGGTTTTATGGAAGATATGCATCATGGGTATACACTTTAACTATCATTAATTTACTGACATAAGATATATATTTATTTTCATAAATTTGATTCCTTGAATTAAAAATCATATTCATTGAAGGTTAAATGGAAATTATTTGGGTGTTTTAGTCTTAATACTATTAATACATTTGGTTTAGAGTACTTATAGTGGGTTAGTTATAGATTTTACAAAAGTTAATCATTTTAGAACTTCATTTTAAATATTAAATTGTTATGATAATTACATATATAGTTTAGATTTATTATAAATTCAATTAAAAAATATATTGATAGATGAGAAGAGTGTCTAAAAAGGTTTTTTGAAAATTAAATACCGATATATAAGAGTTTAGATAAATCTAATAGTTGGTTGGAAAATGTATCTTCAATGTATGTCCTATAAAAAATTTTCATAAGTGTTCCTAGTGATGAATTTTTTTGTTACAAATTATTTAGACTCATATTGAATAAAATTTATTTGAGAGCCAACAATAAAAAATTTCATATATACCTTTTTTATTGAACATAGTTTTAGTGGAGACCTATTTATTCAAAAATTCTAAATATATACAAACTCAATTCTAGTATAAGAAAATTATATCTACAAAATATCTTAAAATTAAATTACCAAAAGGGTTTGTTCTTGGTTCCCAACCATATGGGAGAATAAAGGACGAGTGAGTTTCATTTTTAAATAAGAATTGGAATCCTATATAGCAATTCAATAATAAATTGTGTATTTTTTTACTATATTAGATTACAATTATATTATCAGATTTATTTTATAAGGGGTGGATTAAAAGAGTAGTATTAAATATTATCAGAAAACATCACTAAGATCCTACTTTTATGGACCAAAGAATAATAATGTTTAAACTTATGATTAGATAATGTTCTTTCAACAATGTTGATGTTTATGCTTGAGAATTAATTTGGAATTCGTGTTAGTATGTGATTAATTGAAAATATTATCTAATTTTTCAATTATTTTAGGCTAATTTATGTGGAATTTAGGCCAAAATCCCTTATATAAATAATTTTACACATTTTATAGATTTACATATTGATTTTAGGAAAATTTTAATTTATAACATAATTTGATTTATTTTTTTATATATTTGAAAAATAAATTTTGAAACATATATATTTCATTAACTAATACATTTAATTGATTATTTTGATATTCTAACATTTTTATTTTAGGCTAAGTCATTCGATTTCTTAATTTTTTTTCATAATTATATTTTTTTTAAATTAATAACACATTTTATTTATTTATTTATTGGAATCTAATGAAGTCTCTTTTATTTGAGGATATTTTCTACATTCACATTTAAGAGTATTTTAGGAGGCTAATATAGGCCTATTCAATAACTTAATAATGTATTTTCATTACAACATAACCACACATATAATATTAAGAGTAAATCTCATGCCAACATTGTACTATAAATCATACATTTAAGGAATCACCATCCAATATAGATATAGAATCCAATAATCAATATGAACTCAAAGCAATGTAAGAAGCATTAAAAAACTCTATCTAAAAATAATTTTAACTATTTTATTAATACAGTCTGGGGGGATCCAACATTGGTAGTGTAATCCATACAACATAATATCTTTCCCTAATACTTCATGAAATCACTAATAATACTTTCTGAAGTTCTATATTAACTTCACAACATACACCCAGTGTAACAGACACCTTGACCTAATAATACGCCAAGTCAATAACATCATCTGCATTGTTCATAAACAAAAAATATATATCAATAACCCAAAAATTTAATTATGGATAATATTTATTATAATACTCATGGGGAATTCAAGGAATTATTGAGATGACCAAATATTTAACCCACATCCCATATCCTATCCACATGGATAACCTGCATGACTGAGGGAACCATTTATGATTCCCCATACTAAACAATATAACTAAATCAGTCAAAAAATAAAAATAAATACCATGTGAAGAATGATTAGGGAGAGATTAAATGGTAATAGAATTCATTATTAAGCTTAAATGAGTTAATAATATCATTAATGGGAACAAAAATAAAAAATCTAAATCATGCTTAGAAGTAATATAAGAAAGAAGAGAAGTAAATCAACCTCTGGTAGATCAAATGGTTATTTGGGATAGAGGGTGGATTTATGTAAACCCAAGGAGATATATCCAGAGACATGGGATGACATTAGGGCAGAGTGTTAGTTGTCAATAATAGCATTACTAAGGCCATAAATAGGATTTCTAATGTTTCTTCACGTATTTTATTTTTATTATCTAATTACTTATGTTTCTCTATTTGATCATTATAGTTAAGGTTAATTTTAATTTTAATTGAATTAATATTTATATTACCTTATATTATTATTTTTTGATGATTTTAATCACATAAAAAAATTACCACCTAGTTTATCCCATGGTGGTTTATTATTGGAATTCAGAAAAGTAATAAATCTTTGTATTATAATAAATAACTAGGATGTAGACACTATAAATGGAATAAGAGTGGTTCATCTTAATAAACCTCCCTTGTTTGGACTGATAGCCTATATATCTAGATCAACTCCTTATATAGTGGAAACACACATACCATAGGTTAATTGAACATCATCCTCCACTGTGTAACGTCACAAGAAATACCATGAGGACCTATGATCTCATTTGGACGAATTTGGGTTGAGTCAAAAGAAGAATCTTGTGAAAATAGTGCTGGTTTATCACAAAACATACATGATCCTTAGGCAAGTTTAAGTTAATTTTATTGATTATATTTACACTACCTATATTCGCACCATTAGAGGTTAGTACCCTTAGCAACAAAATCTAGTCTAATAAATATCATCTACACTACCAATTATGTTACCTTCACAAATATTAAATTCACCCATTTGTTTTATTAATTTCCATTAAAATATATCCATGTTAACTTGTATGTATACTCTGACCCAATTGAGAGGACATATTATAGGTTGAAATTTTGTTTTACTTACCCTATGAAATTTTAGTTGAATATGTAGGAAACAATTCACATTTACATTAATAATTATTTTTAAATAGTGATTCAAATATGATTCATGATTCCTAGGATTTATTTAGAGCATATTTTTACAAATTTTAGAGGCATTTGGGAAATTTTGTGGGTATATGTAAAGGATAAAATGGGTTGGTCTATGCGTAAAAATTATACGTATACCACCATGAGATTACCAAACCATGAAATACATGTATATTACATCATTAAAATTGATTACCCATTAAAAATCATAAAAAATTAACCTCTCTATAACCTAAAGATTTAGTGTCCATGAATTTTTCTTTATTTAAATTGATTACTTTATAACACAGTGTATATTTCTTCCTTAAAGGAATAAAACATGAATTCATCCTATACATATCAACTTTAATATTTCTCTTCATTATAAGGGCTGGAAACATAAGAAATGGGTGAGATCAGATTCCTAGTAAGTGGTAAAACATAATATATATATATATCAATAAAATATACAAAAGTTATCATAAAGATGATCATAAATTATTAACCATAAAACAAACATGAAGGAATAAAAATATAATCATAAAATCATTCCCAAATGGGCAAAAACCATTTATTATAACATAAATCATAACATAAAGAAGATTCATTACTTAAGAATATGGCATGACATAAAAATGTGGCACATGAATAGGCATAAAAATAATATCCTATATGAGGATCACTGTCGAGACCGTCAACACATGGTAGAAAAACACATAACATAGCATAGTAGACTATAATAATGTTCCATTTACCATAAAATAAATATTCATAAGATATAGAATTTAAAAAATTTATTGAAAATCTATCTAATTTTAGTTCCACCCATTACACAATAATAAACCATGCATATATGTCTCATATGAACATGAAAAGACCATCATAGAATAATTAACCCATGAAAGTGAATGAGCTTCATAAAAAAATTCAAATAAAAAAATTCAAAATATAGAAATAATGTGAATGATTAAAATATTAGCTTCATGAAATACAATAAATATTAACGGATAATAACTTATATATAAACCCTTCTTTGGATTATTGAAAACATATAAAATAGAGGGGAAACATTTATAAAATATTTTTATAAAACAGAAGGTGTTTTAAATAAATACTTTAATATTATGAATGTAAAAAATATTATTTATAAATAACCATGTAATAATAAAATTTTAAATTGATTTTTTGTATAGAAGAAAGCATCACGAGAAATTGATCAGGAGAAAATACAAGAGGTGAAATTTTTCCAGCCCCTCCTTCAGAGTAAGTTAATGTAAATAAGTAAATACATTAATATATCAAATAAGTACATATACGAATAAATAATAAATCAATAAAAGAAAATAAAGAACATTAATACTAAGTAAAAAGATTCATTCCAAAATGAGGAGATAAAAACAATTCCCCTTATAAACATTATTTTAGGTGAATTATAAATCAAAACGTATGGAAATAGTTGAAACACTTGTATATAAAAAAAATTTGGAGAATAAAATTAATTGGTATATATATGTAAATAACATAAATACCCAAAATATAAATTTAAATATATGTAATCTAAATTAATAAAAGATATTAGAGAGAGAAACCATTACCTTAATTCCCAACATCAAAAAACATGCTAAATGAAAATATAACAAACATAAATTTATTTATAGACTATTTTAAAACCCTTATCATATCTATTTAATTTAATTTTAATCATTTATATTCATTTATTAAACATATATTATCTAGTTATAGTTTATTTTCATCATCTTATGTTAGTAGTTTCAATTATACACCACTTGTTTTGGTATTTCAGTTTTGATCATTGATCTTTATTAATATTTCATTATTAAAAGATTTTTTTAATGTACAAGAATAATAATAATATTATTATTATTTATAAATATACATGTTTATTTGATAAAAGATACATTCATGGTTCATAATAATTGAATTCACAAAACACATGTTTTTGGCAACTCTAACAATATTATTGATATATTTTATAATGATTATTCATTTGAGTGAAGCCATTTAAAAATGATAATAAAAAATATATATATTAATCATTAATATCATATATTACCAATTTTAGTAAATATTCAATCATCCATCATGAAAATTGTTAAGACGGTATATCCTTGTTCATGTATGTGTTTGAACCGATCTAAACAAGAATAGGTTATACTAATGAATGGGTAAGAGTATAAAGTTATACTATATTAATATCACTTTTAAGTAGTATTATTTATGTTAATATTAATTTATTAGAGTGGTGAATGATATTTAATATGATTGGATATTATAAGGTAAATAAAATATATTAATAAGAACTCATTACTTACTTTCATGGAACTGCTTCTTCCCATAAGAAATTCATTCATATTTGAGGATTTAAGCCTCCCTGTGGTGGCTAGAAGCTACCAATTGTGAGAGAATAATTTATTTGAGGATATTTCAATAGGGATTACAAAGTAAACCTAATTATAGAATTAGTTTGGGATGGTATAAGATAGTTCTCTTCATATTCTTTTCATTGATATATTTTGAATTTCTCATTCCCTAATAGTTAAGGAATGAAATTTTAAATGAAAATTATCCCATAAGTTCCACACACACATGTAATTATAGTTTTATGTCAAAACATGTGTATGGCCCTTACATGGAACAATGAGTCACATAGTCTAATGTTCAGGGTTTAGTAAAAACCAATGTGATGACCCTTACATGGTTTCGTGTGCACCTTGAATACAATCATTTTGATTGTGCACTGATTTAGGGAACTTGTAGTGAATGGATTGGGATGAACCTTAGAAAAGTTTTTAGAAACTATGTGTATTATCCTTCCATGGATATTTTCCTAGTGTACATATTTTACATGGTTAGAAAAATACTGTGTGGAGTATCCTAATAGAAACCATACAATGCTATTTTTCTTAAGTAGTTACAACGGCACTATTAGCACATGGTTTTCCAAACTACGCAACATAACTGTGTGTGCTTCCTAAAATCACTTAAAAATGATTTCCTAATTTATCTCATATGATTTTAAAATCCCTAAGTTGTTATCCTTATATCCCTCTTATTTTCCTAAGATAGGTACACATTTTGGATAGTTTCCCTTCATATCCTTTGATAATTCAATCTTACTTCAACCTCATTTCTTAACGATTTCAAAAAATTAAGCCCTCAATTACTCTTCTGTTCCACTTTTCCTTTCCCTTAAATCCTTACCCTTTGATTTATCCCTATTTTAGAAACACTAGGGATATTTAGGATAATATTTAAATTTAGTTTAGATTTTTTATGGGTTGTTTTACTATCTAAGTATTGTTTAGAGTCCCTTGATACTTGTTTCGGTATTCACCACTTTAGGCGATGACTTACAGTATGATTTCCATAGAAACATAGTTTGTGTTTTTATGAATTTCTTTAAATTTGAATAGAAATATTTCATTGGTTCTTTAAAATGCCTTATTGTTTTGATTATAATTATATGTGATGTTTTGAATGACATTTATAATAATTTTGAAGTAGGTTCTCTCTCGGAATAAACGTTTTACAAACCATCTCAAGTGGTGACTAAAATTCCAAGTATTAATAAAGTGTTCTATTTTTCTCTCATTAAAATGGGACAATGGAAAATCATTTGACCCCGTTTGGGAAATTAATTTAATGGAATAGTTTTTTCAAATATCATGAGGGGTTTTAATGAAAAATGTGTATCTTATTTAAATAAGTTTTAAATGTTATAAAGTGTAATGCATTTTGGAAAATGTTTAGAAATGGATCATAGGAGGTCAGTATTAAATAATATTTTGGAATGGAATTTCAAACCATTAAAAATAACATGGGATCTCTATTCCTTTTTAATATAGGTCTATTTGTAACTTTTAAGGGTCTTAAATTAGTGTGCTTGTATATGAGACCCTCTTTATCACCTTATTGTACTATGTCCCCTAAGTGGGATCATGTTTATTTATTTGATATGAACTATGGCTTAAGGGGGTGATATATTTTTATTTGTGATATAAATGACATGTGTGTTGACTCCAACATGATAAGTATTGGGATTCATCTCATTATAAATTACATGGATTCCAACTTTATAGGTATAACGATGATGTTCCCATGACATGAATCCACTTCTCGTCTCCCTAACATCCTGATATTTCAATGTGGAATGTCCAAGGGTACTTAGTATCAATTAGTGGTGATCCCAACCCGTGTTTCCATCGTTCCACATGGGGTTCCATAGAGTCATCTTTAAGTGAACTATTAATAAATTCTATACACTGTTAATTACATATTGAGAAGCCACTATTCTTGTGAAATACTCCACGATGGTCACCCTTATGGTTTTTAGTTTGGCCAATAAGCTCCTCACACATGAAAATTGAGTGAGAATATAATATGAACACCAACTATAAATTGTGTAACTACAAAATCTAGATATATTTTCTCCTATATTCCATATTAATATTCCATTTTCCATTCAAAATAGAGCTGGAAAATTAATAAGTGGTCAAGAGCTATAATATTTCACAAATAATCCCACAGGATATCCTCTGAACCTCAAATTCCTCTATTTTGAAGCTCCTTCAACCTCCTAGTCCTCCAAATAGGCTCGATAATCCACCCACCTTGTGTCTTGGCTAGGTTATACCCCATATCACCGATGTACCACCTACCATGTAACATGACCCTCACTACCGACCAACAACATAGCATGGCCCTCATGTCCCTCCCACAATGTGTCATGGACCTCATATCCCACTTACTACAAGACATATCCCTCATGGCCAACCTAACATGTGTAATGGACCACATTTCCCAACTACCTAAAAAAATATCCCTTATGACTCACCAACCACATGACATGGACATCGAGGCCCACCTACATTTTGATATGGCTTTTATTTTTTATCTTTATAACATTATAAACTCATTTGGTGTATTCAAACACTTTTATACACATGTTTTTTACCATTATTAATTATTTTATATTATTGTGTTCTTTTAATAATAAATACATGGAAATTACACATCTATACCTCCTTCAGATCCTCTAAAGTCGTTGAATGAATAGAATTCGAGTATGCACACTAACATACCCCTCTTTTGATCCTGCATCCCTTTGATAAAAGGGGTCTCCCATGTGTATCCCTAAATATATAGGATCAATATGGGTTTTTAATATATAATTACTTTGATAATTAGGGTATTAATTTTATGTACATTGGTTATAATTCCCCAGGAAAATGCACCATCACTTTACAAACCGAAGTACAAGCTCCATCGACTGGGGAACATAGTTGATTTTTGAGATCAACCGAGGAGAATGTTATCCACAATCATCATAATCTCTATATAAATTCTTCTAGTCTTTTGAGTTGTTGTAGGACTCATGAATGTTTCTTGAAATGTGTGGAATCTATGTCTTATGCTTTCCAAACATACTTGTGTACCAAATGTGTGAACTATGTTGATATAATTGTTGAGGGTGACAAGACTATATCCTTCTATCCTCCACTCCTAAGTGAAATTGGGTAGGTTAATTCATAATCCTCAAATATAAATCCTTACAGTATTATGTTAAATTATGATTCCAAAGTACTAGTCACATGATGTAAAAGTGTATGACAACATCCTTACTAAATGATGTAGAATTGTACGGTATTGTCCCCTCACATGACCTTAATCCATGCATGTCAAACAATATGGTCTTTGAGTCCTATAAAATATTATATATAGGATTCCCCCAAGAGGATAAAACCAAATATCATCCTCTATACTCATTATCAAAGGGACATCTTCCATATGATATCATTTACATCCTTCCCTCACCAGGATATATTCCTATGTGCCTAGATATCCAATTCCTTATGGATATATTAACTATGAACTCTCTTTAATTTAGCCCATATTCTTGATAATATTGTACCCTCACCCAGAGTTCCATATTAGTTTTGGTTGATAAACATATTTTCTTCATTAGGGTCATATTCTATATGAGACCAAATTTATCCTGTAAGTCATATATCCTTCTTGAAACTAACTCATCCTAAAAATGGCTCGATCCTATATAATTTTCATGCCAGCCATTACAAATAATCTATCATCTAGTCATCCTTACTACATGGTGTTAAACAGAATGGATTAGTCCTATTAACATTACTATAAAAGGTAAAATGTGACCCACTAAGTGGAACCAAACTATGTTGGTTCCTATTCCTTTTACAATGATATATAATAAGTCCTTTTTATATTCTTGATGTCGATACCACAAACATATACCACCTTCTTAGATGTCATTAAACTTTATAGTTCTTATCGATGTGCCTTTAATCCATAATTTCCAATATACCATCATTTCTAATTAATTTATAATAAGATAAATATTGAGAACCTATGATAAATACAAATGGTATCATCAGTGGAGATCCTATGACACATTCAGTTGTTCACATCGATGAGATACTTATAATATGTATACATATTCACATCGAAACATTCTAATAAAATATTGCCAGCATAGGGGTAAATAGATCTCCATTGGAACTTGGGAATAATTCATTAACATGACCTAAATCAATGAGAGAGTCTTAAAGTTGGAAATAATTCCCCCAAAAAAATATTATGGGTCTAACCTCTCGTCTTCCTGCTTAATGTGAGTAACAAATAAACATTAATAAGAATCTCTTGTGATTTTATAACTTTGGAAATTAATTCCATGATAAAATATCTTTTCAAGGATTTTGGATCCATTGGTTAGTTCCCATTCCAAACATAAACCCTGTTGAAATTTATTGAAACAAAAATGGTGAACCCAACTTGAAACCTTCTTAACCTAAATTAACCTTGGATGCCAAGCTACTTTTTAATGTATTCAATACAAACAAAAATTTTGGACCCAACATAAAGTCTTGTTAAACAAAAAATAATCTAGGATTTCAAGACAATTTGATTCATGTATTTTACAAAAAAAATGGTGAACGTGATATGGATAATTTTTAACTAAAAATGACCAAGATTTTGAGCCATTTTATTTCATGTATTCTATGAAAACAAAAATGATGAACCTGATGTAAACCCTTTTAATAACCATGAAAAGTTGATTTCACACATGCATTTAGTGAATCATGTTTTCTTATATTTTATAATCCGTTGATGAGTTATTTTCAATGTGTTTTTGGATCCCACATAGGCCCTACATCACCGAAACACCATTCAATAAAAAATGTTATCCTTTTTCAATATACTAAAACCTCAGTAATGACACATAATGGGCCTCGTTTAATCAAAGGACACTATCACCCACCCAGAACTAGGTTGTGAATGTACTAATATGAGATCACAACCTGAATAGTACAATTCTCATGTTGTAGATTTCATGAGAATCCATTCTTAATGTGAAGCATCAATGACCATCTACACAATGATGGGTTATGGATGAGATGGTGGAACTTTCCACCACCATAAACTAAATTAATATTATTTCCCCAAAATGTAATAAAAATACCTACCTTATCATAGGGAGGATAATAAGGAGATTAACTACGACTTCACCAAGTTTTAGGAGACTCCCACTATTGCAAGTATAATAAAAAATCTACACCTTAGTAACTATTTGAGGATGACATCCAAGAAACCCCTCCTATGGTCATTAATAAATGAGAATCTATGAGATACTTTTGGGTGAAATGAGTTACTAACAACTTAGAGAAGTCACATATCCCTTCTTCCACTGAATAATCTCTCTAACATATCTTGGTGGCTACTGATGGACATGGATATACCCCTTCCCTCACTGAGAAAGCCTACCAACATACTCATGTTGCATCGAGAGAATCTTACCAACATATCTTAGAAATAATAGGGGGAATTCGTATACTCCCTTCACTTCATATAAAGGCTATGGAACACCTTGTTGAAACTGTATGAAAATAGATTTCACATATCCATTCCCCCACAAATTCATGGGATTATATCCCTATTCCTGCTAAAAAATCCCATTAGCACATTTTGAAAATAATGGAGGGAAATGCCTAAATCCTTACTCATATTCTACAAAGTTATCAACATATCATGGCACCTAAAATAATAATCATTGTTCAATATACCATGAAAATCACTTGGGGAAAGGTACATACTCTCACCCTTACTACTAAAGAATCTCTTAAACATATATCAAGATTTACATAGGCATAGTAACACATTCCTACTCCCATTCAAAAATATATTCATCATAACTTGGTGAAGAATGAAAAATAGGATTGGGCACACATTCTCATTCCAATAGAAGATCAAATACCCATGTCAAAAATCACTCTAGGGTAGCAACATATACATACCATATTTTCAAATACTTTCTAGATTGTTCTGATGGTTTTTCTGGAGAGTAGAAATATTCACACTTGTTTTAATGGAGTGATTCAAACTCGCTCAATGGAAATAAGAGGATAAACCAAGGAGGCTCCCATATATGATCGTTTTTTTACACAAAACCTGACACTAATCAATAATTTAATGTCACATAAGAATAATTCTCAATATTGTCATCCTAATTCTCTAGAGAAATCCCACATCCCTTCACTACATAATATTTTAATTCTTGAGGACCATGTACATTTGTAAATCGAGGCCCAAAATCCTATAGAATAATTATTATATAGAAGAGGCACTAGTATATATGAAGTTACTCCCCACAATATTTCTATTTGTAACTCTATAGGTCATGACGAGATCACCCACCATGAAGGTCCTGCCTTTGATGACATCAATATTGATTATAGGAAATTTTCTTATGATGAGAACAACAAAAACCATTCTCATGGTCAAAAGATCAAATTAAAAGAATCCTCCCTTACATTTTCCACAATTAATACCTCATAAACTAGACATAAATCTATGGTGTTAGTCATCCACATAATATAATTCACTATGATGTTCCTTGATAAAGTGACATTTAATTTTTTGAAGAAGGTCCTTCCCTTATTAATTGATATTGATAAATACTTCATATTGTGAGAAACTTGAAATAATGATTTCATCTACACATAGTGCATTTTTTTCAAATTGTGGTATCCTTTTTCAATCAAAATACAACATATGATAGAGTTCACTACCCGAACCAACCTTGGATCACTTACCTTACAACACAATAATGAGGATTCCAATCAACTTTGCCCTCCAAAATAGGGCAGCTGGGAAATGAACAGTCTAGTAAAAATAATTAGAGGAATATCTAACAGAAAATGAAGAGAACACCATTGTTATGAGGATAAGACTATCAAAAATATAATATGTTGATATTGTTTTATCCCAAATCAACTTATTGATATAACATTCAAAAAACATTGAAAGAGGAATGTATACACCAACCTTTTTAAAACTTGTTGATGACTCTTCATCATTGAAAGTTTAAATCAATGTATTCTATGAAATTTTAAAAAATATTCAAGGAAATATTATAATTTCACTGATAAATTGATTTGAATAACCCTTCAGTGGAACGACGCCTGAAGTTGGAAGAGTAGTGTGATAATCCATAATGTTCTTTCATTACTAGAGACATCTGTTTCATTTTATTTACAACACTCCATCAGATATGAATACCATATGATTGAGTGAACGTAGAGAATTATATTTGACCTTTCTACCTAATCAATAGATCACTCCAAAAATTAAATCATGTAATGTAATTTATATAAGGCTAGTATTTTTTCATGATAGATGGTATAATCAAAAGGGTTATGTTATATCCAAATCTCAAAAACATCAAAGCCAATGATATAAATATATTAAAGGACTCGTTCATTATGCCTCTAAAAATTTTAAATGGGAATATCACTTGATATATTTAAAAAGTTCATCTTCACTATTACCTCTGAAAGTGATCAGCTCACTCTTAGAGCATAAACATCCCACCTACCATGACTAGACAAATTCCAATAAGATCAAGAGGGTAGTGCTGGTGAATTTCTCCATTATAATCTACTAGAAAACCCATCCTAAATGGATGATAGAATTTTTATACCACCGCCACATTCATGAAATATATAGTGGTTCCAAAATATTATGTGGAAAAAACTATATCAAACTGTCCCACAAGGCTGAGGTAATTTTTACTTCAACCTCATTCCCCCACACAAAATTTGGTATTTTCTTGGCTAGGAGAAATGTCTTGAGATAATTATTTATAGATTATCCCATATAATTAACCATATTTCTTCTTGGATATATGTACTAAAATCTTTTATAGGGACTCTCTATGGATTACCCCTCATAAATAAGTCCCTAGGGAGTCATGTTAATAGAAGGTGTTCCCTTATGGGGGATGTAAACCAAAGAGTCCAATCAGGGGGATAACCACTCAAGGGAATTATAACATAAAATTCGACATATTATCTAAGATAAATGAGTCCACTTATTATTATAAAGGTTATTTAATAACAATAATACATTATGAATTTTAAAACATCTTTATAACTAGCCTTGAAGGTGATGTGGAACATGAATCCATTATAGAGGAAGAGAAGGAGGATGTTTCTGTTTAGAATATGGCTCAAACCAAAATTGTTAAATTTTATGTGCATACCAAACACCAGTGGTAGGATATAAATTTGTGAGTCTTCATGAAAACTCATATACCACCTCTCCTATGGGCTTCAAATAATGAAAAGGGTAAGTGTTTCTCTATGTGCTGTCTATTACTCAAAATGATCAACCCCCCAACATTTGATGAAAGGTTTTCTCATTACGGGAATTATTAAATAGATTTAAGGAAACTAAACATTGATTCACTCATAGGATATTTTCCCTTTTTTATACCCTCCAAATAAAGACATGCATTCATCATTCAAAAAATATCCCTCAATAAAAAGAGGTTTCCATACAAATAAAAGAAAACCTAAGTCATCTGCCCAATGTAGGATATTGAAAACCAATTTATCATGATACAATGATATATGAATATCATGAAATTCCTCCATTATGTTGGAAAAAAGATATATTTTAGTTAGTTTACCCCAATCGAACTCACACTAGTATTAATCAGTGAATTTGGGTGGACCCACTATGTCAGGATCCACCCATCACTTTCCCTTCTCTAATGTCAACCCAACGAGTTGTTTCATTGAATATTATTTGAAATGTTGATTAATTGGTATCTTAAATGGAATCCATGGATAGGTGTAATAATCAAGTAAAAGAATAAAGAATAATATAACCTAAAAGGGTGGAGGTGACTAATCCTCTTCCAAACTTTAGGAATTCAACTTTCTAAACATTTAATGGACCGAGGACCAAGAGTATCATTTGTCACATTTTGTATCTCAATGTGGTACCATGATGGGATCCCTTGAATAGTAAGAGACATCAAAATTTTTGTGTTCCATTTAATCTTTGGATGAAACATCATTTATCTATTATAATAATCTTCTATCCAAATCGATCAAAGGATGGGAAGACATCTATAAGATGATTCTCTACAAATTTAGCTCCACATTGGGTAAGATGATAGTACTTAACTTCTAAAACTATAAGTAACATGAAAATGAGATACTCTTATACTTTATTTCTATTTGGGATGGTCTGGACTATTCCTCTTTTTTCAAAGAAGGTGTCACTTTGGTCAAATGACAAAAGAAAAAATTATTAAAAAATAAGAGCTTACAAGAGTTTCAAAGACGAGATCGTATTAAAATCTTTCACATGTAGAGGAAGAAAGCTGTTCAGGAGATCCTCTATCCTAGTTATGTTTTTCACAACCCCTTTATTGGTGAGAATATCTACAACCATATTCGCCACTTGGTAGGTATTATTTGCAAGGTAGTTGATGTCTTAGAGAGAACAGAGACAATTCATCCAATGTGTAGTAAGCGACCAAGGTAGATGAATCACCCCATTCTAAATAGATTGAACTATAGTAGTACAATCACATTAGATCCACATTTTATTCCAAACATAGTGCATGGAAAAAGTGATGGCATGTATCACACTTAACATTTTAGCTTCTATATAGGTTGAAATACCACAACCACCAAAAAAGAACCCAATGATCAGACCAAGATGATTTTTGAAGATGTAGCCACACCCTAAAAGAACCAGATTTCCTTTAGAGGATCTGTACACATTGATTTTAATCCAATTTGGGAGAGTTTGTCCCAAAAAAACCTTAAACACACGTCTAAGGTGGATGAAAATGGTAACGGCCCAAAGATGTCTCAGAATCATAAAATCTTCCACCGAGTTGTCACAACACCCTTTCCGAATTAACGCAGCTTCACAAATAATGATGATAATCCACAATCTACCTAAATTAATATTAATTGCGATTTTTTTAAAGAATTGCATTTCTACCATACCAAATCACATGAAAAATCTCTACAGCCTTAGGAAGAAACAAGTTTTTGATTTTTTGGATTTATCCATATCAACACAACGTTTTATCTAGACATTGATAGAGTCAAGAATCATCCATCTTCAATACAATATGTCAAAAATATAGTTCCAAAGAGTAGTGGTGGTATCACAATATAAAAATAAATGGTTAGTATCCTCTCTATTTTGATTATAGAGATGAAATTTAGAGAAAATTTGGATCCCAAAAACTTTCAAACAAGAATCATTGGGAACCCTATTATAGGAAAGATGCCAAATAAGAGTGAGTCGTGAATGTTTAATCAAAGACCTATCAAATATTTTAATCCATTTAAATTCATTATCAGAGTTATAGAAGGAGTGGTTATAAGAAAATTTGAATTTAGCAACCCATTGTGAGTATGTTCCAAAATTAAAAAATCATTTGAGATCGAAAAGTACTAATTATAAATAATTTGAACAAAATTTCTAGGAAGGGTATCAATATGATAGTTAAGAAAATTGATAATTGTGTTGTTGATATTTTTCAAGGGTATGATCAGGATGAATTAATTAGATTATATGAGAACATCTTTAGTTGTCCAGCTAGAAACTCATGGAGGAGTTTCTAGTAACCATCCATCTAGAATTGGCTATAATGGTGGCATATATATTTCTGATGGTGGGCCAAATGGAAGAATTAAGGAAATTCTGGTTACCCCTATTAAATCTATACTATAACCTACATTAGATTAAATCAATCGAGGTGGCATCATTGTGAATTAGGTTCCAAGTTAATCTGTCTTGAAGATACTCATTAATGAGTTTTAAATTTTTAATTCCAATCCCTCCCTTGTCCAAAGTCTTGCAAAAAATTGTCCCAAGGGATAGTCACAAGTTTCTTCTCTAAAGTGCTACCAGTCTAAACAATGTTTTTGATTTAAATACTCATTTTTCTAATGAGACTTTCCAGCCAATTGTATAACATCATAGACTAGACCAATTTGGATACAATGACCGACATGAAAAAAAAAGACTCTCCCCACTATGGAAATAGATTTTTATATTCTAAGTGGAATGGTAATTAATAATTTGATCAACAATGTTTGAGAAATATATTTATATGGGTCTTACCCAAAATATGGGAACCCCCAACTTACTTGAAGGGAATACATCCTTCATTTATTCCAAGCTCATTGATTATACCAATTTTTCTACTAGTCAAAAAGTTCTTCCCAATGTAGGTGAATGATTTGTTCCAGACAATGACTTGACCTGAGACCTCCTCATAGGGAGTAAGAGTAGTTTTGAGAGTTTTTATTTTTCTTCTATCACCCTTTAGAAACATAATGATATCATCTTCATAATGGAGGTGGGTGGGAGCGCTCACATTCCTATAAGCATGAATTGGTTTAAGTTTATTTTGATCAACCAAACAAGTGAGAATATGACTTAAATAGTCCTCTACAATAGAAAAAACTATTAGAGATAGGGGATAACCTTGTCTAACACTTTTGGTGTAGTTCAAGTGTCCTATAGGAGATCCATTTATCAAGATAGAAATGCAGGATGAATTGAAAAGGGTTTTGATTCTAGAGATGAAGATATTATTTAAGCCAAATCCATGAAGAACATTGAATATGAAATACCAATCCATTGTATCAAATACTTTCTTAATTTCAAGTTTTATAGAAATTGTAACATCCCAAGTAAGTAATGAATAATAGATATTTTTATCTATGTCTATTAATGATTAAGATAGTGTTATAGAGGCTTAAAATGAAAATAAATACAATCTTATGCATGGAATACACTAATATTCTTAAAAGATTGTTTTACTGCCTTTTGATGGCAAACCATTTTTGAATCTATATTTTGAAAATTTTATAAACTATGTTTGTCAAAATAAACTTATTATTTATGATTGGGACATCAAAATTTACCTTTTGTGAATTTTTGGTATTTTTCTGACAATGTTCATTTTTTAATGAATAGTGAAAAATACTGCATTTTACATCAAAACTACTTTTTAATCTAATTTATTTATATGATTAGATTATGTTTTGAATTGGTTTTGAAATGAAATTAGAATATATTTTTACCATTTTATCCAATGGTGGTCATTGGAATCAATTTCACTTTGAAATTATACTTAAACTGGTGTCAATCTTTTGATACTTATTGTTTTGTAAAAACACGCTATTTGCTCTAGCAGCGGGAATTAATTATTAAATTAATTAATGTGACTTAAATGATTTGAATTTTGTAAAATAGACTTCATTTTTGAATTCAGAATATCAAATATAGCTTAGGGTGATTTTTTGGTAATTTTCTGAAAAACTTCAATTTTTGATGAATAGTGAAACCACTAAGTGGTAATCAAGCAAACTGATTTTTCAGTTAAATGAAAGTTTTCCACTAATGTGTATTGAATTTTGAAAATCTGACATACATGGTTATCATTAAGAAGTAAAATGTGGTTCAATGAGATTAAAATAATTTTTTTGGTGAATAGTAACTTATTAAGTTCTTAATCGCGATTAGTGGTAATTAGTGTAGTTTAAGGTATAAATAATGCTTTAATAATATGAAATGACCTAGACACATGTCCCAACCTCATTGGTTGTGTCATGGCCGACCAAGAAAAGCCATGGGTCAACTTGGGGACCCCATGGATCCACTTTTGTTGGGAAATGACATAAATTACTTTTTATTTAATGTTAAAGTGAAAATGACACAAACATAATATGTTTTGCGAAAACAATTTTTAAGTGGGGTTATAAAAGTCCAAATTTTGATTATAAATAGTGATTGGAAAGATAAAAAGATTTACTACATCATAGTATTTTTTTTATAATTTTTAGACATTAAATAAATTTAATTATTTATGACATAATAATGATGCAGCGATGACATCATTATTTGACGATTTAAATAAAATAGAAAGATAATGTAAAATATATAAACTACACATGTCCAAACCCAATTGGATGAGTGTATTCCGAACCCTTATCACCTTATCCACGAATTACATCAATGTGGGACCTTTTAAAACCGAAACACATTTTTAAATAAAGTAATGTTTCTTTACTTTCCAAAAGTGCCCCTCCTCTCCTCTTATAAAAGGCCCCCACCTCTACCTCATTTCACACACACTTCAAGCCTTTGGCTCGGCCAACCCCTACCCATTTTCTCTCTCCACATCCCTCTCCTTATCCTAGAGGATTCACTTTGGGCAGAATCCTTTCAAAGGAAGCCTTTAGGCTCAACTCAAAAGGAGTTACACTTTTAAAGGTAATTCTTTCTCTCATGTTCATTTGTTTTATTTTTCTTTTCCAACCCCCTAAACTCTTTTTATTTACTTCTTTTGTAACAAAAACAGTATCATCAATATACTAGGATGTTGTTATAAGATTTATTCGAGCTACACTCTCACACAACTACATCAAATGGTTAAAGAACATACGGTTTCCGTGGATGGAGAAATTCTGCCTCCCGAAACGATGATTATTCAACACTCATTTAACACCTTCAAAGGTGGCCATTATGATGTCACTATTTTTATATATGATATATAATATGTTTATGTTTTCCTTAAGCTTATGTTTTTTTTCATTTTGGTCATACCTTTATGGTTTCCATTATGGGTAAACACGATATCTTCATTTTAGGAAGTGCGGACTACCGCCCCCTAAAAGTGATTTGATTCATTAATACCATATGTGGGATGTGTAAAGGATAAAGTTAATGATATAATATATGTTATTATACTGGAATTATAATATACTCTTATATCATTATGATTCCATTCCAGAAAATATGAAATAGAAATGGAAGTAGCGTTCATGCGTACGTACGGCTTACCGTCTCCATGAACGGTGCATTTCATTTCTTACCTATAAATGATTATGTAATATTATAAATGCATGTATGTACTGGATATATATGACATATATGATATCTACATCATGAATACCATTCTGGTATAATGAACCTTTGACCAAATTAACAACATGTAAGTATAAAAAGTCTATTTTTGACTTAAGAACCAAATACCGACAAAATGAACATTATTAACTTAAATAATTACATGATGTTCATAACATGGTATAAAAGGAATAATGAACTTGAAAAAGATTCATAAGCAAGTAGAGATTAACTCAAGTTTATTATTCAGGAGTTTAAAGAACGGTCGGGTCAAGTCGGATACGAGGTAAGGGAACTTCTTAACCCAATTTCCATTCTTTGGGTTAATCTCCTACTTTCAAATTATGTCATGATATTATTATGTCTTATTTTGTATTTTTACTTTCTTTATGTGTACCTATACTGAATACACATAATAGATCTATTTTATTTTAAAAATGATCTTTGTATGGGACTTCGTCTCAATCTCCTTTCGTTGAGGCATATTTTATTTTATACACAACTTTCTTTTATACGGTGTATAAACCACTTTGACTTTTACGTTTATTCAAAAGGAATCTTTTTTATACAAAGCATTTACTAAACGACAAAAGGGAATGTTTTTGTCGTACGTATGCGGCGACAACGACTTCTCCGCCGTCGTGACCGTTATTTGAGTTTCGGATTCCTCTACAAGCCATACCTTCTTTTTAAAATAAAAATAAATACCATGTTTTACTTTTCTTTTATTTTGGTATTGAAAATGGTTTTCATAATGTTTTTATATCAATGTGTTGTACTGATATCTCGTGATTGAAATGTGGAAATTTTATGTTTCCTTTATGCATGTTTTATGTGATACGATTATGTTATGGTTCTTGGGCATTATTATGAAGACGGGTGGTTCCGTGATAAACTAAGGGCGGGTGAGCCCGTTATAGCTCTCTAATGCATTGGGTAACGTGAAGGAGTGAAACGTTAAGGTTTCTCCGAAGAGATTTTAGGGAATATACTGTGATGGGTATTCTAAACGTAACCAAGAGGGTTACTCCCTACGTAAGAATGTTATGAATGCCTCAAGTTACCTTTATGTCTTATGATTTCTATGATTTATTCATGATTTTATGAGGTATGTTAAAGTGCCTATGTTTTATGGGTAAAGTATGATTTCATTCTTATGTATATATGAACTCATGTTTTCTTTCCATGTTTTTTTATAACCCATTCTGAGTTTTTTATGCTCATCCCAAGTTTTTTTTGAAATGTTTTTCACAGGTCAAGGGAAAGGTACATGATAAGATGATAGAGTCAAGGATATGTCAAGAAATAATCCATGTTTTATTTAAAATGTGTTTCCATTGATGGGAATGAAGAATACTATCTTTATGTAACCACTTTGTTAATATGTGGAATGTAATGCATGTTTTATGATCTAATTCTCTAAAACTCTAAACCTGAAAAGATCCTCAACGTGTAATCTTGTAATAACTCAAGATTAAGTATGGTTTAAGGCTGGGGCCTTATAGTTGGTATCAGAGGGAGGTTTAGATAACTTTAGGAGTTAGAATTCTATTAAATGATTATCCAAAAAATATTTTTTTTAAATAGTATAGCATTTAAAGATTACCATGTTGCTTCATTTAAGACATGTTTGTTCAGAATGTTTTTCCGCAGAGGAAACAGGGAAGCTGTGCTAGGAAGGAATACAGAAGGAAATAACCTTCCGAATCAGCATCCAGAAATGGTCGGAATTGGAACTGAACAGTTTGTTGCAGTAATGGCGCAGTTGAATCAAGCGATAAATGGCGGTGGTATCCATGCACGAGATCAGCCAGATCAACCGCAGCGGAACATGTCAGTGGTGGAACATTTCATGAGGCAACATCCACCATCATTCAGAGGATCATCTAACCTTGTGCTAGCTGAATGGTGGATTAAAGCACTGGAGAAGATTTTTGATGTCATGGGGTGTTCAGACAATCAAAAGGTTAGTCTTGCTATTTACCGTTTGGAGGGTGAAGCAGATCAGTGGTGGTCTATGGTTAAAAATATCAGGGATGCCGATGAGATTGATGCTCTTGACTGGGATGAATTCAAAGGTATGTTTCTTGAGAAGTATTTTCCTAAGGCTGTTCGACTTAGGATGGAAAAGCAATTCTTGGAATTGAGGCAAGAGGAAGACTCAGTGGCTGCCTCTGAAGAAAGGTTCACTCGATTGGCAAGGTATGCTCCAAATTTTATCCGAGACCTTGATAGTAAAATCAATCATTTTTACTCAGGATTAAAGCCAAAATATCGAAGGGCATTAGCTTCTCGTGAGTTTAAAAGTTATGAAAAGCTTTTTCGATGTGCTGAGAAGGTGGAAATGGAGTTTGCCGATGACCAAGTGTTCTATAACAACCAGCAGAAGAAGAGACCGAGGTGGCAGGAGAAAGGTAAAAATTCTTCAAAAAAGTCTGATGGTAAGAGAACTAAGTTTCCAGTTTGTGATAAATGTGGCAAAAGGCATGTTGGGGAATGTCTTCTGAATTATGGAAAGTGCTACCGATGTGGTAAGATGGGACATAAGGCTCGTGAATGCACTGAAAAGGTTCAAGGTGAAGGTAAGAACAAATTTGATTTACAGTTAGTGAAATGTTATAAGTGCAATGAGATGGGTCACTATGCAAACGAGTGTCCGACAAGGAGCTTGAGTGATGGGAAGCAGTTATACTACAAGAAGAAAGGGGTGGTGAAATCCTTTGCAACAACTTCAGCAGATGTTGGGCCATCGAATGAAGTGGTATCAGCTCCAGGGAGCTCAGTATTTTTCGAAGATTGACTTGAGGTCGGGGTACCATCAGTTGAAAGTAAAAGAAGCAGACGTTTCGAAGACTGCGTTCCGTACTAGATATGGCCATTATGAATTTGTAGTTATGCCTTTTGGGTTAACCAATGCACCTGTTGTATTCATGGACCTTATGAATAAAATTTTCCATGAGTTCTTGGATAAGTTTGTGTTTGCGTTTTGAGATTTGGGAAGAGATTGTGTGTGCCTTGTGATTCACAGTTGAAGAGAGAGTTGTTATGTGAAGCTCATAGTTCTCCGTTTTCAGTTCATCCGGGAAGTACTAAGACGTATAGAGATCTGCGGGAGTATTACTGGTGGGATGGAATGAAAAGAGATATTTCTGATTTTACTGTGAAGTGTTTGACTTGTCAGCAGGTTAAAGCAGAGCGGCAGTTACCGAAAGGGATGCTTCAGCCTTTACCAGTGCCAGAGTGGAAATGGGAGAATATATCCATGGACTTTGTTGTTGGATTACCGAAAAAATCTCGAGGTAATAATGCAATCTGGGTTATTGTTGATCTCTTGACCAAATCTGCTCATTTCCTTGCTATACGAGATACTTTCTCTCTTGATCAACTTTCCCGTTTGTATCTTAAAGAGATAGTCAGGTTACACGGAGTTCCTCTCTCCATTGTATCAGATCGTGATCCCAGGTTTACTTCTAACTTTTGGAAAGGCCTTCAGAATTCGTTGGGTACTGAATTAAATTTTAGTACAGCTTTTCATCCTCAATCAGATGGGCAGTCAGAACGAACAATTCAGACATTGGAGGATATGCTACGAGCTTGTTCTATGGATTATCAGGGAAGTTGGGACCAACATCTTTCTTTGGTTGAATTATCATATAATAACAGTTTCCATTCTAGTATACAGATTGCACCATTTCAGGCATTATATGGGAAGCGGTGTCGAACTCCAGCTTTCTGGGATGAAGTGGGTAAAAGGAAGTTGATGGGACCAGAATTGGTAGAAGAGATGGCAGAAAAAGTTCAGCTGATTCAGAAGCACATGAGAACAGCTCAGAGTAGGTAGAAGAGTTATGCGGATAACCGGAGGAAGGATCTATCTTTCGAGGTAGGTGATCATGTTTTTCTCAAGGTTTCTCCTTGGAAAAGTGTGATGAGATTTGGTAAGAAAGGAAAGTTGAGTCCAAGGTTCATTGGACCATACGAAATTCTGGAAATAGTTGGATCAGTTGCATACCGAGTGGCTTTACCTCCGAGTTTATCTCAGGTACACAATGTTTTTCACGTTTCAATGTTGAGAAAGTATATGCCAGATCCATCTCATGTTTTGAGTCCAGAGGTAGTTCAGCTGGAAGAGAACCTATCTTATGAGGAACAACCGGTCCAGATTCTTGACCACAGGGAGCAAGTGTTACGGAATAAGGTGATTAAGAAGGTAAAGGTTTTGTGGAAAAACCACATGATTGAAGAGGCAACATGGGAATCTGAAAATGCTTTGAGGGATAAATACCCCCACTTATTTTGATAAGTAAATAAATTGTGGGGACGCAATTTTCTAAAGGGGGGAAGGATGTAACATCCCAAGTAAGTAATGAATAATATATATTTTTATCTATGTCTATTAATGATTAAGATAGTGTTATAGAGGCTTAAAATGAAAATAAATACAATCTTATGCATGGAATACACTAATATTCTTAAAAGATTGTTTTACTGCCTTTTGATGGTAAACCATTTTTGAATCTATATTTTGACAATTTTATAAACTATGTTTGTCAAAATAAACTTATTCTTTATGATTGGGACATCAAAATTTACCTTGTGTGAATTTTTGGTATTTTTCTGACAATGTTCATTTTTTAATGAATAGTGAAAAATACTGCATTTTACATCAAAACTACTTTTTAATCTAATTTATTTATATGAATAGATTATGTTTTTAATTGGTTTTGAAATTAAATTAGAATATATTTTTACCATTTTATCCAATGGTGGTCATTGGAATCAATTTCACTTTGAAATTATACTTAAACTGGTGTCAATCTTTTGATACTTATTGTTTTGTAAAAACACGCTATTTGCTCTAGCAGCGGGAATTAATTATTAAATTAATTAATGTGACTTATATGATTTTAATTTTGTAAAATAGACTTCATTTTTGAATTCAGAATATCAAATATAGCTTAGGGTGATTTTTTGGTAATTTTCTGAAAAACTTCAATTTTTGATGAATAGTGAAACCACTAAGTGGTAATCAAGCAAACTGATTTTTCAGTTAAATGAAAGTTTTCCACTAATGTGTATTGAATTTTGAAAATACTACATACATGGTTATCATTAAGAAGTAAAATGTGGTTCAATTAGATTAAAATAATTTTTTTGGTGAATAGTAACTTATTAAGTTCTTAATCGCGATTAGTGGTAATTAGTGTAGTTTAAGGTATAAATAATGCTTTAATAATATGAAATGACCTAGACACATGTCCCAACCTCATTGGTTGTGTCATGGCCGACCAAGAAAAGCCATGGGTCAACTTGGGGACCCCATGGATCCACTTTTGTTGGGAAATGACATAAATTACTTTTTATTTAATGTTAAAGTGAAAATGACACAAACATAATATGTTTTGCGAAAACAATTTTTAAGTGGGGTTATACAAGTCCAAATATTTATTATAAATAGTCATTGGAAAGATAAAAATATTTCCTACATCATAGTATTTTTTTTATAATTTTTAGACATTAAATAAATTTAATTATTTATGACATAATAATGATGCAGCGATGACATCATTATTTGACGATTTAAATAAAATAGAAAGATAATGTACAATCTATGAACTACACATGTCCAAACCCAATTGGATGAGTTGATTTCGAACCCTTATCACCTTATCCACGAATTCCATAAATGTGGGACCTTTTAAAACCGAAACACATTTTCAAATAAAGTAATGTTTCTTTACTTTCCAAAAGTACCCCTCCTCTCCTCTTATAAAAGGCCCCCACCTCTACCTCATTTCACACACTCTTCAAGCCTTTGGCTCGGCCAACCCCTGCCCATTTTCTCTCTCCACATACCTCTCCTCATCCTAGAGGATTCCCTTTGGGCATAATCCTTTCAAAGGAAGCCTTTAGGATCAACTCAAAAGGAGTTACACTTTTAAAGGTAATTCTTTCTCTCATGTTCATTTGTTTTATTTTGCTTTTCCAACCCCCTAAACTCTTTTTATTTACTTCTTTTGTAACAACACCAGTATCATCAATATACTAGGATGTTGTTATAAGATTTATTTGAGCTACACTCTCACACAACTACATCAAATGGTTAAAGAACATACGGTTTCCGTGGATGGCGAAATTCTGCCTCCCGAAACGATGATTGTTCAACACTCATTTAACACCTTCAAAGGTGGCCATTATGATGTCACTATTTTTATATATGATATATAATATGTTTATGTTTTCCTTAAGCTTCTGTTTTTTTCATTTTGGTCATACCTTTATGGTTTCCATTATGGGTAAACACGATATCTTCATTTTAGGAAGTGCGGACTACCGCCCCCTAAAAGTGATTTGATTCGTTAATACCATATGTGGGATGTGTAAAGGATAAAGTTAATGATATTATATATGTTATTATACTGGAATTATAATATACTCTTATATCATTATGATTCCATTCCAGAAAATATGAAATAGAAATGGAAGTAGCGTTCATGCGTACGTACGGCTTACCGTCTCCATGAACGGTGCATTTCATTTCTTACCTATAAATGATTATGTAATATTATAAATGCATGTATTTACTGGATATATATGGCATATATGATATCTACATCATGAATACCATTCTGGTATAATGAACCTTTGACCAAATTAACAACATGTAAGTATAAAAAGTCTATTTTTGACTTAAGAACCAAATACCGACAAAATGAACATTATTAACTTAAATAATTACATGATGTTCATAACATGGTATAAAAGGAATAATGAACTTGAAAAAGATTCATAATCAAGTAGAGATTAACTCAAGTTTATTATTCAGGATTTTAAAGAACGGTCGGGTCAAGTCGGATACGAGGTAAGGGAACTTCTTAACCCAATTTCCATTCTTTGGGTTAATCTCCTACTTTCAAATTATGTCATGATATTATTATGTCTTATTTTGTATTTTTACTTTCTTTATGTGTACCTATACTGAATACACATAATAGATCTATTTTATTTTAAAAATGATCTTTGTATGGGACTTCGTCTCAATCTCGTTTCGTTGAGGCATATTTTATTTTATACACAACTTTCTTTTATACGGTGTATAAACCACTTTGACTTTTACGTTTATTCAAAAGGAATCTTTTTTATACAAAGCATTTACTAAACGACAAAAGGGAATGTTTTTGTCATCCATATGCGGCGACAACGACTTCTCCGCCGTCGTGACCGTTATTTGAGTGTCGCCTTCCTCTACAAGCCATACCTTCTTTTTAAAAGAAAAATAAATACCATGTTTTACTTTTCTTTTATTTTGGTATTGAAAATGGTTTTCATAATGTTTTTATATCAATGTGTTGTATTGATATCTCGTGATTGAAATGTGGAAATTTTATGTTTCCTTTATGCATGTTTTATGTGATACGATTATGTTATGGTTCTTGGGCATTATTATGAAGACGGGTGGTTCCGTGATAAACTAAGGGCGGGTGAGCCCGTTATAGCTCTCCAATGCATTGGGTAACGCGAAGGAGTGAAACGTTAAGGTTTCTACGAAGAGATTTTAGGGAATATACTGTGATGGGTATTCCAAACGTAACCAAGAGGGTTACTCCCTACGTAAGAATGTTATGAATGCCTCAAGTTACCTTTATGTCTTATGATTTCTATGATTTATTCATGATTTTATGAGGTATGTTAAAGTGCCTATGTTTTATGGGTAAAGTATGATTTCATTCTTATGTATGTATGAACTCATGTTTCCTTTCCATGTTTTTTTATAACCCATACTGAGTTTTTTATGCTCATCCCAAGTTTTTTTTGAAATGTTTTTCACAGGTCAAGGGAAAGGTACATGATAAGATGATAGAGTCAAGGATATGTCAAGAAATAATCCATGTTTTATTTTAAATGTGTTTCCATTGATGGGAATGAAGAATACTATCTTTATGTAACCACTTTGTTTATATGTGGAATGTAATGCAAGTTTTATGATCTAATTCTCTAAAACTCTAAACCTGAAAAGATCCTCAACGTGTAATCTTGTAATAAATCAAGATTAAGTAGGGTTTAAGGCTGGGGCCTTATAGCAATGTTACCACATCTATTTTTATTGTTTAACATGTTAGTGCACTAAGAGGAGAGACAAATGCTTTCCTAGATGGATATTCCCTTGACAAAACCAAACTAATTCTAGGAAATAATTTTATCCATAATAGTGGTATGTCTATTCACAATCAGTTTGGTGATGATTTTATAGAGAGTTTTGATAATATCTATGGGTCTAAAGAGATGAATTTCAGAGGCATTGTCTGCCTTGGGAATCAAATTAAGAAATTCTGCATTCAACCCATGGAGTAGGTATCCACTAGAAAAGAAATGTTTAACAAGTTTTCAAACATCAGTTTGGATAATATCACAATATTTTTGATAGAATCCATTATTAAAAACATAAGGACCTAGGGAAGTGTTAGGGTTCAATATGGATACAATGTCTTTAGTTTCAAGATCAAGGGGAACACTAATGATAAAAGTGTTATCAGCATCAGTGACAACAATTGGAATGATATCATGAATGATCTCCTTGTTAGTGCCAGAGCCATTGAATAAATAATCAAATTAGGAGACTTCATGATTAGATATTTCTCTTCATTATCTTAGAGGTTGTCTCCATATTTGAGGGAGGAAAGAGGTCCACAATCTTTCCTAACTCCCTTCAAATAATTTCATATTTTGGTATTTCTATCCCCATCAGTTAACCATTTCATTTTGAAAGTTTTCTTACATATGTTTTCTTTAAAATTGAGAAGAGAATTGAGTTTTAAAGTAATTATAATTTATTGATTTTGACCCGAATAAAACTCTAAGTGCGTTTTGTTGTTTTCTATTTTATGAATTTCATTCCTAAGAAGCAGGATGACACTATAAATTTGTTTGGATTTAACACAGCACCAATTTTTTAACTTTTTTTGAGAAATTTTAATTTAAGAGTACAAGAAAAGGCATCATTGGATTGAGTCAAAGAGTACCCAAAATGATTAATGATATTACAACATTTTTTATCGGAGAACCAAAAATTGTTGAATCTGAAGGGAAGAGTAGGATTCACAGTTTTTCAAAAGATAGTGACCAATATTGAATGATGGTCATATAGGATTTTTAGGAGGGTGGTGCTAGAAATGGTGTCCCATTTATCTAAAGCATGGTCATTAGTGAAGGATCCATCCAATTTTCTCACAACCACTCTATTTTAATGACTCATGTACCAAGTATATTTTTCATTGAAGAGAGAAATTTCAATTAAATTGGTGTTTTCTATTGAAACATTAAATTACCTCATAGATAAATTTGAGTAGAGTGGACCATGTTTTTTTACATAAGGAAAGAATATGATTAAAATATCCCCAACAAATGATGGAAAATGAATATTAGGACTCAAGAAAGAAAGGTCATTCCAAAGAGTCCGCCTATCTTGATATTTGTTCTAGGAATAGATAAAGGAATAAAAGAGATTTGTTTAATCCATCATAAAATCACTGGTGAAACTTTGATTAATAATATAAAAAATATTAACATTATACAAAGATGAATGAGAAAAATCCAAATATTATCAAGAATGGTGTTATTTTAAAATCCACCTATGAAGGTGTATCCAAAATGAAAAAATTGAAATAATCAGTGGAAAAGTTTCTCTTAGGTTTGGAAATGGAAAAAATTAAGGGTTTCTAAATGTTGACGATTGGTTTTAAAATACTGAAGGTGTCATGGATTGCAATAAATTTATAGTTCCAATATAATATCTTCATTTAAACCTACGTTTGGAGTTAGAACTCCCTTTTTTATTACTATCTGAGCCTTTATTCCTAGTTGATCTTATAAAATTTTTAGAAAAATTATGGCTAGAATTAGACCCCATATTACCTTTAATGGGGTCTAAGGAGTTGACAATATCACCTGCAAAAAAAGCTTGCACGACAGGATCTAGTATGATATTATTATCAGATGATGTCATAGTGTTACTATAATAAATATTGTTTACAACATATAAAATATTGTTAGTAAAACTATGATATTTAAGATCAGTGATCTAGTTACCTAAAATGATGCTTGGGTCAGGGGTACCTGACTATTTTTCTACATGAGTAGTTGACTATAACTTTTTGATCAAACCGAAAGAAGAGTTGTATTTTTTATGCCCAATGTGGTCTTTAACATTCTACTCAGTGTATCTATTTTCTATACATTTAGTATGCTCATTAGGATATGTTACCTTCTATTCATTGCAATATTTTTTAGTCACAATCAAAGTGCCATCCTATTTTTATTTTCCTCAATTATTGGAATCCATATCTGTAACCACTATAGCAAAAACCGGTTCTGTAGTGGAGTCTAGAACCTGCTATAGGTTAATAGGTTCTTTGTGTGATTTCTCCCCAAAATAAATATCAATATCTCCTGATGCCTTTGGGGAATTCATCTGCAGAGTGGGAGCATAGGAGGATGTTTGTTCAGGATTGCTCATTGGTTTTCCTGCCTTAGCATTGATCAATTGCTTTTTAGTTGAATTGGAGGGCTTACCTGTGCAAGACGAGGAGGAGGGGAACTGCCCTGAATTGATCACTAAATTTTCTGCATTTATTATAGAATGTGCATTCTATGACAGTTTTCTAGAATTTTCTATTTATAAAGATGAATTAGTCTTCCATTCATCAAAAATAAATTTGTGAATGTTGACCTTTTCCAGTGAACAATGAACATTAAGAGCCACCTATTGAGAGCTAATATCTAAACATGGGATACGGTATGAATATTTACTAGGAATATCCATATTTTACCTTTACTTGTTACACTCAGATAGGGATAGAACCTATAGAGGAATCTACATTTTTGTACTATTGTGACATGGACAAGTGAGAACCATCCAAATAGTTGGATGCCAAAACCTATTCACTATCATTTTAAGAGAGTCAAGAAGTATCCCTAATACCATGTGCCATAAATTTTTCAATTAATTGTTCAGATTGTATGACATTCACGACCATTTTTTCAATATCTTCTAAAATTTGATGTTCTACATTGTCATTTTCTTCCATTTCAACTAGTTTATCCCATGTATTAACTGAGGTTTCTCCTAAATGGTTTGGTTGAGTTGATTTCTTAACCAAAATTTAATTTTTCTTTTTAAGATGTTCAGTTTTATTAGTGATATTAGCCTTTACTCTTATGTTTCTAACCTTAGTACACTTGTTTTCTTTTGGGTGGGTAGCTTGGTTTTTGACAACCATATAGTTAAGGACAAAATATCCAACTATCTTTCAATGTTCACACTAGGTTGGTATTCTTTCATATTCAATACCAACCTATATTATAAGATCATTTGTATTAAAGGTAACAATATTTGGAATTTTAGAATCTAGGTTGATTTCCACAATGATCCTAGTAAACAAAACTAGTTCTACATTAAGAGTACATTGATCGATCTTAAGAGGGGTTCCTATACATGAGACTATATCATTAAGAATATTAGGGTTCCAATACAACTAGTTATGACCATGAAACCAGATCCAAACATTCTATATTTTGTTTTTGTAGGTGTGTGAATTAAAGATTTTTTCCCATTCTGAGATTCTATGGAGACCAGGTTTAAGTTGAATGTTCCCTAATTTCTATACACTATTTAAATTCTCCTGTGAGTTCAATTTAATATGAAAATAGCCATGGCCAATTAGAATTAGTTTATAATTGATGAATCCCCAGCAGTGAGTTATTCTTAGTTTGAGATCAAATCATTTCCAAGGTTTGTCACCTTTGAGGTAAGATGGGTGACCCATAACAGAGTACATACACATTTTCATGCATTGTAGAAGGGATCCAGGATCGTCCTTGACTAAGAAAAGGAAATCATCAAATTTATTTCATAAAGTCAGCTTCAAAAGGGTGGTGTTGGACATATATATACCTTTAAGTGCTTCATGGGAGGATATTATTCTTATTATTTCAGGCGATGTGCATATAGTAGAATCTTCTAGGAGGGAAACTTTGTTTTTTTGATTTCACAAGAGATTGCACTTTGTAAATCTACCTCCCTTGGAAGGGATGGGATTTGAATCTTCTAAGCACTAGAAAGAAGGTACTCATTGGAGTGCAGATGAATGATTCAGATCTCAAAACATAGCTTCCAATGGTTTATAGAGATATATGGTCTCCCATATCTCTAAACTAGTATTTTAGGTATGGATTATTCCTCAAACAAGAAACTTTCTCAATAATATTTTTTAGGGATCTAGATTGAAAAATTCATGATGGGTTATAAATATTACTCATCCCGATAAAGTACCTAATATGGTTTTGTGAGCTTACTATAGTCATACAGAGATTGGAATACTCCATTTTGTAGATAATCCCAAAACTCAAGTAGGTCTAATAGCTTTGTGATAGAGTATTGGTAATGTAGAAATAGAAACTGTTACATTTATTCCTACTCCAACACCAGCTTCATCACCTAAACCTATACAATATCATGTGATTCCCCATCAAGAATTAAAATAACAACAATGACACCAAATCTATTAGTATGGGAGAAAATATTTGAGGCATGCACTATATTTCTAATGAAAAAATAATTTTTATCCTTTATGAAATGAACAAGTCCCTAGATATTTCATTTTAGTTATGGAAAACAAACTGCTGAAGTAGGCAGGACACAAGTATCTTGATTAGGTTAGTCCTAGTTATTATCTAAATTATTTTCCTTACTACTGATTATTTGAAAACACTATATAATAGTGTTTATTAATTAAATAAATCCTTTATAAAATTATGTAATCTAGAAAAGAAGATAGGAAAGATAATTATCCAAGTGGATTGTGTTTTTGACACTTTACTAGAATAATAAGGGGAATTGAAATAAGTCTTGAATAATGGTTCTTGGGAGTTATATGATTAGATGAATAGGAAGATGGTAATTCAAGAATAGGTTTCCCCCATGAGATATCTGAATTTACTAGTTTTCCCCAGTATATACTGTAATAATATAACCAACTTTTTAAGGACCACAATCTTCTAAAGGTTGGCCTTCTAATAACTAGAATAATCCAAGTAAAAAAGGGATATTAAAGAGGAGGATAAACCCATTTTAAGGTCTAAGAATATAAATAACCTCTCAGATTTCATTCCTTCAACATTTGGAGGATGATTACTATCCCACTAAACCATTAAATAGGAACTATCCCACCAAACAGAAGCATGTTAAATGAATATCCTCTTTACATCTCTGTCAATGTAATTCACTTGAAAAGTACTTTCTCTAATGAAGAAATAGATTCATATGATTATGATTTTCACCTTTATAATTAAGGAGAAATGGTAAGTGGTTTTTGAGAATGGTGGGTATGAGGAACACGTGGTTCACATGGATCTTGAAATTTATAGAGTATCCTCACTAAAACCTTATATGCTACAAAAACCCAACAAAATTTGATTTAGCAAGCTCAGTGGGAACATAATTCTATATCTAATTTTCCCAAAGATCATTCCAATATGATCATATTGGAAGTTTGATTTGAAAACAATAATTTTCCAGGTTAATGTCAATGTTTTTCAAGGATTGATCAATAAAACACCCTACTGTTGAAAAGAGCCCAAAATTTTGGTCGTAAAAAATAGTTTACAGCATAAGAAAATATACATCCAAATTCCCTAAATAAGGAGTGGATTTAAAGGGAGAAGTTTATACATCAAACTAAAAAATATGAAATATTGAAATCATTTGATTTCATTCTATAAAAAACTTTATCTTTAATTTTATTCATTTATCAAAATTTCTTTGGGAAGCACTTATGAAGCCCTTTTAATCCCTTTATAATTTAATGTTGAGGTTGCTACTGCTAAATTATTTCTCACACAAACAGATCCCACTAAATTTCATGAAATCATATCCTTTACAAAATAATATATGGATACCATAATATAAAGACACATTAGGATCTTATACGTATCTATAAAAGTTTTGGACATCATTATTCATTGGGTTTTGATAGATAATGACTCTAGCAGCAATATCATTTAATTCATGATAATCTGACAGTTATTCCATAGAGAATCGAATTTATCTCCCAGTACTATGATGATTTAGGGGTATTGAAAGAGTGAAAAAATCCTTTTGGATGAATAAAGCTTAGATTTCAATTTGAGTATCTCATCTCCAACTCATAATTCATGATTATCCAATTAGAATAATATCAAAATATCTTATTAGGAAGACCTTGGTTGTATAAACATGTGACAGTTCCCTCATTGTATCATCAGTGTCTCAAATACTATATTTAATGATGTATAAGGGCATTTTACCGTGATAATAATCCTCCAAAATCCTGAGTCATAGTAAAATAATGAAACATTCTATATATGAGATGGAAAAATTCCCATGATTGATAACATTACTCAATTCACTACTCCAAATGGTTTGGATATTTCCTCATTCAATACCTTTAATGAGATCATTAATGAATATATATTACCAATTAATAAAATTTATTTTGTATCTTCAGATTCAGGAATATTACCTAGCTTTCATGACATAGGTCACATCATTCGAATCCAGATGTGTAGAAGCGAGGGGAAATTTCGATCATAAAAAAATGATCAGATAAAAATCCTTCTATACATTATAGAGATCTAATATAGTCCGTGCATCACCGCATGAGTTGAATGATACCTCTACATCACCAAAAATGAAGAAAAATTACCAAGAATATCCTAAATATTATGATATCTTCAAATCTTCTACCCCTGATGATAATACAGGATAAGATCATGTAAAAAATGTCCCTAATAATAATGTCTATATATTGGTATCCTTAGAATTTGAAAATTCATCTTCATGAGTTTTAGAAGATGAAACATCTAATATATTATCTCTTGAATGAAAGCATTTTGACACTAACATTTTCCTCAATAGTAATAGGGAGGAAGGATAGATTACCTAGAATATCATTGATGGTGATGTTAATATATTGGCACCCTTAAAATCTGGGGATTCCACATCAACTTCCATAGAAGAAATAAATTACCTCTCACTATAATCAAACCTTTAAAATACCCCTCCATCACCTACATCAATTGATATTGAGGTAGATTAAGATTAAAAAAAGATCTAAAATACTCTCCTCCTACAATTGAAGAAGGAGTCTTTTCTTTCATTAATGAACTATAATAAATAAATATGGGAATAGAAGAATACCCACAACCTAAATTAATCAATTCCACCAAGTAACTTAAATAAAAAGAGACATGGATATTTTTCGTGAAATAGTATCACATTATCTTCATGTGGAGTTTTACATGAATTATTAGAAATTTTCATGATGTGTCCACTAATCATACAGTCATACTTGAGGATCATTTTGGTTACAAGCGGGCTGCTAGGTGAATTCATTTAACTCAAGATATTAATTTTGAAGTTAAATTCAACATGCTTGCCAAAGTACACTTCATTCAGGAGGTAAAACCTCTAAAATGGATTTATAATATCCTCTTTGTCAAGAAAAATAATTGGTGGATCAGAGTATTAATTGATTTTAGGGATCTCAATTTTAATTCCCTGAAATAGGATATCCCTATTCCAGTAGAAAATATTCTGATCGATGGAGCTTTCAGATATCATTACCTATTATTTATGGATGGATATTCAGGATATAATGAAATTTGAATGGATTTTGAAGATAAATAGAACACTTTTTTAGGAAACCCCAAGGATTGTTCAATTATTGAGTTATTTCATACATCTTAAAGAACACTGAAACCACATATCAAGGTGCTATGGACAATATTTTCAAACCATTTTTATAGAATACATTGTAATTATATATAATTGGACGAATGATTTAATCCCAATAGTGTAGTGATCATATTGGAATAATTCAGATAGTATTTAAAAATTTATTAAAGCATTTTCCAAAATGAACCCCTTTAAATGTTCTTTTAGGGATAACTTAGGATATTTCGTCAGCTTCTTCGTACACCATCAAAACATAAAAGTTTCTGTAAGAAGAAAAAATTAATCCATAACATTTTATATCCTATAAACATAAAATATTTAAGAGGCATTCAAGGATTAATTTCTTACATCATGTGCATCATATAAAACAATTATGGTAGGTGCTTACATTTCACCATGATTATGAATAATGGGGTAAATTACTGGTGGGATTAGGATTGTCATGAGTTATTTGAAAACCACATGAAATACCTATTGTACCCACTATATTTCATGCCACTAGTATAAGGGAATCCTCTTGTATTATTTGTACTAGCCTTGATTTGGTTTCTTAGTTCTCTACTGGCACAAAATAATGACACGGGTAAATAAAATAGTCTATACTATCTTAGTATAACCACTCTAGATACTATGAAATCATATTATAATATTGAAATTATTTTCCATGAATTGACCTTTTATTTTTATAAATTGAGGCACTTACAATAATTTCCTGATGTCTATTTTTTCCCAAACATTAATAGCTTAGGTATATACTCAATCTCTAAATATTAATTGGATGACTGGAAAAGAGGGCAGTCATTTTGTAGTAGTTTCATATCCAATTCATACCACATATTTCAATCCAATGGAAATCATTTTAATTTTTTTTGGGACACATTCTATTATAGGAAACACATTAATGTAATCTAAATTTTATAATAAAGAAGTATTATTTATTTACGGCACTCCACAAACATGATAAATGTACTTTGATAGTACCTCCAAAATCCCAAAGGAAAAAATAAAGGATTACCCAAACATCAATAGGGATGTTATGGGAATTATTCACATTTCCCCATCTAATGTAGTTTTTCCCTATTATTTTCTTATTTTTCAAATGTTTCACAAAAAATGAGAATGTCGTCCAAACACATATTATATGTTTATAATAATCATTTTAGTCTCATTTGGTTCATCTAGAGATTAATGATTATCTAGAATAACTTATCACGTATATTAATGGTGAATATTCCTCAATCAAGAGGAATTGATTCCCCAATTTCATTTTTTGTGTGGGTTTATGGTTAAATTACCCACTTATCATAAAATTTCTCATATTTTAGATTCAAAAAATTCTTGGGTGGATGTGTAGGATATTGTATACACTACTGTAGAATATCTATAATGAGATGTGAGAGTTATAGGTACTATACATCATAGGGTAGTATTGTAACACCCCAGGATTTTACAAAAAATATTCTTTTTAATTTCATTAATGTCGTCTGTTGTACAATACAACAAAAGGAGGTTGCACAACACGCATACTTGACTTTCCTTTCATTACACTCAATCGTGACCTTCCTTGATAGCGTGTGTAGTACGCAATACCGAGTTTCACTAAACAACGATATGCTATTAAAATATTATTAAAACAAGCCGTTATGAATAGTAATAACCACTTTATGAAATTTTTTAAATTTGATTTTTCAAAATGGACTTAGTTTTTGGATTCGTAATATCGAAATTAGCTTAGGGTAAAATATTGGTGATTTTCGGATAACTTTCATATTTTGATGAATATTGAAAATTACTAAATTTTAATTAAAAACAACTTTTTCAATCGAAATAATTAATAGTGATAAATTATTAATTTTAGTGGTTTTAAAGTATATTTATAATATATTTTTACAAATTAATACAATGATGGTCATTGGATGTAATTTCACATTTAAACTAGTTATAAACAAGTTTCAATCTTTTGATAGTTATTATCTCTTAAAAACACGCTATTTGTTTTGACGACGAGAATTAATTTTTAAATTAGTTAATGCAACTAATATGTTTTGAATTTGGTAAAATAGACATCATTTTTGAGTTCATATAGCTTAGGCCTAATTTTTGGCATTTTTCTGAAAACTTTCAATTTTTGATGAATAGTGAAACCACTAAGTGGTAGTTAAAAAAACTGAATTTTTCATAAAACATAATTTTACTGCTTCTGTGAGTGGAATTTCAAAAATCCGAGAGACATGGTTGATGTCAGTAAGAAAAATGCGGTTCAATGAGATGAAAATAATTTTTTGGTGAATAGTAACTTTTTACTTTTTTTTTACCACGGTTAAAAGTAAATAGGGTAATTAAGGGTAGAAATGATATTATTACTACCCTAACACATGTCCTAATTCTATTGGACAAGTGTAATTCTACCAAAAACAAACTTAGGAATAAAATATGACCATTTAGGCCCACTTGGATTAGATTAGGACATTTATTATTAATTTATTTAAAGAAGGCTTAAAAGAGTTAAAATCAAAGTTTATTTACTAAAAAATTTGTAATATGGGGTTATACATAAGATAAATTCGACTATAAATATTCATTAGAAAGATAAAAAGATTTCATACATAATGGTTTTTTATTTTCAATTTTTAGACATTAAATAATTTAATTTATTTATGACACAACGATGATGCAGTAATTATCTTATTAATGAAATATTGACATAATTGATGTTATAAATACCCAAATAAATATAATTTGAGACTTTTTATGAATTCCACTAATTTTATAGAATAATATGACATGTTAGTATTGATTTAATTAACTTTTTTTGGAACTTATCATTCTGTTATGATTTTCACAAAAATCAATTACTAAATAGTGTCAAAATTGACATAAAATAGTTTTTAAAACAAATATTATATTACTAATTGTTATTTTATTCCTAAAAATCTAAGGTTCGGCCAAATGACATATATAAGGCTATATATATTAATAATAAACAACTTGGGGTTCGTTTGACTTCTTATAGTAATCTTATTAACCTTATAGTGTAAGAACACAAGAAGACACGGTAAAAGAAAAATTATTTAACTTAATGTTAAATCTAAATGATAAGGTTAAAATAGGAACCTAAACTTGTCTAAATTATATTGGATGAGAGGTTTTCGACCCATCCCCACCTTATCCTCTAAATAAATCAATTTTGATCTATTTAAAACCGAATATGACTTTATAATAAAATAATATTTTTAGTTTTCCAAAGGTACCCCTCTCCTCCCTTATAAAAGGGCACCTCCTCCATCTCTTCCTCACACAACTTTGAGCCTTCATGCTCGGCCAAACCCTGCCAAATTCTCTTCTCCACTTCCCTAGAAACATCCTATAGGTTTTTATCTTCCTCAAAGACCAATTTTAGTGCCCTAAGAGGAGGTCTCAAAGAGGCGCTTCAAAGAAGAGGTAATTTCTGTTACCAATTCTTTCAACTTTATTTCTTCTTCCACTTCTTCTTCTAAGGTTGTTTTATTATGAAGTAATAACATTAGTATCACTCATATACTTATATGTTATTATAAATATGAAACAACTCTAATTAAACTTCTATCCATCCTACGGAAAAAGGAAATCACCGCGCGTGTGTACGTACGGAATACCGTCTCCACGCCGTGGTGTAATCTGCTTTTCCACCGACACCTTACATGGATGGGTATTATGGTGTAAAAAATAACTATACATAGTTATTATAACATAATAATGATTCTGATATATTGTATCATCCACTTCAATTCAATTCAATAATTATGGAAATGATATCATCGCTCGTGCGTACGTACGGACTACCGTCTCCACGACGCGATGAGATTCATTCTCCATGTTAACCATTTAAAAATTATTATAAAGTATATATAAGAAATAATAATGAAATATATGACATTATAAAGCTACTGGATTTATGTTTATATATATGTATTTCATCTACTTAATTCCATTCAACTCAATAAGGAAACAAAAACAGTGTTCATGCGTACGAACGGTCTACCGTCTCCATGAACGGTGTATTTCTTTCCATTTACTGATCTATTATATATATATATATATATTCTGAATATATATTATATATAAATCATGTTTTATATTCTGGAATTAATTAATCATTATCTAAGTAATCATATTAATAATTACAAGTTAAAACACGAACGACAAATGAGATGATTTTACCCAAACGCTACTTTAACATGAATTTACAAAAGAACGGGTAATATAAAGTCATAATTGAACCATATATGATATAATAACAATGAATATGATTCTTTAATAATTCAATGACATTATTTAAATCATTATACAGGTGGTTCGGACACTTACGAAGCAAATCGGACCTAAGGTAAGGGAAAATATCACAATCTCATTTTTATCCGAGATTGTTTTTACTTTTGCATTTACTGGGGTGTATTTTATCATCCACATCCATGTTCCCTCAATATTGAATATTGTTTCCATCCACTTACCATAGTTTAAATCCAATTTTACCCTTCGGTGAGTTTTTAGTAAAGAATATGAAAATAATCTTTTGTCGTTTTTCGTATGAGGTACTTTTTGACTTTTCCGACAAAAGTACGAAGGATGTTTTTTTAACTTATACGGCATGAATGGATTTTTAAAACATTATTTTTCAAGAAGCTTCATTTACAAGTTTTTAAGTTTATTTTTAATCAACTTCTTTTAGTTTAAAGTTGTATGACATGTTAATAAAGGAAAAAAAAATTGAAGAAGAAAGGATATTTTTCTCAAGAATGGAGTTCAAGTGGTTTATCAAAATTATTTTCCATCTAAGATAATAAAGGGTTTTGTTTTTATCCCTATTATTACATTGATTTGATTATGTTGTGATGGAATTATTTTTATGAATTCCTTTATCTTATATGAATTGTTTTATCATGTCATGATGTTTAAGATTCCCATTTGTATTACATGGGTTATGCAATGATGTATGATTTATGATTTTGTGCCACACATAAGAATGGTATCATTATGAGATGGGTGGGACCTATATCTCCCTCCAATGCATTGGGTAAAGATTTTATATCTCATGAGATAGACATGGCAGGAATGGTAGGTTATACCGGTTCAGTGAAACAGTACTGAAACGAGGGTGACTCGGTTCAGAAAGGGACTTTGTCCACTAAGATAGTCTTGGCAATGAGTCTTGACTAACAAGAAATGATTCTCTATGATTATGTGTGTATGCCACAAAGTTTCATGTTTTAAGTTATGATTATTGTGATTACATTTCACTGCCATGATTTATCCCATGTTATGAAATTATGATCTCTTTTGCAGGTAAATATTTCCAAAAGTTATGTGCTTATGTACATCATGTGATTGATATTTATTTTGTTTACCCTTACTGAGCATTTGAGCTCACCCTTTTCTGTTTTCTTTTCCCCAGGATATAAATAATGGTTTTAGGTACGAAAACAAAAGGGAAGATATTTATGGGAGATATTGAAGATCTTTTACCATGATTAGAAGATTACGTTCCGAGTTTCCAAAGACACTAAACTATTACGGTCCTTTTGTGTGTGTTTTTGTTATGTACTAAGTATTCCACAAAAGTAATGTAATGTCCATGTACGTTAAGCTTTGGGTCTCTACAGTTGGTATCAGAGGAAAAGTTTAGTCAACCTTTGGAAACTAGGATATAAAAACGTTAGTGAGATCCCTAGAGATATTTCTAAGGTATGTCTAGGGATGCCCCTAAGGATAAGTATACATATAGGATATAGTCCTAGAACTATGGTAATGATCTTAGAATTTATCCTAAGATGTTAGATATTAAAGTTACTCCCCCTTTATTATGATTTTTGCCTCTAAAACTATTCTTTTTGGGTTTTAGAAAATGGGTGGAAACAAGATGATTCACGATAATGGAGGATATTATGGACAATGGAATGATATTCTTCATGAGAAACCAAATGAAATGGGATTTGGAAGTCCAAACATCATTATTATGCCGAATCAGCAATCTCATAATATGATCTATAAAGTAAAATTTGGTAAGTTTCCTGACTCGGCTAATAAGAGAAAGATGGAGTTTCATGATGGTCATAGAGGAAATAAAGTTCAATTTCCCCTATGTAAATCATGTGGGAAGAGGCATCAAGGAGAATGTTTCAAAGGAACTGGAAGATGATTTGGGTGTGGAAAAGAAGGAAACAAATCCAGTAAGTGTAAAGGAAAAGGTCCAGTTAACACCAGGGATGAGGATAATGGTATTGCTACGACATCAACAATGGTTAAATGTTTTAAATGTGGAATGTACGGGCATTATGCAAACCAATTCCCTAAGGGAATGTCTCGTGAAGAGAATCAGTATGGTCGTATGGGTAGTATTTATGTTGATGATGATGATCAGACTACAAATGATATGTGAGATGAAAGAATTGTTGAAGCTCGGTCAATGGTTTAAGAATGTAGTGGAATGATTACATGTTTATCAAGTGTAATGTTGTATAAGTAATCTCATGGTACTATGGAATAAAGAGACATCTAAGGATTGTTACACTGTTGTCTTTCCTTATGTTTTGAAAGTATGTGATGAATGGTACCAGTATTTTTGGAAAGAAAATGATATGAACATAATGAAGGGATAAAGAGAATCTAATATGTTTGATAGTATTCATGAGCTCATGATTGATATAAGGACTAAGTGATATCATGGTTTGAGTATATAGAATTTTGAGAATTTTGGTATGTGGAAGGTGTTAACTTTTAACTGCATTCATGTTTTATCTAAGGTTCAATGGGTATTCAAGAGAATACATGATTAAGGACTTTGAATGTTTGGAATGTGACCAAAAAAACATATCTTATGATATATGGGGATCAACTATGGTATTAAATCTCTGGTAATCGTTTTCACTATGTTATGAGAGTGGACTGCAGTATTATGGATAAGCCTAAAGATTGGAATGGATTATGTTGGACATAGGTTAGTATTGTTTAAGGATAGAAGTTTTTTCGATATTATTGATGGGATGTTATAGTAATATAGTTTTAGAAAAAGGACAACCTGCAGGACGGGCGACAGCCCATCGTGTCGGACAAGGCTGTGGGAATCGAACCCACAACCGAAGTGCGACTGCCCTTTATCGCCTACCACTGGCCTATAGGAAGTCCCTGTTTAGTAGAAAATAGTTTTATTATATTAATCAGTATGATATATGAAGTATACGTCCATTTTAGGAACCATATATGATTGATCTCACTATTGATGGACTTATGTATTTTTTGATAAATTTTCTAACCTTTTGTTTGAGACAGATGGAATGACCCATCATTCTATCACATGATCTATTAACACTTCACGAATAACAAATTCAACTACATTTCTTTAATACATGAATTGGAAATTGTTCAAAGCACGAACAACAATGAGATTGTACCAAAATCAAGTAAGTATTTCTTCTAATTCAAAATTTTCAACTTTAGGGAAATGATATTGAAAACCAAAAATGTTGTCATAGTGATCTTATATCTGATGAATCAGATGGTACCCTAGATCATCACATATTTATGGATTTGCGATTATTGGCTTTTTCATAGCCGTGTTCTCTACCACTCTTTATCAGAACTTGATGGTTAGATTTTTCTTCCATATCCATATTTTCACCTATGTTCTCCTACGTGGAAACCCAGTGATGAGTTAATTTGGGTAATCGTTACATTTCATACTTTAGTTTTTAAACCCATGTTTTTGTATTCCTTTTTACGATGTGGGTTTCTATTAAACAAACTTTCGAGTAGTAAACCATTTATAACCCTGACGAATTTCGAGGGCGAAATTCATTTTAAGGGGGGTAGAATGTAACACCCCAAGATTTTACGAAAAATATTCTTTTTAATTTCATTAATGTCTTGTGTTGTACGCTACACTAAAAGGAGCTTTCACAACACGCATCCTTGACTTTCCTTTCATTACACTCAATCGCGACCTTCCTTGATAGCGTGTGTAGTACGCAATACCGAGTTTCACTAAACAACGATATGCTATTTAAATATTATTAAAACTAGCCGTTATGAATAGTAATAACCACTTTTTGAAATTTTGTAAATTTTATTTTTTAAAATGGACTTCATTTTTGGAATCGGAATATCGAAATTAGCTTAGGGTTAAATTATGGTGATTTTCGGATAACTTTCATATTTTGATGAATAGTGAAAATTACTAAATTTTAATTAAAAACAACTTTTTCAATTGAAATAATTAATAGTGATAAATTATTAATTTTAGTGGTTTTAAAGTATATTTAGAATATATTTTTACAATTTAATACAATGATGGTCATTGGATGTAATTTCACATTTAAACTAGTTATAAACAAGTTTCAATCTTTTGATAGTTATTATCTCTTAAAAACACGCTATTTGTTTTGATGACGGGAATTAATTTTTAAATTAGTTAATGCAACTGATATGTTTTGAATTTGGTAAAATAGACATCATTTTTGAGTTCATATAGCTTAGGCCTAATTTTTGGCATTTTTCTGAAAACTTTCAATTTTTGATGAATAGTGAAACCACTAAGTGGTAGTTAAAAAAACTGAATTTTTCATAAAACATAATTTTACCGCTTCTGTGAGTGGAATTTCAAAAATCCGAGAGACACGGTTGATGTCAGTAAGTAAAATGTGGTTCAATGAGATGAAAATAATTTTTTGGTGAATAGTAACTTTTTACTTTTTTTTACCACGGTTAAAAGTAAATAGGGTAATTAAGGGTAGAAATGATATTATTACTACCCCAACACATGTCTTAATTATATTGGACAAGTGTAATTCGACCAAAAACAAAATTAGGAATAAAATATGACCATTTAGGCCCACTTTGATTAGATTAGGACATTTATTATTAATTTATTTAAAGAAGGGTTAAAAGAGTTAAAATCAAAGTTTATTTACTAAAACATTTTTCATATGGGGTTATACATAAGATAAATTCTACTATAAATATTCATTAGAAAGTTAAAAAGATTTCCTACATAATGGTATTTTATTTGTAATTTTTAGACCTTAAATAGGTTAATTTATTTATGACATAATGATGATGCAGTAATTATCTTATTAATGAAATATTGACATAATTGATGTTATAAATACCCAAATAAATATAATTTGAGACTTTTTATGAATTACACTAATTTTATAGATTACTATGCCATGTTATTATTGATTTAATTAACCTTTTTGGAACTTATCATTCTGTTATAATTTTCACAAAAATCAATTACTAAATAGTGTCAAAATTGACATAAAATAGTTTTTAAAACAAATATTATATTATTAATTGTTATTTTATTCTTAAAAATCTAAGGTTCGGCCAAATTACTTAGATAAGGTTATATCTATTAATAATAAACAACTTGGGGTTCGTTTGACTTCTTATAGTAAGTTTATTAACCTTATAGTGTAAGAACACAAGAAGACACGGTAAAAGTAAAATTATTTAACTTAATGTTAAATCTAAATGAAAAGGTTAAAATAGGAACCTAAACTTGTCTAAATTATATTGGATGAGAGTATTTCGACCCATCCCCACCTTATCCTCAAAATAAATCAATTTTGAGCTATTTAAAACCGAATATGACTTTATAATAAAATAATATTTTCAGTTTTCCAAAGGTACCCCTCTCCTCCCTTATAAAAGGGAACCTCCTCCCACTCTTCCTCACACAACTTTGACCCTTAAATCTCGGCCAACCCCTGCCAAATTCTCTTCTCCACTTCCCTAGAAACATCCTAGAGGTTCTGGTCTTCCTCAAAGACCAATTTTAGTGCCCTAAGAGGAGGTCTCAAAGAGGCGCTTCAATGAAGAGGTAATTTCCATTACCAATTCCTTCACCTTTATTTCTTCTTCCACTTCTTCTTATAAGGTTGTTTCATTATGAAGTAATAACATCAGTATCAATAATATACTGATATGTTATTATAAAAATGAAACTACTCTAATTAACCTTCTATCCATCCTACGGAAAAAGGAAATCGCCGCGCGTGCGTACGTACGGAATACCGTCTCCACGCCATGGTGTAATCTGCTTTTCCACCAACACCTTACATGGATGGGTATTATGGTGTAAAAAAATAACTATACATAGTTATTATAACATAATAATGATTCTTATATATTGTATCATCCACTCCAATTCAATTCAATAATTATGGAAATGATATCATCGCTCGTGCGTACGTATGGAATACCGTCTCCACGACGCGATGAGATTCATTTTCCATGTTAACCATTTAAGAATGATTATAAAGTATATATAATCAATGACATTATGAAGCTACTGGATTTATGTTTATATATATGTATGTCATATACTTAATTCCATTCAACTCAATAAGGAAACGAAAACAGCATTCATGCATACGAACGGTCTACCGTCTCTATGAACGGTGTATTTCTTTCCATTTACAGATATTATATATATATATATATTATGAATATATATTATATATAAATCATGTTTTATATTATGTAATTAATTAATCATTATCTAAGTAATCATATGAATAATTACAAGTTAAAACACGAACGACAAATGAGATGATTTTACCCAAAACACTACTTTAACATGAATTTACAAAAGAACGAGTAATATAAAGTCATAAGTGAACCATATATGATATAATAACATTCAATATGATTCTTTAATAAGTCAATGACATTATTTAAATCATTATACTGGAGGTTCGGACACTTACGAAGCAAATCAGACCTAAGGTAAGGGAAAATATCACAATCTCATTTTTATCCGAGATTGTTTTTACTTTTGCATTTACTAGGGTGTATTTTATCACCCACATCCATGTTCCCTCAATATGTAATATTGTTTCCATACACTTACAATATTTTAAATCCAATTTTACCCTTCGGTGAGTTTTTAGTAAAGAATATGAATGGAATCTTTTGTCGTTTTTCGTACGAGGTACTTTTTGACTTTTCCTACAAAAGTACGAAGGATGTTTTTTTAACTTATACGGCATGAATGGATTTTTAAAAAATTATTTCCAAGAATATTCCTTTACAAGTTTTCAAGTTTAGTTTTAATCAACTTCTTTTAGTTTAAAGTTGTATGACATGTTAAGAAAGGAAAAAAAATTTGAAGAAGAAAGGATATTTTCCTCAAGAATGGAGTTCAAGTGTTTTATCAAAATTATTTTCCGTCTAAGATAATAAAGGGTTCTGTTTTTATCCCTATTATTACATTGATTTGATTATGTTGTGATGGAATTATTTTTATTAATTTCTTTATCTTATATGAATTGTTTTATGATGTCATGATGTTTAAGATTCCCATTTGTATTACATGGGTTATGCAATGATGTATGATTTATGATTTTGTGGCACACATAAGAATGGTATAATTATGAGATGGGTGGGACCTATATATCCCTCCAATGCATTGGGTAAAGATTTTATATCTCATGAGATAGACATGGTTGGAATGGTAGGTTATACCGGTTCAGTGAAACAGGACTGAAACGAGGGTGACTCGGTTCAGAAAGGGACTTTGTCCACTAAGATAGTCTTGGCAATGAGTCTTGACTAACAAGAAATGATTCTCTATGATTATGTGTGTATGCCACAAAGTTTCATGTTTTAAGTTATGATTATTGTGATTACATTTCACTGCCATGATTTATCCCATGTTATGAAATTATGATCTCTTTTGCAGGTAAAGATTTCCAAAATTATGTGCTTATGTATATGATGTGATTTATATTTCTTTTGTTTACCCTTACTGAGCATTTGATCTCACCCTTTTCTGTTTTCTTTTCCCCAGGATATAAAGAAAGGTTTTAGGTACGAAAAAAAGGGAAGATATTTATGGGAGAGATATTGAAGATCTTTTACCATGATTAGAAGATTACTTTCCGAGTTTCCAAAGACACTAAACTATTACGGTCCTTATGTGTGTGTTTTTATTATGTACTAAGTATTCCGCAAAAGTAATGTAATGTCCATGTACGTTAAGCTTCGGGTCTCTACAAGTATTCCTATAAAATGAAAATTATAGACAATATATTGATGAGATCAACTTCACATATGAACAAGGTGATTTGATATCCTTTCAAATTAATACTATTATTGGAATGATTTCCCCAATATTCAACTACCTCTAAAGCATCATTATCTCATCAAAATGAGAAAATAAAGAATATATTCGACATCAATCAATAAGTTTTACTTTTTATAATGGCCTAACTACTAATAAATTACTATATAAATAAGTCTTTGGTGGGGTGATCCTAAGAGTTATTAAAGGTGGTGAGACTCTCACTGTTATAAAATATGTTTACGAAGATGTATGTTCTTCTCATAGCTAATGAACCAAACTCTCTGATCAGATTAAGAATCTATGGTATTATTGTTTTTTAATGAAACATGAATGCATGGAGTTCACTAATAAATTTCATTCCTACATAATAAATTGTAATTTGATCAAAAAACCCTTATAATTTTTGTATATATCAAAGTATTATTGTTCATTTACCATCTTGGGAATAGATTTCATGAGACCATCTTACTTAGATATGTACATATAGTTATGTATATCCATTCTAGCACCGAATTATTATAAATGTAGTTTGACGATATATACCTCAAATAATTTGGTATAAAGGATATCACCATCTTTTTCCATACATTCATCATTCATAGATTTGGTGTCCCTCACGCAATACTGATGTATAATGTTCCAAATTTTCATTTTCCAAGCTAAAAAGTTTGTATTGGAAATAAAAAATTCAATCCAATCATTTATCTCGCTTCCATGAAATAATAAATAGATATATAGAGTCTTTCAACAAGACCCTATATAATAACTATAGAATATGGTTGATGAATGGAAGAAATTTTGGCCTAATAATATCTTGTATGCTTTGGGGGACTATCATTACCCAACCTAAGTGAATATGAATTCAACCCCATATTCACTTGTATATGGGGAAAATAATTTCTTCCCATAATAGTCCAGTAACCCTTGATTTTTATTTCCATATACATCCATATATCTAAAGATGAACATTCTCATGGGTGATTGGATTATTTGGAACTAGATTATGAGATGTTTTTTCACACCTTACATAACTTTTAAGTTAATCATAATGGTGTTGCATGTGATTTCAATAAGAAAGTTTACCTTCATTATATCCTCTGAGGAGAGATGGAATTGGTTCTTAGAACTCCAATGATTGTATGAAAGAAGCCTCTAATGTTTGAATAAAAGTGATAAAAACCTTAAATCACATAAAATATATGGAATAATGGAGTTTACTCCTTGGTCAAGATGGATGGAGAACACCCCACACCACCCACCAATGAAAGGTTTTGCAAAAAAATACTTTTTCATATTTTTCACATCATTTCACACATGTCCCTACTACATGAAACTAAAATATTTGGTACAAGTATGTATGAATTTAAATAATATTGAATATCATCCTTACTATACAAAGTTAAACTACATGATCAACATTCCTACTGCATGATGGTAAACTTCAGGGTATATGTCTAATATTTATGACTTTAAACTACATTTCATATTATCATTTTCATATGATGTGAAAATAAATGGTCAACATCCTTATCACTTGACATTAAACCGTGTGATATAATTTATAGTTTTATGAATTTAAACTAAATAGAACATCATAATTTACAAATGATTTTAAACTAAATATTTCATATCCCTTCCACATGAAATAAAAATATGTGATATAAGTCAAAACATTATGGGCATAAACTACATAGAATATCATTATATCCATATGATGTTAAACTACATGTTCAACATCTGTATCACATGATGTCAAAATTTTCAGAACAAGTCGAAAGTTTTATGACTTTAAAAAATATATCATAACATCCCTGTTGTATGAAATTAAACTATATGGTCAACATACCTTCCACAAGACATTAAACTAGATTTTAAAAGTACTATATATATGACTTTAGGATACATTAAATATTTTTCTATTTGTACTACATTAAACTACATGTTCAACATCCTTGAAAAAAAGATTTAAACATCATATCAATCATATCCTAGTAAGTTGACCTAATAACTACATCAAAATTTCCTAGTCGTGTGACATAAAACAGCATGACAAAATCCATGTCACAAGATGTTAAAATTTATGACATGTTGGTGTATGAATCATTAAATTTAAACATATTCTACCATAGATCTTTGATATAGTAAATATAATCCCTTTGAGATCTTTATGAATGTTGTCCTTTTATTCTCATGCCCCAGAGAAAATTAATTCCTTGTCCTTACAAAATATCTAGACCAATATAGGAACATTGATCCATGTTTCTTCCCCATTTACCAGTTGGAATTCTGGATAAAGTGCCCCTCTCTATTTATCATCAAATTAAATAAACTTTAATGGAAATTAAACTACCAAATGATGTAAAATCATGTGGTATAAATACTTAACTAGAACCTTGATGTTTTTTCAGTAATATTCCAAGTCTAATATTATTTCTCACATCAAATATAACTCACATGCGCATAGATATTTGGTTAATTACTCTGATCAACATGACCAAACAAAGTAATTCCCAATGATAGGAAATAATTTGGTCTATCCTATATAACCCAAAACATTTTATATTTTTCCACTTCATATATTTTACTTTCCTTATATAAGAGGTAGATCTAGGTATGGAATCCATATACATGACTAACTTATAACCATGAATAAAAATTCCATCACCCTCATAATAAAGATTGATATTTGTAAGGGATATTTCATTATAACTATGTGTGGGATGATTCCCATTTTTTTAGGATATGTATAGATTCCTAGATCTCATATCCTATTCCCATATGAAAAAGAAAAAAATGACCTTTTCACAGTATTGTATTCTTAACTATGTTGGATGTTTCTTTCATTATAAATATGTGTTGCATGATTTATTCTTCTATTGGATATGTAGTGATGTTAGGATCTCTTATCCTATATGTTGATAAAAATCATATCAATTGAAGTTTACTCTACTCCTAGACATAGGATTTTCTAGTGAATATTTGATTGTGAACCTACAATGATAATGGAGAGAAATTTAAAAGATCTTCATCCTAACATAAGTGATATATCCATAGACTAATACTATGATAAAATATCCACATAATTTGATAACGAAATTTGAATCATTTCTACATGATGATAAACTATAAAGCACATGGTCCACCTTTCATAACCCTAAGAAAATCTATGTATCCTCTTAAATGCAGCCCATTTTCCTAATATGAGAACTAGATTTATATAAAATTACTCAATATAGGTTGGCTCTCAAAACAAATATTTTGATAAAATCCTCATTTATTAGTATTATATCTTTTGATTTATAGTTACTCATATAGTATAATATATATAATTAGTTTTACTATTTTTTTCTCAGAATACATGTCTAAACCATATGTTTCGGACCCAACCATCAGTCTTCAATCATTTACTCCACTAGCAATGGAATTATATCAACCTAGTCATGGAATTCTTCAAACCAAAATTCCCCACCATATTTTTTGAAATGTTCCTTTACATGAACCAGACACAATTATTTAATGAACTTGGATTTCCAAAAATCATTCCTTGGATATCAGTAACAACAACATGTAACATTGATGGATACTTCTTCTTCAGTGTGAATAATATTCCCCAAATATGGATCTGCATAAGAACCCTTGATATGAACTGTCAACCAGAGTCATCTTTATCCTAAAGGGTAAGATCCTATAATTTTCTTTGGCCTTCACAGCATCATTTCAAAACCCATTTTTCAAATATATTCAATTGTCATCCCCTACACACCTTCTCCACTTCACTACTATAGAACAAAGATCCTTAACTTGTGATTTACAATGTCACCATTTCCATTTTAAAACGTATTGGAAAATTATTAGCCTTTTTGGCACCATTTAGATTTTTATTCTTGTTAATAATTTATATACATCATTCTCATAAACATCATAAACCTACCCATTGAGATTTTTTATAGCGGATTTTATTTCCTTATCCATTTTAGGTCAACATTCTCCTTTTCTAGTAAATGGATTGAATCAACCCCTTTTGTTCCAATCACTATAACCATAAATTATTTTAACCTAATCTATGATATAGTCTATACTATCATAAGGATCTCCGTCCACATTGTGTTTTCACCTAACCCTTTTGATATTGTTTTTCCCAATTCACATGTGGTCAATGCTACATGACCTTAAAATCAATATTTATTGGTCATAGTTGAAAGAACTTAAATTGTGTTTGCTTAGTGGTTTAGACCATAAGACCTTAAAATATAGTTAAAAATGACATAAGACTTTTTAGAATGAAAACCCATTAGGGGGGTATTGAGAGAAATTTCGGGCTCCACTAGCTAAGCCATCCTATTTTTGGGTCTTGAGAAAATTTTGAGCATAAATTTAAAAATGGGAACACAGATTATAAAACCTATAGTATGGTCCTAGAATAATTTGATCCATGATAAATTGACCAACTACTCAAGAAAAAAATTAGAATTTTGACACATCATATCTCTTCATCCCAATTTTCTTGTTTATACATGATGACATAGTCTTTAGGGTCCACGAACCCTTCTTGAATATTTCTTACATCCATGAAACTAATTCATTTAAAAATTATTTGATTCCTCTATAACATTTCTTTAGATATCAGTAACAAGTGAATTTGACTCCAAATGAAAATTTTGATGGATAATATTACCTCAATATGGATTTGTATATGGAACTCTTGTATATCCAATCAACCATAGGAATATTAATCATGGAGAAAATAGTCCTCTAATTTCAGTATGCCTTGACACCATTGCATCAAAACCCATCTTTTGAACATGGTCCATGGTCAACCCTGTATAAGTATCACATATCATCAATACTCATTCAAAATCATTTGGTTATGAAGTACATAATACGTAATCCAAATATTCAATTGGATCTAGTACCTTCCATGTTACACACTTCCATATGAATCTCTATTTCAATGTGACATTTTAAAATATCATCTTCCAACCTTTAATTGGTCCTTTTTATATATCTCTAAATCGTATTAAATTATGGTATGAGCTTCAAAAATATGGATTAAATTAACCCTTTTTTGTTGTAGTCTATTTCAATAATGTTATTTAAATTCATATTCATATCAATTTTTTCTTATCCCTTTCTAGGGAGATTGTCCAACATATTCGGTCAAATATTTACTACCTTGAACTACAACAACACCTAGTCATTGTTTTTCACCCTAAAATACCAAAAGTTCTAGGTTCAATCACAAATAAATTAAACTATATGTAACTAAATATATCTATTATGTAATTCTGCCCTCATTCACAATAGGTTTCCTTTATCCATATTGATACACAAATCACTACACCTTTTCTTTGGTCAAAGATACAGGACCATAAATTATAGAAACATTTTCTCAAAGCTATTCGACCATAAACATCATTATAGACCCCGGAAAACGCATCCCCAAAATTTTTCAAATGATTCCATACACGATCCAAGATCTTAGATATTTTCTCAAGCTTCGATTTGGTAGCTCATAGGGCCCGAACAGAGTTACAGATTAGGATTCATGGACTTTTAAAGTTGGGATGGAAAACTGGTTCGCAAAGCCAATTCACAAAGCCCCCTCCACGAACACAGAGCACTGCCGCGAAGCAATGAGCTGGGAAGCTCTGTGAACTTGTTTGACGTCCACGACGCACCGCGAAGACCCTCCATGAAGCACAGGAGGCGGGATGCTCTGTGAAAGAATTTGACATTCGCAAACCCACTAGGAAGAGAAGGAGGCGGGACGCTCTATGACCACCTGTGATGTTCGCGATCAACCGCAGAGCAAGCTCTGTCTTCTCGCCGAGTGCGCTTTGCTTTGCGGCGCCCCTTGCATATAAATACCCAGATCCCCCCCCCCCCACGTCTCCAAACGGTCACAGACACTTCTCCCCTTGTAGGGCCACTTCACCCCTTGGGCTGCCGATCTCCCGGTTCATGGAGCTCCGCTTTGCAGCTCTGTGAGGCCATGCTCCACGATCAGCTTCCTTCACATTGCTGCTCTGCGAGCCGATGCTCCGTGAGTCCATACTATACGAGCCGATGCTCCACGATTCCATGCTCTGCGAGACGCCCTTGCTCCGTGAGAGGTCCATGCTCCATGAGACTCCCTTGCTCCGCAAGAGACCTTTGCTCCGCGATCCTCCCCTGCTTCACGAGAGTCCCATGATCTGTGAGCTGCCCTTTCTCCGCGAGAGGCCGTTGCTCCGCGAGCTACCCTTGCTCAGTGAGAGGCCTTTGCTCCGTGAGCTGCCCTTGCTCCACGAGAGGATTTTGCTCTGTGAGCTTCCCTTTCTCTGTGAGATACCTTTGCTTCACGAGACCTTTGCTCTGAAAAGCTACTTCGAAAAGACCTAGCCTTTGCGGGGATCGTACCTCCGTGCCCATCGGTCCATACCGTGGGGGCTGCGCCCCCGCACCCCCTCTCGGGGTCAGGGCCAGGCTACCGTCACAGACCCCCGTGAAAAATGGAGTGTCGTACCATGATCTTTTCGGGTCGGGATGTCATGATTTTCCATTGCGCACCCACCTTCCACTTATGGAATACCATGATTCGAGATACTCCTCCAAACACCATGAAAGACCTTGAGTCGACATATTCCTCTTGGTTCTTTTCTCATGTAGTGAGTTGAGATTCTCATCATCAATTCTCTGAGTAGATTGAGTCAAACCGTTCCTCAGGCAAACCCTCCAAACCCTATCACTTGGCTCCTATGCCAAGTTGAACCAGAAATGGACGCCCTTGCTTAAGTCCCAACACCAACCACTTCTAGGCGCCTTATGCCAATAGTCTTATCTACAAGACTATAAACTATAGTACAACATATGTTCCAAACATAGGATGACTCCTGCTCTTAACAAGAGATGCTTCATGCTCCAAGCATGAGATGCCAACAGTCATATCTACAAGACTATAAACAGTAGTACACCCTATGTGCCAAACATAGGATTCCTCTTGCTCCTAACAAGAGATTCCTCATGATCCAAGAATGAGATGCCAATAGTTCTATCTACAAGACTATAAATTTTAGTACACCCTATGTGCCAAACATAGGATGCCTCTTGCTCCTAATAAGATATGCCTCATGCTCCAAGCATGAGATTCCAAGAGTCCTATCTACAAGACTATAAACTGTAGTACACCCTATGTGCCAAACGTAGGATGCCTCTTACTCCAAACAAGGGATACCTTATGCTACAAAAATGATATGCCAAAAATCCTATCTATATGACTTTAAACTGTAGTAATCCCTCTGATCCAAACATATAATTCCCCTTTGCTCCAAACAAGGGATGCCTTATGCTCTAAGCATGAGATGGAAACAATCCTATCTACATTACTTTAAACTGTAGTAATACCTATTTTCCAAACATAGGATGCCTCTTGCTCCAAATTAGAGATGCCTTATGCTCCAAGAATGAGATTCCAATAGTCCTATCTACAAGAATATAAACTGTAGTACACCCTATGTGCCAACCATAGGAGTCCTCTTGCCCTAAACAAGAGATTCCTTATACTCCAAGCATAAGACACCTAATGCTATGATTATAGTGGCATGATTCCAACACCCTTGGCATTATCCCTCTTTTTCTAAAGTTCATAGGTGAAGGCCTCAACCCACCAGTGAGTTGGGATGCCCTCATGGCCAGACATGAGAAACACATTACGGGCAGCTTCCTAGCGTAAGCCCCATTCACCATTGCCACTCCATAGAGGCACTCAGGCAGCATCCTTGCGTAAGCCCCATCCACCATTTCTGTTCCTTAGAGGCACCCGGGCAGCATCCATGCATAAGTCCCATTCACCAGTGTCGCTCCATAGCGACACTCGAGAAACATCCTAGCATAAGCCTCATCCACCAGTGCCGCTCCATAGTAGCACTCGGGCAGCTTCCTAGCGTAAGCCCCATTCATCATTGCTGCTCTATAGCAGCACTCGGGAAGCTTCCTAATGATAGCCCCATCCATCGTTGCTTCTCTAGAGCGGCACCTGGGAAACTTCTATACGTATGCCCTGTTCACTATTGCCGCTCCACAGCGACACCAGGGAAGCATCCTTTCGTAACCCCATCCACCATTGCCGCTCCTTAGCGGCACCCAGGCAGCTTCCATGCGTAAGCCCCATTCACCAGTTCCGCTCCATAGCGGCACCTAGACAACTTCCATGTGTAATCCCCATTCACCGTTTCCGCTCCACAACGACACCCGGGCAACATCCTTGTGTAAGCCTCATCCACCATTGCCGCTCCTTAGCGGCACTTGGGCATCTTCCATGCGTAAGCCCCATTCACCAGTGTCGCTCCATAGTGGCACCCAGGAAGCATCCAAGCATAAGCCCCATTCACCTGTGCTGCTCCATAGCGGCACCCGAGCAGCATCCTAGCATAAGCCCCATCCATCAGTGCCGCTCCATAGTGGCACCTGGGCAGCTTCCTTGCGTAAGCCCCATCCATCGTTGCCGCTCCTTAGCGGCACCTGGGAAGCTTCCTAGCATAAGACCCATCCACTAGTGCCACTCCATAGTGGAACCCGAGCAACATCCTTGTGTAATCCCTATTCACCATTGTCGCTCCATAGCAGCACCTGGGCAGTTTCCTTGTGTAAGCCCCATTCACTGTTGTCATTCCAATCAGCATTAAGCCATTGCAACCCCATTAAGTGGAAAGCTGTTGACATCCTCATCCAGTAGTAAGCCATTGTGACCCCATTAAACGGTAAGTCGTTCACATCCTCATCCAGGGGCAAGTCGTTACGACCCAATTTAGCGGTAAGTCGTTTGCATCCTTATCCAGCAGTAAGCCGTTATGACCCAATCCAGCGGTAAGCCGTTGAAACCCCCAATTGGTGGTAAACCGTCATCAGAATAACTATGTGGACTTTGATTACCTACCACAGGGATACGTAGGAAGCCTCTTCAAGGCTCAAGCTCGAAACTATCATCATCCATTTACTCAGGCCACCATCCTAGAGTAAGTCCCAGCACCATGGGCCGCCTAACACGTAAGCCCCTCTTCGCTTCTCACAGACGCACCCTTCGTGATGTGATCGTCAGGTCCTTGTATCCTCTTGTTTCTCACACCGAGTAAGACTCTCGTGGACCTAGAGTGAGCACCGACCATGACACACCCTGGGCAGCCTAGTGTGTAAGCCCTACACCATTTGGACCAAGGTCCTTATTCACGTCGGTTCGTCAACACACCCCCAATCCCGCATGACGTTAAAATTGATACATAATACCTATATAACTTCAATGTAATTAATTTGAGTCATTTTATAATAGTTTTAGTTATATAAATATTTTTCACCATGTTTTACCCACCTCCTAGGAGAATTTGAAAATTTACATAAAACTTAATTTTAACACTTCTGTTAGTGGAATTTCAAAAATCTGAGAGACACGGTTGATATCAGTACGTGAAATATGGTTCAATAAGATAAAAAAAAATTTTGGTTAATTGTAACTTTTTACTTTTATTTACCACGGTTAAAAGTAAATAGAGTAATTAAGGGTAAAAGAGATATTATTATTACCCTAAAACATGTCCTAATTCTATTGGATAAGTGTAATTCGACCAAAAACAACCTTAGGGATAAAATATTACCCTTTAGGTCGACTTAGATTATATTAGGACATTTATTATTATTTTATTTAAAAAAGAGTTAAAATAGTTAAAATCAAAGTTTAATAACAAAAACATTTTTAATATAAGGTTATACATAAGATAAATTCAACTATAAATATTCATTAGAAATCTAAAAATATTTCCTACCTAATGGTATTTTATTTATAATTTTTAGAAATTAAATAATTTAATTTATTTATGACACAATGGCAATGCAATAATTACTGAAATAATGAAATATTAAAATAATTGATATTATAAATACCCAAATAAATGTAATTTGAGACTTTTTATGAATTCCAAAAAATTTATAGGTTAATATTACATGTTAGTATTGATTTGATTAGTGTTTTAGAAATAATCATGTTGTTATGATTTTCACAAAAATCAATTACCAAATAGTGTCAAAATTGACATAAAATAGTTTTTAAAACAAATATTATATTATTAATTTTTATTTTATTCCTAAAAATATTAGTGTCAGACAAATGACTTAGATAAGGATATATATATTAATAATGAACCACTTGGAGTTATTTTGGCTTGTTATAGTAATTTTATTAACCATATTGTTTAAGAAAACAAAAAGACACGGTAAAAGTTAAATTATTTAACTTAGAGTTAAATCTAAATGATAAGGATAAAATAGTAACAAAAACTTGTATAAAACCTATTTGTTGAGAGGAATTCGACCCATCCCCACCTTATATTCAAAATAAATTAATTTTGGGCTATTAAAAACTGAATATTATTTTTATTATAAAATATTATTTTAAGTTTTTCCTAAGGTGCCCCTCTCCTCCCTTATAAAAAGAGCACCCCTTCCCTCTTCTCTTCAGACACTTTTGAGCCTTGAGGCTCAGCCAACCCCTGCCAATTCCACTTTTAAAAATCTCTAGTTATATCATAGAGGTTTTGGCCTTCTCAATAGACCAACTCTAGTGCCCTAAGAAGAAGTTTAAAAAAGGTGTATCGAGGAGGAGGTAATCTCTTCTACCGATTCCTTAAAGTTTCCTTCTTCTTCAACTTCTTATTATTTAGCTGTTTCATTATAAATAAATAACATAAATATTAATTATATATTGATATTTTAATATAAATATGAAACAACCCTATTTCACCTTCTATCAGTCCTATAGGAAAAAAAATCACCGCGCATGCGTACGTACCGAATACCGTCTCCATGTCGTCGTGTAATATGTTTTTCCACCACCACCTTACTTGGATGGGTATAATGGTGTAAAGAATAACTATATATGGTTATTATAACATCATAATGATTCTGAAATATTACATCATCCAGTCCAATCCCATTCAATAATTATGGGAATGATATCATCGCTCGTGCGTATGTACGTATTACTGTCTCCACGGCGCGATGAGATTCATTCTCCATGATAACCATTCAAGAATGATTATAAAGTAAATATAATGAATAATAATGAAATATATGATATATTTAAGCTAATGGATTTATGTATACATAAATATATATATATATATATATATATATATATGTCATCCACTTACTTCCATTCAAGTCAATAACGAAAGGAAATCAGCGTTCATGCGTACGTACGGCCTACCGTCTCCATGAACGGTGTATTTCCTTTCATTTATCTATCTATTATGTATATATATATATACTGAATATATATGATATATAAATCATGATTTAAATTCTGGAAGTAATTAAATCATGATATAAGTAATAATAATATCAAGAACAACATGTCCAAACACGTACGGTAAATAAAATGATTTTACCCAAAACGCTGCTTTAACATGAAATTTACAAAAGAACGGATAATATAAAGTCATAAGTGGACCATATATGATATCATAACAAAAACTATGATTCTATAATAAGTCAATGACAATATTTAAATCATTATACAGGAGGTTTGGATACGTACGAGGCATATCGGACCTAAGGTAAGGGATAATTATTCCAATCTCATTCTTATCAGAGATTTGTATATTCGTAGGTATTTACTAGGGTTATTGTTATCAACCATGAACATGTTTTCTAAAAATGTTTTCATGTATTTTTAAAGTCTTTTTTACCCATTTTTGAAATTTACCACATGTTATGAAAGGTATCTTACTTTTGTTTACCACATGGGGAACTTTTTGACTTTTCTGACAAAAGTACGATAAGAATGTTATTTTTAACTTATACGGCGTGAACGGATTTTTACGGTTTCATAACACCTCATCTTCATGAAGCTTACTCTAAAATAGTTTTTGACTATTCTCAAAAAAATACTTTTCTTTTAAAATTGCATTGAATTTTGTGAAAAGAAAATGATTTTGAAGAAGAAATGATATTTCCCTCAAGAATCCATTTCAAGTGTTTTATCATAAACATTTTCCATCTAAGATGAAATTATATCATATGTGTATGTTTCAAGTATAATGTCTCTATGATTTACATGGTTTCACTTTTCTTATGATGAAATATCCATTTGTTTATATGGATTATGTGATGATGGGATGATGTTTATGAAACCCATTTTATTTTTTGAATTATGATGAATGTTTTAAGTTTATTTTGTGCCACAAGTAAGAATGATTTCATTATTAGATGGGTGTGACCTATATCTCCCTCAAATGCATTGGGTAAATATTTATATCTCATGAGATAGACATGGCTGGAACTGTATGTTAATCCGGTTCAGTGTTACAGGACTGGAACGAGGAGTGAACTCGATTCAGAAAGGGACTTTGTCCACTAAGATGGTCTTGGCAGCAATGTATTGGCTACTATGGAAATCATATCATGTGATTAATGTTTTTCCACAATTACAAGTTTTATTTCCAATCAATTTTATCATGATTGAAGTTCCATTATGATCTATTTCTTATATACTGCCAAGATTTATTTCACCACTCAAGATTTTGATGTTTAAACTTTATGTCCATGTTTTGAAGTAAAAATGTATATGGTTTGTTTTATTTTCTCCATTATTACCCTTACTGAGCATTTGAGCTCACCCTTTATTTATTTTCTTTTCCCCGGGATATAAAGAAAGGTTTTAGGTAAGAAAAAAATGGGATGATCTTTATGGGATATGTTGAAGATCTTTCACCACAATTAGAAGATTTTGTTCCGAGTTTCCAAAGACACTAAACTATTATGGTCCTTTGGTGTTTGTTTTTTTTATGTATTAAGTATTCCTCCAAAGTATTTTTATATCCATGTACGTCAAGATTTGGGTCCCTACAATTGGTATCAGAGGTTCGGTTTAGTTAACATTTGGAAACTAGGATGCGAAAACTTTAGTGAAATCCCTAGAGATATTTCTAAGGTATGTGTAGGGATGTCCCTAAGGTTAAGTATTAGTATAGTTTATAGTCCTAGAATTATAGTAATGATATTATAATTAAACCTAAGATGTTAGATATTGAAGTTACTCCCCCATGATTATGATTTTTGGCATCTCACACTATTCTTTTTGGGTTTTAGACTATGGCTGGAACTCGAAGGAACCGTGTTGATCAATGTAAGGACAATGCAATGATTTTACTCATGAACAAACCAATGTTATGGGAGATGGAGTGAAAAATCTTATTTCTATAATTACACAAGCTATGAATCATTCTGGACTTCCAAATGAGTAGAGAAGGGAACAATATTATATTGAGTCCTTCATGAGGCAACATCCACCTTCTTTCAGTGGGTCTTCTGATCCACTTGTTGCTGAACAATGGATTAGTACCATTGAAATGATATTTTCTATACTTCGCTGTTCGGAACATGAAAATTTAATTCTAGCTATTTACCATTTAGAAGGTCAAGCAAATCAATGGTGGACTCTAATTAAGAATACAATTCCCCAAGATGAAATTGAATCCAAGGAATGGGATGAGTTCAATAACTTGTTTTTCAGTAAGTGTTTCCCACATATTCTTCGAACAAAGATAAAAAATGAGTTCCTTGAGCTTAATCAGAAGGATGATGAATCTGTTGGTATATACAAAGTAAATTTTACAAGACTTTCATGGTATGAATCTTGCTTTATCATCCAACCTAAAATTAAAGTTGGTCGATTATTCAGTGGCTTAAAACCAATTGTTCGAAGGACATTAGCTATAATAGACTTCAGTAGCTATGAAAAAATTGTGTGTTGTGATATCAAGGTAGAAATGGATGTTGGTGTTACATATCCATCTCATGTTTTTGAAAAGAAATGTAAGATGTAGTTCAAGGAGAAATCTCAGAATAATGGTGAAAAGAAGATGAATATTTCTTTATGCTCAAAGTGTGGAAAGAAGCATGGTGGAGATTGTATTAAATGGAATAGAAAATGTTTTAAGTCTGGAAAAGAAGGTCATCGAGCTGCTGAGTGTCAAAGTAATGGAAAAAGGGTTTCTAATGATGTAAATAAAGAAAAGTCTACAGAGAACGGACCACCAACACTTCAATGCTTCAAGTGCAAGGAAATGGGGCATTATGTTAATCAATGCCCTAATCCAAGGGTATATGATGATCAATGTGAGAATCCTCTTAAGGAAAAGGATAATGGGAAGTCACATGTGATCACTATTTGTGTTTTTGAATATGAAAATGATGTTGTGTAATGATTAAGTGTTTATATAATGTGATTTCAAAATAGTATCATGGAATCTCATTTATGGTATCGTGGAATTTTTAAATATCTATGTATTGGTTTTCAATAATTATATGGTATCGATAACCATGAAGAGTGATTGAAATATTTTTGGAAAGAAGATGATATGTGCATAATGAAGGATAAATAAAAAAATGAAATGAGCTCATGACTGATATAAGGACCAAGTTATATCATGGTTTGAGTATATAGAAATATTGGGATTTTTGTATGTGGAAAGTTTTAGATTTTGAAAGCATTCATGTTTTCAATAAGGTTCAATGGGTATTGATTTTTCAAAAGAATACATGGTTAAGGTATTCACATGTTTGGAATGTAATCAACAAGATATATCTTATGATATATGGGGGATAAATGATGGTATTCATTTGCTTGTTATGTGACCTTTATAGTAATCATTTTCCTTATAATACAAGATTGGATAGATATATTTTGGATAAGCCTAAAGATTATAATGAATTAGGTTAGACATAAGAGAGTATTGTTTAAGGCTATAACTTTTTTCTATTTTATTGCAGGAATGTTGTTATAATATATTTTTAGAAAAAGGACAACCTGTAGGATGGGTGACAACCCGTCACATCGGACAAGGCTGTGGGAATTGAACCCACAACTAAAGTGTGATAGACCTTTATCGCCTACCACTGGCCTACAGGAAGTCCCTGGTTAGTAGAAACTAGTTTTATTAAGTGGTATGATAGATGAAGTATAAGTCCATTTTTGGAATCATATACGATTAACATCACCATAGATGGACTTATGTATATTTGTTAACTTTTTCTAACCTTTTGTTTGAGACATATGGAATGACCCATCATTCTATCACATGATCTGCTAACACTTCATGAATGAAAAATTCAACTTCATTTCTTTAAGTGATGAATTGGAAATTGTTCAAGGCACAAACAGCGGTGAGATTATACCGAAATAAAGTAAGTATTTCTTCTAATTTAAATTCTTTAACTTTAGGGAAATGATCTTGAAAAACAAAAATGTTTTCCTAGTTCCCCTATATTCAATGAATCAGATGCCACCTTAGATCATCACAAATTTATGGCTTTGTGATTGTTGGATTTTTCATAGCCATGTTCTTTACCACTCTCCATATTTCTCTTCCATATCCATAATTTCTCCTATGTTCTCCTATGTGGAAACCCAGTGATTAGTTAATTTGGGTAACCGTTATGTTTCATACTTTAGTTTTTAAAGATAAGTTTTGGTATTACTTTTTACGATGTGGGTTTCTATTAAAGAAACGTTCGGGTAGTAAACCATTTATAACCCTGAAGAATTTTGAGGGCAAAATTAATTTTAAGGGGGGGTAGAATGCGACAACCGGAGATTTTACGAGAATTGTCCTCTTTAATTTCATTTATTTCTTGTGTTGTACACTACACCATGATTAACATGCTCTATACGCAACACTGTATTAGCTTGCAGTATACGCAACACTATTCTTGGATCTTGTTACACACAATTTCAAGTTCGTTTGATAGTAGTTATTCTACGCAACATTGAGTGTGTATATATATATATATATTCAATTTATAAATTAAATATGGTTAGATTATGTTATACAAAACAATGAGCGCGTCCTGTACAACACGCAACCCAGACTTGTCTTGCATTACACGCAATCACGATCTTCCTCGATAGAGTGTGTTGTACGCAATACCATGTTTCACTAAACGATATATTATTATAATATTATTATGAACTAGCCATTATGAATATTAATACCCACTTTTTTTAATTTTATTTTTAAAAATGGACTTCATTTTTGGATTCGTAATATCAAAATTAGCCTAGGGTGAATTTTTGGTATTTTTCTGAAAACTTTCAATTTTTGATGAATAGTGAAAACACTAGGTTACTATTTAAAAACTGACTTTTTATTTAAATAATTATTTATTTTATTTAAATTTATTTTAGGTCAAAATTGATACATAATACCTATATAAGTTTAATGTAATTAATTTGAGTCATTTTATATTAATTTTAGATATATAAAAAAATTTCACTGTCTTTTACCCACCTCCTAGGAGAGTTTGAAAATTTACATAAAACATAATTTTACCGCTTATGTGAGTGGAATTTCAAAACTTATTGAGACACGGTTGATATTATTAAGTAAAATTTGATTCAATAAGGTAAAAATATATTTTTTGTGAATAGTATCTTTTTACTTTTATTTACCACGGTTAAAAGTAAATAGGGTAATTAAGGGTATAAATGATAATATTATTACCATAACACATGTCCTAATTCTATTGGATAAGTGTAATTTGAAAAAAAACAAAAATAGGGATAAAGTATTACCCTTTAGGTCCACTTAGATTAGATTAGGACATTTATTATTGTTTTATTTAAAAAGAGTTAAAATAGTTACAATAAACATTTAATAACTAAAACATTTTTAATATAGGGTTATGCATATCATAAATTCGACTATAAATATTAATTAGAAAGATAAAAATATTTCCTACCTAATTTTATTTTATTTATAATTTTTAGACATTAAATAATTTAATTTATTTATGACACAATGGCAATGCCGTAATTACCTAAATAATGAAATATTAAAATAATTGATATTATAAATACCCAAATAAATGTAATCTGAGACTTTTTAAAAATTAAACTAATTTTATAGGTTAATATGAAATGTTAGTATTTATTTAATTAACTTTTTGGAACTAATAATGCTGTTATGATTTTCACAGAAATCAATTACCAAATTGTGTCAAAATTGACAAAAATAGTTTTTTAAGAAAATATTATAATATTAATTGGTATTTTATTGATAAAAATCTAAGGTTCGACCAAATTACATAGATAAGGATATATTTTTTTTAATGAACCACTTGGGGTTCTTTTGGCTTGTTATAGTATGTTTATTAACCTTATATTGTAAGAAAACAAAAAGACACGGTAAAAGTTAAATTATTTAACTTAGAGTTAAATCTAAATGATAAGAATAAAATAGTAACCTAAACTTGTCTAAAACAAATTTTTTGGGATTATTTCTACACATACCCACCTTATATTTGAAATAAATCAATTTGGAGCTCTTAAAAACAGAATATGACTTTATTATAAAATAATATTTTAAGTTTTTTCTAAGGTGCCCCTCTCCTCCCTTATAAAAAGAGAACTCCTTCCCTCTTCTCTTAACACACTTTTGAGCCTTTAATCTCGGAAAACCCCTACCAATTCCTATTATCAATCTCTCTATTTATATCATAGAGGTTCTGGTCTTCTCAAAACACCAACTCTAGTTCCCTAAGAAGAATTTTAAAGGTGGTGCGTCGAGGAAGAGGTAATCTCTTCTACCGATTCTTTCAAGTTTCTTTATTCTTCAACTTCTTCTTATTTAGTTGTTTCATTATAAAGTAATAACATAAGTATTAAATATATAATGATATGTTATTGTAAATATGAAACAAACCTATTTCATCTTCAATCCATCCTACGGAAAACGAAATCATCGTGTGTGCGTACGTATGGAATACTGTCTCCACGTCGTGGTGTAATCTGTTTTTCCACCACCACCTTACTTGGATGGGTATAATGGTGTAAAGAATAACTATATATGGTTATTATAACATCATAATAATTCTAAAATATTACATCATCCTTCCAATTCCATTCAATAATTATGGGAATGATATCATCACTCGTGCGTACGTACGGATTTCCATCTCCACGACGCGATGAGATTCATTCTCCATGATAACCATTCAAGAATGATTATAAAGTATATATAATGAATAATAATGAAATATATGACATAATGAAGAAACTATATTTATGTATTCATACATATATATGTCATCTACTTACTTCCATTCAAGTTAATAAGGAAAGGAAAACAACATTCATGCGTACGTACGACCTACCGTCTCCATGAATGGTGTGTTTCATTTCATTTATATATCTATTATGGATATATATATACTGAATATATATGATATATAAATCATGATTTAAATTCTAGAAGTATTTAAATCATGATATAAGTAATAATAATATCAAGAACAACAATTCCAAACACAGACAATAAATAAAACGATTTTACCCAAAACGTTGCTTTAACATGGAATTTACAAACGAACGGATAATATAAAGTCATAAGTGAACCATATATGATATCATAACAATAATTATGATTCTATAATAAGTCAATGAAATTATTTAAATCATTATACATGAGGTTCAGATATGTACAAGGCATATCAGACTTAAGGTAAGGGATAATTATTCCAATCTCATTCTTATCCGAGATTGTTTATTCGTAGGTATTTACTAGGGTTATTGTTATCAACAATGAACATGTTTTCTAAAAATGTTTTCATGTCTTTTTGAAGTCCTTTTTACCCATTCTTGAAATTTACCACATGTTATGAAAGGGATATTACTTTTGTTCACCACATGGGGAACTTTTTGACTTTTCCGACAAAAGTATGAGAAGAATGTTATTTTTAACTTATACGGCGTGAACAGATTTTTACGGTTTCATAATGCTTCATTTTCATGAAGCATACTCTACAAGGTTTTATGAATATTTTCAACAAAATAATTTTCTTTTAAAATTGCTTGGCATTTTGTGAAAAGAAAATGATTTTGAATAAGAAAGGATATTTTCATCAAGAATTCATTTCAAGTGCTTTATCAAAACCATTTTCCATATAAGATGACCTTATTTCATATGTGTATGTTTCAAGTACAATGTCTCTATTATTTACATGGTTTCACTTTTCTTATAATGAAATATCCATTTGTTTTATATGGATTATGTGATGATGGGAAGATGTTTATGAAACCCATTTTATTCTTTGAGTTATGATGAATGATTAAATTTATTTTGCGGCACAAGTAAGAATGATTTCATTATGAGATGGGTGGGACCTATATCTCCCTCTAATGAATTGGTTAACGATTTATATCTCATGATATAGACATATCTCGAATGGTAAGTTAATCCCATTTAGTGTTACAGGACTGGAACGAGGAGTGAACTCGATTCAGAAAGGGACTTTGTCCACTAAGATAGTCTTGGTAGCAATTCCATGGCTACTATGGAAATCATATCATGTGCAAAATGTTTTTCCATAATTACAAGTTTTATTTCCAAGAAATTTTATCATGATTGATGTTCCATTATGATATATGCCTTACGTACTGCCAAGATTTATTTCACAACTCAAGATTTTGATGTTTAAAATTTATGTCCATGTTTTGAAGTTCAAATGTATATGGTTTGTTTTATTTTCTCCATGCTTACCCTTACTTAGCATTTGAGCTCACCCTTTATATGTTTTCTTTTCCCTAGGATATAAAGACTGGTTTTAGGTAAGAAAAAAAGGGTAAGATCTTTATGGGAGATGTTGAAGATCTTTCACAACTATTAGAAGATTTTGTTCCGAGTTTCCAATGACACTAAACTATTACAGTCCTACGATGTTTGTTTTTATTATGTATTAACTATTACGCCAAAGTATTGTAATGTCTATGTACATAAATATTTGAGTCTCTACAGCTACCATGTCAAGATCCCATGGAATGCCTTGATGGAAGTAGTGTAATTAACCGGCATCCATGAAGATATAGCACTGGGAATGAGATTCACGAACAAGGTATTAAATCTTTGAGGGAGACCCGAACTAGGTGACGAGTTCTGAGGAGGAATCCACAGAAGGAAGAACTGACATCCAATCATCCCATTTAGATCAAGGAGAAAACGTCCCTGAACAAGGAGAGAATTCCACCTGCCTTTGGAAAGTGGGAATGCAGGGTAATAGCAGCGTATCCTCAGAGACATATGTGCACACTCCGGAAAAAGTGCCAAAAAAAATCATCAATGTTGGTTTGACTTGTATGAAATAAAACTACCTAAGGAAAGACCCATGAAAGTCACTTGTTTAAAAACATATAAGGGTAACTCTAGAAAAAAATTCCTCCACTCACTAGACACATGCCTTATGAGTTCTAAGAGAATATAATAATTTAAAAAAAAGGTATGAAACATATTAATTTAAACCCATAAAGGAAAAGTTATGAAAAAATTGATCCATGCCAATAAATTTTTTTGGTATAAGTATTAGGAAAAAAATTAATGGATAAATAAAATAAACAAAACTTATAGGAATCATCATATGATCCAATAAAAAGTTAATTCAGATCACACATCAAAATTTACCAACTCTAGAGTTATAGTGATGGTATATAATCCTATACTCATCTATAAGCCATTATTAAAAGGTGATCACTCCTCAAAATTTTCAAAATCTGGTGTTATGAAGATGTCACTTATGCCTATACACATTTATTACCTATTCCTTAGATGATATCTCTCATCTAATTAGAGAAATTCTTTTGTTTCAAAGATGTCACCTATGCCTATTCCTACCCCTGAGCCATTCTTAGAAGAAAATTTTTCTAAGTTAAGAATTTAATAACCATGATTAGCTTAATTTATTTAAAATTCATTCATGAAAAGTATTTAGGTTACTCTACCCTTGTTTTTTAAGGCTTTACGAATTATTAAAAAAAATATTAGAGTATGGAAAATGATAATTAGTTTAGAAAAAAAAATTATTCATTGATCAAAAAGATTAACAAGAGGACAATGCACATACTGGATTCTCTCCTTGTGAAATGAATTAAAAAAAATTAAATACTAGTCCTTGGATAAATTACTGTTTTACAATTTTATTTATTTAATTCTAAAGTGTTTAATACTTCATATCCTCAATTTCTTTAGAAAATAAAGTTATTAATCCTAAAAAGCAACGTTGTTTTCTCTATTTTGGCTTCTGTGATGAGTTTATGATTCTTTTTCAATTTCCAAAAGTAAAAGGTGAATTTTTTCAAGATTTTCATCTTGGGATACTAAGTTTTCAAATAATATTAATTAATATATTTCCACCTCTTCATAATGATACTATTTTTGGGAAGTTTCATCTAAGAGATTATTAGTTTCTAACACAAATCATATTTTTAGAATGAATTATTGTGATGCCTCAATTTACTCATGTCTTAAAATGACTTTCTTTATAGTTATACTGAACAAGAAATATCTAAACACATAATACCCAAGTATCATAAACATATGATGGAGTTTACAAAGATTCCTAGAAAAATTCACTAATGGTTTCATAGAAATTACTTTCCACATATCATCCCATATGATTCATCGAGTAGTTATTGAATGATCAATAGTGTCTTGATCAGGTTTTGAATCACTCCAAAAGGATTTTATATATGTTGGGACCAATCTTCTTAGGGAATCCACTTGCACTACTCCCATGGCGATGGAAGATTCTATGGTAATATAAACCCAATATTTCATTTACATTAGAGTCAAAACAAGGTTCCCATTTTTGGGTACCACCACTAGAGCTAGTGCCACATAGAATAATGAGATCAATGGAAGGAGATATATTTTCAATTTAAATGTTGAAAGGAAAATTAAATAATTTTTAAAACAGTCAAAAAAAATTAATTATTGAGTCTATGTGACATCAACCTTACCAAAAATGGAGAACCTTTTAATTATCTACCCAAAAAATTTCCACCATCTACCTTAGTAGGACCCCAGACTAATAATGATAACTCATCGGAAAATGTATCAATAACATCCTTGAATCTTAAAAAACCTATATACTTAATAATATTAAAATTTCCCATATATTTCCATCATTATCAACTCATATAGTGGAAGTGTTTTGATGATGTGGTTTTTCTCAAGGACCCTCAATGTTTGTCTTAGGAAACATTAAATAATTTAACTTTCTAGAGAATCGAGATAGTACCACTTATACCCATTGAGAAGAGACAACCCCAACCCCCCATTTTTTGAAGAGCATATAAAAAAATCACTATAAATGTATCTATGTGAGATAGAAGTTTGATTCAGTATACCATGTAATTTGTTTTCCAATTAACCATAGGAAATAATATTGACATTATTTTAACTCCTTATTAAACTGTTTGAAAACATTGAAATATATTGGAAAAATATTAATGATAGTGAAAAATCTAACATTTATAGGGAATTAGGGATTTCATTTATCCTTGTGACATCCCCTCCCCCTTTAATAGTATAATATTTGGAGACATTTAGATCCATGTTTAAACAAATCCCTTCTCATACCTTCTTCATTAATACTTTGTTGGATACCTCTTCAGGTGGTGTATAATGCTCTAAGTCCAATATTTTTAGTGTATTAATATTTATATTATCCATGATGGTATCTAAAAAAAATCATAACCCATCATAGGATTAGTATTAAAAACAATGATATAATGTTTAATTCAATATATACCCATCGGATTTGGGTGAAGATGGATTTTCAGGGACTTTTCCTTTTCTATCTATTGGATATCTTATATAGTTTAACTTCTAGAATGAGATATTGATGGAGGTTAAAAGGATACCTCCTAATTATTATAGATAACTACTTTCATATCCTCTAACAAATTGTAGTATTCTATCCTTGCATTATCACTGACATCCTAATAAATTCCCCAATAATGTTCAATGTCTTCGACATCATATGTTGGGGACAAAATAAGTGATTGAACCCCTTCTAACCCATATGTAAGTTAGGGAACATATACAGTGGTGAGAAAAAATTAACATCAATATTAAAAAACCTAATGCAAATGTCCAATTTACCCCTATAAGAAAAGAATCTCTTACAGTTTCATCACCTTCATCACTTAATTCAACCACTAATAATTACAACAACTAGACCTTATGTCAACCCTCTAAAACATGAATAGTGACCTCCAAGTCTTTAATATAATCTTTTTATTACTATGTTTTTATTTAATAAGAGGCATAAAAGGAATTCATGGACTATCCAAACACTATGATTATAACCTCCATCACTTGGAGTGAGTGACAAAACTCTTCAAGGGATCTACCTTCCCTCCATGAATCCCCTCCCTCTAAGACTTTGGATATTCAAAATTTTCAAGAATCAAAGGAAAATAAACTAATCTACTCTCTAAATATTGAGTGACCAAATTCCATATAGTATTCTTTAGTAGTTTAAATAATGGATCCCCTATTATGGTGATTATCTTATTATAACTCTTCACATCCACATGTTACTGGGAAATCCTTTTTATATGCCTTGGTATTTCAATAGGATTGGTTGTATCTTACATTGGGACTCGTTCTTCTTCACTTTAGGCATCTAATGGTCCATTGAACTAAGGTACTAGACCAACTAATATCCCCTTTGAGTATGATAAGATTCAAACATTGGCATATATTACTATAAGACTGAGAGAAGGATCAATAGAAAGTAGTGACACTTTGACATATGTATCCTATAGTATCATCATTATCCCGAACAGACACACTACCATTGGATGATTCTCAAAATGAATGATTGTTTATGGGGTAGAATAAATCTTCTATATATAACTGAAATTCCTCAAACATTTACATGTAATATACCATTCATAGTTGATTTTCACATATATCCTTGTTGTAAAGACACCCTCCCAAATAGATACCAAATATGCATGTTCCTGGACGCCCCCTTTGGTTTGTAGACAATGGTGTTTGTTGGTGGTGTATATGGTGAAAATAAAAATATATTTTATCAGTTCAATTTATCATATATTCCTTAATCATTCAATGAAATCATCTTTAAACCAACAATTCTCCATATATAAGGCACAAATTATGTGTGAGGATTTTTTTTAGACTTAATGAGTTGATACCCACATACATGGGCTGTTATCCACCCACAAAGTACCTAAAAGGGTCCAGAAATCTAGAACAGAGCCTTTTACTTATAAATATATCTGATTTTTTTGATATAGTTTGGTGAGAAATAGTACTACCAAGAATACCCTATGTCCGATCACCATTTTCGTGACCAATAAAAGGGTATCACTTCTAACTTTTCCTTTCAAATCTTTTTTTGGTAGAAGAAAACCACTGAATGAGGTCACCTGATAATTTAGTAGGTGAACCAATCAGTCACCCACAAATATAACCTTCTGACCACATAGGTTAAATTAACCATCTTTCAAGGTAAGCCAATGTATACTAATAAATCCCCATTTATGAATATTAAAGCATATTTGGGGTCTATTTTCTTTTTTTTATATCTGGTAAGTTTGATGAATAGGTACATCCATGTTTTAAAAGGGAAAACGTCCATAGATTAAACATTTTTCCCATTATACTATCTACTAAATAAATAAATTCCTCCAGGATTAGTGGATTTCTCTTAGAATTATCCAATACTATGGGTTACAATAGAAACTAATTATACATATATCCCAAAAATTATATCACAACTGATCATTTTCTCATCCCAATGGCCAATTCCTACTTCGTTATGCTATGTATGAATGGTATTAGTGTATGGGAGCCACCTTCTAAGTATCTCCATGGTAAATTTTTTCTATGGAAGTTATAGGTCTGAAAAACCATAATGGATTCATACAAAACCCCCATCTTAAATTCTTTTGTGAACTCCTTGTAGTACTAGTGCACCCAAAAATGCCCAACCCAAATCCTTTTTAAACATTCCTCCATATTAAAGTTCCCAGATTTTTATCCAACTAATCTTCTGATTCGGGTTTTATTTCCTTAAAATCAATTTATATCTATCCACATCAAGTTCAATGGTTCATATATGATCTTACAAGGTCAATGGATTATATCCATGTACATATCATTTAATGTGGTTTGTCACTTTGATGAATTTCCCCACCATTAATATGTTAGCTCGATAGCTTTGAATATTGGTTGATACAGTGTAGCGGTAGGTTCCCAACCCATGGAGGAGGGATCTATACATCACTGAGAATACCAAATCTATATAACAAGAGCCTATATGATAAGGGTTATCCCCCAAACACTATTCATATCAACTATTAGGGGAAATCAAGCTTTACTTCAATTTGATAGCATTTAATGGATCTAATTCTCCCAATCATTTCATCCCATATCACATCCCCAACTATACATTATTTTATTGTTCTTGGATTATCTTCTACACTAAAAAAACAAATAGTATGATTCAAACCCAAATAAATGATAAATTAAGAAATGCCATGTGGTAATTGTGTGGACTCCCATGGTATGCATGCAAACACTATGTAATAATTGTGTGTGTGGTGTGTGGTAACCATTCAATCATCATGTGGTAACCATGTGGATTTTTAAAATTTTCTTGTTCCGAGTGTGTAGTAAGGAAGTGGGGATTCATGAACTGAGAAATGCTATAGGTAAGGGTGAGAAAACTAAAAAAAATCAGGAAGCTACCTACTGATCTCATAAGATCCATATTTGTATACAGTAAGTGAAATGAATCAAGAAAATAATTTTTTTCTTTTCACCAAGAGCATAAATCACCAAAAGGATGATGAAACTGAAATGAGGTTCCATCTAATTTATAGTTACAATTGTGTCCTTTCATCTACCCATCATGAAAATTCCATGTGATTTTACAACTTTACCGAACAAACAACACACTATACACATTATCTTTTCTTTACTTCCTTGGAAGGAACCATGACCCCTGCCAATTCGGATTCATTCCAAGGGTGTGTTTTTATGCTTTTATGATAAGGATCAAGTGACCACCTAGGAGAAACTACATATCATCTCACATTCTAGGTGGAATGAAAATGGTCTAGTGGTGTGAATATATGACTCATATCCCTAAAGTCACAAGATTCATATTTATAAGGACATTGTTCTTTACTATAAATCAGTAGTGAGCTTACCTAGTACCCCACCCCCTCTTTTCGTGTTGAACGATGTTTAAATATCATCAAGAGTGTCGTGAATCGGTTTTTTCACCACTAATACTTTCTTAATAATACTCTAAGATAATGTATGACACTAAGAGAGTCACCCAAGTAAATTCCTTCTTAGATTATGATACCATAAAATGTGGAAACTAAGTTAAAATACCCCATGATCTCCCACTTCCCACCACGCTACCAAAAAATAAGAAAATAAATTTCCACAACCTTTCTTATAAATACTCCAATTTCCCATAAACAAAGGGGATGAGAAAAAGGACAAAAGAGATAGAGATTCATAATATTTCTTGGAGAATCCCACATATAATCCTTTATCCCTCAAACCCACCTATTTTGAAGCTCCTCTGCACATATTCAACATCAGTTTGGCTCTATCATCTACCCATCAGGAGTATTAGCTTGGCCCAAATCCATGGACCTCACGGCCCACTTACTATTCTTTATGGCCCTCATAGACCACCTACCACATGACCTATCCCTCATGATTCCCACCTACCACATAATAATGCCCTCACGATCCATATAACAAATGGCATGGCTCTCACGGTCCACCAACTATATGGAATGGATTTCATCACCTCTACAAAAAATAGTAAGGCCTACATTGGGGTATTTTGACTCCTCCGTCCACCATTATTTTCATAATATTAATTTTTTAATCTTTTATTATTCTTTAATCAAGAAATATTTTAAATACCAAATCAAAACCTCCCCCAAAACTTACAAAGACACCAAATGAGTAGAATCAGGGTATGGACACCAACATGCCCCTTTTTTAATCATGTATTCCCTTAATAAATGGTATATTCCATATATATTACTCAATATATAGGTTCCTTAATGGTTTTTTAATCTTAATATTATTTAACAATGAGGTTCCTAATATTTAATAAAGAGGTGGGAATTTCTCTAGAACAAGGTGGAACACTTGTCTGACCCAAGTCAAAGATCGATCAACTGGGGAACTTATTGAATGCTTGAGTTCACATGAGGAGATATCCAACCATATTAGGTATAATCCCTACATAAACCCTTATAATCTTATGATTGGTAGTAGTACACCGATATGCTACTAGAAATGTGCAACATCTATGCAAGATACCTTCCAATTGCACCTATGTAGGAGATCTATAGACCCCATTGGTTCCATTATTGACTACGACAACCCAATATAATTATATCCATCAACACTAAGTAGAACTGCATATTTTAAATAATAATAATTTAATACACATCCTTACATAATGGTGTTAATTTTTTTCCTGATTTCCTAGTCACATGATGTAAAGCTGAAAAACAATGTCTTTACTGTATGATGTAAAGCTACATGGTATGATCAAATCACATGACCCTAAACTATGAATCATGAACTATGTGAACTTTTATTATGGTCAAACATGATATATAAAATTCCACCATAAGTTCAAACCCAACATCATATTCCATATCTATTCTCATTGGGTTATATTCCTCAAGAAAACATTTATATCTTTTCCTTTCCTATCTAGATCCCACAATTTGATATGTTATTTTCAGTTGGGTTATATTCCATATGGATTATATTCTCATTAATTCATGTTCCCTCACCTATTGGTCCATATTAATTATGGTTGAAAACTATATTATCCTCATATAGTATATATTCTCAATGATACCTTGCTAATTTATGTAGTGTATTACACTTTTCTAAACTAATTCATCCTCATAAAGAGATGCATATAAACAATTCCTGCACTAAATTTTAAGAGGAATATTATTTATAGTCATACATATTACGTGATGATAAACTCTAAATATCCCAAATATTTTCATTTATACTATAGTGGAATGTATACCATCATTACTATGTAACAATAAGATAAAGATGTAGAACTTCTTATACATTCCTATGGTGTCCTCTATAGAAAATCATTGACTCATATAGATGTTCACATTTATGGGAAACCTATGATACATATATAAATCCTCACTAAAACATGATAATAAAGGGTTTATAGTATGGGGGAAACCATCCTTGTAATTGAACTTGGGAAGGATTTGAGAACAAGACATAATTCTATAAGAGATTCTTGAAGCAGAAAATAATTCATCCCAATAGGGTTGGATGAACCAAACTTCTCATCCTCTCATCCAATTTGGGTTCCTAATAAAAATTATTAAGGAACAACATTGACCGGTTTTCTCTGTAAAGTAGGTATCTAATAACATCTATCATCATAGATGTGGGAGTCATTAGGTGTTCCATTGAAACAAATAAGCCATGTTGTAAACTGTTGGAACATTGTGAAAGGGGTTATTTCTTGTGAGATATATGTAGTTGATATGATATCTATATTTATTATTATTTCAATTTGATCAAGTGATTATTTTTCCCAAATACTTTTAATTTTTTTATGGGAAACCTTGGGTACTCTAGTAAGTTAACATATATGGTATAAGGTTCCCCCACAACTATCTAGGCTAGTGAAGTAAATGTGGTTCCCCCTCTGATTAGGGATGTAATACTAAAATATACCACTAAGGTGACATAAATTTATAGGAAGCCTTCCCTTAGTGAACCTTGGGGTAACATATGATGATACCTAGTATTTTTTTATTAAACTAGATAGAGGATTTATGCTTTCCTTATTAGTGTCTCCTTTCTTGATTGACTCTGTTTTTACCATATTGTGTGTGTGGTTTTTTTAATCCATTGTTGATATGGTTCCATATTAACTGTAATTTTATATATATTTTTCATGTTTTATTAATTTTATTTTGATGAAAATTAAAGGGTTTTTTGAATAGTATATTTTAAAGGGATATTTTTTTATTTAAATATGGGTCAAGGCTTGAGAAATATTTTTCTAAGTGATTTTCCTCATTTACAAAATGAAAAGAAGTAAATGTTTGTGATATTTGGTTTTAATTTACCTATGTATAAAATGAAAACATATTTTATTATTTTATTCCACACTAACATAAAGGAATTCAAATTTTTTAAGAAATTTCATGAACTCTATAGTGCTTACTTAATGAGATCAGTTTCACTCACACCTTACATACACCATTTAGTGTTTGTATCGTGTATGATCTTCTTTCAGATTCCTCAACTTTTTTCTTCTAGTTTAAGAGTTTTGGGATTACTTTTTTTCATACCTGTTGGATTTGGATGTGGATAATTATTGAGGCTCTCATGGATATTATGATATCCATATTGTTAAGTTTCTATTCTAGTTTAATTATGTACTGTCATATGACCCTGATCTCTATGTAATGACCCAAACTTTCATTAATGAAAATTCCTCTTTATCTAATTAAATGTCTTATTATGGTTATATAAAATGTGAACTTCATTGATTTTATGTTTCTGGTTTTTAAAATACCATTATGAATTGTGGCCTTTTCAAATATAATCATTTAATATTTATCACATGATTAGTATAAATATAGGGCTTTAACAAATCCAATTTACTTAGACAAAGGAAGCAAGGGCCTCATCTAGTAGACATTCCCCATACGAAGCCCATTTTTCAGAGCTCGGAAAGGAGGTCGAATCATTGGGCTTTTCCCTCAACCAATCCCAAGCTGTTCTTGAAAACATTAAGCTTGAGTGGAACCGACTACGGGAGAAGTGTAAGTTAATAGAGATTACCACCTGAGTGACATTATTCGAGCCACCCCAAGAGTCTGTCACCGTCACACACCTTACCCTTTAATCTTATGTGGGTCCTATAATGGGTTATGTAAGAAGACCCTAGCACTATGACTATGTACATTATTTTTGTATAAATAATGTGTATTCGTTTTATTATTTTAACTTTATAAATATTTTTTAATGCACAAATAGTATTTTTAGTTAATATTCAAATAAGAAATCTATTTTGATGAATTAATAGATTTTTTAATTAAATATTATTTTATTAAAATATTATTATTATTATTATTATAAAATTAATTTTTATTAAATATAAATTATCGTATATTTATTATGAAATTGTAATTTTTATTTGTGTTTGAAAGCTATTTTCTTCAAAACCCATCAATTTTCGATAAATGTCAGTTTTTATTTTAAAATTAAAAGTTCACATATTTATAAAATTACTTAGATAAAATGAAAATTATTTTTGGAATCAGGATGTTGAAATTATCCAATTGTGAATTTTTCATAATTTTCTGAGTCATTCGAATTTTTGGGTAAAAATTAAATATCGTCTAAATATATAATGTGTTTTATGATATCATAATGACCCTACAGTGATGTAATAAAATACTATAAACATTATGTTTGGAAAATATATGTCTTATAATTAAAATAATTTGATTTTAGATATGTTTGATTTATTTTACAAAGATTTAGTGGACCCTTATAGGCTTATAAAACATTTTGTATTTTCAAATTGTTTTCCTTGAGAGTGTGACTCACCACCACATAAGAAACCCTATTATTTTAAGAAGTTCGGCCATTATCCTTATAAAATATTGTTTTCCACTACCTTTGGATAAAACCATGGGCAAAAACCATGGGCTGCTTTGTGGTTTTGATTAGTTTAATGTGAGGTGTCACAAACCTAAATAATAAAGAATTCCCTCTCTTTTCCGATATAAACACACCCAATCTCCCACATAATCTTTACTCAAAGCCTTTTTAGTTCGACCAACCCCTGCACTCCTCTCTCTAGAATCCTCCCAAGGTTCCCCAATCTCCCAAGAATCCTCTCTCAAGCCTCTCCCAATCCTTTGGTATCAAACATTCAAGTAAGGGCTTTCTTCCTTTCTCATTTTTATCTAATTTTCATTAAGTAATTATGCCCTTTTTTTCAATTACAAATGTTGGGGTATGATTTTTCACCTCCCCCATACTATCATATTTATTTTTGGATGATGGTATACCCATTTCACTCTCAATAATTCCTCCAATGTACACCTGTTACCATGCTGAAATTCCTTGAGGGATTTCTCTCTCCTATTTTACATCCAAGAAATTCTTTTGTATTATGCATCTAAAATCAATTAAGTTTGTTGGAACATGTATCTATATGACCCACTTACGTTCCATTTCATGTATATATGATTATACATGCTTTTTTATCTCATCAACCATTTTCATGAATCCTTTTGTCACACTGTTATGCTGCCGAAATTGCACCATGTTTTTCCAAACCAAGATCATTGTGTAGTGAATACCATAACCATGTATCTATCAAGGGTATTCACCTTTTTAAATATATATATATATATATTTAATGATACTTTAATTTATTTATTCCACATTTATTAATCATGGAATAACTTTTGATGTTGTTTGATTCCATGATCCATGTGGCACACAAATGCATGAAATGAAATGTTTAAGAAGGGTGTCCCCTGATAGCTCTCCAATGCATTGGGTTAAGTATAGTATCATGATATATCATTTTAAATGAGTGTTTACTCATGCTAATTAAATTTAAATGAGGTTTTACTCCTGATTCATGTGTAATGAGGGTTTATGCATACTCCGTGGGCTATGAGCCTTGGATCATGCTAATTTCATGTTAAGTATTGTTGCCATATTTCCATGTTATAATTGTCATGCTTTATCATGCCTTTATGTTCATGTTTCTATTATTCACCTTTGATATGATTGTTTTATAACATGTATTGTACTTCTCATGTTATTCCATGTTTATTCCCCTACTGAGCTTAATAACTCACCTTTTTCTTATGCATGTCCTCGGGTTATCCCATGAAATCCTGAGTATGATGGAATGTAGTGGTTATGTAAAGGATGTTTTCAATAAAGTTGTTGTGGGTTTTATGTTCTAATTTGTTATGTAATGTTCCTAATCCCAAAAGACACTAGACCTCTTGATATTCTATGTTGTATCAAGTGAAGATTTTATGTAATAAATTAGGTTTATGTTTGTAATAAAAAGAAGGGTTGTTATAGTTGGTATCATAGGATTGGTTTAGTTATTTTTTGGATTAGGATTAGAAAACACTAGTGAATACTTAGAGACAAGAATAAGTATAATAAAAAATCCATATCTATTGGTGAGTATTGATTAAGTGTTTTTTGAAGTAAATACATCCTTGTCTAAATACGAGCAGGTAGAGGCGGCTCTGGCACAGATGTATCCTAGGGGTAAAACCCGAAAACACCGCTTTGAGATAAACTCGAATGAGAACTAGTGCATGACAATGGGACTTGATACACTCTTAGTTATGACACTCCTGGGGGATATTATTTTGTAAAATAACAATCTTAGTTTGAACCCATATTATAAGAATTAAAAAAATGCCCCTAAGAATATATGTTGGAAAGTAGATCATGAATATCATAGATTGAAGCCTATGGATTCATAAGTCAAGGAAGTAAAATTTATTTATAAGTCATCAGTTCTGTCCTTGGATTACCCTTTATGTGTTACCCCTAAATTTCCTTTTATTCAATCCAATGGCTGGTAATAGGAGGACTCAGGCTAACAACCGATGTGAAGATCAATGTGATAAATGTGCTAATGAGATGCCCAATCTGATGGGAGCATTAATTGTGAACTTTGTCACACTTTTCTCTCAGTTAACTCAAGCATTAAAAAGGAACAAGGTTCAAGAAAAATTTCCAACCCATCCTAAGAAAGAATAATTCTCTATTGTGAGCTTCATGAGACAAAGGCCTCTTACTTTTAATGGATCATCTAATCCCTCAAACTTTGAACAATGTATCAACTCCATTGAAAAGATCTTCCCCATCCATTAATATTATGAATAAGAGAAGGTTCGCTTGGATTCTTATCATATGGAGGGTGAAGCTGATAAATGTTGGAAGTTGATCAAAAATATGAAGCATAAGGAAGTGATCGTGGTGTTGGAATGGAAGGATTTCGATAAATATTTTCCATGCACCCTCCAAATTAAGTTGGAAAGGGACTTCCTTGCCCTCAAGAAAAAAGAGGATGAATATATTGAAGAATATGAGGAAAAGTTCACAAGGATTGCATGATATTCCTTGAGCTTTGTCATTACCCCCAAATGCAAGGTTAACCGATTCTTTGGGGGGCTGAAACCTGGCCAACGGAAAGTGCTGGCCATCCGTGACTTCAACAACTATGAGGAAATTATCTAATGTACCCTCAAGGTCAAAATGGAGATCAGAGAATCTCAAGGGTATCATGTGGATAAGAATCATAAGGTGGAATTTAATGTTGGAAATTCAATGGATAAATCCAATGGTGAAAAGAAGATCCAACACCCCACTTGCCAAAGGTGCAGAAAGAAGCACCCCGCAAATTTCCTGAATGGGAGGAGGAAATGATTAAGGTGTGTAAGAGAAGTGCACCTAGCTGTTAACTTCCAACAAGAAACACTTGTGGCTATAATAGAGGAGAGGAATTCTACATTTTAACCTCAATGTTTTCTTCATTTCTGCAAATGTAAGGAACCATGGAATATTGATAATAAGTGCCATAAGAAAAGGGTTTTCGGAGGTAACCAAAAAATTACCAAGTAGCAAGGGAGATATTTTTCCATCACTACTGCCGAATTGAACCCCAAAAATGATGTGGTGATAGGTATGATAGTTATTCATTAATTAATAAAGAACATTCTTTTTTATTCAAGTTATGAAGATTCTTTTATATCCCAAAAGTTTATCAAAACAATCCCAGCACCACCACAAATCATGGAAGTAAAGATTTCGGTGAGTATGGTAAATGGGGTAATCATTGCATCCCATGAATATAACTCCTCCCCTGTCTTAATCTGTGGATTGAATTTCCCGGAAAACCACTTCATACTCCCTATGGTGTAATTTGATGAAATTCTTGGCCTGGATTTTATTTCCTTATATAGAGCCAACATAAATTGTTGTGAGAGGGAAATCACTCTCCATGTGGAGAATCGACCCCCGATTCTATAAAAGTGCATGAAGGAAGATGAATCTTATTTAGATCCATCATCTCAAGCATGGATATTATTGCCCTATGAGCATGCATATACGGATCAGATGATTGTGTCTGTGGAGAAAACCACACATGAAGACATGCCTATTGTGAGGGAATTCGCTGAAGTGTTTCCAGAGGAATTTCCTAATCTTCCTCCAAGAAGATATATTGAATTCTCAATTGATCTTATACCTGGTTCATAGAAAATATCCAATAATCTATATATAATGGATATTTTGAAGCTTGGGGAGCTGAAGAAACAACTACAGCAGAATCTAGATAAAGGGTTTGTACACCCAAGTACTTCACCATGGGGTGCATCAGTCCTCTTCATCACGAAGAAAGACAGGTCAATGTTCATTTTCATCGATTATCATTATCTTAACAAAATCACGATAAAGAACTTGTATCCTCTCCCATGAATCGATGATTTGTTCGATAAGATATGTGAAGCATGATACTTATCCAAGGTGGATTTATGGTCGGTATATTTTCAAGTATGGGTGATGAAGGAAGATATCCCCAAGAATTATTTTTGTACAAGATACTAGAACTATGAATTCATAGTAATGCCTTTTGGACTCACTGATGCTCTATAAATATTCATGGACTTGGTGAATAAATTCTTTAGGTATTAACTCGACAAATTTGTGGTAGTATTTATAGATGATATTCTGATATACTCCAAAACCAAGGAGGATCATGAGCAGCATCTAAGAACTATACTAGAGACCTTGTGGATGGAGAATCTCTATGCAAAGTATAGCAATTGTGAGTTCTGGTTTAAGGAGGTCTCATTCTTGGGCCATATCATCACAAGAAATGGGATATCTGTGGATCCCTCCAAAACAGATGCAACTGAGGGGTGGAAGAGGCCAACATCAGTAAAGGATATCTGTAGTTTTTTGGGATTAGCTGGATATTATCGATGATTTGTGATAAATTTTTCAGGATTGTCCAACCCTATTACCAAGCTAACTAAGAAGGGTGTAAAGTTTTCCTGGAGAGATGAATGCAAATAAATATTCAAGGAGTTAAAAAATAGTCATATCACTACACCCGTGATCACTTTACCCACAAGTGGAGTAATTTTTGTGGTATTTAGTTATGCTACGAAGAAGGGCCTGAGCTGTGTGTTGATGAAAAATGAAAAATTCATTACCTATGCTTCAATGAAATTGAAAGTTCATGAGAAGAATTATCCAACACATGATTTGGAGTTGGCTGCAATGATCTTCGCTTTAAAAATTTGGCAGCATTATCTCTTTGGGGAGAAGTGTGAAATATATACAGACCACAAAAGCATCCTGTATATATTCACACAGAAAGAGTTGAACATGAGCCAATGAAGATGGTTAGAGATGATCAAAGACTATCACTGCTCAATCCATTACCACCCCATGAAATTGAACAAGGTGGCAGATTCTATAAGTAGAAAGGACCAAATAATTTTATCATTGATGATAATTGAGAAGGATCTAATCTTCTTAGATTTGGTGAAGATGGACATGGGAATCATAAATAAGGGAAAATCCTCAATCCTTTCACAAATTATTTCTCAGCTGTCTCTTTTGGAAAGGTTAAAGGATGGTCAAAAGGATGATGTGGGAATTATGAATAGAGTGGAAGTTATCAGAAAATGGAAATCCTTGGAGTTCAATGTTAATTAAGAAGGAATTGTGAGATTTGGGAAAATAATGTGTGTTCTATTAAGTCTGAATCTAAAGATGGAACTTTTAGATGATGAACATAGTTCAAATATATCTATTCACCCAAGAAACACAAAGATGTATCGATATCTCCAAGAGAATTATTTGTGGGATAATATGAAGAAGGAGATCACTGATTATATATCAAAGTGCCTTGTGTTTCAATAAGTGAAGGCATTGAGGCAGAAGTATAAGGGGATGATGAAACCGTTGCACATACCAACATGTTAATGGGATAACATCACCATAGACATTTTCACCAGAATTTCAAAGACATACAAATACAACAATTCAATCTGGCTTGTTGTGGATCATCTTACAATGTCTGCGCACTTCATTGCAATTTGGGAGGATTTCTCATTGGATCAACTGGAAAGAATATATATCAGGTAATTGGTAAGGTGGCATGGAGTACCACTGTCTATTATATCCGATCAAGATCCAAGGTTCACCTTTATGTTATGGAAGAGTCTTCAACATGCTCTGGATACTAAATTGAACTTCAGTATGGCCTATCATCCTCAAACTGATGGAAAATCTAAGAAAATTGTTAAAACTCTTGAGGATATGTTGATATCATGTTCTATGGACTTCAAAGGAGGGTAGGACCAACATCTTCCACTCATTGAATTCTTCTACAATAACAGTTTCCACTCGAGCATCTGTATGGAACCTTATGAAGCTCTGTATGGGAAGAGGTGTAGAACACCGACAAGTTGGGATGAATTCAGTGAACGTAAGCATCGAGGACTAGAAATGGTTGAATAAATGGTGGAGATGGTGAAAACAATTCAACAACATATCAAGGCAGCCCAGAGTTGGCAGAAGAGTTATGTAGATAACCATCAGTGAGACCTTGAGTTTAAAGTTGGAGACATGGTATTTTATGCATATCTCTATGGAAGAAGGTCATGAGGCTTGGAAATAAAGGGAAGTTAAGTCCTTGGTACATCATACCTTTAGAGATTCTTGATCGTTTTGGGGCTGTGGACAATTGACTAGCACTTCCACATACCATGGACAAAGTACATAAGGTCTTTCATGTATCCCTATTAAGGAAGTACATACCAGAACCTTCATATGTACTCTCTTCAGAGGTAGTATAGCTAGAGGATGATCTTTCTTACAAGGATCAACCAGTGAAGATCTTAGATCATAGAGAAAGAGTTAGATGAAATAATAAAATCCCCCTCATCAAGGTGTTGTGGAAAAACCACAAGTATGAAGAAGTGATGTGGGAATTAGAGAAAGTGATGAAGTGAAGTTAGTCATATTTGTTTCAAAGTGGGAAAAGGAAATTTTGAGGGCAACATTTCATAAGGGGGAATATTTTAACAACAAAAACTTTCATTAATGAAAATTCCTCATGATCTAATTAAATTTTTTATTATGGTTATATAAAATGTAAAATTCATTGGTTTTATGTTTCTAGATTTTAAAATACCGTAATGAAAAGTGGCCATTTCAAATATAGTCATTGAACAATGATCACACGATTAGTATAAATATAGGGCTTTAACAAATCCAATTTACTCAGAAAAAGGAAGTGATGGCCTCATCCAGTAGACTTCCACCATACGAAGCCCATTTTGTGGAGCTCAAAAATGAGGTTGCGTCATCAGGATTCACTCTTGACCAAGTCCAAGCTGAGCTTGAACACGTTAATCTTGAGAAGAACTGACTACAGGAAGAGTAGAAGTTAATAGATATTGCCACCCGAGCATTGTTATTAGAGCCACCCCAAGAGTCTATCACCATCATACACCTTACCTTTCAGTCTTATGTAGGTGTTATTGAGTGGACCAGTTTGGGATAAACCTAACACTGAGAGGGGGTGAATTAGTGTTAGGGTCTTTTGAAACTAATTCCAATTTTTTATCCCTATACCTCTTGACCTGTTAGGATCTTGATTATCTTATTCTCTTTTCCTTGTCGCATGCAATAATAGAATATAGTAAAAATATGCACACGATATTTTTACAAGGTTAGCCACTCAATAAGAGTAGCTATATCCTTACTATGCTTGGGTATGACTAGTATATGGATTCCCCAGAATAATTTTATATTATTTTATAATGTAGTGGCTAGAAAAACAGTCCACTAGCCCATGTGAGTACCTAAACTTTAGAGGGGGGTGGGAAACAATCCTCTTACCTGGAATAGTGATAGCCAAGTCCAACTTGCAGTATTTAGCTGGTTCTTTATACTGCCTATAGAGATACTCTTCTTCATTCTTGATAAGGTAGGTTCTGCTCTTGGTCTTCTTTAGTTCTCTTAACTTGATTACATGCAAAACAGTAGGCATGCAATTCTTCCTTCTTTCTTTCTCTTCTTCTCTAGTGTAACACTAACTACACTGGACTTCTTCTTTCTTTTTCTTAGTGCAAAAACAAACTAAACTAAACTTATTATTTCTTTAGTTAGAATAACATACCCCAATGTGATTATTCAAACAATGAGGATTAGCTCACAAAGCATCATCTAAATTATACTACCTTGAATAATTGTCAACCTTCAGTTGGGAATACTCTATTCTTCTTCTTCTTCTCTTCTTTCTCTTTGAAATAGTGTAATAAGGAATAGAACTGCAGTGTCTTAATCTCTTTCTTCAATTATCAATACCAATGCATGAGTGTATCAGTATACTTCCTTCTTCCTTTTTATATATATGAGTTTAGTTTCACATCTGTCTCCTCCTCACACAAGCAACAACACCCCTACCAACAGTGTATATAAATTATGCAACCTGATAGTGTTCACCTTCGTGCAATCAGAGAGCTCCATGAGTCTTCTTCATCACATAGAGGACGCGTGATTTTTCTTCATAGAACTGGGGAAGATTTGTGGATCTGTCCTCATGAAGCACTACACGGGTGAGTATTCACCATTTTTTACTCATGAGATCTCCTTCACAAAAGACAGTGAGGGTTTGAGAAAAATAGTAGCCTGTTTGTGCTTTCTTCTTCACATAGAGGGTGCGGTTCTCCTTCTTTGCAAGATACTTTAAGAGTTCATAGAACATGATAAAGGCACGCGGTACCCTCAAATTTTTCATGCACCCTTCTAGGTGACTTGCGCATAAAATTCAAACCATGCGCATAAAAATACATTTTGGCGCAAAAAAATTTTTTTGCGCAACCCTATTTTTTCACACAGCACTGTATTTTTGTGAAGCACTTCACATTTTCATGTAGCACTCTCTTTATTATGAAGCACTGGCTTTCTTACGTCGCACTCTCTTTTTTGTGTGGCACTGGTTTTTTCGCACAATACTTTCTTTTTCGCGCACCACTTCATCTTTTCACGCATTACTCAATACTTTAATTTTTTTCACACATCAGAGTTCTGAATTTGTCTAAGTGTCTATCCTTAACAAATGAGAGGGGTTCACCTCATATTTATAGGCATTTTTGACCCTGCTCATAAAACCCATTACTAGATGTAAAACAGTCTCCATGTGCGTAAAAACCCTTTCACACAACATTATATATCACTCAATGATCCAATTTATCACGCACCTCATGCTTTTTCTAATTTTCAAGTTTCTGATCTTGAAACACCTCTTGCACAAAAAAATTTATTCCTCTATTTCCCGCACCATGCCAATATTTCATGCACCGATTTATTTTTCATGCACCGCACTAATATTTCATGCATCATTTTATTTTTCACGCACCATGCTGATATTGCACGCACCACTTTATTTTTCACGCCCCACTATAATATTTCAAGTAGCATTTATTTTTTACACACTCTACCCAATTTTCCATGTACTCCATGACTTTGCCATTTTTCGATGTTCTGACCTTGAATCATTCCTGTCACACAAAATTTTAAACCATCTTCAATCTTGCACTCAACATCCATTGCCAAAAATAAATTTCTTCATCTCCTGATTTTTAGGCCCTAAAATTTGGCAAACAATGGAAAATGGTTCCACCTTAAACTGTTCTTTTGTGCCACCTCCAGATTGTCCATTCCTTTGTCATTTCTCTCTCCACTACTTTCCATATCCATTATTTAGCTCTCCTCACAAACTCCACTATCGTGGTATATATCGTTTAGCATCGTCAGAGTTACAATGGAAAGTACTAAAACATTATGATATTCCAGTAGCATCATTCCTTCCAATCAAAACTCAATATGACTGGCATCATCATTTCTCACCCTTTCCTTCATAAGTATTTCATCACATGATCTTCTTACTTATGATATTTGTGAAATACACATCACCAAAGCATCTTCTGCTTTTAATCACCATTATTCATTGTGGTAGAAAATGTATCCCTTTTGATACATGTGATTTGAACATAGTATTATCTCAACAATAATCTGAATTCACTTTATAGAGAATTTCCAAAGCATGGAATTCAATGATATGATTTCATAACAATTCTCTAGGAATCCTCACATCAGCCAATCTCAATTAACTTTGGAGTCCATATTCATTTTGACCGATATTGACAACTATTGACAACAGATAAAATCTTCATACACAAAGTGGTCTCTAAAGTTATAAGGGGTTATTTAACAAGAACCAAGCACTATGAAAATGTAAATTTATTTTATATAAAGAATGTGCATTAATTTTATTATTGTTACTTTGTAAATAGTTTTTAAATCACAAATAATATTTTTAGTTAATATTCAACTAAGAAATCTATTTTGATGAATTAATGAATTAATGAATTAAATAATATTCTAATAAAATATTATAATTATTATTATCAAATTAATTTTTATTAAATATTAATTTTCATATAATTTTATGAATGAAATTGTAGTTTTTATTATGGTTTGAAAGTTATTTATGTCAAAACCCATGAATTTATGATAAATGTCGGTTTTTATTTTAAAAGTAAAAAATTCACATATTTAAAAAAAATTAGTAAAAATGAATATTATTTTTGGAATCAGGACATAAAAATTATACAATGGTGATTTTTTCATAATTTTCTGAGACAGTAGAATATTTAGGGAAAAATTAAATACCGTTTAAATATATAATGTGTTTTATGACATCATAATGACCCAATAGTGATGTAATAAAATACTATAAACATTATTTATGGACAATATATATTTTATCATTAAAATAATGTGATTTTAGATTTTTTTATTTATTTTAAAAATCTTCAGTGGACCCTTCAAGGCTTATAAAACATTTTGTCTTTTTAAATTGTTTTCCTTGAGAGTGTGACTCACCTCCACATAAGAAACCCTATTATTTTAATAATTTCGGCCATTGGACTTATAAAATATTGTTTTCCACTCCCATTTTTCAAAAACCATGGAAAAAACCAAGGGCTAGAATGCGGTTTTGATTATTTTAATGTGAGGTGTCCCAAACCTAAATTATAAAGAATTCACTCTCATTTCCTATATAAAACCCACCCCAGCTCCAACTTCCTCTTCAGTAAAAGCCTTTTGAGTTCTACCAACCCCTAAACTCCTCTCTCTAAAATCCTCCCAAGGTGCCCCATGATCTCAAGAAGCCTCTCTCAAGCCTCTCCCAAGCCTTTGGGATCACACTTCCAAGTAAAGGATTTCTTCCTTTCTCATTATTTTCTAATTTTCATTAAGTTGTTATGAATTTTTGTTTTCAATTGAAAATTTTGGGGGTATGATTTTTCACCCCCCCCCCATACTTTCCTCTTTGTTTTTGATGATGTGAGACCCCTTTCTCTCTCATTAATGCCTCCCATGTACACCCGTTACCATGCCGAAATTACTTGAGGGATTTATCTCTCCTCTTTTACATCAAAACAATTATATTTTATTATGCATATAAATTCCATTAATTATGTTGGAAAATGTATCTATATAAACACCTTATTGTCAATTTTATTTATATATTATGAGACACCTATTTTTCTCTCATCAACCATTTTCATGATTCCTTATGTCACACTGTTATGTTGCCGAAATTGCACGGTGTTTTTCCAAACCAAGATCATTGTGTAGTGAATACCATACCCATGTCTCTATCAAGGGTATTAACCTTTATACTTATATAAAAATTGAATTTTACTTTCATTTATTTATTCTACATTACTTAATTGTGGAATAACTTATGATGTTTATTGATTCCATGATCCATGTGGCACACTTATGCATGAAATGAAATGTTTAAGAAGGGTGCTCCCTGGTAGCACTCTAATGCATTTTGTTAAGTAAAATATCATGATACGTCATGTGCAATGGGTTTTTACTCATGCTAAATCAAATTAAATGAATTTTTACTCATGATTCATGTGCAATAAGGGTTTACTCATGCTCCATGTGCAATGTACCTTGGTCAATGCTAATTCCATGTTAAGTGTTGTTGCTACATTTTCATGTTATGATTATCATACTTTATCATTCCTTTATGTTAATTTTTCTCTTATTATCTATTGATATGCCTATTTTCTAACATGTATTGTACTCTCATGTTATTCCATGTTTATTCCATTACTGGGCTTTATAGCTCCACCTTTTCTTATGCATGTCCTCAGGTTATCCCATGCAATGGTAAGTACGAGGGAATGTAGTGGTCATGTAAATGATGTTTTCAATAAATATGTTGTGTGTTTTATGTTCTAAGCTATTATGTAATGTTCCTAACCCCTAAAGACACAATACCTCTCGATCTTCTATGTTGTATCAAGTGATGATTTTATGTAATAAATCAGGTTTAAGTGTGTAATAAAAATCAGGGTTGTCTTACTCTATCTATTGTGGAATTGATGTTTATTAAATTATATACATTTTACTTGTATGTTATGATTATTTCTTTATGTAAAGATACTTTTTTAATCCATTATTATTTCACTACTAAATCTTATTGGGTGTTCGATAATGATTTTTCTTATTATTGTGAAAAGTTTGTAATAGTTCCCATGGATTAGTTTTTAGACAGTAGCTCAAGTTTATAACCCTAGGAGAATGGGAATATGTCTTCGGTATGTCAGAGGTTGTTTCATGTGTCTAATGGATTTATGTCCCAAGTTGGGTTATGATAATAAGTGTACAAAAAATACCGGTTTATATTCTATCCATTATCAATATATATTTTTAATTTTTATAAGTTATATACATTATTTTAATCATATACTATATTTTACTATTTTTACACTTTTCTGATATCATGCAATATTCACTCAGGTAACTTGTTGTGTTCACTCAAAAATTGTCTATCTTACTTAATTTTGATGCAATTATTTTTAAAATTATATCAATTTCATCAAATTAAAACGCTAAATATGTGGAATTTAACTTTTAAATAAGAATATATAATTCTTAAAAACATTCTTGAATAAATAAATCCTTATATAATTAATGATTATATTTTACTTATCTTCATTCTTTATTTATTTAGTATATGTTAAAATTTATTATAAATGTTGAATATATGATTTATAAAAAATTATTGATTTCTAAAAAATTAGTATATTACCACTATAATATTTTCCACATACACAAAGGTTATATATACAACTAATGGTCATATATATTTCCAACAGTCATATTACAAAATTTTTTTCCTATATATAACAACACATATTTATTTTAAATTCATTCATCCCACTCTTTAATTTTTTTCTCAAAATATGTATAATATTTCTTTTATTTTATTGTTTTTACATATTTATAATTGGTGGTATGAACTTTAACTAAAATCATGAGGATAAAGATTTAAATGTATTTGTATTTTTATTTACATAAATTTTCCCATGCTTTCTTCAGGGCGTGTACATCCGTCATGCAGAGGATTCGTGACTATTACCTCGAATTCCTACTTTCCAAAGGTGGGCGGCATCCATTCCTTATTCAGGGACGTCTTCTCCTTGATCAAAACCAGGATGATGGGATGTCGGTTCCTCCTTCCATGGATTCCTCCTTGGAGCTTGTCACCTAGTCCTGGTCTCTGTCAAAGATTTAAGACGTGTTCATGAATCTCATTCTTGGTACCATGTCTTCATAGACGCCGGTTAATTACGCTACTTCTGCTGAGACGCTCCAAGGGGTCTGGTCGGGGCAGCGACCTTCGGTGGGTAGAGTGGTCACACTGAGGTGTCGCTGGCATGTCTTGACACTGGGGGATTGGAATATCTGTCTTCTGTCCCTTATTATAGGGTTTCTTAAGGGCGCGGAAGCCTGAGGAATCCCACATCATACTCAAGGAATTGTATGACATAGTCATGTATATGAGGTTTTCCTCATCTTCCCATGTTTAACACATGGTATGTCGTGAGTTTAACGTATAGAGGAGATGAATCATACTAATCGGAACACTGGATAGAGTGGATCATATTGAAGAACCCCCTAGAGGGAACACTGATGTTGGGGCCGACATGAGGGTGGCTCCCCGAATGTTGTGGGGTGGAATGAGGTGGCATGATCCCACCGGGATGTGGTTAACCAGATAAGAATCAGGATGGGTGATGAAGTGAAGGGGGCTTGAACATTCTGGAGGCTTCCTACGTATCCCCATGGTAGGGAATCAAAGTCCGCGTAGTTCGGGTGGTACGGTGGGACACCTGAAAGGGAGACCCATGAGAATGAATGCATGGATGGGAACCAGAGGGAGTAAGACCTCCGGGTTAGGGCATGAGATTCCTGGGGCACATTGGCTCGAGGGAGAGGTTAGGATGAGACATGGGTATTGGGATTGAACATTGTGGAGGCTTCTTACGTACCATTCCTTGACAAGGATCAAAGTCCTCATAGTTTGGGTGGATGGGGCTTATAATCTGAGGCGGCCCACAATGGTGGATCTTGGGCTTACACTCTGAGGCGACCCACGATGGTGTATGGATGGGGCTTACACTCTGAGGCGGCCCACAATGATTGTTGAACCGATTTGAGGAGGTCGGAACGACTGGGTGGTGGTCTTTAACCTCATGGAGGCTTCCTACGTACCATGCCTTGACATGAATCAAAGTCCCCGTAGTTCGGGTGGTGTAGTTTAATGTCATGTAGGATGGGGGCATTTGGGGCTTACACTCTGAGGCGGCCCATGGTTGTGGTGAACTGACGTTAAGGGGTCTAAACGACCGGGTGGTGGGATTGAACCTCGTGGAGGCTTCCTACGTATCCCCGTGGAAGGGATTCAAAGTCCGTGCCATTGGGGTGGACGAGGCTTATGCTCTGAGATGGCCCACGGTGGTGGATGGGGGGATTACACTCTGAGGCGGCCCACTATGGTGGATGGATGGGGTTTACACTCTGAGGTGGCCCACAATGATTGGTGAACCAACGTCAAGAGGTCAGAACGACCGGGTGGTAGGCTTGAACCTCGTGGAGGCTTCCTATGTATCCCTGTGGAAGGGAATCAAAGTCCGCATAGTTCGGGTAGATAGGGCTTACACTTTGAGATGACCCATGGTGGTGGATGTAGATCTTACACTCTGAGGCGTCCCATGATGGTGGATATGGGGATTACACTCTGAGGAGGACCACAATGATTTGTGAACCGACATGAAGAGGTCGGAACGACCGGGTGGTGGGCTTGAACCTCATGGAGGCTTCCTATGTACCATGCCTTGAAATGGATCAAAGTCTCCATAGTTCGGGTGGTGTAGTTTAACATCATGCGGGACAGGGGCATTTGGGGCTTACCCTATGGGGTGGCCCATGGTGGCGGTGAACCGGCGTGAAGGGGTCGGAACGACCGGGTGGTGGTCTTGAACCTTATGGAGGCTTCCTTCGTACCATGCCTTGACATGGATCAAAGTCCTAGTAGTTCGCTGTAGGTGGGGTCAGGGCCCGTTCTCACTCTAAGCGCATGTGTGTCGTGCTCTTTTTGAGAAACAAGAGGTTGTAGGGACCTGATGATCACGTTGCAAAGGGTGTGTCCGTGAGAAGTGAAGAGGGGCTTACGCGTTGGGAGGCCCATGGTGCTGGGACTTACTCCAGAATGGAGGCCCGAGGTGCGACAAAGCACAGAGGGAGAGGGATTTGGGACCAAATAAAGGAGGGGCCTCATTCCCTATCACACCCCCCACTGGCCTTGGCGGTGGGGAAGTACAGAGGTGCATGGGTGCTACCTTCCGCAAGAGGGGCTAGGGGCTTACACCAAGGAGGCTGCCCTTCCCCAGTGGAAAAATTCCACTCTGAGAAGGAGGATATCATCCCATGTGGGGGATGATCCAAAGATGAGTGGGCATGGAGAATGTCCGAGGCAGGGGGACCCTACGTGAGAGGCACGGGGCCGGATCACCGTTTAACGTCATGTGTTGAGGACGAGGTGCTTGCCAGTTTAACGTCCTGTAGCTCGGATGAAGTGGGTTCACTCCACACCCCTAGGACTTGTATAACTGGTACCCTCTTCCCCTTGGGGGGGGGGGGGGAAGGCATCGGAAAGGTCGTAGTGAAGGGGGGTTGCAGAGCGAACCATCGAGGGGTCCATGTTAGCATGACTATGTGAAAAAGAAATAGTTGTTAGCGTGCCTATGGGAAGAAGCATGAGGCAAAGAAACGTAATGGAAAAAACTGCCCAGGGGACCTTGAGGTTACATCATACATGCCTGGAAGGTCGTACGGGAAAACATCACATGGTGTGTATTCCTGGTATGTGTGCCCAAGGCATCCAGAAGGAGGACATCGGGTGCCTACATAGGGAGGCACACGAGGACCATCAAGGTGAGGGGTCTTGGGGATTGCGCGCAAAGAAATGGTTTGCGCGCAAAACACCGGGATGGTGCGTAATCGGGGAAGAGGGATTGCGCGTGGCTAGGAGGATCGCGCACAAGGGATATTAATTGCATGCGAGTGGAAAATGCTGCACCCAAAGGCAAGGCCGCACCAAGCGAATAAGATTGCATGCAATTGGACCATTTCGCGCATAACAGAAGGAATTACGCACAAGGGAAGAACCATGAAGGGTTTGGAATTCTATTTAATCCAGAGGGATTGCACGCAATTGGACCATTTTTCACGTAACAGAAGTAATTGCGCAGAAGGGAGGAACCATGAAGGGTTTTGAATTATGTTTAATCCAGAGGGATTGCATGCAAAGGAGGACCCGGGGTGAGGCGGCGCAGAAAGGATAAGTACCTGAAGGCCATCTTGTGCGCGTGGGAGTCATATTTCATGCACGAGATCTAGTTCGAATTCATCAACCCCAAAATAGAAGGGGTCTCCTTCTATTTATAGGCATCCAGCAGTGCGGAATTTCGGGCGGTGCGTGTAAACTGCCACCCTAGAGACGGCGGCGCAGAATGTGAACCGCAGAGGTGGGGGCGTGCAATTATTGCACAACCACACTGGGGAACTTTCATGAATCCTTGACCCCTTCCGCACGGTGCAATTTATTTCTCTCACATTCCCCCTTTTTCCATGAAACACTTTCGGGCCCTCCGGACCGAGCCTCTGGGTCCAAATATGACTTTGCTTTGTCATTTCGAAACTTCCTTTAGTAATTACGGACTTTTTGGCATCTACAAATTTCCCCCCTCGAAATTGGATCGGTGAGGGGTCTTAGTGATCAGATTCTGAGGGAAACACTGAAACGCTGAAGTGTTGGGCTTTGTAAGCCCCCTGTGCGCAAAAAATGTTGTGGCGCGCAAAACCCCGCTTGGCGCGGAATCCGTTCTCCACGCGGCGTGGAACCCCAGCTTTTCCTATAAAAGGGTCCATGGGTCCCATGATCCATACGCACCTTTCTTGGGTGATAGGCTCCGAGCTCTCATGCGTGAAATTTCCTCTTCCCCTGTGCATAAAACCCGCTTTGGCAGCGCGTAAGTTATCTGAGAATTGGCTGTATTTACGCGCAAACCTGTGATTTTCTGTGCCGACTTCTCTTATTTCATGCCTAGATTCCGAATTTCGCGCAACACATCCATATTCCACGCAACACTCTTGAAGCACTTGGCTGGAAGAATATGGCTGCAAACCAAGTAGATGAGGGGGAAGTCGCCTCTCGCAGAGCTGAAATGGCAGCGAATAGGGAGGTTTATGGCGCCAGGGTGGTTGTCTCCAGTAACAACAACATGTTCAACCTGCTAACCCCTACCCAGAAGTTTCATTTTTCTGACAACCTTCCGCAATGGAAATTCAATATTTTGGATGAGGTTTTGTTGTCGGGCTTCAAGGTTGATACACCGTGGTCATGGGTGACCTGTGTGGATGACCTTCCCCGATACAATATCACTAACAATGGTCATCCTGCCAGAGAGACTACGAACATGGATGTATATGTCCTGAACCCATGGACCAGGTCCATTGATGGGGGTGAACCTATTACAGAGAGTTTCCTAGCCCTCTACGTAGCCACGTTCCGTCAGAGAATCACGAACGATACTAAGGAATGTCTTCAAGATTTGGATTTACAGTCCAGAGGCAATTTTACCAGCAAATGGGCCTGGGCGTACTGAGTGCGCCATACGTGTGACCAATTCAGGGCCGAGCAGCGGCACATTGGTCTATTAAAGGTGGTGTGGACGTTGAAGTTCCACTTCTACCACCAGCATGAGCTCAGTCAGGAGTTATTCACCCGGTGGTCCCCTAACACCAACACATTCCATCTTCACCATGAGGAAGTTGGAATCAGTCTCTGGGAAGTCCACTACATCAGAGGCATCCCACTATAGGGATATTAATATAAAGAGTTCTTTCCCCCAATGAACACTAGGGTGTAGATCACGAACCCTGAAGCTGACATGGCACCTGCTGGACCTGTCCAAAAAGAGGCTGGAGGTCAAGGATGAAATCACCTACAAGGACTAGTTTAGCCTGTTCCTGGAGAAGGATACAGTGGTCAAGATGTCGGGATGGGAAAAATGGTTCCCAACTGTGGCTCAAAGGAGAAAGAATGGATCGTACTGGAGGATCCTGGAGGTAGGGAAATACCAATCATGGGGCTACCACGTTAATGAGGCTCGGGACCCAAATGTTTGATATGTCGGGTTCCTCGCCACCTTCTTGAGCAGGTGTCTCCTACCAGTGCAGGATGAAAGGATGGGAATCTGTCCAGAAACCCTGGTGATGACAGGCACCATGGCCGCCAATAAAAGGTTTAATCTGAGTGTCCTCGCGCTGGTAAGGATTTACGCCATTCTGGGACGTATCTCAAGAGGGGGTCACCTCAGAGGGTGTGTGACCCCTTCTAGATCTTCCATTGTTGGGTGGGAGCTCACCTTGGTGGGTACACATTCCCAAACTCCATTCATCATCCGGGCAACGGCCTGCGACCATCTTCGCTGAACATTGTCGGGGTCGCGCTGATGACGCTCAATGAGGAGGGTATAAGGATAAGAATTGGTAACCATGCCAACTTCAACTTCATCCCATTCCCCACCCCAATCGGTCAAATGGTAGACAACGGTAAAGGCTCACTGGAGCAGCAGGAATACTTCCATAGCATCTGAGGCGGGGTTCTTGTGGCTTGGATTGACAGGAAGATCATCTGCGAGCCATACGTGTCGTCCGATTCACCAGGCAGTTTGGGTGCCTCCAGTGAATGCCAAAGAGGGTATTCATGGACATCTGGGAGGAGAGGAATCCCTGCGTCCTTCTCCAGATGAGGTTAATGTTCACAACATATGGCTCTGGTGACGTTGTCACCCTTCCTACTACCAGGGTCAACACTGGCCTATCAACCGAGTATGCTGAACACTGGGCAATAGCGTACCCTGAGTGGATTTTGCGTAAGCGAGTTCAGCAACTCGATAATACCCGTGTGGAACCTGGGTGAAGAGAGAGCAGGAAAGGTGCCACGAGAAGGGGGGGACCATGGGCGCACTAGGCTGCAAGGCCTGCGCAGGACATGACCTCATTAGCAGGGACATCGCATGGTGTTGCTGCGACCTTGCTACCCAGAGGAGGGTCACACGGGGCGGCTAGAGAACTTCCCGGGAAGCAGATAAGATACATGCTTCAACCTTCACACGATTCAACCTTCCTGGCATTGTGGTCGGCCTGGCTGAACCTGCGGTAGTGGATGAGCGTTGAATCCCTTTGGCAGAAGATAATTCAGGATGAGGTCCAGCTGCTAGAAGTCGGGCTCATTCGGGTTACCAACCGGGTAAACTATCATCTATGGTATGCTTACCTAATGGCCATGGACATATACGCGCACCAACGGGGTTTGCACATGGATCCATCTCTCTTAGTGAATGTGATGCTCGGCTAGGGGCATGATCCTGAACAGATGACATCAGAGGACGATGACGATGGTGATGAGTCAGAGGGAGAGGAGGAGATAGGAGAAGACAGAGGATCTCAGGGAGCTTCCCGCTAAGGGAGCCTATAGGAGAGTGTCAAGATCATCAGCTCCAGCATAAACATAACTGAGCTGCTCGAGGTCTGTCTCTATCCTTATTTATCCCCCTTCTTTATCCATTATCTTCTGTAATTTCTAATACATTTCTCTATCTCACTCAGGAGAATATAGGCGCTGATAAATTGTCCCCAATAGAAGGAGAGGAGGCACCCGTGAGATAGGATGGAGCTCCGATGACCATTAGCGAACTGACAAGCGCTGAGGGGTCTCCAGCCATGGCAGCTCCTATAGTAGCCAGAACACTAGAGGCTGACACTCTAGGTTCCTGTAAGTCCCTCGCTTCGCTACTGGTTCTTACTATCAGATAACTCAACTAATAAGGATGCTCCCTATACAGTGATCTCGACTTTGGAGGCTCGTCAGGCTGCTGAGCTCGGGCCGTCCATGATTGAATTAGTGGCGGACGTATTGCCTCCTCTAGAATGTACTTCCCAAACTAAGTCAGCCCCAACAATTGGTGAGCAGGGGGCTACGGACATCAGTGGTGTTGTCATTGGAGCGAGGTCGGAAGCTAACGAAGGCACAACCACTATCGGGGTGAGAGAGGAAGGTCGCCCAAACGTCGAGTATCCTTTTACTCAGGAAGGCATCGCTGAGGTAGACCCTACTACTGACATGATAGTTGTCTTCCTTGTATACCGGCCTGATGATCCTGAAGAAATAGATGATTCAGATTTGAAAGTGGCCAAAGAGATATGGATGACATGACTCAAAGGGTTTAAGTGCATCCAGCATTTTCTCCGACAGCCTTAGACGGATTGGTTGAGGTAGATGAGATCACTCCAGACCTAGCTGCGTTTCCTGTGTGCCGGAGGGGCTGACACTCAATGCCTTCATCTGACAGTCCGTGTTTACATAGCCAAGAAGATATGTGAGAGTATCTGGCGCACCAACGTTTCCCAGTGTCAGGAAGAATCGGTGACCACCCGAGCGTACCTGAGGGTAGAGCAAAAATTCGGACACCTCAAAGAGTAGGAAATAGAGAAGGAGGCCTTCATTGCAACATGCTCTGATCTCATGGAGCATCTGATGGCCTAGCTGGCTGACACCCAAGAACAACTGATGGAGGCGAGTCACCAGATGACTGTTCTTCAAACTGAACAGGCGCAGGCACAAGCTAGGGTTGGTGAACTGCTCTATATGGCTACTAATGAAGAGAAAGTCTTCAGGGAGCAAGAAGCAGTCCTGGAGGCCACCATCCAAAGGTTAGCGGCGTTAGAAAGATCAATGCAAAATGCTGATCCTTAAGGGACCTATTTTGGCTAGCTCACAAGCTTTTTGATTTTACTTCTCATCATTTCAAACCAATGTATAGACAAATATATTTATCTCTGCCTTTGGTTTAATACACTCAACCTTAATCCCGAAATAAATAACAATTCATCCCTAAGATCATGTGCGTCGTACCCAATGTGGGAAACAAAGGATACTCGTATTATCATTTCGTTCGACCGTGGGGGCGTCAACCAAGCTTCAGGCATTCAAAATTGAGCCTGGAATTCCGAGGAGAAGAGGGAGGCCCATCCAATAGAATGGGACCTTAGACCCGATCAATGTACTGTCTCCTCAATGTGCTCTAACGCAAAAACAAGGAAATGCTTGGGGAATTGGAATCAGTTCGAATATAGGGAAGTGAAAAAGTGTGAATCACGTTACCACAAATTTGGAACACTGCGTGAGGGGCATGGAAATAAAAGACGGATGTTGACCGTGTGTGAAACACAGTATCCTTATTACATTATCCTGAAATGGGAACAATAAATGAGGGCGGACCGCTGACCATGTTCGCAAAATGGTGACTAACTCAAATATCATCGATCAGTCTTTCAGAAGGTTGGCCCATGATAGCAGGAAGACCATAGGTTGAGCATCCATACTATTATGGGTCCCATCAGATGTGATCATCTTTCTAGAATGTTGGCCCAGGACAGCAGGCGGACCATAGGTTGAGTATCCATATTATTATGGGGTCCCTTCAAACGTGATCAGCTATTCGGAACATTGGCCCAGGATAGCAGGCAGACCATAGGTCGAGCATCCATACCATTAGGGGGTCCCTCCAAACATGAAAGAGGATAAGGATCCGAATAAAGGGGCACTCAAAGCATGGAAAGAGAAGTGGTGGGTTGTTCAAACCGAATCCAACACTCTTGAAACAACGCCACTGCAATAAAAGCACATTTAGCAGGTGCACTAATCTGGTCATGGACCATCCCTACTTGACAGGACCTCTCAGGTGAGGGAACCATTACTACCCACATCATTATAGGGAATCCTGAATTTGTTCAGGTCAAATGATGCAATTACGCAACTCACCGGAGTGTCAGGTGTGGAAAGGATGGGAATTGAAACTCCCTGGGATGGACCCGAGACAAAATGTTTGGGTGTTCCAACATATCCCATAAGGATGGGAATCAAGCCACATGTAGTTCTAGCAAGAATCATAGTTTAAGGTCTTAGAACTCGGACCATGGACCTACAAGGAAGGCGGGAAGCATATAACAAGGTGATTATGAAACCCGACATGAATGAGGACATAAGCCGGTTCCCATGTATTCCTTGAGGAGGTATCAGAGTATGGTACTAGTGCAAGAAATGAAAAAGGCGTGTGGGTCTAACCCTCACACCAAAAGAAGTGGGATTTGATGTTTCTTGTTTGTCCTTGAAGGTGAATGGGATTTTTCTTTTTGAAGCGACAAGCCTAGGGTGTAAAATCCTCACATCGCCACAATAATCAAGCCGTACACAGGCATTGACAAATGGTATGGTAAAAGACCAATACCCAACGGGATTTCCTCTATGGAGAGTTCATCACAATGCAGTGTCATTTTTTGTCATGCGGCCAGGATGATATCATCACAGTTTATGGTCATGTGGTAGGACCAACCAGTGCAGTTTAAGTTCATATGGCTTGGACCTGGTGGAATGCACACGATGTTATAAAGCATACCAGATGCAGATGAGGACATAATCCCATACCATCACCACACACGATTCTGGGAGAGGAGCCTCATGCCAAGGGGTCGATGAGGGTTTAAAGATTAAGGGGTAGGAGACACTGGCCTCTAGATGAGTTGGGCCTGAAACACAATGTTTGGGCGACCCCTCATTTCCCGTGGGGATGAGGGTCAAGTTGTGCATGGTTCTTAGAGAATACCCAAGCCGATAATCTTAGTGTATGGATCGCAGGAGCCCTGAGAGATACCGTAACGCAGCTTCATCTGCCTGACGTGTGGAAGTGCACTGAGGGTTAGTGCAAGGAGTGCTGAGATTCCACCTTGACATGATGGGGTGGAACATAATGTGAATCATGAAACCAACATTCAGGTCCTGAAGGAGTCGACGTAACGATGGAGGATTACTGTTGAACATGTTTGCAACACAGAATCCTATCGTGTTAGCCAGAAATGGTGACAAACAAATGAGCATCGACTACTGACCATGTTCACAAAGCGGGATTTGTATCAATTTGTTGTCTGAAACCATCAGGGGAGTTGGCCCGTAACAGTAGGAGAGCCCTTAGGCATTGTATCCAGGCCATTCTTGGGGGGTCCCTCTAGGTGTGAATGATAATGGGGGCCGGAATTAAGGCGGGCACGAAGCTTCAAAAGTGGAAGAAACTTGCCTAAGTTTAATCTGATACTCTAGGTTCTAGACCAGAGTACTCTGAACACATTAGTTGACCACTGAAAAGGGTCGAAGGGATCAGTTTGAGAGCAGCCAAAAGATGGAATATTCATAGGAGAAGGGGATGTGGTGCCAAAAAAACCATGTACCACACCTATATGTCCCCCTCGTGGAGAGGGAAAGGCCAAGAGTTCGAGGTGACCAGGAGATCATGGGATCTCCTAAGAGACAAGGCTGGACCTAAAATCTAGGTGTTTTGGCGGTCCTACATATCCCATAAGGATGGGAATCAAGACACAGGTAGTTCTAGAAGAATAGTTTAATGTCATGTAGGACAATGAGAGGCATTTCATCCAGGAATGTGTATGGCACGGTGAGTAACCCAACATGAACAAGGTCATAGACCCACACCACACTGTACAATCCCACAGGAGGGAGCTTGGGCTGGGGGCCCAAGGCTGGGCCTCGATCAGGGAGGCCTAACCGTCTTGTAGTTTAACGTCTTGCAGTGGGGATGAGAAGAGGAGGAAGACACCTCAAATAAGGGCGGTATACGGTGCGGTGACTAACCCAATGTGAATGAGGACATAATCCCACACCACACCATAAAATTCCACAGGAGAGAACCGGGGCTAGGTGCTTGATGCTGGTCCTCGTTCAGGGAGGCCTAACCAGCTTTCAGTTTAACATCTTCCAGGATGAGCATGCAATTTAAGGTCATGCAGGACCAGGGTGCAGTTTAAGGTCATGGAGGACCCAACAGTTTAGGGTCCTGTCGAACCATACATTTTAATATCATGCAGGACTGTATGGCTCAAGCGAAGTATTGCTTGAGGAACTTGGCATTGGTGGGAGGAGTTATACGCTCACCATCCATGGTCACTAGGGAGTATTCTCTATTGGGGTACACCTTATGAACAATGAAAGTTCCTTCCCATTTGGGCTCTAACTTGGGTGGTTTCCTACCGGGGATCATTGGCGCCCTGAGGGACAAGACCAGGTCACCTTGCAGGAAGCAGCAGAGGCGAACCTTCTTGTTTAAGTCTCGATCTATCCTTCTCTAATGCCTTTCCATTTTGTGTAAAGCACGAAGCCTATTCTCCTCCAGCGCTTCCAATTCAGCTAGACAGATTTTGGGAACTCTATCTGATGCTTGCTGGTCATAGAATGCTATGATAAATGAGGGAAACTGAATCTCAATGGGCAGTACGACCTCAGTTTCATACACCAGGGAATACGGGGTCACCTTGGTGGAATTACGAGTCATCATCCGATAAGCCCAGAGAGCGTTGGGGAGCTTATCTGGCCAACTCTTCATGTTCTAACCAACCATATTTTGCAGAATGTTAGAGAGGGTTTTGTTAAATGCCTCGATCTATCCATTTTTCTGCGCATGATAGTAGGAGGTATGGTTAGAGAGAATGTTGTACTTGGCGTACAATTTCTTCATCTCAGCTGCTCGTAATTTTGTGTCGTTATTAGTGAGGATATCATGAGGTAATCCAAATCTATAGATGATATTGGAACTCATGAAATTGACGATAGAATGGGCCATGACTTCCTTGAGTAGAATTGCCTCCGCCCACTTGGAAAAGAAGTCTGTAGCGGTCAGAATGAACCAGCATTGGTGAGTTGTTGCCAGTGGGTAAGGTCCTACGACATCCAACCCCAAGACTGCAAAGGGCCAAGAATACTTGGTAGTGTGGAGAGTCTTTGGTGGCCGATGCACAAAGTTTTCATGAACTTGGCATGCATGGAACCTCTTGGTGAACTCGATGCAGACATAGACCATGGAGGGCCAAAAATACCCTAACCTCTGAATCTGATGAGACAGCTTTGGCCCAGCCTGGTGAGCACTGCTGGAACCGACGTGGACCTCTAGCATGACTTGTGGGATCTTAACTCAATGAAGGAAACTGAGGATAACATTATAAAATCCGCATTCATAAAGGATCTACTAAAGGATGGGACCACTATGAAGAGTAAAATGTAACGCACAGTGTCAGATTCGCTCGCGCTCTGCCCGGTCTGACGGAAGATTGTCATGTTGGAGGTATTCAACCAAGGGTGTCCTCCAATCAGGAATCATCTCGATCACATCACCTGAGGGACCTAAGGGTTACAAAGTAGAGGCTCTGGTGGTGAGATGGCTTACCCGTGGGCCATCGTTCTTCATCTGAGGTAACAGGAGATATGACTCTCTGGTACGCCATGTGGATGACCAGGTTGTCCTGTTTGGGCTCTGCAAGTGACACAACCAGGCTGGCTAAAGAATCTGCTCAACCGTTCTATGACCGAGGGATGTGAATGACCTCTGGACGAGATGGGAACTGGGCCATTAGGTGGAAGGTGAACTCCAACAATGGCACGGGCTCTGGTTTTCTGACGATATAGTCACCATTGACCTACTTGATGACCAGCTCGGAATCCCCTTTCTCATGAAGATGGGGCACGTCGATCTTGAGGGCCAACTCAAGGCCAGTAATGAGGGCATGATACTCTGCCTCATTGTTGGTGCAGCCCTCTGACAATAGGAATGAGTAATGTAGAACGTCTTGCTCTAGGGTGATGAAGATGATACCCAGTCACACTCTGTTGAGCCTAGGATCATTGAGTCTCTTATCGGTGGGGCTCCGGGAGGCTCCTTCAATGTGAATCTGCCAACAGGGGATGACATGATCGACTGAGATGATTGCCTCATCAGGAAGACCTAGGTCCAGCGGCTGATCTGTGAAGGTTGGGTGGGAAGCTAGAAAGTCTACCAATGCCTATCCTTTGATGGACTTCTGAATCACAAACCTGAGGTTGAACTACTAGAGGATCACTGAATACCACGCTAGTCTTCTAGTCAGCATAGTGCGGTTCATGATGTACTTTAGTGGGTCTACCCGAGAGAATAGTTGTACCTCATGGTGCTGTAGGTAGTGCCACAACTTCTGTATGGAAAACATGAGAGCAAGTAAGATCTTCTCGATGGGATAATATCTAATTTCCATATCAAGGAGCATGTGGCTAAGGTAGTAGAGGTCGTTCTCTGTTCCCTCATTGTTCTTCTGGGTGAGAAGTGTGCTGATGGATCATTCCAGGGTGGTCACGTAAAAAACCAGAGGCTTCTCGAAGATTGGTGGAATCAAGACCGGAGGTTGGAGTAGAGACTACTTGATCTCCTTGAAGGCGTTCTGACTCTCTTCAACACATTCATAGGTGGCGCCTTTCTTCATGAACTGGGAAAAGGGATTACACATTCCATCCAGATTCGCAAAGAATCGGCATATGTAGGCTAAGTGGCCTTGGAAACCTCAAATATCCCAAATATTGCTCGGGGGAGGCATCTGGCTGATGGAATTGATCATTCCTGGGTATCTCTCAATTCCTCGATACCTGACAACAAAGCCAAGGAACTTGCCGGAGGTGACCCCGAAAGCACACATCAATGGGTTCATCTTCAGGCGGCAAGAACAGAGGTAGCCGAACAATTTCTCAAGGTCCTTGAGATGGTCCTTGTGCTGGTGAAATTTGACCACCAGATCATCCATGTAGCATTGCACCAATGTTCCCAAAATCAGCTTGAATATGCGATGCATGACCCACTGATAGGTGGCACCAGCATTCTTCAGGCCGAAGGGCATAACCTAGTCACATAAAGTACCTTGGGGTGCCCTGAAGGTAGTGGACTCCTCATCCTCAGGGGCCATCTGGATCTGGTTGTACCTGTAATACCCATCCATGAAGGAGAGGGCTTGGAACCCGACCGTAGAATCAATAAACAACTCTGTCACTAGAAGAGGAAATTCATCCTTTGGATAGTGACTATTGAAGTCACAGAAGTCGATACAGACCCTGGTCTATCCGTTTTTCTTCTTAACTGGCACAATTTTGGCTAGCCACTTGGTATACTAGACTTTCCTAATGAAGTTGGATTTGATAATCCTATCAACTTAAGCCTTAACCAAGGAACCATTATAAGGGTGCACACTTCTGGGAGTCTTCTTGAATCCACAATGACTTGCCAGAAGACCAAGTCGGTGGATGACTATCTGAGGATCTAATCCTAGAATCTCATCGTAACTCCAGGAAAACATGTCACGGTGTGGTTTGAGGAATTCCATATACTACTGCTGCACCTCAGAGGACATGGCGGCATTGACCAATGTGGGTCTCCAGTCTATCTCGCTACCAAGTTTCACCTGTACCAACTCGTCAACCATGGCTGAAACACCTTCCTCAAAAGCAGGAGGAGCATCATCCAGATCCTCTTCTATATTCATAGAGGGATCCTCCATAGGGGGGTTACTCCTGAGTTAACAGACCCCGAGAGAAGGCTGGTACCAGCTTGGGCAGCAGTGGTTATGGCATCGAGGCACTCCGGTGCCACTGAGATCATAGAAACGAAGGCAGTTGACCCAATATCGTCTGGACTTCAGCCCAAGGGACCACGCTTGATAATATCAAAGAAGTAGTGGTGTGTTGGCCAGAGCCAACGTATTCCAGTATGGCGAAACAAGCAGGTATGACGGACCGCTGTTACCATGAGCTGGATGTCTCGATACCTGACGGGAGTATGGGGCTCTGGGACCACTAAGGCCTGATTCGTATAAGAATACAAATTGATCTTTTGACGTCACCTGGATTTGGGAGCATGGTTCCCTTTTGTCTCAGAAATGGAAAAACACTGCCCTATATCGGGGGTCGTGACCTCCAACTAATGGAGTGTGAAGACATAGGCAACATTCAGGTCTCCCCATGGGTTGGCTGTAGCGGTGAAGGGCTCGACTCCACTTGACTGGACTTGTTTATCCTTGCTCTTATAATAGTCAATGTCCAATTAGTGGGCTTCACAAGAGGAAAAAGGAGATGCATCACTTTGTAGTACACCCACTCGACCATTAAGGGAGTACTTAAGGCATTGGTGATACAAGGAGGGGACCGATGCATGTAGGTAGACCCATGGCCTACCCATCAATGCATTGTACGCTGTGTCCTGGGAGACAACCATGAATTCAGTGCTGACAATTAGGCCACTGAACTGGGTCTTCAAACTGATCTTGCCGACCAAGTTCTGCTCTGTACTGCCATATCCTTGAATTCTTAAATTAGTGGGAATCAGGTCATCCTCAGATAACCCTAGCATCCACATTGTCCGTGTTGGGATAAGGTTGTTCCCGGAGCCGGTATTAACGAGAAAGCGGTGGACTTCTATGCCATTGAACAGGAAAGTTATTTATAGTGGGTGAATTTTCCCCTGTATAGGAGGGTCTTTGTCTTTACCAGATAATGAGATAACTTCCTGGAATTCGGTGTCCTCAATTGCCTCGGTGTGGAAGGCTTCTGCAGCTTCTACCTCCATCCTGAACTGGAGGGGGCTTATTAAATCCACAGTGAGTGCCTCACACATATTTGTTGATAGAAAAAGGGCTTCAAGAATGGAAATCCTTTCTGGCTTACTAGAAATGTGCTTAAGAACATCATACTTTCGTGCCAGGCATGAACCTCTTCTTGCAGAAAGTAGCTCTGTGACCGGGGGCATGGCGGGCCCTGCATGCTGGACCAGCGGATGACAATTAATAGGAATATCTCATTGTTCACTAGTCAAAGCCCGAATAGTGGCTTCCATATGAGGACCAAAATACTAGTTTTAGCTGGTGGAAGGTCGAAGCTGGTTGCAGCATGACCGATGTGGTTCCGCCTGATTCAGTAACACAAATGGTGGTGGAGGCGAACCTGTCGACACCAGATGAAGGGGTCACGTGTGCTGCACTTTGTACTGGGCCTCCTGTCTGGTCTCAGTAGCATGCACAGCCTGGCTGGAGGTTCCAACTATCATGCCCAAGTGACCCATACGGTCACGATTACACCAACGTTGGCCTCAGCTGGGGACATTGGGAAGGTCTACCTAGTGTTCCCTATCGTTGGGAGTCAAAAAAGGATTTACCAACTCTACGGTGTTAACCAAAGCGTACCTTGGACTGTCACTTAAGGAGTCATCCACTACCAGGTGGAGTCTTGGAGGGATCCCCATTTCTGGGGAATAAAGTCTTCAAGAGTGTGGGACGACAACAGCATTGGCAGGGCGTGTTGTTTCTTCTTGTGCTGCCGCTACTTGCTCTTTTGGGAAGAGGTTGGCTGAGACGAAGATGTCGAAGTAGTAACCGCAGCTTCTGAGGGCTCTATCTGATTCAGGTCTGCATAGATGATGGCATGGGCATGGGCGACCGTCTTGCAGTTCATCCATTTGTTATACTTTTGGTACCCATAGTCGGAAACCTGCTTCCATTCACCTTCGTCGCTGCTACTGCCATCTGATCTCACAAAGACACCTGCCACTTGTGTCGAGGCTGGGCCCAACCTGACTATATTATTGTCAATCTGGTCTTGGGGCTAGTTTTTGAACACGTAGAATCACTTGATGGTGTGCCTCAGGATTCGGTGATAAGGGAAGTAGTTAGGGTGACCAGTGAGATGTGCCTCTTCTGGCTTCCGGCACTCAGGCAGCCACATGATTCTCTACTCCAAGGAACTTCGGAAGTTACCAGGGACCTGAACCTCATCAGACGAGTAGGTCCAATTCCTTCTGTCTGGAAGGGGGCTCTAGGACACTGACGTTGACGGGGGGCCGGAGGATCATGCCGAGGAGGCAGGACCTGATTATCTCGCCTAGGCGGTGGCGGCGCGTTATGCGGAGGCGCTTGCCGATTTTGGGGCAGTCGCTGTTGGGATGGAAGTTGTGCCTGTCGGGGAGGACCCTTATGGGGATGTAGAAATAGCCTCACTGGCAGCAATTCGAGCTACCTGGGGCCTCTATCTGTTCCATAGCAGCGGGCTTGGCTCTGGTATCTCTCCTTGCTGGGATTACAATAGGCAGCGGGTCTGCCTGACTGGCCTATTGCAGGGCTTCTTCGAGGCACTGAGCCTTGTCTGAGAAGTCTTGAAACCCTCCAGGGTAATTATGAGTGATCATAATAGTAACCAACTCTTCCTTGATGTTCCCTACGCATATTTTCAGTAATTGATCTTGAGTTAGTGGCATGTAAAGGGAGTATGTGAGCCCCTTCCACCGGGCGATGAAGTCCGTGACTCGCTCATCAGGTCATTGCATGCACCTGAAGAGGTCTGCGATGTTTGTCTTCCGAGTTGTGGAACTGAACTGGTAGAAGAATTTCTTGCGACGGTCCTCCAAGCTAGTCATGGACCCGATAGGGAGCTAGTTGTACCAGACGAACGTCGGCCCCTCTAGTGTCTAAACAAAACAACGGAGCTTGGCGGCCTCCTGCTACGTTGGAGTCCCTAACATAGGCCCACACCTTGAGTTGAAGTGGGCCAGGTGCTTTGGTGGGTCTTTTGTCCTGTTAAAGAGAGAGAAAGTGGGGTTCCCAAATCCTGGAAGTGTTGGAATATCATCTACCCATGCTGGGTACGACTTGTCGTCCGATGGGATCACCACCTATTGAGTTTCCAAAGCCTCTAAGCGGGCGATGAGTGCAGCCATCGGATCATCTGGATGTGGGTTCCTGTCCTAATGGGGATCCCTAACCACAAGTGCATTGTCAGGCTCTTCAATTCGGTAGACAAGCTCAGCAGCTCGTCGGGCAGCTGGTGGAGTGACCCTTGGGGCGGCGGGAGGAACCCGATCAGGGTCTCTTGGGTGGTCACACCGCTTAGGAGGGTTTGACAAAACATATCGCGCCCTCTTTCCATGGGATATAGCCTATCCTCTATCAGAGAACATGGCATTATTGAGGTTTTCTAGGAGAATCTCGTTGAGGGGTAGTTGTTCCTTCCCTTGCTGCCCCGTTTTGGGATCACCGTAGTCAGGTCACCTCTTTGCAATGCATTTATCCAAAAGCTCATTGACCAACCTCTTCTGCTCAGTAAGTTGTTGGCGCAACATGTCCTTCTCGGGATCTTTCTTTTCCTTCTGCACTAAGGTAGATGGGTTGTTGGGCTTGATAGCCCCAACGTGCTCTTTACCCTTGCTGATATTTCGGCTCAGTATTAACGCCTCAGTGGGTGTGGGAAGATGTAGGAGGTTCCTCTGCTGAAGAGTAATCCTCCCTAATGGGTCCAGTAGCAGATTTTTCTCAAGTGTTAAGTCCCCATCAAGAAGTTCCAGACCATTCCCCTCTCCCAACAGATCATCCATGTTGACCGCCGCTGCCCTCGGGGGCACGTCCTCGAAGCCACCCAGTGAGTCGGGCTTCCGGTGAATAGCATTAAAAAGATGGTCAGAATACTGCCCATATCCATGGACGTGTCCATGGGGGTGGCCTCTTATATAAATTTGTGGAGTAGTTGAAAACTCTAAACGCATTATTGTTGGATGGCCCTGTGGTGGCCGAGTGACTCGGGGTGCCGGACTGCAAGGAGCATGGCCAGGTCGATGTGGTGACATTTCTCACTGATATCCTTAAGGTTCACTTGACTCCAAGGATAAGGCACTTTCTGGTGGAAAAGACGGGGGTGAGTCGCTCGGAGGGTCTGGTGGAAACATTCAAACTCTCCTGGGGTGAGCATTTCTGGTATATCAAAATCTGACCCTGCGGCCGGCCAAAATTTCTCAGGGAGGTGTCCTGCTGTGAGGATTGTCTAGAAGCTCCACGACTCAGATTCAGGATCCATCCCTTGATGACCCCGCTCATCAACTGGGAGTGGCTGAGGAACCAGAAGCGGTGCCGAGGCAGGCCGCTGGACTATTGGGCTGGCCGGCGGAGAATACGGCGAGCAGGCCGATTGGACACCGACTCCTAGGTCATCCTCCAAGGTTGCAGTGTCCTGGCTTCCATGTCACAATAGGATGGACCAGCGAACGGGCCTCCTATCACAGTGTCGGTGCTTGTCGTGGGTGTGCTATGTCATGACTCTTCCGCCATCAACCCCCCAAAAAGGTCTTTGTCGTCTCTGGTCGAGGTGGAAGGTGCTTACGAAGAGGTCGATGGTGATTGAAATTTTGATCCCTTGGGGTACGCCAAGTCCTCGTCCTCCTACATATACCTTCGGAAGGAGGCAGGTATCATATGGATCTCGCATTCGTGGAGTACGAGGTTGACACGCCACATCCTTATCCTAGCCCTTGACTCAAAGGACTGGGGGGAGGGCTCCATCACCGAGTTGTACTCCACCTCAGAGTCTGATAAACGGACTGGTCTGATTTCCATCCATCCTTTCCTGGCATTTCTCTTACGACGATGATGTCCCACCTTCCTACCCCTAGGTGGCTCCTCGGGGCAGGGAAGACTTCCTTCGTGGAGTCCTCTGGCCACACTAGTGCTGGGGCGGAGAGGATTTGAGGTTGGGGTGTGGGGAGTGTCAGGGAAAATGTCGAAAGGGAAACAGGGAGGACCTCCATGTGGGCGAGTGGCTGGATATACAACAACTCCATACTTGTGGCATGCGGTAGGGGAAGTGACCCCATACCTAGTGTTTCGAGTGCTGGAGAGAGCCCCACCCGGAGTGTTGCTATCGTAGGGAAGCCATCTACATTGGCGAGGGTGGCGCCAGGAAAGCCTCCGGGCCGAGGTTGGAAGTAGGGAGGGCCCACACCTTCCAGAACATTGGCACAGAGTATGCCTTTACGCTGGATGGAACTACCACGGATTGGTCCGCAGCGGCCATTGCCTGTGCCGGTGATCAGGAGAGTCAACCAAACCTGCCTGTGGGGTAGTTGGGCCTCAATCTGGATAAATAATGTAAATATCCCTACTCAGTGTGTGTGGGGGTTTGATGATACGATTCAGTAGTGGATCGATCCATAGTGGTCCCTGATGTTGATGCCCCGGGGTGAGTATCCTCTTCTGCTCATTTTTGATGCTGGCGTCGGGTCAGATGGGTTAGAACCAATGGTGTGGGAACCTGGATTGCCCGCTCTTCAAGTTAGGGAGTCAGGAGGCGGCGCCGACGTGGCCTAGTAGGGGCCCTTATTGTGAACCCTTGAAGAGGATCTCCAATTGGGCCAAGACGTACATCCCCTACCACGTTGGCGTAGGGGAGGGAGGTGTCAAGGAGTTCTGAGGATAAGCTCCCAAAATGGTTGAATGTCGGGGTGGGGAGCAGTGGCTCCCTACGTGAGCCTCGGTGGTGACATTGGCGGTGAGGCGTAGCTGACTCAAGGTCCAAAAGGGCCATTTCCATGGTGGGGATGACCCCTTCCTCCTCGTACCTACGCACAAGGTCGTTGATCACCCTTCGTTGGATAATCTATGATGGGGAGAGGGGGCATGAGCGCCCAGCAGTCGTGGTGGTCAGAGAAGCTGTGGAAGAGGTGGAACCTCGAGGGGTGGTCGCGCCGGTACTTCCCCTACCCCTACACCGGTGGGCAGCTGGAAATCGATCTCCGGATGCAGTGATCTAATTCTTGAATGTAGGGAGATGAACCCATTAGCACTGATAGGAAAGAAATCGACAACCAATAGCCCAGTGTCATTCTATCCTCCATAGTTGTTAAGAGGTATCCACGCTAACAATGCCATAGAACAGAGTGTTCAATGTCCTAACTGCCCCAACCCCTGGTGGGTTTCACGTCCTAGTGTTGGCTGCCCAGACCTGGTGACATGCTAATCTTCCAACACCCCAAAGGCTACTAGTCTCTATATTGAGGAGAAGAGATTCACGTCAGGTTCACCATTTTCTTTTTCCGACGCTTTTTCTGTGGCGCGCGCATCCATCTTGCAGAGGATTTGCAGCTGTTTCCCCCACATTCCTACTTTCCAAAGGTGGGTGGCATCCGTTACTTATTCGGGGATGTCTGCTCCTTGATCGAAACCAGGATGATGGGATCTTGGTTCCTCCTTCCGTGGATTCCTTATCAGAGCTTGTCACCTAGTACAGGTCTCCCTCATAGATTTAAGACGTGTCCTTGAATCTCATTCTTAGTGTCATGTCTTCATGGATGCCTGTTAATTATACATCTTCTGTCAAGACGCTCCAAGGGGTTTGGTTGGGGAAGAAACCTTCAGTGAGGAGAGTCATCATGCTGAGGCGTCGCTGGCATGTCTTGATGTTGGGGGATTGGCACGTCTGTCTTATGTTCCTTATTATAAGGCTTCTCGAGGGCGCGGAAGCCCGAGGAATCCCACATTGAATGTGGGGAATTGTATTCCATAGGCATGTATCTGAGGTTTTTCTCAGCTTCCCTTGTTTAACACAGGGTATGCCACAATTTTATCATCCGGTGAGGATGGATAAGACTGATCGGAACATTGGCTAGAGTGAATCAGATTGAAGAACCCCCTAGAGGGAACAACGATGTTGGGGCCGACACATGGGTGGCTCCTCGAATGCTGTGGAGTGGAATGCGGTGGCATTATCCCACCAGGATGTGGCGGCCCAGATAAGAATCAGGATGGGTGATGAAGTGAATGGGGATTGAACCTTATGGAGGCTTCCTACGTATCCCCATGGCAGGGAATCAAAGTCCGCGTAGTTCGGGTGGTACAGTGGGACACCTGAAAGGGAGAACAGTGCGAATGAATGCATGGATGGGAACCATAGGGAGTAAGACCTATGGGTTAGGGAATAAGCTTCCCAAGGTACATGGGCTCAAGAGAGAGGTCGGTATGAGACATGGGTATTGGGGTTGAACCTCATGGAGGCTTCCTATGTACCATGCCTTGACATGGATCAAAGTCCCCATAGTTCGGGTGGGTGGGGCTTATGCTCTGAGACGGCCCACGGTGGCGGATGTGGGGCTTACAATCTGAGGTGGTCCACAATGGTGGACATGGGGCTTACACTCTGAGGTTTCCCACTATGGTGGATGGATGGAGCTTACACTCTGAGGCGGACCACAATGATTGGTGAACCTATGTGAAGAGGTCGGAACAACCAGGTGGTGGGCTTGAACCTCGTGGAGGTTTCCTACGTACCTAGCTTTGACATGGATCAAAGTCCTCATAGTTTGGGTGGTGTAGTATAACGTCATGCGGGATGAGGGCAATTGGGGATTATGCTCTAAGGCAGCCCATGTTGACGGTGAACCGACGTGAAGGTGTCGGAATGACCCGGTGGTGGGATTGAACCTCATGGAGGCTTCCTACATATCCCCGTGTAAGGGAATCAAAGTCCGTGTAGTTCGGGTGGATAGGGCTTACACTCTGAGATGGCCCACGGTGGTGGATGTAGGGCTTACACTCTAAGGCGGACCATTATGGTGGATGTATGGGGCTTACACTTTGAGGCAGCCCACAATGATTGGTGAACCGACTTGAAGAGGTCGAAACGACCAGGGTGGTGGGATTGAACCTTGTGGAGGCTTCCTACGTATCCCCGTGGCAGGGAATCAAAGTCCACATAGTTTGGGTGGATAGGGATTACACTCTGAGATGACCCACGGTGGTGGATGTGGGGCTTACACTCTGAGGCGGCCCATGATGGTGGATATGGGGATTACACTCTGAGGCGGCCCACAATGATTGGTGAACCGATGTGAAGAGGTCGAAACAACCTAGTGGTGGGCTTGAACCTCATGGAGGCTTCTTACATACCATGCCTTGACATGGATCAAAGTACACGTAGTTCAGGTGGGGTAGTTTAACATCATGCGGGACAGGGGCATTTGGGGCTTACGCACTGATGTGGCCCATGGTGGTGGTGAACTGACGTTAAGGGGTCGGAATGACCGGGTGGTGGGTTTGAACCTCGTGGAGGCTTCCCACGTACCATGCCTTGACATGGATCAAAGTCCCTGTAGTTCGCTGTAGGTGGGGGTCAGGTTCGGTGCTAACCCTTAGATCACGTGAGTCATGCTCGGTGTGAGAAACAAGAGGTTGCAGGGACCTAATGATCACGTTGAAAAGGGTGCGTCCGTGAGAAGTGAAGTGGGGATTACGCGTTGGGCGGACAATGGTGTCGGGACTTGCTCTAGGATGGAGGCCTGAGTTGCAACAAAGCGCAGAGGGAGAGGGATTTGGGACCAAATAAAGGAGGGCCCTTATTTCCGATCACACCCTCCACTGGCCTTGGTGGTGGGGAAGTACAAAGGTGCATGGGTGCTACCTTCCGCAAGAGGGGCTAGGGGCTTACACCAAGGAGGTTTCCCTTCCCCCGTGGAAAAACACCACTCCAAGAATGGAAAAATATCATCCCATGTGGGGGATAATCCCATTCCCGTGGAGACGAGTGGGTGTGGATAATGTCTGAGGTGGGGGGACCCTGCGTGCGAGGCATGGGGCCAGATCACAGTTTAACATCATGTGGTGAGGACGAGGTGCTTGGCAGTTTAACATCCTGTAGCTCGGACGAAGTGGGTTCGCTCCACACCCCTAGGACATGCATAACTGGTACCCTCTTCCCCTTGGGGGGGAGGCATCAGCAAGGCCCTAGTGAAGGGGGGTCACAGAGTGAACCATCGAGGGGTCCAGGTTAGCGTGGCTATGTGAAGAAGCAATAGCCGTTACCATGCCTATGCGAAGAAGCATGAGGAAAAGAAATTCATTGGGAAAAACCACCCAAGGGACCTTGAGGTTACTTCATACGAGCCTGGAAGATCATACGGGAAAACAACGCATGGTGTGTATGCCTGGTATGTGTGCCCGAAGCATCTAAAAGGAGGAAATCGGGCACCTACGTAGGGAGGCACACATGGACCATCAAGGTGAGGGGTCTCGTGGATTGTGCGCAAAGAAATGGTTTGCGCACAAAACACCGGGATGGAGCGTAATCGGGGCAGAGGGATTGTACGTGGCTAGGAGGATCACGTACAAGGTATATTAATTGCACGCGAGTGGCAAAGGACGCACCCAAAGGCAAGGCTGCACCCAGCAAAAGAGATTGCGTGCAAATGGACTGTTTCGCGTGCAACAGAAGGAATTGTGCACAAGGGAGGAACCCTGAAGGGTTTAAAATTTTATTTAAGCTAGAGTGATAGCGCACAGAGGCAGATCCTGGGGTGAGGCAGCGTGAAAAGGATCAGTAATTGATGGCCATATTGCACGAACGAGAGTCCTATTTCACACATGAGGGCCGGTTCGAATTCCGCAACCCCAAAATGGAAGTGATCTCCTTCTATTTATAGGCATCCAGTGGCACATAATGTCGGGTGGCATGTGAAAACTTGCACACCAGAGACGATGGCGCGGAATGTGAACCACACGGGTGCGGGCACACAATAATTGGGTGCCTGTGCTGGGGACCTTTTTTGAATCCCAAACCCCTTCTACGCGGCACAATTTTTTTCACGCGCATTCCCCCAATTTCCACGCAACACTTTTGGGCCCTCCAGACTGAGCCTCCAGGTCTGAATATGACTTCGCTTCATCATTTTGAAACTTATTTTAGAAATTATGGACTTTTCAGTGTCTATACTTGTGTTCTTATGCCACTTTTAATCTTCATAATAATGTTTTATATTTATTTCTCATAGTTTATAAATATTTTTATTATGATGTAAAGTTTAATCTTAATAAAATATATCTTTTTTTCTTTTTTCTTTTTTTTCTTGTGAATGAATTTGTTAAAAATATTTATGTAATGAAAAAATGGGGTGTTATAGATTGGGTTCTTAGTGGAGATATAATAGGTGTCATGTGGGTTCTAGTGGTTGTTATCAGGGATATTAAACACCACTATATACCCAGTAGACTTTTACTAGGTATATGGTACAGTTTCTAGCATCTAGGGTCACCCAGGGTTACCACAGGGCACCTAGTGGTCATCAACTAGGTATCCGATGGTCAATTGAAATGTTTTTAAAATTCAGATTTAAGTACATTTTAATAAAAAAAATTAATAATCCCCCATATATGCTTGATCCAAATACCTATGAAACTCCATATCCCATTTTCTTTTTACCTCCTTCATCTTATTCTCCCACATGACTCACTATAGCTCACTTGATTAGAAAATATTTTGTAGTGAATGAGTTATATAGGTGAAACTAATGTAAGAACAAATGTTTCTCACACTATTTTTTATCCCACGTGTATTTTATTGGGTATCCCTAAATATTTCATTTTTGATAGAATCTATGATTTCTGATAAATGAGGATGAATGGTTGTTGATACTTGGGAAAATAACTATAATGAACAGTTCTTAAACATTACATAAATCCAAGTTATTTTATTCAATAATTTATTATCATACATTCTTTAGGATCTTTACAATTTAGAGTTTTAAAGAATTAGGTCATAAATCATACATAATAAATAGATGCATTAAAACTGGACACTTCTATTCAATATCCTTTTTCCCAGAACATATTACGTTTAAAATGAAACATTTTTCGTTTTCTTGAAAAATCATAATGACTTCCAACATGAATTATTATTAGTTATTACACAACCATAAACCATATGAATATTTTTTAAATATGTTATGACACAAAAATATCTATAAGGGGCATAAAAATAATAAATAAACATGTTAGTCCATTTTAAAACCATGAGATCATGAAAAGAGTTTTCATTTAAAATAAATAAAAATTGAGCTCAGATAATCATTTAATTTCTCATGAAATTAGCTTACTACCCAAATATTTTCCTAAAACACATTATAAGAATATGTAAAGGAAAAAATAATAACAATGGAAGTTTCTTATAAACCATGATAACCCATGAAAATACATTTTCTTAAAAACATACCTTTTTACCCTAAAAGGGAATAATCCTTCCATTAAAATTATCATTATCTTACCTTTTGAAATCAAGTGATTTATAAGAAAATTCATGTAGTTTCCATGGTATACCATCTTCATATAACCCTTATAGAACCCTTACAAATTGAAATAAGCATTGTGGTTGACTTCCAACATAAATATCTGGGGAACATAATCTTTACCCAATTCAGTGGAGTGATATGTAGGTGCACCCTTATTATAATATATATTGATCTCAAATCATCTTCATGAGTTATATTAGGATCAATAATTACAATAAACAACTTATAAGGACTATATCATGAATGAAACCCTTAAAATTTATTTTCATATTCATTGAACTTTTTGATATCGAAATACCCTTTCCTTTTAAAACCCATTGTCAAAACCTAAATACCCAGAACAAGGGAATTGGGGTTTTTCTTTTAATTGAACATGGAATTTTATAAAGGAATATAAATATAAAATATTGTTTATTGCATCAAAAAAATATTTTGAAACTATATATGTTATAATAGAATGATATTTTTTTAAATAAAGTCAAAACATTCCATATAAAATACGTAAAAAATATTCATTTTGAAAAACCATTTAAAAAAAAGTCAAAAGATAACTAAAATGACCTTTATAGTTTATTTATGTTAATATAAATGCATTCATAAAACAATATTAAAAATATTTACATGGAATATAAATATTTAGAAATTAAATATTTAATATATTTAAAACAAGGTTTTTAAAGTAATGTGTCCATTACCTCGAGTTTGACTCACCACAAATATTATTTATAATACATATTAATAAACTTATATTAATTATTTAATTTCATAATAAATTTTTTCAATTTTATTATTTTTTTATATTATTTATTAACATTATATATTTAGTTATTTAATAAATTATTTTCACATAGGATGTTTTGACATTATTCAGTTCATATGTCCGAAATGACTTCTGTTGGTTGAATATTGTCAAATAGGTAATTATTTAATCATATCAAAAATAATAATAATTAAATAATTATTATTTTTATAAATAAATTATAATTTTAAAACCAACCATCAAATATGGTTAGGAAAAATGAATTATTCTACAATAATTGAGAAAGTATGTCATTTGTATGCATGAGTAAGATTTCAATTTTTCTACAATCTTTATGGGAAGAAGGTAAGAGTTATATTTTTCTATAAAGTGATGATAATATCATAAATACCATATTAGTTTTATATAGATACTTATATATATCATTTATTTTATGTCGTGATGAAAAACGAATCACATCGCTTTATGGAGGTGGTAGTACACACGTACCCACAAATGACTTTATCATTTTTTAGTGAATATAAAGGTAAGAAAGTAAATGAAATCTTGACTTTTTATAATTATAAATATTTCATGAGAATAATTTTTTGTGTTTTTTGTGTTAAATCCATTATTACAACCATTTTTAATTGGTGGTTATAGAAAACAGATTACGCCGGTTTGCAGGTGGTTGTCCACCATACACACAAATGATAGTTTCATTTCGCATTTTATGGAAGAGGATATTCATATAGGTTATGAAATTAAAATAATAAAATACCATAATACATATGATATGTTTGTTATTAATTCATCATTGTTGAAGAATATTTTGAGGAGGTAAGAAAGAAACAAAATGAAAATGCTTGGTTAAGAACTATACCTCGTATCCGGAAAACTTCTTAAGGTTTAAACAAAAAGTTTTACTTAGTTGTTTTTACAATAAAATAAATTCTTCTAGGAAATGGGTGCGGATGTGAAGAAGTTATTTGGGTATCTTTTCATAAATATTTTTATATTATTAAGATAAGATAATAGGATATTCTATTTTATATGGTATGGGAGTGTCACTCTTGGAAGTTCGTAAAATCTTAAATTAATATAAATTAATTTTCATATCCCAGTACTCCAAAATTGATAATATTAAAATATAATATAATTATGAGTCTAAAAATCTCATAAAATTATTATTGGACAATTTTATGTGTTTTTTTCACCCTTATCTTTTTGATTTGACACATGCTAACCCTTTTTGACAATTACACCAGTATTAATGGTTTTACTCTTTAAGAGATAAGAATGTTACTATAAATTGAAAAAATTAATATAAATGGACCATGGTTGAAATTATAAACAACATCCAATTCACCTAGCTGAATAAATCTTTTTTAGGAATTTTAAATCATTTAATAAAACATTATTTATTATAAAATACCATTAATGTTGATTTTGACACTATTAGTTTAATTTATATCGAAAACATAAATACAAAGATGTAATTGGAATATATACCTTTCATACTTCTATAAAATTTTATATTTATCTATATAATTTATGGAAAAAATAATTCATTAAATTTATTTTCTTTTAATATTTTCTAAATCATTTGTTTTATTTTACTTTTAATTAGACAATTAATGTATCAATATTCTATAAGCATTTAAGGTAATTATTTCATCACGATAATATAAAAATTATTTACCATGAAAAAAATATTTATATTTAAAATAAATATTTATATCTAAACATTAGTTATTTTTATCCCAATGTCAAGAAAATAATAAAAAATGACATTTTTATTACTTTTCAATACACAGAGTATTACAAAGGTCATAGTATAGAACATATGGAAACAAATGGTCATATATTAAAAAAATTTATAATTATGGAATAATATACTCATATGATAAAATTAAGTTAAGTTTTAGGGTTACTTTTTAGTACTAATAAAATTATTTTCACCTTTAATTAACTTATTTTACCTTTACTGTGGAATTAAATATTTACTACAGTTATTATTCATCACTATAAAAAATGAAAGGGTCCTATTTACTAAGTTTATAAACCTTGAATCCAAATACAGAATATATTTTCCATTATTTAAAAAAATAATTGGAAGAATTTAATTTAAATTTTAACGAAAAAATACGACTAAAAATAATTTTTTTAAAATCCTTTTATGTATAGAATGTTTTTATTCCAAATTCTTGTATAAAATTTATTAAAAAGAATATAATTAGATTCTTTTTTGAACCATTAACTAATTCAATTTTCAAACTAATTTAAAATATAATATTACCTTGTAAATAATTTAAATTAATGTATGGTTTTCAATAAAAATCATTATTTTTCACTACTCATTGAAAAATAAAACTTTTCAGAAAAAGCACACAAAATTTATTATATATTAATTTTGAAATGGTCATTTCAAAAATGAAGTCTTTTTTATCAAATAAAATTTATAAAAGTTTCAAAAAATAATTAAAATATTTTTTTACAAAAAAACAATAAAATCTATAAGGACCTGACCTTATTACATACATAAACTTGAGTTTAGTTAAGAAAAAACATCCTTTTACATTGAGGATCTTTTCAAGTTTATAAATTTAGAGAATTATGACAAAACATTCATAACATTAGACATTGTTACATAGTGGATAACATAAAAATAGTTTCCATTTTTCTCAAAATATAAAACATTAAAAATTAAAACAAGACTCCTTGACAATTATTCAACATTTAACGTGTATTCCTTCCTTGTATTAAACATACATTAACCTATGAAAAATCATTTAAAAACATGGGATGATCACAAAAGCTCAGTAAGGGATGGGAAAGAAGGAAAAATCACATTAGTCTATGAATACTCATAACGTATGAAAACATTTTCAAAAGACATAATTTTCACCCATAAATACTTACTTCATGTAACATGAGATTTACACAATATCCACACAAACATTAGAACATAAATATAATAATATAGGTATCTTGGGTCATTACTTACATAATCTTATAACTATCTTGGCTAACTTAAAATTTGTAACCCTCACAGCTACCTTACTTTGTGTAACCATCGTAGTTACACTTGGAGTAACCATACGACCGACCTCCAACTTACTCATAGCTAAAGCATTGGAGGGAAATATAGTTCCCACCCTTAATCATAAATAATTCCCAAGAACCAAAACATAATCAAACAATATGAATGATTCCATAAAAACATTGCTTTGGAATTTCGTAAAACTGACTTTTAAAAGATGATTTTTAAAGAAAAGCCTCTTATAAATATCATAAAATTAAAGAGATACATAATAGAGTGGATGGAGTATGTATATATACTATAAATAAACATAATAAAACATAATATAAATATAACCCATCAAACAAACAATTTTAATAGCACATAAATAATGAAGTAGAAGGTTAACCCCAAGAATGGAAATCGGGTAAAGAATTCTCTTACCTTAGGCTTGTCTTACTTCAAAATTGTTTAAAGATCATGTATAATGGTTAAAATAGTGTTATTAATATTTTTACAAAAAATATTTCTTGTTTATAACATCGTATATGGTCATTTTATAACTTCATTTCACCCCTTAATTGTTAGTATTTTGTTCCTTGCATTATTTTGGGTGAATTCTTTTATGATTTTCACAATCGGTTCATGATGAATCATTCTTGTTGATTGGAAGTGAAACTCCAAAATTGTATTGGAGTAGTATTTAAATATTTCCAATACCATAATTCATACCATTTATCACTTTTATTCTTAATATGAAAATGGCTTATAAGTTAAAACATTAATGATGTTCGTTTAGATCATTTTAGTGGTTCTTTGATAATAACAACCTCATTTTGTATTTTAAATTAGAACCATGAGTAAAAAAGAATTACAGAACAATATATGAGTCATAAAACATATATTATAACCTGGTTAAACCATATAAATGGTTTCATGACCAGAATAGAAAGAATTAATGGAAATTGAAAATACATCGTCCACGATGTCTGTAATTCGACACAAATGGACAATGTTTTTTATTCTTTAAATAAGTGGAAGAGGAGAATAATACTGATGAGGAATTTTCCATAAACATGTTCAAATCATTAATATACATGATTATAGAGATTTCATGCCTCTTGGATAAGAGGGAGTGAGGAAAGAAGAAAAATGAATCATGAAATGAAATAAAATCTTGAGAAATTTCTCATGAAAATTTGGCAGCCTAAGGGTGTCCCTTAAAATTTCATTAAAACAAGATTGAAGAGAGGAATGGAATATATCATCATTAATAAAAAAAATATGGATATTAAGGGGGAATATTTAATGAAATATCCCAACACAATACAAAGATAATGGAAGAGAATAACATAAAATGAAAAAAAAGAGAAAATAAAAGAGGATGTTTACCTCTTGATCTTTTCTCCCAGAGATCCACCTTAAGGGATTGATTTTGGTCTTTTGGTGAGACCAGAAGCTCTAGGACATGGGGAATAATATTGGGGATGGAATTTGGTAGAAATTATACAATTCTCAATGCTTGAGAGGTGTGGGAGGAAGAGGGGAGTGAGGGTTGTATTTATAGTGGAGGAGGGGAGGTAATTTAGATTATTTTAATCATTATTATAATAATTTTATCAAGTCTATGAATAATATCAATTCAAGTGGCCCTAAATAGTGATAATATCATGTGATTTCGAAGAAAGTGGACTTACATCACTTATGATGTCATGAATAATGCATTTCTTATTGATAAATTGATTATACGGTATTTTATCGTATTTCACTATTCACCGAAAATTCAAGAGTTTCAGAAAAATACAAAAAATTTACCCCAACCATTTTTCGATGTGTATAATTCAAAAGTGAAATCCATATTTCAAAAATAATTTTCTAAATATTATAAATTTTATTTTTAAAAAATGTCACAGTTAATTCGAAAAATAACAATATTGAAGTGCAATTAGTTTTATGTAACATTGGAAAATTAATTAAGATCCCATTATCCTATTACCTTGGGAAAATAAAATAATATTATTATTTAATATTTATGAGGTCATATTACTATTCATATAACTATTCATAAGGGTATGTTACTATTCACCAAAAAAACAAGTTAGTTCCATTTGACTCCAAATAACATACTGAACACAATTGTCGATGACAGTTTCGTAAAATTCAAAATATATAAGTAGAAAAGTTATGTTTTAAAGGATAATTAAAAATATATATTTAAAAAAAAGTTCCATGAATTTCTATTTATTGTTAAAAAAACTGGGATGTTCATTATCCCCACCTTTCGGAAATTACGTCCTCACAATTTTATTTACTTATTAAACAAGTGAGGGTACCTTGATCAAGGTGTCAACATGGTCTCATCATCATCTTGCTCACATAAATAGAAGGTCCATGCATTTCAACAATGATTTAGAGATCCTTCAAAATCATTTTCTTCCTTTATCCAACTACACCTTGTACAACTTGGGTCATATGGGTGTTCACAGAAAATTAGTTTTGGAAAATAATCATGTATGACCTATAATTTCAAAAACATCTGATAAAACTTGATCTTTATAAAATAGTCAGAATGATTTTGAGTTGAAACTTTCAAGAAATGGTCCTTTTAAAATACCATAAGTATGTGTTGAAAGAGTATATTATAAAAGCAAATATAAATATGTTGCGCAAGGGTCTCCTTCTTCAGTACCTCTTTCAAAATCATAATATGCTTCAAAATCTATTGTTAAGGTAAAATATTTAAAAATTACTTGATAATATTTACCTTTCCTGAAAATATTAGAATATTGAGAAAATAGGATTTGATTAAATATAACCCATGTTCCACGATGGTATCGAGGTATAGTTGAGGTGTTTGATATCTCAAACAATTTTTTGCAAGTGAGTTGTATGTTAGAAAAGGTTTCAAAGTCATCTCGACAAGACTTTGCAATAATTATTGCAAGAAAGTCATCAAGAAGAGATAGTAATGTCATTTGAGATCCTCCTCCTTCCATTTGTAACTGAATTTACTTAATCTAAAAAGCTATAAAACAAGGATTTAATATAAAGAATAGACATACATACTAACCATATGTTTAACAAAAACTCATAATCCCTAAAGTTATCTAAACCATCCTCTAATACCAACTATAAGGACCCGACCTTATTACATACATAAACTTGAGTTTAGTTAATAAAACACTCCCTTTTACATTGAGGATCCTTTCATGTTTAGAGCTTTTGAGAATTAGGACAAAACATTCATAACATTATACATTGTTACATAGTGGATAACATAAAAATAGTTTCCCTTTTTCTCAAAATATAAAACATTAAAACATAAAACAAGACTCCTTGACATTTCTTCAACATTTAACATGTCTTCCTTCCTTTTATTACACATCCATTAACCTGTGAAAAATCATTTAAAAACTTTGGATGAGCACAAAATTTTAGTAAGGGATGGGAAATAAGGAAAAATCACATTAGTCCATGAATACTCATAACGTATGAAAACATTTTCAAAAGACATGATTTTCACCCATAAATACTTACTTCGTGTAACATGAGATTTACACAAGATCCACACAAACATTAGAACATAAATAAAATCAAAGAGGTATCCTGGGGAATTACTTACATAATCATGTAACCATCTTGGCTACCATAAAATCTGTAACCCTCACGGCTACCTTACTTTGTGTAACCATCGCAGTTACACTTAGAGTAACCATATGGCTGACCTCCAACTTACTCATAACCAATGAATTTGAGGGAAATATATGTCTCACCCTTCATCATAAATAATTTCAAAGAACCAAAACATAATAAAAAAATATGAATGATTCCATAAAAACATTGCTTTGGAATTTCGTAAAACCGAATTTTAAAAGAGGATTTTTAAAGAAAATCCTCTTATAAATATCATACAATTGAAGAGAGACTTAATAGAGTGGATGGGGTATGTATATATACTGTAAATAAACAAAATAAAACATAAGATAAATATAACCCATCACACAAACAATTTTAATTTCACATAAATAATGAAGTAGAAGGTTAACCCAAAGAATGGAAATCGGGTAAAGAATTCCCTTACCTTAGGATTTTCTTACCTCAAAATTGTTTAAAACTCCTGTATAATGGTTAAAAGAGTGTTATTATTATTTTTAAATAAACATTTAATTGTTTATAAAATCTTATATGGTCATTTTATAACCTTATTTCACCCCTTAATTGTTAGTATTTTGTTCCTTGTATTATTTTGGGTGAATTCTTTTATGATTTTCACGATCAGTTCATGATGAATCGTTCTTGTTGATTGGCAGTGAAACTCCATAATTTGAATGGAGTAGTATTTAAATATTTCCAGTACCATAATTCATACCATTTATCACTTTTATGCTTAAAATGAGAATGACTTATAAGTTAAAACATTAATGATGTTCGTTTAGATCATTTTAGTGGTTCTTTGATAATAACAACCTCATTTTGTCTTTTAAATTAGAACTATGAGTACAAAAGAATTCCAGAACCATATATGAGTCATTAAACATATATTATAACCTGGTTCAACCATATAAATGCTTTCATGACTAGACTAGAAAAAATTAATGGAAATTGAAAATACATCATCCACGATGTCGGTAATTTGACACAAATGGGCAATGTTTTTTATTCTTTAAATAAGAGGAAGCAGAGAAGAATACTGATGAGGAATTTCCACAAACATGTTAACATCATGAATATACATTATTCTGGATATTTCATGCCTCTTGGATAAGAGGGAGTGAGGAAAGAAGAAAAAGGAATCATGAAATAAAAATAATCTAGAGAAATTTCTCACGAAAATTCGGCAGCCTAACGGCCTCTCTTAAAATTTCATTAAAACAAGATTGATGAGAGGAATGGAATATCTCATAATTCATACAAAATATTTACATTAAGGGGGTAATATTTAATTAATTATCCCAACACAAGATAAAGTGAATGGAAGAGAATAACATAATATGAAAGAAAAGAAAGAAAATAAAAGAGGATGTTTACCTCTTGATCTTTTCTCCCTGAGATCCTCCTTAAAGGATTTGATTTTGGTCTTTTGGTGATACCAGCAGCTCTAGGAAGTGGGGTAGAAGATTGGGGAGGGAATTTGGCAGAAATTAGATAGTTCTCAAGGCTTTAGAGGTTTGGGAGGAAGAGGGGAGTGAGGGTGGTATTTATAGTAGAGGAGGGGAGGTATTTTAGATTATTTTAATCATTATAATAATAATTTTATCAAGACTAAGAATAATCTCAAATAAAGTGTCCCTAAGTAGTGATAATATCCTGTGAGTTAAAATAATGTGGAACTGCATCACTTATGATGTCATGAATAGTGCATTTATTATGATAAATTGATTATACAGTATTTTATCGTATTTCACTATTCACGAAAAATTCAAGAGTTTCAGAAAAGTTCCAAAAATTTACCCCAAACTTTTTTTGACGTGTATAATTCAAAAGTGAAATCCATTTTTCAAAAATAATTTTTTAAATATTATTAATTTAATTTTTAAATAAGGTCACAGTTAATCCTAGAAATAACAATATTGAAGTGCAATTAATTTTATGTGACATTGGAAAATTAATTAAGATCCCATTATCCTATTCCCTTGGGAAAATAAAATAATATTATTATTTACTATTAATGAGGTCATATTACTATTCATATTACTATTCATATTACTATTCAGAAGGGTATGATACTATTCACCAAAAAAACAAGTTAGTTTTATTAGACTCCAAATAACATACTAAACACAATTGTAGATGATAGTTTCTTAAAATTCAGAATATAGAAGTAGAAAAGTTATGTTTTAAAGGCTAATTAAAAATATCTATTTTATAAAAAGTCCCATGCATTTCAATTTATTTTTTTTTTTAAAAAACTGGGATGTTACAAAACACACTTTTGATGAAAACATATTTTTTAAGAATGAAACAACTCTATGAAAAATATTAGTGATTATTTAATAAGAATTTATCAATACATTTATATTTTGTAATAAATTCATATGTATTTATTAATGAAGTGAATATTATTCCAACTCACCAATTTAATGTCTCTAATATAACGTTCATATTTAAATAACAATATTACATGATTCCTTTAAGCTTGGTGTTTCCATGTTGTATATATTATTGAACATATTTCTCTGTTTTTTAAAATCTCATGGTGCTTGAGTAACTTTGATTATGTTGAGGTTGGTGGTCCCTAATTGATAAATAAATGTATGATATGTTTTGTGTGATATATTTCATGTTTTCTTGTGAGATCTGAATAGATAAAACTTACTAGGATGAAAGGGGTGTTATAAATTTTAGGTTGTTCTAAGTAGAGACTTTTAGGGGTGGAACAAGCATTCTACACTAGGTTCAATAAATTGAAATATATTTAAGGACTCTTTTTATAATGATAATGTATACTAATTGTGTGATATAAAATTAAGATATGTCTCCATGATTGATTTATGATTATAATATCCCATGAATGATTATCTTAGGAAAGATTGAGGGATATAGTGGACTTAGACCATTTCATTTATCTGTGAGGTCGCATTTTTTCTTATGAGTTTTTTGGAAGTTCACTTTAATGAAGAATTGTAGTCTATAATTTTGTTTTGTGTTGGTTAATTCTTACAAGTCTTGGTTTATCTTATTAAATATTCCCTTTTAGAGTGGTTGAGTGTGTTGATAGTTGATGATTGTTTTGTCTTATGGGAACCACCTAAGAGTGAATCAAAAAATGTGATTCATGGTTCTTGGGTTCTCTTTAGGGAGAAATTTTATGGGTATAAAATCATAGATCTCGATATAAACTTGTTTATTTCTTGGTGACACATAATAAATATAATAACTTTGGGTATATTGAGTTATTAGCTATAAAATTGAATTCATAGAGGGATTAAGTGCATGGTGTGGTTTTCGGTATGGTTCTTCTATATGGTAACCATCATGGAAGTGATTGATACTATATAAGATACTTAGATTGGTCTCATGATACCAACTTTTCTAAATCATATGGGTTATAAAATCATCATATAGATCATTTATATGGGTTGATAAAAATAACTAATGACACAGGGTTGGTCCAAGGGAACTGAGTTCTATGGTTTCCTTTGAGTGAGATGAGATTTCTAATCAATTAAACATAAATAAATTATGATTTTCTATGTTTTATAGTGTATATTTTTTAATTTAAAACAATATTAAATGATTAAAATGAAATATTTTAGGGGTGTCTATATCCCATGTTAGTAAGTTAGGATGTGGGATGTATAGGATGTGTTTGATACTAGTGGAGAGCTAAAATAAGGTTGGACCCTCACTAAGAGTTATGGATTGGGTTTTGTATACTATATTTTTTGTTATTTATATATTTATTATATTTTTTGCATAATTAATGTATATTAATGATACACTTGAAATAGATATTGATGTTTTGTGGGTAAAAACAGTTCATGATATACCATTATAAAATTCTTTCTCTGGTAATTTCTATGTCATACATTTCCCATGACTTTATAATTGTATGATAGGTCAAATGTGATACACTGCATCCTTGAATCTTCCTGAGATAGTTTGTATATTAACTCACATCCTTGACTCTTAACAGGGGATCACATATGTTACACACTTTCCATTATTTGGAAGTAAAATTATATCCTAAGGGATTATCTATATTACACCCTTCCCATTATTCGAATACCTAGATTTTTTTCCAAGGGATTGTCTATGATATGACTTTTCCACTATTAAAATACACTAATTAACTATTTTTTTGTTATCACCAATGGAAAGATGAACTTTGATATGAGGACTCAATCTGGAAGACAATCTATCATTGGTGGATAGAATTAATTGAATATTCAAACATCATATAATATACTTCTATAAATCTAATGAATATACCATATTTTATAATGGGATATCATCTAATATACTCATTTACTATAAATGGTTAGATTATCTTGGATAATGGGATTCCATATAGTGAAATGAATGTATGACACACATGATTCCTTAACATTGACCAAAGTAGGCAGTCTCTATTATTGTAGTGGCTTGGTTAGCATAAAAAATACCCAAAGTGATTTTTTTCATGCAATTTATTATTGGTTTATTTATATTATTTTACAAACACCTGGGATATTTTTGAATATATAGGATATTTTTTGGTGTCTTCTTAATTATTTTTATTATCAAACATTAAAGGTACACTTCAGTGGACCTATATATCATATGTTTGATGTGTAGGTTATATAAAAGGTTATAAAAGCAATTATGATTGAGCAGTTTGATTGTGTTTTAGATACAAGACCAATGAGAGGCTTATGATTCTGTATTTATATATCCATGTGCAATATTTTATGTTTTTTTATTTTATGTTTTATATGGTTGGTCTAGGGGTTGTACTTTATTTTTTATTCTATATATGACATTGCAGGTTCTCATCTAGTATAACATACTTGTTATATATTTATTAGTTTACTGTCACTATAATTCCATGTGTTTAATTTGAAATTTTATTATAAATGATATTTCAATTATTTTTTGTAATTTATCTTTATGATTTCTAGAGTATTATATCCCGAATTTTTATTATTGACTTTCCAGTAGTTGGTATCCTCTAATGTAGGGGAGGTTCACCTAAGGTCATGGGAACATCAGATCAGGTTGAACAACATTGGATAGAGAATAAAAAATGGAATCAAATAAATGTTTCTTTTATCTTATTAATTTGGTTAAAGTATATGAATACATGAATATATGGCTTTCTATGTTACTTATCATAACTTATTAATGAGTATTAATTATATATAACTAATGGTGAATTAATTATCTAAAATAATAGGACTAAATATATGTTTATATGATAGTGGTTTTGGTTATTAAGGAAAACATTTCTTCGATAGAAAAAGAATCATGTAAAAGTCCTAGTTACAAAGATTGTATAATTCGGGTTTTGGTTTTCAATATTATAGTTTATTTTCCAATAAAGTATGATGTAATGGTTATTGATTTTTTATTTTAAAAATGATCCAATGTATATTCTCCATAATTTTTATCATAGACTCTAAACATTATTTGGTAACCTCTTAAGTATGGGGAGGCACACCTGAGGTCGTAGGCATATCAACTCTGGTTGAACAACCTTAGATGTGGAATTAAAAATGGAATCAATTAAATGATTCATCATTATTATGAATTTAGGGAATAAAATATGGATACATTCATATAAGTTATTATTTTATCTGAATAACCTATTAGGGTGTATTAATTACCTAAAACTAATCATGAATTAATTAGATAAAATCATAATACAAAATAAACATTTATATGATGGTAGTTTTGATTATTTAGGAATACATTTCTATGATGGTGAATTAATATGGTGTAATTACTAGTTACTTGGATGGTGGGATTGTGTTTTTTGATTTCTCTATTATAGATTATTTTTCATAAAGAAAGGTATTATGGTTATTGATTTATTTTTTTACATGTTTCCTAGAGTATTGTCTCCCTAATTTTGATTATAGACTCTCACCACGAGTCAGTAGCCTATGGAGTATAGGGAGTTTCACCTTAGTTCATAGGAACATCATCTCGAGTTGAACAATCTAGGATTGGGAATTCTAAATGGAATCAAATAAATGTTTTATTTGTCATATAAATTTGAGAATAGTATATTTACACATGCATATATTTTATTCTGTTTTTTATACCTATTAGGGCATATTAATAAGCTAAAACTGATGAATAATTAATTAGATAAAATCATAAAATAATAGAAACATTTACATGATTGTGGTTTTGGTTATTGAGGAAAACATTTATAAGATAGTAAAGTAATTACTTGAAAGACCTAGTTACCATAATTGTGGGATTATGGTTTTTGTTTTCACTATTATAGTTTATTTTTCATTATTGTATAATTTTATGTTTATTTATTTATTGTTTTACACTTTGCTTATAAGGAACCAACGCCAGTTTCTAGAAGTTGGTGCCTAATTTTATTACATTGGAATATAAACAAGGAATATGCATCCTAAAGGACCTAGTATTTTAGTATAATTAGAAAAAAAATATACATACATAAGTACAAAATTATAACTTAAAATTGAAATACAATATATAAGTTTTATTAAAGACTTCCAAAACTATCAATTTATCCTTGCAGGTCATTCATAATAAACTTCTTCATGTCCTGAGAAGATAAAACATAAGAAAGGGGTGAGATAAAACACTCATTAAGAGTAATAAATAAAGAAGAAGATAACATAAACATAAACATTAGTCCTGATGAATAATTTAAAACACATTCCTTTACATATAACAAACTTGAAAACATTATGGCAGGAATATGAGCTGAGTAAATAATTCCATAACAAAACATAATAATGAGTATTTTACTAGTAAAATAACCACATGAACTTTCAATTACAAGATTCATAATTTGGTAATTTCATATTCTAGTAATTCTTAAACATAACATCAAGGCGTTGTGCAAGACATCTAAAAATTATCAAGGCCTCAGCCAAACCCATATCTCAAATTGGGTAAGGCCTCAACCAATTCCATATCAATTTATCTCATGAGACCTACCATTTCATAGAGGGGATATAGCGGGACCCCCCAGTCAAATAATAAGTCAATTTCATTACACATATTATTGGGGATAAACATAAACAATATATACATTAATATTGAAACTAACATATGAAATGTAACTAACTTTCCCCAATCATTAAACATAAACACGAACCATTCAGAGTAATATGATGCATGGTTTCAATAAATCACATCCATAGTCAAACTAATCATAAACCATTCAAAAAAATATGGTAGATGATATCATATAATATTATTCCCATCTATAAATAATAGTCATTAAGAGTGTTGAAAAAAATGAAAATACTCTTGTAAAATCATCAAGTAACTCTAGAGATAAATACTCTTTTATTTTGAAAAGAAGAGTTCTTTTGTCAAAATATTTATCTAAAACCAAAAGTAAGAGAATATATTTTTTTCATAATAAAATTATTGTTTTTATAATATAATGGTTTCTTAAAACATATTATAGAGTTCCTATGAAAATAGGTAAGAATTAGGGAAATTTCATTAAAATTGGCTTATATTTTGGCTAGAATTTTTGAAAGGTCCTTTAAAATAACACATGACTCTCCATAAAATAAGGTATGATTATTGTAGGGACACATATATAGAACATTAAAAAGAAATAATTAGGAATAAATATGATTGAATATTAATTTAATAGAGGTAAGTATATAATAAAAGTAACCTGAATGAAAATGGAGGTTCGGGTAGAAAACCCCTTACCTTAAGTCTAAATGTTCTGCTCTTGACCTTATGGTCCGGGAATATGAAATTAGACTCATTAATAAATTAACTAATAAACTATTATATATTTATTTATTTTATTATAATTTATTTTTTTATGTTCATATTGATAAGTTATAATATTGAATTTCGTCGTTCCGGAGTGTTTGTTTTCTTGATTTTCATATTCGGTTCACTTGTTTTTATGTAATTAAGAACATGCGGAATTGATGTAAATCTATATAATTTAATTTACATATTTTTATGAAAAAATAGGGTTTAATTTTAATTTATATCATTTCTTTATATGTAATGTGGATGAATCATTAGATGAAATATTAATGACAATCACTTATATTATTTTAGCGGTACTTTGATTATTAAGAACTAGTTTGGTCATATGATTTAATATTATGTACATATGTTGGATACTGAATATTAAACAGGTGATTATAAATATATTTTAGTCTGGTTCAACCATCAAAATAGTTTCATGACCATTAATAAAATAGAAATTGAAGAATGAAACTTTTTCGTCAATAAAGGTTGTAAATTGGAACCTCACGGATGATGATTTCATTTGTAAAATAAAAGAGAGAAAGGATATTGGTGATGTTTATTCCATTAAAATGATATAATTATTGTATAAAAATGATACTAGAGTTATCATGGTAATTTGGATATAGGATGTGCGGAGAGAATAACAATAGAAAGGAACTGGAAATGAAATTGAAAGAAATAGAATGGGAATTTACCTCTTGAAATAACCTCCTTGAGAACCTTCTTAAGGGAAGGGGTTTTGGACTTTTGGAAATACCAAGAGATCCTAGACATAGGGAGTGAATAGGGAAGGTTATTTGGGAAGAACATTGAGGATATTCAAGGCTTATAGGAATGAAGAGAAGGGGAGTGAGGGAGGTTATAGTGGAGGAGAGGAGTAATTTGTGAATATCTTATTCTTTATTTTTTTTATTTCCCTCAAAACAACCAATAGTATTGATTATTGTGACCAAGAATAGTAATATGTGCATATGAGTTATAAAAAAGTGTGCTTTATTCATCAATTAATCCAAGAATAGTGAATTTAACTGATTGTGTATATATACGGTAAATTACAATATTTTACTATTCATCAAAAATTTGTGTATTTCAAAAAAAAATCCCAAAAAAATCACCCTAACCATTTATGATGTGTAGAATTCAAAAATGAACTAAATTTTTTGAAAATAATTTTCGAAATACTATTAATTTTATTTATAAATAAAAACATTTTTTATTTTAAAAATAAAAATTTTAAAACTATACTTTGTTTTATATCACATTAAAAAATTAATCATGGTCTCATTATATTATATTCTTAAGAAAATACAATAATTTTATTATTTAATATTCAAAAGGGTAATATTACTATTAATATTAATATTCATAAGGGTATGTTACTATTCACCAAAAATTATGTTTGCCTTCTGAGACTCTAAATATCTCACTTAAAGCAACTGTGTATGTTAGTTTTTAAAATTTCAAATCAAAGAGGTGGATTAATTATGTTTACTGGATAGGTTATGAAAATTTGTGTTCTATAGACACTCGGTGTTTCATGCATTCAATATTTATTTTCAAACCCTTAGGGTGTCACATTCTCTCCTCCTTTGAAAAAATTCATCCTTGAAATTCAGATAATATTACCTCACATTAAGATTTGGGTTGGTCTTCATCATATGCTCACCAGGATCCCATGTTTCCTCTTTGGTTTTATAATTTCTATAAAGGATCTTTATCAGTCAAGTCGTATGACTCCTCAACACTTTCTCTTTACTATCCAGAATCTGGATAGGCTCTTCAGAGTATGATAAGTGAGGTGCTAATTCTATAACTTTAGAAGTGAAGACATGCATTGGGTTTGGCATGTACTTTCTCAACAGTGAGACATGGAGCACATTGTTTACTTTAGACAGGCTAGGTGGCATAGCCAAATGATACGAAACATCTCCAATTCTCTCTAAAATTTCAAAGGGCATATATACCTAGGGTTCAGTTTCCCTTTATTCCCAAATCTTTTAACTTTATTCCTTGGATATAATTTTAAGAAATCATGATCTCCCACTTGAAACTCCAAATACTTTCTTCGATTATCTTCATAGATCTTTTGTATTCATTGAAATGCTTTGATATAGCTTTTAAGACTCTTTAACTTCATTTTTGTTTCCATAACAAGCTCAAGGCCCATATTCTTCCATTCTCCAACTTCATCCCAACAAGTTGGTGTATGACATCTCTTTCCGTACAATGCTTCTTATGGTGCCATTTGAATACTTAAAAGGAAAATATTATTGTAGGAAAAATCCACTAAAGGTAAATATTGATCCCACATACCTTGAAAGTCTAGTGAACATGATCTCAACATGTCCTCTAAGGTTTGGATAGTCCTCTCTTATTTCCCATCAGTTTGTGGGTGATAATAAGTACTCAATAGAAGTTTGGTATCAAAATATTTATAAATAATTTTCTAGAATTTCGATGTAAATTGTGGGTCTCAATCAGACATAATTGATAGAGGATCCCCATGAAGTCTCAAAACATCATTGATATAGAGTCTTTCTAGTCACTCTAGTGGAAAATCCTTCTTTATAGCGAAGAAATGTGGAGATTTCGTATGTCAATCCACAATTACCCATATTACATCATTGTTTCATAGAGTTTTGGGTAATCCAATGAAACAATACATGGTGATTTCATCCCATTTTCATGTAACAATAGGTAGATGTTGCATGAATCCTCTGGTATATTGTCATTTTTCCTTCACTTGTTGAGAAACTAAACATCTTGATACACAATCCACAGTTTCCCTCTTCATGTTATACCACTAAAAATGTTTCTTTATATCTCTATACATCATAGTGCTACCATGATGTATAGAGAAATTTTAATTGGGATCATCATCCAATAACATTCTTTTTAGCTCAGGTATAGCTGGAACACAAATCCTCTTCCCAAATTTCCAAATTCATTCTTCACAAACGAAGTTTGCCAACGTCACATCTTTCACAACATTAATTTTCTTTTACAGGTTCTCATCATCAGGATGAGAGATTTTAATCTTTTCTAATAAAGATGGTTGGAAAACCAAATGAAAAAGTAGTGATGTTTCACCTTCTATGATAATTCCCATATCTATCCTCACTAGATCCTTATAAAAAAGATCCTTATCAATCCTCATTTTATTGAGAACTCCCTGATCCTTTAAGGTCAATGCATCAGCTAATTTGTTTTCCTTTCCTGGGTATTAGTGTATAGTACAATCATAATCCTTGAGTATTTTGAGTCATCAACTTTTCCTCATGTTAAGTTCTTTATGTGCGAAGATATATTTTGGACTCTTATGATCTGTATATATCTCACATTTTCCCCTAGAGATAATGTCTCCATATCTTCACAGTAAAGACTATCATTTCTCACACAAGATCATGAGTACTATAGTTTGGTTTATGAATTTTTAATTGTCTTGATGCATAGGAAATAACTCTATCAATCTGCATAAGGACATAACCAAGTCCTTTTTTTGATGCATCACTATAGATCACAAACCCAACATTCCCCGATGGTAGAGTTTGGATCGAAGCATTCACTAACATCTTTTAAAATTCTCCAAAATATTCCTCACACTCTTTTTTCCATAAGAACATGACCCCTTTACGTGTAAGCTTGGTCATTGGGTTGGCTAAAAAGTATAAGTTCTAAACAAAACACCGACAATAACTTACTAAACCAATAAAACTATGTACCTAAGTTATGTTTGTTGGAGTAGGATATTCATACACAGCCATTGTATTCACAATATCAATAGATATTTCATCCTTAGAGACAATTTTTCCAATAATGGAAACTGATTGAAGAAAAAATTCACACTTTCTAAACATCCCATATAATTCATTTCTTCTAAGAGCCTTTATAATAGTACATAATTTATTTTAATGATATTCATAGATTTTGTATTATACCAAAATATCATTAATAAATACCACCTAAAAGTCATCATGATGTTCCTTGTTAACTATATTCATTAGATCCATGAAAACAGAGGGTGTATTAGTCAGTCCGAAGGCATTACTATAAACTCGTAATGCCCATACCTTGTTCAAAATGTTATCTTTGGAATATCATCCTTACTTACACACAACAAATGATATCTAGATCAAAGGTCAATCTATGAAAAAGTTTGGGTTCCATGAAGTTGATTATAAAATCATCAATGTGAGGTAGGGGATACTTGTTCATTATTGTTATATCATTGACCTCCCTGTATTCAATGCACAACCTCATAGATCCATCATTCTTCTTAACAAAAAGAATATGGGATCACAATGGAAAAACATTAGGGAGAATAAATCCTTTATCAGTAAATTACTCTATTTATTTCTTATATTCCACTAACTCTATAGAAACCATTTTATAATGGGTCTTTGATATGGTCCTTGAATCAGGAATTAAGACAATGTAAAACTCAATTTCCTACTCTGTAGGATGTCCAGGTAAATTATCTGGAAACACATCAACATATTTTTGCACAATAGGTACGTCCTCTATCTGAGTATTCCCTTCCTCACACATAGTTATTTCATTCCCTTCCTCCACAATAATTGAATTTAGTAGAGATATAGGGGTTGGATCTATATGAGAATAAGATGGTGATGTTTCTACACTAAAGATAATGGATTCCACATCATCCTCAAAAATTGTAACCTCTTTTTTCTTGATATAAATTTTAACATCATGGTTTGAAATCTAATCCATACCAAGGATTATATCAAATTCAATCATGGGTATGACAATAAAATCAGAAGATAAAGCATGTTTATATTCCATAATGGGGACTTCATGACACAACTTTGTTGCAATGATACTTCCCTTAGGAGTTTATACTGACAACTCCCTTATTAAATAAAATTGAAAATATATAATTTTCTTAGAAAACTAGAAATATGTGAAAGAATATGACCATACAAAATCAAATAAATCATTTTCTATGTTTGATTAAATTATTAAAGTACCTTACACCACATAAATATGATTCTCAATATCAGTAGTTGTGTTTGCATCAACGTTTCCCTACTCCCTTGGCCTTTTCTATGGAATGTTTTCTTGATCCCTTGTAAAATCATTTGCATAGTGTCCTATATATCTATAATTATATCATTGAACATTAATAGATTTCTTATTACCCTTGAAATCACCAAAAATATGGTCTTTCTGTCTGTATTTGTAGAATACTAATTTTCCGTTTTAAGTATGCACCTTGATGTTTCGTTTCACAATTATCATAGGGTGGAAATTCAACTCTTCCCTTCTTCCCCATTTTATTATTTACTTTTCCATATTTTTCATCAACCCTCTTCTTCTCTTGATTTCCTTTAAATTCACAAGACAAAGAGAATTCATTTTATGTCTTGATATCACATCAAACTGTATCTTCATATTGTGAGATACATTGGGAGATCAGTTCCCGTTAGAGGAATGGATTTTGGACATCAAATAATCAATCAATCTTGATTCATGGATTTATTATGTAGTCCAAATCATTCCTTTCTAACCTTGTGAAGTTATCTTCATACTTTGCAACATTATCATCTTCCTTTTGTCTCAAATTATAAAACTACCTTTCCATATCCACTTGTTTTTCATGATGAAAGTATTTCTCTAGGAGTATTTCCTTAAATTCCCTCCATTCCATATCTTCTATATCTTCCTCCACATTTTTATTTTGGATTAAAGAAAACTAATAATATTTATCTCTTGATGGATGATTAACTGCCATGATGACCTTCTCTCTTTCATAACATCCCAAAGAGAGAAATATCATCTCTAGGAAACTTATCCATTGTTCATCTATAAATGGGTTTTGTAGTCACATTGAATGATGAAGGTTTTTATCATATAAAGGTATCCAATAGAGATCCTCCATGTGGTGGATCTGGATTCTCCATACAGGTAAGGTTATTGTTCATAACCTGAGTCAATTGTCCCAGTATAGTTTTAAGCTGCTCAACAACAGTCGCATCACCAAATCCAACATCATTATCTTGCATCAGAGGGAAATCCATACATGGGACACATAAATTCATGTGGTTTCCATTACTTCAACTTGGAACCATTTCTAAATAATAGAACACACTCTATTAGGTTAACAATCATAATTTATAATCTCAACGTAGAAAAATATTTAGTATAGCTATTCTCATAATCATATACATGGTTTCTTTGAGGAAAAATTTACATTTAAATCCTTCTTAATGGCTTGTAAAGAAAATGTGAATTATCCTAAGTATATCCCCCAAGATTGTCAAACTAGGTGCGCAGTAAGGACTGTTGTCATGTACCAGGATATCCCAATTCTTGACCAAAACTCCTTCCCAGAGTTTTCACTCCTAGGTACATCTTTTCCAGAACCACGTCTACTTAGAGTATCCAAGCATGGATAATTTGCTAGAATGATCCACATAATCTACTCCATACCAAAATTCTAGTATGTCCTTGTATTTTTATCCTCAAAGACTCAATTAGAGGTTTGTTCTTTTATCTATGTTTTCTAAAATTAGTTTTTATGTTTCCTACTAAACTTCCTCTAATACCAACTATAAGGTCCCGACCCCAGTTTCTTGGAGTTGGTGCCTTATTTTATTACATTGGCATATAAACCCAGAATATGCATCCCAAAGGACCGAGTAGTTATTAGAATGGGAAACAATATACATACATAAGTTCAAAATTACAACTTTAAATGTAAATAAAACATATATGTTTTATTAGAGACTTCCACAACTATAAGTTTATCCCTACAGGTAATTCATAATGAAATATTTCATGTCTTGAAAATATAAAACATAAGAAAGGGGTGATTTGAAATTCTCACTAAGAGTAAGTAATATAAAGGAAGATAACATAAACATAATCATTAGGGATGGTGAATAATTTAAAATTCATTCCCTTACAAATAATAAACATGAACCCATTATGGAGTGAATATGAGATAAGTAAATAATTCTAAAATAAAACATAATAATGGGTAATCTACTAGTCGAATAACCACATGAACATTAAATTACTAGCTTCATAATGAGGTAAGTGAATATAATGGAAATTCTGAAACATACCATCAATGACATGGCCAAGACGTCTAAAAATGATTCAGGCCTTGGCCAAAACCATATCTCAAAATGGGCAAGGCCTCAGCCAAGTCCGTATCTATTTGTCTCATGAGACCTTCTGAAATGTCGAGGGGATATATAGGGCCCCAACCATCACATTATAAGTCCAACCCATTCTTTATATGTGTGTGGATAAACATAAACAATATATACTTTCTTATTGAAACTAACATATGTAATGTAACTAACTTCTCCCAATCATTAAACATAGACACTAACCATTCAGAGTAATATGGTGAATGGTTTCAAGACATCACTTCCATAGTCAAAATAATCATGAACCATTAAATAAAATATGGTATATGATAGCATAAAATATTAGTATCATTTATAAATAAGAATCATTAAGAGTGTTGAAACAAATAGAAATACTCCTATAAATTCATTGAGTAACTCATTAGATAAATACTCTTTTACCTTGAAAAAAACAGTTATTTTGGAAAAATCATTGTCCAAAAAAAAGTGCGGAAATATTGTTCTTTCATAATAAAATGAGTTTTTTTGAAAATAATGGTTGCTTGAAATAGATTATATAGTTCCCTTGAAAATAGGTAAGAGTTTGGGAAATTCCTTTGAAACGGGCTTGTATTTCGGGAAGAATTTTTGAAAGGTCCTTTAAAAAAACATATTACTCTCCATAAATGAATGTATGATTCTTGTTGGGTCACATATATAGAACATTAAAAAATAAATTATGAAAAGTTTATATGAATGAATAATAATTTAATATAGGTATGTATATAATAAAAGTAACCTGAATGAAAATGGATGTTTGGGTAGAAAAACCCTTACCTTAAGTCTAAATATTCCACTCTTAAACATATGGTCCTGGAATATGAAATTAGACTCATTAATAAATTAATTCAAAAACAATTTTACATGTATTTATTTTATCATATTTTTTTAGTTCATTTATGTCCTTACTGATAAGTTACAATATTGAATTTTTTCATTCCTGAGTGTTTGTTTTCTTGATTTTCATAATCGGTTCACTTGTTTTTATGTAATGGATTTCATGTGGAATAGATTTGAAAATTTAAAATTTAATTGACATATTATTTATGAACATAAATAAGTTTTAATATTCATTTATATCATTTGGTTACATGGAATGAGGATGAATCATTATATATAATATTAATAACAATCATTTAGATTATTTTAGTGTTAGTTTGATTATTAAGAATTAGTTTGGTCATATGATTTAATATTTTGTGAATATACTAGTTACTGAATATTAAATAAGTTATAATATATATATTATAGTCAATTTCAACCATAAAAATGGTATCATGACTAGCATTGAAAGAGAAATTGATGAACGAAACTTTGTTGGGCACAAAGGGTGTAAATTGGAACCTCTCCGATGATGGTTCTATTTATAAAATAAAAGAGAGAGAGTAAGGATATTTATGATGGTTCTTACATAAGTGTGATATAATTAAAGTATATAGATTATAATAGATTTATCAAGGTCATTTGGATAGAGTATTTGAGGATATAATAACAATAAAAAAGGAACTTGAAATGAAATTGAAAGAAATAGAATGTGAATTTACCTCTTGAAATAACTTCCTTGAGCATCCTATTAAGGGAATGGGTTTTGATATTTTGGAAAGACCAAGATCTCTTGGACTTGGGGATTGACAAGGGAAGGGAATTTGGGTAGAACTTTGAGGAGCTTCACAGCTTATAGGAATGAAGACAAGAGGGTGTGAGGGGGGATTTTCATAGTGGATGAGAGGAGTAATTTGTGAATATCTTATTCTTTATTTTATTATTTACATAAATACAACCAATATTATTTATTCTTGTGACCATGAATATTAATATGTGGATGTTAGTTTGAACCAATATTTATTACATCATCTATGATGCTAGGAATGGAGAATTTAACTGATAATGTATATATACGGTAAATTACCATATTTTACTATTCATAAAAAATTTGAGTATTTTATAAAAATCCCGAAACTTCACCCTAATAATTTTTCAACATGTAGAATTCAAAAAATGAACTCCATTTTTTGAAACTAATTTTTTTAAATATTTTTAATTTAATTTTTTAAAAAAATCATAGTTTATATGAAAGGTAACAATTTTAAAACTATAATCCATTTTATATCACATTGAAAAATTAATCAAGATATCATTATTATATATCCTTAGGAAAATAAAATATTATTATTATTTACTATTCTTAAGGGTCATATTACTATTTATAAGGGTATGCTACTATTCACCAAAAATTATGTTTGTCTTATCAGACTCAAAATATACTAATGAATGAAAATGTGTATGTCAATTTGTCAAATTTCAAATTATAGAGGTGGAAAAATTGTGTTTACAGGCTAGGTTATAACAAAGTGGAATTTTTTACAGACATTGTGTTTCATGCATTAAATATTTATTTTCAAAACCATGGGGTGTTACACTTCTTAGTATGGAAAGAGTCATGTTTACATGAATCATACTCAACATTTATGATTTACTAACATGTTTATGACTTCTAGTGAGTATAAAATGGATTTTATAAGGAAAAAGGTTTTTAGGATAATGGATTTTAGAAATAAAATGTTTCAAAGGGGTATTTTTTAATTAAAATTTTTCAATAATTTATTATGTCTTTTCCTAAATTACCAATTAGGGAGTATTAATATAATAAATTGATGGTGGTCATTTTTTATATGTTTAATTCTTTGATATTTTGATATAATAATTATATAATCATTGTGTGATAATATTGAAATTTTGGTTGGATCCATGAATTAGTATCCTTATATCTGGTTTGATATAAGAAATTTTGGCCTAAGTAATGTTTTAGTTTTGGGTATGGGATACCATAGCTAGTTAGAAACCCTTGAGAAGATTTCTTGGGCATATGGATTATATTGTGTTAGTGAGAAGTTTGACTCTTAATGGAATGAGTAAAGTTGGAAGTTATTATTCCTATTTATGTGGTTTGTTATGAGTTATTGGTGTTGGGTTTTTTTGATTATCACTTTTCATATAGGAAAGTGAGTAAGTTTCACTATTGTGTGGGTTATATAATATGGTTAATCATGTGATTGTAGAGAATATTGAAAATGGTCTAGTAAGAATGATACAGAGAATATGTGTGGTCCTCTGGCTAGTTTTTGCATACATAATGCCATGAGTGCCTTTACAATTAATGAAAGGGTAGTGATTATATAGGAATCTATTTAAAATGAATAGAATTCATAGTTAGTTAATTTGGTATATGAGAATAATACTGATGAAATATGACTCATGATGGAAGGAGTTAGATTCTATGGCCATGTAGTATAGAAGGGTGTAATTACTCTTGATTAGAAATTAATATATTTTTATGATGGGAAAGAAATTTGGATAGGGTTATTTAAGAATTAACTATATCCATGGGAGAGTGATATTAAGTGTTTTTTGAATTTTAAGGTTAATTCATGATATCTTGTGAAATGCATGTCGACTATATTCAAGGCATCTTCAATAAGTGAGATGTGTAATGCTAGGATGTGTGTTTCTCCTTTATGGATTTTATGAGTTGTGGGAACCTTATAGAAGTTGTAAATTTAGAATAAATTCTAGTATTTATTAGTTTCAAGGTGGTTAGTATTTATTCCATGGGACTTAGTGTGACTCAATGGAGGATCACATTGGGAATGTGAGTGACATAATAGATAGAAATTTTTTGGTTTGTTCATTAAATCACTATAGGTTCTGACGATCCGTATTTGTACTAAATCCCTAAACTTTAGAGGTTAATGAAGGGTAATGAATTATGATTCAAGAAATATTGAATCATGATTGTAAGGTTCAATGATACAGTTTTTGTAAAGGTGGCATGTAGTGTCTAATGGTGGATGAGAAGGGTGTACCCATAAATCATAAAGGGGACATAATCAGAATTTTATATACTTATCCTAGGTTATTATAAGTTATTTGGTGGTAATAATACTAGGAGCTGAAAAAAAGAACTTAAATTCATTGATTTCAACATGAGTGGGTTGGGAATTGAGTGTTAGGATGATAGATCAACGATGATTCCAAATAGTGGTATTCGAAACACTATAATGTATTTAGTGCCAGGAATGAGCTGTCAAATGGGTCTATTGTGATCATATGAGTGTTTTTTGATAGAAAAAATCCTTGGGATAAATTTTTTAGGGAATTAAATTCTTGGGAATTAATAAATAGGAATATCATGTGGTTTATAGTAAACCATTGATTGATTTAGGTTATAATCCTCATTTTATAAGTGATATAGATAATATAAAGGGTGGTATTTTGGAAAAATTTATAACAGTGGTAGTCATGGTTTCATGATTTTATCCATTTGTAAATATTTCAGTTATATCTAGTTAGTTCAGTCAGTAATATAATAGATATGATATTTTTAAATTTAATAGATAGATCATTAATTATTCTAATAGTTTTCTCATTATAAAACATTACTATTTTAGTTGGTAGTGGTGGTTTAGACCTATATCATGTGTCATGGAGTGGTTTTTTAGGGTATTTGAGCATGGATTGTAATTAGTAATCTTTGGAGGATCATAAAATGAGTGTTTTAGGTTATTTGGGGGATTATATAGATAATAATATGGTGGGGATCATCCTATTTATTACTTGGTATTGAAACCATTGAGTTAGATGTGTGAATGAATTATGAAGTTGGAAGATGGGTGATCAAGGTATGATATATGTACATGGTTTTAAGAAAAAAATCCACCCTTTCCTTAGTAAAATCAATATTTGGAATTAATATATGGTTTTTGTATATATTCAATTTTTTTTATTACACAAAGTATGATACACATTGAGAGGGATTGTAAACTAGTGTGTATGGTAATTTAAATTCCCCTTCTACTCTCATGATTATCCAACACCACTTTCTCAAGATAATCATTAATTTCCAAATAATACGGACATATACAGTTTTTTAATGAGGTTCACCTCCTTTAAGTATGACTACATCTCTATTTTTTCATGGTTATTATCCTACACACTCAACTCCGTTATAATTATAAAAAGTTTATCAATAAAGGGTGTAACCTTGAACTTTTAAAACTATTAGAACCAACCAGTTACATTCTTATATCAACTAAAAATATATCTCCTTCTGAAGAATGATCATTGATAAATTTATAAGCCTTTTATCATCATCAAAGTTACTTTTTTTATTCTGAATAAAAATAAACATATAAACAGCTTAAAAAAACCTAAGGAGGTCTGAAATAATACAAGCCAAGGGAATCCCCTCCTATAGAATCCAATTAAATAGAAATTCTTCTTCTACCTTTCACAACAATCTCCTTCAACTATTTTTAGTTTTTCGACATCGATACAGTGGTGTATCAATTATTATTTATTATAATTCTCAACTCTTAATATTTATTTATTTATTATCATTTATATTAAACGAATATTAATTGAATATTTTTTATATAATAGTTGTAGAAATCTACTCAAATCATGGTTGTATGAAATGACTCATTCAAAATAATTAATTTTATGAATCAAGGACCTTATTTTAATTCCCCTCAAAACATGGGAAACATTCCATTAAAAAATATGTTAAATATTATGGGATTATTCTTCATTAAAATTCCCTAAAAAATATGAATTAATTTTTTTTAGAAATCATAAACATAATTATAAATTCATGTGACTATGATGTAGAACCTCATTCTTTGGTATAGAGTTCCTCAATCTCTAGAAATTCCCTCGATTAGTTATTTACCTATGATCTTAGATTGAATCAAGATCAATGATAATGATCAAGGTGTTTGATTCGTGAAGATTAGTGATGCAAAAACATCTTCTTTACTTATTTATTTTTTTAGATATTAATTATAAAAAATTTCATACCTTTATATAGGTCCTGAATCACTTTTAGGTAGAAATCAGTTTACCTTAACCCCCCTCTATATATTTTAAGTACCTTTAGGTTGATCGTGGTGACATAAGAATGGCTATGAAAAATTCTAGGATACCCTTATAAGTTTTAGAAAAAATTAGATTTCTAGATAAATTCTCTTATAAGGTGAATTTTTAGGATAATTTCCTTATCTAAAATTTCAAAATCCAACAAAAATGTCATATGAATAAAATAATTTACTTATATAATCCCCCATAACATAATTTATTTATTTGGACTCACGTAGAAAATATTTAGTTTCCCAATTTTCACTTACTTGATAAAATATCATACACTAATCCAAAACATCATATGTGAGTCAACATATGATAATTTCCTTTAGTGATATTTCAAACTCTAGTTCTAGGTTTTTGTCACAAAATTCATTTTCCATTTTTCAAAATTCATTTCATAAATGAATTCGCATATGGGGATTCATGTAGGTAAAATACCTTAATCAGATCTCACCAAATAAAATATCATACAAGATAACCTAGATTTTATCAAATTAACTCAAAACCATTTTAAATATTCTAAAAACCTTCTTAAACTACCCAAATCATCATAATGAATTCAAAAACTATTTTCGACAGTGTTCATTCATTCTCCAACTCTTATCTTTTAATTATTTGAAGATCATATCATTGATAATAAAATTTAACTAGGTATTTCTAAAAAATACAACATCTTAAATGAAGGTTCAAAATTTCTCCCTTTGTATTTATTTAAAATACAACTTGTTTACCTTATTGTTAGTAAAGAAAAAGTGAGTACCTCTTTGGGATCAACTAAAACTTTTTGAAGAAAAAGGATCATAAATCAATCATAACTAAGTTTATGAAAGATAAATTTTGTACAAAATAAGGGAAACTAAATCAATCATAAATTTAATCTATAGTATAACTAGTATAAACTTTTTCATATATTTATGAATACAAAACAAAAAAAGTAAATTATTTTATAGATTATTTCCTACATAACTCATACAAATTTTAAAATAGCTGAAGAACATGGAGGGAAAGTTTCTCCAACTTCATACATCATATACTCATGAATTTAAGCAAGAAACAATAGAGGATAGAACTCTAAAAAATATATACCTCAAGAAGAGGGCGTGATATGCACTCCCATTTGCATCCATAGCTTCTCAAACTGTTCAGTTGTGAAGTGTTTGGAAAAAATATCAAAAACTAATTCCTTTAATGGAACAGATTCCAACCTAAGAATATCTAATTCAACCGTATAATTTGGTAAATAGTAATTTATCTCAATGTCTTATTCCCAGAGTGAATTACTATATTATTTGATAGATTTAGTGAACTCTAGTTATCACAACCTATGATAAGAGTACAAGTGGAGTCAATATTTAAGTATTTAAACTGTGAATTTATCCAAATCATTTGTTTAACTTATTATGATGCATCCAAATATTCATCCTTAGTATATATATTGGTCACTAATTTTTTCTTATTTAAATTCCACGAAACCCAAAATCTTCCAATGAAAAATACTCCACTAGATGTGGATTTCATATCCTGAACAGTCCCTTCCCTATCAACATCAATAAAACCTCTTATATTATGATCACCTGTCCTTTTATAAATTATACCATAGTTGAAAGTATTTGATATGTATCTCAATATCCTATTTTTATCCAAAATATGGTTTTACAATAGACTAGATTGACATTGAGCATAAAAAAGACATCATGAACAATGTTAGGCCTTGATGATGACAAGTACATATGACTTCCAGTCAAACTTTTTAATAGCTTCTTAATAACAGATTTCCCTTCACCATCCTTACTTGGATTTTTTCTCATATGAATAGGTGTGGACACCACCATGAGTTTCCTAAATGAAAAAAATAATTTATGACCCAATTTGTATACGTTTATTATGAGACAAAAATATAACGTAGTTCTTAAAAAATTTGTATCATTAATAAGAATATCATTTCTCCAAACATTGATCTTTCAAACCATTATTTTATATTCTTTTTGAAATCCTCAAACAATATTTCATAACTACTATAAAATACTATATCATCAATAAACACAATAATAATTAGATATGTGGTGTAAGTATTTTTTTTATACATATTATTATCCACATACCCTTTCTAAAATTTACTACTTTTTAAATTCTCATAATTATTAAAATAAAAAAATCTTATGGGATGATTCAAACCATAGAGTTTTTTATTCATCTACCACACCTTTCTTCCATATGAATCTAAAAAAACATTAGGTTGTTTAATGTGTACTCCCTCATCAAGTAATCCTTTTATAATATATGATTTAACATCCATCTAAAATATTTTTAAGCTTCTCTAATATGGAATCCTGCCTTTTTATTACATAACTTTTCATTACATTTTATATATAGAGGATCTTTAAAGTCTAGTGTCTTGGAAATCAGGAATACAATACATTAAAACAACATAAACATTTATTCTAAACCACTCGTAAGGCTTTACCATAGGTTCATAATATGTACAATTATAGCATCTCATATCCTAGAGACATACATCGAAGAAAAGGGTGAGGAGAAGGCTTAGTAAGGAAAACTAGTGAAACAATTGACATGTGATCTTGATCAATATTAATAAGAACATGATAAAATTTGTAAATGCATGAGAAATAGAAGAATAGGAATATAATAATAAAATGAAATTTAATCATAACATAAATATGTGGCTAAAAAATTTCATTTAGACATTCCGGAACATATCACCAAGGTTTATCCCCGTGGTGTCATAAAAATTACCATAGTTATTCACCAAGGTATCATGAAACTTTTCATCTCTAGAGATTAATTTATTTACCCAATGCATTAAAGTGATATCATGGTGCACCCTTAATATGTATTTATTTTCATGTGAGTGAAATAGATCATAATCAAACATTTCATAAATTACCCAAATAGAACCAAATAAATAGGTTTCAAGTCAAAATCATAACGGTTAAAAAGTACTTAAAAATAAGATCAGTATGTCATTTTTAACCCATGGAAAGGGAGTGAGGGTTATATTTATGTCAATTATAGAATCAACTATATCATCGTTATATATTTATGAACACCCATAGAAACTAAATAGAATTGGGTATTCACATAAATAAAACAAGAGAATTTCTTAAGAGAAAGAGATGGAAATTTTGAGACGAAATTTCTGCTGCATAACAGCTATATAACATGGTTTTAGAAAACCTTGAAAAGAGAGGGGACAAGGGTAAACCACTAATAAATAATTCATAATACAGTATGGGTAAATAATAATATCATGTTGTGGATATTTTAGTGACATATCACATGAAAAGGAAACATGAAAGGAAAGAGATGATGCGATTTCTTTTATGAGAAATTCAGCATCCTAACAGTGTCACTTAAAGATTGGGAAAATCATTTGATGAGAGTGGAAAGGCTCTCTCATAATTTGGAATTGAAATGAACAGTATTAAATATATATAATAACAATCCTCCTCATGATAAAATGAAACTATAAGGCATAACATAAAGTAATTCAAGACTTAAAAGAGGAGGGTGAAAGGTTCCCTTACCTTGAAGAGTAACTTCAAAAGCATGAAGTTCGAGACCTTGGGAGGAATACGGGCACCTTGGGAGGACTCCATGGGAGGTAAGAAAATCATAAATTCATTTAGGAGGTTTTTTTAATGAAATTAATGAGGGAAATGTCTTGGTATTTATAGGAAAAGTGATGGAATAAACTATTAATTTCCAATGGACACCTCATTGCTGGTATTTGTAAAACCATGGGCTTACCCATGGTATTGACCACTTGGGACACCTCATAGAATGTATCACTATTAATAAGTCAATAAAAATTATTACATCATTATCACATCATTAATGATGTTATTAAATACTTGAAACTCAAAATTGTATTTTTACTATTCACCAAAAATTCAACTGTTTCAGAGAAATCCGAAAAATTTACCCTAACCTAATATCAATGATCTGAATTAAAAAATGAACTCCATTTTATGAAAATAATTTTCTAAATATTTTTGTTTTAAGTTTTAAATAAAATCATTATTTATTTCAAAAAAATACAACTTTTAATACTATAAATCATTTTGTAATACCATAAAAAAGTAATCAAGGTCCCATAAAATTATAATATAACCATAATAAAATAAAGTAATAATTTATGATTACATATTATGAAAATAAACTTCCATTTTAAATTATAAAATTAATTATAAAATTTTAAATAAAATATTTATGACAAAAAAAATACCAAAACATATACTATGATCATTTTTTCACTTTTAGGATGTTTAAAATGTATTTATACATTCATGGGTGAAGTTTCTATTTTTTGACCAATTTACTATTATTTACTATTCATACGGGTATGTTACTATTCATACTTTACTATTCACTAAAAATCAAGTTTATCTTATTAGACTCAAAATTTCTCACTGATCACAACTATAGGAGACCATTTTTTGAAAATCAATTCACATTATTAATTATTTATATAATACACAAACATCTTAAAATTCCCCTTTTTCCCTAAATTCATCAATAATACACATCCAATATTTATCCAAATATTTGAAATTCAAAACCTTTTCCATAATAAGAAATAAAAATTTTATTTATATAAAAGGATTAGACAAAGTAGCTAAGGTCTCGTTACATAATCCCTTATAACACTGGCATAGGACCTGAGTGTAAGGTGTGATATTGTGATAAAATCTTGGGTGGCTTGGAAAACATTGCCTGAGTGGTGATTTCAATCAGCTTGAACTTCTACCTTAGGTGATTCTTTTCAAGCTTCATATGTTGAAGTTCAGCTTGGGCTTGGTCCAGAGAAAATCCCAGTGATGCTACCTCCTTCCCAAGCTCCGATAGATGGGATTCATATGGCCCGAGTTTACTAGATGGGGCCATTCAATCTTCTTTCTGTTTTAATTACCCAAGATAACTGTATTTATAAAAACACAACGTTATGATTATAGTTTCCAATAGTCATATTGACTGATGATCATATAACAGTCAAAACCCAATGATCTCATTCTAATTATACCCACTTCATTAATTAAACGATATAGTTTTGTTGTGTATAAAATAAAATAACACACAAAATTAGGAAACCAATATAATTAAAAAGTTCGGGTCGTTGCATCTAAGATTCTATGGAAAGGGATATTTTTATAGATTCAAGTTTGTATACTACATAAAATGTTTCATCAAATTTAACGCTTTATATTTAGTTGTATCCCTTGCATACCAACCTAGATTTGTTTATAACTACTTAACTATTCTCATCAAGCTTACTTTAGAAAACCCATTTGTCTCTAATCATGTTCTTTTATTAGGTTTGTGAAAAATTTCTAATGATTTATTCTATTTAATATGATCTAATTAAATATTCATGTCCAAAAATCCACTCCTTGTATTTGAAATCTTCATCAACTATCTAAGGATTATCCTTTAATATAATAATAGTATAGCCAATGACCATGATCATTTTTCTTATCTGTGCTCCTTGATTCTAATACCAATAATGTTCTCAGTATCAAAATTATTTATAAGCTTTGCATTTTCTTATTTATTCATTAGTTATCCATATTTTCACTAATAAATATAGAATCTACTTCTTCAATCTTAATTGGGGTGTTTTTTCAATAAGTTTATAACTTTAAATCCATCCACATCATTAATTATGATTTTATTATTAATTTCTTATGAATTTTTAAAAAATATGACATCATAACTATCGACAATTATTTAAAATTTATTATTTTAACATCTGTGGGTTTTTATATTTATTGTGTATTTAATAAATCCTATATTTTTGGCTCTCTAATCTAATTTTCTTCCCCTTATAACTTTCTTCTTGATCAGGAATGGAATTCCAAATAACCTAAATTTTATAACATTTAAATTTACTTAAATCCACACCTCATTGAGTTTCATATCTAATTTTGTCCTTATGATAAATCTATTCTGAATTATTCCAATAGTTGTGATGGAATGTAATCAATAATACCTTGAGGTTTTATTTTCTGACAGTAAAGTTCTATTAATATCAAATAGACACATATTCTTCATTTCATCCACTCTATTTTGTTGAGGAGTATATAGAGAAATTAATTCATGTTTTATTCCTTGTTTATTTATATATTTAGTGAAATGTCACATAGAATATTAACTCTCATTATCTGATATCAATATCTTTAAGTATAAGCATTTTTTCTTCTCCATAAGTCTTCAAAAACTATTGAATCAATCCAAGGCCCATTTGTATGACTTGAACATAATATATTTCAAAATTTTGAAATCATTATAGAAATTGATGAAATATATTTCTTTGTTTATTAACTTCTTATTCATAAGACTACATAAATCAGTGTGAATCTATTCAAGAGGCTTTGATGTTTGGAATTGAACTCCCTTGTGAGTTCTATTCACCATTTTTTCATTTTTAAATGTTTTAAAAATAGTGGTGGAGTAATCTTTAAAAATGGGCATGTTATTCAAAGATTCTTATTTTCTTATTTTGTTATATTATTTTGGTTAAGGTGACTATGTCTTAAATTCAATAGATTATTTTATGACTATTGAATCAAAAAACATCTTACACTTACTTTGTCGATTCGACATAGATTTATTTGGGTTCTAAAAACCTATGTAGAAATAACCAAGTACTTAATTATTTTATCTATGAATAAATCATTTCTGAATATCTCTTCATTTAAAACATCACATAGTTTTGACACACTCAAAAAAATGTGATTTATACCATCAAAAAAATTCATTGTCTAGACTGGTCTATTTTTTACTATTGTTTTGTGTCCCAATACTTTTATAATTTAATGAAATTGACCCTAAAAAATTTCTTAGATCCTCCTTTATATTTATGAATATTTTAAGGATGTTCAAATAAATTTTCCTGTGAGATGAATACCTACTATCCATGATTTAAGTTTTTTTATATTTTCAATATTTAAGTGTAACTTCAACAATATTTTCACATATATCAATTTTTATTTGATTCATATTATTTCAAAACCAATGAAATATATTCAACTGATATAGGTTAAATAAACACTTGAATTTGATGTGTGACCTTCATGATCACATCTTCCAAAAACCACTTGCCGGATTTCAAAAAATCATATTAAATTTTTGATCAAAATGTTTTGGATTTTTCAATATTCTCTATGACAATATTAACTCCAGTAAACCAGATCTAATGTATACTTTATCACATTGTAATATATACAAGGGATACAGAATCATTGGATTGATCATTTTAGCAGTCTTGTAGAACTAGATATATAAATGATACCCAGTTTTATATTGGGAATAAATTATAATTTTAACAAAAGTATATATTTTATATCATAAAAATAAGTAAAATATTTCTTCTCTATAACCTGGTGAAAGGAAAAAATATTAGTTTGATATCAAATTCTCTAAATGGGTTACGTATAGAAGAATCCATAATTACTAAATAGAAAATAAATATGGAAAGTTCAATAACTGAAAAAACATTCCATTTAATCAATAACTTGAGAAAAAATTCTTCTATAGATAATATCAATGTAGTGGTCTAAGGGATAATAATAATTAAATTTTAAATGAAGAAAATAATTAAAAATTTAACATCACAATTTAATAAATCATGATATCTACACCGTTAAATCCATGATCCAAGATAGATTAATTAATGTGTAGGTATACACTAGAAACCAATTTAATATTATATTATTATTTGTCTTATGACACATGTCGATGATTGAATGGATATATAATTTCAAAACCCACCCATCACTACAAGTACAATGCATTACCCATATATTTAATGTTCAATTTAATTAATAACAATATTCATTATCAACAAATATATGTATTGAGAAAAGAATAAAGACTATTTATGTTTCCCCAGTCAATATAGTCACTTTTATAGTAAACAACTATCTATAGAAATGATATATAATATAGGAAATATTCATATATGTGATATAGAGAATATGGATATTTAATAGAAATTTAATGTTATGTGATCATAAGAAAGTGAAATATTAATAAAAATTTAATGTCTATGATATTAATTAAGAGATGTGAGAGGTCCATCAAAAAGTAAATTTTGTAATTAATTTTATTCTTTTAAGTAATATGTGAAAATAGAAATAAAAATTTTAAAATAAGTTTTCATTAAATATTTTTCTTAATGAATCCTTTTAAAACATGTTGGAGAAGTTAAATTTCATTAAATTTCTATAGCGGTGGGAAGGTATTTTAACATTGTAAAAGTTAAAATTCATTCCTTTGGAAATTTCTTAAAGACTTTTAAAACTGACTCCTTTTAAGAAAACATTGTAATGATTCCTTATATACCATGTATAATATTAAAGAATATATCTAGCGACCCCAAACCCTGTAACCCAAATCTAGTTTAGAACTTAATAACATTGGCATAAGATACAGGGAATCACATCCCAAAGGACTGGTCAATTTAGTAGTCTTAGTAAACTAGATACATATGTGAGTCTTACATTACATTTGAATATAAAAAATAAGACATAATTTTTTTTATTTCTACTGAGGATATAATTATTCCCTATTTCATAAACCTACATATAATTCATAGTAAACCTTTATTCTTCCAAATAAAGAAACAAAATAAGGGTGATCTCAAATACATAGTAAGGGTTAAGACAGTAAAATATTTCATTAGGAAATAATGAATAATAAACATGTCAAGGTAAATTATTTAAATCACATCCCATTTAAATAAAATTTATACATGAATATATGATACAAATTCAATGTGTCAAGGAAAATAACTGAAACACATTCCATTTAATCAATAACTTAAGCCTAATATGGAAGGAATAAAAGTTGATCAAACAATGCCTTAAAAATAATCACATGATCATGAAACTTGACCATATATTTTATAACTAATCGAATAATCACATGGAATATCATTAATAAAGGAATGTATAATTTTGAATTTCTGAACTATCAAGATCTATTCTCAATATATTTACCGTTATGATCTATCCTCAATATAGATTATGTCTGTGGGTAGAAACTCATCTGATTTAGCCAATAAATTCGATTCAAGAGACTAATTATGCATAGAGGGAATTACATTAATTGGTCTCCAACCTATGTTTTTAATTTCTAAAGAATTCATAATATATAAAAAAATCAATTTAATTCATAAAAAATATGCCTTATCAAATATCTGTATTGAGTAAAGGATACAGATTTATCAATAATTCCCAATAAATTAATTAAATTTCAAAGTAAAAATAATATGAAAAATGGTATGCAGTCTAGAATATTATCATATCCATAATACAAGAATATGTATATTTAAAAATAAATATAATTTTAAATGAAATTTGTTTCCAATAAAGTTATTGTTTTAATAAGAGTTAACAATCACAAAATGAGGTAAGATTAGACAATAACTTTCACTACTTGGTAATTTTCATGTCAAATACTCATGGATGATATAATTGAAGTAAAATTTAAAATAAAAAGAAATATGAATGAGTCATGATATTAGATGACAATGTTTTAGTATATACACAAAATGAAAGTTAATTGGTTCATAAAAACAAATAAACCTCATTGGAATGTAAATTTAGACGAAATACCTTACCTCAAATGTCCTTTTGGGTGAATTTACATTGAACTCATGTATAGGGGTTTAAAAGAAGATATTAATTTATATTATAAAAATAATCATATGTATAGTATCTTATATTATACACTTATAAAATTTTACCACCCCTTAAAAATAATTGATTATTTTCATTATTTCGGGTGTCAATTGCCTTGTTTTCTCATGTTTGTTTCACCATGAAAGATCAAGTTCTTACGCATATTATATAGTTAAATAATATATAAAATAATAATAATTAAATAACTATTATATTAATACATCAATCATAATTTAAATATCAATCATGAATGATTTTTATGAAAAATTAAGTATGTTGCAATCATAGAGACGGTAGGTTGTACGAAATCATGAGTAACATTTTCCATTTTTCAATTATAATTTTGAAGAATAAGTATGTGATATTTTACCTGTACATAATAATCATAATATTATTATTACAATATTATATATATATATATACATATCATTCATTTTTTCATGATGAAAAGAGAGCCACATCACATCGTGAAGGTGGTAGTCCACATATACCCTAACAACATTATCGAATTTCACTGATTGAAATATAAGAATATAAAATTATAAAATATCATTATATAATTATAAATATATCATTAATATCATAATTAATTCATTTATATCATAAAAAATTATTCATTATCTCCTTCTTTGTAAATCATTAGTGAAAGACGTAAAACATCGCTTCATGATCCGATATTCCATCTTACTCATGAGCGATGTTATCGTATATCCTATGGAATAGAAAATAATAATTTATATATGATATAATGAACCCATAGGTAAAATAATTTTATTTAAATTATATATATAATTATATCAATCATAATATTCATCCTTGATAGGTGGTAAGGTAAAAACGAACAACATCAGTCTGTGAGGTGGTAGTCCGACGTACAAACGAATGATGATTTCATAACGCATTTAATAGAATATGGTTGGGATATATTTCATGAACATATTATAGAAACATCATAGTAAATTTAATATATTTTTGTATTTATTTTATAAATTTTTAATAAAATTAAAGGAGGTAGAGAAATAAGTAAAACAACAACGCCTGTTGAAGAACATTACCTCTTCTTCTAGAATCCTCCTTGAGTTTGTACTAAATCCTTTATAAGTTGGATTAATGAAAAAAATAAATATTATAGTACAATTTTAGGGAAATTTTTAAGTTATTTAGTTAGATTTTTTATGATACAAATGGATTGATAGGTGTGAATAATTTAGGGGAGTGAGTTCCCTTTTATTATTGAGGAAGAGCGGCATTCTTGTAAATACTCAAAAGTATTCAATACTGGGAGGTCACTCTTACCTCATGTGTTTAAAATATTGATAATTAATGGGGTGGAATGATTATATGGTTGATACACATCTCCAAAAAATAATAAAACACAAGTGTTAAACATTTGTTTCTTTAAATTCTATGTTTTCTTATTTTTACCATATTAGATTTTTAACAAGGCAACTATTTTTCTAACCTAGGTAAGTTATCCTTTAAGAATAAATTAAAGTGATGATTATTATTTTGTATTTACTTAATGATTATAAATATTAAAACAAAATTATTAAATAAAAATTTAATGTGTATTTAAAATTAATTCTAATACAAACGCATATAGTGCACAAAAACATTATTTTAACCTTAACCGTGCTAACAGAGTTTTTTGCAATTTAGTGGTCAATATAATCATTATAAAAAACAATTGGTTCATTAAAGGAAAATATATTACATTTATTAAAATTTATAAATATTTGTAATAATATTAGACTTATAATAATTGTAAATCATTTAATAAATTATAATTTATTATAAAATAAAACTAATGTCAATTTTGACATTATTCATTTAATTTGAATTTAGAACAAAATTCAACAATGGAATTAAAATATATTATGTTCCACCATTTAAAAATGGTATACTCATATAAAAAATTAATTTATCTAAATAATTAATTCAATTTACATCACTTTTAATATTTATAGTATCATTTATTCTATTTAATTATTAATAAATAATTGTGGTGTTAGTGTTTCTTAAGAATTTAAAGAAATTATTTCACCTAAAAAATAAAATAAAATTTCATGATAAAAAACTCATTTATATTTCAAAATAATATTTATAACCAAACCTATGATGCATTTCCCTATCCCAAAGCATTATATATCTTAAAGGTAAGAAAGGTTAATTTTTTGTCTTCTCCTTTACTTAACATATAATATAAGTCCCTTTTATAGAATAATTTCCCCCTAACTCATAAAAATATATAATTATGTTGTAATGGTATAAATATGTCCATAAAATGGGTGTTAGACATGGGTTGGGTCATTCTTACACCTTATATTCTATGGATAATCGGTAAGTAAACTCACTTTTACATTAATCACTATAATAAGTTTTAACTATTTTCACTAATCATTATGGTCAAAAATTAATTTCAAATTATTAGATAGCATAATTTACTATTATTCCAAATAATGACTCAATTTTTCTAAATTACACTCACATTAGAGGATGAATTTAATTTGAATTTACTCCCACGATCGTGATGAGGAATATGGTTTTTAAGGTGAAAATTTTCAAATGTTTCTAATGTTTTTTATCTAAATTCAATATGAAAATTTTTCCAATGACCTAAATTGGATTAATTGACATAAAAATGAACTAATTTTACTTTAAACTCAATTCAAAATATATTTTTTTGTTATATGTTGTTTAAATGAAAATGGTGTATTCAATTAAAATTCAATATTTTTCACTATTCATAAAAAAATGAAACTTCTCAGAAAAATAGAAAAAGTTATATACGATATAATATTTGGTATTAAAATTTAAAAAAAATGAATTTTATTTTTTCTTATAAATTTTATAAATGTTTTAAACAATAATTTTAAATTTTGTGTGCCAAACATGATTAAACCATCTTTTAGAGAAAAAAACATTGTTTTTTCAAAAAATATTTCTTTTTATTTACAATGATTATTATTTTACTATTAATAAAAAGATAATTAATAAACATGTGTAAACTATATATTTTCATAATTTAGTTAATCATATTAATACACATAATTCCAATGGTTGGGCGATAACTACCATATTAAATAATAATATTAATAGTATATTATTGTTTGGTAAGACTTGGCCTTGCATGTAATGCAAGATATTGAAGAAAATCATCATTTCATGTAACACAAGATAACTCCGTATTTCATGTAACATATGATAATTAATAAAAGGTTATTATTTTAAATTTTTTGGGGATTTATATTCTCCCCGCCATAATTAAATTGTGTCTTCATAATTTAAAAATCGTCTTGAAAATCAAGGATTTTAAATTTAGAAATACCATTTTTTAAAAATCCACATCATAAAAAACGTTCAACAAAATACCCTATTAATAATATATAAAGTTAAATACAAAGGCCATGTTACTAGGTTCCCAGGTAGGATAACAGAGGTGGGAAATTAAAACCCAAACACGAAAGAAAATCATATATAAATATAGAGGGTGATAGAGGAAATTGATTACAAACAGATGAACGATAAAAGTAAAGTTAAAGGCCTCAATTCCAGAAATTTATAATGATATTAAAGATCATAGGTTTAACATTAATGGATTTATTAAGATAAAATTTTTATTTCAAAATTCTATCCCTAAATTTGAGGAATTATTCTACTTTCTATTAATATATAGAAATATATTTACTTGATATATTTCTATAAGAATAATTTCATCATTTGGTTGTGATCCAATAAATTTCCTCTTCAACCTTTACTTTAATAAATGAAAATCTAAAAATTAATTCTTTTTTCCAAAATCACTAAAATTCACTTTTAACAGTGTAACGTCCCGTATCCGGGTGTCACTCAACGGGTGCCCCGAACCCAGTTGGTCACATAACCTCAAGCGCATTTCCCCAAATGTCAGAGGCTGCCAACTAGCAGCAAGGGCCCAGGCCTGATAGTGGGGAAACTATTCCCTCATTTTTCAAAGTGTAGCACAATGGAGAAATATATAACATATAAAAGAAGAAGTAGTAAATAGTACCAATGCTAAAATGGAAAATAGTACTGAAGTAAATAAATTACCAACAATCATATATAATGATGCAATATGTCCCTATGTCTAAGAAAATAGGAAAACAAGATACACTGTAATCTGAAACAATACAATACGAAGGAAAAATATAGCAAATAAAAATAAAATAATGCAGTAGGAATTCAGCATCATCGCAAGCCTAAGATCAGTCCCATGCTCTCCTTCTCCTCTGTAACAATCAAGTACCTGTATAAGGACCCTTTCCCTTATCCACACCTGCAACAATATAATATGTTTGGGCCCAATACATGACCCAAATAGGGAGTGAGAAATAGATCCCAGTAGGCAACCACCAAAGGCACATGCCCAACTATCAGTGAATTTGTGCAACAGTAGTGTGTAGTATTGAAATGTAGTAAACTATGAAGTACTCAAAAGTAACTACTCTGACCAGTTCCATCTCCGTTTAATTTGTATTTAAAAATTCAATATAATTGAATTATAAGTTCCTCAGACTCAGCCTCAGCTGACAACTCAAATAAAATTATGTAGAAAAAACCACGAGAAGATAACAAAAAAGTACAAGGTAAAACAATACCAAGCATGTGCTTAGCTTGGTAGATATAACATGTGAAATCACCACAGTGAATATGTAAAGTAAACAGAGTCCTCAGACATGCGAAACCTTACCCTTAGGTAATCAGAATTGAAACCCTCAGGTGATTACCCATAGGCATAACAAATATTGCCCTCAGGTGTACGAGATATTTCCCTTAGGCATGGAAGCTACTTCCCACAGGCATGAGAAAAGCTTCCCTTAGGCTAAACAAAACACTTCCCTCAAGCTATGAAAAGCACTACCCTCAAGATAAGAAAGTAACAGGGCTGATCCCAATACATAAGTAAGAAATTATATACACATTTTCTCTCAATAAATCTCAAACCATGCTAAAAATCATGGCATACGCTTGGGTATCCTGGCCAAATTGATAAACAAGGGAAACATACCCATTGGGTGGCCCTAGATCCATGCAATGATCCCAAAAACCATATATTGTTATCATTAGATTATCTATTCAATTTTAAATATCTCAATTAGTCAAGGGCTCTGCCATACGACACCCCAATCATGGGTGTGTAGCACAACGGTACACAAAAACAGCATAACAGTTGGAATTAAACATCAGACCACCTACCTTGATCTCCTCTGATCAATAAACGTGAACAGTGATTTCCAAAATGTCCAAGAATGAAGTAGATATAGGAAAAACAAAAATTATTTCAAATCCAAATAACTTCCCCTCGGGAAAGAATTGGAAGGAAGGGTTTAAGAAGAGTGAAGAACACACCCGCGTAGTTCAATCGAGACTGTCGGTGAAGGAATCCGAGTTTCGATGTGCGGTCGGGAGCTCCTCTAATATCTGTCTTCATCTCCCAGTGCTCCAAAAGTGTCCACAACCTCCTCTGCTGAATGAGAAGGCTACTTCCCTTTTTAAGAGAAAAAAACAAACTACACAGTGTGTACTCTCAAGTACACGGTGTGTACTTTTCATTTTTTAATTTTTTCTCTTGTGGATTCTTTTCACCGCCACACTGTTCCTTTATTGACATGAGTACACGATGTGTATTTCTAAGTACATGGCGTGTACTGTCGCTCCATTGGTGGCTACTCCCACCACCTCAATATTCACATGTCGATTGATTACACAACGTGTATATACTAAGTACACGATATGTATTCAGTTTTTACACCCTTCATCATCGGCAGGCCTACACGCCCTATGTACTCATCCCACACAGCCAAGATACATGGCGTGTGGCAAAGTACACAGTGTGTACCGACATAATTTTGGATTTTCCCTATTTTCCTTATTTTCTCAAAAACACTTAAGGAAAAAGGGATAAGAAGAAACTCGTACCTCATGAAAAGAACCGGGTTATTACAAACTTCCCCCATTAAAGAAATTCGTCCCTGAATTTCCCTTCCAAGGGTGGTGAAGATAATGATGAGAAAAAATCTATCCACTGAGCATGTACGTCAGTCTCCTGCTCCCAAGTTTCATCCTGTACTCAGCCATTCTGCCATAGCACCCATACGAGAGGAACTGACTGGCCTCAGAGAACCTTTGTGTTCCTATCAAAAATATGAATCGAATGCTCTTCAAAGGATGCATTAACCTGAAGTTCAACCTCCTTGGTATGAAAGACATGAGATGGTTCTGAATGATAATGTTGTAGCTGAGATACAATGAAGAAATCATGCATGGCATGGTACCTCTATTGTAACTGCAACTGATAGCCAACTAGCCAAAATCTCTCCAGAATCTCAAATGGCCCCACATACCACAGTGAAAGTTTACCCTTTCTCCGGATCCACTTGTGTCCCAACCTCGATGAAACACTCAAGAAAACCTGATCCCTGACCATGAACTCCCAGGGCCATATGCGGTGATTAGAATAAGATTTCTGATGAGACTGCACCATATCCATTCGCTTCTGAATCAACTGGACCTACTTTGAAGTCTCCTGCATGAGACGTTGTCCTAGTAAAGCTGCCTCACCTGCCTTCAACAAGCACAAAGGTGATCGCAATGGCCTACCATATAAATCCTCATAAGGTTTCATCTCAATAGTTCCTTGAAAACTATTATTTTAGGAAATATCGACCTTGGGTATGTGCTTCTCCCAAGAGCTCCCAAAGTCTAGGATGCATGCACGAAGCATGTCCTCAAGCACCTATAGTGTATGCTCAGACTGGCCACTAGTCTGAGGGTGGTAAGCTGTGCTTAGAAGCACCTATGTACACAGTGCCCTCTGATAACTCTGCTAGAAACGAGACATAAAATGGGAGTCCCTATCCGAAATGATAAAACGAGGAACCCCATGAAGACGTACTACCTCTCGGATATACAAATTTTCGAGCTCGTTAACACCGAAGGTCTCCTTAGTCGGAAAAAAGTGAGCTACCTTCGTAAGTCTGTCCACAACAACCCACATGGCATCACTGCCTTGATGTGACCTCGACAACCCGGTCATGAAGTCCATCATGACATTGTCCTTTTTCTACTTCATAATGTGTAACCATTGTAACAATCTAGCTAGCCTCTGATGCTCCATCTTTACCTGCTGATAGATAGAACATCTCTTAACAAAACCAGCTACCTCTCATTTCATACCCAGCCACCAAAACTGACGTCTCAAGTCACGGTACATTTTGGTAACTCTAGGATGCACTGCCTAAGCTGAAGCATGAAACTCCCACATCAAATCCTCATGTATATCCTCGGGAACCCAAACTCATCCAAAAATAGCATTACCTCATCATCACCTATCGCCCAATCGGGAGGAGGTTCCTCACTTGTCACTGACTCCCGTACAACTAAGAGTTATAAATATGATATTTTTCTCATCCTCACTCTAACTAGGAGGGTAGAAGTCACAGATATGGAAGAAAGATATGCTCTCCCCTGACTATCGTGCACCTCGAAATGCATCTCAAAGAACAAAGCTATAAGTTTCCACTCACCACTGGCCTCCTTCACTGCCTATATCTGAGTCCCCCTACTCAGTGCATCGGCAAATGTGTTACCCTTACCAGGTGTATAGGAAAGCTCAAAGTCAAAGGACTGAAGGTATTCAATCCACATTCACTACCTCAGAATCAAGTCATGCTGAGTAAAGATGTATTTAAAACTTCTGTGGTCTGTAAACACAACAAAATATTCTCCCAAGAGATAATGTCTCTAATAGCGTAATGCATGAACAAATGCAACAAACTCAAGATCATGCTTTGGGTAATTCCTCTCATGTGGCCTCAACTACCGAGACCCATATGTGACTACTCGATTGCCCTACATCAACACTTCTCTTAGCCCAATACCTGATGCATCACAGGAAACCATGTAGATCTTCCCTTGATTTTAGAGTATCAGGACTGGTGATGACATCAACCTTTCCTTTAGCTCCTGAAAGGTTGTCTCGCAAGCTTCGGACCAAATGAACTTTACACCCTTCTTAGTAAAACTCATCAACGACGCTTCTAAGATGGTGAAGTCCTATATAAAGAACCTATAGTAACCATCTATCCCCAAGAAACTATGTATCTCAAACATGTTCCTAGGATGCTCCCAAGAAACTACTACTCACACATTCTCTGGGTCCACTGCAACTCCTGCCTATGAGATAATATGACCTAGGAAGTGAATCCGGTCCGTCCAAAAGTGTCACTTTGAGATCTTAGCATATAACTGATGCTCTATCAGTGTACTCAAAACAATCTCAAGATGGGTATTATGGTCATGTTGAGTGTGAGAGTACACCAAGATATCATCCAATAAGACTACCACAAAAGAATCCAGATATTAGTGGACCACATGATTCATTCGAGCCATGAAAATTGTTGGTGCGTTCATGAGTCCAAACGGTGTGACCAAGTACTCGTATAGACTACATCTCCTCTGAAAAGTTGTAAGCATTATTTCCGATGGTCTAACATATAACTGATGATATCTAGATCCCATGTCAATATTCAATAACACTTATGCTCCTTGAAGTTGATCAAAAAGTTCATCAATCCATGGAAAGTGATATCAGTTCTAGACCATCAACTGGTTCAGCTTCCGATAATCCACACAGAGCCTGAGGGTACTGTTCGCCTTCTTTGCAAACAGGATAGGAGAAACCTAAGGAAAGTACTATTTCGGATGAAACCCTTTTCCTGCAACTCCTACAACTACCTCTTGAGCTTCTGCAATTCTACTGTAGTCATCTTATAAGGAGGAATGGACACTGGCGCTGCTCCTAGCACAACCTCAATAGAGAAATACACCTCTCACTCTGGAGGTAGACCTGAAAATCGTCCAAGGATACATCCCTAAAATGATAAACTACTAGAGTAAAATCCTTTTGAAAAGTTCATTGGTCATCTAGATATAAACTCACAATCTGGGTTGTCACACCACCTCGCCCACGATGCTCTGGTCCAGCTCGGCTCGCCTGGACATCCCATTTGCCCTTGTATAGAAACACTCCACCCTCTGGTGACATGAAACTCACCATGCGACGATAGCAATCTATAAAGGGTCCAAAGGGTACCAACCAGCCCATCATGATAATGACATCATAGCTCATCATATCTAAGACATAGAGGTCACATAGAAAGTGACACCCACCAACCACAAGGGGGCACTCTTTGCAATGATGTACACCTACCATTCTAATTCCCAATGGAGTGTCCAGTGACATAACATCATAATAAGAAGAAACCCAAAGCCCAAGGATCTCCACAATAGGAATAGATATAAATCTATGCGTAAAACCAGTATCGGAAAGTACTAAATAAAAACAGAAGCAACTAGAATAGTATCTCTGACAGTGTAAGGTTTAGGATCCTGATCCTTTTGGGTTAGTTACACTGCATATGCCTGCCCAGTGTCGCAACCCTGTGACACAGCCTGGCTACCCTGAGCTGACCCGCCCTGCTGTTTCTGAGATCCTAGTGTTTGGCTACCATGGCCACGACCACCACCTCAGACTGAAAATCCTGACGTATTTCAATTCCTTGACTAGTAAGAAACTTTTGGTCCTAATCCTCCACACGGAGTCTACAAAAAACCCCTCTCACTAACCACTGGGGGAAACACCCAGCAAAAATGTTGGAGATGACCTATATTGCTGTAATCTCAGCACTCCACTGGGTCACATGGACACTAAGGTCTCTTGTGGTCCTCTTTACAGCACTAGTAGCACATCACCTGGCCACCTGAAGAACTCTTCTGGCTAGTACTTCCACTATGAGATAAATCCATCTTTCTCTTCTTCTTACCGGTAGAAATAGTACGACAAACTATTTCTGAACCACCCTGGCCTGCACTACTAGCTTCTCGCAGGTTCGGCTTATTAATTAGGGCCTGGTTCACAATAGCATGCATTGTAGGAAACTATAAAACATTCACTAGTGCTTGAATGTCATAACAAAGACCATCCTCAAAGAGTTGAGCCCTCATCGTCTCATCACCCACTAGAACAGGTGAAAAATGCTATAGCTCAGTGAAGCAGGAATAATAGCCCATCACTGACATGGAACCCTGCTGCAGACTCATGAACTCTCGAGTTTGATCTTCCCTCAGTGTCTCTGGAAATAAAAAGTAATAGAAGACTACCTAAAAATATTCCCATGACATGTCTCTATAATGCTCAGTCTGGTTGGTTACATCCCACCACCTCTTGGTGGAATCACGCAGCATGTAAGTAGCGATCTTGACCCTCTGCCCAAGAGGAGTCTCCAGATGCTTGAAAATAATCTGCATAGAACCAAACCAAGACTCCACAGCCTGTGGTCTGCCATCCCCTGAAAACTTAGGTAGATGATACTACTGGAATATATGTTTCAGCTCTCCCATAGATGTGGCATCCAGCAGTGCTCTCTGAAAGGTCTGCATAAACCGCATGAAACCTTCATGGAACTGCGCCTTTTTGCCTGTGTGTAGTATAATGGTTTGCACTAGATCTGGCTTTTCTAGAAGATCCATCAGTAGCCCGTGGCCTACCATCTCTGGATTATAATCATTGCTGCTCTCTTGGTGAACAACTCGTGGTCATCTCAGCGGCATGAATCTTCAAGGTTAAAACATGCCTCAAATTAAGTTCATCAAGGACTGAAAATAAGGAGTGTAAGAAGAAAATAGTATAAAGAAAACATTCATGATTTAGAAAAATAGAATACATGGCATGTATAATAACTACATGGTGTGTTCCCTTGAGTCTTTCACATGGGCGTGTAATTCTACCAAAACTGGTCATGTAACACCCCAAACACATGGTGTGTTGTCCACACACATGGCATGTACTTGAATTTTCATCCCCTACCCGAGTCCTTCTACATGGGTTAGCCACATGGATCTCCTTTAAACGAGACAACACGGAATGTATTAGGTCTACACGGCGTGTACTAGAAAATCTTCACTGACCCGTGTTGTTTGAGACACGGTCGGGTACACTGCTCAAACTACAGGACGTGTTCTAGATAGACATTGCATGTATGGATTAAATTCCAAATTCCATGTAGTTAGTGACACGGTTGGCTAATCAGATGATACTACATGGCGTGTTACACCCACACACAGTGTGTACACCACCCTGTCTCCCCAACCACATGTCCAAGTCCACACAGTCTCTCACCGTTCAAGACTACACAGCATGTCCCACAGGTACACGGCATGTACTAGAAAGGATAACATCGACCCGTGTTGTTAGATACATGGATGGATCCCCATATTACACTACATGACATTTTTTTTCATTGAAATGACATGTTTATGATAAGTTTTATCCATCTGTGTTATTAGCTACACGGTGGACATAGGGTCAACACACCACAGTATGTACAACCGGTACATGGCGTGTTCTCTCTGGAGTTTTCCCAATCCCTATGTTTCTTCCTACATGGCCTATGACACGGTTAGGAACTACATGACGTGTACTTAAATATTTTTAATTTATTCTTGAATAGAAGAGTACATGGCATGTCTTCATATAACCACATGTCGGGTTGTCTAGGTGTTCGGACAGTAGACCTTAAAAACTACTCTGGAGCCCCTTTTTTCTTAAAATTCAAGCATCGATATGTCAAATTTTGATATATGGGGGGCCATACTCCCCGTGAATCAAATTTTAGAACCTGACTTTCACAACAATAGACTGGATCATGATCCACCAAATTCTGGTCCAAGAGAGACCATACTTCTCAAGAACCATAGTTTAGCATCCATAAACCCAACCATTACAAGTACCAATACCCTATCAACAACAGGCCCATCTATCAAGGTACCTATCACAACATCATGCATCTTCTAGCACAACATCTAACAGAACAACATGTAATTTCTAATTCACCTACATGGCATGGGAACTATGCATGGATTTGGATTATAACATGTGGCTAAATGATGCATGAGATGGAATACTCTCATCTCATGAGGTTTCAATTAAATAGAAACCTGAAATAAAAATATAATACCACACCACATGTGCTTCACCCAACGGTGAAAATAAAATAAATTGTAATAATAATAAACAGAAAATTACAATTTAATTCGAGGAAATATGTCCTTTACCTATACACGGGGTAGCTACTCCTAGGCACAGTTATTACCCAATCCCTTAACAATCTATCTCTTTCTGTTGTCACCAAATAATAAAATATCATAATGAAAATAAAAGTCTTTTGATACCACTTTGTAACGACCCGGATCCGGGTGTCACTCAACGGTTGCCCCAAACCTGGTTGGTAACATGACCACAAGAGCATTTCCAAAAATGCCAGAGGCTGCCGACTAGGAGTGAGGGACCAGGTCTGATAGTGGGGTAACTATTCCCTCATTTGTCAAAGTGTAGCACAGTAGATAAATATATAACATACAAAAGCAGAAACAGTAAATAATACCAATGATGAAATGGACAATAGTACTAAAGTAAAGAAATGACCAACAGTCATATATAATGATACAATATGTCCCTATGTCTAAGAAAGCATACAAAATATGATACATTGCAATCTGAAACAATACAACACTAAGGAAAAATACATAAAAGTAAAATAAAATAGTGTAGTAGGAATTCAGCAGCATTGCAAGCCTAATCTCGGTCTCATTCTCTCTTACTCATCTACAACAATCAAGTACCAATATAAGGACCCTTTCCCTTATCCACACCTGCATTAATAAAATCAGTTTGGGCCCAAGACATGACCAAAATAGGGTGTGAGAAATAAATCCTAGTAGGCAACCACAAATGGATTATTCCCAACTATCAGTGAATTTGTGAAATAACAGTGTGCAGTAATGAAATGCAGTTAACTAGGAAGTACTCAAAAGTAACTACTTCTACGATTTCAATTTCTGTTTAATTTATATTTAACATTTCAATATAGTTGAATTATAACATCCTGAGACTCAGCCTCAGCCGAAAATCTCCTATACAGTGCCGTAGAAAAAACCACATCAAGCCAACTAACAAGTACAAGGTAAAACAATATCAAGCCTATTCTTTATCTTGGCAGATATAACATGTGAAATCACTGTAGTGAATATGAAAAATAAACAGAGTCCTCAGACATGAAAAACCTTACCCTCGGGTAATCAAAATCGAAAACCTTAGGGGATTTCCCATAGACATAATGAATATTGCCCTCAGGTGTACGAGATATTTCCCTCAGGCATAGAAGCTAATACCCACAGGCATGAGAAAAGTTTCCCTATGGCAAAATGAAACACTACCCTCATGCTAAAAAAAGCACTTCCCTCAGGATAAGAAAGTAACCAGGCCAATCTCAACACATAAGAAATCAATTATATACACATTTTCTCTCAAGAAAACTCAAAGAATACTAAAAATCATTGCATACCCTTTGGTATCGTGGCCAAATGGAAAAACAAGGGAAACACACCTATGGAGTGGCCCTGGATCCAGACAATAATCCCAACAACAGTTTATGATTATCAATATATTATCTATTTAGTTCTAGATATCTCAATTAGTCAAGGCCTTAGCCATACGACACACCAATCGTGGGCAGGTAGCACAACGAAATAAAAATTTATAATACTTTTGGTTTGGACATGATATATTTAATTTCATAAAAGATTAATTGAAATAAAATTAACTCAATTTTCATTCCCAAAAAACAACTTTCTAAAACAAAATGTGAAAAGTGATTCTTTAAAATAGAAATTTTCCTTTCTTTCATTTATCTTCTAATAAACTAATTAACTCAAATTATAATGGGGATTTAAATACTAAAAAACATTATATTAGTTTCTTATTCTATTTTTATTTTCAAAATTCAATCTTCCATTTTTTACAATTGATAAAATATTTTTTATATTTTATTCAAAGAATACCCTTGTCCTCATGTATAAATAATCCATTTCCATCCCTTGAAAAACCACTGTTGTCACCCATTAAAAATCTCAATATCTTCCAAAATCCTCAATCTAATTCCCCTTATAATAATAAGGGAGATTCTAGATCAATACAACTCTAATCATCAAGGGATTTACATTGTTTTACAAGAGAAGATACATTGAGGGGAGAGTAAGTCTCTATTAATGCTTCCTTTTTTTCTCCTCTGATCAATAAACATGAACAGCGCCTTCTAAAGCATCTAATAATGACGTAGATCTAGGATAAATGAAAACACATTCAAACCCAAATAACTTCCCCTCAGGAAAGAATTGGAAGGATGGTTTCAAGAAGAGTGAATAACTCACCCTCACAGTTCAATCAAGACCATCGGTGAAGGAATTCTAGTTCTAGTGTGTGGTCAAGAACTCCTCTATGCTCTGGCCTTATCTCTCAGATCTCCAAATGCATCCACTGCTTCCTCTATCAAATGAGGATACTACTACTTATTTTAAGTGGAAAAAACAAACTACACATTTTGTACTCTCAAGTACATGGCGTGTACTTTTTATATTTTAATTGTTCCTCTGGAGACTACTTTTCACCGCCACACTGTTCATATGTCGACATGAGTACACAGCTTGTATTTTTTAGTACACGGCGTGTACTGTCGCTCCATTGGTAGCTACTCCCACCACCATATGGTTCATCAGCTAACTGGTTACATGGTGTTTATATACTAAGTACACGACATGTAGTTAGTTTTTACACCCTTCATCATCTGTAGGCCCACACGCCCTGTGTACTCATCCCATACGGCCAACATACACTTTGTGTGGAAAAGTACAGGGCGTGTTCACACATAATTTGGAGTTTTCCCCATTTTTCTTTATTTTCTCAAAAAAACTTAAGGAAATAGTAAAATAAGAACCCTGTACCTCAAGAAAAGAATCGGGTTCTTACAAATAGATTCTAAAATCTATAAAATAATGAAAATTCATTTTGTTTGTCTCCAAACATTTTCCAAAATCAATATGATTAAAATAAGTTATCCAATATAATAAATTAATATCTAAACCTTATAAAAATTTAAACATAAACCATTTTATAAATGGTTAAACTTAAGGGGTTTCCATAATATTACAATCCAAAACATTAAAAATAAGGTCACTGAATTTTCAAAATGATTTTAACACTAATTAGCTCCATGTTAGATAATAGTATAAAATTTACTTTACCCATATCAATAATCCCTTTATCCAAAAACCATTATATAAACATTAGGAGCCTATTAATGGTTATCTTTCCCTCAACTATGTGTTTTCCAAAAATTTCAACTTGCAACTGAATCACTTTTTTTAATACTATTCAACATGTGCTCTCAAATCCTTAATGAAATAGTACATCAGTAAAATCCATAATATATTTCATAATTATTATCATGAGAATATCATCAATAAAATAAATTTACAACATATATCATGGATCCAAATACACAATATTATTAATCATTCCACTTCAATTGTATCAATAATATAAGCTTGACCTTGAACCCATAGCTTCATTTGAGGTATATTCCTGTGATAGCACGTAGAACTATTTCATCATATGATGAAAAAGATTGAGATATAAACACCCTTTTCAGAATTGGTATAACCTCTTCAAAGAATTTTTTTTAATATTTTCCACTATGTTGTGTATGTAATATATTTCATACCTAACTAACATTGTAAATTTACTCTCCTAATCTATGACACTTTATTCTTCCCTTTACATTAATTTATGAAACATTCTTTTTAATTCAGTTTGTTTCTCACAAGGGAAATAGTTTTTGAAGGATGTATCCTTAAATGATATCCATTCCATGAGTTATATTTCTTATTCCTCCCTATAATCTTGGATCAAATAAAACTGTTGATTATCCTCACCTTTGAGAAAATACACAGTAAGTGTAACATTTTCCTTTTCACCATATCTCAATGCCATGAATATCTTTTCTAAATAATTAATCTATTTATCAACTTCCAATCAATTAGTAGTTCTGCTGAATCATGGGGTATTATATCGTATAAAGTGATCCAAAATAATAGATTCTTAGTATGGAGTAGTTTGATCTATCCATGTAAGGTTATTTTTCATAACTTGATTAAGATATCCTAATATAGCCATAATTTTTTCCATTCCAATAAAAGATTTATTGGTTTCCTCTACAGATAAATATCTATATTGTCCATGATTTATGATATCTTTTTTCCTTCTAGGTGAAATTTAAAAAAAACATCATATGCTAGATTATCTCAAAAAATCATAAACCTTTTATAATTTTAAATATTATGTAACAGTTAACATAAATTTTAAAAAAAATTATACCTAATCTCAAAATAATAAAAAAAGGATTCGTTAGGTATATCATTATCTTTAAATCCTTTATGATGGTCTGTAAAGGAAATGTAAATTATTCTAAGCATATCCCAAAAGAGTGTCAAACTAGTTGTTTATTAAGGTACACTTTTAGGTACCAGGTAAAGATTGAGTCAATCTTTACTTCCCTTTTTGCAATTATTACACCTAGGCAACTCAGTATCAGAACAAAATCCACTTTTAGAATCAAAATAGAGATTCATTACTAAGAAACCCCACATAATATATACCTTACCAAAAATTTAATATTTTATTATATACTTATCCTTAATTTCTATCTTAGGTTTATGATCATTAATCTATGTTTTCTTAAATCTGGTTCCCGAGGTTTCTACTAAACATTCTATGATACAAACTGTAGTGACCCTGAACCTAGAATCTCAGATCTGGGGTTGTACTTAATTACATTAGAATATGATGCATGGAATCATATCCTAAAGTATAGATTGGTTTTTTAGTCTTTGTAAAATATATATATACAACGTTCTTAGATTAAATTTGAATACCTCAATAATAACATAATTTTTCCTTGTTTCAAGAATATAATTATTCCCACTTACATAACCATGCATATCTTGTATAGTAGACTTCATGGATTCCTGAGAAAGGAAACAAAATAAGGGTGATCTCAAATGTTGAGTAATGTTTAAGTATATCAGATTTTATCATAAATCAATAAAGAAAAATCAATATGGAATGTTAAATGACTAGAAACACATACCTTTTAAATAAACTTAAAGCATGATTAGATATGTAATAATTAATATTTCATGGAAAATAATATAAATATATATCATCTAATCAATAACATGAGAAAACTATGGCATGAATAAAAGATGATCAAACTATGCCATATAAATAATCACATGAGCTTGAAACTTGAACATGGATATTCTAACGAATAAAATAATCATGTGGAATATCAAAAATGATGGAATGTATAACTCTGTATGTATTAAATTTCCTTAAATATCATCATGATAGTTACTTTCAAGATTCATCCTCAAGAATTTTTAATTCTATGGGTAGAAACCCATCTGATTGGGCCAAAAAATTCATCTCATGATACTACCAATGCATCTATGGGAATACATTAACTGATCACCAACACATCTATTACATGTAAAAAGGCATTCCTAATATATATAATAATTTATTTAATTCATAAACAATGTGTCTTATCATATATTTATATTAAATAAAGGATATGAATTTATCAATATTTACCTAATAAATCCAATAACATTCAAAGAAAACATAATATAGAAAAAGGTTATAAGGTTTAGGATAAAATCATATCCACAATATAATAATATTTTTTTTAAATAAATATTTTTACCAATAAAAAACGATTACAAGAATGTGATTGTTTTGATAGAAAGTTAACAATCACAAAATGTAGTGAGATTGTTCAATAACTTTCACCACTAGGTAAATTTCATGTCAAATACCCTTAGATGATACAATTCAATTAAAATTTAAAATACCATGAATTATGAATTATTTAAGAAATTACATGTCAAATTTTATTATATACACCAAATGAAAGTGAATTAGTGTATAAAATCAAATAAGTCGCAATAGAATGTAAATTGAGATGAAATTGTTTACCTCGTGTTTTATTTTGGGTTGATGTGATATAAAATAGTGTATAATGGGATTTAAAAAATTTATAAATATATACCACAACTATAATCACATTTATAATATCTTATATGTTCCTCGTATAACATTTTACAACTCATTTAATAATAATCTTCCATTATTTTCATTATTTTGGGAGTTAATCGCTTTGTTTTCTCCTGAGTGTTTCATCATGAAATATCCAGTTATTTTACATATTATATACTTTTATCATATCCAAAATAATAATAGTGACATAAATTTCATATTTATACATCAATTATACTTTTAAGATCAAAAATTAATGGTGGTTAAGAAAAATGAAGCATGTTACGATCATAGAGATGGCAGGTCATACGTACACATGAGTAATGTTTTCCATTTTTAAATAATAATTATGGAAAGGAGGTAAGTAATATTTTAACATTATATAATTATAATAATATTATTAATATCATATTATATACTTATATATATCATTTATTTTTTTGGTGATGAAAAGAGACTAACATCGCTTCGTGAAGGCGGTAGTCCACATGAACATGAAGGACGTTATCACCTTTCATTGAGTGAAAACTAAGAAAAGAAAATTATATATAATCTTTAAATTATTATATATATTTCATTAATATCATAATTATTTCACATAAATCACATATAATAATTCCTTGTCACCTTTAATGTAAAGTGTTTTTGAAAGATGAAACACATCGCTTCGCAAGTCGGTAGTCCACCACACACATGAGGGATGTTATCATGTCTTCTATAGATTAATAATTAATAAGTTATATATGATATAATGACTCAAAGTGTATAATAATCTTATTTATATTATATATATAATTTATATCCATCATTATACCCATCATTGATAGGTGTTAATAGAAAAATGAATGACATTGGTTTACAAGGTGGTAGTCTATCGTACACATGAACTATGATTTTCTAACCATTTTGATAAAAGAGTGGAGGGATATAGGTCATACAAATGTTATAAAAATATCCTATTATATGAAATATACTGAGTTCATTATATCATCATTTTTTAACATAATGTTAAAGAGGATGAGAAAAAATAAAAATAAAGAAGTTTCTTAAAGAACATTGCCTCTTTTTCAGGTATCCTCTTTAGGATTTCACTAAAGCCATCCTATGTTGGATTTATGCACAACATAATTATTACATTATGATTTTACGTATATTGGGAAGTTATTTTGGTAGTTTTTGGATTATATAAGTGGATTTAGATGTGTGAATAAGTGATGGGAGTGAGAACCCTTCTACAGTTGAGGAGGAGTAGCATTCCTGTAAATACAAAAAAGTATTAATTATTGAGAGATCATGGTTACATAAAGTTTTAAAAATATTTATGATTAATGGGGTGTAATTATGATATTTCCAAGACACAACTCCAACAAACAATAAAACATATGTTTTAAACATTTTATTCCTTACTTCTATGTTTCTTTATTTTTACCACTTTGGTTTTTTTACAAAGGTAACTAGATTTCTAACCTAGGTAATTTATCATTTAATATTAAATTAAAGTTATCCTTATTAGTTAATTTGTTATTATGGATTATAAATATGAAATAAAATTTATTAAATAAAAATAAAATGGGTGTGTAAAATTAATTTTAATACAAATGCATGTAATGCGCCAAAACATTGTTTTAACTTTTACCCCACTAACAGAGTTTTTTACTATTTAGGGGTCAATATAGTAATTAATAAAGAGAAATTTGTTCATTAATGGAAAATAGTTCATATTTATTTAAATTTATAAATAAATTGGTAAAATATAGGTTTTTTAGTAATTTTAAATCATTTAACAAAAATATCTTTTATTATAAAATAACATTAATGTCAATTTTGACATTATTAATTTAATTTCTACTTTAAAAACAATATAATGATGAAATTAAATTATATTAAATTTATACCAGTTTAACATGGTATACTCATCTATAAAATTAATTTGACTCAATAATTTATTCAATTTACATCACTTTTAATATTTTTAGTATCATTTATTCTATAAAATTATTAACTAAATAATTCATGCGTTAGTGTTTCTTAAGAGTTTAAATTATTTATTTCATATAAAAAAATTAAAATAATTTATAATTATAAAAAATCATTTATATTTAAAAATAATATTTATAACATAACCTATAATGTTTTCCCTATCTCAAAGCTTAATAGATATTGAAGGCAAGGAAGGTTCCTTTTTTATAATTCCCTTTAAATACCTTAATATATTGGTCCCTTTCATGATATAGTATAAAACTAACTCACAAAAAAACAATAATAAGGTGTTAACATTCAAAATATTCCCATAAAATGGTTGTTTTACAAGTTTTGGTACATTCTTATGCTTTATATTCTTTGTTTCACCACTAAGAAAACTCATTTTTATCTTAATCGGTGTAATTAATTTTAACTATTTTCACTTGTAATTATGGTAAAAAATTAATTATATATCATTTAATAATATAAATTTTGATTATTTAAAATAAGGATTCCATTTTTTCAAATTCAACTCACAGAATTTACATAATTTAATTTAAAATTAATCCTACATATGTGATGAGAAAGTGGGTTTTTAAAGTAAAAATGTTCTAAAGATTACAAATTTTTTACCAAATTAAATATTAAAATGTTTATAATGTAATAAATTGAATTAATTGATATAAAAATGAACTAATGTTACTTAAAATCCAATTTAAAATATGATTTAATTTTATAAATTTTTTCAATAATAAGGCAGTTTTTAATTAAAATATAGTATTTTTACTATTCATCAAAAAATAGAACTTATAAAAACACCAAAAATTCACCCTAATATAATTTTGGAATTATAGTAATAGAAATGAAGTTTATTTTTTAATATAATTTTTTTAAAATTTGTAAAAATTAAATTTAAATTTTGGGTTTTAAGCATGATTAAACCGTCTTTTTGAAAAAAAAAACTATTTTTCAGAAAACATTTCTTTTTCTTTAAAATGATTCCTATTTTATTACTAATCAATATATAAATAAAAAACATTTTTAAAATATATATTTTTTAAATATATTTAATCTTTCTCATACCCACCATTCCACCATCTAGATGATAACTATCATATTATAAAATAATATTAATAGTTTATTGTTGTTCAGAAAATGTCAGTCTTGTGTACAACATGGATATCAAAGAAACTTGTTGTTGCTTGTAACAAAAGATAACTCGGTATTATGTGTAACATATACTATAGAATAAATTTTTATTATTTAATAATTTTTTGGGTTCTATAATAAATTAAAATATTCTTTGTGTATAATTATTATAAATAAAATAGATTTTGATAAACCAATTTTGAAAATTATGGATATGTAAAAAAAATATAACTGATCAAGAAGATAAAAAAGATAATATTTTATTTTAAACATTCCTATTTAAAGAGTAACATAAATTGAAACATAATGGTCATTAATAAATATATATTCATGTAAATAACACAAAATGCTGGTATACACACCGCATAAAAGTAAATATATGAATATTCCAAATATGTCTCAATGGAGATGAAATTAAGACAAAATACATTACAAATATCATACCATTGAAGTGAGAATTAATCAATCATGTAATTATGTGTACAAAATATAAATCCACAAATATAATTGGAAATAAAATATAATTTAATCATAGGTTATTTCAAACATAATCATACCATATCAATGACAAAGAAGAAGTACTATAACCCAATGAATGAAATCGAGTTATGAAACTCATTTCCACTTGGTAACTTTCAAGTAAAATACCCTTAGACGAAATAATTTGAATAGAAACATAAGATATCATAAAGTATGAATGATTCCTGAAATAACATTTAAAAATGTAATTATATACACCATATAAACGAAATTGGGGGGGCATAACATCAAAACATGTGTTAATGAATGGAAATTAAGACAGTGTCCCTCACCTTAGGGCATAATTTTCTTTATATATGTTTGGACCTCATGTATAATTAATATAGTTTTATTATAAATTTATCTAATGGGTGTTAATTATAGAATAAATATATGATATTAAAATTATATATGTATATTTATTTCATAAATATCATATATATTCATTATTTATATCCTTATAACCATCTAGGTAATTTGAAAATAAATTACACCTCTGCGTAGAGACGGTAAGATGTATATTTGCATGAGCGGTGTTTTAGCTTTTCATAGTATTGAAAAGATATAGAATTTAGTTTTCCCATAAAACTAATAATAATTTATCAGTATATTGGTGTTATTGGAGTTATTATTCTAGGATTATTACAATATATTTCGAGTGTCACACCTAATTTTTCTAGATATGGTTTATGATCTAGTTTGGTGGGAATTTAGGTCTTTTTCTCAAGTGTTGGGTGTGATGGGTGCTGAGTTTTGAAGTGCTACCTTTTCTTTCCTTATCTATTTCTTTCTTCATGGTTGATACTTGGATATTTTAGAATTTGTTTCAGAAATCATGGATGTTTTTTCTTTGGAAAACCCTAGTGCAGGGTTGGCACACGGATACTGCCAACTATATGGCCATTCAAGGAAACTATGTGGGAGGTTATAGAACCTACCGTAGATTTTGCGAAACAATGAGGTAATTTCTGAAGTAACCATGCAGTTGTATCATCCATAAGAAGTGTCTATCACATAGTTACCACATGGTTTTTGAAAACATGTGGCCTAACTTTCCAACTTACCCGGTTTTTAATTTTGTGGGTTTTTCTAGTACATCCCATTCGAGATTTTAATCCCTATCCATATCTTCCACCCCCAATAAGTTCATTTGGTCCTAGGGGACCTATACCCTATTCCTCAATCCCACACCTTCTTCGATGGTTATTTCGAGTAGAAATATTCAAGGGTTTTGTCAGATCTCTGAAGGTAAAGCCCTCCTATCATCTCCTTCTTCCTTCTCCTCTATATTGTTATTAGGTTTCCTTCTTCTCCATGGTCATGTCAAACTAGGGTTTGGTTTTCCCCTTGTTTATATTGTGGTATTTTTCTTTTATGGTTAATCTTGATATATATAGGGTTTTGGAAACCTAAAGAATCATTTTATGTGGTGTGTTGTCATTGTGTTGTGAATTCGAGGAAGGTTTTCCTATGCACTTTACTTTTTAATTTAGGATTAATTAGTTTCATTATTTCTAAACCTTATTTGGTTTATAAATATTTATTTATGTTCCTTATTTTAAATATTTTATGTGAAAAGTAGTGTTTTATGCCCTCTTTTATGACAAATGTAATTGTTGTGTTAAATAATGCACATGAAGTGCTTGATTAAATGACTAGTTTTCTTTTATAAGTAATTTTTAATGTAAGAATCATGTTTTGAATTTTTTGAATATATTAGTATTATGATAAAATATTTATTTTGTTCCATATATTGGTTTCCCAAGTGGTTTTTGGATTTTATAAAGAAATGGGGAATGGATTTTGGGGTGTTATGGTATGTGTTGCCAATGAATTTCCTATTGGAACTTATATAAGAAATGGTTTTCCATGAAGGTGTATAGTGAATATTTTAATAGTATTTTAGAGATTATTTTTAAATGGAAAGTGGTGTGTTTTCACACCTTTATGAAAAGTGTATTTTGTATCATTGATAAATGTTGGTTTTATAAAATGTTTAAAGGCCAGTTTGGAAACATTGTGAAATTGATACAAATGTTTTTATGAAAACATCTGATGGATGTTCTCATGAATTTTATATGTGTAATAGATGGGATATTCCTGGTGTATAATCCCCATGATACATTTTCAATGTTCCTCTATTGGAACACTTTGTGTTCTATTTTTTCTAAGGCATGAGATTATGCTTCAAGGAGACTCAGTGTGAGTCCTATTGTGGATTATTATTATTATATATATATTGTGGTTGGATGCTAGGATACAATAGGTTTGCTCACCCCCATTATTTTTATGAGACATGGGAACCTAGCATATTGAGATAATTTTCTGAGATTTATTGTCACTATGGTAGTTTACATACAAACCAGTGGCCCATAGTAGGTGGATATATTTGGGTTTATTACAATATGATTGGGCCCCTCAACCAATCCAGAGTTAGGGTGGTTAGGAATTTTGGAATTTTGATTTTATCATGTGCGGTATGCTACTAGGGATGGGGTCTCATGTATTGGTATGTTCTATATTATTATTGATCTCCTGATTTCACCGATAATTATGGTATCTTAGTTTCTTTCTATAGTGAATGTGATACTTGTGTTATTATATCCATTTCAATTTTTGTGTGATTATAGTAGTGTCTTCTTCTGTAGTATTCTTCTTGTAAAGTGATGTCTTGGTTAAAAAATTGTTTATTAAAACTGTTTTAAAATAAAATAGTGTTTTATCCTCTTTTCTGCAAGTTAAAAATATAAGCATCACTTTCCCATTTAAAAGGTTTTGGTGTCGCTAATGTAATGAACCTGGTTTTGGAAATGATTAAGGGAAATGAGTTTTACTTTTTGAGTAAACATGTATAAATAATACCTTTATATATTGTAGTTCAAACTTGAAAATTAGTGTTTCTTCAATTTTAAATAGAGTGAATTGGGAATAGATAAACATACTAGCATACTGAGTTTTAATACTCATGCCTATTATTCTTTTCTATTTTATCCTATGTGCAGGTTTTAGCTTGAGTTTGTTCTCCTTGATTAATGGTTGATCATTGTGTTGGAGATTGACCCATGAGGTCACATAGAGATAGTGTTGCCATCTAGTTCATTTGGTTTATTTGTGAAGCTTGGTTATATTTTTAGTTTCATATATAAATAATTTTCAGTTCGGTTTCATAAATATATGAAACTCTTTGTACATATTATGTTATTTAGTTTCATGTTTATTTATTGGGATAAATCATTCCCTTGTGTACTTAGTTAATTCCCGACGCTATTTTTCTACCACTGGGTATTGTTAATGCCCTTTGGTCCATGCCATGGATTATATCAGGTGACCAATTTAGGGTTTACCCAGGTTGGTTCGTCATAAAATATTATCAAGGGGTGGTCAGCTCTTAAATTAAATTTCTTTTCAGAGAACCCTTTCTTATTTGGGGATGTCAAGGTAGATGGATTAGAATTATTTGGACTCAGGGAGGTAGGTATGGGTTTATCATCATGAACTCTTTCCCATTCAGATCCTTAGGTTTCCAAGGGAAGTCTATTTTGTTATTTTTTTTAGGGATTTTTTGGTGATTGGGATACAAAAGGGGAGTTATTCTGGTGGTCTCTGTGAGATATTAGGTCTTGGAAATCCATGTAGATATGGGAGCATGGTCCTAGAAGCCTCTCTGTATTGGTGGTGTGTTTAGAATATGGCTTCCAACCACATGGTCTTGTCACCCACTGACACTAGTTCCCTTTTTTGCGGGTCTCTTGGAACTTTCTTGAATTCTGAAAATTTCTTTGACAATCCTTGTGTGATAATTTTAATAATTGAGTTTTTAATGGAATGGTTAGATTTTGAAAATGTAGAAAAAATATTTTCATGATTTACTTTATGAAAGGTTTTTGGAAGTTGGATTTTTGTAAAACAAATCTTAGGTTAAAGGGGAAATGGTTTAATGGTATTGGATTTACATAATCTAAAAATATAGTTTGTTGAAATAAAATGTTTGGAAAGCATTTGTTATTCTGAAAATCGTGTATTTTTGAAATGTGTTTGAATTATATTAATTTGTTTTGAAAATTGATTTAGAATGGTTAATGTTTTTTGAAAGGGTTTTGTTCAATTCTAAATGGGTTTTGATCTTGGTGGCTTGTGGGTTATGAAATTAGACCTTGGTGAATTTTTTTAAATTTAAAGTGGTTGTTTAAAAGGTGATGTTGGATTTGAATTTTTTTTAATGTATAATGAATGGGTTTTAATCAAGTGGTATGGGGGAAATGATATTTTTTGAACTATCTAAAAAATATTTTCAATGAGATAAAAATGATTTTGGATGGAAGTCAATGGGACTTCATTTTCAAGCATAGTAAAATGGTTTGATGTATATAATCTGAAAAATATTTTTCTTCGGTGGTTAGTGTTCCTTGGTAAGGTACTTGATTTTTGAGTTGATTTGAAAGGTTTGTTTTAAAAAATGAGGTTTTTTTTGTTTTAAATGTTAGTTTTTTCATGGGTGCTCACATGTATGGTTTTATATGTAAATGTGGATGGATTCCTGGTGTGTCATGGTGAATGCGTTCCCGGGGTGGAATAGAAATGTGATTGTGAGTGAGACCCGATGAAACACCATTGGTTAGTGTGAAAGGCCCCTAAGTTGTTTTTAAAAAAAAGTGTTTTAAGCTAGAAATTGTGGTATTTTTTATACTATTGGTTATGTGTCTTGTTTTTCATATATCTTAGAAGTGTTGTTTATTTCGTATGCTTCCTTGTGATCTAGAAGTGATACTCATGTTGTATTCTGAGTTGGAATCATGTGGGTGGCTTAGTTTTAGATCAGTGCTTGGTGGAATTCTAGATAGGTATTTGAAATATTGGATCAAATTTTTCACTAGGTTGATGCTTGTTTTATGTCACCTTTGGTTCATAAAATGAGTTTGTGAGAGCTATTGGTTTTCTGGATGCCTTTTGTTTTCCCCTGTATAGATATGATTAATGTTTATGTATGGATATGGGTTGTTATCTAGTGGAAATATTTCTAGTTGATCAACTTAAGGATTTTATTTTTGAGTTTTAGTAGGTGAATCCATCTCTTTGAAGGATTCCTCATCCCCTTTGTTAGAGTAGTGAGTTGTTTGGACTCCGTCTAGGATGTTTTCTTATTGAAGTGACTCCCTCAATTGTGGATATTGTGCTCGGTGGTGTTGGTGGGTTTAATTTCACTTTTTTCATTCTAATACACATTTATATTGAGGGATAATGGTTTTTTATATCTATTCCTTCATTTTTGGGTGAAGGGTTTGTTTTTAAAGGAAGTGGGTTTCATGTTGTGTCATTATCCTTTGTTTTTCCCTAGGAATGTTATATAGATTCATTTGGAACTAAAATAAGGTTTTTTAAGGGATTATCAATTCCTAACTATGAGTTAGTAGATGCCAAATATTTCATAACTCCGTCTATAGGTCTCATAATAAAGCCAGCGCATATTCAGGAATCCCATAGGTATAAGGATTCTGGTTAAGTTTGTGCCTCCACCATTACAGTGCGGTAGTTCTGGAATTTTTGTTGTGGTTTCTCTGTTGTGGAGTAATTTTTCTATAGGTGATGAGTAGTGGGTGGTTGTCAGCTTTGGTTTTAGTAGTCCAATCATTGGTCCCCTTACCTCCCCTCCCCTTGTGGTGGGGTTTTTCCTTGGGAAGGTTATGGTGGAAGATTTTGGGTAGAGGCATAATTCTGGTTCATGTTGAATCTTCATTTGGATGTTCTAAGATGGTTCTTAATGGTTAGGAGACCCACTGAGGGTCTCATTGATATTCCACTTAATAATTTATTAGATGATATTTTTTCTCTAATGGTGGGGAGTCTATTCCGGCCTCCTTTGAAATTATTGTCTTTTGTGGGTGCTCTTGGTTTGGGTATGGTTGATCTGATTATGTGTCTTTATTAAAGTATATTGATTTCATAGTTTCCTTTTCAATATTAGTGATTTTTAGGTTTCTTGGGAGAAGTCCAAATAGTCTAGTTTTGGGATTGGTTGTGGATATTGTGGCCTCATCCTTCCTTGGTTCTATGAAATTATTTGTGGGTTTTTTTTTTAGTTTCAGGCAATGGGGATGAGTTTTTTTGGTGGTTAGTGAAGTTTCCTTGAGTTAAGAGGTATGATAATGTTGATATGAAATACTTAGGTTTTGGTGAATTGGATGGAAACTGTTGTGGATTTACAAGGGCAGAATGTCTTAATAGTGGGGAGAATTGTCAAACCCAGTTTTAATAGTTATGCCTTATGCTCCGGTTCGGTGGGAATTTCAACCCTTTTCTCAGGTTTTGGGTGTGATGAGAGCCTATTTTTGAAGTTTTTATTTATATTTATTTGTATATTTTACCCCAGGGTTAATCCTTTTCTTTTCTTGAAATTTTTTGGAGAAATCACGAATGTTTGTCTTTGGTAGACCCTGGGGCATGATTGTCGCACTGTAAGTGCCAACCATGCAGCCAGTCCAGGAAATTGTGCGATAGGTTATAGAACCTATTTCATGGCTACTTCACGATTTAGGAAACCATGCGGTCATTTCCCAGGTAATTGTGTATCCATATAATACACTCTCAGTGGCTATCACATGGTTACCGCACGGTTGGTTAAACCATACGGCATATCTGTGCGACTTGCCCAATTTTAATTTTTGGGGTTTTCCAAGTATACCCCTTTTGAAATTATAATCCAAAACCCTATCTTACTCCCCCACTCTATTCATTCCGCCCTATTGGACCTCTCCCCTCTTCCTCAGGCCTCACACATCCTTCTATGGTGATTTCAAGTGTAAATCTTCAATGTTTTAGTCAGATCTCTTAAGGTAAACCCCACCTCTCATCTCCTTCTTCCTTCTCTTATCTTTTTTTCTTGGGTTTCCAACATTACCATAATCATGTCTAACTAGGGTTTTGTTTTCCCCTTGTTTATGATGGGGGTTTTGTTCTTTTAAGGTTCATATTTGGTAGATATATGTTTGTGGAACCCCTATGGAGCATTTTTAGTGGTGAATTTTCATTGATCATGGATTTGAGGTAGGTTTCCCCATACACTTGTCTTTTTAATTTAAGAATCATTAGATTCATGATTTCCACATCATATTTGGTTTTTAAAATATTAATTTATGATCCTTGGTTTAATTATTTGGTGTGAAAAGTGGTGTGTTATGCCTTGGTTTAGGATAAATGGAATTTTTGTGTTCAATAATGCACACCAAGTGCTCGATTAAATTCCTGGTTGGATTGTATGAGTAAGTTTTTATTTAAGAATCATGTTTTGGTTTTTCAAATATACTGGTATTATGAGAAGTTTTGTCTTGGGTGTATTATATAGTTTTTCCAAGTGTTTTATGGGTTTTTTAGGGAAATGAGGAATGAGTTTTAGGGGTTTTCGGCTTATGTTTCTGATGAACTGATCATTTAGAACTTTTATAATAAATGGTTTTACTTGAAGGTGTATTTTGAAAATTTAAATAGGAATTTGTAGATTATTTTGAATTGAAAAGTGGTGTGTTTACACCCCTTTATAAAAATTTGATTTTGTATAATTGGTAAATGTTAATTTTATGAAATGTTTAAAGTCCTTTTTTGAAACACTGTGAAATTGATAAAAATGTTATTATGAAAACCTATGCTAGATATTCTCATTCCATGTCTATGTATAATGGATGGTATTTCCTAGATATGGAATCCTTTTGATCCATTATCATGGTTCCTAGGTTGCAACATTTGGTGTTCTATTTGTTCTAAGGCATGAGATTAGTCCTTGGTGATACTCAGGGTGAGTCTTGTTGTGGATTATTATTATTGTATATATGTTCTGATTGGATGCTCGTATGGTATCATTTGTCTCACCCCCATTATATACATGAGTCATAAGTATGTTTAATATTGAAATAATTTTATAAGAATGATTATTGCACTCATAGTTCATATACAGACCAATGTCCCACAGTAGGTGGATATAATTGGGTTTATTACTATGGGAATTTTCCCCTTGGATTATCTTGAGTTAGGGTGGTTGGGCATTTGGGAATTTTTATTTCATCACTTGTGGAATGGTACTAGGGATGGAGTCTCATGTATTAGTATGTTATGGATTATTCTATATCTCTTTGGTTCACCTATGTTTATTGGATCTTAGTTTCTTATTGTGATTAATGTGATACTTTTATTATTATTTACATTTCACTTGTTGTATGGTTACAGTAGTGTAATCTTATGTAGTGTTTTTATTAGAAAGTGATGTGTTGGTTTCAAAATGGTTTATGAAAATTGTTTAAAAATAAAATAGTTTTTTATCATAATTTGTAAAATTTGAAAATATAAGCATCATTTTCCCCTTGAAATTATTTTTTTATCACTAATAAAATGAACCTAGTTTTTGAAATTATTAAGAGATATGACTTGTACTTTGTTTTGAGTAAACATGTAAAAAATCATACCTTTGCATATTGAAGTTCAAACATGAAAATTAGAGTTTCTTTTATTTTAAAGGAATTGAATTAGGAATAGATAATATGGTTGTCCTATAAAGTTGAAATACTCATGTATATAGTTATTCTTTGTTTTATCCCTTGTATAGGTTTTTTCTTGTGTTCGTTCGCCCAGAGAGACTATTGATCGTTGTGTTGGAGAGTGACCTGTGAGGTCACATGGAGATAGTGTGGTCACCTGGTTCATTTGGATTATTTGTGTAGCTTGGTTTTATTTTCAATTTCTTGTATAAATGATGTACAGTTCGGTTTCATTTATTTATTTAATAATTTGTACAACTTCCACTATTTAGTTTCTTGTTTATTTATTGGGAAAAATTATTACCTTGTGTACTTTATTAATTCCCATCACTAGTTTCCATCCCATGGAGATCGATAATTCCCTTTGGGAAATGCCAAAGATTGGATTGGGTGACTGGTTCATGGTTGACTTGGGTTGGTTCACGATATAGAGGAAGTATAAGAATAAATAAATTTGAAACACATGGTTAAGATAGTTATCACTTCTTCATTATTCTTTCTTTAGATATCCTCTTCATGAAATTAGGGTTGGTATTTTTAGAAAACCATAACCAATATAATATGTATAATGATGTTGAGAAGAAAATTTGGTAAATTTTGGTTGATTTTAGAATCTCAAATTGGTGTAATGGAAAGAGAGAAAGGGTGTCCTTTTATAATTTAGGGAAGGTGGAATCTTGGAATTTCTTAAATTTTTAAATTAATATAAATTATTTCTCAAGTAAAAATGTCTCGAAATTTAAATAATTAGAAACTAAAAATATTATAAGTTTAAATAATCTCATAAAATAAAATTTGGATGATTTCTAGACATGTTTTCACCCTTATATTTATGTTTTATCCCCTTGTTATCTTTTTTTACAATTACTGTAATATTAAAGTTTGCTACCACTTAAGGCTCAAGAATGTTACCATAAAATGAAAATTGGACCATAAATGTACAAGGGGTGATATTATACACCATATATTATCTGACTTTTCCAATTTAAATATTTTTTAGGATTTATAAATAATTTAATAAAATATAATTTTCATAAAATATCATTAATTTCATTTTTACACTAATCATTTATTTTGAATCTAAATACAGAAAGGAAAATATAGAAATAGAATATAATAAATTAAAAAATAACTAACATGTTATATTTATATAAAATAAAATTAACACAATAGTTTTTAAAATTATATTACTTGTAGTATTTTTAATCGTTTATGTTTTTATTAATTAAATAATTGTTGTGTCGGTATTGCGTAAACATTTAATCTGATTATTTAATATCAAAAAATTTATAATAATTTATCATGATAAAAATAATTATTTAATATTTCAAATAAATGTTTATTATTAATCCATTGTTGTATTTATCCCTTTCACAACATATTTTATATATTAAAATAATAAAACTATCATTTTTTTATTTATCGCTCACTTAAATATTATAAAGGTCAAAATCTTTTCCAAATGGAAAAAAGGATATTTTTTTAATTTTAGATGATTATGGACAATATATACTTTTCCATTGAAATTAAGTAAAGTTTTAGGGTTTTTTAATGCATTTTCACTTTATTTTTAACCATAATTACTCAATTTACCCTTACCATAGAGACACCTATTTACTTTGGTTACTATTCATAGTTACCAAAACTAAAAGGGAACTATTTATAAAATTGGGAACTCATGATTCTAAATACGGATTCCATTTTTTAAAATTCAATATCTATATGTTATAGAAATAAATTTAATATTTAAGATGTAAAACACAACGAAATTTTTTTTCTAGAAAAATGCCTTTTTAAGTATAACAGTGTTTTTATTCTAAATTAGACCATAAAATTAATTCCAATGAACTTAATTAGATTATTAATAATATAATATAATTAATTTTACATTGAATTCATTTAAAAAATGTAAAATTTTAATTTATTGAGACCAAAATATAATTTTTGATCAAAAACAATATTTTTCGCACAATATTTTCCGAAAAACAATCTAAAAAATCACTCTAAGATAATTTTGATATGATTATTTAGAATATTAAATTCATTTTATTAAATATATTTCTTCAATTTTAATAATTTTATTATAATATTTTATCATTAAAATAAACAAAATCCATTATTTAACAAAGAAAAATTGAATTATAAAATGAATTTACTAAAAATTGTATACTTATTTCATAAGAATTAATCAATACATTTTTATTGAGTAGGTTATTTATGTTTATATAAATATATCATAATATTTTTAATCATATTTAAACTTTCTAATACATTGGTTAGGTTGTAATTATCTTATTATATAATACTATTTCATGCTTTATTTAAGCTCAGAGGTGTGTGTTGTATACGTTATCGAAGATAGTGTTATTTAAAAAAAATTAGGTGTTACATTCTCCACCAAACCATTTAAATAAATTTCATCCTCATAGATTAAACTTATTCATGAAAATAAATTTTTTGATATTTGAGATTCCATTTTGGAAAACATACATCATAAAAAGGGTTGATAAAAATTCCTCTTAAAAGGGGGAAAAGAAAATATAAATTTCATTAAAAAAAAGGTTTAAAAATAAGAGAAAAATGGTGGGATGTGAAATTATGGAATTGTAATAGAAAACTAACTCTAAAGGATTAATATAGTGGTAGATAACATGTTCATGAGAATTTTAACCCCTAAAAACCTTAAATTTATGATGGGTTAACATATAATTGATTCGTAGGAAATTATGGTAATATGATTACATTTTGGTTTCCAGATCCTTTTCCAAGAGTGGAGGAATTCATATACCGTATGGACTAAGAACATAATTAAATTTACCTACATGACAAGTAAAATTTCATCCTTTAAATAATTTTTATCATTATTTTATCCTTTCTCTGAACTATTATTATTCAAGGTGAATATTTCATACCTGAAGAAATAAAATCAACTTATAACATGTCATGTTATCCAAACATGTATAATGACATGTTCCTTCTATATTAAAATTTTCACCAAAACTAAAATGGTTACCACAATGTAAGATGGTATCCAAAATGTACAATACTTCATATGAAAAAATAATAGATTTTACTTAAACTTTATCACAATAAAACCAAAGGTTCAACTTAGGTTACTCGAAAAATAAATAATACATCCCAAATTTACTTAATAAAATCATCATTAAAGAATATTTTAATCTTAAAATTTATTCCATACCTTAAATTTAATTTCTTTCTTTGAAATATTACTCCTAAGAGTTACGTATACCTCATCCCAATGAAACATCGAAAAAAATATCATTAATCAACATGATAATATTATAATGTGGTGAACTTCACTAGAATATCACGAATCAAAAATATATACTAACATAAAAGGTAATACTTATCTTGACAATAAATATCTATAATAATATCACATTTTAAATTAATAACATTTTAACCATCAATATTATCACTATATGATTATCAATTAGACTATAAAAAAATAATATAATAACTTAAAGTTCTATTTAAACATCAATATAGTATTCTTACAAAAACATAGTAAAATTTCCAAATTGTATAGCCCCGAACCCGTGCTTCTGAATCCAATACATAAAAACTATTTTTATTTTTTTATAACATGAAAATGAAAAATAAATATATTATTTTATATACCAAGAAATTTTATGGTCTAGGTTTTAGAGAATCGTCCATTTACATTAAAGATATATACCAAAAAAATAAAAAAACGTCTTTATTTGCACTACATCCTTATATAAAATACACATCAAAAAGAAATTAAACTAAACTTATAAAAATATATAAAACATTGAGGGAGAATTTAATTTTCATAGTAATGGGTTTTTAAATCATTGGTAATTACTTTTAATATTTATTTTGATTATTTAATTATAAAAGGTTTTCAAAATATTGAAAATTGATATGTTCATATTATTTTGAAAACTATTAATTTCTAAATTAATAATTTTTTAAAATAATTTTTTGTATTTTTCCATTTGAAAATAATAATATTGAGGTATTAGTTATGATACTCAGGAGTACATAAGAAAACCATAAAACAATATAGTTGTTTCACATATGGGATATCATCCCCTTAAAGTCATTCGTTTACTCCTCATATGATAGCACATCATTTGATACTCTAGTGGTAATTTTAAGAAAACATTTTAATGGAACTTCCTTTCTCACTCATAACCCAAAAGCATTTCAAAAACTATATCTAAATTATTTTATTAAAAGAAAATAATCTTACATACATCTTAACAATGAATAATCATATATTTTTTAAGAAATTATAAAAGAATAACTATGAGAAATACTTTCTTATAAACAATTTTAATTATTCTTAAGACATAAATATAAATGATTCATAAATTATATTAATACATGAATAAAAATGCATGAAATTTCAATAATATCCTAGATGATGGATATATCTAATGCTATTAATGATATTCATGGACATATAAAAATAATTAACACATGAAATAATATATTTTTCATTTACATCTTACTAGAAATGAACGTTACACTTAAAATGATAGATTATATATAAAATACTAAATTTTCTAATCATATTTATAAAAGAAACATTTTATTAATATCAATAATTAAAAAACTCATTTAAAACCATTGAGTAATTTTTTAAATCATTATTTATCAACAATATATATATATATATATAGTTCTTTAAAAACAACTAAATAAAGTAATTTCTTAAAAGGGTTATAAATTAAATCATACTTTAAAAATAAATTAGATACTTTATTTTCTAAAAAAACTAGATAAAATTAATGAAATACTAATAAACTTTTATTATTGAATTTGAAAGTATAAATATACATAAACATATATATATAATTTTAAACAAAAAAATAACCCTTAACTTAAATTTTAACCGACTAACATAGCTTGGACACACTAGAAGCAAAGTACAAAGGGTGCGAAGACACTTCCCTCTTACACAGATTGTGCAATGCTCAAGAAGGCATGCAAAACTCAAGCAAGGTAGGACGAACACAAAATAATTGATCAAAATATAGATATAATGAAAGACTTATTTATAAACTCAAATTCACTGTCGATATAATATTTATATAATCATTTCATTATTTCATTCAATCTTCTAAAGGAAGACACACATAACGAATGACTATTATTAGCACATTTTTTGGGCATTACACTTCAAACACATATAAAATATATAAATTATATATATTAATATTACTATAGTCTAGGCATGAGAAAATTTAATTAAAGTAGAACTCCCATTTTTTGGTAAATCTAACATGATCACTGCTTTCATTTCATTATTTATTTTTATCCCTTTTTTGTTTTAGTGTTTTATAAAAGTATCATTTTCTTCCCAATTTTTTATTATTTTTCACAATATTTTTTATTTCATGGTATTATTATATATTATTTCACTTTTTTAGATGAAAATCCACAACTATTATATTATATTAATATTATTTATCGGATGTTTTCATTTTTTTACTGTTCTTTTTTTAACATTTTTTCCATTAAAAAAACATATCGTATTTTTTCCCTTTTATTATCTAACATTTTCTCTTCTTTTTCAAATTAAAAATCATTAATTTTTTAATATAAAATAAAAATAATAATTTTTCATTAATTTTTTAAATATATTAACAAATTAACAATTCGAAATCTTTATTTTAAATAATAATAATACTCATACGTTTTTACATTTTAATAATTTACATAGTTTTTTTATGTTTATCATATTACATTAAATATATGTATAATCATAATTCATAAAAACTTATAAATTTATAGTTGTTAAAAATATATTACATTAATTTATTTAGTAAATTAATTATTGAATTTAAGTAATATCATTTTTTGTGTGTTAAATTATAATTATTATAATTTATTTATTAAAACCGCATATTATTTCTTGATAAAAATATTTTTTATACACATATTCAAAAAATTATTAATTTATGAAATATAATTAATTTATAATCATATTATAATCTCTTCACATAAACCATTTTTAATACAAACCACATATAAAATTTGTATAATTTTATTTTAAGAAAAATTAATAAAACATATATCAAAAGAAATTTTTTTATAATTTTAAATAAAAATATTTTTTTAAAAAAAATAATATATTCTAAACATTCAGTATTAAGACATGATTTTAAATAAATAATAGATTTTAACTTGTTTTAAAAAAAGTACATTTATTTAAAAAAAATACTATTTAAATTTCTTGGGACGTTACAATATTCTTCCCTTAAAGAGAATTTCTCTCTCATAATTCTTCCATTAGACATAAAAAAATTATGACTTTCAGTATTCAGAATTCAGACGAAAAAAAACTCTAAACTTTTATACTCTACTAACAACATCAAATCTCCAAATTTGTCTATATCGTTGCTCTGATAACAAGTATGAAGACCAAACCCATTATTTCATATACAATACATAAAAATGTTGAATTTTTTTATAAAGGTCAAATGAAAAATACACATAGCATTTTACATTCCATGACCTTTTTTTGTCTAGGTTTTGAAGAATTAGACATTTAAATTACAATTTTTTACCCAAAAAATAAACAAATGTCTTCACATGTGCTACCTCTTTATATGAAACACACACGATGAAGAAAGTCAACTAAACTAGGGGAAAATAATAATTTAAAACCAAGGTTAAGCATTTAATTTTCCTGATAATGAATTTTTAAATCATCTGTCAGTTATTTTAAAAAAAATTTTGATTAAGTAATTATCTAGAAAAAGGGTTTCAGAACATTGAAAATTGATAAGTTCATATTATTTTAAAAACCATAAATTTTATAAAGTGATGATATTTTTTAATATTTATTTGAAATTCTCCATTTGAAAATAATAATTTTTATTGATTAATTATGATGATGAGTAGACCTTAATAAAACCATAAGTCCACTAATTTGTATCACATATGGGATAACATCCCCTTAAGATCATGGTTTTACTCCCCATACCATAACACCTCATTCAATAATCCAATACCAATTTTAAGAAAAAAAATTAATGGTCATTTATTTCTCACAAATAAACCAAAACCATTTCAAAAACCAAATATAAATTTTTTTATTATAAGAAAATAAACATACATACTTCTTGAAATGGAATAATCATATTTTTTTAAGAATTTTTTAAACAATAACATAGAAAATCCATGCTTACAAAAATTACTCCTGTTTTTAATACATAAATATAAATCCTAAAAAAATAAATGAATACTTGAATAAAAATGCATAAAATTTCAATAATGCCTTAGATGATGGGAATATCTAATGCTATGAATGGCATTCATGGACATATAAAAATAATTCATACATAATATGACAACCTTAATCATTTACATCTTGTTATGAATGAATAGTACACAAAAAATGATATCACATACTAAAATTATTATCTTCTCTCAAATTATTTATAAAAGAAATAATTTAATGATCTCAATAGTAAAACAACTCATTTAAAATCATAGGGTAATTGTTAAAATAATTATTTCTCAAAAATATGTATATATATAAATCTATATATATATAAGTATATATAGTTATTTTAGAATAACTAGATAATGGGATTTCATAAAAGAGTTATAAATTAAATCACAGTTTAAAATTAAATTAGATAATTTGTTTTCTAAAACACACACTAGATAAAATTAATGAAATAATAATAAGATTTTAATATAGAATTTGCAGGTATTAATATACTTAAGCTTATATATATATATATCAAAAAATAACCCTTACCTTAAATTTTGGTCGACTACCATAGATTGAACACACTAGAAGAAAAGTAGAAAGGGTGGAGAAGACACTGCCCTCTTACGCTGATTGTGTTGCACTCAAGCAGGCATGAAAAACTCAACCAAGGTGTGAAAAACTTAAAAGAAATGATCAACCAAGAGACAAAAAGAAACTCTTATATATAAACTCAAACTTACAGTTTATATAATATTTATATAATCATTCAATAATTTCATTCAATCTTCAAAATGAAGAAACACATAAGGAATTATTATTACATACCCTCATTGTTTTTGCATTACACTTCACACACACAAAATTTGTATATTATAAATATTTATAAATATTCCAACAATATAGTTGTAAGAAAGCTCCCTTAAAGTGTAACTTGTATTTTTTTCACATCCCACTTGATCACCATTTTTATTTATTTGCTTTTTTATCCCTCTTTGTTTTATTATTTTATACAAGTATCATTTTCTACCCTATATTTTTTATTATCTGACGCATTATTTTTATTTTATTCTAATATTATATCCTATTTCAATTTTTTGGTAGACACACCACTACTATTATATTATATTAATATTATTTATCTCCCTTTTAATTTTTCTGTTATTATATTCTTTAACCTTTTTTATTTTAAACAGATGTATCTCAATTTTTTTCAACTCGTTTTCTTTTTTAAATCATGTTTTTTTATAATTTATTATCTAAAATTTCTCTATTTTTTAATTAATCATAATTAATTTTTTAAAATAAAATAAAACATAAAAATATTATAGAAATATCATTTTAAATATATAAAAAAATTAAAATTTTAAAATCAAGATTTTAAATAATAATAATAATCATTTTTTTATTTTAATAATTTAAATAATTGTTTATATTTATCATATTACATTTTATATATTTATACTCATAATTCATAAAAACTTATAAATTTACAATAGTAAAAAATATATTTATTTAATTTATTTAGTAAATTAGTTGTTGAATTTAAGTACCATTATTTTTTGTACTATATTATAATTATTATAATTTATTTATTAAAACCACAAATTATTTCATGATAAAAATATTTTTTTATAAAAAAAATTAAAAAATGATTTATTTAAACAATATATTTTATTTATAATAATATTATAATCTCTTCTCAAAAAGAATTTTTTAATGCAAAACTCTTATCAAATTTATATTAAAATAATATTTCAAGTAAAATTAATACTGCATATACAGAAAGAACATATTTTTATAATTTTAATTAAAAATAATTTTCGTGAAGAATAATAATATATAAAAATTATTCAATATTAAAACATAATTTTAAATAAATAATATATTTTACCTTATTTTTTAAAAAAATGCATTTATTTAAATAATATATTATTTAAATTCCTTGGGGATGTAAAACAAATCACCTCAAAATTTAATCCATTAAAACATAAAAGGGGGTATTTATGCCCGTTGATATATGAAAATCTTAAACTTATAAACCCACAATGATATACATAACTCTTAAGTTAACCTCACATGAAAACATATATGCTTCCTAAAATTAACATTATTCTTATTAATCAAATAAAAGCACAAATTATTGAATGATTTCCCTGAATCAAAAAATGAAATAAATTTCACTAAAGATGAAATAAATTACTTAGTCATCATACCAATAACCAATATCATTTTTACCAATAATATTCCATTTACTAATTCAATTTAAATTTCCTTTTAAAGGTTATATTTCCTTTAATAATTTTTTATCCCAATAAATATCACCTTATCACTTCATCAATTTTCTTAGCTATCAGTGACATTCAATATATGTTTTCAAATCATTAAATAAAACTATTTTAGAATAATCTATTGATGTTCCATGATTTTTATAGTTATAATATCATTTATGTAACACTTATACAAGATAATTCTCAAATTCTAATGCATAAGAACTTCATTTATTCCATTTTAATGATTAGCATATCATAGGTCCTTCATTATTTTATGAGTTTACCCATGGATTCGAGAATTTACTTGGATAGTGTCCATGTTCTCTACACATAATACACAAAACTATAAATGGTACCTTATGATGAAATTCAAATACCTCTATAGAACAATTCATTTTTCCTTAATAATTACTTGATTTATTCCCTTATTTTCAACACATAAATTTTTTTCCACTCTAATAAGTTTTTTGGGGTGTCTATTTCCACATATCTAACATGATGTAAATTATTCTTTTTTTCTTCTATCATCTCTAACACCTTATCTCCCCAAGTAATATATTTTAATTTTCATTGGTCGGTCTGATAGAAGTCTAATGTGTATGTTGTCCATCCTATATCATGATAACTGACTAGACATAATCATAATATATTTCCTCTAGTTATCAACAAACTTGGTTTCTCATAATGTGAAAAAATAATTTTTTAAAAAATATATATCTCTAAATAATTTAATTTCTTCAATTGGTTGTCATACATGAAACTCAAAATTTAAATCAACTATAATACTCTATTAAAATATTATTATTTAAACGTGGCCAATATAACATAGTCATTAAGTTGGAGACTATGAATAGGACAAACAAAATTTTTAAAATTATATGTTTTACACATTTATAAAATAAATCCAATGGTCATCTATTGATTGGAAATAAAATAAGGATATTTGGAAAAAAATGAAATGTTTTCTAAAAATAGTATTTTTACGAAGGCGATTTCATTACGATTTATGAACATCATTTAAAACTATTTTTTCAAATTTTATAGATTTTTTTTTAATTTTTTATAAATCATCATGTAAAAATTATCTTATATAGAATTGTTGAAATTTTTCAGAAAATATTAATTTTCAATGAATAGCGATAAATTTTTGTTTTTATTATAAAATTCATTTACTTTTCAAGAATTTAAAAGTTAAATTTTGATTTAAAATAATTTTTAAAGTTAATTAGTTCAATTATATTATAATTAATCTATTTTATTTAATTAGAATCAATTATATGTTCTATTTAGATATAAAAACTTTTTATACTTCGGAAAACCATTTTTCTATCGCATATGTGGGTTTAATTTTAAATTTAATTATAGAATATATATTAACTGAATTTGGTGAAATAGATTACATATATAAAATAATGAAAATTAATATTATATAATAAGGTAAACATGATTTTTGGTCTTAATTTATTGAGAAATAATTAAACAATAATTACCATGGTTTAGCTTAAAATGAGTTTACCATGGGGTTAAACTAAAAATATAAGGCTAAAAATGACATAAAACATGTATTATTTATATTTTTTTATTTAGACCCTTATCACCATAAAATATATTTTTTTGAGTTTTTGGGATACTTTTTTATGAAATTTACCTATATAATAATATAAATAATGAAAAAGACAAAATTTCACCCTCTTACTTTTAAATGTTAATTATGTGTTCACATAGGGACAAAAAAAGCTTTCAATGAATATTTTTGTTAATTAAATTTTAATTAAATTATTTTAATGAGTTTAAGATATTTCTAATTTTTAATAATTATTTTATTTCTTTAAATTCTTATCCAACACCGATTTAGTAATGAATTAATTAATAGAAATATAAAATAAATGATTATAGAAATATTAAAATTAATAAAAATTAAATAAATTATTTTTTTCATGATTTTTTTGTAAATATCTCATTTTATACAGGTTTTAAGTAAATATATTTGAATTTATTTACTTTCTTGGTGATTTTAAATTCAAATTAAATGAATAGTGTAACAATTGGCATTAATGTTACTTTATAAAAAATAATATTTTATTAAATGATTCAAAATTCCTATAAATATTATCTTTTATAAATTGATTTTAAAATATTTAAAAATATCAATTATGGTCTTCTAGTGGATCAATTGTTTGTCTATAGTGATTCTATTGACCCTTAAAGAGTAAAACCCTTTTTACTGTGGTTAAGGTCAAAACAGAGTTTTTTCACGTAACATGAGCTTGTTTAAAAATTAATTTTAAACACATATAGAAATTTTATTTAAAAAAATATATTTTATAATTAGAACCATTTTTTCCAAATTATTTAATAAGACTCATTTTATTTTTATTATTAAATGATAAATTAAAAAGGTAGAAAAATGAATTACCATAGTGAAAACTAAAATAGTAAAAGTGAGTAAACATAAATAATAAATAATAACATATTTAAAACTTCTGATTTTTATTTTTTGAGGTTTAGTAAAAACATATATTCCCTATAATACAATATTTATAAATTTTTTATGCACTTTGGGTGAGATTTACATCCCATTATTGAATAGTTTTGGGTATTTACAGACATGTCACACCTCTTCAATTATAAATGGTTTGCTCCTCCACTCATTTCTCTACACCTCATAATTTATTTACATTGATCAAAAGCTACTAAGATACCTCTCAAACATCCTTATCCAAATTTTAGTTCAAAATTTCCTCCTAGAATACCAACCCAAGGGTCCTTAATAAGAAATCCAAATGAGGTTTCTCTAAGCAAAGGTAATTGTCTTCACTAAACTTCTTTTTAATTCTTCTCTTACCACCTTCACTCATGTCCTAATAATTAAAAAATTATAAAAATATTATCTTATATATTCTTATATTTCATTATTATGATGTAAAAAATCTATATTTATATCCTCTCCTATCAAATAGTAAATGAAACTATCGATCATGTGTACGACGGACTACTGCCTCACAAACTGAAGTAATTATTTTTCCATGACCACCTCTCATGACTAGATTTAATCATCGATTTAACAAATTTTTATTATATATATATATTATTTATAAAATTTAACCATGATAAATGTTTAAGGACTAAAACTATCGAACCAAAACATACATGAAAAATAAAGCAGTTAATACCCAAAACATGATTTCAACAAGGAATTGTTAATAAACGAGTTATGAAAGGTCATAATTAAATCATATATGGTATTATATGTTTTATAATGGTTCTTTAATATATTTATAATATGTCAATTTTAAATATATAGTATTTTCTAACACGTAAAATGCAAATCGGACCTAAGTTAAGGGTTTCCCCTCACAATTTTACTTTCGTAAGATGTATGTCATATTCACCACTTATTTTTTGGTGGTGTATATACTACACATTTGATGTTTCATATCATGAATATATTTATCTTCATGTAATTTAATGTTTTATATTGATGTTATCTCTTTAATGGGGCTTATGATCGAAAATTTACTAAATTGGTAAGTGCTTTTTCCACAATCCCATCATCATTCAGATTTTTTTATGTTTAAGTATCCTTTATGGGAATTATTTTTTATATAACTTAAAAACAATATATTTTATTATAATTTAATTATTAGTAATATTTTAAGTAATAATAACATCTTCCTCCCCTTGTTACTTAAAATTATTGAGAAAATATGTTTAAGGAAAGATAAATTTATTTCTCTTTTTCGATTGAAAATTATTTCTCATCCAAGTCAATGTTTTATAAAAATGTTTTAAATTATTTTATTATTATCCAAATGTTGTATTAAATGCATTTTTAGACATTATTTTATTTTTATAAAAAAAATTCAAAGGATTTTTTTCAAAAAAATGTACTTTTTTACTTTTCTTACAGAAATGTTAACGAAATCATTATTTTAACATACTTGTAATGTATAGAATTTTCCACTGCCATGAAAACTCATCACTTTGAATCTTACTTAATAATTTTACATGGTTATTTTAAAATAAATTTATTTCCTAATATTTTTTCAATTCGTAATTTTTCAAAATGATTTTAAAAGTGAAAATAATGATTTCCTCGAGAATGTTTTTAATGAAATTATTATGGTATTTCTATTCAATAATGAAAACAACACTAACTTTACCTTATAATCTATAGGAATATCGTGTAATGATAACATCCTTATTATTTATCTTTATGGTTTATGATCATTTTGACTGAGGATGCACTATTTTTATATCATTCTCCAAATTACTCTTAATGGTTTATGATTATGTCTATTGATTTGGGAAAGTTTTAAAATTTAATATACTAGTTTTTTTAATATGAATGTTTCTATTGATTATGTTTCACCTCTTTCATATGATGAATTCATTGGTCTTAGTAAGTGATGGGTCGGTCCCTCTACAACCCATTAATGCATTGAAAGGTCTCATGATACAAACAAAATATGGTTTTGATTTAGGCCTCACCCATTTATATAGATCTCTTGGGACAAGGCCTCAAAGGTATTTCATATGTCTTGTCACAAAGCCTCGATGGTATGTTTCAAATTTCTATAAATATATATTCCATTATTATAAATTTAGTAATTGATTTCCATGTGATTATTTTATTTGTGATGATATCAATGGATGAGTTTCTAGAAAATGATATTATTTATATGGATTTATTTGACCATTATTAATTACTACCATATTATTCCTCATGTTTAAGTTATTTATTAAATTCAATATGTTTCATTTATTTAACATTTCATATAGATTATATCTTATGTATTTTTGAAAGCTTCTGATATACAAATAACCTTAATGAGCATTAGGGATAACACCTTGTGTTATGCATCCTTTCCCCTAGATTCTAGGAGATTTTTTGTGATTGATATATAGGGATGTTATATTAGGAATAAAAATGATCCCAAAGAAAAAAAATTAAATTATTATATGTTTTCAAATCTATTTAAAATTCAATTATATATCTATTTTACTAAACTACTAAATTATTTTTTCCTTTGGGATTTGACCACTTATATCTACTGTCAATGTAATAAAGTACCCACCAAAATGGTCATATTGGAGTTATAGTATTTATAGTTAGTATCAGAGAAATTTCAATAGAAACTATGAGAAATAGATCTAGGAAAACACAAATTATAGAACATAACTCTATGATTGACTTTGGGGATAACTATAAGAATAATATGACATCCTAATGTTATAGAAAGGTTGAGATAATGTGGATTTCCTATATATACATCCCTTTATTGATACTATAAGTGGATGTGGATCTGGAATAGATATACCTATGGGTAATAACTTTAAAAATGGTGTACTTATCTAGAACTAATCATCACCTGGTGGAGACACTGGGCCTTATTTCACACTTGGTTCAACACTCCCATGGGATATGCTCTGGTTAATTCACATTTTCATTACAAATCACCATGAACGATTTGAATAAATGATGATCATGGATGAAATAATGATCAATATTCTTCATGTTAGAAATTCATAAAGAGACACCCATGAGAATATCTTAAATGAACAAGAATATTTTTCTTTGTAGAAATAATGGTCTTAGAATAATGAATTGTTGAGGAGTAAAATGATGAATGTTTGGGGACATGGGAATTATCCTAGTCAATTACCTAATCAAAGGATTAACTTCTATACCATGGAAAGAACTATAATATGCGTATTATTATATTAAAAGGATTGCAGTATTTATATATTAGAATTCTAGAATTATTTAAATGGTGTATTTTTATCAAATGTATTCTAGTTATGAGAATCATGAAACATCTAAGTATTATTTTGATGTAGTTTTAATTTAAGAATTTGGAATGACATATTAGATGGTACCTATGACCCAAAATATTCATTTAGGGGTAAGGTGATATTTTTGGAGAATGTATGAATAAGGGAAAGAAAACCCTTAATATTTGTATGACTTTGAGATAATAATGAGATAAATATTTGTTTAATTATGAAAAATAAAATATAATAGTGTTTCTGAATTTGGAACTAATTAGTTATTTTATGACAATATGGTTTGTTATATATTTAATGGAGTTTACATTATTTTAGATTTATGGTGAATATTCAATAATCTATGATTTTATTTAAGGAATAAAGAGAGAGTAAATTAGGGTAAATTTTTTAAAGTGTGCATATTTTCATTATGGTTTTATTTTAATTTAGATTATTACCATTTTTAATGAGATTATATGATAAAGGTACTCAAATATTTGGTATGTGATGCTAATAATTTATTTATGTTTTTTGGGGGATTATTGAAATATTTATTTTAAAATTTTAGTGACCTTCCTTCTGAATTTTTTGATTATAAGTTTGGTCAGACATATTCTGGAAGAACATTAAGGTTAACTTTTTATGAAATGGATCAAGTTGAAATATGGATTGTATTAGATAATTTATCAATATATAGATACAAAAGGAATTAATTTTTATTATTTATGGATCTTATGATGTATTAAAAGGTAATTTTAGTGCTTCATGTATGAAAAATCCATCTTGAATAATCATTGTTTGAGGAAAAGATGAGTGTGGTGGAAATTGACTAAAGAATGAAATTATAATTTTTAAGTAAGTATATTTCATTTTTTTTATTATTATAAATGGAAAATTAATTCCAAAACAATAGTAAAAGGATATGGAAATAAAAAATCAAACCTATTACCACCATTTCAATTTAATCAATGGTCCCTTCACCTATGACAAATTTATGGCTTTGTGGTCATTACCATTCTTCTGACCATGTTCTCTATCACTATATATTAATAAATAGGCCCTATAGTTTTCTTCCATTTATATATTTACAATTCCAACCAATTTTATCATTATTTTTTAACTAAAATTTGAGAAATTTCAGGTATCCTTTATTTTTCCCACAATATTTTTAAAAGAAAGTTTTATTATCCCTTTTTAAGATGTGGGTTTTCAAAAAAGGTTGAACCTTGTATGAAGAAAATGAAATTCCCAGAGAAAAATTTATTGAAGGGTAAATTTTAACACCCCAACACTTTATAATGTATTTATATTTAAATAGTTTTATTTCTTCAATAGCATGTGCTACACAAAAAATTGAGTTTAAAAGAATGATGATACTCTAATAATGTATTATCATTTAAACATTATTCACATAACCTAGGTGTTATGTTGGTGGGTATGAATTGGAATAAATAAATTATGAAACTAATATTTTTTAAAGATGTATAAAATAAATACAATGTTTTTATATTTATTATAAATAAAAAAATAATCCTTTGAAAGAAATGCTTTCTGAAAAAAAAATTTAATGGCACTTTTATTGCGTATTTTGTACATACATTAAAATTAATTATTACAACCTTTATAAATTTTATATTCAAAATTTAACATCATTTATTATATCATATTTTAAAATTATATTAGAGTGATTTTTTTAGTTTTCTGAAAAGTTGATTTTTTAAATGAATAGTGAAACATTCTAGTTTAAATTTAAAAATTACTTTTTCATTTAAAAAATTTAAATTTTTTATTTTGAGTTAAAATTTTATTAAAAGTTGTATAAATTAAAAAATATATAATTAATCCAATTTAGGTTTCTGGAATCAATTATATGTTCAATTTAGATATAAAATCTTTTTATACTTTTGAAAACTTTCCCTTTGGAAAATAGTTTCTCAGTCACATCTATGAGTTTAATTTTAAATTAAATTCTACCACTTTAGTGAATTGAATTTTGTAAAATGGATTTCATATTTTTAAGGACAATAATTAATATTATATATTATATTCAACCGAACATTTTTCTTAATGAATTAAAAAATTATTAAAACTTAATTATCGTGATTAAGTTTAACACGAGTTTACCATGGTGTTAAAATAAAATTATATAGGTTAAAAATGAACTAAAACTTGTCTATTTTCTATTTTATGGCGATATTAATACCATTGTCAGCTTAGGATATATTTTTATGATTTTTGGGATACTTTTTCACAAAAAATTTCTATATAATAATTTACTTAAATGAAAATACAAAATATGTAACGAACCAAAGTTTCATTAATGGAAATCCTTATTGATCTTATTAAATGTCTCTGTATGTTTATATAAAATGTCAACTTATTTGGTTTTATGTTAAGAATTTTTATCGTTGCTAATATATTCATTGAATAGTGATCACATGATTAGTATAAATATAGGGCTTTAACAAATCCAATTTACTCAGACAAAAAAGCGATGGCCTCATCCAGTAGAATTGCTCCATATGAAGCTCATTTGTCAGAGCTCGGAAAAGAGGTGGCATCCTTGGGAATTGCTCTTGACCAAGCCCAAGATGAGATTCATCATGTCAAGCTCAAATGAGACTGTCTACGGGAAAAGTGAAAGTTGATAGAGATTACCACTCGAGCAATGTTATCTGAGCCACCTCAAGAGTCTCTCACCATCGCACACATTACCCTTAGGTCTTATGCGGCTGTCTTAAGGGGTTTTGTAAAAAATCACTAGTACTATGTTCATGTATATTATTTTTTTATATAATAATTAATATACCTCTTTGTCATTTTTGATACATTGTAAATAGTTTTTTAAAGTACAAATAGTTTTTTTAGTTATTATTTAATTAAGAATTCTATTTTATTAAATTAAAGGATTTTTGAATTAAATAATATTTTAATAAAATATTATTATTATTATTAAATTAATTTTTATTAAATATAAATTATCTTATAATTTTATGAATGCAATTATAATTTTTATTAAGGTTTGAAAGTCATTTCTGTCAAAACTCATGAATTATCGATAAATATAAGTTTTTATTTTAAAAGTGAAAATTAACATATTTAGAAAATTATTTAGATAAAATAAATTTTATTTCTGGAATCAGGATGTCGAAATTATCCAATGGTGAATTTTTCATAATTTTCTAAGCCAATCAAATTTTTGGGTAAAAATTAAATACCGTTTACATATATAATGTGTTTTATGACATCATAATGACCCAATAGTGATGTAATAAAAAACTATAATCTTTATGTTCGTCCAATATGTGTTTTACCATTAAACTAATGTGATTTTGGTTTTGTTTGACTTACTTTTCAATGCATTAATGGACCCCTCAAGACTTATTAAACACCTTGTCTTTTTAAATTGTTTTCCCTGGGAGTGTGACTCACCTCCCATAATCAACCCTATTATTTTAAGAAGTTCTGACTTTGGCCTTATAAAATATTATTTTCCTCTTCCCTTTTCCAAAAACCATGGGCAAAAACCATGGAATGTTTTATGGTTTGGATTATTTTAATATAAGGGGTCCCAAACCTAAATAATAAAGAATTCCCAAACCATTCCTATATAAACCCACCCAAGCTCCCACTTCCTCCTCACTCAAAGCCTTTGGATTTCATCCAACCTCTGACCTACCCTCTCTGAAATCCTACCAAGGTTTCCCAGTCTCCCAATAAGTCTCTCACAAGCCTCTCTCTTGCCTTTGGAAGCACACTTCCAAGTAAGGGTTTTTTCTTCCTTTCTCTTTTTTTGTCCAATTTTCTTTAAGTTGTTTTTCCCTTTTAATTTAAATTATGAATGTTGGGGTATGGTTTCACACCTCCCTCATAATTCCCTATTTATGTTTTAATGATGGTATACCTCTTTCTCTCTCATTAATTGTCTCCCATGTACACTCATTACTATGCCGAAATTCTGAAAGGAACTTCTCTCTCCTCATTTACATTCAAGCAATACTTTTGTATCATGAATCTAAATTCCATTAAAATTGTTGGTACATGTATCAATATGACCTCCTTACTTTCCATTAAATGTAAATATTATGAGGAACCCTTTTCTCTCTCATCAACCGTTTTTATGAATTCTTATGTCATGCTGTTACGCTGCCAAAATCGCACCGATTTTCTAAGCCAATGACATTGTGTAGTGAATACCATGCCCATTTCTCCATAAAGGGTATTCACCTTTATGAACATTTACTTATTAATTATAATGTTTCATGTATAAATTCCACATTCCTTTATGGTCGAATAAATGATTATGTTTTATGAATCTATGTGACACACTTATGCATGAAATGAATTGTTTAAGAAGGGTGCGCCCTTATAGTGCTCCAATGCATTGGGTAAAGTATAGTATCATGATACGTCATGTGCAATGAGAATTTACTCATGATAATTCAAGTGTAATGAGGGTTTACTCGTGCTTCATGTGCAATGAGGATTTACTCATGCTCCATGTCCAATGGACCTTGGCTCATGCTAATTCCATGTTAAGTATTGTTGCCACATTTCCATGTTATGATTATCATGCTTTATCATGCCTTTATGTTCATGTTTCTCTTATGCTCTATTGATATGCCTATTTCCTAACATGTATTGTACTCCTCATGTTATTCCATGTGTACTCTCTTAATGGGCTTTATATCTCACCCTTTTCTTAAGCATGTCCTCAGGTTATTCCATGTAATGCTAAGTACGAGGGAATATAGTGGTCATGTAAAGGAATTTTTCAATAACGATGTTGTATTTCATTTTTTTATGTTTTTATGTAATGATCCTAAGCCCCAAAGACACTAAACCTCTCGATATTCTTTGTTGTATCAAGTGAAGTTTTATGTAATAAATCATGTTTAAGTTGGTAATAAAAAGCAGGGTTGTTATAGTTGGTATCAGAGGATAGGTTTAGTTATTTTCGGGATTAGAATTAGAAAACCCTAGTAAAGCATTAGAGACAAGAATAAGTATAATAAAAACATCCCTAAGTTTTGGTAAGTACTGAGTAAGTGGTTTATCATGAAAATAAATCCATGTTTGGATACGAGCATGTAGAGGCGGCTCTGGCACAGATGTATCCTAGGGGTAAAACCCGAAAACACTGATTTGAGCTAGACTCGAACGGGAACTAGTGCATGAAAACGGGCATTGCTGCACTATTGGTTACGATACTCTTGAGGGATATGATTCTGATAAATTCACAAGCTTTGTATGAACCCTTATTAAGGGAATTAAAAAATGACCCTAAGAATATATGTTATAAAGTAGAACATGAAAATCCTAGATTGAAGCCTATAGACTCATGAGTTAAGGAAATAAAAGTTTAATTATAAGTCATCAACATTTGTCTTTGGATTACCCTTTATGTGTTACCCCTAACTTTCCTTTTATTCCTGCCAATGGCCGATAATAGGAGGACTCGGGCTAACAACCGATGTGAAGATCAGTGTGATGACTATCCTAATGAGAAGCCCAATCCAATGGGAGTGGGAATCATGAACTTTGTCATGCTTCTCTCTCATCTAACTCAAGTTTTGAATAGAAACACGGGTCAAGAGGAACTTTCAACCACCCCTAATAAATAACAAGTCACTATCAAGAGCTTCATAAGACAAAGGCATCCTACTTTTAGTGGATCATCTGATCCCACGATCATTGAAAAATGGATCAACTGCATTGAAAAGATCTTCTCCATCCTTCAATGTTCTGAACAAGAGAAGGTTCTCCTGGCTGCTTATCATATGGAGGGTGAAGCTGATCAATGGTGGACGTTGATAAGAAATATGAAGCCTGAGGAGGAGATTGAGGCGTTGGAATGGATGAATTTACAGAAGATTTTTTTCGATAAATATTTTCTGCGCACCCTCCGGCTTAAGATAGAAAGGGACTTCCTTTCCCTCAAGAAAAAAGACGAAAAATCTATTGGAGCATACGAGGAAAACTTCACAAGGCTTGCACGATACGCTTCTGGATTTGTCGTTACACTAGAATGCAAAGTTGACCGCTTCTTTTGTGGGTTGAAGCCTAGCCTACGGAAAGCATTAGCAATCCGTGACTTCAACAGCTATGAGGAAATTGTCTGATGTGCCCTCAAGGTCGAAATGGAGATCGAAGAATCACAGGGGTATCATGGGGATAAGAAGTGTAAGGTGGAATTCAATTCTGGTGGTCCAATGGATAAATCCAATGGTGCTAAGAAGATCCAGCACCCCACTTGCCAAAAGTACAGAAAGAAGCACCCTAGAAATTGCCTTAATGGGATGAGGAAATACTTCAGGTGTGGAAGAGAACGGCACCTAGCTGTTAACTATCGTCAAGAAAGACCCGCGGCTGCGACAGAGGAGAGGAACGCTCCGTTCGAACCTCAACATGTTGTTCAATGCTACAAATGAAAAGAACCAGGTCATTTTTCAAATCAGTGCCCTAATCCAAGGGTTTTCGGAGGCAACCAACAACCTCCAAGGTAGCAAGGAAGAGATTTTTCCATTACTTCTGCCGAAGTGAACCCCGAAAACAATGTGGTGGCAGGTACGCTAGTTATTCATTCAAGAATAGTGAACGTACTTTTTGATTCGGGTTCTACGCATACTTTTATATCTCAAAAGTTTAGTAGAACAATCCCAGCACCACCACAAATCATGGAAGTGAAGATGTCGGTGAGTACAAAAAATGGGGAAATCATTGCATCTCATGAATATAAGTCCTCCCATCTTATCATCTGTGGATTGAATTTCCCGGCGAACCTCATCATACTCCCTCTGGTGGAATTTGATGAAATTCTTGGCATGGATTGGCTTTCCTTATATAGAGCCAACAAAAATTGTCGGTAGAGGTAAATCACACTCCAGATAGAGAATCGACCCCTGATTCTTTACAAGTGTAAGGAGGAAGATGAATCTCCTTTATCTCCATCATCTCAAGCAAGGATATTACTTCCCTATAAGCAAACGTATCTGGATCAGATGATTGAGTCCAAGGAAGAAACCACCCTTGAGGAAATTCCTATTGTGGGGGATTTGTTGAAGTGTTTCCCGACGAACTGCCTGGTCTTCCTCCTAGAAGAGATGTTGAATTCTCAATTGAACTTATACTCGGGGCTTTACCAATATACAATACTCCATATAGAATAACTATTGATGAGATTGAAGAGCTGATGAAACAACTACAGGAGAATCTGGATAAAGGGTTTATACACCCAAGTGCTTCACCATGGGGTGGACCAGTCCTCTACGTCAAGAAGAAGGATGGGTCAATGTGGCTTTACATCGATTATCGTGAACTTAACAAAATCACGATAAAGAACAAGTATCCTCTCCCAATAATTGATGACTTGTTCGATCAACTACGTGGATCACAATACTTCTCCAAGGTGGAATTGCGGTTGGGATATTATCAAGTAAGGGTGATGAAGGAAGATATCCCCAAGACTGCTTTTCGCACAAGATGCGGGCACTATGAATTCATAGTAATGCCTTTCGGACTCACTAATGATCCAGCAATCATCATGGACTTAATGAATAGAGTCTTTAGAGATTACCTAGACAAATTTGTGGTAGTATTTATAGATGATATTCTAATATAATCTAAAACCAAGGAGGATCATGGGGAGCATTTAAGAATTGTACAGGAGACTTTGTGCAAGGAGAAGCTCTAGGAAAAGTACATAAAGTTTGAGTTTTGGTTGAAGGAAGTCTCATTCTTGGGCCATATCATCACAAGAAAGAGGATATCTGTGGATCCCTCCAAAACAGATGCAATTAAGGTATGACTGAGGCCAACATCGGTAATGGATATCTGTAGCTTCTTGGGGTTATCTGGATATTATCGATGATTTCTGAGAAATTTTTCACTATTTTCCAACCCTCTTACCAAGATAACTCGAAGGGGAGTAAAGTTTACTTGGAGTGATGAATGCAAAGAAAGATTCAAGGAGTTGAAAAGGAGGCCTATCACTGCGCTCGCGCTCACTTTACCCATAAGTGGGGAACTTTATGTTGTTTCCAGTGATGCTTCAAATAAGGGATTAGGCTTTGTGCTGATGCAGAATGATAAAGTTATATCCTATGCCTCAAGGCAGTTGAAAATCCATGAGTGAAACTATCCAACACATGATCTGGAGTTGGCGGTGGTGATCTTTGCCTTGAAAATCTAGCGGAATTATCTCTATGGAGAGAAATGTGAGATATATACTAACCAAAAGAGTCTTAAATATATATTCACACAAAAAGAGCTCAATATGTGCCAGAGAAGATGGATAGAGCTCATCAAGGATTATTACTGTTCAATCCAATACCACCCTAGGAAAGCCAACAAGGTGGAAGATGCCCAAAGTAGAAAAGATCCAGCGATTATATCAATGATAAGAATTGAGAAGGATCCAATATTCTTAGACTTGATAATGATGGAAATGGGAATCATAGAGAGGGGAACATCATCAATCCTTTCACAAATTATTGCTCTACCATCTCTTTTGGAAAGTATAAAGGATGCTCAAAAGGATGATGCGGTAATTCAAGAAAAAGTGGAAGCTATCGAAAAAGGGAAATCCTTGGATTATAATGTTAATGAAGAAGGAATTGTGCAGTTTGGGAAAAGACTATATGTTCCATCAAGTCCGGAGCTGAAGAAGGAACTTTTGGATAATGAACATAGTTCAAATTTCTCTATTCACCCATGGTGCACAAAGATGTATCGAGATATCCGAGAAAAATTTTGGTGGGATAATATGAAGAAGAAGATCGATGAATATACATCAAAGTGCCTGGTGTGTCAGCATGTGAAGGAAGAGAGGCAGAAGTCTAAGGGGATGATGCAACCATTGCCCATACCAGAATAGAAATGGGAGAACATCACCATGGACTTTGTCACCGGACTTCTGAGGACATCCAAAGGAAACAATGCAATCTGGGTTGTTGTGGATCGTCTTACAAAGACTGCACACTTCATTGCTATTCGGGAGGATTTCTCATTGGATCAATTAGAACAGATATATATCAGGTAAGTGGTAAGGTTTCATGGAGTACCACTATATATTGTGTCTGACCGAGATCCAAGATTCACCTCTATGTTTTGGAAGATTCTTCAACATGCTCTGAATACTAAACTGAACTTCAGTACGGCCTATCATCCTCAAACTGATGGCCAATCCAAGTGGACTATCAAAACACTTGAGGACATGTTGAGAGAAAGCTTAATTGACTTTAAATGGGTATGGGATCAACATATTCCTCTGGTTGAGTTCTATTATAATAACAGTTTCCACTCAAGGATCCAAATGGCACCATATGAATCCCTTTATGAGAAAAGGTGCAGAACACCGGCGTGTTGCGATGAGGTCAGTGAATGTAAGCTGCTTGGACCAGAAATGGTCAAAGAAATGGTGGATAAGGTGAAAACCATTCAGCATCATATCAAGGTAGCCCAGAGTCAACAAAAGAGTTATATAGACAATCATCGATGAGACCTTGAGTTTGAATTTGGAGACATGGTTTTTCTATGCATATCTCTGTGGAAGAAGTTCATGAGGTTCGGAAAGAAAGGGAAGTTAAGTCTAAGGTACATCAGCCCCTTCGAGATTCTTGATCGTGTTGGGGATGTGGCCTATCGACTATCACTTCCACCTACTATAGCCAAAGTACATGATGTCTTTCATGTATCCCTCTTAAGGAAGTACATACTGGACCGTTCACATGTACTCTCTTCTGAGTTGGTAAAATTGGAAGATGATCTTTCTTATGAGGAGAAACCAGTGAAGATCTTAGATCATAGAGAAAAAGTTCTATGAAATAAGACAATGCCCCTCGTCAAGGTGTTATGGATAAACCACAAGTTTGAAGAAGCAACTTGGGAATCGGAGGAAATGATGAAGCTGAGTTACCCACATCCGTTTTAGTGTGGGAAAAGGAAAATTTCAAGGGCGAAATTTCTTAAGTGGGGAATATTGTAACGACCCAAAGTTTCATTAATGGAAATCCCTCTTGATCTAATTAAATGTCTATATATGTTTATATAAAATGTCAACTTCTTTGGTTTTATGTTAATAATTTTGACAGTTGCTAATATATCCGTTGAACAGTGATCACATGATTAGTATAAATATACGGCTTTAACAAATCCAATTTACTCAGACAAAAGAAGCGATGGCCTCATCCAGTATAATTGTTCAATATGAAGCTAATTTGTCAGATCTTGGAAAATAGGTGGAATCCTTGGGATTAACTCTTGACCAAGACCAATCTGAGCTCCATTATGTCAAGCTCGAATGGGACCGTCTATGGGAAAAGTGGATGTTGATAGATATTACCACTCGAGCAATGTTATCTGAGCCACCCCAAGAGTCTGTCACCATCACACACCTTACCCTTAGGTCTTATGCGGCTGTCTTAAGGGGTTATGTAACAAATTTCTAGTACTATGTTCATGTATATTATTTTTTTATATAAAAATGAATATACCTCCTTGTCATTTTTGATACATTGTAAATGGTTTTTAAAAGTACAAATATTGTTTTTAGTTATTATTTAATTAAGAATTCTATTTTATTAAATTAAGGTATTTTTTAATTAATTAATATTTTAATAAAATATTATTATTATTATTAAATTAATTTTTTTAAATATAAATGATCATATAATTTCATTAATGCAATTATAATTTTTATTAAGGTTTGAAATCCATTTCTATCAAAACCTCTGAATTTTCGATAAATGTCGGTTTTTATTTAAAAAGTGAAAATTAACATATTTAAAAAATTATTTCGATAAAATAAATTTTATTTTCGGAATTAGGATGTTAAAATTATCCAACGGTGAATGTTTCATAATTTTTTGAGATAGTCAAATTTTTTGGTAAAAATTAAATACCGTTTAAATATATAATGTGTTTTATGACATCATAATGACCCAATAGTGATGTAATAAAATACTATAATCTTTCTATTCACCCAATATGTGTTTTACCATTAAAATAATGTGATTTTGGTTTTGTTTGACTTACTTTTCAAAGCATTAATGGACCCCTCAAAACTTATTAAACACCTTGTCTTTTTAAATTGTTTTCCATGGGAGTGTGACTCACCTCCACATAAGCAAACCTATTATTTTAAGAATTTCGGACTTTGGCCTTATAAATTATTGTTTTTCTCTTACCTTTTCCAAAAACCATGGTAAAAAACCATGGGATGGTTTTTCGTTTGGATTAATTTAATATAAGGGGTCTCAAACCTAAATAATAAAGAATTCCCTCACCTTTCCTATATAAACCCACCCAAGATCCCACTTCCTCCTCAATCAAAGCCTTTTTATTTCTTCCAACCTCTACCCTACCCTCTCTAGAATCCTCCCAAGGTTCCCTATGCTCCCAAGAAGCCTCTCACAATCCTCTCTCTAGCCTTTGGAAGCACACTTCCAAGTAAGGGTTTTTTCTTCCTTTCTCTTTTTTGTCCAATTTTCTTTAAGTTGTTTTTCCCTTTAAATTTAAATTATGAATGTTGGGTTATGGTTTTTCACCTCCCTCATACTACCCTATTTATGTTTTAATTATGGGAGACCCCTTTCTATCTCATTAAATTCCTCCCATGTACACCCGTTACTATGCCAAAATTCTGAAAGGAACTTCTCTCTCCTCATTTACATTCAAGCAATACTTTTGTATCATTAATCTAAATTCCATTACAATTTTTGGGACATGTATCTATATAAACTCCTTACCGTCCATTACATGTAAATGTGATGAGGAACCCCTTTCTCTCTCATCATCCATTTTTATGAATTCTTATGTCACGCTGTTACACTGCCGAAATCACACTGATTTTCTAAGCCAATTCCATTGTGTAGTGAATATCATGCCCATTTCTCCATCAAGGGTATTCACCTTTATGTACATTTACTTATTGATTATAATGTTTCATGTATGATTTCCACATTCTTTTATCTTGGAATAAATTATTATGTTTTATGAATCCATGTTTTATGATCCATGTGGCACACTTATGCATGAAATGAAATGTTTAAGAGGGGTGCACCCTAATAGCGCTCCAATTCATTGGGTAAAGTATAGTATCATGATACGTCATGTGCAATGAGAATTGACTCATGCTAATTCAAGTGCAATAAGGTTTTACTCGTGCTTCATGTTCAATGAGTATTTACTCATGCTCCATGTGCAATGGGCCTTGGCTCATGCTAATTCCATGTTAAGTGTTGTTGCCACATTTCCATGTCATGATTATAATGCTTTATCATGCCTTTATGTTCATGTTTCTCTTATGCTCTATTAATATGCCATTTGACTAACATGTATTGTACTCCTCATATTATTCCATGTGTACTCCCTTATTGGGCTTTATAGCTCACCCTTTTATTATGCATGTCCTTAGGTTATCCCATGCAATGCTAAGTATGAGGGAATGTAGTGGTCATGTAAAGGATGGTTTCAATAAAGATGATGTATTTCATTTTTTTAATTTTTTATGTAATGATACTAAGCCCAAAAGACACTAAACCTATCAATCTTCTTTACTTTATCAAGTGAATTTTTATGCAATAAATCATGTTTAAGTTTGTAATAAAAAGCAGGGTTGTCATAAAATATCACCTTTTTTATTTTCAATTTCAATTATGTGTTCAAGTAGGGACCCTAGTTGGTTTTTATGTAATGATCATAAGACCCAAAGACACTAAACCTCTCAATCTTCTTTGATGTATCAAGTGAATTTTTATGTAATAAATCATGTTTAAGTTTGTAATAAGAAGAAGGGTTGTCATAAAATATCACATTTTTTATTTTCAATTTCAATTATGTGTTCAAGTAGGGACCCTAGTTGGTTTTCAATGCATATCGGTGGTAATTTCTAGATTAATAGAGTTATTTTCATGATATTAATTTATTTTTAATTTTCAATAATTAAATAATTACCTAAAATTCTTATGTAACATCGATGCAATAATTATTTACTTAATAGATAAATAAAATAATTTTTTCTAAAAATGTTAAAATTAATATAATTTGAATGAATTAATATGTTTGATGAATTTCAGAGATAAGTATATCATTTTATTCCAAGGTTAAAGGAATATATTTTTTTTAAATCACTGTCTTGATATTTTGAAATTCAAATTAAATTAGTAGTATCAAAATTTACAATAATTTTATTTTATAATTAATAATTTTTTATTAAATGATTTAAAATTCATAAAAATCCTAACATCTACCAAGAATTTATAAATATTTAAAAATATCAACTACGGTATATTAATTGGAAAATATTATTTTATAGTGACTATATTTAACCCTATAGTGTAAACACTTTGTTACTGTGGTTAAGGTTAAAATGGGGTTTTACACGTTATGTGTGCTTGGGTTAAAATTAATTTTAAACACAAAAAGGGTTTTTATTTTATAATTTGAATTCTATATTTATAATTAATTTTTATAACTTATCAAATAATTCATATTTTTTTAGGATTAAAGGATAAATTATCAAGGTATGAAAACTAATTACCATGGTGAAAACTAAATTGGTAAAAGGTTGTAAATATAAAGTCTGATGAATGAAATATTAAAAACATGTCTGTTTTGTGGTGGAGTTTTGGGTAGAACAAATATTTTATAAAAATCATAATTTATCAATTTTGGATTCACTACTGAGGATAGATACCTCCCATTATTAAGTATTATTTTTTAATTTCAAAAATGATACTCGTACTCAATTATAAAAGGGTACTTCCTCCCCTCACATATTCACGCCTCATAAGTTGTTTGTATTGAGAAAACCCTACTAATAAATATCGCCAATATCATTATATATATTCTATAGATTAATTTATTCCCAAAAATACTAACCTTAGTGTTCTTAATAATATATCCAAAGGTGGTTTCTCTAGGAGAAGGTAATTGTATACACTAAACTCTTTCTTTTTTAATTCTTCTTGTACCACCTTCATTCCCATAATGATAATTCCAAAATAATAATCCCAGTATCCAAAATTTAATAAGATGATATTATGTTTATTTCATAACCTATATCCACCTCCTCTTTATTCAAATGAGAAACAAAATCATCGATCATGTGAACAAAAAACAACCACCTTACGAAAAAATGTAATTTATTTTCCATTGCCACCCCTCATAGAAGGATGTAATAATTGATTTCACAAATTTATGTGATTTTATTTCATGGTTCAAATTTTTAAGATTATATTATAATGATAAAAATATAAATATCAAATATACTGTAGATAAATATATGTTAAAAATGAAGCAGTTAATACCTGAACATGATTTTAATAGGTAATTTGATAAAATTGGGTAATGAAAGGTCATAATTATCATATATGGTATAATATAAATGATTATTTTTATCTAATACTTGTCTAAAAAGTCAAAATTTATTATACAGGACGTTCAAACATGAACGAATGGAATCAGACCTGAGCTATGTGTTCCTCTTCTCACTTTTACTTTCATGAGATGTATGTCATATTTGATTTTAAAAGGATTATATAACAACTGATAGGGGGGCTGAATCATTTGTTCCCTTTTTATAAGTTTCAAAACTTTTAGAAATATAACCCCTATAACCTATTAATATTTATATCCTTATAAACTTTTAGTAAATATACATTCATCAAAAAGTAGGTAAGAAAGGAAAGCACATGATATTTACAAGGTTTAACCTTGGTGTGAGAACCTGCATCCTTTCCATAGCCAGACCCATGAGACTATGGAAATCCACTATTATGAATAAGTGGGAAAAACTTGTGCTAACTCCCATTAGACGTCTTCTATCTCCTAATAGGAAAGATTATACTAACTCCTGTAAGTTTACAATGTTTACTTTTAAAACAATTGATGCAATCAAAAGAATAAATAATTTGTTGTAACTCCTCCACAAATGCTTAGTATTAATCCTCTGTCCAATTTTGTTGGATCTCATTCTCTCAATCTGATGATGTTGGATGATGATTTTCATAGTGTAATGGGGATGGATTCTTGATCTCAATTCTTTCAATGCAATGATGTTGGATTCTGGATTCGATTTCTTTCAATAAAATGATGCTAGATTCTAGATGTGATTTTTTTGCATACAAAGATGCTGTATTTTAGATCTTATTTATTTCAATACAATGATGTTGTATTTTGGATCAAATTTTGGTCAACACAATGATGCTCAAAATCAATATGTAAAAACTCAAAATATTGAGGAATGCCTAAAACAATTCTCCTTCAATCACATGGGAACTTTTACTTCAATTTCTCCAGTGCTTTACCTTTTATGCATATGTGGAAAGTTTAAAATAGACAAGTGATATGAGTAATTTTTTATAGGAAACTTAGAATCCAAGAACGGGAAACTTGAAAACATTCCCCACTTCGCCAAATCTCGAAACTCTGAAAATATCTCATATTTAAAAATCATCTTTAACTTTGTCAAACCTCCTTAGATTTCTCTGAGATTTATGAAAAAGTGAATGTCATGTTTGAACACTTCAATTATTCTTCGTAATCAGCTCATTATAAATTATTTCTCAAAACAATAATGTTGGATCTTATTTTTGTAGAATTATAGTGCCTATTTTCTTAGAATGTTGGATCCAATTTTTGTAGAATGCTAGTTATGATTTTCTCATAATGCGAGATATGGTTTTCTATAGAATGATGGTTACAATTTTCTCAGAATGTAGGATATAATTTTATACAGAATTCTAGTATTGATTATTGTAGAATGTTGGTAATGATCTTCTATGGAATTCTAGTTACGATTTTCTTAGAATTATTGTTACATTTTTTTCAGAATTCTAGTTACGATCTTTACAGAATGTTGGTTAAAATTTTTATATAATTCTAGTTACAATTTTATCATTCTAAGCTCATTGAAATTTTTTCCTTTCTTTTCTCATTACGATATTTTTCTTTATTAAATAATTACAATCTTTCCTTTCTCAATAATATTTTCCCAGTATGAAAATATGAGTATGAAAACTCCGTTTGAAAATCTAAAATTCTTCAAACCTCCCCACCATTTATTCAAAATATTTTATCATGAAAATTGTTCCTCACTTATGATATCTTCTTGATCAGAAAATCATCATCTGTTTTATTTGAGAAATTATAAAAACTTTCTACCTCATGACTTCACATTATTATCCAAAAACACTTCAGTAACTTCATTATTTCTCTGATTGTAGAAATGATAGACTCCTAGAAAACAATACATCCTACTTCTAATTCTTTTGGATTCGATGAACCGAACACAAAATAAATGGATCTAATTCCTAGAAAACAAAAAATTCTAATACAAAAAATGTTAGTTTTCAATAAATAAGAACTTTTTTAAAAAAAATTATCACAAATTCACTTCAATTTCTCCCTTTGGATTTGTTTACAACCCTCCTTAACAACTTTTCCAACTCTCAGAATTTTTTTCACAACTCAATTTTTTTGGATTTTATCAAAACAAAGAATTTATCAAAACAAATGTCTTGAAACCACACTACTGGATAAGTAATGTTTTGATGTAATTACATCCCTCAGTGTCAATTAAATGTTTTTTCATGTAAATATAATCTCTCTTCACTTATTTTTATACATTTTCTCTCACCTATCCCTTCTTTATTTTCTCACATTAGTTTTCTTTCACTTTTCTCTTTATCTTAATTTTCTTTTTCTATCCCCAATTATATGATAATCACTACCTCAGATTCGTAAAATAAATATAAGTAAAAACTTCTTACAACGTAAAAAGTTGTTTAATATCTCCATTCCATATTAAACTTAACCCAAAGCATGTTGGGGGTACATTATTTTGAGATTTAAGAAGACATAGGAAGTGGATGAACATGAATTTGCAGCTACAATTATACAAACCTATCTTTTTAATTGCTTTTGTAATGATAACAATAATAGGATACTTTGATGAAATATATTCTAGAAAAACATATCGAGAAGCAAATTTCTCTTTTATAAAGTGAAACTTTATATTAAATTTTATTCATCTTTAGTGTTGGATAGGATTCCTAGAAAGATCAATTCTACTTTTATTATAAAAAATTGTCTTCAATGGTTTTGAAACATTCAATTTTAAATAATGTAGCTGAAATTTCATCCACAACATTTGATTTCATGCCCGAGTAGCTAAAATACATTCACATTCAATTGTGATTAGTGTTATTGAATTTTCTTTCTTACTATGACAACACACACAATATTCCCCCAAGAAAAATATTCCTCTTGATTTCAATTTTCTAACATTACAATATTTAGCTTAATCGGCATCAATATAACCATGAAACATCATCACACACATTATTTTTTATAAAAACCCATGTGAATGTGTTCCTTTGACATATCTCATAATTATTTTTGCTGCCAACATATTTGATTCTTTTGGATTAATTTGATACCTAGAACACAAAGTCATAACATAAAAAACATCAGGCCTTAAATTTGTAAGGTAAAAATGACATTCTATCAGCTTTCAAAAGTCTTTTTGATTTACACTTATTCCTAATTAATCTTTTCTCAACTTTGTGCTCACTGAAATAGGAGTTGAAACTTATTTGGATTCATCCATACTGAAGTTCTCTAACAATTCCCTAACATATTTTTCTTGAGATAAGAAAATGTATTTTACCTTTTTTGGAATTGTAATCCAAGGAAGAAAGTTAATTCTCCCAACATTTACATTTCAAAATTATTCATTATTTCTTAATAAAACTCCTGAAACCCCATTTCTTCAGCGCCAAAAAAATTATATCATCCCCATAAACAATTACAATTAACATTTAAGAGTGAGAATCTTTCACATAAAAGTTTCAATCAACTTTTCTTATAGAAAAATTCATCATTCTCAAAAAATTATCAAGATTTGAATACCAAGAATAAGGATCTTGTTTCAGCTCATATAATGATTTATTCAATTTAAAAACTTTTTTTCACCCTCATCAAGTATAAACCCACAAGGTTTCTCAATATAATATTTATTCTCAATTTCACCATTTAAGAAAGATGAAAATAAATCCATATGGTAAAATTTTTAATTACAATGATCATTCATTATAAAAAAATTAAAAGAGTTTCTATACTTGCAACAAGGTAAAAGGTTTCATCAAAATCCACGCCTTCTACCTATCTATATTATTTACAAACAATTATTTCTTTGTTTCTTTAAAATTATTCAAGCTCAATCAATTTTTTTATATAAATCCACTTGGTTATGATAAAATTTTCATTTGATGTCCTTGGAACAAGTTCCCATGTTTCATATTTCTCAACTTTATCCAACTCTTCATTCATAGTATCCTCCCATTAATTATGTTGATTAGCCTCTGAAACTGATTCTGGTTCATGTTTTGAGATAAGTGAAGTCTGATTTTCTAATCGCAACTTCATTATGGTATGATCTAGAGCCTTCTAATTCCCAATATTTTTTCTGTGTTCAACATGTTTTCATAAGTTATGAAATTTCAAAGTTTCTCCCCCAGTTATAATTTACTAACCACATGATTATTCTAAATCCTGACAATAATGTTTTAAATTACTTTCAATATTGTTATAAATATTCAATTATCTTACTCAAAATTCTCAATAGTATTTGTTTAGAAACATTTTGTTGAGTCAATAAGATTTTCCTTATGACTTTTCCATTCCTTCTTGTTTTGAAAATCACAAACACCTTATACTTAAGAAAAAATATGTTTTACCTCCATAAGGAAATTTATCCTAACCTAGAGTTTCTTATGCATAGAAATATTTTTCTTAATTGTAAAAACCAGATGGTTAACCAAAATCCCAGAATCAGATAATGATATTTTTTGGAGTATTCTGTTTTAAGGATCCGAATTCTGGACTCTGAACTCTTAAGTAGTTTGACTCCGAAATTTTAAGTAGTTCGACTCCGAACTCTTAAATAGTTCGACTCTGAACTCATAAGTAGTTCGACTCCAAACTTTTAAGTAGTTCGACTCCAAACTCTTAAGTAGTTCGACTCCGAAATTTTAAGTAGTTCGAATCTGAACTATTAAGAAGATCAACTCTAAACTAATTACTAGTTCGAATCTGAACTCAGCAAGTTCAGATTCCAATCTCTGGTAAAACCAGACTCCGAATCCCTATAAAACAGATTATGAACATTTCTTAACATAGACTCTGAATTCCATTTTGATTAGACTCTGAGCTTTTGACTTTCTTACACTTGGAAATATTGATAAGATACAACTTACATATGCTTCATTTCAAAATGATGTTGTACATTCAGTTATACATGGTTTGTTATAAAATGATGTCGTCTATTCTGTTTCTAATTAACTGTTGGTTGAGTTACATGTGTACAGGTCCCTGCGAATTTTATGGAAAATATGACCGTTGGTGGAGGGAGCCGACTGTTGGAAATTTTCCTATAAATAGGAGCTCATTTGAAAGAGCTCATAACATAAATGTGATACATGAAAAAGGTTAATCGATCTAGAGACCACATGTTGCTAAGGTGATTTCTAGAGAGATAAGCTTTTTCATGCCTTGTACATACTGAACTGCTCGTTCAGATTGATTTGTGAGACTCCGAATGTTGGTGATTACATTCGAGGACTTCTGGGGATAGGAAGACAGAGGTGCCGACTACCTTGAAGTTTGAGGACTTACAGGGATAGGAAGATAGAGGTTCCAACTACCTTGAAGTTTGAGGGCTTCCTTGCTGAGGAAGACAGAGGTTCCAACTACCTTGAAGTTGAGGTCTTGTGGGGATAGCAAGACAGAGATTTCGATCTTCGTATCGAGGACTTACCCGGGTGTGGGTAAGACAGACTTGCTTGAAATTATAAATCAAGGGACCTTTATCCAAGGTTGTTGGATACCCTTCTCTTTGGGTTAAAAGACTTATATATTGTAACTAGTAGTTTTACTACTTGTTTTTTCACTGCACTTTTGTATTGTAAGGAAAGTATAACCTTATTATATTTCCTTACACTTGTACTCTGATTAGTATAGATTCTATACGCTTTAAGGTAGAATCTCATATTGTAAACCTTAGTTCCAATTCTACAATTTGTGTTAGAGGTGTAGTAAATCTGCTTAGTTTAACAATGTTAAACTTAGATCTTTCCTTGTCTAAGGAAAACATAGTTATCTGTAACCAAATTTAAAGGTTCCAAAGGATTTTTTAAAGTGTACAATTCACCCCCCCCCCCCCCCTCTTTTATATTGAGCATCTACATCATTATTTCGATCCTACAATTGGTATCAGAGAAGGTCTCTGAAATACTTATACTCACATATAAGTTTTCATTGCTCATTTTTCTTTTTCATTCCGAACATTTCTTTGTCATTCTGAACTTTGTAATTCCAAACTTTGTCATTCCAAACTATTTCATTCTGAACTTTTTCATTCTCAACTTTGTGGTTACGAACTGTGTCTACTAACTATTTTGGTTTCCAAGTTTTTATTGAAATGGCAGGAGTCAATGTTGGTTCTATTGAAAATCTAAATCCTCCAAGACCACCAATCTTTGATGGTAATGACCATGAGTACTGGAGAGATCGAATGAAGACTTCTTTTATCAATACTGGAGTGGAAAACTTTTTTATTCTTACTGGATATTATAAAATTCCTGATAAGGAAGTTAGAACTTTCACTAACCAGGAAAAGCAAGAGTATCAACTCAATTATAAGGAACTCAATACTTTACTTTGGTCAATGACTATAAATATATATATCCAAATTTCTTCTTGTGAAGAAGATAATTGTATCTATAAGAAGTTTGAGGTTAAACACTTTGGCACTTCTAAAGTAATTGAGACTAGGAGAGCTATGCTTAGAGCTGAATAACATGGATTCAATTTTCCGTATAGTGAACCAATCTGTAAAGTTCAATAGAGATTTATGACTATAGTCAACATCTTATAGTATATTGGAGAAAAAGGTTTAGATTATGAATCCCTTGTGGATAAGATAGTTGATATTATACCCAATGAGTGGGAATCAAAGAGAACAGTTATAGATGAAAACCGGAAAGTCACTCAAATTTCTCTTGATGAGCTATTTGGAACTCTTCTCCAACATGAAACAAGAATGAAGAGAGATGCTGATAACATCAAGAAGAAGAATGGGAATGGTACTGTTGCTTTTAAAACAACATCAAATCATATGAAAGCTAAGACTCTAGAGAGAGTAACCAGATTCATGTCTAAGAAGATGGTTATTCAATTAGATTCTAGTGAAAGTGAAATCTCAGAAAATGAGTTAGCAAATCTTGCTCGGAGGATGAACAATATAGTTGGCCAGAGAAATTTCCAATCCAAATATAAGAAAAAGGAAAGGAAAGATAGAAAAGATGGATAAGTAACTTGTTATGAATTAAAGACAGCTAGACATATCAGACCAGATTGTTCTTTTCTTAAAAATAAAGAAAAGAAAGAAAGGAATTCTGAGAGGAATATAAAGAAGTATTATAAATCCAAAACTAAGAAAGTCTTGAAATCAAATGACACCTAGAGTGCCAGTGGTGGTGACTCTTCAGATGAATATTCTGATTATGAATCTTCAGGATAGAAGAATCTTGGTCTTATAGACAGATTACCCATTAACAATCATTGTTTTATGGCTAAGGTACGAAATTCTGAATCATTGAACAATGTTTCTTTAAATTCCAATGATAAAAATTTTTATAACTCTTCTGATGAATAATCCTCTTCTGATGAAGAAAAATACTTTACCTACCTATGAAAAAGTTTCTAGGTTTGCTGAACTTCTATAGATTGAGAATTCTAAACTCAATAAAAAACTTGATAAGGCAAACTCTAGGAATTTTATTCTTACAAAAGAAATATCAGATCCTTCTAAAGATCTTGATAGGAAAATGTTGATTTTGTAAATATTTCAAAAAATCTTGAGAAAGTAAGTTCTGAGAAGAACAAACTTTCTAAAGAATTAGAAAAAGTAATTTCTAAGAAAAGTATCTTCGAGCCTAGCTCTAGTTCTAAATCCAATGATTTTGAAGATAAAAACTTGGTTATAAAACTTTAGTCCGAAATCTTTTCCTTAAAGAAGTGTTTATCAAACTTTACCCATAGTAAAGAAAATTTTGAAAAAATGTATTCTCAAATACGAACTTTAAGAAACAAATCTGGATTTGGTTATACCCATGCAAAACCAACTTTTAGTAACAACTATTTTGTTCCACAAAGTTCCCTATTTTATACCAAGTGTCAATATGGTGGTCACTGGGCAAAGAACTGCTCTTTAAATAAAACCCAATCATTAGGTTTTCATAAAGAATACTTTTTAAAGAAGATGTGGGTTCCTAAAGTATTTTTGTCTGGAAATCTCGGATCCAAATAAGTTTGGATTCCGAAAGTCTAATTCCTATCTTATTTCCAGGAAAATAGAGGTAGTACCAACAAAAATACTTGGTACATGGATAGTGGATGTTCTTGCCACATGATTGGTAACAAAATCTATTTTGAAAAGATTATCAAAACAAAAGGAGGAAAGGTAACTTTAGGAGATAATTCACAAGGAGAAATTGTTGGTATTTTTAATATTATTTTTCTAGGGAAAACTTTGATTTCAAATATTTTATTTGTCAAGGGTCTTAAGCACAACCTCATTAGCATAAGTCAGTTATGTGATGAAGGGTACCTTGTGAATTTTATGAATGATAAATGCTTAGTACACAATTCCATGGAAGAATTTATTCTCCCTGCCAATAGTCAAGAGAATGTTTACTCTTTGAACTTAGAAGACCTTAGGATCCAAGATTTACCTTTCCTAAGTGCAATGGAAGATCATTCCTGGTTATGGAATAGAATACTAGGTCACTGTAACCTTAGGAACATATGTAAACTCTCTAAGAAGAAACTAGTTAAGGATCTACCTGAGCTTAGATTTGATTCTTCTAAAGTTTGTGATCCTTGTTAATATGGCAAGCAACATAAATCTAGTTTCAAATCAATTGGTGAAGTATCAACAACCGATGCATTACAGTTAGTTCACATTGATCTTTTTGGTCCAACACAAACTAGAAGCATTGGAGGCAAATACTATGTGTTTTTTTTAGTTGATGATTACACTAGATTTACTTGGATCTATTTTCTAGAAAAGAAGTCTGAATATTTTTCCTATTTCAAAATTTTTAGAGCACAAGTTAAAAATGAGAAAAATCTTCCATTGAAAACTATTCATAGTGATCATGGAGGAGAATTTCAAAATTCTGATTTTGAAACTTTTTGTTGTAAAAAAGGTATTACTCACAATTTTTCAGCACCTAGAACTCTTTAACAGAATGGTGTAGTTGAAAGAAGAAATATAATTCTTCAAGAGATAACAAGAACCATGTTGAGTGAATATTCTATAGCTAGAAATTTCGGGGATGAAGCTGTAAGTACTACTTGCTATAATATAAATCATGTTTTGATTAGACCTTTTCTTAATAAAACTCCTTATGAGTTATGAAATGGTAGAAAACCAAGACTTTCCTACTTCAAGGTTTTTGGTTGCAAAGTATTCATTCTGAATACTAAAGATAATATACATAAATTCGCACCAAAATCTGATGAAGGAATTTTCTTAGGCTACTCCACAACTTCTAAGGCATATAGAGTTTACAATAAAAATACTTGTACTGTTGAAGAAACAGTGCACATAAAATTTGATGAGTCTGATCCTTTCATTTTCAAATTATCCCAATATACATCCTCGGATGTGTTTTCAAAAACTTATTGTCAACCTTTGATAGAAGATCCTTCTGATAAGGAAAATGTTCAAGAAGATACTTCTGAAACATTTACCCCAAAAGACTTTCTACCCTACGTTGATGAACAGATTTTACAAAACCCAAATCAGGTGTTTCTTAAGAATCATCCCAGTGATAGTATCATTGGTAATATAAATCAACCTGTGAGGACTAGAGGATCCTTAAGAAATGAAGTAGAACATCTAGCATTTCATTCCCAATTAGAACCAAAAAGCACTGATGAAGCTTTAGGTGATGATGATTGGATCAAAGCTATGCAAGATGAACTAAATGAATTTGAAAAGAAAAAAGTCTGGACTTTGGTTGAAAGACCTAAGGAAAGTTCTGTTATTGGAGTAAAGTGGGTCTTTAGAAACATGTGTGATGAAAATGGATTCATAGTAAGATATAAATCTAGTCTCGTTGCAAAAGGCTATAATCAGCAAGAGGGAATAGACTATGAAGAAACCTATTCTCCAGTAGCTAGACTTGAATCTATCCGTATTCTACTTTCCTTTGCAACATTATTTGATTTTAAACTTTTTCAAATGGATGTGAAATGTGCTTTTCTTAACGGTTATATTCAAGAGGAAATTTTTGTTGAACAAACTCCTGGCTTTGAAGATACAAAACATCCTGATCATGTTTTTAGACTTACCAAAGCTCTGTATGTTCTTAAGAAAGCCCCACGAGCCTGGTATGATAGAATCACAATATTTTTGCTTCAAAATAACTACATTAAGGGAAATGCAGATCCAATCCTTTTTATAAAGAAAGATAAGAAAAATGTTTTTATTATTCAAATTTATGTTGATGACATCATATTTGGTTCAACTCAGCAATCTTTGACTGATTCTTTTACAAATCTAATGAAAACTGAGTTTGAAATAAGTATGATGGGTGAGTTAACGTTTTTTCTTGGTTTTCAAATTTCCCAAAAACCAGAAAAAACCTACATATCTCAACAAAAGTATATTAAATATCTTCTCAAAAAGTATGGTTATGACAATACTAAAAGTATAATTACTCTTATTAGTACATCAAACTCTCTAGATCTTGATAAAACTGGGAAACTAGTAGATCAAACATCTTTTAGAGGTATGATAGGAAGTTTACTTTACATAATAGCTAGTCGACAAGACTTAATGTTCTCAGTATGCATATGTGAAAGATCTCAATCCAATCCTAAGGAATCTCACTTAAAGGCTGTAAAAAGAATTTTTCACTACCTTAAGGGAACCATGGATCTAGGATTATTTTATACTTATGGAAATGATTTTATTCTAAAAATCTTTTCAGATGCTGACTTTGGTGGATGTAGAATATATAGAAAGAGTACATCCAGAACTTGTTATTTCATAGGAGATTCGTTAGATTCTTGGTCCTATAAGAAGCAACATTCTGTAGCACTTTCCACTGCTGAAGCTGAATATGTAGCAGCTGGAAGTTGTTGTGTTCAAGTGTTGTGGATGTAACACACACTCACATATTATGGCCTGAGTTTTACTAAAACTCAAATTTTCTGTGACAACACAAGTTCCATTTCCCTAAGTAAGAACCCTGCACATCATTCTCATGTGAAACACATAGACATTAGGCATCACTTTCTTAGGGACCACACACTTAAAGAAGATATCATTCTTCAGTTTATCGGAACGAAAGATCAACTTTCTGATATTTTCACATGATCTTTACCCTCTGATAGATTTGAATATATTAAACAAAAGTTAGGAATGATAACCATAAGGTAATCATTCTTCATTAACTTCTTGTTGAACAATTCTCCTAATAGTAATAAACTCCTTTTCAAAGGGGGAGTACATTTAAATGTTAGTGTAACGAATTTTTTTTTTTGGAATTTGTTTTTCAAAATTAGTATAACCATTTTTTCGTAACTAGTTTTTCAAACCTTTAGGAACTAAAGTTTTAGGAATGGAAATTTCTGAAACTAAAATTTCCAGAATAGGAATTTCTAGAACTCAAATTTTCAGGATTGAAATTCTCGGAATAAGAACTTCTGGAAAGTAGATTTTTAGACTGGAGTTTTCATAACGAGATTTTCGTACTGGAACTTCCAGAATGGAGATTTTCGGACTTGAGTTTTCATAACAAGATTTTTGTACTGAAACTTTCGTAATGAAGTTGTTTTTAAATTTTTTTCTATAAGAAGAATTTTACCAATTACAAACAATGTTTCTAGCCAATCTGAAAGCTATGATTTCCTTACTTATAGTTTCGCAATAATATTTTGTTTTCTGGTATTTTCCTAAGTTTTTAAAAGATCGGATTCTAGTTTTTTCTTCAAATCTGAATGTTTTCTTCAAAAACCTCAAAAGATCGGACTCAAGTTTTTCTTGCGGGATTGTTCTCAACCATTAGATCATATCAAAGCTATATCAACTATTAGATGGCTTTTGGAAGACCAACCATCACATCCATTTCCTATATAAAGGAGACCTCGAGACTCGTCCCACAACGATTTTTCAAGATTTTGCATCTCAAAGCCATGCTGCTCTTCTCAAGGTCAGTTCCAAACTTTGTAAAGCCGATCCGAATCTTTTAGTTTCTTTCACTCCGAATGTCTGTTGAAGCAACATCTCAAGATATGTCGACTGCAAAACCAATCTCAAAGTGGTTAGTCTTTAGGGAAAGTTTAGTTCATCCAGATTTCTATAAGCTTGATTCCCTTATTTCCAAGAATATAAATTTGAATGGATGGGAAGACGTCTGCGTACCAAAGACAGACAAACAGGATCCGGTTTACACTGATTTGCTGATCGAGTTCTATGAGTCTGTTTCCTTCATGATGGAAGATGGAAGAGAGTCATTTTCTTTCAAGTCTTATGGGAAGAATTATAAGCTTTCCTACACCAAGGCCGCGAGCTTGGTTGGTTTGTCATATGAAGGAGAAGCAGAATTTTGTTCTCACAAACTTCCCGATGTGCAGGGAAGTTTCAACAAGGAGAAGGCACTGAAGTGTCTTGGGCTTAAGGATGATTCAACTATCAAGATTTCTCGTCTCACTCCGAACAATATAATTCTTTAGCTTTGGGTCCAAGGCTTTCTGGTTCCAATAAAAGGTGATAAAGGAAATCTGAAGAAAAGTGACATATATGTCTTAGATTTTTTGGTAAATCTACTAAAGATAAATCTGATAAGGCATGTCTTGGTTATGATCAAGAATATCAAAGAAGGCAATTTAAGAGCTCAGATTATCATGTTTCATGCCTTACTATCTAAGCTGATAGTGTAACAACCCGATATTTTATGAAAAATATTCTTTTTAATTTTATTAATGTCTTGTGTTGTACGCTACACCAAAAGGAGCTTACACAATACGCATCCTTGACTTGCCTTGCATTACACGCAATCACAACCTTCCTCGATAGCGTGTGTAGTACGCAATACTGAGTTTCACGAAACAACGATATGCTATTAAAATATTATTAAAACTAGCCGTTATGAATAGTAATAAGCACTTTTTGAAATTTTGTAAATTTTATTTTTCAAAATGGAATTCATTTTTAGATTCGGAGTATCGAATTTAGCCTAAGGTAAAATTTTGGTACATTTCGGATAACTTCCATATTCTGATGAATAGTGAAAATTACTAAATTATAATTAAAAACAATTTTTTTAATCGAAATAATTAATAGTGATAAATTATTAATTTGAGTGGTTTTAAAGTATATTTAGAATATATTTTTACAATTTAATACAATGTTGGTCATTGGTTGTAATTTCACATTTAAACCAGACATAATCAAGTGTCAATCTTTTGATAGATTTTGTTTCTTAAAAAACACGCTATTTGTTTTAACAGCGGGATTTAATTATAAAATTAATTAATGCAACTTCTATGTTATGAATTTGGTAAAATAGACTTCATTTTTGAATTCGGAATATGAAATATAGCTTAGGATGAAATTTTGGCATTTTTCTGAAAACTTTTAATTTTTGATGAATAGTGAAACCACTAAGTGGTAGGTTAAAAACTGAATTTTGCATAAAACTTAATTTTACCACTTCTGTGAATGGAATTTCGAAAATCCGAGTGACACGGTTAATATCAAGGACTAAAATGTGGTTCAATGAGATGAAAATAATTTTTTGGTGAATAGTAACTTTTTACTTTTTTTTACCGCGGTTAATAGTAAATAAGGTAACTAAGGGTAAATATGATATTAATATTACCCTAACACATGTCCTAATTCTATTGGACAAGTGTAATTCGACCAAAAAAAAACTTAGGAATAAAATATGACCATTTAGGCCCACTTGGATTAGATTAGGACATTTATTATTAATTTATTTAAAGAAGGGTTAAAATAGTTAAAATCAAAGTTTAATAAGTAAATAATTTATAATATGGGGTTATACATAAGATAAATTCGATTTTAAATATTCATTAGAAATCTAAAAAGATTTCCTACATGATGGTATTTTATTTGTAATTTTTAGACATCAAATAATTTAATTTATTTATGACACAAAGATGATGCAGTAATTATCTTATTAATGAAATATTGACATAATTGATAATATAAATACCAAAATAAATGTAATTTAAGACTTTTTATGAATTCCACTAATTTTATAGGTTACTATGATATATTAGTGTTGATTTAATCAACTTGGTTTGAACATATAATTCTGATATGACTTTCACAAAAATCATATATCAAATAGTGTCAAAATTGACACAAAATAGTTTTTAAATCAAATATTATATTATTAATTGTTATTTTATTCCTAAAAATCTAAGGTTCGGCCAAATGACTTAGATAAGGATATATATATTAATAATAAACAATTTGGGGTTCGTTTGGCATGTTATAGTAAGTGTATTAACCATATAGTGAAAGAAAACAAAAAGACACGGTAAAAGTTAAATTAATTAACTTAGAGTTAAATCTAATTGATAAGGTTAAAATAATACCCCAAACTTTTCTAAATCCTATTGGTTGATAGGCTTTCGACCCATCACCACTTCAGCTTCGAAATAAGACCCTTTGGAACCATTATAAACCGATTTTGACTTTAATATAAAATAATATTTTGAGATATTCCTAAGGTGCCCCTCTCCTCCCTTATAAAAGGGCACCTCCTCCCCCTCCTCCTCACACCAAATTGAGCACTCAAGCTCGGCCAACCCCTGCCATTTTCCCTTCTCCACTTCCCTAGAAACATCCTAGAGGTTCTGGTCTTCCTCAAAGACCAATTTTAGTTCCCTAAGAGGAGGTCTCCAAAAGGCGCTTCAAAGAAGAGGTAATTACCGTTACCAATTCTTTCATCTTTATTTCTTCTTCCACTTCTTCTTCTTAGGTTGTTTCATTATGAATTAATAACATCAGTATCACTCATATACTGATATGTTATTATAAGTATGAAACAACCCTATTTCACCATCTATCCATCCTACGGAAAAAGAAATCACCGCGCGTGCGTACGTACGGAATACCGTCTCCACGCCGTGGTGTAATCTATTTTCCACCACCACCTTACATGGATGGGTATAATGGTGTAAAGAATAACTATACATAGTTATTACAAAATCATATTGATTCTGATATATTGTATAATCCACTCCAATTCAATTCAATAATTATGGAAATGATATCATCGCTCGTGCGTACGTACGGAATACCATCTCCACGACGTGATGAGATTCATTCTTAATGATTAACCATTCATGAATGATTATAAAGTATATATAATAAGTACTAATGAAATATATGACATAATAATTATACTGGATTTATTTATATATATATATATGTATGTCATCTACTTACTTCCATTCAAGACAATAAAGAAAGAAAAACAGCGTTCATGCGTACGTACGGACTACCGTCTCCATGAACGGTGTTTTTCATTTCATTTATCTATCTATTATATATATATATATATAATAAATATATATGATATATAAATCAAATTTTATATTCTGGAAGTAAGTAAATCATGATATAAGTAATAATAATGTCAATAACAACAAGTAAAAACACCTACGATAAATGAAACGATTTTACCCAAAACGCTTCTTTAACATGGAATTTACAAAAGAACGGGTAATATAATGTCATAAGTGAACCATATATGATATCATAACAATGAATATGATTCTTTAATAAGTCAATAACATGATTTAAATCATTATACAGGAGGTTCGGACACTTACGAAGCAAATCCGACCTAAGGTAAGGGAAAATATCACAATCTCATTTTTATCCGAGATTGTTTATACTTTGGTATTTACTGGGGTGTATTTTATCATCCACATCCATGTTCCCTCAATATGTAATATTGTTTCCATCCACTTACAATATTTTAAATCCAATTTTACCCTTCGGTGAGTTTTTAGTAAAGAATATGAAAGGAATCTTTTGTCGTTTTTCATACGAGGTACTTTTTGACTTTTCCGACAAAAGTACGAAGAATGTTTTTCTTTAACTTATATGGCAAGAATGGATTTTTAAAAAATTATTTCCAAGAATATTCCTTTATAAGTTTTCAAGTTTATTTTTGATCAACTTATTTTAGTATGACATGTTAAGAAAAGAAAAGTGTTTTTGAATAAGAAAGGATATTTTCCTCAAGAATGGAGTTCAAGTGTTTTATCAAAATTATTTTCCATCTAAGATAATAAAAGGGTTCTGTTTTTATCCCTATTATTATATTGGTTTGATTATGTTGTGATGGAAATATTTTTATGAATTGTTTTATCCTATATGAATTGTTTTATTATGTCATGTTGCTTAAGAATCCCATTTTTATTACATGGGTTATGCGATTGATGTATGATTTATGATTATGTGGCACACATAAGAAAGGATTCATTATAAGATGGGTGGGACCTATATCTCCCTCCAATTCATTGGGTAAAGATTTTATATCTCATGAGATAGACATGGCTGGAACGGTAGGTTATACCGGTTCAGTGAAACAGGACTGGAACGAGGGTGACTCGGTTCAGAAAGGGACTTTGTCCACTAAGATAGTCTTGGCAATGAGTCATGACTAACAAGAAATGATTTTCCATGATTATGTGTGCATGCCACAAAGTTTCAAGTCTTATGTTATGATTATGGGGATCTCATTTTCACTTCTATGATTTATTCCATGTTAAGATATTATGATCTCTTTTGCAGGTTATGATTTTCAAAAAGATACGATATGATTTTTATTTCCTTTATTTGCCCTTGCTGAGCATTTGAGCTCACCCTTTTATGTTTTCTTTTCCCCAGGAAATAAAGAATGGTTTTAGGTAAAAAAAGGGAAGATCTTTATGGGAGATATTAAAGATCTTTCACCACGATTAGAAGATTACGTTCCGAGTTTCCAAAGACACTAAACTATTACGATCCTTGTTTGTGTGTTTTTGTTATGTACTAAGTATTCCGCAAAAGTAATGTAATGTCCATGTACGATATGCTTCGGGTCTCTACAGTTGGTATCAGAGGAAAGTTTTAGTCAACCTTTGGAAACTAGGATGCGAAAACGTTAGTGAGATCCCTAGAGATATTTCTAAGGTATGTCTAGGGATGCCCCTAAGGATAAGTATACGTATAGGATATAGTCCTAGAACTATGGTAACGATATTAGATTAAACCAAAGATGTTAGATATTCCCCCTTTATTATGATTTTTTCCTCTCACACTATTCTTTTTGGGTTTTAGAAAATGGCTGGAAACAAGGTGATTTACGATAATGGAGGATATGATGGACAATGGAATGATATTCTTCATGAGCAACCAAATGAAATGGGATTTGGAAGTCCAAACATAATTATTATGCCGAATCAGCAATCTCATAATATGATCAATAAAGTAAAATTTGGTAAGTTTCCTGACTCGGCTAATAAGAGAAAGATGGAGTTTCATGATGACCATAGAGGAAAGAAAGTTCAATTTCCCCTATGTAAATCATGTGGGAAGAGGCATCAAGGAGAATGTTTCAAGGGAACTGGAAGATGCTTTGGATGTGGAAAAGAAGGACACAAAGCAAGTAAGTGCAAAGGAAAAGGTTCAGTTAACACCATGGATGAGGATAATGGTATTGCTAAGACATCAAAAATGGTTAAGTGTTTTAAATGTGGAATGTATGGGCATTATGCAAACAAATGCCCTAAGGGAAAGACCCATGAAGAGAATCAGTATGGTCATATGGGTAGTATTTATGTGGATGATGATGAAGAGACTACAAATGATATGTGAGATGAAAGAATTTTTGAATCTCGGTCAATGGTTTAAGAATGTAGTGGAATGATTACATGTTTATCATGTGTAATGTCGTATAAGAAATCTCATGGTACTATGGAATAAAGAGACATCTAACGATTGTTACACTGTTGTCTTTCCTTGAGTTATGAAAGTGTATGATTAATGGTACCACTATCCATGAAAGGTTATTCAGATATTTTTGGAATTTAGATGATATGCGCATAATGAAGGAATAATAAGATAATGAGGTGTTTGATTGTATTCATGAGCTCATGACTGATATAAGGAGAAGGTTATATCATGGTTTGAGTATAGAGAATTTTTGGATTTTGGTATGTGGAAAGAGTTAACTTTTAACTACATTCATGTTTTCACTAAGGTTCAATGGGTATTCAAGAGAATACATGATTAAGGACTTTGAATGTTTGGATTGTGACCAACAAAACATATCTTATGATATATGGGGATCGACGATGGTGTTAAATCTCTGGTAATTGTTTTCACTATATTATGAGAGTGGACTGTAGTATTATGGATAAGCCTAAAGATTAGAATGGATTATGTTGGACATAAGTTAGTATTGTTTAAGGATAGAAGATTTTCGATATTATTGATGAGATGTTATAGTAATGTAGTTTTAGAAAAAGGACAACCTGCAGGACGGGCGACAGCCCATCGCTTCGGACAAGGCTGTGGGAATCGAACCCACAACCGAAGTGCGACTGGCCTTTATCGCCTACCACTGGCCTACAGGAAGTCCCTGTTTAGTAGAAACTAGTTTTATTATATTAAGCTATATGACATATGATGTATAAGTCCATTTTAGGAACCATATATGATTAATCTCACTATAGATCGACTTATGTATATAATCTTTTTGCTAACCTTTTGTTTGAGACAGATGGAATGACCCGTCGTTCTATCACATGATCTGCTAACACTTCACGAATAACAAATTCAACTTCATTTATTTAAGAGATGAAGTGGAAATTGTTCAAGGCACGAACAACAGTGAGATTGTACCAAAATAAAGTAAGTATTTATTCTAATTCAAATTTTCATTTTTAGGGAAATGATCTTGAAAACCAAAAATGTTGTCCTAGTGATCTTATACCTGATGAATCAGATGGTACCTTATATCATCACAAATCTATGGATTTGTGATTACTGGCTTTTCCATAGCCATGTTCTCTACCACTCTCCATCAAAACATGATGGTTAGATTTCTCTTCCATATCCATATTTTCACCTATGTGGAAACCCAGTGATTGGTTTATTTGGGTAACCGTTACGTTTCATACTTTTGTTTTTAAAGATTTGTTTTGGTATTCTTTTTTACGATGTGGGTTTCTATTAAAGAAACTTTCGAATAGTAAACTATTTATAACCCCGACGAATTTCGAGGGCGAAATTCATTTTAAGGGGGGTAGAATGTAACAACCCGAGATTTTATGAATAATATTCTTTTTAATTTTATTAATGTCTTGTGTTGTACGCTACACCAAAAGGAGCTTACACAATACGCATCCTTGACTTGCCTTGCATTACACGCAATCACAACCTTCCTCGATAGCGTGTGTAGTACGCAATACTGAGTTTCACGAAACAACGATATGCTATTAAAATATTATTAAAACTAGCCGTTATGAATAGTAATAAGAACTTTTTGAAATTTTGTAAATTTTATTTTTCAAAATGGAATTCATTTTTAGATTCGGAGTATCGAATTTAGCCTAAGGTAAAATTTTGGTACATTTCGGATAACTTCCATATTCTGATGAATAGTGAAAATTACTAAATTATAATTAAAAACAATTTTTTTAATCAAAATAATTAATAGTGATAAATTATTAATTTGAGTGGTTTTAAAGTATATTTAGAATATATTTTTACAATTTAATACAATGTTGGTCATTGGTTGTAATTTTACATTTAAACCAGACATAATCAAGTGTCAATCTTTTGATAGATTTTGTTTCTTAAAAAACACGCTATTTGTTTTAACAGCGGGATTTAATTATAAAATTAATTAATGCAACTTCTATGTTATGAATTTGGTAAAATAGACTTCATTTTTGAATTCGGAATATGAAATATAGCTTAGGATGAAATTTTGGCATTTTTCTGAAAACTTTCAATTTTTGATGAATAGTGAAACCACTAAGTGGTAGGTTAAAAACTGAATTTTGCATAAAACTTAATTTTACCGCTTCTGTGAATGGAATTTCGAAAATCCGAGAGACACGGTTAATATCAAGGACTAAAATGTTGTTCAATGAGATGAAAATAATTTTTTGGTGAATAGTAACTTTTTACTTTTTTTTACCGCGGTTAATAGTAAATAGGGTAACTAAGGGTAAATATGATATTAATATTACCATAACACATGTCCTAATTCTATTGGACAAGTGTAATTCGACCAAAAACAAACTTAGGAATAAAATATGACCATTTAGGCCCACTTGGATTAGATTAGGACATTTATTATTAATTTATTTAAAGAAGGGTTAAAATAGTTAAAATCAAAGTTTAATAAGTAAATCATTTATAATATGGGGTTATACATAATATAAATTCGATTGTAAATATTCATTAGAAAGATAAAAAGATTTCCTACATGATGGTATTTTATTTGTAATTTTTAGACATCAAATAATTTAATTTATTTATGACACAAAGATGATGCAGTAATTATCTTATTAATGAAATATTGACATAATTGATAATATAAATACCAAAATAAATGTAATTTAAGACTTTTTATGAATTACAATAATTTTCTAGGTTACTATGATATATTAGTGTTGATTTAATCAACTTGGTTCGAACATATAATTCTGATATGACTTTCACAAAAATCATATATCAAATAGTGTCAAAATTGACACAAAATAGTTTTTAAATCAAATATTATATTATTAATTGTTATTTTATTCCTAAAAATCTAAGGTTCGGCCAAATGACTTAGATAAGGATATATATATTAATAATAAACAATTTGGGGTTCGTTTGGCATGTTATAGTAAGTGTATTAACCATATAGTGAAAGAAAACAAAAAGACACGGTAAAAGTTAAATTAATTAACTTAGAGTTAAATCTAATTGATAAGGTTAAAATAATACCCCAAACTTGTCTAAATCCTATTGTTTGATAGGATTTCGACTCATCACCACTTCAGCTTCGAAATAAGACCCTTTGGAACCATTATAAACCGATTTTGACTTTAATATAAAATAATATTTTGAGATATTCCTAAGGTGCCCCTCTCCTCCCTTATAAAAGGGCACCTCCTCCCCCTCCTCCTCACACCAAATTGAGCACTCAAGCTCGGCCAACCCCTGCCATTTTCCCTTATCCACTTCCCTAGAAACATCCTATAGGTTCTGGTCTTCCTCAAAGACCAATTTTAGTTCCCTAAGAGGAGGTATCCAAAAGGCGCTTCAAAGAAGAGGTAATTACCGTTACCAATTCTTTCATCTTTATTTCTTCTTCCACTTCTTCTTCTTAGGTTGTTTCATTATGAAGTAATAACATCATTATCACTCATATACTGATATGTTATTATAAGTATGAAACAACCCTATTTCACCATCTATCCATCCTACGGAAAAAGAAATCACCGCGCGTGCGTACGTACGGAATACCGTCTCCACGCCGTGGTGTAATCTATTTTCCACCACCACCTTACATGGATGGGTATAATGGTGTAAAGAATAACTATACATAGTTATTACAACATCATATCGATTCTGATATATTTTATAATCCACTCCAATTCAATTCAATAATTATGGAAATGATATCATCGCTCGTGCTTACGTACGGAATACCGTCTCCACGACGCGATGAGATTCATTCTTAATGATTAACCATTCATGAATGATTATAAAGTATATATAATAAGTACTAATGAAATATATGACATAATAATTATACTGGATTTATTTATATATATATATGTATGTCATCTACTTACTTCCATTCAAGACAATAAAGAAAGAAAAACAGCGTTCATGCGTACGTACGGACTACCGTCTCCATGAACGGTGTTTTTCATTTCATTTATCTATCTATTATATATATATATACTAAATATATATGATATATAAATCAAATTTTATATTCTGGAAGTAAGTAAATCATGATATAAGTAATAATAATGTCAAGAACAACAAGTCAAAACACCTACGATAAATGAAACGATTTTACCCAAAACGCTTCTTTAACATGGAATTTACAAAAGAACGGGTAATATAATGTCATAAGTGAACCATATATGATATCATAACAATGAATATGATTATGTAATAAGTCAATAACATGATTTAAATCATTATACAGGAGGTTCGGACACTTACGAAGCAAATCCGACCTAAGGTAAGGGAAAATATCACAATCTCATTTTTATCCGAGATTGTTTATACTTTGGTATTTACTGGGGTGTATTTTATCATCCACATCCATGTTCCCTCAATATGTAATATTGTTTCCATCCACTTACAATAGTTTAAATCCAATTTTACCCTTCAGTGAGTTTTTAGTAAAGAATATGAAAGGAATCTTTTGTCGTTTTTCATACGAGGTACTTTTTGACTTTTCCGACAAAAGTACGAAGAATTTTTTTCTTTAACTTATACGGCAAGAATGGATTTTTAAAACATTATTTCCAAGAATATTCCTTTATAAGTTTTCAAGTTTATTTTTGATCAACTTATTTTAGTATGACATGTTAAGAAAAGAAAAGTGTTTTTGAATAAGAAAGGATATTTTCCTCAAGAATGGAGTTCAAGTGTTTTATCAAAATTATTTTCCATCTAAGATAATAAAAGGGTTCTGTTTTTATCCCTATTATTACATTGGTTTGATTATGTTGTGATGGAAATATTTTTATGAATTCCTTTATCCTATATGAATTGTTTTATGATGTCATGTTGCTTAAGAATCCCATTTTTATTACATGGGTTATGCGATTGATGTATGATTTATGATTATGTGGCACACATAAGAAAGGATTCATTATAAGATGGGTGGGACCTATATCTCCCTCCAATGCATTGGGTAAAGATTTTATATCTCATGAGATAGACATGGCTGGAACGGTAGGTTATACCGGTTTAGTGAAACAGGACTGGAACGAGGGTGACTCGGTTCAGAAAGGGACTTTGTCCACTAGGATAGTCTTGGCAATGAGTCATGACTAACAAGAAATGATTTTCCATGATTATGTGTGCATGCCACAAAGTTTCAAGTCTTATGTTATGATTATGGGGATCTCATTTTCACTTCTATGATTTATTCCATGTTAAGATATTATGATCTCTTTTGCAGGTTATGATTTTCAAAAAGATATGATATGATTTTTATTTCCTTTATTTGCCCTTGCTGAGCATTTGAGCTCACCCTTTTATGTTTTCTTTTCCCCAGGAAATAAAGAATGGTTTTAGGTAAAAAAAAGGAAGATCTTTATGGGAGATATTAAAGATCTTTCACCACGATTAGAAGATTACGTTCCGAGTTTCCAAAGACACTAAACTATTACGATCCTTGTTTGTGTGTTTTTGTTATGTACTAAGTATTCTGCAAAAGTAATGTAATGTCCATGTACGATATGCTTCGGGTCTCTACAGATAGTTCGGTGCTTAGAATCCTTCAAGTTTGCCTACAAATCAAAGATCCGGAATTGCAAGCTCATGATAGTCAGTGATGATACCCTCAAGAGAATGAAGATGGGTTTTTCCAGTGAATCCGGAGAATTTTACCCTCTTTCTGTGGAAGAGGTTGAAGAAGCTCAAAAGGAATCACAGAATCTGGAACCTTACAAAAAGCAAAGGAGGAAGTGAAAGGCTAAGGAAGTTGTTGCTGATGAAGAAATTCCTCAGGCTAAGGGAACTCAATCCGCGCCTCCCAATCCGAAGAAGAAGAAAACATATATGGATAAAATGGCATCCAAGTGGAGGGAAGATAAAGAAAAGAGGAAGGAAGGGGATCCACAGTTCGTATTGGACCATGCAGAGGCTAAATCCTTAAGAGAAAAAGCTGCGGACGAACTAGAGAAACAAGCGAAGGAGAAGAAAATGAAAAGGAAGATGTCTAAAGCTAAAGTGGTGTGATCTTTGCTGAAAGATACAGAGTTGGCTTCCGGAATGCTTCCCGTTACAGAAACATTTGGTGTTGAACCTTCTTGACCAGTAACTCCAACCACGAATTATGTCACTCCATAAAAGGCCAAGGGGAAAGAAGTAGTTGAAGAGGCTGAAAAAGAAGTTGCCGAAGAAGTAGAAGTTGAGGAAGAATTTGAGGAAGAAGTTGAGGAAGAAGAAGAAGAAGAAGAAAGTGAAGATTTGGATGACTTGATAAAGCAAGTAGAAGAGTATAAAGATAAGGCTGATTCCGTAAAGTTAGTTACTCCAGGAAAGGGAGATGATGAAACTAGAAAGCAACCTCTAGAAGAAGAAGAAGATAATGTTTTTTATGATGAGGAAGAATATTATGAAAGGAATTTTCTTGAGGAAGGACAAGAAAAACAAATACCATATGAAGACCAGATCGTTCAAGTATCTGATTCCGAGGAAGTATCCCTTAATAAGGAACCTGTTCTGAGAGCTGATAAGGGCAAGAAATCTCTCTTGGAGGCACCTATAAAAGATGTCATCAGAAAGAAAGAGGTTGATGGTACCACTAGAAAAAGGTTGGTGCAAGCTAAAGAAGATCAACATCCAAGCAAAGTTTCTGATTCAGTATCATAATCTAATGGGCATGATTTTGTGGTACAATCTCTGAGGAAGTTGGTGGACACCATTCCGATTTTTCCAACAATAGATTCCAGATGCCAGATGCTACAACTAAGTATGAATCAGAAATCAGATTCTTTATCCATGGTCCTGGAAAAGTTTGTAAAGTTGGAAGCTGAACAGAAAAGTTTTCTTATTGATTATGATGTGCATAGGAAGTTCTACAGTAAGGTAACCAAGTGGTCTAAGAGAGTCAAAGAAGACTTGGCTGTGTTTTATAACTTTCAGAATGATGGGAAAGAAGCTTTTGACAGAGAAGAAAAAAAGATTAAGAATCTTCAAGATGAATTGATTATTGAGCAAAGTTACCGAAATCAAGAAGTGAAGGAACTAAATGACAAGGCAAATTCTCGGGCTCAAAATCTTATAAATGATAGAAATCTTCGGATCGAGCTTGAGAAGAGAGTCTCTCAGCAAGATGAGTTGGTCAAGATGCAAGAAGAAGATTTGAGAGCTTAGGAAGAAGCATTAAGAGTTCAAGGGGAAAGGATCTCATCCTTGGAGAAGAAAGCTGAGGAAGATCAAAGAGATCTAAAGAAGCTCAATGTCTAGTTGAAAAAGCTGATCCCAAAGGAAAAGGAAGACAAATGACTCCACTCCGATCTTTTGTTGTATTTGTCTTTCCTTGTTAAAATGTTTCCAATTCTAATGAAAGTTTAGTTGTTTGTATCTTGTGCTTTTGTGAACTAATTTTTCACGTACTTTAATTCTTTCCATCCCTTTAATTCTTTTTGAAAATCACAAAGGGGGAGAAGGATAATAACTACTCAAAAAAGAGAGAAAGAAAATTTCTAAGCCAAAGAACCATCCCTAAGTAAGGGGGAGTTTATCTAAGGTGGAGATCTTCTTTTCGAACTTTTTCATTCCCACAATAATGAAAACCCCACTCTGGAAATTCAGAATACAATCCTTAGAGTTTCAATGCCTAAGGGGGAGTTAGTTGTATTCACTTTCATTCATGAACAAAGGGAGATAAGTTTTAATTTCAAAGTCTAAGGAATTTTTTTTCAGAGTCCTTATATTCTTTTTCGCAATGATGTTTGTGCTTTCCAAAAAGGGGGAGATTGTTGAGTCAATAATATTTTCCTTATGACTTTTCCATTCCTTTTTGTTTTGAAAATCACAAAAACCTTATACTTAAGAAAATATATGTTTTACCTCCATAAGGAAATTTATCCTAACCTAGAGTTTCTTATGCATAGCAGTATTTTTCTTAATTGTAAAAACCGGATTGTTAACCAAAATCCCGGAATCAGATAATGATAAGTTTTCGAGTATTCTATTTTAAGGATCCGAATTCTGGACTCTGAACTCTTAAGTAGTTCGGCTCTGAACATTTAAGTAGTTCGACTCCGAACTCTTAAATAGTTCGACTCCGAACTCTTAAGTAGTTCGACTCCGAACTTTTAAGTAGTTCCACTCCCAAATTTTAACTAGTTCGACTCCGAAATCTTAAGTAGTTCAACTCCGAACTATTAAGCAGCTCGACTCCGAACTACATACTGGTTCGAATCTGAACTCAACAAGTTTAGATTCCAATCTCCAGTAAAACCAGACTCCGAATCCCTATAAAACAGATTTTGAACATATCCTAACATAGACTCCAAATCTCATTTTGATTAGACTCAGAACTTTTGACTTGCTTACACTCTGAAATATTGATAAGCTTTAACTTACATATGCTTCATTTCAAAAAAAATTCATACATTCAGTTATACATGGTTTGTTATAAAACGATGTCGTCTATTCTGGTTCTAATTAACCATTGGCTGAGTTACATGGGTACAAGTCCCTCCGAATTTCATGGAAAATATGACCGTTCGAGGAGGGAGCCGACTATTGGAAATTTGCCTATAAATAGGATCTCATTTAAAATAGCTCATGACATATGTGTGATAGATGAAAGAGGTTAATCGATCTAGAGACCACACGCTGCTATGGTGATTTCTAGAGAGAGAAGCTTTTTTATGACTTGTGCGTACTGAACTGCTCGTTCATCTTGCTTTGTGCGACTCCGAATGTTGGTGATTACATTCGAGGACTTCCGGGGATAGGAAGACAGAGGTGTCGAATACCTTGAAGTTTGAGGACTTCCGGGGATAGGAAGACATAGGTGCTGACTACCTTGAAGTTTGAGGGCTTCCTTGCTAAGGAAGACAGAGGTTCCAACTACCTTGAAGTTGAGGGATTGCGGGGATAGCAAGATAGAGATTCCGATCTTTGTATCGAGGGCTTACCCTAGTGTGGGTAAGACAGACTTGCTTAAAAGTATAAATCAGGGGACCTTTATCCAAGGTTGTTGGATACCCTTATCTTTGGGTTAAAAGACTTATATCTTGTTACTAGTAGTTTTACTACTTGTTTTTCTACTGCACTTTTGTATGGTAAGGAAAGTATAACCTTCTTATATTTCCTTACACTTTTACTCTGATTAGTATAGATTCTATACGCTTTAAGGTAGAATCTCATATTATAAACCATAGTTCCAATTCTACAATTTGAGTTAGAGGTGTTGTAAATCTGCTTAGTTTAACCTTGTTAAACTTAGATCTTTCCTTGTCTAAGGAAAACATAGTTATCTGTAACCAACTTTAAAGGTTCCAAAGGATTTTTTAAAGTGTACAATTCACCCCCCCCCTCTTGTATATTGATCGTCTACATCATTATTTCGATCCTACACTTTGATTTTCAATTATTATCACATCATATAAGTTCACAAAATTTTGTAAATGTTTGTTCCAACATTTTTAACTTCTATTATTCGGTGAATAACCCATGAATGTTCCTTCCTCATCTTTCTCATCATACATTTCCAACTCTAGATTTTTGACCTTGAGAAAACATGGACATCCAAAAACATAGGTTTTTAAATGATGGTTTTTTATTATACCACATTTCATAAGGAGTAATTTTTGTTTACATTCACAATAAGCACATATTTTACACATGTACAACAAAACTTACATCTTCTCTCTAATCAAATTTTGAAATTTGTACCCTGATAACATACTCCTTCACATTTCCACCAATTTTCTATTCTTTATTTATGATACTTCATTTTCGTGTGGAGTATAGGTATCACTATACTGATGTTTGATACTATGTTTTCATAGATAATATTCACAATAATTGCCTATGAATTCTTTACCATTATCTATTTTTAACTTCTTGATGGAAACCCCCAATTATTTCTCAACATATTTTCTGAAGAATTTGAATATTTCAATAGCCTCTAACTTTTCCTTCATGAACATGATGGTCATAATCTGAGTTAAATCATCAATAAACATGATAAATTATAATTCTACTTTTGTTTATTAATGTCTCATTATTCCACATAAATCAGAATGATTAAGCTTATGTGGTTTGGTAGATTGAATCTCAACTCTTTTATGACTTTTGTTAGTCATAATTCCTTTCTAAAAAGTAATAAAAAATATTCATATCTTATTTTCAATTCTATAAATTTATTATAGCATCATCTTTATAAAGTTTATTCATGTTTTTATACCCAAGATGGAAAACTCTTCAGTGCCACAACTTGTTTTCATCTTAATCACTAAAGTAACATGAGTTATTGAATTGTTCTATTTGAAAGAGATTCTGACTAGTTCTTTCTCATTTTGAATAGCTTTTCCTTATTAAATAATTTTGATGAAACAAGAATCCTTTATAATGATTACTTATTTCCAATCATCCCAAATTTTACTTACACTAGGTAAGTTATGTTTTAGCCCATCAATAGGTAAAAATTCCTTATATTTTAATTTTTTTCTACTTCAATCTCAGTCATTATCATTCCAATTATTTTTAACGAACTATCATTGAAAAAAGTAACTACTCCTCTATCATGAACTTCAATATGTTTCATGGGTTTTTATATCACCTTTCATATGTGAAGAACAACCACTATCGAGTATCTACAGTTTGTTCCTATTAATTTCCATTAAAGTTGTCTCAATAATAAAATCTCTTTCCTCAACCATCTTATTTTTAGCTTTATTTTATTTTCTATCATAAGAATCTTTTTTCTAGAAGGATTTTCATACATATTTCGACATGATGACAAGACTGATCACATCTTCCACTAAATTTTTTCAAACATTCAAATTGATCCTTTTTTTAAATGTTTCTAACATCTTGAGAATTCACATTTTCAACTTCTTATAATTTAGGAAAGATACTCATTATTATTTCATTATTTCATCCTTTTTTCTCAAACATTTTTCTAGATAAAGATATTTTGTGCCAAAAATTATAAGATATGTCCCCATAGATTCCATAACACCAGAAATATCCATCAAATATGGATTTTATATTCAAGAATTATCATTATATATAGACACTTTTTTTAGGTTGGTAGCTTCCTTCAACTATAACATGATCAGGACATGGTCTATCTTTTTTTTTGAGTGAGTTATCTACTTTTATTGAATTGATAGCTTTCCCACTTCCTTTCTCCACCCAAGATTTCCCAATACTTTTTTCAAAACCTGAAATGTTAAAATAATCAGATGAAAACTTATTTTTGGTAAGATAATATTTCACCTGGTTCTCGTATTGAGCCTTACCAAAAACTCTAGAAGTCTCTGCTTTTACTTATAAATATTTTTTAGAGTTTTTATTCATCTTTATCAAGGTAATGTTGGTCTCAAGAATAATTTATTGCACCATTTTAACATCTTATTCATTAGATTCTAGCTTATTATTAATATCATCAATCATCTTTCCATGTTCATCAATTATAAGTTTGTAACTTTAAATCTCTTGAATGTATTCATCCTCATACTTGATGACATTTTTCTTCCATCATAAACTTATTCATGATATTTATTCATTACACTAAGTTCTTTCATGATTGTTTTGTTTTGATCAAGACATGCAACAGGTTTGGTTCTAAGTTGAAACTCTCTATAGTATTCTTCACTACTATCTCAATATATAAGGAACCTTTTGTTTTCTCAATGATTTCAATGAAAGTTTTGATTTATTCTAAACTTTTATCTTCATATGAATTATTTTCAGTTGAGTCAAATTTAAATTTCATACTCAACATACTCATTTTGTTTCTAATAAATTTCTTCTTTTATTTGTTAAAAGACATTTATTCTTTGTCATTTTTTTTCCACTTCTTCCATCTAGGTTTTTCACCAGGATCTTCTTGATATTCTCCAACATTCTACTTATGGAAATTTATAAAAAAGTGAAATATTCCACCAGACTCAAAAAAATTTATAGGTATTTTACCTCAATACTTTCTTCTTACTTCTGAATACTTCTTGGATATAAGATACATGATTTTTTTATACATCTCATCTTCCTCTTTATCTTTATACTCATAAGGATCTTATTCATCAATATATTGGATTTTAATCTTTCTCATAGCTTCAATATTAATTTAATATTTCATATTAATTTTAAAAATTGGGTCCTTCTTCATTTCATAACCAACAAGAAAGTTTTGCAATTCATCAAGAGATGAATCATCCTTATCTTATAAAGAAGAAGTTTTAGAATCAGACTTGTCTGGGAAGTTTCTTATATAATTATTCACAATTGTAGCATCTTCCAAGACATCTCCAAATCCTATGATGCTACTAATAAATTCATTTACTTTTGTGAAGTATTCAACAATTTTTTCTTCATCCCTCGTTCTGATGTCGTCATACTTACTAAACCATATTTATAACTTTGCTTCCTAGACATTATTATTATTCCCTTTAAAAACACTTTCCATCTAGTCTATTATACTTTTTGAAGTATTGAAACACATCATATTATGATAGACAATATCTGATAAGGACATAAAGATTTCATTTCTAGCCTTTCCATCGAATATATGTTTGTATTATCAGAAAATGTCATAGAAAATCTTTATAGATAGGTGGAAAACCAATAGTAGTAGCATCAAAAACTTTTAATCCAAGAGATTGGAGATAAAGAATCATCCTATTTATTTGTCTACAATAATTAATTCCATCAAATGTTGGAATTCGTCTGCTTTTGACAGAATTGATATTATCCATGATAAGGATTCAATAAGGGAACCTAACCCTCTGATACAAACTTATGTTCCAAGGATCGAATAACAATTGATAAAGGGGGTTGAATCAGTTGTTCAGTTTTTATAAGTTTCAAAACATTTAGAAACTTAACCCCAAAAAACTATTAAGATTTATAACCTCATAAAATTTTAGTAAATACTCATGCATAAAAAATAAGGTAAGAAAGGAAATAACATGATATTTACAAGTTTTAGCCTCAGTTTGAGAAACTACATCCTTTCCATAGCCACTCCCACGGGTCTATATAACTCCACTATTATCAAAAATTCAATACTACTTGTTCCAACTTCCATTAGAAACATTATATCTTCTAATATGACATATTATGAAAACTCCCATCAGTTTAATATGTTTTCTTTTAAAATAATTGAACCAATCAAAACAATAAAGACTTTGTGGAAACTTCTCAACAAATTCTTAGTCTGAATCCTCTATCCGATTTATTAGAATCTAATTCTCTCAATCTGATGATGTTGGATACAGATTTTATCAATACAATGGTGTTGGATTCTAGAGCTGATTTCTTTTAATATAATAATGTTATATTTTGGATCTGACTTATTTCAATACAATGGTGTTGGATTTTGAAACCTATTTATTTCAATACAATGATAGTGGATTCTGGATATGATTTCTTTCAATACAATGATGGTAAAACTCAATCCGTAAAAACTCAATCTCTTCTGGAATGCTAAAAAAATAATCTCTTTCATTAATATGGGAACTTTCACTTCTATTTTTCTATTGCTCCTTATTTATTGCATATTTGGAAAGTTTAAATAAATAAGTGATATGAGAAAGTATTTATAGGTAACTCAAAAACCATGAGAATGAAACTTGAAAACTTTCCTAGATTCCCCAAATCTCAAAACTCAATAAAATATCTTGTTTTTAAACATCGTATTTAAATTATTCAAACTTCCTTATATTTCTTCTAGATTTATGAAAAAGTGAATGTAATGTTTGAACACTTCAATTATTATTCATAATTGGCTCATTGTGAATTCATTCTCAATACAATAATGATAGGTCCTATTTTTGTAGAGTTCTATGTATATTTTCTCATAATGTTGGATCTGATTTTTATAGAATACTATTTATGATTTTCTTAAAGTGTTGGATACAGTTTTCTACAAAATTTTGGTTATGGTTTTCTCAGAATGCTAGATATGATTTTCTATAGAATGATGGTTATGATATTTTTATAATTCAAGTCGAGATCTTTTGTAGATGTTGGTTATAATTTTCTCAGAATACTGGTTATAATTTTTTCAAAAAGCTAGTTATGATTTTTTCTATTCTCATCTCATTATGATTTTTTCTTTTCTCATCTCATTACAATATTTTTATTTTCCAACCCATTAAGATCTTTTCCTTTCTCAGTAATATTTTCCCATTATGAAAATCATAGTACAAAAACTCAATTTTCAACTCTAAAATTTTTTAAACCTCTCCACCATTTTTTAAAAAAATTTATCATTAATGTATTCATGAATTTTGAGAAATTCTTGATCAGTAAATAATCATCTGATTATTTTAGAAAATATGAAAAATTTCTACCTCCTGATTTCACTTCCTTCTCCCAAAAAACTACAGCAACATCATTCATTCTCTGATAAGAATAATTATAGACTCTTAGAAAATAGTACATCCTACTGCTAATTTATTTGGATCCTATGAACTATATAAAATCCAAATATATTTGATTCCTGGAAAACAAAACATTCTGATATAAAAAATTTTAGTTGTCAACAAATACGAAAACATTGTTAAAATAATTTATAAAAAGGTACTTCAATATTCACCACTTTTTTATTTTTTGTGAAAAATATACTACCCATTTAATATGTTATATCATGAATATATTTATGTAAATGTTATTTAAAGTTAAATTTTAAGTTGTTTCTTTCGTGAGTCTTATGATCCAAAAGTTATCAAAGGTGTTAGGGTTTTCTTCATAATCCAATAATCATTGAGGATGGTTTATGATTAAGTATCCCTTGAGAGAATTTTTGGTTATTTATATCTTAAACCCAATATATATTCATATCCTCCACTAATTCATAAAATTACAAAGTAATAGTACCATTTTCCTCTCTTTGTTACTTAAAATTATTAAGAAATGTTTTTTAAGAAAATAAAACTTTATTTCTCTTTTCAATAAAAAAATATTTCTCTTCCATGTCTATGTTTTTTAAAATGTTTTTGAAATTATTTTAACAATCTCTTAATTATTTATTAAGGAAATGTTTACCCATTATTTTATTTTCATAGAAGGTTTTAAAATGATTGTTTCTATTGTTTCCAAAACAAGGTAATTTTATAATTTTCTTACAAAAATGTGAAAGTAATAGTTATTTTAACATATTAGGTAAGTATATAATTTCTTTCCCTCAAGACAACTTATCATATTGAATATTATTTTAAATGTTTTCAAGGTTATTTTTGAATAATTTCTTTAATATTATGTAAATTTTTAGTTTTTTAAAATTTATTTTCAAAGTGAAAAGAAAATTTTCCAATTTATATTTTTAGTACAATTTTTATGGTATTTCTATTCATGAATGAAAAAAACCCTCATTTTATATTATGATCCATAATGAATATATTATAATGATACCATCATTATAATTTTCCCATATTGTTAATGATCAATTTGAATAGGGATGTAATATTTTGATATTATTCTTCATATTACTCTGAACAGTTTGTGATTATGTTTATTGACTAGAGAAAGTATTATCATTTCATATGCATTTTTTCAATATGAATTTGTGTATTGATTATTTTCATATATTTCATATAAATAATGAATTGGACTTATTAAGTGATGGTTGGGGCATGTTTTATCCCCTCAATGCATCAGTAGGTTTCATGAGAAAAATGAGATTGGGTTTTTCCCTAGTCATTATCAATTTTTATAGAAGTCTTGGTACAAGCCCTTAATGGTATTTTAGATTTATTAGAATTAGACCTCAACAGTATGTTTCAAATTTTTGACATTATGAATTCTTTCAAAATAAATTCATTTATTGGTATACATGTGATTATTTTAATTGTTATGATATCCATGGATAAGTTTATAGCTTATGAGATTATTTATATGGAATTTTTTGATAATTATTTATTCTTGTCATATTATTCCACAAATTCAAGTTATTGATTTAATGGAGTCTATTTTTTTATTTATATTTACATATTGGTTATGTTTTATGTATTCATGTTAGATTACACTATATGCATACCATTTCTGAGCAATAGATATCACTTCTTTATTATGTTTCCTTCCACCATGATTCTATGAAATGTTTATGATTGATGTATAGGAACATGCTTGAGAGAATGAAGATGATCTCAATGAAAATACTTTGTTTAATTTTGTTTTTTCAAATTTATGTGAAATTCATGTCTGTATCTAGTTTACAAATACTACTCAACTATTCATCCATTTAGGATGTGATCGCTTGTATCTAGTGCCAATGTAATAAATTAACCCCTGAATCTAGGATACTAGGGTTGGGAATTTATGCCTAATCACCACATTTTCAATCACATCTAGTGTTAACATGAATCCTCCTTGTTCCAACCATGAAATAAAACCAAAAATAATAGTGTGAGAAAAAATTACCAAAGTGGTAAAACAAATTATCTCTACCTTATCAAAAAAAATAATATTTTATCCTATACTTAGAATTATCCTCAAATTCAGTCATAGGGTTTTGTTCCTTAATCAATATTTTCCTAAATCTTATTGATATGGTTTCTACTAAACTACCTATCATACCAACTATAACAATACCAACTCTATTAACCTAGATTTGGTGTATACTTTATTACATTGGCATAGATACAAGGAATATAAAATAAAATAATTGATCATTTTAGTAGTCTTGGAGAAAGAAATGCATAAATTATACCCATTTTACATTATTAATAAAGTATAAAAATAAAATAAAACATTCTAAATCCTTGAAAACCAAACATATATTTCATCTTTATAACCAAGGGAAAAGAAATAAAATATGGGTGAAATGAAATGCTCAGTAAGGGTTCAGTACTATAGAAGCTATCAAGAGTAAATAAGAATAGAAAATATTTCATCTATAATAAATGAAAACAAATTTCATTTAATCAAAAACTAAATAACAAAATTCATCCATGGATAATATCAATCCAGTAATATCATGAGTAGTAATAATTGAATTCTCAATGAATAAAATTCTTAAATATCAGTCGTCCTGATTTTAGACATCATGATATCTAAACTATCAATGGCTTAGGCCAAGAGAGTTTAGTTGATGGGTAGGTGTACACTAGAAATCCATTTATTATTAGCCTACTGATTTTTCTCATTATACCATTTGTTGAATTTATGAGACATATAATTTTAGGCCGCACCCATCAATTCATTCCTAATGCATTCTTCATATTTTTAAAGATCAATTTAATTCTTAATGATATTCCTTATCAAATAATAACTGTATTCTATGAAGAATATGGAATAATTAACTTTCCCCTATAAATAAAATTACTTCTATAGTAACACACCATATGTAGAAATGATATATGATTTAATAAATATGTGTATCCATGATATAGGTAATATGGATTTTTAAGAGAAATGTAATGTTCAATGATCAAAATAAATTAAATATTTTAATAAAAAGTTAATGTCCCTGAGATTAATCAAATTTTGAGAGATACCCATCAAATAGAATATTTTTAATAAAATATATTCTTTAAAAGAATAGTTGAAAATGTAAATGAAAAATTTAAAATAAGTTTTAATTAAATATTTTATTTGAAGAAATATTTAAAACTTGTTGGGTAAGATAAAGGATATAAAATTAGTATGGTGGTCGAAGGTCTGTTAATGCCATATAACTTAAAAGGCATTAATTTTGAATTTTTTTGAGAAGGTTAAAAATGAATCCTCTTGGGAAACATTATACATATTTGTTACATTACATGTAAAAATTAAAGGATAAATTAAAATAAACATTAAAAATAATTTGTGTAAATATAAATTATTCTAACAAAACAACTTTGAAAATTTTGGATATGGAAAAAATATATACCTGATCAAGAAGATAAATAATATTTCCTTTTCTTTTGAATATTAATATTAAAAGGGTAGATTTAATTAAATCATTAATAATCATGAATAAATATATATTTAGGTTAACTAACTCAAAGGGGTATTATATATACCATATAAAAGTAAATAGATGAATATTACCAAATATGTCTCAATGGAGTGGAAATTGAGATGAAATCTCTGATAAAGATCATACCATTGAAGTGAAAAATAATCAATGATGTGATTATGTGTAAAAAATGTAAATATAAAAAATGCTTAAAAATAAAAATAGTATAATTTTTTTTCATTTCACATATAATCATAGCATATCAATGACAATGAAGAAGTAATATAACCCAATGAAGGGAATTGAGTTATGAAACCTCTTACCACTTGGTAACATTAAAGTAAAATCCACTTTAATAAAATAATTTATATTTAAACATAAAATACCATGTATTACTAATTATTAATGATGTAACATATAAATTTTAATTATATACACTATAGAAAATAAATTATGTGCATGGCCTCAAAATATGCCTTAATGAAATGAAATTGAGATGAAGGCCCTTACCTCAGGTCCAAATTTTCTTTTTACGTGTTCAAAACTCCTATATGCTGAATATAATTTTATTATAAATTTATCCCAAAACCAAAATCATATATATTATACCATATATTATTTACTTATAACCCTTTATCACATATTTTTTAACTATTTGTTATTAAACCCACTGTTCTAGGTGATAACCGCTTCACTTTCTTATATGTTTTTGTTTGGTAGTTTTAGTCATTTTATATTGATTATGGTTATACAATATTAAAAACTTGAATCATGATATAAATATTATATATATCCATTAAATATATCCTTTTACCTTTCATATAATGCAGAAATAGAAAACGGATCACATTGCTTTGTGGAGGTGGTAGTCCACATGTATGCACTAGCGACGTTATCATTTTCTAATGGATTAGAAGATAAGAATGTATATATAATATTAAAATTATATTGAGTATTTATTTTATAAATATCATAAATATTCATTATTTCAATCTTTATAACCATAAATGTAATATGTAATACAAATTACACTGCTATGTGGAAATGGTGAGTCGTAGGTACGCACGAGAGATGTTTTCACATTTCATTGGATGGGAAATACATAGAATTTGGTTGCCACATAATCATAATAAAATATCAGTCTACTTATGATTATATAGTTATTATTCTATGATGGTTATACCACATTTATAATAAGTATAAGAAGAAATAAATTTGAAAGAGTCGGTAAAGACAATTACCTATTCATCAGTAGGCTTTATTTAGATCTCCTCTTAAGGGGATTAGGGTTGGTATTTTTGGAAGAAAAGATCCTCTTGAATATGGATAAGAATAATGGGTAGAAATTTTTTTAGTGTTTGGTCAACCTAAGTTTCTCAATGTGGTGTAAAGGAAAGAGAGAAGCGGTGTCCTTTTATAATTGAGGGGACATGCATTCTGGGAATTTCTCAAACTAATAAATTAATATAAATTATTTTTCAGTCAAAAATGGTTTCAAATTAACATAATTCAAATATAAGATGATTATAAGTATAAATTATCTTAACCAACAAAATTTAGACAAGTTTTAGATATTTTTTCACCCTTATCATTAAGTTTTAACACCCCATTAACCCTTTTAATAATTACCACAATATTAATGTCTTCAACCATTTGAGGAACAATAATGTTATTGTAAAAGGAAAATTGGATCATAAATGGACAACAAATTATATTTTAGATCTTATATTATCTAAATTGTCTAAGTTCAATATTTTTCATTATTTTAAAGAAATATAATCAAATATTATTTTTCAGAAAATTTTATTAATTTTATTTTTAAACTATTTATTTAATTTTACATTAAATACATCATGAGAAAGAGAAAATTCAAATATAATCCCTAATCACATCACTAAAATTTTATATTTGTCTAAAAAATGTGTAAAACAATAATTATATTAAATTATATTGCTATATGTATTTTTAATATAATTTATTTTATTTTTATTATTAATTAATTAAATGTTTTTCAACATTGTGTAAGAATTTAAGCTAATTATTACACCTCTAAAAAATTAAAATAAATTAACATGATAAAAATAATTCATTAATATATAAAATAAAATTCTATAACCAAACCTATGTTATATTTATACCTATAAGAAAATATTATGGATATTAAAAGAATAAAAGTGATATTTTTTTCCTTTACCTCCCGCTTAAATAGTATGAAGTTAAAAACAAATCCAAATAGACCACAAATTCATATTTATAAATTTTGGATTATTATGGATGAAAAAGACTCATTCAATGAAATTAAGTAAAGTTTTGGGATTCTTTTTCATGCCTTGTCACATTATCTTTTAACTTGAATAACCCAATTTACCCATAACATAGTGATAATTAGGTACTATGGTTATTGTTATTAATTTCTAAAAAATAAAATGAATATATATACCAAATTTGGAACTCTAAATTCAAAAAAATTATTCCATTTTTCAAAAAAAAATTGTAACACCCCAAGAATTTACAAATAGATTTATTATAGAATTCATGGATCACCAAGTCTCTATAAACACTACTTTGTTATAACCTATCCAAGTAACCATAAGTTTGTCACTTCTATGATGTGATTTTTGAAAATCTTATATACACTGTTGCAAAGATTAAGTTATTTAGATTCCGATAAGGAAAACTTAATTTTTGGTGAATAGTAATCTACACTTATGAATAGTAACATACCCTTATGAATAGTGATATAACCTAATTAATAGTAACCTTACCTATGATAGTATATAAATAATATTCAAGTTGGAGTATGATATACCTATGTTTTGGAATAAGTAAATAAATGTTTTAAAACTGTTTTTAGAATAAACTATGATTTTAAATAAATATTAAATTAATCATATTTAGAAAATTATTATTGAAAAATGGAATTTGTTTTTGAATTATAAAAATTGAAAAATGGTTGGGGTGAAGTTTTGGGATTTTTTTTGAAATACTTGAATTTTTTATGAATAGTTAAATAAGATAATTTACAAAATAAGCTAAATACACTAATTATAGTGTCATGTATGATGTTCTGCTGATGTAAGACCAATTGATTCAGATTAAATTGATAAAATTACTATTATTTGTCATTAAATACTCACTATTCCTTGTCTTGTGGAGAAATAATAAATTAATGAATATAAAATTGAGAAATCCCCTCTCCCCTCCACTATAAAACCCCCCATCACTCCCTCTTCTCTTCACTCATCTCAAGCCTTGTGACATCTCCAAATTTGATTCAAATATCCTCCCAAATTTCTCTCCCAAATCCAGTAATCCTTGGTCTCATAAAAAGACCAAAACCTCTCCCTTAAAAAGGCTATCAAGGAAGTTTGGTTCAATAGGTAATTTCATCTTTTCAATTCTTTGTCTTTCCATTCAAGATCATTTTTTTCTTTTTCTATAATTACCAATACTTATCAAAATGTTGGGAAGACTCTAGTACCACACATGTGCTGGAATGTTGTCATGATAGTGGAATAAGTTATCATCATCTCTTTCTTTTACCTTCTTTTATACTAGTAGCAAGAACACAATTTGAGATGTGTCGATTTACTACATTCAAGGATGATGGGATTTCGATTTCTATTATCATTCTCAATTATGGACATGAAAAAATTATTGTTATGGTTTAAATATATTATTATATATGTAATATAACCTATGTAAGGTTCTATAATCCCTTTGTACAAATGGTATTAAGTTATAAATACAAATGATTTTGTTGTAATCAAAACCCATAAATTAACTGAAACAATTATCATTAATGTTCTATATAATAATTCATTCTCGTGCCATGTAACCAAATTATATAAATGACCACTAACACCTATATATGATCATAAATAATATTCAAATTAAATTCCTGAGATTTATATCCATTCTACATGAACTCCATCACTTAAGAACAAGTGAACCGATTATGAAAATAAAGAAAACGAACATTGCAGAACAACGAAATTCAAGATAATAACTTGTCAAGAAGAGAATAAATGAACTAAAAAGAATTATGATAAACTAAATACATTTACAATAGGTTCTAAAACAATTTATTAATAATTATAATGTCATATTCCAATACCTTAAGTTCAAGAGTGGAATACATTCAGACTTAAAGAAAGGGGTTTCTTTATCTCACTTCCATTTTTGTGAGGTTTCCCGTATTCACTACTAATACTTGTGTATGTTTTATGTATAATTACCATTGATGTAACATATCATGAATATATTTATTTTCATTGTATTCAATGTATCATTTAAATATTATTAATTTTGGGGCATACAAATCGATTGATCACAAAGTGGTAAGGGTTTTACACCCGAACTCCCATTTTCAATTGGGTTACTTTGATTGTGTAATTGCCTAGATGAAATTATCATGTATAATTATGTAATCCTAATAAATTGTTTTTTATTATTCTATATATGTTTACCAACTAGAAAAATTCCTTATTTTATGGATAGATACATGTTTAAAAGGAAACTTTCAAAACTGTTTCCAAAATACAAGCATGATTCAAGGGAATTTCTCAAATTCATATATATTTTCATGGTCACTTGACAATATATTTTTGAAAATCATTATCTTTATAAAATCACCCATTTTGTTATTAAAATTATACCTTAATTCAATTATGGTTATATACAATGAGTTTTTCAAAAAAAATCTTATTTTCAAAATAAAGAGTATCTATCTCAAGAATTGTTTAATGATTTTATAAGAGTATTTTTGTCTGCATCAACACTCTTATATATTATAATGCATTATTAGGTTTAATAATTTATGATGTAATCTATGATTTTTTATTTATTTTTTATGACTAATTTTATGATAGGTGATCTATCTTAAAATCAGTCACTATATTACTCTGAATGGCCAGTGTTTAATGTTTAATGACTCGGGAAAGTTAGTTACATTTCATATGATAGTTTCAATATGAATGTATATATTGTTTATGTTTATCCCCACTCATATGAGTAATTCATTAGACTCATTATGTGATGTTTGGGGCTCACTATATCCCATTGATGCATTGGTAGGTCTCATGAGACAAATAGACATGGAATTGGCTAAGGCCTTTACCAATGTGATATATGGTTTTGTCGGAGGCCTTAATCATTTTTAGATGTCTTGACTGAGGCCTTGAAAAAATATTTCATAATGTTCAGTATATGAACTTACCTCATTATGAAAATAGAATTTATGGCTCATGTGGTTATTCGACTAGAATAATACTCATGATTATGTTTATTTATGGCATTACTTACTGAACTCGTATTCCTACCATAATGTTTTCAATATTTTGTTAAAGGAACATGTTTTTATGTATTCAAAATGCCTAATGTCTATGTTATGATATCTTATGTTGTATTGATTACCCTTACTGAGTGTTTTAGATCACCCCTTTCTTTTTTTCCTTCCCCAGGTTAAGAATAAGTGATCATTTATTGAGTTTTCAAGGATGCAATTTATTAGCTTTTGTTATGTACCATATTTTGTTTCATTAAAAAATGTAAAATGGGTTCTATTTATATATCTAGTTTTCTCAAGACTACTAAACTGATTGGGACTATAGGATTCTTATTACTTTTTTATATACCAATGTAATCAAATAAAGAACTGGTTCTGGGAAACTGGGGTCAGGTCCTTACAGTTGGTATCAAAATATGTTTAGTAGAAACCTTGAGAACTAGATTTAGAAAATGTAGGCTGGGTAAAAAAGTCATAAGATGGTCTTTGAGGATAAAAAACAATAACATACTATAATTTAGGTAAGTAATATATTATGTGGATCTTTCTAGAAAATACCTCCCTATCTAGATACAAACAAGTAGAGGTGGCTCTGGCACAGATGTACCTAGGAGTGAAAACTCTGACAAGGAGTTTTAGGCCTGACACGGGGTATCCTGGTACACGTCAATGGGCCTTGTTGCACTATTTGTTTGACACTCCCAAAGGATATACTTAGGATAATTGACATTTTATTTACCCACCATTGTGAGGTATTTATGTCTCCAAAGTAACCAAAGTATATGGTACTAGGATTTACAATGCATAAATTTATTCTATATGTTATAGCATGATTAGAGTTATAGAGAGTTCATAATTTTATGAGCCAATATATAATATCTAATTTATTAGATATAGCACCTAGAAGAAGGAATGATAACTTCACCAATGAATGGTATTTGAAGAGTAAGAAGGATCATATTTCTAATGTTCTTAAGCAATATTTTCAAAGGAACATTGTCTCCCATGTATCCTTATCATATGATGAAATAATATCATGTGTTAACATTGTATGTAAAGACTTATATGAGTCCTATGTATTTTGAGGGAAGAAAAAGAATAAGTGGATGGTAGAGAGATACAGGGATAAAGGGAAGAAGTTAATGAAGTGTTTTTTCACATGTGATAATTGTGGAAAGAATCACCCAGGTAAATGCTTGAAGGTAATGGGTGTTTACTACAAGTGTGGAGAAAAATGACACCAAGTTCATGATTGAAAGGGTAATAAAATGCTTGATAATGTAAAATGCTTCAATTTCAAGGAGATGGGACACAATGTGAATTAGTTTCCCAATCGTCAAAAGAATATACCCCAAATGATGATTTTGGATAATGAGCAAGTTACCACAGATGATGTATAATGATTAATATGCCTAGTCAAGAATCATGTCATTTGTATATTTTGTCATTAATATATTTTTTGTATGAATTATGAGATATATAAAGAAGATACTATAGTACTCTTTAATTATGCATTTATGGTCATATGATGAATGGTACAAAGGAAAAGAGATTCAGTGGAAAGTTAAACTTTTTAGAAAAAAAACATGATTGAGGGAAAGACAACCCTTAATATATATCTGATGTTGAGATAATGATGAAGAACTGATTGATTCGGAAGTATTGACTACCTTGGAACTAATTGTTGACTTTTCGAGAAGTGTTTTATTCTATCATCAATGAAGTTTACAATACTTTTGGATTTAAGGAATATATCCAATATCATGTATCTTACTTAAGATTTATGGAAGAATACATATTTCTAATATTGTTTTTACGGTAATTCATGTTATTAAATTATTTCAAGAGGATACATGATGAAGTTATTCACATGTTTGGAATGTGAATTTTAGAGCTGATTCTTGTTGAATAAGGGTTAATAGTAAGTTCATCTTGGAAATTTAGAGGACTTCATTATAATGTGTTGAATCATTATATTTTGGATTTTTTTAACCATTTATGAAATGGTTTAATTTGATCATTTTATTAGGTTATAGAGGTAAATGTATTGCTTCACCAAATGGCATAACCCATCCTATGTGATGAGTTATATATAGTTAAATTACAATAAAAGGATGAGTTTATAAGTAGAAATGTATATTTATACTCTTAGAGAGTGGAATAATTCCTTATCTCAAGGAAAATAGTATTAAATAAAATATTTTCTTTTTATCATTATCATTGATAATATTAGTGAATTTATTTTTTTTATTTTATTTTTTTTGTCGTAATAAACATTCATCTAAACATGTCCTCTATCATGTTACATCAAAACTTCATAGTTACATTTTTCTTCCATGTCCAATTTTTTTCTCTTCCAAATAATGTCACATCATTCGAAAGCATAATTTTTGGGGTGGCCACCTCATCTCCATTAACCTTTTTTAGGAGGATATTTTATTAACCCTATTTCCGGTGTGGGTTTCCATAATAGAATTTTCAAGTATTAACCATTAACATTCGAAGTTCAACTTCAAATTCGAGGAAAAAAGTTTTGTAAGGAGGGGATAATGTAACACCAAACGACTTTACAAATAGATTTATTATATAATGCATGGATCATTGAGTCTCAACAAACACCACTTTGTTATAACCTATCCAAGTAAACATATGTTTTTCACTTCTGTGATGTGAATTCTAAAAATCGGACATACACGGTTGCGATGAATATGTTATTTTGAGTCCGATAAGTAAAACTAAATTTTTGGTGAATAGTAACCTACCCTTATGAAAAGTAACATACCCCTATGAATAGTGATATACTCTAATGAATAGTAACCTAACCTATGATAGTATATAAATATTATTCAATTTGGAGTACGATATACCAATGTTTTAGAATAAGTAAATAAATGTTTTAAAATGATTATTTTAGAATAAATTATGATATTAATTAAATATTAAATTAATTATATTTAGAAAATTATTTTTGAAAAACTAAATTCATTTTTAGATTGTACATGTCAAAAAATGTTTGGGTTGAATTGTTGGGATTTTTTTTGAAATACATGAATTTTATGAATAGTGAAATACCATAATTTACAAAATAAGCTAAATACACAAATTATAGAGTCTGGTATGATGTTCTTATGATGTAAGCCCTGTTTATTTGGATTCACATGATAAAATTACTATTCTTGGTCATGTAATACTCACTATTCCTTGTTTTGTGGATACATAATAAATTAATGAATATAAAATTGAGAAATACCCTCTCCCCTCCACTATAAAAACTCTTCATCACTCCCTCTTCTCTCCACTCATCTAAAGCCTTGTTCCTTAACCAAATTCTATCCAAATATCCTCCCAACATCCTCTACCACGTCCATCAAACCTTGGTCTCAAAAAATGACCGAAACATCTCCCTTAATAAGGCTCTCAAGGAAGTTTGGTTCAATAGGTAATTTCCTCTTTTCAATTCATTGTCTTTCCTTTAATGTTCATTTGTTTTATTTTTTATTATTACCTATCCTTAACCAAATTTTGTGAGGAATCAATTACCTTATATGTAATTTAATTTTATCAAGATATTGTAATAAGTAATCATAATCTTTTCCTCTTACCTTCTTTTATACTAGTATCAAGAACATCATCCGAGATGTGTCAGTTTACCACATTCAAGGACAATGGGCTTTTGATTTCTATTATCATTCTCAATTCTGGTCATGAAACCGTTATTGTTATGGTTGAAACAGATTATTATATTTGTAATATACCCTATTTAATGTTCTGTAATCCCTTTGTACAAATCCTATTAAGTTATAAAGAAAAATGAGTTCATTGTAATCAAAACCCAGAAATTAACTGAAACAGTTATCATTAAATTTATATATAATAATTCATCCTCGTGTCATGTAACCAAATTATATAAATGACCAATAAAACCTATATATTATTTTAAATAATATTCTAATTTAATCTTGGTTATTTACATCCTTTCTAAATGAACTCCATTACTTAAGAACAAGTGAACTGATAATGAAAATAAAGAAAACAAACATTGTGGAACAAAGAAATTCAATATAATAACTTATCATGAAGGGAATAAATGAACTAAACAGAATTATGATAAACTAAATACATGTCTAATAGGTTCTTAAATAATTTATTAATAATTATAATTTCATATTCGAGGACTTTAAGTTAAAGAGAAGAACACATTCAGACTTAAGGTAAGGGGTTTCTTTATCACCCTTCCATTTTTCTGAGGTTTGATATATTCACTACTAATACTTGTGTATGGTGTATGTATAATTACTATTAATGTAACATATCATTAATATATTTATTTTCATGGTATTAAATTAATCAATTTAATATTTTTAATTTTGGGGCATATGAATCTATTGATTACAAAGTGTTAAGGGTTTTCCACTCAAACTCCCATTTTCATTCGGGTTACATTGATTGTATAATTACCTCGATAAAATTCTCATGTAATATTTTTTAATACTAATAAATTATGTGTGATTATTCTCTATATGTTTATCGAATAGAACCCTTCCTTATTTTATGGATAGATACAAGTTTTAAAAGAAACTTTCAAAACTATTTCCAAAATACAAGCTCAATTCAAGGGAATTTCTCAAATTCTTATCTATATTCACGAGCACTGTATAATATATTTTTGGAAGACATTATATTTATAAACTCAATAATTTTATTATTAAAATACTATATTACTTCACTTCTGGTTTTATATAAATATTTTTCCAAAATAACTCTTCTTTTTAAAATAAGGTGTATTTATCTAAAGAATTGTTTAATGATATTATAAGAGTATTTTTGTCTGCTTCAACTCCCTTGTTGATTTTTATGTATTATTTGGTTTAATTATTTATGATTTCATATACCATTTTTGATTTAATGGTTTATGAAAATATTTTTTGTGGGTGATTTATCTTAAAACCATTCACCATATTACTCATAATGGTTAGTGTTTTATGTTTAACCACTCGGGAAAGTTAGTTATATTTCATATGATAGTTTCAATATGTATGTATATGTTGTTCATTTTATCACTGCTCATATAAAGAATTAATTTCACTTATTATGTGATGGGTGGGGACCTAAATATCCCATAAATTCATCGGTAGGCCTCATGTAACAAATAGACATGGAATTGGCAGAGGCCTTAATCATTTTTAGACGTCTTGGTCGAGGACTTGACAAAACGTTTCATAATTTCTATCATATACACTTCCCTCATTATGAAAATATAATTTATGGTTTATGTGGTTATTCAACTAGTATAATACCCATGATTATGTTTATTTATGGAATTACATAATCATATCTTATTCCTTCGGTAATGTGTTCATGTTATTGTTAATGGCACATATTTTTATGTATTCAACATGCCTAATGTTTACGTTATGATATCTTCTTCTATATTGCGTACCCTTATTGAGTGTTTGAGATAACGACTTTATTTTTTCCTTCCCCATGTTAGGAAGAGGAGATCATTTATTAAGTTTTCAAGGATTCAGTTTATTATCTCTTTTATGTATCATATTTTGTTTCATTTCAAAATGTAAAATGGGTTCCATGTATGTATCTAGTTTCTTCAAGACTACTAAACCAATCGGTCCTTCAGGATGCTTATTCATTGTTTATATACCAATTTAATAAAATAAGGCACTGGCTCTGGGCAACTGGGGTCGGGTCCTTACATTTTCTCTAAATTATATAAATTTATTTAATATTTAAAACATAAAACACAATGAAATCAATTTTTTTAGAAAAGATGGCTTATTATGTATAAAAATTATTTTATATTAAATTAAACTATAAAATTGATTCCAATAAATATAGTTTTATTACCAACAATAAAGTATATTTGATTTTATTTTGAATAAATTTTATAAAAAAAATGTAACTTTATAATTTCTTGAAACAAAAAATACGGTTTTCAATAAAAAAACTGTATTTTTCACTATTCACTGAAAAATCAATCTATTAAGAAAATAACAAAAGTAAAATATATGATAATTTTTATATGATAATTTCAAAAATAAATATAATTTTATCAAATATATTTATAAACGTTCTAGAATTTATTTATAATATATTCTCATAAAAATAATGAAAATCCATTTTTGAAGAAATTATAATTTGAACAATAAAAGTATTTTACTAAAAACGAGTTCTTGTTTCCTAAGAATTGATCAATAAATTTTTATATAATAGAAAATATATATGTATGTATGTATATATATATATATCATAATATGTTTAATACTATTCATACCTTCTAATTCATCTTCTAGGTTATAGTGGTCATATTTAAATAATAATATTTTGTGGTTCATTTAAGATCGGTGTTGTGTATTGTATACACAATAGAACATAGTGTTATTTTAAAATATCGGGGTGCTATGTTATCTTCTATTTTTATTCTCCCATGACTCCTAGTCTCTTCTTAGTGTGGGTAAATACATATTATGCCAATAATTAAAAACCTTTGAGATAAACTAACAACAACACCATAAATAACTCTAAAATATTCTTTTCTAATAAAAATTATTCTACTAAAGGGTTGTTATATATTTATATTTTTTCCACTTGGGTGATTAAATCTCAAAAATATCTTTCATCATATTATTACTTTAAGTTTTTTAAATTATATCAATCCATTTTATAAAAATTCTCTTTTGATTTTTGAGTATAATTCACATTTTCCTCAAGCTTATGAAATATTCCTAATTACAAACAGTCATTAGTATTTTTAGTAAAAATTGTTTCCCTTTGTAATAGATCTGCTATAGGATTTTTAGGCCCATATTTTTCTTCATGTTTAGAATATATATTTATGATATATGTCTTGGAAAATTACCCATGTTCTTCAACATCCTTTCTCCTATTAAAATTAATCATCTCGTCCTACTCCATGATTTCAACATTCTTCTTTCTATGTTTATCAATTCCTTTATCCTAAAATATATTAGTGTAAGTTATTTCATCAATTATTTTTCTCTTTTTTTCATTATCAAGAATTAGCATCTCAATCTATTTGACCAGTCATTCTTCTTCAATAATTATTTTCCTTTTCCTATATGAGCATACTTTTAGAAAGCTGTTGTCTTCTCTCGTCCTTTCTATTTATTTTGTTTATATTTTTTATTTTAATTCACATAATATACATCATAGAAGTTTCTCCATCATATATTTCATACTCACTGTTATAATGTGACTCATTATCTGATAGGATTTCTTCCACTTCCTCTTGTTCCATGAGCACTCAATGAGATATACCTCTAAGATCTTTCTCAACATCACCACTTTGTTCACTATTATAATAACATTCTTCAATTGATAGAAACGTCTTTAGAATGAACTAGGTAAAATGTTATTATTTCCATTAGAATGATCACTTGAAATATCTCTCATATTTTTTTCTGGTAACTCTTTCATCTTTATTTTATCTTCCAAAATTCTTTGTATAATTAGAATAGAAAAAAACTACCTTTCCAAAATTAAAAAAGAAAAGTTATTTTACCTATATACCTTCCACCTCCTACTCTTGTGATATTTCGTTACATGATAAAAAGAGTATCAGAATACTCTTCAATGTTTTATCCTTGATTTGAGTTATTATTCTTCTATTATATCTTTATATCTTCTAATTAATTAAAATAAATTTCTTTTTACTACTTTTTTTTTATTTTATGTGCATTATCTTTACATTTCAAAATTAATGAGAGTGTTGTGGAGTTCATCAATGGTGAACTCATCAAGATTTATAACTTATAGAGTTGTGAACATTTAATTAAATTTATTCTACGATGTCATCATCAACCTTTTCACAACATTAGATTTTTAAGAGTTTTTTAAATCCCACTAATAGTGTTGATATTCAGATTCACTCTACTAAATAATTCATCAATATTTTCAACCTCCAATATTCTGAAATCTTAAAATTATTCATGATTAATATTCAAATTTAATTCTTTAGAATTTTTTCCTTCATAAATGATATGAAGATTATCCCAAATATAATTATCAGTTTTTCAAAAAATTAATTTTATAGTATTATTTTATGGTATAGAAGATAAAAAATAATTCATTTCCTTACTATCATTTTTAATATTTCTTTTTTTTATTAGAACCAAAATTAATGATTTATATGGTATCATAAATATATATAGAAAAAATAAATAATATTAATACCACAAGAAAAAATGTAAGGTACTTTTATCTCTTTATAATAATAAAACCCATTACCATTAAACTTTAGGATTCATTTTCTATTTATAAAATTAGTTTGAACCATAACAAGAACTTGAGAAAACCAAGAGAGTTTACCAAGATTTGATACCAATTACTGGATCACATGATGATACACACTGAGGGTGAATCAATATGTATTTTTATTTAAATTTCCCTTCCACTCTTGTTCCTATTCAACACCTCTCTCTTAAAATACTTAAATATTCCAAAATAAAATTGATTCATCACATTTATTAATGATTTTTTCTTCCTTTAAGGATGATTGTGTACCTAGGGTGTCATAGTTATTATCCCATTCCCATATGTTTATTCTTATTATCAAATGAACTTAATAATAGTTGTAACCTTGAACTTTAAAAATTAATAGAACCAACAAGTTACAATCTTGTATAAAAAAACCCCACTTCTGAAAAAATATCACTGGTGAAAGTAGGATCCTCCAGATAGACAATATTGAATTCCATATTCTTTCTTTACCTTTTAAAACAATATCCTATGGATGTTATCAATTATATTACATCGATATAACAATGTATTGATTCTTCTTTATTAGAATTCTCAACATCTACTCTTTATCCTTTCCATTTTATTTATATTAACCTAATTTTCATCAATATTTCTTCTATAATAGTAATGAAAATATTCTCAAATATCATTGAAATTTAAAAACTCATTCGAAATTATTAATTTTTTATGTCAAGGTCCTCCTTTTAATTATCCTTTAAAATTAGGAAAATTTCATCCACATGATATTTTAAGTATCATTGGCTTATTATTCAATCAAATTATCTTTAAAATCTACATGAATGTTATCCTTTGAAATATTCCATGAATATTATCCTTTGAAATATTCCATGCAATCATCAAGTCATCTGACTATGAAGTAGCACCTCATTCTATGGAAGGGAGTTCCTCAATATCTAAAAAATCCCTTAGATGTTTCTTACCCTTTAATATTATCTTGAATCATAATCAATGAGAATGATATTGATGTTTGATTCTTGAATATGACTATAATAAAATTACCTAATTTTCTTATTTATTTCATCTGAATATATATTCTAGAAATATTTCTACCTTAACATAGGTCCTGAATTACCTTTATGTACAAACCATTTTACCCTAATTCACCTTTATATATTTACAGTACCTTTACATATTTCCAGGTGACCATAAAGTATCCTTCAAAAATTCAAAGTTACCTTTATTCTTTTTAAAAAACTACAACTAGCCAGATAAATTATCTTATGAGGTGTCTCTATAAGATATTTTCCAAATCCAAAATTTTAAAATATAGTAAAAATATCATACATTATTTCGTCCCAAATAGATGAATTTACTTACACTTACCCATGTGGAAAAATTTACTTTTCCAATTTTCACTCATTCATATATAATGTCATATGTAGCTCCAAAACATTATACATGGGTCATTGTATGATACTTTCCTTTAGTGACATTTTAAACACCAGCTTTCGGATTGTGTAGATTAAAACTATTTTCCATTTCCCAATATTTATCAATTTTGAGAAATAAAAAATTCATTTTATAGATCACTATATGATTTTTTAAAGAGTATACTATTTTCTAATCTAGTTTCATACACATAATGACTGCATTTATAATTTAATCATAAATAAGGGGTGGAATAAAATTATAATGGGAATACAAGAGGACAAAAAAAATTCATAGATTATTTTTAGGAATTATAGGTTTTTTGGTCAGGAGTTTATAATGGTTAGAATTATTATGGGTTGTTGGAGATATATATTTCTGAATGTTTATGGATGTAGTGTATGGGTGTATTTAAAATTGGGATTTGAATTAAATTTCTATGGGTTGATATATATTTATATTTTATTTTTATAAATTCTCGAAGCCTTAGTGAAATTTCAAGGTTCTATGTGAAGGAATAAAATCAGGTTGTTTATAATGTAAAAGAATACCAAGACCCCAGGTACCCGATGGGGGTTTACTGGGAACCCAATGGATTCATTTGGTTTATTTAAAGGATATAAGGTATCATCTAGTACTTTATTGTCCTATATCATATACCCAGTTGTGTATCTAGGGGCTAGGATGTCCAATGATGAAAATCGGGTACCTAGTGGTTATCCACTAAGAACCAAGTTTCTAGTTAGAATTTTTTAATAAAAATATAATTTAATTAATTTTTTATTAAAATAATAATAATATTCCCATCCAGAAACATGGGATAGATCTTCCAAGTAGCCTCGTCATCCATTTTTTCCCCCACTCCCTTTTTTGTTTCTACCTCTTAAATCACTATCTTTGTCATGATTGAAAAATCATCTAAGTGGTGTTTTATAGTCATGGATATAGTAATCCCATAGTTTTCTTACACAATTATATTCATCTCATATGAGTTTCAATGAAAATCCCAAAAAATACTTTTTTCGATATTTTCTTTGATTTCTAATTAATGATGATAAATAAGATGGAAATATTGCTCTAGATACCTTTAATTATGTTGAGGTAGGTAATACAATAACTATAAATCAATGTGTCATGTTTTTTATGTTGATAGTGGTTTAGGTAATTGAATATTAATTAGGGATCAAGGGGTTTTATATTATGGGTAAGGATAGGTGGAGCCTAATACTAAAGGAAACAGTGTTCCACACAAGGTTTGATGATTTTTCGATTCTTTGGTAACTTTTTATTCAAGGGGAATGGGTAATAATTATGTGACATAGGCTCCAGAAGGGTCTATATGATTGAGTTAAAATTTGAAAATCCCAAGATGTATTTCCTCTGTCTAGATTGAGAAATATTGAGAGTTTGGAAAATCATTTTTATTGAAAAGATGAATGATTACCTTGTGGGTTGCTGGGAATTCCATTTTAATAGAGAATTGGAGTCTTTAATTTGAGTGGGACAAGCCTTTTGAGGCCTAATGTATATTCTAGTAGAGGTCCTCCTAGAGTGGTATAATCGGTTGGCAATAGATAATAGTTATATCCTATGGGGACCATTGAAGGGTAAATGAGAAAATTGGATTCATAGTCCTTGGGTTCACTTTTGGGAAACATGATATGGGTATCAAATCATCTGACTTGAAATAAATCCATGTATTGATCTATGATAATGAATTAGTATTCAACTTTCAGTTAGATATAGGGATTAGCTTGATAATGGGTTATCCAAGAGGTTTAAGTTCATAGTGTTATCTTGGGTAATTTTATTTTATAGTACAACATTTAAAGTGGATAAGATCAAAATTACGACGAGGATGGGTCTCCTGATACCAAATTGGGTAGTGGCTATTGGTTATATAATCACCATTAAGGTGATGTATATGGATTTATATCAATAAATAATGACCAAAAGTATGTCTTAGGTAACTAAGTTACATTTTTTGCTTCAGTGATGTGATGTTACTAATTTATCCATCTTAAAAAACTTATGTGTAAGTGTTTGTTATGGTGTGGATACCCTATACGGCATGATATGTTATTGGTAAAATGGTATATGTCGTGAGTTTATAAACAATGATTCAGTGAACCTCCTAATGAAAAAAATAAAAGGATCCCATTTACAAAATTTTAACCTCTTAATTTAAAATATGGAATTAATTTTTCAAAATTCAATTACTATAAGTGGAATAAACCAATTTTAATATAAATTGGTAAAACCCAACAAAAATTGTTTTTAAAAAAAATTCTCAAGCCTAAAAATAAACTTTTCCCAAAATAAAGTATAATACTAATTTATATTTAATTAATTTGATTATTTATCATTAAATGGAATTTATTTTACTCTAATGTAAAATTAAAAACATAATGGGACTTTAAAATTACTTGATTTTATGAAAGGAAATGACAATTTTACAAAAACTGGTATTTTCACTATTCACTTAAAAATAAATCCTTTTAGAAGAATCTCAAATATTATCCCAAAGATAATATTTAAATTACTATTTCAAAAATTATATTATATTCGAAAAATAAAATTTCAAAATATGGTGAAAAATTAATTATAATTTCAATTCACAAAATGAAAAAACATTTTTTAAGAAAACTTATTTTTTTTGAAGAATTAAATGAATTTAGAAAACAATTGGGTACTTATTTAATGTGAATTAATCAATGCATTATATTTGAGTAAAAAAATTCAATATATATTTCATATTGTGGTTAATTATATTAATACTCATCAAATTAGTGGCCATGGTATATTCTATTTCGGTTTGTTTTAAGAATAGTTTTGTGTCTCAAGCAAGCTATCAGGCACATACAATTTATTTAAAGAGAAATATATTCTAGAATATCTTGGTGGTACATTGATCCAGTTCCATAAATAGTTGTGGATAAATAATTTATTCAAGTTACATAATAACCTCAAAATTTTATTAGGATTATTTAGGATCTTAAGAGATATGAATTTATCATTATAAATAATAATGAAGTAATGTTCACAAATGATTAATCTAATACCTATAGTGAATTCATTGAGAGGTATGATTTCAAGAAATTATTAAAATTCATGAAATTTTAAATTAACTTATTGTAAACTAAAAACATTTATAAAATGTTGGATACACCTGAAGAGGTAAGATCTCTAGGTTTCTGGTGGGTTTTCAATAGAAAACTAACATTGATAGTAGAGTGTCAACCTATAAAACTCTCCTCATGGAAAGGGGTTACAAAAAAATCATTATATTAACTATAAATAAGAATTTTCACTATTAGTTAGGATTAATTCCATTAAAATTTCACTCTACAAAGAATTTTCTTAGGATTATGAGATATATAAAATATATGTTAAAATTTAATTCCTTAATGTGAATTTAGTCAAGGATGTGTCTAGGATATATCTTGAATGTTTTGAAGTTATAAATGAGTCTGTTAAGGTATGCAAGATGAATTTTCCATGTATGGATTGAATCAAGATTTTCATATTTAGAATATCTAGTTTGATGATGTAATCAAAGACTTTGATTTTATCAAGAGTGTTGATAATTCTTATGTATATAAGTATATTAGTGAGAGTATTGCTGTTTTTCTAATATTATATTTAGATAACATACTAATTATCAAAAATGATATCCTGATTCTTCACTCCATAATGATGTAGCTGGGTTAATCCTTTTCAATGAAATACATGTATGACAAGTCTTACATACTATTTATGAGGATCAATATAAATAGCTATAATAGGATACTTGGACTCAGTCAGAAAACTTACATGGGTAAATTGATCAAGATTTTTATCATAGAGAAATCCAAAAATAGGTATTTACCCATGTTACACAGTATGAATATTAGGAAGGTTCAAGATACTTAAAAATTGTTATCAAAGATGGATATAATTCTCTATGCATTCACAATAGGTTTTATCATGTACTCCATATTGTGTATTTGAATTGATTTATCTTATTTGATAATCATAACTAGTGGATACCAATCCAATCCTAGTGAGAGTGAATGTATTACTATTTATAACACTCTTAATTACTTGAGAAACATTACGGATATGTTATTGGTCCATGTAGGATAATATGAACTATATTTAAAAAATAACACATTTGTGAGCTTTCAATCCGATAGAGATTATATAAAATATCAATATGGGTTCTTGTTTTATATAAATAGTAAATTTATCACTTAGAATAGTTTCAAACAATATTCCATAAAAACTGAAAAATGGATGAAACGTAAATTACTGCATTAGATGCTATGAAAGAAGTTGTTTGGATTAAGAATTTTATCTCTAAACTTGATGTGATTCCTATCATTAAAGGAATAATCAATCTCTAATGTAACAATAATAGATTTATCACTCAGGCTAAGTAACACCATTCTCACTAAATAACCTAACTCATACTTTATAAATACTATATCAAAAGATAAGTAATTGAGAGGGGTGATGTAAATAACTATTGTGTTGCTACATAAGAGAGTGTTGTAGATTTTTGGTTGAATCCATTTTAGTAGAAAAATCATAAGATTAATGCTAGGTCTCTATGTATTCTACACTTGATAGATTCATATAATTTATATAAAATATATCATGATTTTATAATAAATCAATTCTCTGTACATCATTCATTATTGTGTGTTGTAATTTATATTACGTAAACATTCAAATGATAATATCACCTCAAATTGAAACTTTCATTTGTCCCTAATCGATGATCACTTTGGATTTGTATAGGATGTGATGATATGTTATAATTAGAATGAATAAAATATTTATTCATTAATTTTTTTACATTATGTATGAAGAATATATTCATGAGTTAATAATTTGATACCTTTTACTTAGATATTCATGTTAATGTATATCCAATGGAGTTCCATACAATAATTTATAAACATAGGGGTGTGTTTTAATTATCAATCCATACTACCTGAGTTGGGAGATATAACTAACTTGATATACTTCATACTTTGATACCATTCTTATTCAATTTGATAGTGGCATGGCTAATCTGGGTGGGGTTGGGTATGTTATTGATCATTCCATCAGTTGAAGAACAACCAAATTAGTATTTTATCACTTTTACGATGAGAAAAGATATTTAGACCTCGATTGTATTAAACTGAGGAAATGCATGTCTAATATTTTATAATTCACATATGATGTTATTATCTACTTAGATGAGTGACATGTGATGTATTAATTAACATTGTTAGTCTATTTCAAAGAATCGAGAAAAGATGACTTGGTCTATACTCTATTGATAGGTTCCATGTCTTGGGGTCACTTGATGTCATGGAACATGGGATGATACAAGTATATATATGATTTATATGATACATATTGTATCTGATATCATAATATAAAGATATGACCATGTTTTATGGAGATCACACCAAACCCCTTAATAGCTTGAGTAACACTGATGATTTTCTAGACTCTACACTTTTCTAACATCTATGAAATATGTATTTCATATTTTTTTTCAACATTATTTAGGATTCTAGAGTTAAATAGATAGTCTTTTGGATAAGGATTAAGCTTTATACAAAGTGATATATCTAAATTAAAGATAGTTAAATGAAACTACCTCTAAAATGGGTTTTGGATGGACTCACCAAGAGTTGACGAGTTTCTTGTGAAGTGATTATCAATTATAGTTAAAGTAGAAGTGTTTCTGTTATGAACTCTGAACATATGTATACAATACATATTTAAGATTATGTTTCTCCCTATATTTAAATCTATGTGAATACATCTTCAACCTTACAAGAGGAGTGAATTCATCTTCCATAAATGCATGACCTTAGGTGAATATATCATCCCATGTATTTTTTTCTGTTATAATCCATTGTGAATAGAATAAATTTATATCATTACTTAATGAAATTCAGTGAATAATTCCATCATTAATAAACATATAATAATATATTTAACATGGATAACTTGTTTCATTTAATGAAATTCATCAAGGATGGATATAAAAAGGTATGATATCCCTTTTTTGGGTTATGTATGATTATATGAAAGCCTATTGATACTATCTTCCTCCAAACACACAATTTATCACTAGGTGAATCTTTGGGCACCACTTCTTTATTTAGGGATCCTCAAGAAACATTTTAGGATTCTTTGGTCATTGTAATCAGCTTGTATATAGGAGGATTTCGTCTATTTCTCCAATGATCAACATCAAACCTACTCTATAAAATTTTAATTTCAGAACTTACAATTATATAGGTATGTGTTTTTATGTTCTTTTTTATAATACATGTTTATTTTTTGAGAATATAATGGGTGCATTAATCACCTTCCTTCAACTGCATTTTTCATGTGTTGAACCTCTAAACCCAATTAATCAGCAACCACTAGCATATCAGGAGGGACACTTGAGTTCAGTAGTGTACTTACTTGAACTGGGAAACTTTGTATGAGGTATTACATAAACACCACTATTTTAAGCTCCAAATTGATCATATCAAAGTTATATTCACAAGTACATAACCTTCCATATCCATACACACTTGCCACCATCTCATGTATCAATACACATAAAAATCCCAACTAGGGTGAAACAAAGTATTCCTTATATAGAATACCATATTCTAGTAAAAAATAATTAGAGTACTCATAAACTTATATTTTAATATTTCAATTTCTAATTAACAATATTTTATCCGTGAAAAAACATTTCCTTTTATAATCAAAGATAAAAATTGTTTCATAATTTGAGACAATATGGGTATAAATATCCTATAATAACATAATAAGTCTAATAATATTCATAAATTGACACATTACTCTATGGGTTCCATGTGATAAACACCTTTATATTTATTATATTCATTTCAATATTATTTTCAGATACTCAATAACCAATAAAATAAACCTCACATGTACATAATTGACACTTAGACATTTTCGTTTAAAATTAATCTTCCCATAATAACTCCAACACCATCCTAATATGTTTTAGAAGATCATATTGTATCATATAATAAATTAAAATATCATTATTTAATACTAAAACAAAATCTTAAATATTTGGTAAGAAAACTATATTTATAATCCCTATAAATATAATTAGTGAAATTAAAACTATAAATATCATTACTAAAATCTTGAAATTCCCTTAAAATACCAAAAATATATTACAAGGACATATTCAGCTTTGTACCTTATATGGTGATAGATATATCATAAATATATCTTATAAAATTAACTCACCCCTTTTAAATAATCAAATAAATCATCTATTATAGGAAAATGATAGTGATACTTCATTTTCACTTGATTTAACCAAAATTAATGTATATATGATTTCAATTTTCTACTTAATTTTTTTGTGAAAAACACTAGAGTGTCCCATAGTGATAAACTATATTCAATTGAACCTTATTAGAATAAATAATTAATTTTCATCCTAAATACTCATATATTAATAGGTTCTAAAAAATAAGTTTTCATAAAATACTGAAAACTACTTAGTATTGGTCTATCCCAAACTCAATCTCTTAACTTAGAGGTAAACTGAAAAAATACTCTAGAAATACATCAGAATAATACATTTAAACTCTAAAAAACTACTCCATATAAACCTCAGTTACATAGTGTATCAAATTTACCAAATGAGATCTAATATTTTGTTTCTTAATAAATATTTTCTTTAAATATAAATATCTTTTCTATCAAACAACACATGGCTACCATACATGTAGAATAAAATTACCCTACACTAATAATAATGAAATCATGAAATTATATATTTAAACCAATCTATCCCAAGTATAATATCTCATAGTTACATCAATAAAAATATAAGGTTCTATGAAAATTGATCTCCTCTTAAAATTAGTACACAAAAACACACCTTTTACAACCTTATCTAGACTCCCACTTGATTAGTTAATTATATTATCAATTAAATATTTTTTATTGTGAGTTATAACCAATTAAATAAGGAAGGGATTACAAATAAATGTGAACCATCAATATCAATCAAAAAAAGAATAAATAATTGAGTCAATTAAAAGTATACCATAAAAAAAATTTGGTCTGTAAACTTTTTGAACTTAATTATCCTTTATAAACTCATCCTTTACCTCATACCAATTACTTATATCTACCTCAAATCTAGTCTACTATTTACCTATGAAGTTTTTGAACTTCTCCATGATGTTCTCTCCCAACACAACACTGTGATAGCGGTTCTATAATTCATATATATTAAAAATACTACAAAAAATACTAATGATGGGTCTAAAAAATAATGGTGTGGGATATAAATAGTAATAATCTACTCAATACTCCCAATAACACTCTAGAAAAAATGTAATATAGTATGAAAATAACATATAATTCTATAAGAGAAATATATAATTCCCCAATTTACACCAAATGGATGCATAATTTCCACACTAAAGAATTGATATCAAGCTATTATCTAAATCCCATGATAATTCATGAACTTTGATAGCTTTAAAAATTAAGAACATTCACCTTTGACCCTGCTATGATCATTTTTCTAAAGAGTAACCTCTATGAAATATCCATTTCAGGAAAAAAATCTTCTTATCTCATAAACATATAATATCTTAGTAAATATACTTAAAGAAAATATAACCAACTTTATTTGGATCTTCTATCAAAAAATCTCTATAAATGATGATCTCTCATCTTCTAATCTATTTTAAAATTTGGAGAATATTATAAAAAAAATCATATACCATGAACCAAACTATAAAACCAAAGATCTCCCCTATTAAATCAACAATGTCTTATCTCTTGATTATTAGTCTCATATGATAATTATTTCATAAACATTTCCTAAAATTGATCCCATTCAATCATAGGCATACCATGATCTCCTAAGTATATTATCCACCATTGGTGCATTAGTCCTTGTATTGACCTCACTATTAATGTAACATGGTGTTCATCCTATAAATCAATGAACTGAAAATCAATATTAACCATTTTTAGATAGTGATCATTCTCATGACTATAGATAAACCCCACATAATTTTGAAACATTTTTCTTCTATAAAATACTCATGGTTATCTTTTAAGTAAGCACATTCCCATGGCCTATCCTCTAATGTACAGCCTAAAGTGCTTCATATAGATCCTCATTATGAACCTTGTGATGATGATTTACCGATATAATAACAATAATAAGATAAATAAAACTTCATCTCAATGATATATATGAGTAATTTCTTACATTATTATCACATTATTCATCCCTATATAAACCATCACCCCATACACATCACACATAATAATCATGACTTGAAACTACATAATGGAAGAATATATACCCATAAATATACCCTATTGTCATTATATTATTCATATGAAATTGATATTTATATTTCAAAGTCATCGCATAGATCATAGGGGGCATTCTGTATCGATGAAGTTTCTCTACTTTAATTTATATTCTAAGTTCAAGTAATACTGTTACCATACCAACCCATGAAATTCTTATTCGTGACTACACTAAAATATATCCTAGAAACTCTCACTTTGACACCATTCTATAAAAACTCATCCCCATTAGAACTCTATATGAGTTAATAATGAGATTAGGTGTGACCAATAAATCCCTCCTTAAATAGGCATCAGGTTAGAAAAAAACTCAAAGGGTATATCATCACTCAATATGGAAGATATCACCCCTATAAAATAAACAATTTCACATCAAAAGAATAATATCAATTCATATTACTAACAAAACAATATGACAATAATTTATTTAAAATATATTTTTTGTCATAAAAATTCAAAACCACGTGGAAAACCCAAGACTCTTTTATTCCTCTAGTATGGTACAATGAAAAATTATTCCACCAAGTCGTAATTTTATAGAGCTAATTTTACCTGGAACCATATCTAACCTTATAAATAAGATATATAAATGTTATATATAAATTTTGGTTGAGTATATAAATATACTTAGTAGGTTCCAACACCAAACTCTTATATGACTATGTGAATAAATCATACCAATGAATCACTAAATGAAGTAAAAAAAATATAATCAAATAATAATCACCTAGGCCAAACCAGCAATCCACATCCATAAAATTCTTAATAATCAATACACTATCCAAATTATAACACCATGAAACCTCTAAAATAGAAATAAATATAATCTAGATATAAACCATGTTTAGTAAACTTTCCTCCCACTGGGACCTCAGTATAAATCATAATGATTGGGTAGTTTTCTATAGTAGAGAGAATCATCATTACCAGGTATTCTTCTTTGAAGTTTCTCACCACTATAAACTATTATTATCTATATTAAATCAACCCATTAAAATAATTCTTGAGATTTTTCTCAAATAAAGGATCTCTCACTATTACTAGATGTCTAACTTTAGGAATGTAATGCCCTAAAAAATCACCAGGTTCGGTCAGTGCATCAAATGAACTCAGGTGTGTCTCCCCATATGAAAAAGGTCTCTAATTAGAAGAGATGGTCCAAAGAGTTTCTTGGGGATACTATACCCATGGTAACAATATCCATGCTCTAAAATCATATTAAGTAATAATAAACATAATGGATAAAAATAGTGGTAAATCATCATGATATAATCAATTGGCATACACGTCATACAAAAAAAACCAAAAGACTCGAAATGTGTTATGTAAACAAATTTATGATAACCAAAGAAAATAAACTAAAATATTGTATTAATAATCTAGAGTCTATCCCGTTATTACCTCCAACCTCCAAACTCCACCTCCATAGCTCCCCAATGCAGGTCCCTTACCCTTAGTTGGATCCATATCCATGAAATATGTACATGCATTGAGATGCATGTGTATGGTGCAAGTGTAAACCCAGTAGGACACCACCAATTAATCCTTACAATAAAGTTCAAATTTCAATAAATTTTCATGTAAGTATGGGAAGTAAATGTACAAATAATCAATAAATAGTATGATGAGTGATCATGTAATAACCTAGATTTCATGAGCATAAGTCATACATCCTTCATCTCCTGACCAAAAGGAATGTCTCATATGTCATCACATATCAATTAAATCTATAAGGAAAAACGTTTTAGGGATCAATTTCCATATACAATCAATCCCTAAGTAGGCCACAAGTATTTTGTACCCATGGATCAACTTTAGGGTTGTCCACAAGGTTGTCATACCCCTACCTCTAATGGGTCATGGCACAAGGTGTTCACACCATTGGATCATCCTTAGGTCAAGCCATCAGGTTATCATACACCATCCTCTATCTCAGGTCAGGCCACAAGGACATTGTACCCTTTACCTATCTTTAGGTCCCATCATCATCATCACCGCATCACACCAATAAATTCACTACATTAAGAGGATAACCAAGATATGAAGTTCAACCTGTCACTTTGATACTAGATACAAAACTCCACAGGATAAGCATTCACACACAACAAGGAATAGCACGAAAGGAAAAAAAATATAGAACGCAATTTATAAGTATCAAGAGACACACATAAATTCCACATAAAAAATAACAGTCATACCATATCACACAATGTTCCTCATAGTCATGCATAAATACACACACACACACTTGTAAATCACGTCGATCAACCTTATACAAGACCTAGTGTGATAACGAATTCCAACCACAGTGTGCAAACATCAATTACCAAGATTTTTCACCGAACAATATCTCTAAACCAAAAATTCCCATAACTAAACCCAATTTATTACAACATTAATTATAGAATCCTAACTTAAGAGTGATACCATAACATGGGTGTAGAGTAAGATCAACTTGCTTAATGATATTTTAATTAATGGTAAATCTGTATTCATTCAAGGAAGGGGTGAAAATTCTATAGATCTAGTATATATCCATGAATGAACTAATAATTATCCATTAAATTATTATAAAATCCATGGATATAGCCAAAATAGCTTAGATATAAGATTTGACTCAAGGTAATAAAGTTATTTGGGATAGTGTAGATAAAAATACTTTTTAGAATCCAATGAATCAATCTAAGCTTGAAACACTAAAGATAGGGGAAATAGATAGCCAATTCCATCGAAAGAGTGGTCCAAGGATCATTTTGAATGAATTAGGTGTAAGGATTCTTATAAATATAATAATAACTTTTAGATAAAGTGGATGAAATTAGAAACCCTTATCTAAGGATCTCAATGAAAGATAATATGAAACTATATAAAATAATGAAATGATGAAATACTATAAATAGTGTATTGTAAAGTAAAGATATCACTTATACAATTGATCTAAATTAGATGAGTTTGATAAATTAACCAAATTTTCAAAAATAAATCCCGCATCCATAGATATCCACAATATGATCTGAATCATTCCACATTTGGATGGGATCCATGTTCTCTCTAGGATTTGTGAGTATCTTGTATGAAAAAATGGAAGATGTAATTGTTTTTGGGTTCCTAGGACTCATTGGACAAATATCCAAACACACATTGATCTCATGGAAGTAGTTATAAAGGAAATAAAGTATTCTCCTTGATTCCAATCTCATTTTTTCATGCATTGATGCACGTGAATAAATACCATACCTAGTTTATGAATGAATTATTTTAATTTACTTCATAATGTTTTATAAAATGAAATAATGCATTAAATAATAGCATTATGAATGATAAAAATACTAAAAAATAAATTTTATTGAAGGAACTATAAATGATATACGCACAATGCTTGAAAGTAAAAATTTCATGCAAAATGATAAACCTCATATACCAATATTTCATATAAATAAATATATATTTATATATATCTATTTAGGGAATATATCCTTTAATACCCCACTTTCACTAAATCATCATAGGATTTTTTTTTTAATATCTTTATATTGTTTCATATATAATAACTTGTGAAATCATATCCTAAATTTCATTTGAATATCTTTTAAAACACTTTTGAAAAGATATAATCAACTTCTCCTATTATCACATAATATGTATTACCTTTTAAATACCCATACAAAATATTGTTGGATTAACTATAAAAGAATTTTAGAGTATCTATCTGATTCAAACTCAATCTTAATTCATTAAAACACAATGTGTGTCCCTAAATTCTTTTAGATAATTGAAACCAAATATGAATATCTGGATCTATATATATAAGCAAAAGTGGCCTCTATTGTAGTGTCAATGCCACTAAATATATAATGGTATCTGTAATGATCTCCCTCAAACAAACATATCTCTGTACCCATTTCCACTAGTTTTAATCATATTAAAACATGCATTCTCATATTTTACCTTTTTCCAAGACATCGAGTGACCATGGGACATGGAACATGTCAATACCATATATCCCGATCTTTTCTTTCTTGACACTCTAAGTGTAGACCTATCTTATTGATGAATACATCACATATCACTAATTCATATGGATAATCACATCACATGTGCCTTATCTAGATTAATATATAATATCTAAGTGTGGTTGTTCACTCCCAAGGTCTATCTCAAATGAGGGCTCATATGTCATACTAATCATAAAATAGGAAAAATCCCATCTTGGTTAAGCTCCAATCGATAACATGATCATTAACATACCCAACCACCCCCATAGTAGTTAATTGAATATGTAAACTTGGGTAAGTGGTGGATTAGAGTATGAAGGATCACGTTTTATGTATCTCACTAAACGTGGGTAGTGGGAACTCAAATAATATTTTTGTACCCCTGGTGTACCAAATACATTTGTATGACACACTATGTGGTATAATTAGGGGGTCACCCAATGCACCCAAAGTATCTCATTGTTTGTTTTCTCCCTCATGAGCATATTCAATATCACTATTCCAGAATTTTACTCATTCTAACTATAACATTTCATCACAACCTATAATACTCCATAATGGACATCAGTTAGGGATAAACTCAAAGTCATACATTGAGTAGTCAATTATCATTACACTTCAATAAATTTATGTCTACATATACATGTACATATCAAACATGGAAATATTATATTATGGAGGTTTCCTTTAAAATGATATATTTTAATATTATTAAGATCTTTAATAATATTTAATAAAAGTGACATAAGCACTTGTTTAACAAATTATACAATAAAACTACCAGATCAATATAATTCCTTATTCACTTTATGGGTTTTGTAAACACATTGCATCATATATAATCCATGTCACATATCTATGTGGCCATATGATAAAATCATCCCAATAAACTCTTTAGTTAGAAATATTTATGCAGTAATTCTGTTTGAATAATAGTGTGACTTAGAAATAATATTCCAAGCTATTCAACTTCTGGAACATATTCAAAAACCTTAACTTCACAACTTAAAATGTCATGATGTCAACTTATATTGTCTACTTAGAACTCTTTCTAAGTTCATCATTGTCATCCTTGGAACCTTATTCCATAAAAAATTTCCTATAAATAATGTTTCTACCAAAATTATTATTATAGATTCCTCCTAAAATCTTTTAGGATAAATTGAAAAACACTTTAACTTAAGATTTATATTACCCTGTATTTATTAATATTTATCTTCTCTAAGTCCAAATATACTCCCACTATATTCTTAGACTCTATATTCTTTTTAGAATATTTTTTAACAAACAAAAACCTTTTCTCAGGAAATATTGCATAATAAATAAACTATTGTCTCTATATCACATATGGTATTCTATGTGTTTGGAATATTTTTATTTAAAATGGAGATATTATTAAAATATACCATCAATGGATGGAAAGAACACATTCTCACATCTTTTAACAAATATGTGCATAAACATTTTATCATGGATAAAACACTTTTATCAATATCTTATCCTAAAATGTTATATATATTAATGGATCATAAAACATGCATACACAAATAATCATCTCATACTTATTCACAATAACCTTTTGTAATTAAAAAACATATCTTACAATATAAGAAAAATGAGATGAAGATACACATCCTTTACATAGATTCTATTGATATTGATAGAATCCATTTTAATCAAATCCTTAATATACTAACTATTTAATTCATTTATTACATATAAACTACATGATCAATCAATTATTACTTTGTTTTTGAACTCGTGTATTTTTAAAATATACATTAAATATCACATTCCTTTCAAAATAAAGAACAGATTTCTATAACATTAATATCTAACATGGTAATTCTATATAGTTTTATCAACTTATTAAGGTATATCATGGATAATCCATTCAAATTGAATTGTTACTTTTACTTATTAGAAGCACAATGTTTTTATTGAAATTGATTGTCTTCTTGAAGAAACATTTTTGAAATTTTCATTTGGTTTAAACTTTTACCCAATTATACATTCCATACAGTAGCACAATCCTAAAATCATATGCCTAGTACATATATTATCAACATGTTTATAATATTAGGTGAAAATTTATTGAATTCATTAAATTTGTTGGAACATTTTCGTAAATGTAAATATTATGAATTACCTAACTAGAATAAGCCATTTTTATTCCCTCCTTTAAGTTTGTTATAGAATTGAAAAAATCAAAACCTTTTCCAAAAACATTTCTCATTTTATTAAATAATTTTTTTTACAAGACCTTCTCAATATTTATATGAGTTAAAATATACATCATGTGGTAAGGTAACCCAATATTTAATTATCCATGTTATTAGTGCATCAACACATTTTCCCCATTACTTGAAAATAAAATTCAATCTTTATTTTTTTCATCTTCTAACCTTTTTTGTATTTACAATACATTTTAAAATATACAGTTTATATGATATCTATATCTTTATAAAAGAATTGAATTCTATAACTAAAAATATTTAAGGAAACATGTTGTCTTATTGAGTCATAAACATATTCAATCGCATTAAATATCATTTGATATACCCAATCATATTGAGTATATGAGACTATCATATTGAGTAAAAAAGTTGAGACTATATTTTATTAGGCCATTTTTGAAAATATTTCATTTAAAACCTTAAATTAATCACTCAATACTACCACAATTATCTATATTAACTTATTAAAAAACTTAACACTTGGTTACTGGGGAAGTAATGGATCTAACACATGAAAGTTTTCTTCAAACATTTCTTAAATCACTAATCTTACATTATAAGTTTTCATAAGTTATCAACCTTAGGATTATATTACCCTAAGTTTCCTAATATCAAGGATTGATCACAATAATGTTTGGATTCAATGAAATATTTGTTAATTGGGTGAATATTCTCTTAATTTTAGCCTATAGTTTAGTTTAGATAAATGGATCTCTTGAGGGGTATTTTTCGTGATAAATTGGTTTTAGACAAGGTTACTGCCTTTTAGCCATTCTTTTCTATATTATTGAGTATTAATTGAGAATAATTCTTCTAAAAATTTTATCAAAGAATAATATCATACAAATTAAAGTTGGTATAGGTCTTATTTCCCCCACCAATATCTTATATATTAATAATATTTTTTTATTCCTCAAAGGTTGAAAAATAACATCCAAAACTAAAAAAAATTATCATTCACTGTGAAAACGTTTTAGGGTAGGAAATTAGTTGGGATAAATATTTTCTTTAATTTGTTAAAATAATACTTATAGTCATAAGGGTGAGTATCATCACTATCTTAGGGGTTATAGAAGGAAATCTTCCCTTCATTTACCTTGGTGTCCTTGTGTTTTGAGGAAAACCTTGGGCGAGTAATGTCTCTCATATTGTGATCTGAATCAAGAACCATCTTTCCTCGTGGAATGGAAAAATTATTTCGATGGTAGGTAGTATTAGTACTATTAAATTCAGTATTGACTCAAAATTTATTTACTCTTTTATGGTTTATATCTTTCCAGCTTCCCTTTTCAAAAGTATCTACATCTCTCTCAAAATTTATTTGGAGTGGTAGTATCCTTAAAAAATAATTGTCACCATCTCATGGAAAAAAATGTTGTCAACCCATTGAGTGTAGAGGGATGGGTATTAAGAATAATAGAAACATAATTAATTCCTTAAAAGATAGTTTTATATACCTATCCATGATAAATATTATGCTCTTTATTTTTAAGGTAAATATTTATTGGAAATCTCAAAGCTATAAATGTAAATTATGTGGAATCCTCCACTTGACCTACCTTCAAAAAATATTACTCCACAATCATGACTAATTCTTATCAGATTGTTTTTATAAACTTTTCTATTAATTTTTGTATGGAAAACTGTTATGGAATCCCTCATCTCTCCAATATAGTTTCAAATTCCATAACTTTTGATAACAACATATCAATTAAAGAGAAAATGGAGGTATCTCTTAACACCATTACTTCTAAGATCAAATAGATTTTCTGTTATTACAAATTCATATGTGGGGATGAAATTCTTTTCAGGGATCATGAGGTTAATGGTATGTTATCCTCAAAAGACTGCTACCATATGCTAATTTTGGAACACACCAATAGCTGGGCCAAAACTCTCAAAAAGCCTTGGAATCTCCCATCTTGGTTTGTGCTTGATTGACGAGTGTTTCACTCAAAACTACCTACGAATTAATTCCTAGAAACTATTGGTATTAACATCTGTTCAAAACGTATCATATGAAACTGGCATAGGAATGATATAAATCATCTCTTTCTAATATGTTTTACAGCTACTGCACTCTGGACCATTATGGATGACATGTTCTGGGTTCATTTTCCACAATGCTCCATCATCTGTGAGCATCTGTCATCCTATATACATATACATATTTCACAAAAATCGAATAATTTATTTCTCATGGCCTTCCTAGAAATTATGGATCTAATCTGGAACAGCCAAAACAAGCTTATTCATGAAGGCATTCTATTATTTATTCAAACTATTATTGCATATATATTTACTATTATAATAGGAAAATATCTTCCCAATCTGTATTCTATGAAAACTATTTACATGGTTTTACTATTTTTAAATTATTTGGAATCACAGGTAATTATCACCCTCCCTATAGCACCTTAGAAGTCTTATGGGTCCCTCTTTTTCCTAGCTGGATCAAATGCAATATGAATGGTGCTTCAAGAGATAATCCAGGCCATAATAGGTATGTTTCTATCTTCATAGGCCGTATAGGAAATTCAAAGAGCTATCCATATATCCCTTGTTCTATCAATACATATATAGATGTGGAAATTCTTGGGATCATCAATGCATTTGAGGCTATACAATGGCAGGGATGTTCTAACTTATGGCATGAATGTGGTTCAACCACTACAATGAAGGATATATGAGATGGGAGAATTCATTTTTTTCTAGAATCGTACAACTATGTGTAATAGTTTCTTGGAATCTCTGGTGTTCGTGAATTAAATTTTCACACATTTGTTTCGTGAGGAAAATTTCATAGCATGTGGAGTTTTAAGAAATGGGATGATAGATAGTGAGTTGACTTGGCATGATCATGTTATTGTTGATCTTATTTATTAATGGTAAAATGACTACTATAAAAAATCACACTTTATACTAATTTAGGTTTATTTTCCTTTAATAAAGGGGACTATCCCTTTTGGAAAAGTCCTCATTCTAATAAAAAAATATTATTCACAAATTTTTGCATGATGATATTGATTATAATCTCTACAACAGATTATTTTATTATAATGATGATATTGTATTATTAACTATTTAATATGGAATTTTATTAAATGGAATACTACTAAAATAGTTACCCCTTTTAAAAAACAAAATATCCATTATAGGGCCAAGATCCATATATCACCATGTCATAAACCATTTTTTCAGGTAAATAATCCATGATTATTTAGGTAGGTAATCATCCCAATCACATCATATATGATTATTTTATAACTGAGTGAACAAACCATTCCCCAAGCCATAATATGGACATACTCAACTCTATTCCTCTTGTATCCTAACCATTAGGGATTCACATCTAGTGTAATCCAAAGAAAACACCATGAATAAGATAGTAAATGAAAATCAAGAGATAGTCATGTTAAGTTCTACAATACTTCAAAGATAATCCAAAGTTACTTATAATTTTCTCTACCTGCAAAATATAATTCAAGGGTATTCATGATTAGCTTGAAAATACCCAGTTGAATGATCAAGGTCTTGACAAGTGCTAGTTTGGGAGGAATCACACACAAAGTATTTTAAGGAAATATAAAGTGACCATATTATCTCATGTTATTCCATTTTATTAATTCATGCCTCTATTTTTTTTATTTGGAATCATATTCCCTCCACAAAATCAATATTTTCAAACTAAATTTATGTGTAACCCTTTACACATCCCATAAGATTGTGTTATTTACCCTAAAATAGATGTTAAACATATTCATACATATTTAGATGCATCATATGCATAAGGTATGTGATAAATATATGTAAAGTCATAAAATTAAATGAAATTTAAAATCTCCTCATGAGAAAGCACAAAGAGATAGATTTCAAAGCCCACTCACCATCCTAGACAAGGCATAAGCCTCTAGGTATGTTGGTAATATGGCCCCAAGTCCCTTTACTAGGGGAATATTTACTCAATAAACAAAAAAAATCATCATAACTCTAACATGTACTATGAACAAACCAAATTCACAAACTAAATTTAAATTCATAAATTCGATTACAAACTGAGGTCAAGGTAAATGAAAAACTAATTTCATTATAGATACATTCTTATCTTGTAATGAAAAGTTATATCCTAGAATAAATTTTAAAAAAATAAAACTAAATCATACACCATTCATCATATAAAAAAATTTTAACTGTGAATAAAATAGGGAATATCTTTTAGATAAATTAACAATTAAAATCTTTAAACATGGAATAAACATCTGTGAACAATTATTAAACCAAATCAAACTATAAATCTTTTTATAATTTCATCTTTAACATTATGGACATTCCATAATTTTAAATATAAACATTTTATATTCATTATAATATGAACTATATCTTAATTATCATTATATGGTATTTAAATTTTAAATATATGATATTTTATGAACTAAAAACAATTTATAATTCAATTTATATTATTTAAACATATTTCAAAATCTAATATCACATATTTATTCATCATTTAATCCTTGAACATATCAATCAAAAAAACAATTAATGTGGCTTAAATAATATTCAAATTGGGGGACCTTTTATTTTGAACAATTCAAAATAATTAATTATTAACAATTCATAATTTAAACATAAACATTTTATATTTTGGATTTATTTTTTGTTTTATAACCCTTTATAAATTATCACTTGTGATTTATAAATAAACAATTTTATTTTAATATCATAATTAATTTCATATAAATTGTTAAAAATAATTTAAAATATTAACCATTAATATTTTTGAATAAAATATTTCATAAATAATTAATTAATTATAAATAATTTATAATTAATTAATCTATAAACATTTTATAAATTAAAATATCCAAAAATGTATTTAATAATTATTTATAAGAAATTTAAAACCATCATAATCATTTTAAAATTTTAAAATATGCATTAATAATTTAAAAATAATTCTAATTACCTTTAAATAGACTTCCTAGAATCCCTTGAGTAAAGGTAAGTTGCTATTTACTTTTACTAAACTTAAATATAATGTGTTTTATAAATTTAATATGAATATTACCTTGACACAACTCGTTCATAATAAGGGTTAGACACCTATATGAATGTTTCATATGATGGTAAGTCATGATATACCTTTATGTGGTCTTCTAGAACTATAGCATAATGGTAAAACACAATCTTATCTGTACACGGATCTGAGAAACCTCAATTTGTAACCGTAAAAACATTATTAATTTATGATTCATATAAGGGTAATTTTTCAATTAACTTTATGTAACCCTTTTAAAGAAAATTAACCTTTATATATAATCAATTTACCCTTACCTGAGCTTTTGAAACCCTACACTACATTTTCGTAACAATATTACAAAAAGCCTTTTTATAAGGGTTAAAATAAAAACTATATTTACATGAACCCTTCACATAAAGGTAATCTTCATTTATTCTATTATTATTTTTACACATCTTAGCTACATAATTGTAAGGTGTTGTTTGCCATTACGTAGCTCGATTATATAGGGTAGACCCTTTTTTGAAATCTAATTTCCAAAAATGTGAAACTGCTCTATTTTTTCTAATTTATTTTTTATTTACAAACATTATTTCATAAAACTAAACATGAATACCATTGATAACATAGTAATATTTAATATAAATCTAATAACACTTATTAGATATAAAAGATCAATTAGAAACCCTTGTCTATGGATCTTCATGAAAGATAATATAAAAAATATAAAATGAAGAAATGAAGAAATATTATAAATAGATTAATATACACAAAAGTTGTATCTTCTACCCTTGATCTTTATTGGATGATTTTGATAAACAAAAAAATTGGAAAAAATGAATCCCACCTTTGTAGGTATCCACAAGCTGATCTAAATCATTTGATGTCATAACATCCTGGCCCGGGTGCCACATGATGGTGCTCCAAGCCGATTCACTACATGACCTTAGGAATGACTCCCCGTATTCTATATGCTACCAATTATAAGAAGGGGTCTAATATATATAACAAAAAGAGACTATACCCTCTTTATCCAAGAAACTCAACAGTATAAATAAAAAATAACCAAATAATTATACCCAATAACGACAATAATACTATATCTAATACATACATGTATCACAGGATAAACCAAAATTAGGCAAACAATATCCAAACTAAAGAAGTAGATATTTCTTTCCATATATGTGTCAAGTTTAAATATGAAAAACATAAAATAGAGATACACTTAAAACTCTCAAATGGGTCCAAATGTCATGTCGATTTCCCCCATCCATGCTTCATCCCTAATCATCCATATAATATAGGGATATTTCCCTTTTCCTATCCCAAAAACATGAAATCTAATTGAGTAAAAATCAAGAAGCCCATGTAGGGTGTGATTACAACTCAGTAGTCCACTGGGAACAGTGTCTAAAACAATATCTAGTCTATGACATTGTATGGAGTTGTATAAAGAATAAATTTTAATATGAAAAGTAAACAGTTTTCGCAATTCATTTTCCTTTAATTGAACACATAATTATTTGGGTTCAAAATGGAACCCAAACCATCAATACCTACTTCATCCCATGCCAGAGTCCAAACCATCCCTAAAGTGATGTCACATTTTATTTCATTATGGGTTTCCATTAATAAATTGTTTCTAATGTCACATTGAAACAATGGGAGCCTAGAGATGAATTCTAGCATGTTGTGGGTATTTGGGGTAGAAGTCCCTATCCAAAAACTCAGCAATCACATATACACTTAAATATATTGGGGACCTAGATCTATATTTTATAACCCCATGGATATTTGGAGCAACAGTATTTATCCCACAACTCAGTCATATATGTCACATCACATTGTTCTATATTTCCATCCATTTATCATCAATTATAATAATTCATTATTCAACTGATTTGAAAATTTTCATTTATCAACCAAAATTAATTTACAATACATCATCTTCATCTTATCAGCAAACCCTAAGGGTGGCTACCAGTTTCAATCACAACAACACACCCTATATGTGTATACCAATTTTAAAAACCATCAATCAATCAATTTCATAATCCTATTATTTACTAATATCAATATCACATAATAAACCAATTTCATTATCACATGGGAAATAAAATAAATTAATTCAATCATTTTATAATATAATTATCCAACATGGAAATTAAAATTGTGAAATTATATACATGAAATCATAATCAATACTATAGTATTTAAAATTTATACCACTTAACTTCTGATCGTTGATGAACACTCACCCCAAAACAACCCTCAATTGATATTGAACAGATGAAAACACAATAGTAATGAATATCAGGAAGAAAAACCTAGGATCAAGATCATCCTCCAAAACCTAAAACTTTCAAAAGGTTCCACCGCTTCATCAAAATGAGGAGGGATGGAAGGAAACCAAAGAAAAAATGCTTACGAGGTATAAAACACTAATCCATGATGATCATAGATGAATAAATTTCTCCAAAACCACTGAGAGTCACCCTAAAATCAAGATAAGGAAAAATTAATTAAGGAATCAAAAAAATGAACCATGTGGTACCTTTCAATTTTATGCCCAGGTAATTACATGGTGTTTAATTTCATTACACATTATGTAACTCTTTTTAATGGTTTATGCTGAAAGACCTGTCACCTTAGGTGAATTTTATCACAACTTAATATGACACAGTTTGTAATAGTATTTCACAATGTGTAAATTTTCTACATACTTATTTTTATCCCAAAAATTATACTTCAAATATCCAACCACCTCTAAAGCCTTCCAAACCAAAAAATAGACCCTTTCCAACCCTATCAAAAATATAAAACTCAAACTAGAATTTGTATAATGACCCATACTTTACATACATTTTTATTACTTCATAATTGAAGCACACTTATTACAACATATAACAAAACCAGGAAAGGACCGTATAGGTATAGAGTCTTTAGAAACTGGGACACATAAACAACAGGTTCATAAATCATCTACTTCTCCTCCCATTTATTACATCATATCTAGAGTCCCTTTTTGGAATATCCTACTTAATAACCTTATTCCTGACCTGGGGAAATAAAACATACAAAAGGGTGAGCTCAAATGGTCAGTAAGGGCAAACAAAATAAATATAAATCACATCATATACATAAGAACATAACTTTTGGAAATCTTAACCTGCAAAAGAAATCATAATTTCATAACATGGGATAAATCATATAAGTGAAATGTAATACCAATAATCATAACTTAAAACATGAAACTTTGTGGCATACACACAAAATCATAGATAATCATTTCTTATTAGTCAAGACTCATTTCCAAGACTATCTTAGTGGACAAAGTCCATTTCTGAATCGAGTTCACTCCTCGTTTCAGTCATGTTTCACTGAACCGGTTTAACCTGCCGTTACAGCCATGTCTATCTCATGAGATATAAAATCTTTACCCAATGCATTGGAGGGATATATAGGTCCCACCCATCTCATAATGATACCATTCTTATGTGTGCCACAAAATCATAAACCATACATTATAGAATAACCCATGTAATAAAAATGGGATTCTTAAACATCGTGACATCATAAAAAAATTCATATAAGATAAAGGAATTCATAAAAATAATTCCATAACAACATAATAAAATCAATGTAATAATAGGGATTAAAATAGAACCCTTTATTATCTTATATGGAAAATAATTTTTATAAAACACTTGAACTCCATTCTTGAGGAAAATATCCTTTCTACTTCAAAAACACTTTTCCTTTCTTAACATGTCATACAATTCTAAACTAAAAGAAGTTGATTAAAAATAAACATGAAAACTTGTAAAGGAATCTTCTTGGAAATAATGTTTTAAAAATCCATTTATTCCGTATAAGTTAAAAAAACATTCTTCTCGTACTTTTGTCGGAAAAGTCAAAAAGTATTGTGCACGAAAAACGACAAAAGATTCCTTTCATATCTTTTAATAAAAACTCACCGAAGGGTAAAATTGGATTTAAACAATTTTAGGTGGATTTAAATAATATTAAATATTAAGGAAAAATGGATATGGATGATAAAATACACCCCAGTAAATACCAAAGTATAAACAATCTCGGATAAAAATGAGATTGTGAGATTTTCCCTTACCTTAGGTCTGATTTGCTTCGTAACTGTCTGAACCTCCTGTATAATGATTTAAATAATGTTATTGAATTATTCTAGAATCATACTTATTTTTATGATATCATATATGGTCATATTTTTAGCTTCTTATTAGTAATACTTCATTATTACTTGTTATTCGGGTGTTTATTACTTTTTGTTCTTATGCATGTTTTGCCAAATAAATTCTTATTCTTCTCTTTAGGTTATAGATACCTCGTTTACAGAATGGTATTAGTGTAATATATATCATATTCATTCATTCAATTCATTTATATAATCATTATGCAATGAAGATCATGTAGAACGAGTCGCATCACATCGTGGAGACGGTATTCTGTATGTACGCACGAGCAATGATATCGTTCCTATGATCGTGGAATTGTATTAGAGTGTATGTATACTATTTCTGAATCAATTTCACTTCACAATAATCATATATATTCATTATTTACACCATTATACCCATCCAAGTAAGGTGGTGGTGGAAAATAGATTACACCATGGCGTGGAGACGGTATTCCGTACGTACGCACGGGCGGTGATTTCTTTTTCCGTAGGATGGATAAGAGGTGAAATAGGGTTGTTTCATATTTATAATAACATATCAGTATATTAGAGATACTAATGTTATTACCTCATAATGAAACAACTAAATAAGAAGAAGTTGAAGAAGAAATAAGTCGGAAAGGATCGGTAATGAAAATTACCTCTTCTTTGAAGTGCTTCTTTGAGACCTCCTTTTAGGGAACTAAAATTGGTCTTTGAAAAAGACCAGGACCTCTAGGATGTCTCTAGGGAAGTGTAGAGGAGAAATTGGCAGGGTTTGGTCGAGCATGAAGGCACAAAGTGGTGTGAGGAATAGGGGGAGGAGGTGCCCTTTTATAAGGGAGGAGAGGGGCACCATTGGAATAACTAAAAATAGTTTTTTATTCTAAAGTCATATTCGGTTTTTAATAGCTCAAAATTGAGTTATTTCTAAGCTAAGGTGGGGATGTGTCTAAATCCTCTCATCCAATAGAATTTATACAAGTTTAGGTCATTATATTAACCTTATATTTTAGTTTTAACTCTTAGTTAATTAGATTGACATTTACCATGTCACTTTGTATTTTTATATTATATAGTTAATAAACGTACCATATACATCCAAGATACCCCCAAGTGGTCCATTAATGATACACCTATCATGATATTAGTATCCTGGACGAACCTTATATTTTTAGGAATAAAATAACAATCAATAATATAATATTTGTTTTAAAAAACTATTTTATGTCAATTTTGACACTATTCAATAGTTGATTTTTGTGGAACTCATAACAGAATGATTAGTTAGAAAAAAGTTAATTAAATCAATAATAACATGTCATATTAACCTATAAAATTAGTTTAATTCATAAAAAGACTCAAATTATATTTATTTGGGTATTTATAACATCAATTATGTCAATATTTCATTAATAAGATAATTACTGCATTATCATTGTGTCCTAAATAAATTAAATTATATAAAGTCTAAAAATTACAAATAAAATACCATTATGTAGGAAATATTCTCATATTTCTAATGAATATTTATAGTTGAATTTATCTTATGTATAACCCTATATTAAAATTTTTTTACTTATTAAATTGTGATTTTAACTATTTTAACCCTTCTTTAAATAAATTAATATTAAATGTCCTAATCTAATCCAAGTGGTCCTAAATGGTCATATTTTAATCCTAAGGTTGTTTTTGGTCGAATTAAACTTATCTAATAGAATTATGACATGTGTTAGGGTAATAATAATATCATTTTTACCCTTAATTACCCTATTTACTTTTAACCGTGGTAAAAAAAGTAAAAAAGTTACTATTCACCAAAAATTATTTTCATCTCATTGAACCACATTTTACTTACTGACATCAACCGTGTCTCTCAGATTTTTGAAATTCCACTCACAGATGTGGTAAATTTAAGTTTTATGAAAATTTCAATTTTTTAACAGCCACTTTGTAGTTTCATTATTCATCAAAAATTGAAAGTTTTCAGAAAAATACCAAAATTTCACCCTAGGCTAATTTCGATATTCCGAATCCAAAAATGAAGTCAATTTTGAAAAATAAAATTTTAAACATTTTAAAAAGTGGTTATTACTATTCATAACGGCTAGTTTTAATAATATTTTAATAGCACATCGTTGTTTAGTGAAACTCGGTATTGCGTAGGATGCAAGCTATCGAGGAAGGTCGCGATTGCGTGTAAAGCAATCCAAGAAAGTGTTATGTGTAGTGAAATATTCCTTTGATGATTTATATAACATAAAAGTCTTGGGTGTTACAATGTGACTATAAAAAGAATGGGATCTTACAATCTCTCAACCTTATAACATCTCATCCTTAGGTTGTAATCCCAAGAATCTATAATCTTCCAATGTAAAAATATAAGGCCATTGATCCCGTATATCTTTTTCTCTCTCCCATGTTTCCTCCCGAACATAACCATGATTCTATAATACTCAAACTATAAACATATTCTTTCTCCACAGTACCTTCCCACTATGATCCAAAACATGTATTAGATGATCCTCAAAGGATGCATCAGTCTCAAGCTCAACATCATCCACATTAATCACATGATTAGGGTCACGGTGATACCAACGAAGTAGTCGCACATGAAAAACCTCTTGCAAAGCACTATACCACTATGGAAGATCCAATCAATAATCCATCAGCCCAATTCTTTCCACAATCACAAAAGTTCCAACAAACATGAGTTACAACTTTCTCTACCTCTGAATAATATGCTTACCCAATATAGATGACACCCAATGTAATACACGATCACCCATTGTAAACTCAAGGGTTCATCGTTGTCTATCAGTATATGACTTCTTCCTACTCTGATTAGTATCCATATGTTTTCAAATCATATGAACCTACCCCAACATCTCTTTCTTGAGACCCAGTCCCAAAAACTCCGAATCACCTACCTCCATCCAATATAGAGGTGATTTTCATGTCCTGCCATAAATAGCCTAATATAGTTCTTTCTTAATAGTTTCCTGATAACTTTTGTTATAGTTAAACTTAATGAGAGCTAAGTGCTTCTCCCATGACCCACCAAATCCTATAATTTATTCCTGCAGCATATCTTATTAAACTTTTATACTATGTTCCAACATCCCACATGTCTTTGGGTGGAAGTTCATACTCAAAAATACCTATTACCAAGTACCTTATACAAGACCTACCAGAAGCATGAAGTGAAACATGATTCATTGTTTGAAACTATATTCTATAGCACACCGCACATATAGACTATCTCTTAAATTTACAAGTATCCCAACTAATCCACCGAGAAAGTCTCCCTAAATGAAAATAAATACTCTAATTTCATCAGTCATTCCAAAACTACCCAAATAGCTTACTTATTCTGAGTCATCCTCGGGAGACCTACCATAAAATCCATGGTAACATCATCCCAATTACATTTTGGAATGGGAAATGACTGTTATAAACCACTAGGTCATTGATGCTTTAATTTCACATATTTAAATGTGTAGCATCATGTGACAAACCCAGAAATATTATTTTTCATACCTACACACCAATACTGTCGATTAAGATCATGGTACATTTTGGTCAAACTGGTATTCACCACCCACTTTAATGCATGAAATTCACAGATCAACTCCTCCCATATAATTTTATGCACAACAACATGGCTCCTAACATAAATGAACTCTTACTCATCTATTTTCTTGTTTGAAGGTGAATCCCTACTTTCAAGGATTTCCCTCAAGGACAATAACTATGGATCCTCATACAACTTCTCCCTAATTCAGTTCAAAAGTGTAGACTCCACTGATATTAATACAAGGTTCATCTACTCCTATCCCTCCTAAACCACAACATTGATCTCAGCCAGCAAGGTCATTATCTTTTACTCAAATCTATACCCTTGAACTTCCTGAGTCTGAGTTTTCATGATCAAAGTGTTAGAAACATTATTTCCATTCTTGGGTGTATAAGAAAAGTCAAAATAAAAATAATGAATATACTCAACCCACCAACGCTATCATAGATTCAAATGTCATGGGGAAAGGATATACTTTAAAATCCTATTGTCGGTATACATAGTAAAAAAATATCCCAAAAGCTAATGTCTCCAATACTTCAAATCATAAACTAATGTCGCTAACGCGAGGTTGTGCATAGAGTAGTTTTGTTCATAAGGCCTCAACTATCATGACCCAAATACCATTACTCTATCCCCTATATCAAAGATACTTCAAGTATGATCACATATATGTAATAAAACACCATATATTCCACACCCATATTGGGTAGGATCAAGATCTCTGTTGTGGTCAAATATTTATTCAAATCCTAGAAAACATTCTCACATGTTCAAGACCATTAAAACTTAACTCCCATATTGGTAAAGCTTGAAAGCGGTGTTGTAAAGATATAAAATTCCTAGATGAACCTATAATAGTATCCTACTAAATCAAAGAAGCAACAGATATCAAATATGTTCTTGGTATGATCCCAATAAACTACTTCATGTACCTAATCTGGGTCCACTGACACACCATCCTCTGAGATAACGTGACCCAAGAAATGTACATGATCAATCTAGAACTGAAACTTATATAACGTGTCATATAGCTGGTGTTATATTATTTTACTCAAGATGTTGGGAATGATTTTCATGTGTCTTGGAGTACACCTAGATTTAATCCACAAAAAAACCAAAAATTGATCCTGGTACTGGTGGAAGATTTGGTTCATCATGATCATAAACACTAATATAGTGTTCATGAATCCTAATGGTATCATGATGAACCCATATATTCCATACCTACTTTCCAACTCTGTTTGTTGTATATCACATGGTTGAAATATGAGCTAATGATACCATGATATCAAATAAATCTTGGAGAAAAAATATCCTCTCAAATGCTAAAATACATCATTGATGCATGAAATATGGTATTGTTTCTTCACTTTCATCTGATTTAAATTTTGGTAATCAACACCCAAGTGTAAGGTTTTATCAGCCTTCATAGAAAATAAGTTTAGAGAACCACAAGGTAACATACTCATATAGATAAACACCATATAAATTAAATCTTTCAGCTGATTATTAAGTTTTTTAATCTCTTTTGGTATCAATATATATAGTGTAATAGAAACTGGTTCATCTCCAGGCTTGAGATCTATCATAAACTCCACATCCCTCTTAGGTTGCAAGCCTGATAAGTCCTCAGGAAACAGATCATGGTACTGATCCACTATGGGTGGGTAGACATCATGTTTCACACCCCCATAATCTAGAAACAGAATTCCAACGTGGGCATTGAGCTTCACAAATTTTTTATGAGATGGACATAATTATCACCCTTAAGGGATGTAAATGCCACTCTCCTATGGTAAAAATCTATGTGTTCTCAGTATTCTAATAGAAAATCCATATCAAATATCAATTCAAAACCAAAAATTTCAAGTGTGTAAATATCCTAGTAGAAATGGTACTCCCCAACCTTGAGAGAACACCTCCTCTATAAGCATATATCTGTCAACTATACTCTCAAAGGTGTTTCGATTATCAAAACTCCATTCAAAAACTACACTATTAGGCTCAAAACATTCAAAAAATTTAGATATAAAATAATTAGAGTTACTAGTATCAAATAAGGCATTATAAAAAATATAAACTACAAGAATGGTACCTATGGTTATAGATAAATCAGCCTTGTTATCCATATGTTCAAGTTAAACTACCTAAAACTCTCCAACCCTTATTCTCTGTACTGCAACCTGAGTCCCCTAATCTATACTACTCTACTGATTTGAGAACTCTTCCCAAAAGTACCATGTCTACTACCTTGACCTCCATGGCCTACAGAACTCCAACTTCTAGATTGAAATAAGGTTGAAGACACCCTTCTAGCACACTAATTCTACCTAGCTCCTCCATCATTACCCACGTGTCATGGGTTCTTTTAGAACTTCTATAGATGTCTCATTATTTCGTAACTTTGGTACTCTATCAATGTTTGCGAACACTATCCATGAATATGTCCCAACCTACCACACTTAGGTAGTATATTCAGTTATTGCTCTGAGTAACTGATCCATCTCCCTAGCTACTTTATTTTATATCCCTTTATCCAATATTCTCAAAGTAATGATTTTTAGTCTTGAAATATGTAACTCTTAGCCATCTATTAGAAACCACTTTCATATCACTGGAATCCTCCTTCATGTCCCCCGTGGAAATGAGAGCTTGATTCACTACTTTAGAAAACTTTTTCATCATAAATATTTAAACCAGGGACTTAATCCCACATTCAAGACCATCCCAAAACTGTTTTGTTGCAGTATCCTCATCCCCTACCTACACTATAAAAAAGAACTAAAAATCTATAAAGCCTCTAGAATATTCCATCATGGACATTATCCCCTAGTTCAACCTCATAAAATCAACTCCCCTATCCTACTTGAGTTTCTTATAGTAAAAGTGATCCAAGAAATTATCCTAAAATTCCACCCACTCTATATTTTTTAGCTATATATCCCTATTCTAGATATCCCACCAATTCCTATCTTGACCACATAACATATAAGTAACCAATTTGAATAAATTATCAATAAGAGTCTCTAATTGGTCAAAGATCTTCTAGATAGATTAAATCTAGAACTTTGTTGCCTCAGGTCTACACTCTCTAATAAAATTTGCAGGGTACTAAGAAATGGAACTTCCATGTCAAGTCTAACATACTCTTCACAACCTTCCCTGGGTCTCTTTATATAAATTCCATAAAGTGAGAAAAGTTCTCAGAAAACTTATCTTATTCCTCTTCACCCAAAACTATCAAATCCTCTAATCTCAGTACTGGAGGTACATTTCCAATCATGTATTTCGGTCATCATGTCAATAAGAATCATCATGGAGGAATATATCTACAATTAAAAACACATTTACTATGATAAATTACACAACATTAACAAATATATATAATATTGATTCACAAATAGCCATAAAAATTCATCCCACATACCCTACCACATGGTTGCAACTGAGGAACTAACACTACCCTCAACCATCCCCCACGTGGGTCATGGATCATATGGAGTAGAATACATTTGAAATTAATGTTTCACATTATACTATCATTTATCCATTTAAATTACCAAATTTAGCATCATTGTACAATTTTCCATTTCATATTAAGAACTATTTTTATTTAATTTCACAATTAAATAAAAGCATTTTCATTTAAACAACTCACCCAAAACCTGTTTTTCTAGGCATTCCTAAAAATGATGCATGTCACAATAATTTATGAGTGCCTAGAATGAAACATGTATACTAAAACTACATGCCAGACCATTACACAAATATGATCTTATAAAAATAGTTCAATCACACAATAAGTGCATCACCCAATCTAAAATAATAGTCTACTATAACAACAAACATCAATAATAGTAATCTCAACATGTGTACTTGGGTGTTCACCTTTACATGGGTTAGCTACATCCATGAATGATCTCATGAACAACACTCGACTCTTCCTAGTCTCATGTACACCTTTCCCAAATATAAAGAAAAAATAAGAGAAAAGAAAACCCCTTTAACCCCATTTTGTAACATCTAAACTCATGTGTCACATGTTAGTGCCCCGTGCCGTTTTACTTCATGACCTTAGGTGTACCTACTTTTATTTCAAAGGATACCAACTAGTAGTGAGGGTATTATATATAACATGGAGACACTATACCCTCTTTATAATTTTAAGTCAATAGTTGGAATAAATAAACAATAAAAAATTAACAATAACCAATAACCATAATAATTCTATAACCAATACAGGCAAGTATCATAAGATTAATGAAAATAGGAAAAAAAATATCCAAAATAAATAAGTAGATATTACATTCCATATATGTTTCAAGTTTTAATATGAAAAACCCAAAATAAAGATACATTAACAAATCCCAAATAGGTCTTAACATTAGTTATAATTCCATCATCCATTTTCCATCCCAACTCAGCCATCTAACATAGGGATTTTTCCCTTATCCTTCCCTAAAAACTAGAAATATATTCGGGTACTGATCTGGTATCCCAGTTAAGGTGTGAGTATAACTCTTTAGGCCACCACTAACAGTGTCTAAAACAATTCCAACATATAACAGTGTATGAAATTTTTAAATAATATTGTACAATAAGAAAAATAGTTTTCACGATTCATTATTCCTTAATTAATAACATAATTACATGGGTTCATGATGACTCTCAAACCATCAATACCTACTTCAACTCATGTAGGAGTCTGAACCATCCCCCAAGGGATTTCAAAAAAAAATTCATTGTCAGTTTCCATTAATTAAATAATTCTAATTTCACATTCAAGCAATGGGGACATAGAGTGGGAGTATGCCACCCCGTGGGTATTTGGAGTAGAAGTCCAAATCCCATAACTCGGTGATCACATATATAAATAAATATATTTGGGTAATAGAGTTTAATTTTATAACCCCATGGGTATATGGAAAATTAGTCCCTATCCCACAACTCAGTCATAGATGCCACATCACATGGTTCCATATTTTTAACCATTTATCATCAATTATTAAAATTCATTATTAAACTCATTTCATAATTTCATTTATCAACCAATCTTAATTTATAATACATCATTTTCTTCTTATCATAACACCCCAATTGTGGCTACTAATTTCAATCACAATATCCCACCCCATTGGTGGATATTAATTTCAAAATCCATTAATCATTTAATTTCATAATATCATTACTCACCAATATCATTTTCACATAATAAACCAATTTCATTATCACATGGGAAAATAAAATGAATTAATTAATTAATTTTAAAATGCAATTCCCCATCATGGAAAATGAAATTGAAAAATTCCATACAAGTCATCCTAATCAGGATTATCAGATTTGACATTCAGGCTACCAACCTAAAGATCATTGACAAATTCTCACCCCACCACAACCCTCAATTGATATCGAATAGACAAAAACACAATGTCTAAGAAGATGAATAATCAAAACCTCAAATCAAGATCAACCACTAAAACAAAAAAACTAACAAAAGGTTCCACCGCTTCATTGAAGTAAGTAAGAACATAAGGAAACTATATAAAATAATGTTTAATGGGTATCAAAAACCAATCTATGTTGATTAGAGATGTACAAATCACTCCAAATATATTTAGAGTCTCCCTAGGGTTGAGAGAGGGAAAACCGCATGAAGGAATGAAAAAAATGAATTTCACAACACAGTTAAATTATTTTCTCATAGAATTACATGGTTTGTAATTCCATTACATGTCATTTAATTTTTTTTATATTTTATGCTAAAAAAATATTTTCCACAAGTGAGTTTTATCCCAATTAAATACTACATGGAATGTAATTGAATTACATGGAATGTAAATTTTCAACAGACTATTTTTAGCCAAAAATTTAAACATAAAATATCTGGCCACCTCCAAATACTTCCATACCAAAAATCGAAACCTCTCCAACCCTGTAACAAAATAGACAACTCAAAAGGCAATGTACCTCATAAAAGAATGGTATCTTACAAAAATTAAAATGGGATCCATCTTCCTTTCATGATGTGCTATGATCTTATTGGTAAAGAAGGTAGATGAAAGAGATCATTGGGTTTATATGAGTCACTTTCCAAATATCCACACATACACTTACATCGCATTGTAGTAGTAATATAAGAAATAGAGGATGCTCCTTAATTTTCCTCTCATTTTTTTCATGGGTTGAAACACATGAATAAATACCAATGATAGTTCATGAATACATTATACACATTTACTCCATAACATTTCATCAAATGAAATGCAACATTAAATGACATATTTAAAAATTATTGAACTTCCAAACAATAAGTATTATTATAAGAGGTATAAATGATACACCCATAATGTAGGAAAATATAAATTTCCAGGAAAAATGATTCACCTCATATATATATTCATGGATTTAGAGAATATTTTTTTTATGGTCAGAAAAGGTGATGGAAATGTCAAAAAGAAATTTGAGAATGAAATTATAAAGGTGCCCCTAATGATCAGGTCATCTATGAAGAGTCAATTAGCCTATAGCACTAGAAATAATCCTAGTCTACTTCCATAACCATAAGTTTTCTGATGCAACCCAGGTACATCATGGGCTTTAACCAACTCTACTAGCTTCCAGTATTACACCAGTAGCTCCAAGTGGTTGGTTGGTAGTCCAATCCTATTTTCTTCTAATTCTTAGTATCCAAACCCCTTTAAAAAACTCAAAACACTGTAAAAGAATAGATACACTCAATCTTAAACTTAACAAACTATTTAATTTTGTGGATATCAAAAATATCTCCCATTTAATAACTTCTCATCATCAATTACTGTATCTAGAGGTCCTTCTTAAATAAATTAGGCCATTTCAACTAAACATCCAACTCTCGCTACTAATTTTCCTCTTATATTTATATGTGCTACCACCAAACACGAACAAGTGGTACAATATCTCTCCATAAAACTTTATTTCTCTAGTTAATAATCATACTGACCTCTCTACACATAATACATCTAGTTCCAAATCAACATCCTAGATGTGGATCGCATGCATAAGATCAACCTCATACCTTCGAAGCTAAGGCACATGGAATACGTTATGCAAACCTAAATACTTTGAAGGTAGGTTCAATCAGTATGAAAAAATTTTAATATGCTCTGTGATCTCAAATAGACTCAAAAACTATAGTTCCAACTTTCTCTATTTCAAAAAACATTAATTCCCCAACCAAGCTGACACATGTGTGAAAATCTATCACTTATAGAAAACTCTAAGGTTTGACACATCAGGTTATAATAAGTTATGTTAGGTCTGATAGATCATTAATCGATTATAAATAAAATGAACATAATCATATGTATCCAACAACATACTTGGACTAAAAACATCTACCTCACCTACCTCTGGAAAACACATTGGTGAATGACACATATGACTATAAAGATACTTGAATGATTCCATCTGAATGAAAGACTAGTAACAATTATTATACACTAAATCTACCAAATATGTATGATCGTCCCAAGATCAACTGAAATATAGGATGCATGCCCAAATCATATCCTCTAAAATCTAGATTGTCCTCTCTAACTACTCATTGTTCTATGGATGTTATTCTATACTCAACTTTAACTAAGTCCCCATCACTTCTTGTAAGACTTTCAAAAACCATGATATGAAACATGTGTCCTAGTCATATATTATCCTCATAGGAACTCCCTAAAGTTTCACTGTCACATAGACACATATTTTTACCCAATCATCTACAAAATTATTCTCTCAAATTGAAAATAAATGTTACACCTTCATTAGTTGATTAACCGTAACCCTCATAGAATATCAACCTCTTGGTGTCCTGGGAAATATTGTAACAATGTTTATCTTGACCCTTTCCTACAACCATGTGGGAATGGGAAAGTAGTGATTAAAACCACTTAGTTAATGATGTTAGAACATAATACTATGATAGGTAAGACAATAAGAAACAAAACTAGTGATGTCCCTCTTCATACTAATTGACTAAAATAATCATATGATATCATGATATATATTCATCGATCCAAGGTTTACTACAAACTATGAATCATTAGATTCCCCCATTAGTTACTTACTTATAGAAGTAGGAACCCAAACTCTCCCATGAACACATATTATCTTCTCCTCATATAAATACTATCATGGAACTAAGTTGTTCCCCCACTAACTATTCATACATCATAAGCACTCATAATCCAAATATTAGATTCCTTTCACTTGGTCCACAAATACATAGTAAATAAGTGTCCACATATCATCACCCTTCAATCCTCATATGTACCCACAAACCATTCATCTAAAAATCTCATCAATCTATATTCCTCCTCGGGTGGAATATTATTATAATAAACCTCTTATAGAAGAGATAATGGCTCCAATACTTCAGAACAGAGATCGTATCTCCCAACTATAGTTTATGTGTAGGGTAGTTCCTATTGGTCAAAGACTATAGAAAGACTTCAGTGAATCTTCCTTTTTAAATTTTATGTGGAATTTAAAAATTATGATTCAGAATTAAATTGATTAAGAAATAATACAGTGAGAAATTGATTATATGGTAGTTGTTAAATTCATTTTTTATTTTATAAAGATAGTATCATAATAATATCAGTGTGGAAATAATCAAACCAGATTTATACACATATATAAGTCAATGTTAATTGATGAAATTCATATAAAGTAAATAAAGGATAACTATGATTAAAAAGGAGTTCATAATTAGAATATTGTGTGACCATACATCTTCACCCCTTGACTCAATGGGTTAATGGTCTAAATCCCTTATTCTAAATAATGATAAGTAAGCCCATTTTGGGAAACCTATTTAGCTTCACTGATAAGAAATTAATCCATCCAACACTTTAGTGGAGTTTAAACCATTATAGAATGAATGTTAATAAGAGATAGTTTTTCTTTAGGAAAACTAGTTGCATGTTGATCACAAAACCTTTTGATGAATGAAGTAAAATGGAGTGTGAGAGAGTTTAGAGTAAGGATAGAGATACTTGAGGAAAATTAAACTATTAAGATTTATATGGAGATGATTTTATAAAACCAGATCTTAACCAATCATTTGTGCCTTGAGATAATTTCATTTCTAGAAAGTATGTCAAGGTGATTTTCCAAGGGGATAAGGGAGTCATTTTATAGGCTCCAATATTCTCAAGAAGCTTCTGGAATTCATCAGGTGTCATAAATTTAAATAAGACTACAATAATGATATTTTTACAATATTAAATACACACTCAAAAGTGATATTGAGATTCCACCAGTTACCCATTGGCCTATACCTGGTAGATAATCAGGTGTATAGAACTCCAGAATTCTGGAAAATCACCAATGGATATTGGATATTAGTTGGTGTAATTTAAACATAAATAAAAAATTATGGGAGAGCCATTAGCTAGCAATTCTCCTCTATAGAAGAGACAATGGGTCTTCTAGAGATATTATAGTTCTACCACCATGGAACGGGGTATCTCGTTCCCTGTACTGGTTGGATGATATAGTCTATACTTCTATACTTTCAAGTGGAGTCTTTTCTAATACCTTTTATATTCTTCAAAATTTCATCTAAGATACTTCCATGGTCTTAAATTATGGAAAGATACATATCCAACATACTAACAAGACTTTAAACTAAATTTAATAATCCATTGAATTGAACTAAATTATATTCCAAGAAAATACTAAATTCACTTTAAATAAAATGTTAGAAACATAGGTGAGTAGTTTTTATCATGAAAACATCATGAAAGTGGGACGTGTAAAAAATTTCATTCTCGTGCATAATTACAAATACATAAGATAAAAAGGTAAATTAATTCTATATAAATAATGAAAGATGTGGTAATGAAATTAAAGTGTTTAATAACATATTCAATGACCTCAAGAAGAAAATAGGTAAAATATTATTTTAACAATAAAGATAAATGTTTTAAATTATTTTTAAATCTCCCCATTTATAGAATAATTTATTTTACAAAAATATATCCCCTTTATTTTATATTCTCAAAATTTCTTCCACTTTGAGATCATCAAAAACATAAAAACATAAAAATTTGGAAAATAATAAGAGGAAGAATAAGTTTAAAAATTTTGAATAAAAACTCTAGAAAATATTTTAGAAAATTTATTTTGAGAGAGAAAATGATAAATAATAGAAGATTAAAAACAAATTTTAAATTTTAGAACTCCCTAAATAATATAATTATTATATATAAAGAGAGAGTAAAGTAAAATATAAGGGAAATATAAGGATGAAAAATAAAAAAAAAGAGTTGAAAAAAATTCTTAACTTCCAAAAATAAAAAAAATAATATGACTAAAATAGATGAAGGGGGAGAAAGAATAATAAAAAATGATAGGTATCAAAGAAAAAAATAAAAAGATAATAGAAAATGTGAAAATAAAAGAACAAAATAATAATTGAAAATAAGAAAAATGAAAAAATGAAAAAAATGAAAAAAAAAATAAGAAAAATAAAAATTGTTATATATCTCTTCCACAGTATAATTTTATTTAAGGAATACATTGACCTCTATATATTTATCTCTTCATTAAAATGGATTATAAATTTTATTCCTTTCATGTAAACCCATAATTTGAAATCATTCTTATATTTTTCATTTCATTAAATAAATATCAAATAATGGTCAGCGATAAGTATATATATACCATTTTTACTCATAACTAATCATCTTTAAGAGAGATAAAAATTAATTTTTTTAAATAATACATACATATATGAAATTTGAAGAACCTTTGTGGTTAAATTGTTTAATTTTTTTTATTTTATGAAAACTAACATTTTATTGAATAATGTCATTTTTAGGAATCATAACCAAAACATCTTAATGTGGTTATTTTACAAACACAAGTTTAAAGACCCAGGTTTGTGTATTGAGCTGCACCAGACACAGACGAATTCAAGAAGATAAAGTTGTTGATAAGTCATTTTATCATATTCAATTCCATCAGCATGACATTGAAAATAATTGAATTAAAAAGAATCAGACAATGAATGGAGTTCTTGAGGAGTTTTAAAATAATAAATTTAATTAAGGAGTTAGAAATTTTTTATTCTTTCTAAAAAAATCAGATAATGATTTAATGATCAAGAAGTTCTCACAAATCATGGAAACATTCATGGTAAAATCTTTTGAAGAAATGGTGGAATATTTTTAAGAATTTCATAGTTTTAAATTGATATTTTCATTATAATGGGATATCTATCCTAATGATGATTACATTATAATGAGATTATAAAGAAAAAATGGGTTCCTAAGCTTGAGTAAGAATAAAATTGTATTGATATTTTCACAATCATATTTTTATACAAAGATTTTCGTGCTAGGAAAAAACATACAGAGATTTCCATACTCAGATTTTAATAGTAGTATTTTTTATACTGGGAAAATTGTAATAAGATTTTCATACTTAATTTTTGTACTGAGATATTCATACTTTAAAAATAATATTGTGATTTGCGTACTCAGAATCACATACAGAGATTTTTTGTACTAGGAAAATCGTACAGAAATTTTCGTACTGAAATTTTCATACAGAGAAAAATCTTACTAAGATTTTTCATATTGGTAAATAAATATATTATAATGAGTTGAGAAATAAAAATATCATAATGAGACGAGAAATAAATATATTATAATGAGGCTTATAAAGAAACACGTCCTAATGAGATGAGAAAGGTATAAAGATTTTAAGTTGTCAAACATGAATTTTAATTTTTCATAAATCTTGGAGAAATATAAGTAAGTTTTAAGAATTCAAAGTTGAATTTTTAAATGTGATATATTTTTAGATATTTTGATATTTGAGGATGTGGGGAATTTTTTCATGTTTCCTACCTTTTTTTAGAGTCGCTTATAAATACTTCCTCGGATTATTTGTTCATTTGATAATTTTTACAAATGCGAAAAATGTGGAGCAGAATAGAATTAAAATTGAACTTTCATATCTAATTGAAGAAGAATAGTTTTTATCATTCTATCTGTGTTTGACTTTTGTAGATTAAGAATAAATTCATTGTATTGAATCATCACATTGGAAAAATAATATCCGGAATCTAGAATTATCATACTAATAAAATTGGATCTAGGATCTAGCATTATTGTACTCCGAAAATCAGATCCAGAATCCAACATTATCATACCAAGAAAATTGAATCCATAATCCATAATTATCATACTCAAAAAATCGGATCTAGAATCCAACATCATTTTATTGAGAAAATCAGATCCATCTAAATCAGATTGAGGATCTAGACTATGCAATTATTGTGTAGATTCAAAAAAAATCTTTATTATTTATTTTGGATCAATAGTTTTATAAGAAAACATTATAAACTTAAGTGAGTCAGTATAATAATTCCTTTTAAGATATATAAGGTGTCAAATGGGATTTGGCACAAGTTTTATTCACTTATTCTTAATATTAGATTTCTACTAACCCATAGGAGTGGATATGGTAAGGATGTAGGTTCTCAAACTATGTTCAAACCATGAAAATATTATGTTATTTAATTGATTTCCTAATTTTTATGCATGATTATTTACTTAATGTTTATAAGAAAATTAATCTTAATGGGTTGTAGGGGTTATGTTTCTTAATGTTTTGAAACTTTTAAAAATGAACAAGTGATTCAACCCTGCCCCCCTCTTCATTTTTGTTAGATCCTTTGTAACTTCTATTAGCATCATAGAGAAGGTTCCCTTTTTTAATCCTTATCATGGATAATATAAATTCAATCAACAATAGATAAATTTCTACATTTGATGGAAAAAATATTATGGATGGAAAAATATGATAATTCATTATCTACTATCTCTTGGCCTTGAAGTTATTAATGTTTCTACTATTTGTTTTCCACCTACTAAAAAAGATTCTCCGATGAATTTTTATAATAAGAAAAATATATAATTTTATGGAAAGGATATAAATACAATCCTTATGTAATTATAAAATAATTTTTATCGGAAGGTGATGGGTCTCAAAACATGAAAAAGTATGTAGGACATGGTGGGTATTGTTTTCGAAGGGAATACAAAAGTTAAGGAAGAAAACCTACAAATATGGAATATTAAGTATGAAGAAATCAGAATGATAGATGAATAAACAATATATGAACTCTTCACCAGAGTAAAGGAAATTGTTTTCAACATTAGAGGATTCAGAGATGTCTTAGAATATTTTACAATTGTGAAGAAACTTATGAGTAACTTTCCATATATGTTTCAATCTGAAATTTATTCTTTATAAGATAAATATGATTTATCTCTTAAATAGTTTCATAACATTCTTATTTATTATGAAATGATTAAGTCTATAATTTATAAAAATAATATGAAAGATGAAATGAATTTTAAAGCTACGAGAAATTTTAAAATTAAATATGTTGATGATGTTGATCCTTGTGACTCTTAAGATAAAGATGATGATGAGTTCAAGGAAAAAATAAGGTCTCTTATATCCAATAACTATCAATTAGGAAGAGGAAAGTATGGAGGTAAAATTCCTCACAAATTTTTTGATTGAGGTGGAATTAGAAACATTTATATGAATTTTCAAAAGAAGGAATTCAAATAATATCAAGATGATTCTGATGGAAAACCTTGAGGGAAGAAGTGGAACAAAATTATAATGAATAAAATCCTTCCAACATATAAAAGAATAATTTTACTGAAAAAAAAAAGAAGTATTTTGAGTAAAAAAGTTTAATCAGACTCAACCGACAAAAATTCTTCAGAATATTAATGTTCAAAAGAAATTATAACCTTCATTGAAAAAGTTGGGAAAAAATATTCCTTTGATAGAGAATATGGTGGTGAATAATCTTATAGAGAATATAATCATAGAATAGAACTTATTAAATTTATTGAGAAAAGTAAAAGTCTAAAAAAGAAATTATATTTATGAAGAATTATTTTTAAGAAGTTTCTAATAGAAGAAAATATGTTATCAAGTAGAAGGAAGAATACATTCTGGAGGTTTTAAGTTAATAACATAGAATGACTGAACAGGTAAAGATGATGGAAGATCATAGTAAGAAGATAGAAACTAAAGAAGAAGAATTTTGAAAGTTGTAATAAAAACTTATTTAAGTCCAAAATCACCTTGGGGAATATGAATGAAAACTTCAATAAAGCATTGAAAGTAAAATCAGATACTTTTATAGTTACTAAGAAGGCTCAATAGAAGAATCAGATGAAATATTGTCTTATAAAAATTAATGTCTCATCTTATTATTTTAACATTTCTTGTTCTTGAAAAATTATTTGGAAATATTAGGTGGATAAAGGATGTGATAAACCCATCAAATCTAAAAAAATATAAAACTCACACAAAAGAAAATATGGTCAATGTCTTTAGTATGTTTGAGATGTAAGAAGTTTCCATCATCAATAAGGTTTTTATAGAGAAAGATATTTCTTTAATAGAAAACCAATATTTTATGACTATTACTAGTATTATGGAATATGTGTATAGAGAGCTTGTAATTATTGTAACAAATTACTCTACTCAGAATATTTTTTGAGTAAAGTTGAGGAAATAGTGAAATTAGAATGACTAACTTTCATAACTCATATAAAGTTGACAAGGTTTATTCTTAATATGTTAAAAATTTTCCAAAAAAAAATTAAAAGTTTGGAAGAAGTTTATGGAAGATATGATTTGGTTGGTCATCATGTTGAAAAATGTATAACACTCCTAGAACAAATTCATTGTGATTAAAAAGGAAAGAAATATGAAAAGAAGAAATTTGATGAAAGATCTTTTTTATTGAGACAACCTTGAAATAAATTAAAAAGAACAAACCATGTATACTTGATGGTGGTTATTCTTAACATATGAAAGTTTATATAAAAATCTCGAAACATGTTGAAATTCATGATGGAGGATCAATTACCTTTTTTAATTATGGTTCTTTAAAAATCAAAGGAATTGGAACAACTGATATTGAATTGAAAAAGTTGAAATCTAAGGAAGTTTTATTTTTTTTATGGTATAAAACATAACTTACTCATTATAAGTCAAGTTTGTGATGATTGAAAAGAATTTTTTTTATAAAATATTTTTTTCCATCAAAAGTGTGAAAAATGGAGAAGTTGTTACAAAAGGATAATGAACTTGTGGGGATATCCTTCAAATAGGCGAATTCAATAAATCATGTTACATGAGTACGGAAGATGAAAATAAATTTTGGCACCAAAGACTTGGCCACATTGGATAGAAAAACAAGAATAACTTTCAAATGTTGATGTTTTCCAGATCATGCCATAATTTAGAAGAATAGATAAAGATGTTTGTATTACTTTCTAGAAAGGAAATATAACTAACAAATGTCCTTAAAGAGTTGAGATTAAATCTATTAGACCACTTGAGCTTATTTTTTCTGATTTATTTGGTCCAATGAGACATAAATCAACAAAAGGATACTTATATTTTATCACTTTTATTGATGGTTTCACTAATTTGACAAACATCATGTTTATAAATCACAATTTAGAGGTTATTTCAATGTTCATATTCATTAGAAAAGATTTTCAAAAAGAAATAGAGGTTTTTATAAATATGTTAAAAATAGATAATGGTACTAAATTCACAAACAATACTTTTCAAAGTTATATAAGAAAGCATGGTATAGAACATCATTATAGTTCTCCCTAAACTCTACAAAAAATGGACTATCAGAAAGAAATAATAGGTTCTTGGTGGAAATGGGAAGAATTATATCAGTGGAATACAAACATTAAAAGTTATATTGGAGAGAAGTTATTAGTATTATTTTACATGTTCAAAATAGATGTTTGCTGAGACCAGAAACCAACATGACTCTTTATAAAATTTGGTATAATAAAAAACCTTCATTTAAATAATTTAAAGATATAGGGAGTTAATTTTTTCTCAAAATCAAAAATCCATATATGGAAAATTTTGATGAGAAAGATGAGTATGGAACTTTTATAGGTTTTTCACCAAATAAAGAAAGTTACAAATGATGGAAGAAACATTTAAAAAAATTTGTGAACTCATATGATGTGAGGGTAGTTGAAAATCAAAGTTTCTTAATAAAAGTAGTTGATAATGCTAAGGAGGATACACTAGAAAATTCCATAAAGAGTGAATGTTATCCAAAAAATATTTATCAAGATTAAAATGAGTAATGTGGTCAGGAAACTGAATCTAGGAGAGAAAATAAAAATTTATCAGAGAAATTGGGTTTATAGAAACAAATTTAATGAGGATGTAGAATATTTAAGAAATCAATATATATTTTTTTATAAAGTATATGCACAGGTGGAAGCTGTGGATTTTGATGAAACATTTCCCCCTATTTCATGGCTAAAAACTTTTAGAATGTTTCTTACAGTGGTTTCTCATCATAATTACAAATTTTATTAGATGGATATAATTTTATCTTTCGTAAATGGTGATATTGAGGAAGTTGTTTAAATTAAACAACCTTGTGGATTTATAATTTATTAAAATGAAAAAAAAAATTGTAAATTTAAGAAATCTTTGTGCGGTCTAAAACAAGTACCACGTGCATGGTATTCTAATCTTGAAAATTGTTTCAGAATGTTGAACATTTCTAAATGAAAAGTTTATGGAAACTTATATGTGAAATATGTTGACTATGTACCTCTAATTATAATTATTTATATGGATTATATAATTTTTATTGGTGATATAGAAGATTCTTGTAAAATATTTTATGAGGAAATGATGAAGAATTTTTTAATGTCAATTTTGGGAGAATTAACTTTCTTCCTTGACTAATAGGTTCAACAAAAAAAATACATTTTCTAATCCCAAGAAAAGTATGTTGGATGTTTTTAAAGAATTATAAGATGGAATAATCCAAATAATTTTCAACAGTGAGAAAAAAGTTGAGCAAATATGAATCAATAAGAAGTCTGAATCAAAAATAATTTTGAAAGATGATTGGAAGTATTCTTTACCTTACAAACTCAAGACCTGATATTGTTTATTTTGTGACTTTGTGTGTCATGTATCAAAGAAATACAAAATTATTTCATATGTTGGAAGTAAATAGGATTATGAGATACATTAAAGGAACAAATTCACATGGGTTTCTATACAAAAGAAATAGTGATTTGAAGTTTCATGGTCATACAGATGCCAATTTGGATGCAAATTGTAATGATATAAAATAAACCTCAGGAGAAACATTTTTCATGGGTAAATGTTGTGTGGGTTGGTATAGTAAGAAACAATGTTCTTTAACATTGAGCACAACAAAATCTTAATATGTTTTAGGCACTCAAGCTTGTACTCAAATGATTTAAATGATGGTTAAGCTAGAAAATTTGAAAGAAAAAGATTCTAAACTATTGAAGATAATTTGTGTTAATCATAGTGTAATTGATATTTTTAAGAATCCTGTAAATTATTGGAGATCAAAAAACATTGATTAAAATTTTCACTTTATAAAGGATAAAGTTTCTACTATATATTTGTTTCTAAAATACATTTCAACAAAGTATCAGATTGCTGATATCTTTACAAAATAAATTCTGAAAGAATGGTTTGTGGAATTGAGGATGCAACTTCATGTTCATCCTCCTACCATTTCTTCCTAAATCACATTAGGAAGAACCTCCACCATTCTTTAAATTATTTTGATAAAGGGGGAGAGAAAGTAAAAACTTTGTACTTTGTAATAAGTTTTTTCTTTTCTTTCTTTTGTGAATATGAAGTTATGGTTATCATATAATGGGGAATAGAAAAATAAATGTGAAAAAAACTTGAGGATAGATAATCATTACATATCAAAAAAATTCTTATCACTGAGGGATAGAATTCATTCAAAAACATTACTCCATCCAGTAGTGTGGTTACAAGACACTCTCTTTTGATAAAGAAAATGTTTTAATAAAAGTAAAAACTAGAGTTGTTTACAAAATTTGAGTTGTGATAATTTTAGAGAGTTGGAGATTTGTTAACAAGGGTTTTAAACAAACCTAAAGGGGGAGATTGAAAAACATTAATGGTTAAATTTTTTTAAACAAAGATTTTTTATTTCTTTATAACTCACCTTTTTGTTGAATAATACTTTTATTTTTCAAGAATAAAACGCAATCTATCATAATGTGATTATTTTCCAAACACAAGTTTTTAGACCCAGATTTTTGCATTGAGTTGCACTAGACATAAATGAATTCAAGAAGATGAAGTTTTTTATAAGGCACGTTATCATATTCAAGTCCATCAGCATGACATTTAAAATAATCTAATTCAAAATAATCATTGAAAGAATGAAGTTATTGTAGGGTTTTGAAAGAAGAAATTTAATTCAAGAGTTAGAAAGTATTCATACTTTCTAAAAAAAATTAGATGATGCTTTACTGAATAAAAAGTTATCACACATCATGAAAACATTCATGATAAAATATTTTGAAGAAATAGTGAAAAGTTTTGAAGAATTTTAGAGTTGCAAAATGAGATTTCCATCATTATAGGAATTACATCGTAATGAGATGAGGAAGAAAAAAAAGATGTTTTTGAGATTGATGAAGAAGAAAATTGTACTGATATTTTTTATACTCAGATTTTTGTACTGATACTTTTGTACTGGTAAAAATCATCTTGTGATTTTCGTACTTAGATTCTAATATGATTATTCTTCATACTAGAAAAATCATTCTGAGATTTTTATACTCATATTTTTGTACTGATAGTTTTGTACTGGAAAAATCATACTGATATTTTTGTAGTGACATTTTCGTATTGGGATTTTTCATACTGTAAAAATCATACTCATATTTTTGTACTCATATTTTCGTATTGGAAAACTCATAATAACATTTTTAATATTGAGAAATAAATAGATCATAGTGACATAAGATAGAAAAATATTATAATAAGCTTTGAAAGAAATAGATTATAATGAATCTGAGAAAGAAACATATCGTAATGAGATGAGAAATTTATAAATAGTTTAAGTGGTCAAAGATGTATTTTAATTTTTCTTAAATCTCCAAGAAATCTAAGGAGGTTTGATGAAGTCAAATAAGAAGTTTTAAATGTGATGTATTTTTGTATATTTTAAGATTTAAGGAAGTGAGGATTGTTTCCAAGTTTCCTGCCTTTGATTTCTATGTCACCTATAAAAACTTTCCCGGATCATTTTTTCATTCTATAAATTTCACATATACACAAAAGGCGAAGCACTAGAGAATTAAAAGTGAAATTTCCAGTATGAATGAAGAATAATAGTATTGATCATTCTATCAAAGATTGAATTTTTCATATTGATAAGGAATTCATTGGATTGAATAATCGTATTTTTAAAATTGAATCCATAATCTATAATTATCCTACTCATAAAATTTGATCCAATATTGAGAATTATCATACTCATAAAATCTAATCCAGAATCCAATACTATCATACACAAAAAATAGGATCTCGAATCCATAATTATTGTACTCATAAAATAGAATAAAGAATCCACCATCATTTTATTGATAAAATCAGATCTAGCATCATCAGATTGAGAAAATCATATCCATCCAAATCGGAATGAGGATTCAAACTAAGAAATTGTGCAGTATATTCAACAAAGTATTTATTCTTTTGTTTGGATGAATTGTTTTATAAGAAAACATTATAAACTGATGGGATTTGTTATAATAATTCCTATTAGGATATATTAGGTGTCTAATGGGAGTTATCACAAGTTATATTCACATATTCTTAATAGTGGATTTTCATAGACCCACAATAGTAGCTATAGTAAGGATGTAGGTTCACACTCAAGTTTTGAACCTTGTAAATCTTGTGTTCTTTACTTTATTTCCTACTCTTAAATTCATGATTATTTACTATAATTTGATAAGGAAACAAATCTTAATAGTTTATAGGGGTTAAGTTTCTAAATGTCTTGAAACTTATAAAAAGTGAACAACTCATTCAACCCCCCTCCCCCTCCCATCAATTGTAATTAAATACTTTATAAATTCAAAATTTACAAATAGATTTGAAAAAAAATTTACTAAAGTTAATTTAAAATTTAAAATAGAGTTTTAAAATAAAGTAAAATGTATCAAATGTGGTTTTAAAATAAATATTTAAAAACAATTACATAATTTGGATATTTAAAAAATTAGAGAAAATAGTTTGAAAAGAAATAAGTAATTTTCAAAAAAATATCTATATTAAGGAAAATTTTATAAATTAATATATAAAAGGATCCCCTCATATGATATTATAGGTGAGATAAAGGGATCGCATCCAAAAAAAGGTAAATAAATAAATAAATTTCTTATTTTAAAAAAATGTTTTAAAACAATATTTTATAAGAATATTTAAAATAGTGCTCAAGATAGATATCAATCAAATGAAAAGAGTTTCACAATAAATACACTCCTAATTTACCTTTAATTAACTCTAAATGATCAATGTTTACTGTATTGTTGAAAATATCCTTGAGTTGATATTTCATAGGGATAAATCCTAATAGGATAAAACCTTTCTAGAAGTGATCTCTTAAGAAATGATGTCTCAAATAAATTTTTTTACCATGATAGTGTTGTATAAGGTTTTTAGAGATATTAGTAGAATTGGTATTATCTAAATTAATAAATATATTGTCAAATTTAAATCTAATAACTAAGATAGTGTGTTTCATCTATAATATTTTAGCAAGAAAACTCCCAGCATCTATGTATTCTACTTATGATGTACAAAGAGAAACTAAATTATGAATTGTATTGGTCTTTAAGATAATGTATTTTCATAGTAGATATAATTTTCTGCAAGTACCTTTCCACTCTACAAAAAATATAGTGAAATCAGCTTCAGAAAAAGAAGTTAATTCAAAATTGGTTCATTTTGGATAAAGAAAACTAAGATTTTTAGTTACTTTTAAATTTCAAAAGATCATTTTAACTGATTTAAAATGATATTTGTCATATTTGATTAAAAAATAATAAATAATATCATTTATCATGATATTGTTAGGAACAAGTTGGCTAGAGATATATTTTAGGATCCTATAACAAGTTTTTTCTGAATGTTTTATATTTAGTTGTCTTTTTGATAAATCACCATACTATTTTATGTTTTGGTGATAAGGATAAAGAGTATCAAATGTACAAAATTTGACTACCCAAGTTGTTTACTTTGACTAAGTAGAAAATTTGTCAATGGTGATCATTCAATTGAGTTATTGATGCAAATGAACCAGATTGGCTTCAGAGACCGATCAATCGGATGAAATGAAATAATGTAGTCAATCATTTTCATTTGGGTCAAAATAACAGATTTCATTAAAAAATTTGGACATCTATAAGTCATCATATTTTAGGTTTAATCGTATATAGATTCACCATTCTATAGGGAATTTGAAAAAATTATGAAAAGGTGAAACATGTTGATATTTAAAATGAACTTTTGTTTAAGAATTATGAATTGATTAGAAGTTTCAAAGATGCTTATGAAAAAACATTTTCAGTTGGTTTGGAGAATCATCATGAGAATTATTTTGTGTGACTTTTTTTAAATCGAGATAAGAGATCCAAATGAAAATATTGTGCTTAGGTCTAATAAGTTTAGGACTATTAGATTTCAAACTGATCTCTTTATATTTTCTTCTTCAAAAGACAATGTGAATTAAAGTATTATAGCTAATTCAAGAAGATTCGATAAGACTCCATAACAACTGAGAAGAATTGAGAAATAGTCAAATAAAATTTTGAATTTCTGAACTAATTTGAAAATGTGAATTTGTTTGAGATGTAGAATCATTTTGGTTTCTTTACTTTTCTATTTCTGGCGCACCTATATGGGGGCTTTAAGTACAAAATACACTAACATAGTTTATGTGAGTAAAAGACTGAGTGATGGAGTTTTGAGATAGAATTGGTAGATAAATATTTCCAGAATAAATAATTGATCAAAAGATTTATGGTTGATACTTACCATATCAGACTAAGAAATTAGAATACTAGATTCAAAAAAAATAAAAAATTCATAATTTTTTATAGACAGATAATTCAAACATATTTTGAAAAATTGGAAATATTAATTAGAATGAGTGGTCAGACTGAGTTTTTGTATTAATTCCAAAAAAGTCGTTCTTACAGTCTTCTATGTAAAAAAATGAAGAATTTTTTTTCAATAATTTCAAAAGTGATTTTTTTGAATTAGCACAGTTACATGTTCAGAACCAATTTTTGAAGGTTTTTATACTTTCTATAGAAAATTATTTACATATTTTGTGCTAGAAGATTCACTTTCTCTATTATATTGATCATCACTCTATGAAAGTGTAAGGAAATTTCCTAATTCTTGTATCCACATAAAATATTTTTTTTAGTGGATTGTGTGGTATTGAATTATTTTCAAACCTTTACAAGGATAGATACTCTTATTGAGTAGTGGAACTTGTAAATACTTGTGTTATTTTGTATATTTCAATGTTTGGGTTTTACAAAGGTGATAAATCTTTAAAAATAAGTAAATGTTATTATAAA